>OY101442.1:48112033-50512033 GCA_956483585.1 Gymnocheta viridis | reverse complement strand
AACGAAGCGTTACCATTTTATGAGCGTAACACTTTTCAAAAATATTTTAAATTTGTTTGTTTACATTGTTTAGCACTCTATTACCTTCACTATTACCAGCATTTTTTAACCTAAAAGTTTTTGTACTTGAAAAAGTTTGATGACCTATAACTTCTGAATTCAAGTATTTCAGAATGTGACATCCGGCACCAACAAATTGTATTTTCAAGCTCTATCGATTGGTACTAACCGCTATAATGCACAACGAAGCGTTACCATTTTATGAGCGTAACACTTTTCAAAAATTTTTTAAATTTGTTTGTTTACATTGTTTAGCACTCTATTACCAATATACTACCTTCACTATTACCAGCATTTTTTAACCTAAAAGTTTTTGTACTTGAAAAAGTTTGATGACCTATAACTTCTGAATTCAAGTATTTCAGAATGTGACATCCGGCACCAACAAATTGTATTTTAAATCTCTATCGATTGGTACTAACCGCTATAATGCACAACGAAGCGTTACCATTTTATAAGCGTAACACTTTTCAAAAATTTTTTAAATTTGTTTGTTTACATTGTTTAGCACTCTATTACCAATATACTACCTTCACTATTACCAGCATTTTTTAACCTAAAAGTTTTTGTACTTGAAAAAGTTTGATGACCTATAACTTCTGAATTCAAGTATTTCAGAATGTGACATCCGGCACCAACAAATTGTATTTTAAATCTCTATCGATTGGTACTAACCGCTATAATGCACAACGAAGCGTTACCATTTTATGAGCGTAACACTTTTCAAAAATTTTTTAAATTTGTTTGTTTACATTGTTTAGCACTCTATTACCAATATACTACCTTCACTATTACCAGCATTTTTTAACCTAAAAATTTTTGTACTTGAAAAACTTTGATGGCCTATAACTTCTGAATTCAAGTATTTCAGAAATTGACATCCGGCACCAACAAATTGTATTTTCAAGCTCTATCGATTGGTACTAACCGCTATAATGCACAACGAAGCGTTACCATTTTATGAGCGTAACACTTTTCAAAAATTTTTTAAATTTGTTTGTTTACATTGTTTAGCACTCTATTACCAATATACTACCTTCACTATTACCAGCATTTTTTAACCTAAAAGTTTTTGTACTTGAAAAAGTTTGATGACCTATAACTTCTGAATTCAAGTATTTCAGAATGTGACATCCGGCACCAACAAATTGTATTTTAAATCTCTATCGATTGGTACTAACCGCTATAATGACGTACCACTTTTTTCGACCTAAAAAAGTTTGATAGGCTATAACTTCGGAATTCAAGTATTTCAGAAAGCGACATCCACCACCAACAAATTGTATTTTAAATCTCTATCGATTGGTACTAACCGCTATAATGCACAACGAAGCGTTACCATTTTATGAGCGTAACACTTTTCAAAAATTTTTTAAATTTGTTTGTTTACATTGTTTAGCACTCTATTACCAATATACTACCTTCACTATTACCAGCATTTTTTAACCTACAAATTTTTGTACTTGAAAAAGTTTGATGACCTATAACTTCTGAATTCAAGTATTTCAGAATGTGACATCCGGCACCAACAAATTGTATTTTCAAGCTCTATCGATTGGTACTAACCGCTATAATGCACAACGAAGCGTTACCATTTTATGAGCGTAACACTTTTCAAAAATTTTTTAATTTGTTTGTTTACATTGTTTAGCACTCTATTACCAATATACTACCTTCACTATTACCAGCATTTTTTAACCTAAAAATTTTTGTACTTGAAAAAGTTTGATGACCTATAACTGCTGAATTCAAGTATTTCAGAATATGACATCCGGCACCAACAAATTGTATTTTAAATCTCTATCGATTGGTACTAACCGCTATAATGACGTAACACTTTTTTCGACCTAAAAAAGTTTGATAGGCTATAACTTCTGAATTCAAGTATTTCAGAAAGCGACATCCACCACCAACAAATTGTATTTTAAATCTCTATCGATTGGTACTAACCGCTATAATGCACAACGAAGCGTTACCATTTTATGAGCGTAACACTTTTCAAAAATTTTTTAAATATGTTTGTTTACATTGTTTAGCACTCTATTACCAATATACTACCTTCACTATTACCAGCATTTTTTAACCTAAAAGTTTTTGTACTTGAAAAAGTTTGATGACCTATAACTTCTGAATTCAAGTATTTCAGAAATTGACAACCGGCACCAACAAATTGTATTTTCAAGCTCTATCGATTGGTACTAACCGCTATAATGCACAACGAAGCGTTACCATTTTATGAGCGTAACACTTTTCAAAAATTGTTTAAATTTGTTTGTTTACATTGTTTAGCACTCTATTACCAATATACTACCTTCACTATTACCAGCATTTTTTAACCTAAAAGTTTTTGTACTTGAAAAAGTTTGATGACCTATAACTTCTGAATTCAAGTATTTCAGAATGTGACATCCGGCACCAACAAATTGTATTTTAAATCTCTATCGATTGGTACTAACCGCTATAATGCACAACGAAGCGTTACCATTTTATGAGCGTAACACTTTTCAAAAATTTTTTAAATTTGTTTGTTTACATTGTTTAGCACTCTATTACCAATATACTACCTTCACTATTACCAGCATTTTTTAACCTAAAAGTGTTTGTACTTGAAAAAGTTTGATGACCTATAACTTCTGAATTCAAGTATTTCAGAATGTGACATCCGGCACCAACAAATTGTATTTTAAATCTCTATCGATTGGTACTAACCGCTATAATGCACAACGAAGCGTTACCATTTTATGAGCGTAACACTTTTCAAAAATTTTTTAAATTTGTTTGTTTACATTGTTTAGCACTCTATTACCAATATACTACCTTCACTATTACCAGCATTTTTTAACCTAAAAGTTTTTGTACTTGAAAAAGTTTGATGACCTATAACTTCTGAATTCAAGTATTTCAGAAATTGACATCCGGCACCAACAAATTGTATTTTCAAGCTCTATCGATTGGTACTAACCGCTATAATGCACAACGAAGCGTTACCATTTTATGAGCGTAACACTTTTCAAAAATTTTTTAAATTTGTTTGTTTACATTGTTTAGCACTCTATTACCAATATACTACCTTCACTATTACCAGCATTTTTTAACCTAAAAGTTTTTGTACTTGAAAAAGTTTGATGACCTATAACTTCTGAATTCAAGTATTTCAGAATGTGACATCCGGCACCAACAAATTGTATTTTAAATCTCTATCGATTGGTACTAACCGCTATAATGCACAACGAAGCGTTACCATTTTATAAGCGTAACACTTTTCAAAAATTTTTTAAATTTGTTTGTTTACATTGTTTAGCACTCTATTACCAATATACTACTTTCACTATTACCAGCATTTTTTAACCTAAAAGTTTTTGTACTTGAAAAAGTTTGATGACCTATAACTTCTGAATTCAAGTATTTCAGAAATTGACATCCGGCACCAATAAATTGTATTTTCAAGCTCTATCGATTGGTACTAACCGCTATAATGCACAACGAAGCGCTACCATTTTATGAGCGTAACACTTTTCAAAAATTTTTTAAATTTGTTTGTTTACATTGTTTAGCACTCTATTACCAATATACTACCTTCACTATTACCAGCATTTTTTAACCTAAAAGTTTTTGTACTTGAAAAAGTTTGATGACCTATAACTTCTGAATTCAAGTATTTCAGAATGTGACATCCGGCACCAACAAATTGTATTTTAAATCTCTATCGACTGGTACTAACCGCTATAATGCACAACGAAGCGTTACCATTTTATGAGCGTAACACTTTTCAAAAATTTTTTAAATTTGTTTGTTTACATTGTTTAGCACTCTATTACCAATATACTACCTTCACTATTACCAGCATTTTTTAACCTAAAAGTTTTTGTACTTGAAAAAGTTTGATGACCTATAACTTCTGAATTCAAGTATTTCAGAATGTGACATCCGGCACCAGCAAATTGTATTTTAAATCTCTATCGATTGGTACTAACCGCTATAATGCACAACGAAGCGTTACCATTTTATGAGCGTAACACTTTTCAAAAATTTTTTAAATTTGTTTGTTTACATTGTTTAGCACTCTATTACCAATATACTACTTTCACTATTACCAGCATTTTTTAACCTAAAAGTTTTTGTACTTGAAAAAGTTTGATGACCTATAACTTCTGAATTCAAGTATTTCAGAATGTGACATCCGGCACCAACAAATTGTATTTTAAATCTCTATCGATTGGTACTAACCGCTATAATGCACAACGAAGCGTTACCATTTTATGAGCGTAACACTTTTCAAAAATTTTTTAAATTTGTTTGTTTACATTGTTTAGCACTCTATTACCAATATACTACCTTCACTATTACCAGCATTTTTTAACCTAAAAGTTTTTGTACTTGAAAAAGTTTGATGACCTATAACTTCTGAATTCAAGTATTTCAGAATGTGACATCCGGCACCAGCAAATTGTATTTTAAATCTCTATCGATTGGTACTAACCGCTATAATGCACAACGAAGCGTTATCATTTTATGAGCGTAACACTTTTCAAAAATTTTTAAATTTGTTTGTTTACATTGTTTAGCACTCTATTACCAATATACTACCTTCACTATTACCAGCATTTTTTAACCTAAAAATTTTTGTACTTGAAAAACTTTGATGGCCTATAACTTCTGAATTCAAGTATTTCAGAAAGCGACATCCACCACCAACAAATTGTATTTTAAATCTCTATCGATTGGTACTAACCGCTATAATGCACAACGAAGCGTTATCATTTTATGAGCGTAACACTTTTCAAAAATTTTTTAAATTTGTTTGTTTACATTGTTTAGCACTCTATTACCAATATACTACCTTCACTATTACCAGCATTTTTTAACCTAAAAATTTTTGTACTTGAAAAACTTTGATGGCCTATAACTTCTGAATTCAAATATTTCAGAAATTGACATCCGGCACCAACAAATTGTATTTTCAAGCTCTATCGATTGGTACTAACCGCTATAATGCACAACGAAGCGTTATCATTTTATGAGCGTAACACTTTTCAAAAATTTTTTAAATTTGTTTGTTTACATTGTTTAGCACTCTATTACCAATATACTACCTTCACTATTACCAGCATTTTTTAACCTAAAAATTTTTGTACTTGAAAAACTTTGATGGCCTATAACTTCTGAATTCAAGTATTTCAGAAATTGACATCTGGCACCAACAAATTGTATTTTCAAGCTCTATCGATTGGTACTAACCGCTATAATGCACAACGAAGCGTTACCATTTTATGAGCGTAACACTTTTCAAAAATTTTTTAAATTTGTTTGTTTACATTGTTTAGCACTCTATTACCAATATACTACCTTCACTATTACCAGCATTTTTTAACCTAAAAGTTTTTGTACTTGAAAAAGTTTGATGACCTATAACTTCTGAATTCAAATATTTCAGAATGTGACATCCGGCACCAACAAATTGTATTTTAAATCTCTATCGATTGGTACTAACCGCTATAATGACGTAACACTTTTTTCGACCTAAAAAAGTTTGATAGGCTATAACTTCTGAATTCAAGTATTTCAGAAAGCGACATCCACCACCAACAAATTGTATTTTAAATCTCTATCGATTGGTACTAACCGCTATAATGCACAACGAAGCGTTACCATTTTATGAGCGTAACACTTTTCAAAAATTTTTTAAATTTGTTTGTTTACATTGTTTAGCACTCTATTACCAATATACTACCTTCACTATTACCAGCATTTTTTAACCTAAAAGTTTTTGTACTTGAAAAAGTTTGATGACCTATAACTTCTGAATTCAAATATTTCACCAACAAATTGTATTTTAAATCTCTATCGATTGGTACTAACCGCTATAATGCACGACGAAGCGTTACCATTTTATGAGCGTAACACTTTTCAAAAATTTTTTAAATTTGTTTGTTTACATTGTTTAGCACTCTATTACCAATATACTACCTTCACTATTACCAGCATTTTTTAACCTGAAAATTTTTGTACTTGAAAAACTTTGATGGCCTATAACTTCTGAATTCAAGTATTTCAGAAATTGACATCCACCACCAACAAATTGTATTTTAAATCTCTATCGATTGGTACTAACCGCTATAATGCACAACGAAGCGTTACCATTTTATGAGCGTAACACTTTTCAAAAATTTTTTAAATTTGTTTGTTTACATTGTTTAGCACTCTATTACCAATATACTACCTTCACTATTACCAGCATCTTTTAACCTAAAAGTTTTTGTACTTGAAAAAGTTTGATGACCTATAACTTCTGAATTCAAGTATTTCAGAAATTGACATCCGGCACCAACAAATTGTATTTTCAAGCTCTATCGATTGGTACTAACCGCTATAATGCACAACGAAGCGTTACCATTTTATGAGCGTAACACTTTTCAAAAATTTTTTAAATTTGTTTGTTTACATTGTTTAGCACTCTATTACCAATATACTACCTTCACTATTACCAGCATTTTTTAACCTAAAAGTTTTTGTACTTGTAAAAGTTTGATGACCTATAACTTCTGAATTCAAGTATTTCAGAAATTGACATCCACCACCAACAAATTGTATTTTAAATCTCTATCGATTGGTACTAACCGCTATAATGCACAACGAAGCGTTACCATTTTATGAGCGTAACACTTTTCAAAAATTTTTTAAATTTGTTTGTTTACATTGTTTAGCACTCTATTACCAATATACTACCTTCACTATTACCAGCATCTTTTAACCTAAAAGTTTTTGTACTTGAAAAAGTTTGATGACCTATAACTTCTGAATTCAAGTATTTCAGAAATTGACATCCGGCACCAACAAATTGTATTTTCAAGCTCTATCGATTGGTACTAACCGCTATAATGCACAACGAAGCGTTACCATTTTATGAGCGTAACACTTTTCAAAAATTTTTTAAATTTGTTTGTTTACATTGTTTAGCACTCTATTACCAATATACTACCTTCACTATTACCAGCATTTTTTAACCTAAAAGTTTTTGTACTTGTAAAAGTTTGATGACCTATAACTTCTGAATTCAAGTATTTCAGAATGTGACATCCGGCACCAACAAATTGTATTTTAAATCTCTATCGATTGGTACTAACCGCTATAATGCACAACGAAGCGTTACCATTTTATGAGCGTAACACTTTTCAAAAATTTTTTAAATTTGTTTGTTTACATTGTTTAGCACTCTATTACCAATATACTACCTTCACTATTACCAGCATT
Source organism: Gymnocheta viridis (assembly GCA_956483585.1). Taxonomy (NCBI): domain Eukaryota; kingdom Metazoa; phylum Arthropoda; class Insecta; order Diptera; family Tachinidae; genus Gymnocheta; species Gymnocheta viridis. Next base: position 50,504,722 of record OY101442.1, on the reverse strand, counting down.
TTTTAACCTAAAAGTTTTTGTACTTGAAAAAGTTTGATGACCTATAACTTCTGAATTCAAGTATTTCAGAATGTGACATTCGGCACCAACAAATTGTATTTTAAATCTCTATCGATTGGTACTAACCGCTATAATGCACAACGAAGCGTTACCATTTTATGAGCGTAACACTTTTCAAAAATTTTTTAAATTTGTTTGTTTACATTGTTTAGCACTCTATTACCAATATACTACCTTCACTATTACCAGCATTTTTTAACCTAAAAGTTTTTGTACTTGAAAAAGTTTGATGACCTATAACTTCTGAATTCAAGTATTTCAGAATGTGACATTCGGCACCAACAAATTGTATTTTAAATCTCTATCGATTGGTACTAACCGCTATAATGCACAACGAAGCGTTACCATTTTATGAGCGTAACACTTTTCAAAAATTTTTTAAATTTGTTTGTTTACATTGTTTAGCACTCTATTACCAATATACTACCTTCACTATTACCAGCATTTTTTAACCTAAAAGTTTTTGTACTTGAAAAAGTTTGATGACCTATAACTTCTGAATTCAAGTATTTCAGAATGTGACATCCGGCACCAACAAATTGTATTTTAAATCTCTATCGATTGGTACTAACCGCTATAATGCACAACGAAGCGTTACCATTTTATGAGCGTAACACTTTTCAAAAATTTTTTAAATTTGTTTGTTTACATTGTTTAGCACTCTATTACCAATATACTACCTTCACTATTACCAGCATTTTTTAACCTAAAAGTTTTTGTACTTGAAAAAGTTTGATGACCTATAACTTCTGAATTCAAGTATTTCAGAATGTGACATTCGGCACCAACAAATTGTATTTTAAATCTCTATCGATTGGTACTAACCGCTATAATGCACAACGAAGCGTTACCATTTTATGAGCGTAACACTTTTCAAAAATTTTTTAAATTTGTTTGTTTACATTGTTTAGCACTCTATTACCAATATACTACCTTCACTATTACCAGCATTTTTTAACCTAAAAGTTTTTGTACTTGAAAAAGTTTGATGACCTATAACTTCTGAATTCAAGTATTTCAGAAATTGACATCCGGCACCAACAAATTGTATTTTAAATCTCTATCGATTGGTACTAACCGCTATAATGCACAACGAAGCGTTACCATTTTATGAGCGTAACACTTTTCAAAAATTTTTTAAATTTGTTTGTTTACATTGTTTAGCACTCTATTACCAATATACTACCTTCACTATTACCAGCATCTTTTAACCTAAAAGTTTTTGTACTTGAAAAAGTTTGATGACCTATAACTTCTGAATTCAAGTATTTCAGAAATTGACATCCGGCACCAACAAATTGTATTTTCAAGCTCTATCGATTGGTACTAACCGCTATAATGCACAACGAAGCGTTACCATTTTATGAGCGTAACACTTTTCAAAAATTTTTTAAATTTGTTTGTTTACATTGTTTAGCACTCTATTACCAATATACTACCTTCACTATTACCAGCATTTTTTAACCTAAAAGTTTTTGTACTTGTAAAAGTTTGATGACCTATAACTTCTGAATTCAAGTATTTCAGAATGTGACATCCGGCACCAACAAATTGTATTTTAAATCTCTATCGATTGGTACTAACCGCTATAATGCACAACGAAGCGTTACCATTTTATGAGCGTAACACTTTTCAAAAATTTTTTAAATTTGTTTGTTTACATTGTTTAGCACTCTATTACCAATATACTACCTTCACTATTACCAGCATTTTTTAACCTAAAAGTTTTTGTACTTGAAAAAGTTTGATGACCTATAACTTCTGAATTCAAGTATTTCAGAATGTGACATTCGGCACCAACAAATTGTATTTTAAATCTCTATCGATTGGTACTAACCGCTATAATGCACAACGAAGCGTTACCATTTTATGAGCGTAACACTTTTCAAAAATTTTTTAAATTTGTTTGTTTACATTGTTTAGCACTCTATTACCAATATACTACCTTCACTATTACCAGCATTTTTTAACCTAAAAGTTTTTGTACTTGAAAAAGTTTGATGACCTATAACTTCTGAATTCAAGTATTTCAGAATGTGACATTCGGCACCAACAAATTGTATTTTAAATCTCTATCGATTGGTACTAACCGCTATAATGCACAACGAAGCGTTACCATTTTATGAGCGTAACACTTTTCAAAAATTTTTTAAATTTGTTTGTTTACATTGTTTAGCACTCTATTACCAATATACTACCTTCACTATTACCAGCATTTTTTAACCTAAAAGTTTTTGTACTTGAAAAAGTTTGATGACCTATAACTTCTGAATTCAAGTATTTCAGAATGTGACATCCGGCACCAACAAATTGTATTTTAAATCTCTATCGATTGGTACTAACCGCTATAATGCACAACGAAGCGTTACCATTTTATGAGCGTAACACTTTTCAAAAATTTTTTAAATTTGTTTGTTTACATTGTTTAGCACTCTATTACCAATATACTACCTTCACTATTACCAGCATTTTTTAACCTAAAAGTTTTTGTACTTGAAAAAGTTTGATGACCTATAACTTCTGAATTCAAGTATTTCAGAATGTGACATTCGGCACCAACAAATTGTATTTTAAATCTCTATCGATTGGTACTAACCGCTATAATGCACAACGAAGCGTTACCATTTTATGAGCGTAACACTTTTCAAAAATTTTTTAAATTTGTTTGTTTACATTGTTTAGCACTCTATTACCAATATACTACCTTCACTATTACCAGCATTTTTTAACCTAAAAGTTTTTGTACTTGAAAAAGTTTGATGACCTATAACTTCTGAATTCAAGTATTTCAGAATGTGACATTCGGCACCAACAAATTGTATTTTAAATCTCTATCGATTGGTACTAACCGCTATAATGCACAACGAAGCGTTACCATTTTATGAGCGTAACACTTTTCAAAAATTTGTTAAATTTGTTTGTTTACATTGTTTAGCACTCTATTACCAATATACTACCTTCACTATTACCAGCATTTTTTAACCTAAAAATTTTTGTACTTGAAAAACTTTGATGGCCTATAACTTCTGAATTCAAGTATTTCAGAAATTGACATCCGGCACCAACAAATTGTATTTTCAAGCTCTATCGATTGGTACTAACCGCTATAATGCACAACGAAGCGTTATCATTTTATGAGCGTAACACTTTTCAAAAATTTTTTAAATTTGTTTGTTTACATTGTTTAGCACTCTATTACCAATATACTACCTTCACTATTACCAGCATTTTTAACCTAAAAATTTTTGTACTTGAAAAACTTTGATGGCCTATAACTTCTGAATTCAAGTATTTCAGAAACTGACATCCGGCACCAACAAATTGTATTTTCAAGCTCTATCGATTGGTACTAACCGCTATAATGCACAACGAAGCGTTACCATTTTATGAGCGTAACACTTTTCAAAAATTTTTTAAATTTGTTTGTTTACATTGTTTAGCACTCTATTACCAATATACTACCTTCACTATTACCAGCATTTTTTAACCTAAAAGTTTTTGTACTTGAAAAAGTTTGATGACCTATAACTTCTGAATTCAAATATTTCAGAATGTGACATCCGGCACAAACAAATTGTATTTTAAATCTCTATCGATTGGTACTAACCGCTATAATGACGTAACACTTTTTTCGACCTAAAAAAGTTTGATAGGCTATAACTTCTGAATTCAAGTATTTCAGAAAGCGACATCCACCACCAACAAATTGTATTTTAAATCTCTATCGATTGGTACTAACCGCTATAATGCACAACGAAGCGTTACCATTTTATGAGCGTAACACTTTTCAAAAATTTTTTAAATTTGTTTGTTTACATTGTTTAGCACTCTATTACCAATATACTACCTTCACTATTACCAGCATTTTTTAACCTAAAAGTTTTTGTACTTGAAAAAGTTTGATGACCTATAACTTCTGAATTCAAATATTTCACCAACAAATTGTATTTTAAATCTCTATCGATTGGTACTAACCGCTATAATGCACAACGAAGCGTTACCATTTTATGAGCGTAACACTTTTCAAAAATTTGTTAAATTTGTTTGTTTACATTGTTTAGCACTCTATTACCAATATACTACCTTCACTATTACCAGCATTTTTTAACCTAAAAATTTTTGTACTTGAAAAACTTTGATGGCCTATAACTTCTGAATTCAAGTATTTCAGAAATTGACATCCGGCACCAACAAATTGTATTTTCAAGCTCTATCGATTGGTACTAACCGCTATAATGCACAACGAAGCGTTACCATTTTATGAGCGTAACACTTTTCAAAAATTTTTTAAATTTGTTTGTTTACATTGTTTAGCACTCTATTACCAATATACTACCTTCACTATTACCAGCATTTTTTAACCTAAAAGTTTTTGTACTTGAAAAAGTTTGATGACCTATAACTTCTGAATTCAAATATTTCAGAATGTGACATCCGGCACAAACAAATTGTATTTTAAATCTCTATCGATTGGTACTAACCGCTATAATGACGTAACACTTTTTTCGACCTAAAAAAGTTTGATAGGCTATAACTTCTGAATTCAAGTATTTCAGAAAGCGACATCCACCACCAACAAATTGTATTTTAAATCTCTATCGATTGGTACTAACCGCTATAATGCACAACGAAGCGTTATCATTTTATGAGCGTAACACTTTTCAAAAATTTTTTAAATTTGTTTGTTTACATTGTTTAGCACTCTATTACCAATATACTACCTTCACTATTACCAGCATTTTTTAACCTAAAAATTTTTGTACTTGAAAAACTTTGATGGCCTATAACTTTTGAATTCAAGTATTTCAGAAATTGACATCCGGCACCAACAAATTGTATTTTCAAGCTCTATCGATTGGTACTAACCGCTATAATGCACAACGAAGCGTTATCATTTTATGAGCGTAACACTTTTCAAAAATTTTTTAAATTTGTTTGTTTACATTGTTTAGCACTCTATTACCAATATACTACCTTCACTATTACCAGCATTTTTTAACCTAAAAATTTTTGTACTTGAAAAACTTTGATGGCCTATAACTTCTGAATTCAAGTATTTCAGAAATTGACATCCGGCACCAACAAATTGTATTTTCAAGCTCTATCGATTGGTACTAACCGCTATAATGCACAACGAAGCGTTACCATTTTATGAGCGTAACACTTTTCAAAAATTTTTTAAATTTGTTTGTTTACATTGTTTAGCACTCTATTACCAATATACTACCTTCACTATTACCAGCATTTTTTAACCTAAAAGTTTTTGTACTTGAAAAAGTTTGATGACCTATAACTTCTGAATTCAAATATTTCAGAATGTGACATCCGGCACAAACAAATTGTATTTTAAATCTCTATCGATTGGTACTAACCGCTATAATGACGTAACACTTTTTTCGACCTAAAAAAGTTTGATAGGCTATAACTTCTGAATTCAAGTATTTCAGAAAGCGACATCCACCACCAACAAATTGTATTTTAAATCTCTATCGATTGGTACTAACCGCTATAATGCACAACGAAGCGTTACCATTTTATGAGCGTAACACTTTTCAAAAATTTTTTAAATTTGTTTGTTTACATTGTTTAGCACTCTATTACCAATATACTACCTTCACTATTACCAGCATTTTTTAACCTAAAAGTTTTTGTACTTGAAAAAGTTTGATGACCTATAACTTCTGAATTCAAATATTTCACCAACAAATTGTATTTTAAATCTCTATCGATTGGTACTAACCGCTATAATGCACGACGAAGCGTTACCATTTTATGAGCGTAACACTTTTCAAAAATTTTTTAAATTTGTTTGTTTACATTGTTTAGCACTCTATTACCAATATACTACCTTCACTATTACCAGCATTTTTTAACCTGAAAATTTTTGTACTTGAAAAACTTTGATGGCCTATAACTTCTGAATTCAAGTATTTCAGAAATTGACATCCGGCACCAACAAATTGTATTTTAAATCTCTATCGATTGGTACTAACCGCTATAATGCACAACGAAGCGTTACCATTTTATGAGCGTAACACTTTTCAAAAATTTTTTAAATTTGTTTGTTTACATTGTTTAGCACTCTATTACCAATATACTACCTTCACTATTACCAGCATCTTTTAACCTAAAAGTTTTTGTACTTGAAAAAGTTTGATGACCTATAACTTCTGAATTCAAGTATTTCAGAAATTGACATCCGGCACCAACAAATTGTATTTTCAAGCTCTATCGATTGGTACTAACCGCTATAATGCACAACGAAGCGTTACCATTTTATGAGCGTAACACTTTTCAAAAATTTTTTAAATTTGTTTGTTTACATTGTTTAGCACTCTATTACCAATATACTACCTTCACTATTACCAGCATTTTTTAACCTAAAAGTTTTTGTACTTGAAAAAGTTTGATGACCTATAACTTCTGAATTCAAATATTTCAGAATGTGACATCCGGCACAAACAAATTGTATTTTAAATCTCTATCGATTGGTACTAACCGCTATAATGACGTAACACTTTTTGCGACCTAAAAAAGTTTGATAGGCTATAACTTCTGAATTCAAGTATTTCAGAAAGCGACATCCACCACCAACAAATTGTATTTTAAATCTCTATCGATTGGTACTAACCGCTATAATGCACAACGAAGCGTTACCATTTTATGAGCGTAACACTTTTCAAAAATTTTTTAAATTTGTTTGTTTACATTGTTTAGCACTCTATTACCAATATACTACCTTCACTATTACCAGCATTTTTTAACCTAAAAGTTTTTGTACTTGAAAAAGTTTGATGACCTATAACTTCTGAATTCAAATATTTCACCAACAAATTGTATTTTAAATCTCTATCGATTGGTACTAACCGCTATAATGCACGACGAAGCGTTACCATTTTATGAGCGTAACACTTTTCAAAAATTTTTTAAATTTGTTTGTTTACATTGTTTAGCACTCTATTACCAATATACTACCTTCACTATTACCAGCATTTTTTAACCTGAAAATTTTTGTACTTGAAAAACTTTGATGGCCTATAACTTCTGAATTCAAGTATTTCAGAAATTGACATCCGGCACCAACAAATTGTATTTTAAATCTCTATCGATTGGTACTAACCGCTATAATGCACAACGAAGCGTTACCATTTTATGAGCGTAACACTCTTCAAAAATTTTTTAAATTTGTTTGTTTACATTGTTTAGCACTCTATTACCAATATACTACCTTCACTATTACCAGCATCTTTTAACCTAAAAGTTTTTGTACTTGAAAAAGTTTGATGACCTATAACTTCTGAATTCAAGTATTTCAGAAATTGACATCCGGCACCAACAAATTGTATTTTCAAGCTCTATCGATTGGTACTAACCGCCATAATGCACAACGAAGCGTTACCATTTTATGAGCGTAACACTTTTCAAAAATTTTTTAAATTTGTTTGTTTACATTGTTTAGCACTCTATTACCAATATACTACCTTCACTATTACCAGCATTTTTTAACCTAAAAGTTTTTGTACTTGTAAAAGTTTGATGACCTATAACTTCTGAATTCAAGTATTTCAGAATGTGACATCCGGCACCAACAAATTGTATTTTAAATCTCTATCGATTGGTACTAACCGCTATAATGCACAACGAAGCGTTACCATTTTATGAGCGTAACACTTTTCAAAAATTTTTTAAATTTGTTTGTTTACATTGTTTAGCACTCTATTACCAATATACTACCTTCACTATTACCAGCATTTTTTAACCTAAAAGTTTTTGTACTTGAAAAAGTTTGATGACCTATAACTTCTGAATTCAAGTATTTCAGAATGTGACATCCGGCACCAACAAATTGTATTTTAAATCTCTATCGATTGGTACTAACCGCTATAATGCACAACGAAGCGTTACCATTTTATGAGCGTAACACTTTTCAAAAATTTTTTAAATTTGTTTGTTTACATTGTTTAGCACTCTATTACCAATATACTACCTTCACTATTACCAGCATTTTTTAACCTAAAAGTTTTTGTACTTGAAAAAGTTTGATGACCTATAACTTCTGAATTCAAGTATTTCAGAATGTGACATTCGGCACCAACAAATTGTATTTTAAATCTCTATCGATTGGTACTAACCGCTATAATGCACAACGAAGCGTTACCATTTTATGAGCGTAACACTTTTCAAAAATTTTTTAAATTTGTTTGTTTACATTGTTTAGCACTCTATTACCAATATACTACCTTCACTATTACCAGCATTTTTTAACCTAAAAGTTTTTGTACTTGAAAAAGTTTGATGACCTATAACTTCTGAATTCAAGTATTTCAGAAATTGACATCCGGCACCAACAAATTGTATTTTCAAGCTCTATCGATTGGTACTAACCGCTATAATGCACAACGAAGCGTTACCATTTTATGAGCGTAACACTTTTCAAAAATTTTTTAAATTTGTTTGTTTACATTGTTTAGCACTCTATTACCAATATACTACCTTCACTATTACCAGCATTTTTTAACCTAAAAGTTTTTGTACTTGAAAAAGTTTGATGACCTATAACTTCTGAATTCAAATATTTCAGAATGTGACATCCGGCACAAACAAATTGTATTTTAAATCTCTATCGATTGGTACTAACCGCTATAATGACGTAACACTTTTTTCGACCTAAAAAAGTTTGATAGGCTATAACTTCTGAATTCAAGTATTTCAGAAAGCGACATCCACCACCAACAAATTGTATTTTAAATCTCTATCGATTGGTACTAACCGCTATAATGCACAACGAAGCGTTATCATTTTATGAGCGTAACACTTTTCAAAAATTTTTTAAATTTGTTTGTTTACATTGTTTAGCACTCTATTACCAATATACTACCTTCACTATTACCAGCATTTTTTAACCTAAAAATTTTTGTACTTGAAAAACTTTGATGGCCTATAACTTTTGAATTCAAGTATTTCAGAAATTGACATCCGGCACCAACAAATTGTATTTTCAAGCTCTATCGATTGGTACTAACCGCTATAATGCACAACGAAGCGTTATCATTTTATGAGCGTAACACTTTTCAAAAATTTTTTAAATTTGTTTGTTTACATTGTTTAGCACTCTATTACCAATATACTACCTTCACTATTACCAGCATTTTTTAACCTAAAAATTTTTGTACTTGAAAAACTTTGATGGCCTATAACTTCTGAATTCAAGTATTTCAGAAATTGACATCCGGCACCAACAAATTGTATTTTCAAGCTCTATCGATTGGTACTAACCGCTATAATGCACAACGAAGCGTTACCATTTTATGAGCGTAACACTTTTCAAAAATTTTTTAAATTTGTTTGTTTACATTGTTTAGCACTCTATTACCAATATACTACCTTCACTATTACCAGCATTTTTTAACCTAAAAGTTTTTGTACTTGAAAAAGTTTGATGACCTATAACTTCTGAATTCAAATATTTCAGAATGTGACATCCGGCACAAACAAATTGTATTTTAAATCTCTATCGATTGGTACTAACCGCTATAATGACGTAACACTTTTTTCGACCTAAAAAAGTTTGATAGGCTATAACTTCTGAATTCAAGTATTTCAGAAAGCGACATCCACCACCAACAAATTGTATTTTAAATCTCTATCGATTGGTACTAACCGCTATAATGCACAACGAAGCGTTACCATTTTATGAGCGTAACACTTTTCAAAAATTTTTTAAATTTGTTTGTTTACATTGTTTAGCACTCTATTACCAATATACTACCTTCACTATTACCAGCATTTTTTAACCTAAAAGTTTTTGTACTTGAAAAAGTTTGATGACCTATAACTTCTGAATTCAAATATTTCACCAACAAATTGTATTTTAAATCTCTATCGATTGGTACTAACCGCTATAATGCACGACGAAGCGTTACCATTTTATGAGCGTAACACTTTTCAAAAATTTTTTAAATTTGTTTGTTTACATTGTTTAGCACTCTATTACCAATATACTACCTTCACTATTACCAGCATTTTTTAACCTGAAAATTTTTGTACTTGAAAAACTTTGATGGCCTATAACTTCTGAATTCAAGTATTTCAGAAATTGACATCCGGCACCAACAAATTGTATTTTAAATCTCTATCGATTGGTACTAACCGCTATAATGCACAACGAAGCGTTACCATTTTATGAGCGTAACACTTTTCAAACATTTTTTAAATTTGTTTGTTTACATTGTTTAGCACTCTATTACCAATATACTACCTTCACTATTACCAGCATCTTTTAACCTAAAAGTTTTTGTACTTGAAAAAGTTTGATGACCTATAACTTCTGAATTCAAGTATTTCAGAAATTGACATCCGGCACCAACAAATTGTATTTTCAAGCTCTATCGATTGGTACTAACCGCTATAATGCACAACGAAGCGTTACCATTTTATGAGCGTAACACTTTTCAAAAATTTTTTAAATTTGTTTGTTTACATTGTTTAGCACTCTATTACCAATATACTACCTTCACTATTACCAGCATTTTTTAACCTAAAAGTTTTTGTACTTGAAAAAGTTTGATGACCTATAACTTCTGAATTCAAATATTTCAGAATGTGACATCCGGCACAAACAAATTGTATTTTAAATCTCTATCGATTGGTACTAACCGCTATAATGACGTAACACTTTTTGCGACCTAAAAAAGTTTGATAGGCTATAACTTCTGAATTCAAGTATTTCAGAAAGCGACATCCACCACCAACAAATTGTATTTTAAATCTCTATCGATTGGTACTAACCGCTATAATGCACAACGAAGCGTTACCATTTTATGAGCGTAACACTTTTCAAAAATTTTTTAAATTTGTTTGTTTACATTGTTTAGCACTCTATTACCAATATACTACCTTCACTATTACCAGCATTTTTTAACCTAAAAGTTTTTGTACTTGAAAAAGTTTGATGACCTATAACTTCTGAATTCAAATATTTCAGAATGTGACATCCGGCACAAACAAATTGTATTTTAAATCTCTATCGATTGGTACTAACCGCTATAATGACGTAACACTTTTTGCGACCTAAAAAAGTTTGATAGGCTATAACTTCTGAATTCAAGTATTTCAGAAAGCGACATCCACCACCAACAAATTGTATTTTAAATCTCTATCGATTGGTACTAACCGCTATAATGCACAACGAAGCGTTACCATTTTATGAGCGTAACACTTTTCAAAAATTTTTTAAATTTGTTTGTTTACATTGTTTAGCACTCTATTACCAATATACTACCTTCACTATTACCAGCATTTTTTAACCTAAAAGTTTTTGTACTTGAAAAAGTTTGATGACCTATAACTTCTGAATTCAAATATTTCACCAACAAATTGTATTTTAAATCTCTATCGATTGGTACTAACCGCTATAATGCACGACGAAGCGTTACCATTTTATGAGCGTAACACTTTTCAAAAATTTTTTAAATTTGTTTGTTTACATTGTTTAGCACTCTATTACCAATATACTACCTTCACTATTACCAGCATTTTTTAACCTGAAAATTTTTGTACTTGAAAAACTTTGATGGCCTATAACTTCTGAATTCAAGTATTTCAGAAATTGACTTCCGGCACCAACAAATTGTATTTTAAATCTCTATCGATTGGTACTAACCGCTATAATGCACAACGAAGCGTTACCATTTTATGAGCGTAACACTTTTCAAAAATTTTTTAAATTTGTTTGTTTACATTGTTTAGCACTCTATTACCAATATACTACCTTCACTATTACCAGCATTTTTTAACCTAAAAGTTTTTGTACTTGAAAAAGTTTGATGACCTATAACTTCTGAATTCAAGTATTTCAGAATGTGACATCCGGCACCAACAAATTGTATTTTAAATCTCTATCGATTGGTACTAACCGCTATAATGCACAACGAAGCGTTACCATTTTATGAGCGTAACACTTTTCAAAAATTTTTTAAATTTGTTTGTTTACATTGTTTAGCACTCTATTACCAATATACTACCTTCACTATTACCAGCATTTTTTAACCTAAAAGTTTTTGTACTTGAAAAAGTTTGATGACCTATAACTTCTGAATTCAAGTATTTCAGAATGTGACATCCGGCACCAACAAATTGTATTTTAAATCTCTATCGATTGGTACTAACCGCTATAATGACGTAACACTTTTTGCGACCTAAAAAAGTTTGATAGGCTATAACTTCTGAATTCAAGTATTTCAGAAAGCGACATCCACCACCAACAAATTGTATTTTAAATCTCTATCGATTGGTACTAACCGCTATAATGCACAACGAAGCGTTACCATTTTATGAGCGTAACACTTTTCAAAAATTTTTTAAATTTGTTTGTTTACATTGTTTAGCACTCTATTACCAATATACTACCTTCACTATTACCAGCATTTTTTAACCTAAAAGTTTTTGTACTTGAAAAAGTTTGATGACCTATAACTTCTGAATTCAAGTATTTCAGAATGTGACATCCGGCACCAACAAATTGTATTTTAAATCTCTATCGATTGGTACTAACCGCTATAATGCACAACGAAGCGTTACCATTTTATGAGCGTAACACTTTTCAAAAATTTTTTAAATTTGTTTGTTTACATTGTTTAGCACTCTATTACCAATATACTACCTTCACTATTACCAGCATTTTTTAACCTAAAAGTTTTTGTACTTGAAAAAGTTTGATGACCTATAACTTCTGAATTCAAGTATTTCAGAATGTGACATCCGGCACCAACAAATTGTATTTTAAATCTCTATCGATTGGTACTAACCGCTATAATGCACAACGAAGCGTTACCATTTTATGAGCGTAACACTTTTCAAAAATTTTTTAAATTTGTTTGTTTACATTGTTTAGCACTCTATTACCAATATACTACCTTCACTATTACCAGCATTTTTTAACCTAAAAGTTTTTGTACTTGAAAAAGTTTGATGACCTATAACTTCTGAATTCAAGTATTTCAGAATGTGACATTCGGCACCAACAAATTGTATTTTAAATCTCTATCGATTGGTACTAACCGCTATAATGCACAACGAAGCGTTACCATTTTATGAGCGTAACACTTTTCAAAAATTTTTTAAATTTGTTTGTTTACATTGTTTAGCACTCTATTACCAATATACTACCTTCACTATTACCAGCATTTTTTAACCTAAAAGTTTTTGTACTTGAAAAAGTTTGATGACCTATAACTTCTGAATTCAAGTATTTCAGAATGTGACATTCGGCACCAACAAATTGTATTTTAAATCTCTATCGATTGGTACTAACCGCTATAATGCACAACGAAGCGTTACCATTTTATGAGCGTAACACTTTTTAAAAATTTTTTAAATTTGTTTGTTTACATTGTTTAGCACTCTATTACCAATATACTACCTTCACTATTACCAGCATTTTTTAACTTAAAAGTTTTTGTACTTGAAAAAGTTTGATGACCTATAACTTCTGAATTCAAGTATTTCAGAATGTGACATCCGGCACCAACAAATTGTATTTTAAATCTCTATCGATTGGTACTAACCGCTATAATGCACAACGAAGCGTTACCATTTTATGAGCGTAACACTTTTCAAAAATTTTTTAAATTTGTTTGTTTACATTGTTTAGCACTCTATTGCCAATATACTACCTTCACTATTACCAGCATTTTTTAACCTAAAAGTTTTTGTACTTGAAAAAGTTTGATGACCTATAACTTCTGAATTCAAGTATTTCAGAATGTGACATTCGGCACCAACAAATTGTATTTTAAATCTCTATCGATTGGTACTAACCGCTATAATGCACAACGAAGCGTTACCATTTTATGAGCGTAACACTTTTCAAAAATTTTTTTAATTTGTTTGTTTACATTGTTTAGCACTCTATTACCAATATACTACCTTCACTATTACCAGCATTTTTTAACCTAAAAGTTTTTGTACTTGAAAAAGTTTGATGACCTATAACTTCTGAATTCAAGTATTTCAGAATGTGACATCCGGCACCAACAAATTGTATTTTAAATCTCTATCGATTGGTACTAACCGCTATAATGCACAACGAAGCGTTACCATTTTATGAGCGTAACACTTTTCAAAAATTTTTTAAATTTGTTTGTTTACATTGTTTAGCACTCTATTACCAATATACTACCTTCACTATTACCAGCATTTTTTAACCTAAAAGTTTTTGTACTTGAAAAAGTTTGATGACCTATAACTTCTGAATTCAAGTATTTCAGAATGTGACATTCGGCACCAACAAATTGTATTTTAAATCTCTATCGATTGGTACTAACCGCTATAATGCACAACGAAGCGTTACCATTTTATGAGCGTAACACTTTTCAAAAATTTTTTTAATTTGTTTGTTTACATTGTTTAGCACTCTATTACCAATATACTACCTTCACTATTACCAGCATTTTTTAACCTAAAAGTTTTTGTACTTGAAAAAGTTTGATGACCTATAACTTCTGAATTCAAGTATTTCAGAATGTGACATCCGGCACCAACAAATTGTATTTTAAATCTCTATCGATTGGTACAAACCGCTATAATGCACAACGAAGCGTTACCATTTTATGAGCGTAACACTTTTCAAAAATTTTTTAAATTTGTTTGTTTACATTGTTTAGCACTCTATTACCAATATACTACCTTCACTATTACCAGCATTTTTTAACCTAAAAGTTTTTGTACTTGAAAAAGTTTGATGACCTATAACTTCTGAATTCAAGTATTTCAGAATGTGACATTCGGCACCAACAAATTGTATTTTAAATCTCTATCGATTGGTACTAACCGCTATAATGCACAACGAAGCGTTACCATTTTATGAGCGTAACACTTTTCAAAAATTTTTTTAATTTGTTTGTTTACATTGTTTAGCACTCTATTACCAATATACTACCTTCACTATTACCAGCATTTTTTAACCTAAAAGTTTTTGTACTTGAAAAAGTTTGATGACCTATAACTTCTGAATTCAAGTATTTCAGAATGTGACATCCGGCACCAACAAATTGTATTTTAAATCTCTATCGATTGGTACTAACCGCTATAATGCACAACGAAGCGTTACCATTTTATGAGCGTAACACTTTTCAAAAATTTTTTAAATTTGTTTGTTTACATTATTTAGCACTCTATTACCAATATACTACCTTCACTATTACCAGCATTTTTTAACCTAAAAGTTTTTGTACTTGAAAAAGTTTGATGACCTATAACTTCTGAATTCAAGTATTTCAGAATGTGACATTCGGCACCAACAAATTGTATTTTAAATCTCTATCGATTGGTACTAACCGCTATAATGCACAACGAAGCGTTACCATTTTATGAGCGTAACACTTTTCAAAAATTTTTTTAATTTGTTTGTTTACATTGTTTAGCACTCTATTACCAATATACTACCTTCACTATTACCAGCATTTTTTAACCTAAAAGTTTTTGTACTTGAAAAAGTTTGATGACCTATAACTTCTGAATTCAAGTATTTCAGAATGTGACATCCGGCACCAACAAATTGTATTTTAAATCTCTATCGATTGGTACTAACCGCTATAATGCACAACGAAGCGTTACCATTTTATGAGCGTAACACTTTTCAAAAATTTTTTAAATTTGTTTGTTTACATTGTTTAGCACTCTATTACCAATATACTACCTTCACTATTACCAGCATTTTTTAACCTAAAAGTTTTTGTACTTGAAAAAGTTTGATGACCTATAACTTCTGAATTCAAGTATTTCAGAATGTGACATTCGGCACCAACAAATTGTATTTTAAATCTCTATCGATTGGTACTAACCGCTATAATGCACAACGAAGCGTTACCATTTTATGAGCGTAACACTTTTCAAAAATTTTTTTAATTTGTTTGTTTACATTGTTTAGCACTCTATTACCAATATACTACCTTCACTATTACCAGCATTTTTTAACCTAAAAGTTTTTGTACTTGAAAAAGTTTGATGACCTATAACTTCTGAATTCAAGTATTTCAGAATGTGACATCCGGCACCAACAAATTGTATTTTAAATCTCTATCGATTGGTACTAACCGCTATAATGCACAACGAAGCGTTACCATTTTATGAGCGTAACACTTTTCAAAAATTTTTTAAATTTGTTTGTTTACATTGTTTAGCACTCTATTACCAATATACTACCTTCACTATTACCAGCATTTTTTAACCTAAAAGTTTTTGTACTTGAAAAAGTTTGATGACCTATAACTTCTGAATTCAAGTATTTCAGAATGTGACATTCGGCACCAACAAATTGTATTTTAAATCTCTATCGATTGGTACTAACCGCTATAATGCACAACGAAGCGTTACCATTTTATGAGCGTAACACTTTTCAAAAATTTTTTTAATTTGTTTGTTTACATTGTTTAGCACTCTATTACCAATATACTACCTTCACTATTACCAGCATTTTTTAACCTAAAAGTTTTTGTACTTGAAAAAGTTTGATGACCTATAACTTCTGAATTCAAGTATTTCAGAATGTGACATCCGGCACCAACAAATTGTATTTTAAATCTCTATCGATTGGTACTAACCGCTATAATGCACAACGAAGCGTTACCATTTTATGAGCG
The DNA here is from genome assembly GCA_956483585.1 of Gymnocheta viridis. Lineage (NCBI taxonomy): Eukaryota > Metazoa > Arthropoda > Insecta > Diptera > Tachinidae > Gymnocheta > Gymnocheta viridis. The sequence goes on along the minus strand of OY101442.1, from coordinate 50,488,022 downwards.
TAACACTTTTCAAAAATTTTTTAAATTTGTTTGTTTACATTGTTTAGCACTCTATTACCAATATACTACCTTCACTATTACCAGCATTTTTTAACCTAAAAGTTTTTGTACTTGAAAAAGTTTGATGACCTATAACTTCTGAATTCAAGTATTTCAGAATGTGACATTCGGCACCAACAAATTGTATTTTAAATCTCTATCGATTGGTACTAACCGCTATAATGCACAACGAAGCGTTACCATTTTATGAGCGTAACACTTTTCAAAAATTTTTTAAATTTGTTTGTTTACATTGTTTAGCACTCTATTACCAATATACTACCTTCACTATTACCAGCATTTTTTAACCTAAAAGTTTTTGTACTTGAAAAAGTTTGATGACCTATAACTTCTGAATTCAAGTATTTCAGAATGTGACATTCGGCACCAACAAATTGTATTTTAAATCTCTATCGATTGGTACTAACCGCTATAATGCACAACGAAGCGTTACCATTTTATGAGCGTAACACTTTTCAAAAATTTTTTTAATTTGTTTGTTTACATTGTTTAGCACTCTATTACCAATATACTACCTTCACTATTACCAGCATTTTTTAACCTAAAAGTTTTTGTACTTGAAAAAGTTTGATGACCTATAACTTCTGAATTCAAGTATTTCAGAATGTGACATCCGGCACCAACAAATTGTATTTTAAATCTCTATCGATTGGTACTAACCGCTATAATGCACAACGAAGCGTTACCATTTTATGAGCGTAACACTTTTCAAAAATTTTTTAAATTTGTTTGTTTACATTGTTTAGCACTCTATTACCAATATACTACCTTCACTATTACCAGCATTTTTTAACCTAAAAGTTTTTGTACTTGAAAAAGTTTGATGACCTATAACTTCTGAATTCAAGTATTTCAGAATGTGACATTCGGCACCAACAAATTGTATTTTAAATCTCTATCGATTGGTACTAACCGCTATAATGCACAACGAAGCGTTACCATTTTATGAGCGTAACACTTTTCAAAAATTTTTTTAATTTGTTTGTTTACATTGTTTAGCACTCTATTACCAATATACTACCTTCACTATTACCAGCATTTTTTAACCTAAATGTTTTTGTACTTGAAAAAGTTTGATGACCTATAACTTCTGAATTCAAGTATTTCAGAATGTGACATCCGGCACCAACAAATTGTATTTTAAATCTCTATCGATTGGTACTAACCGCTATAATGCACAACGAAGCGTTACCATTTTATGAGCGTAACACTTTTCAAAAATTTTTTAAATTTGTTTGTTTACATTGTTTAGCACTCTATTACCAATATACTACCTTCACTATTACCAGCATTTTTTAACCTAAAAGTTTTTGTACTTGAAAAAGTTTGATGACCTATAACTTCTGAATTCAAGTATTTCAGAATGTGACATTCGGCACCAACAAATTGTATTTTAAATCTCTATCGATTGGTACTAACCGCTATAATGCACAACGAAGCGTTACCATTTTATGAGCGTAACACTTTTCAAAAATTTTTTAAATTTGTTTGTTTACATTGTTTAGCACTCTATTACCAATATACTACCTTCACTATTACCAGCATTTTTTAACCTAAAAGTTTTTGTACTTGAAAAAGTTTGATGACCTATAACTTCTGAATTTAAGTATTTCAGAATGTGACATTCGGCACCAACAAATTGTATTTTAAATCTCTATCGATTGGTACTAACCGCTATAATGCACAACGAAGCGTTACCATTTTATGAGCGTAACACTTTTCAAAAATTTTTTAAATTTGTTTGTTTACATTGTTTAGCACTCTATTACCAATATACTACCTTCACTATTACCAGCATTTTTTAACCTAAAAGTTTTTGTACTTGAAAAAGTTTGATGACCTATAACTTCTGAATTCAAGTATTTCACAATGTGACATTCGGCACCAACAAATTGTATTTTAAATCTCTATCGATTGGTACTAACCGCTATAATGCACAACGAAGCGTTACCATTTTATGAGCGTAACACTTTTCAAAAATTTTTTAAATTTGTTTGTTTACATTGTTTAGCACTCTATTACCAATATACTACCTTCACTATTACCAGCATTTTTTAACCTAAAAGTTTTTGTACTTGAAAAAGTTTGATGACCTATAACTTCTGAATTCAAGTATTTCAGAATGTGACATTCGGCACCAACAAATTGTATTTTAAATCTCTATCGATTGGTACTAACCGCTATAATGCACAACGAAGCGTTACCATTTTATGAGCGTAACACTTTTCAAAAATTTTTTAAATTTGTTTGTTTACATTGTTTAGCACTCTATTACTAATATACTACCTTCACTATTACCAGCATTTTTTAACCTAAAAGTTTTTGTACTTGAAAAAGTTAGATGACCTATAACTTCTGAATTCAAGTATTTCAGAATGTGACATTCGGCACCAACAAATTGTATTTTAAATCTCTATCGATTGGTACTAACCGCTATAATGCACAACGAAGCGTTACCATTTTATGAGCGTAACACTTTTCAAAAATTTTTTAAATTTGTTTGTTTACATTGTTTAGCACTCTATTACCAATATACTACCTTCACTATTACCAGCATTTTTTAACCTAAAAGTTTTTGTACTTGAAAAAGTTTGATGACCTATAACTTCTGAATTCAAGTATTTCAGAATGTGACATTCGGCACCAACAAATTGTATTTTAAATCTCTATCGATTGGTACTAACCGCTATAATGCACAACGAAGCGTTACCATTTTATGAGCGTAACACTTTTCAAAAATTTTTTAAATTTGTTTGTTTACATTGTTTAGCACTCTATTACCAATATACTACCTTCACTATTACCAGCATTTTTTAACCTAAAAGTTTTTGTACTTGAAAAAGTTTGATGACCTATAACTTCTGAATTCAAGTATTTCAGAATGTGACATCCGGCACCAACAAATTGTATTTTAAATCTCTATCGATTGGTACTAACCGCTATAATGCACAACGAAGCGTTACCATTTTATGAGCGTAACACTTTTCAAAAATTTTTTAAATTTGTTTGTTTACATTGTTTAGCACTCTATTACCAATATACTACCTTCACTATTACCAGCATTTTTTAACCTAAAAGTTTTTGTACTTGAAAAAGTTTGATGACCTATAACTTCTGAATTCAAGTATTTCAGAATGTGTCATTCGGCACCAACAAATTGTATTTTAAATCTCTATCGATTGGTACTAACCGCTATAATGCACAACGAAGCGTTACCATTTTATGAGCGTAACACTTTTCAAAAATTTTTTAAATTTGTTTGTTTACAGTGTTTAGCACTCTATTACCAATATACTACCTTCACTATTACCAGCATTTTTTAACCTAAAAGTTTTTGTACTTGAAAAAGTTTGATGACCTATAACTTCTGAATTCAAGTATTTCAGAATGTGACATTCGGCACCAACAAATTGTATTTTAAATCTCTATCGATTGGTACTAACCGCTATAATGCACAACGAAGCGTTACCATTTTATGAGCGTAACACTTTTCAAAAATTTTTTAAATTTGTTTGTTTACATTGTTTAGCACTCTATTACCAATATACTACCTTCACTATTACCAGCATTTTTTAACCTAAAAGTTTTTGTACTTGAAAAAGTTTGATGACCTATAACTTCTGAATTCAAGTATTTCAGAATGTGACATTCGGCACCAACAAATTGTATTTTAAATCTCTATCGATTGGTACTAACCGCTATAATGCACAACGAAGCGTTACCATTTTATGAGCGTAACACTTTTCAAAAATTTTTTAAATTTGTTTGTTTACATTGTTTAGCACTCTATTACCAATATACTACCTTCACTATTACCAGCATTTTTTAACCTAAAAGTTTTTGTACTTGAAAAAGTTTGATGACCTATAACTTCTGAATTCAAGTATTTCAGAATGTGACATTCGGCACCAACAAATTGTATTTTAAATCTCTATCGATTGGTACAAACCGCTATAATGCACAACGAAGCGTTACCATTTTATGAGCGTAACACTTTTCAAAAATTTTTTAAATTTGTTTGTTTACATTGTTTAGCACTCTATTACAAATATACTACCTTCACTATTACCAGCATTTTTTAACCTAAAAGTTTTTGTACTTGAAAAAGTTTGATGACCTATAACTTCTGAATTCAAGTATTTCAGAATGTGACATTCGGCACCAACAAATTGTATTTTAAATCTCTATCGATTGGTACTAACCGCTATAATGCACAACGAAGCGTTACCATTTTATGAGCGTAACACTTTTCAAAAATTTTTTAAATTTGTTTGTTTACATTGTTTAGCACTCTATTACCAATATACTACCTTCACTATTACCAGCATTTTTTAACCTAAAAGTTTTTGTACTTGAAAAAGTTTGATGACCTATAACTTCTGAATTCAAGTATTTCAGAATGTGACATTCGACACCAACAAATTGTATTTTAAATCTCTATCGATTGGTACTAACCGCTATAATGCACAACGAAGCGTTACCATTTTATGAGCGTAACACTTTTCAAAAATTTTTTAAATTTGTTTGTTTACATTGTTTAGCACTCTATTACCAATATACTACCTTCACTATTACCAGCATTTTTTAACCTAAAAGTTTTTGTACTTGAAAAAGTTTGATGACCTATAACTTCTGAATTCAAGTATTTCAGAATGTGACATTCGGCACCAACAAATTGTATTTTAAATCTCTATCGATTGGTACTAACCGCTATAATGCACAACGAAGCGTTACCATTTTATGAGCGTAACACTTTTCAAAAATTTTTTAAATTTGTTTGTTTACATTGTTTAGCACTCTATTACCAATATACTACCTTCACTATTACCAGCATTTTTTAACCTAAAAGTTTTTGTACTTGAAAAAGTTTGATGACCTATAACTTCTGAATTAAGTATTTCAGAATGTGACATTCGGCACCAACAAATTGTATTTTAAATCTCTATCGATTGGTACTAACCGCTATAATGCACAACGAAGCGTTACCATTTTATGAGCGTAACACTTTTCAAAAAATTTTTAAATTTGTTTGTTTACATTGTTTAGCACTCTATTACCAATATACTACCTTCACTATTACCAGCATTTTTTAACCTAAAAGTTTTTGTACTTGAAAAAGTTTGATGACCTATAACTTCTGAACTCAAGTATTTCAGAATGTGACATTCGGCACCAACAAATTGTATTTTAAATCTCTATCGATTGGTACTAACCGCTATAATGCACAACGAAGCGTTACCATTTTATGAGCGTAACACTTTTCAAAAATTTTTTAAATTTGTTTGTTTACATTGTTTAGCACTCTATTACCAATATACTACCTTCACTATTACCAGCATTTTTTAACCTAAAAGTTTTTGTACTTGAAAAAGTTTGATGACCTATAACTTCTGAATTCAAGTATTTCAGAATGTGACATTCGGCACCAACAAATTGTATTTTAAATCTCTATCGATTGGTACTAACCGCTATAATGCACAACGAAGCGTTACCATTTTATGAGCGTAACACTTTTCAAAAATTTTTTAAATTTGTTTGTTTACATTGTTTAGCACTCTATTGCCAATATACTACCTTCACTATTACCAGCATTTTTTAACCTAAAAGTTTTTGTACTTGAAAAAGTTTGATGACCTATAACTTCTGAATTCAAGTATTTCAGAATGTGACATTCGGCACCAACAAATTGTATTTTAAATCTCTATCGATTGGTACTAACCGCTATAATGCACAACGAAGCGTTACCATTTTATGAGCGTAACACTTTTCAAAAATTTTTTAAATTTGTTTGTTTACATTGTTTAGCACTCTATTACCAATATACTACCTTCACTATTACCAGCATTTTTTAACCTAAAAGTTTTTGTACTTGAAAAAGTTTGATGACCTATAACTTCTGAATTCAAGTATTTCAGAATGTGACATTCGGCACCAACAAATTGTATTTTAAATCTCTATCGATTGGTACTAACCGCTATAATGCACAACGAAGCGTTACCATTTTATGAGCGTAACACTTTTCAAAAATTTTTTAAATTTGTTTGTTTACATTGTTTAGCACTCTATTACCAATATACTACCTTCACTATTACCAGCATTTTTTAACCTAAAAGTTTTTGTACTTGAAAAAGTTTGATGACCTATAACTTCTGAATTCAAGTATTTCAGAATGTGACATTCGGCACCAACAAATTGTATTTTAAATCTCTATCGATTGGTACTAACCGCTATAATGCACAACGAAGCGTTACCATTTTATGAGCGTAACACTTTTCAAAAATTTTTTAAATTTGTTTGTTTACATTGTTTAGCACTCTATTACCAATATACTACCTTCACTATTACCAGCATTTTTTAACCTAAAAGTTTTTGTACTTGAAAAAGTTTGATGACCTATAACTTCTGAATTCAAGTATTTCAGAATGTGACATTCGGCACCAACAAATTGTATTTTAAATCTCTATCGATTGGTACTAACCGCTATAATGCACAACGAAGCGTTACCATTTTATGAGCGTAACACTTTTCAAAAATTTTTTAAATTTGTTTGTTTACATTGTTTAGCACTCTATTACCAATATACTACCTTCACTATTACCAGCATTTTTTAACCTAAAAGTTTTTGTACTTGAAAAAGTTTGATGACCTATAACTTCTGAATTCAAGTATTTCAGAATGTGACATTCGGCACCAACAAATTGTATTTTAAATCTCTATCGATTGGTACTAACCGCTATAATGCACAACGAAGCGTTACCATTTTATGAGCGTAACACTTTTCAAAAATTTTTTAAATTTGTTTGTTTACATTGTTTAGCACTCTATTACCAATATACTACCTTCACTATTACCAGCATTTTTTAACCTAAAAGTTTTTGTACTTGAAAAAGTTTGATGACCTATAACTTCTGAATTCAAGTATTTCAGAATGTGACATTCGGCACCAACAAATTGTATTTTAAATCTCTATCGATTGGTACTAACCGCTATAATGCACAACGAAGCGTTACCATTTTATGAGCGTAACACTTTTCAAAAATTTTTTAAATTTGTTTGTTTACATTGTTTAGCACTCTATTACCAATATACTACCTTCACTATTACCAGCATTTTTTAACCTAAAAGTTTTTGTGCTTGAAAAAGTTTGATGACCTATAACTTCTGAATTCAAGTATTTCAGAATGTGACATCCGGCACCAACAAATTGTATTTTAAATCTCTATCGATTGGTACTAACCGCTATAATGCACAACGAAGCGTTACCATTTTATGAGCGTAACACTTTTCAAAAATTTTTTAAATTTGTTTGTTTACATTGTTTAGCACTCTATTACCAATATACTACCTTCACTATTACCAGCATTTTTTAACCTAAAAGTTTTTGTACTTGAAAAAGTTTGATGACCTATAACTTCTGAATTCAAGTATTTCAGAATGTGACATTCGGCACCAACAAATTGTATTTTAAATCTCTATCGATTGGTACTAACCGCTATAATGCACAACGAAGCGTTACCATTTTATGAGCGTAACACTTTTCAAAAATTTTTTAAATTTGTTTGTTTACAGTGTTTAGCACTCTATTACCAATATACTACCTTCACTATTACCAGCATTTTTTAACCTAAAAGTTTTTGTACTTGAAAAAGTTTGATGACCTATAACTTCTGAATTCAAGTATTTCAGAATGTGACATTCGGCACCAACAAATTGTATTTTAAATCTCTATCGATTGGTACTAACCGCTATAATGCACAACGAAGCGTTACCATTTTATGAGCGTAACACTTTTCAAAAATTTTTTAAATTTGTTTGTTTACATTGTTTAGCACTCTATTACCAATATACTACCTTCACTATTACCAGCATTTTTTAACCTAAAAGTTTTTGTACTTGAAAAAGTTTGATGACCTATAACTTCTGAATTCAAGTATTTCAGAATGTGACATTCGGCACCAACAAATTGTATTTTAAATCTCTATCGATTGGTACTAACCGCTATAATGCACAACGAAGCGTTACCATTTTATGAGCGTAACACTTTTCAAAAATTTTTTAAATTTGTTTGTTTACATTGTTTAGCACTCTATTACCAATATACTACCTTCACTATTACCAGCATTTTTTAACCTAAAAGTTTTTGTACTTGAAAAAGTTTGATGACCTATAACTTCTGAATTCAAGTATTTCAGAATGTGACATTCGGCACCAACAAATTGTATTTTAAATCTCTATCGATTGGTACTAACCGCTATAATGCACAACGAAGCGTTACCATTTTATGAGCGTAACACTTTTCAAAAAATTTTTAAATTTGTTTGTTTACATTGTTTAGCACTCTATTACCAATATACTACCTTCACTATTACCAGCATTTTTTAACCTAAAAGTTTTTGTACTTGAAAAAGTTTGATGACCTATAACTTCTGAATTCAAGTATTTCAGAATGTGACATTCGGCACCAACAAATTGTATTTTAAATCTCTATCGATTGGTACTAACCGCTATAATGCACAACGAAGCGTTACCATTTTATGAGCGTAACACTTTTCAAAAATTTTTTAAATTTGTTTGTTTACATTGTTTAGCACTCTATTACCAATATACTACCTTCACTATTACCAGCATTTTTTAACCTAAAAGTTTTTGTACTTGAAAAAGTTTGATGACCTATAACTTCTGAATTCAAGTATTTCAGAATGTGACATTCGACACCAACAAATTGTATTTTAAATCTCTATCGATTGGTACTAACCGCTATAATGCACAACGAAGCGTTACCATTTTATGAGCGTAACACTTTTCAAAAATTTTTTAAATTTGTTTGTTTACATTGTTTAGCACTCTATTACCAATATACTACCTTCACTATTACCAGCATTTTTTAACCTAAAAGTTTTTGTACTTGAAAAAGTTTGATGACCTATAACTTCTGAATTCAAGTATTTCAGAATGTGACATTCGGCACCAACAAATTGTATTTTAAATCTCTATCGATTGGTACTAACCGGTATAATGCACAACGAAGCGTTACCATTTTATGAGCGTAACACTTTTCAAAAATTTTTTAAATTTGTTTGTTTACATTGTTTAGCACTCTATTACCAATATACTACCTTCACTATTACCAGCATTTTTTAACCTAAAAGTTTTTGTACTTGAAAAAGTTTGATGACCTATAACTTCTGAATTCAAGTATTTCAGAATGTGACATTCGGCACCAACAAATTGTATTTTAAATCTCTATCGATTGGTACTAACCGCTATAATGCACAACGAAGCGTTACCATTTTATGAGCGTAACACTTTTCAAAAAATTTTTAAATTTGTTTGTTTACATTGTTTAGCACTCTATTACCAATATACTACCTTCACTATTACCAGCATTTTTTAACCTAAAAGTTTTTGTACTTGAAAAAGTTTGATGACCTATAACTTCTGAATTCAAGTATTTCAGAATGTGACATTCGGCACCAACAAATTGTATTTTAAATCTCTATCGATTGGTACTAACCGCTATAATGCACAACGAAGCGTTACCATTTTATGAGCGTAACACTTTTCAAAAATTTTTTAAATTTGTTTGTTTACATTGTTTAGCACTCTATTGCCAATATACTACCTTCACTATTACCAGCATTTTTTAACCTAAAAGTTTTTGTACTTGAAAAAGTTTGATGACCTATAACTTCTGAATTCAAGTATTTCAGAATGTGACATTCGGCACCAACAAATTGTATTTTAAATCTCTATCGATTGGTACTAACCGCTATAATGCACAACGAAGCGTTACCATTTTATGAGCGTAACACTTTTCAAAAATTTTTTAAATTTGTTTGTTTACATTGTTTAGCACTCTATTACCAATATACTACCTTCACTATTACCAGCATTTTTTAACCTAAAAGTTTTTGTACTTGAAAAAGTTTGATGACCTATAACTTCTGAATTCAAGTATTTCAGAATGTGACATTCGGCACCAACAAATTGTATTTTAAATCTCTATCGATTGGTACTAACCGCTATAATGCACAACGAAGCGTTACCATTTTATGAGCGTAACACTTTTCAAAAATTTTTTAAATTTGTTTGTTTACATTGTTTAGCACTCTATTGCCAATATACTACCTTTACTATTACCAGCATTTTTTAACCTAAAAGTTTTTGTACTTGAAAAAGTTTGATGACCTATAACTTCTGAATTCAAGTATTTCAGAATGTGACATTCGGCAATAACAAATTGTATTTTAAATCTCTATCGATTGGTACTAACCGCTATAATGCACAACGAAGCGTTACCATTTTATGAGCGTAACACTTTTCAAAAATTTTTTAAATTTGTTTGTTTACATTGTTTAGCACTCTATTACCAATATACTACCTTCACTATTACCAGCATTTTTTAACCTAAAAGTTTTTGTACTTGAAAAAGTTTGATGACCTATAACTTCTGAATTCAAGTATTTCAGAATGTGACATTCGGCACCAACAAATTGTATTTTAAATCTCTATCGATTGGTACTAACCGCTATAATGCACAACGAAGCGTTACCATTTTATGAGCGTAACACTTTTCAAAAATTTTTTAAATTTGTTTGTTTACATTGTTTAGCACTCTATTACCAATATACTACCTTCACTATTACCAGCATTTTTTAACCTAAAAGTTTTTGTACTTGAAAAAGTTTGATGACCTATAACTTCTGAATTCAAGTATTTCAGAATGTGACATCCGGCACCAACAAATTGTATTTTAAATCTCTATCGATTGGTACTAACCGCTATAATGCACAACGAAGCGTTACCATTTTATGAGCGTAACACTTTTCAAAAAATTTTTAAATTTGTTTGTTTACATTGTTTAGCACTCTATTACCAATATACTACCTTCACTATTACCAGCATTTTTTAACCTAAAAGTTTTTGTACTTGAAAAAGTTTGATGACCTATAACTTCTGAATTCAAGTATTTCAGAATGTGACATTCGGCACCAACAAATTGTATTTTAAATCTCTATCGATTGGTACTAACCGCTATAATGCACAACGAAGCGTTACCATTTTATGAGCGTAACACTTTTCAAAAAATTTTTAAATTTGTTTGTTTACATTGTTTAGCACTCTATTACCAATATACTACCTTCACTATTACCAGCATTTTTTAACCTAAAAGTTTTTGTACTTGAAAAAGTTTGATGACCTATAACTTCTGAATTCAAGTATTTCAGAATGTGACATTCGGCACCAACAAATTGTATTTTAAATCTCTATCGATTGGTACTAACCGCTATAATGCACAACGAAGCGTTACCATTTTATGAGCGTAACACTTTTCAAAAATTTTTTAAATTTGTTTGTTTACATTGTTTAGCACTCTATTACCAATATACTACCTTCACTATTACCAGCATTTTTTAACCTAAAAGTTTTTGTACTTGAAAAAGTTTGATGACCTATAACTTCTGAATTCAAGTATTTCAGAATGTGACATCCGGCACCAACAAATTGTATTTTAAATCTCTATCGATTGGTACTAACCGCTATAATGCACAACGAAGCGTTACCATTTTATGAGCGTAACACTTTTCAAAAATTTTTTAAATTTGTTTGTTTACAATGTTTAGCACTCTATTACCAATATACTACCTTCACTATTACCAGCATTTTTTAACCTAAAAGTTTTTGTACTTGAAAAAGTTTGATGACCTATAACTTCTGAATTCAAGTATTTCAGAATGTGACATTCGGCACCAACAAATTGTATTTTAAATCTCTATCGATTGGTACTAACCGCTATAATGCACAACGAAGCGTTACCATTTTATGAGCGTAACACTTTTCAAAAATTTTTTAAATTTGTTTGTTTACATTGTTTAGCACTCTATTACCAATATACTACCTTCACTATTACCAGCATTTTTTAACCTAAAAGTTTTTGTACTTAAAAAAGTTTGATGACCTATAACTTCTGAATTCAAGTATTTCAGAATGTGACATTCGGCACCAACAAATTGTATTTTAAATCTCTATCGATTGGTACTAACCGCTATAATGCACAACGAAGCGTTACCATTTTATGAGCGTAACACTTTTATGAGCGTAACACTTTTCAAAAATTTTTTAAATTTGTTTGTTTACATTGTTTAGCACTCTATTACCAATATACTACCTTCACTATTACCAGCATTTTTTAACCTAAAAGTTTTTGTACTTGAAAAAGTTTGATGACCTATAACTTCTGAATTCAAGTATTTCAGAATGTGACATTCGGCACCAACAAATTGTATTTTAAATCTCTATCGATTGGTACTAACCGCTATAATGCACAACGAAGCGTTACCATTTTATGAGCGTAACACTTTTCAAAAATTTTTTAAATTTGTTTGTTTACATTGTTTAGCACTCTATTACCAATATACTACCTTCACTATTACCAGCATTTTTTAACCTAAAAGTTTTTGTACTTGAAAAAGTTTAATGACCTATAACTTCTGAATTCAAGTATTTCAGAATGTGACATCCGGCACCAACACATTGTATTTTAAATCTCTATCGATTGGTACTAACCGCTATAATGCACAACGAAGCGTTACCATTTTATGAGCGTAACACTTTTCAAAAATTTTTTAAATTTGTTTGTTTACATTGTTTAGCACTCTATTACCAATATACTACCTTCACTATTACCAGCATTTTTTAACCTAAAAGTTTTTGTACTTGAAAAAGTTTGATGACCTATAACTTCTGAATTCAAGTATTTCAGAATGTGACATTCGGCACCAACAAATTGTATTTTAAATCTCTATCGATTGGTACTAACCGCTATAATGCACAACGAAGCGTTACCATTTTATGAGCGTAACACTTTTCAAAAATTTTTTAAATTTGTTTGTTTACATTGTTTAGCACTCTATTACCAATATACTACCTTCACTATTACCAGCATTTTTTAACCTAAAAGTTTTTGTACTTGTAAAAGTTTGATGACCTATAACTTCTGAATTCAAGTATTTCAGAATGTGACATCCGGCACCAACAAATTGTATTTTAAATCTCTATCGATTGGTACTAACCGCTATAATGCACAACGAAGCGTTACCATTTTATGAGCGTAACACTTTTCAAAACTTTTTAAATTTGTTTGTTTACATTGTTTAGCACTCTATTACCAATATACTACCTTCACTATTACCAGCATTTTTTAACCTAAAAGTTTTTGTACTTGAAAAAGTTTGATGACCTATAACTTCTGAATTCAAGTATTTCAGAAATTGACAACCGGCACCAACAAATTGTATTTTCAAGCTCTATCGATTGGTACTAACCGCTATAATGCACAACGAAGCGTTACCATTTTATGAGCGTAACACTTTTCAAAAATTTTTTAAATTTGTTTGTTTACATTGTTTAGCACTCTATTACCAATATACTACCTTCACTATTACCAGCATTTTTAACCTAAAAGTTTTTGTACTTGAAAAAGTTTGATGACCTATAACTTCTGAATTCAAGTATTTCAGAATGTGACATCCGGCACCAACAAATTGTATTTTAAATCTCTATCGATTGGTACTAACCGCTATAATGCACAACGAAGCGTTACCATTTTATAAGCGTAACACTTTTCAAAAATTTTTTAAATTTGTTTGTTTACATTGCTTAGCACTCTATTACCAATATACTACCTTCACTATTACCAGCATTTTTTAACCTAAAAGTTTTTGTACTTGAAAAAGTTTGATGACCTATAACTTCTGAATTCAAGTATTTCAGAAATTGACATCCGGCACCAACAAATTGTATTTTCAAGCTCTATCGATTGGTACTAACCGCTATAATGCACAACGAAGCGTTACCATTTTATGAGCGTAACACTTTTCAAAAATTTTTTAAATTTGTTTGTTTACATTGTTTAGCACTCTATTACCAATATACTACCTTCACTATTACCAGCATTTTTTAACCTAAAAGTTTTTGTACTTGAAAAAGTTTGATGACCTATAACTTCTGAATTCAAGTATTTCAGAATGTGACATCCGGCACCAACAAATTGTATTTTAAATCTCTATCGATTGGTACTAACCGCTATAATGCACAACGAAGCGTTACCATTTTATGAGCGTAACACTTTTCAAAAATTTTTTAAATTTGTTTGTTTACATTGTTTAGCACTCTATTACCAATATACTACCTTCACTATTACCAGCATTTTTTAACCTAAAAGTTTTTGTACTTGTAAAAGTTTGATGACCTATAACTTCTGAATTCAAGTATTTCAGAATGTGACATCCGGCACCAACAAATTGTATTTTAAATCTCTATCGATTGGTACTAACCGCTATAATGCACAACGAAGCGTTACCATTTTATGAGCGTAACACTTTTCAAAACTTTTTAAATTTGTTTGTTTACATTGTTTAGCACTCTATTACCAATATACTACCTTCACTATTACCAGCATTTTTTAACCTAAAAGTTTTTGTACTTGAAAAAGTTTGATGACCTATAACTTCTGAATTCAAGTATTTCAGAATGTGACATCCGGCACCAACAAATTGTATTTTAAATCTCTATCGATTGGTACTAACCGCTATAATGCACAACGAAGCGTTACCATTTTATGAGCGTAACACTTTTCAAAACTTTTTAAATTTGTTTGTTTACATTGTTTAGCACTCTATTACCAATATACTACCTTCACTATTACCAGCATTTTTTAACCTAAAAGTTTTTGTACTTGAAAAAGTTTGATGACCTATAACTTCTGAATTCAAGTATTTCAGAAATTGACAACCGGCACCAACAAATTGTATTTTCAAGCTCTATCGATTGGTACTAACCGCTATAATGCACAACGAAGCGTTACCATTTTATGAGCGTAACACTTTTCAAAAATTTTTTAAATTTGTTTGTTTACATTGTTTAGCACTCTATTACCAATATACTACCTTCACTATTACCAGCATTTTTTAACCTAAAAGTTTTTGTACTTGAAAAAGTTTGATGACCTATAACTTCTGAATTCAAGTATTTCAGAAATTGACTTCCGGCACCAACAAATTGTATTTTCAAGCTCTATCGATTGGTACTAACCGCTATAATGCACAACGAAGCGTTACCATTTTATGAGCGTAACACTTTTCAAAAATTTTTTAAATTTGTTTGTTTACATTGTTTAGCACTCTATTACCAATATACTACCTTCACTATTACCAGCAGTTTTTAACCTAAAAGTTTTTGTACTTGAAAAAGTTTGATGACCTATAACTTCTGAATTCAAGTATTTCAGAATGTGACATCCGGCACCAACAAATTGTATTTTAAATCTCTATCGATTGGTACTAACCGCTATAATGCACAACGAAGCGTTACCATTTTATAAGCGTAACACTTTTCAAAAATTTTTTAAATTTGTTTGTTTACATTGCTTAGCACTCTATTACCAATATACTACCTTCACTATTACCAGCATTTTTTAACCTAAAAGTTTTTGTACTTGAAAAAGTTTGATGACCTATAACTTCTGAATTCAAGTATTTCAGAATGTGACATCCGGCACCAACAAATTGTATTTTAAATCTCTATCGATTGGTACTAACCGCTATAATGCACAACGAAGCGTTACCATTTTATGAGCGTAACACTTTTCAAAAATTTTTTAAATTTGTTTGTTTACATTGTTTAGCACTCTATTACCAATATACTACCTTCACTATTACCAGCATTTTTTAACCTAAAAGTTTTTGTACTTGAAAAAGTTTGATGACCTATAACTTCTGAATTCAAGTATTTCAGAATGTGACATCCGGCACCAACAAATTGTATTTTAAATCTCTATCGATTGGTACTAACCGCTATAATGCACAACGAAGCGTTACCATTTTATGAGCGTAACACTTTTCAAAAATTTTTTAAATTTGTTTGTTTACATTGTTTAGCACTCTATTACCAATATACTACCTTCACTATTACCAGCATTTTTTAACCTAAAAGTTTTTGTACTTGAAAAAGTTTGATGACCTATAACTTCTGAATTCAAGTATTTCAGAATGTGACATCCGGCACCAACAAATTGTATTTTAAATCTCTATCGATTGGTACTAACCGCTATAATGCACAACGAAGCGTTACCATTTTATGAGCGTAACACTTTTCAAAAATTTTTTAAATTTGTTTGTTTACATTGTTTAGCACTCTATTACCAATATACTACCTTCACTATTACCAGCATTTTTTAACCTAAAAGTTTTTGTACTTGAAAAAGTTTGATGACCTATAACTTCTGAATTCAAGTATTTCAGAATGTGACATCCGGCACCAACAAATTGTATTTTAAATCTCTATCGATTGGTACTAACCGCTATAATGCACAACGAAGCGTTACCATTTTATGAGCGTAACACTTTTCAAAAATTTTTTAAATTTGTTTGTTTACATTGTTTAGCACTCTATTACCAATATACTACCTTCACTATTACCAGCATTTTTTAACCTAAAAGTTTTTGTACTTGAAAAAGTTTGATGACCTATAACTTCTGAATTCAAGTATTTCAGAATGTGACATCCGGCACCAACAAATTGTATTTTAAATCTCTATCGATTGGTACTAACCGCTATAATGCACAACGAAGCGTTACCATTTTATGAGCGTAACACTTTTCAAAAATTTTTTAAATTTGTTTGTTTACATTGTTTAGCACTCTATTACAAATATACTACCTTCACTATTACCAGCATTTTTTAACCTAAAAGTTTTTGTACTTGAAAAAGTTTGATGACCTATAACTTCTGAATTCAAGTATTTCAGAATGTGACATCCGGCACCAACAAATTGTATTTTAAATCTCTATCGATTGGTACTAACCGCTAACCGCTATAATGCACAACGAAGCGTTACCATTTTATAAGCGTAACACTTTTCAAAA
This sequence comes from Gymnocheta viridis, assembly GCA_956483585.1. Taxonomy (NCBI): domain Eukaryota; kingdom Metazoa; phylum Arthropoda; class Insecta; order Diptera; family Tachinidae; genus Gymnocheta; species Gymnocheta viridis. Next base: position 50,471,037 of record OY101442.1, on the reverse strand, counting down.
ATTTTTTAAATTTGTTTGTTTACATTGCTTAGCACTCTATTACCAATATACTACCTTCACTATTACCAGCATTTTTTAACCTAAAAGTTTTTGTACTTGAAAAAGTTTGATGACCTATAACTTCTGAATTCAAGTATTTCAGAAATTGACATCCGGCACCAACAAATTGTATTTTCAAGCTCTATCGATTGGTACTAACCGCTATAATGCACAACGAAGCGTTACCATTTTATGAGCGTAACACTTTTCAAAAATTTTTTAAATTTGTTTGTTTACATTGTTTAGCACTCTATTACCAATATACTACCTTCACTATTGCCAGCATTTTTTAACCTAAAAGTTTTTGTACTTGAAAAAGTTTGATGACCTATAACTTCTGAATTCAAGTATTTCAGAAATTGACATCCGGCACCAACAAATTGTATTTTCAAGCTCTATCGATTGGTACTAACCGCTATAATGCACAACGAAGCGTTACCATTTTATGAGCGTAACACTTTTCAAAAATTTTTTAAATTTGTTTGTTTACATTGTTTAGCACTCTATTACCAATATACTACCTTCACTATTACCAGCATTTTTTAACCTAAAAGTTTTTGTACTTGAAAAAGTTTGATGACCTATAACTTCTGAATTCAAGTATTTCAGAAATTGACATCCCGCACCAACAAATTGTATTTTCAAGCTCTATCGATTGGTACTAACCGCTATAATGCACAACGAAGCGTTACCATTTTATGAGCGTAACACTTTTCAAAAATTTTTTTAAATTTGTTTGTTTACATTGTTTAGCACTCTATTACCAATATACTACCTTCACTATTACCAGCATTTTTTAACCTAAAAGTTTTTGTACTTGAAAAAGTTTGATGACCTATAACTTCTGAATTCAAGTATTTCAGAATGTGACATCCGGCACCAACAAATTGTATTTTAAATCTCTATCGATTGGTACTAACCGCTATAATGCACAACGAAGCGTTACCATTTTATAAGCGTAACACTTTTCAAAAATTTTTTAAATTTGTTTGTTTACATTGCTTAGCACTCTATTACCAATATACTACCTTCACTATTACCAGCATTTTTTAACCTAAAAGTTTTTGTACTTGAAAAAGTTTGATGACCTATAACTTCTGAATTCAAGTATTTCAGAAATTGACATCCGGCACCAACAAATTGTATTTTCAAGCTCTATCGATTGGTACTAACCGCTATAATGCACAACGAAGCGTTACCATTTTATGAGCGTAACACTTTTCAAAAATTTTTTAAATTTGTTTGTTTACATTGCTTAGCACTCTATTACCAATATACTACCTTCACTATTACCAGCATTTTTTAACCTAAAAGTTTTTGTACTTGAAAAAGTTTGATGACCTATAACTTCTGAATTCAAGTATTTCAGAATGTGACATCCGGCACCAACAAATTGTATTTTAAATCTCTATCGATTGGTACTAACCGCTATAATGCACAACGAAGCGTTACCATTTTATAAGCGTAACACTTTTCAAAAATTTTTTAAATTTGTTTGTTTACATTGCTTAGCACTCTATTACCAATATACTACCTTCACTATTACCAGCATTTTTTAACCTAAAAGTTTTTGTACTTGAAAAAGTTTGATGACCTATAACTTCTGAATTCAAGTATTTCAGAAATTGACATCCGGCACCAACAAATTGTATTTTCAAGCTCTATCGATTGGTACTAACCGCTATAATGCACAACGAAGCGTTACCATTTTATGAGCGTAACACTTTTCAAAAATTTTTTAAATTTGTTTGTTTACATTGTTTAGCACTCTATTACCAATATACTACCTTCACTATTACCAGCATTTTTTAACCTAAAAGTTTTTGTACTTGAAAAAGTTTGATGACCTATAACTTCTGAATTCAAGTATTTCAGAAATTGACATCCGGCACCAACAAATTGTATTTTCAAGCTCTATCGATTGGTACTAACCGCTATAATGCACAACGAAGCGTTACCATTTTATGAGCGTAACACTTTTCAAAAATTTTTTAAATTTGTTTGTTTACATTGTTTAGCACTCTATTACCAATATACTACCTTCACTATTACCAGCATTTTTTAACCTAAAAGTTTTTGTACTTGAAAAAGTTTGATGACCTATAACTTCTGAATTCAAGTATTTCAGAAATTGACATCCGGCACCAACAAATTGTATTTTCAAGCTCTATCGATTGGTACTAACCGCTATAATGCACAACGAAGCGTTACCATTTTATGAGCGTAACACTTTTCAAAAATTTTTTAAATTTGTTTGTTTACATTGTTTAGCACTCTATTACCAATATACTACCTTCACTATTACCAGCATTTTTTAACCTAAAAGTTTTTGTACTTGAAAAAGTTTGATGACCTATAACTTCTGAATTCAAGTATTTCAGAATGTGACATCCGGCACCAACAAATTGTATTTTAAATCTCTATCGATTGGTACTAACCGCTATAATGCACAACGAAGCGTTATCATTTTATGAGCGTAACACTTTTCAAAAATTTTTTAAATTTGTTTGTTTACATTATTTAGCACTCTATTACCAATATACTAACTTCACTATTACCAGCATTTTTTAACCTAAAAGTTTTTGTACTTGAAAAAGTTTGATGACCTATAACTTCTGAATTCAAGTATTTCAGAAATTGACATCCGGCACCAACAAATTGTATTTTCAAGCTCTATCGATTGGTACTAACCGCTACAATGCACAACGAAGCGTTACCATTTTATGAGCGTAACACTTTTCAAAAAATTTTTAAATTTGTTTGTTTACATTGCTTAGCACTCTATTACCAATATACTACCTTCACTGTTACCAGCATTTTTTAACCTAAAAGTTTTTGTACTTGAAAAATTTTGATGACCTATAACTTCTGAATTCAAGTATTTCAGAATGTGACATCCGGCACCAACAAATTGTATTTTAAATCTCTATCGATTGGTACTAACCGCTATAATGCACAACGAAGCGTTACCATTTTATAAGCGTAACACTTTTCAAAAATTTTTTAAATTTGTTTGTTTACATTGCTTAGCACTCTATTACCAATATACTACCTTCACTATTACCAGCATTTTTTAACCTAAAAGTTTTTGTACTTGAAAAAGTTTGATGACCTATAACTTCTGAATTCAAGTATTTCAGAATGTGACATCCGGCACCAACAAATTGTATTTTAAATCTCTATCGATTGGTACTAACCGCTATAATGCACAACGAAGCGTTACCATTTTATAAGCGTAACACTTTTCAAAAATTTTTTAAATTTGTTTGTTTACATTGCTTAGCACTCTATTACCAATATACTACCTTCACTATTACCAGCATTTTTTAACCTAAAAGTTTTTGTACTTGAAAAAGTTTGATGACCTATAACTTCTGAATTCAAGTATTTCAGAAATTGACATCCGGCACCAACAAATTGTATTTTCAAGCTCTATCGATTGGTACTAACCGCTATAATGCACAACGAAGCGTTATCATTTTATGAGCGTAACACTTTTCAAAAATTTTTTAAATTTGTTTGTTTACATTGTTTAGCACTCTATTACCAATATACTACCTTCACTATTACCAGCATTTTTTAACCTAAAAGTTTTTGTACTTGAAAAAGTTTGATGACCTATAACTTCTGAATTCAAGTATTTCAGAAATTGACATCCGGCACCAACAAATTGTATTTTCAAGCTCTATCGATTGGTACTAACCGCTATAATGCACAACGAAGCGTTACCATTTTATGAGCGTAACACTTTTCAAAAATTTTTTAAATTTGTTTGTTTACATTGTTTAGCACTCTATTACCAATATACTACCTTCACTATTACCAGCATTTTTTAACCTAAAAGTTTTTGTACTTGAAAAAGTTTGATGACCTATAACTTCTGAATTCAAGTATTTCAGAAATTGACATCCGGCACCAACAAATTGTATTTTCAAGCTCTATCGATTGGTACTAACCGCTATAATGCACAACGAAGCGTTACCATTTTATGAGCGTAACACTTTTCAAAAATTTTTTAAATTTGTTTGTTTACATTGTTTAGCACTCTATTACCAATATACTACCTTCACTATTACCAGCATTTTTTAACCTAAAAGTTTTTGTACTTGAAAAAGTTTGATGACCTATAACTTCTGAATTCAAGTATTTCAGAATGTGACATCCGGCACCAACAAATTGTATTTTAAATCTCTATCGATTGGTACTAACCGCTATAATGCACAACGAAGCGTTACCATTTTATGAGCGTAACACTTTTCAAAAATTTTTTAAATTTGTTTGTTTACATTGTTTAGCACTCTATTACCAATATACTAACTTCACTATTACCAGCATTTTTTAACCTAAAAGTTTTTGTACTTGAAAAAGTTTGATGACCTATAACTTCTGAATTCAAGTATTTCAGAAATTGACATCCGGCACCAACAAATTGTATTTTCAAGCTCTATCGATTGGTACTAACCGCTACAATGCACAACGAAGCGTTACCATTTTATGAGCGTAACACTTTTCAAAATTTTTTTAAATTTGTTTGTTTACATTGCTTAGCACTCTATTACCAATATACTACCTTCACTATTACCAGCATTTTTTAACCTAAAAGTTTTTGTACTTGAAAAATTTTGATGACCTATAACTTCTGAATTCAAGTATTTCAGAATGTGACATCCGGCACCAACAAATTGTATTTTAAATCTCTATCGATTGGTACTAACCGCTATAATGCACAACGAAGCGTTACCATTTTATGAGCGTAACACTTTTTAAAAATTTTTTAAATTTGTTTGTTTACATTGTTTAGCACTCTATTACCAATATACTACCTTCACTATTACCAGCATTTTTTAACCTAAAAGTTTTTGTACTTGAAAAAGTTTGATGACCTATAACTTCTGAATTCAAGTATTTCAGAATGTGACATCCGGCACCAGCAAATTGTATTTTAAATCTCTATCGATTGGTACTAACCGCTATAATGCACAACGAAGCGTTACCATTTTATGAGCGTAACACTTTTCAAAAAATTTTTAAATTTGTTTGTTTACATTGTTTAGCACTCTATTACCAATATACTACCTTCACTATTACCAGCATTTTTTAACCTAAAAGTTTTTGTACTTGAAAAAGTTTGATGACCTATAACTTCTGAATTCAAGTATTTCAGAATGTGACATCCGGCACCAACAAATTGTATTTTAAATCTCTATCGATTGGTACTAACCGCTATAATGCACAACGAAGCGTTACCATTTTATGAGCGTAACACTTTTCAAAAATTTTTTAAATTTGTTTGTTTACATTGTTTAGCACTCTATTACCAATATACTACCTTCACTATTACCAGCATTTTTTAACCTAAAAGTTTTTGTACTTGAAAAAGTTTGATGACCTATAACTTCTGAATTCAAGTATTTCAGAATGTGACATCCGGCACCAACAAATTGTATTTTAAATCTCTATCGATTGGTACTAACCGCTATAATGACGTAACACTTTTTTCGACCTAAAAAAGTTTGATAGGCTATAACTTCTGAATTCAAGTATTTCAGAAAGCGACATCCACCACCAACAAATTGTATTTTAAATCTCTATCGATTGGTACTAACCGCTATAATGCACGACGAAGCGTTACCATTTTATGAGCGTAACACTTTTCAAAAATTTTTTAAATTTGTTTGTTTACATTGTTTAGCACTCTATTACCAATATACTACCTTCACTATTACCAGGATTTTTTAACCTAAAAGTTTTTGTACTTGAAAAATTTTGATGACCTATAACTTCTGAATTCAAATATTTCAGAAATTGACATCCGGCACCAACAAATTGTATTTTCAAGCTCTATCGATTGGTACTAACCGCTATAATGCACAACGAAGCGTTACCATTTTATGAGCGTAACACTTTTCAAAAATTTTTTAAATTTGTTTGTTTACATTGTTTAGCACTCTATTACCAATATACTACCTTCACTATTACCAGCATTTTTTAACCTAAAAGTTTTTGTACTTGAAAAAGTTTGATGACCTATAACTTCTGAATTCAAGTATTTCAGAATGTGACATCCGGCACCAGCAAATTGTATTTTAAATCTCTATCGATTGGTACTAACCGCTATAATGACGTAACACTTTTTTCGACCTAAAAAAGTTTGATAGGCTATAACTTCTGAATTCAAGTATTTCAGAAAGCGACATCCACCACCAACAAATTGTATTTTAAATCTCTATCGATTGGTACTAACCGCTATAATGCACAACGAAGCGTTACCATTTTATGAGCGTAACACTTTTCAAAAATTTTTTAAATTTGTTTGTTTACATTGTTTAGCACTCTATTACCAATATACTACCTTCACTATTACCAGCATTTTTTAACCTAAAAGTTTTTGTACTTGAAAAAGTTTGATGACCTATAACTTCTGAATTCAAGTATTTCAGAATGTGACATCCGGCACCAACAAATTGTATTTTAAATCTCTATCGATTGGTACTAACCGCTATAATGACGTAACACTTTTTTCGACCTAAAAAAGTTTGATAGGCTATAACTTCTGAATTCAAGTATTTCAGAAAGCGACATCCACCACCAACAAATTGTATTTTAAATCTCTATCGATTGGTACTAACCGCTATAATGCACAACGAAGCGTTACCATTTTATGAGCGTAACACTTTTCAAAAATTTTTTAAATTTGTTTGTTTACATTGTTTAGCACTCTATTACCAATATACTACTTTCACTATTACCAGCATTTTTTAACCTAAAAGTTTTTGTACTTGAAAAAGTTTGATGACCTATAACTTCTGAATTCAAGTATTTCAGAATGTGACATCCGGCACCAGCAAATTGTATTTTAAATCTCTATCGATTGGTACTAACCGCTATAATGCACAACGAAGCGTTACCATTTTATGAGCGTAACACTTTTCAAAAATTTTTTAAATTTGTTTGTTTACATTGTTTAGCACTCTATTACCAATATACTACCTTCACTATTACCAGCATTTTTTAACCTAAAAGTTTTTGTACTTGAAAAAGTTTGATGACCTATAACTTCTGAATTCAAGTATTTCAGAATGTGACATCCGGCACCAACAAATTGTATTTTAAATCTCTATCGATTGGTACTAACCGCTATAATGCACAACGAAGCGTTACCATTTTATGAGCGTAACACTTTTCAAAAATTTTTTAAATTTGTTTGTTTACATTGTTTAGCACTCTATTACCAATATACTACCTTCACTATTACCAGCATTTTTTAACCTAAAAGTTTTTGTACTTGAAAATGTTTGATGACCTATAACTTCTGAATTCAAGTATTTCAGAATGTGACATCCGGCACCAACAAATTGTATTTTAAATCTCTATCGATTGGTACTAACCGCTATAATGACGTAACACTTTTTTCGACCTAAAAAAGTTTGATAGGCTATAACTTCTGAATTCAAGTATTTCAGAAAGCGACATCCACCACCAACAAATTGTATTTTAAATCTCTATCGATTGGTACTAACCGCTATAATGCACGACGAAGCGTTACCATTTTATGAGCGTAACACTTTTCAAAAATTTTTTAAATTTGTTTGTTTACATTGTTTAGCACTCTATTACCAATATACTACCTTCACTATTACCAGCATTTTTTAACCTAAAAGTTTTTGTACTTGAAAAAGTTTGATGACCTATAACTTCTGAATTCAAGTATTTCAGAATGTGACATCCGGCACCAACAAATTGTATTTTAAATCTCTATCGATTGGTACTAACCGCTATAATGACGTAACACTTTTTTCGACCTAAAAAAGTTTGATAGGCTATAACTTCTGAATTCAAGTATTTCAGAAAGCGACATCCACCACCAACAAATTGTATTTTAAATCTCTATCGATTGGTACTAACCGCTATAATGCACAACGAAGCGTTACCATTTTATGAGCGTAACACTTTTCAAAAATTTTTTAAATTTGTTTGTTTACATTGTTTAGCACTCTATTACCAATATACTACCTTCACTATTACCAGCATTTTTTAACCTAAAAGTTTTTGTACTTGAAAAAGTTTGATGACCTATAACTTCTGAATTCAAGTATTTCAGAATGTGACATCCGGCACCAACAAATTGTATTTTAAATCTCTATCGATTGGTACTAACCGCTATAATGACGTAACACTTTTTTCGACCTAAAAAAGTTTGATAGGCTATAACTTCTGAATTCAAGTATTTCAGAAAGCGACATCCACCACCAACAAATTGTATTTTAAATCTCTATCGATTGGTACTAACCGCTATAATGCACAACGAAGCGTTACCATTTTATGAGCGTAACACTTTTCAAAAATTTTTTAAATTTGTTTGTTTACATTGTTTAGCACTCTATTACCAATATACTACTTTCACTATTACCAGCATTTTTTAACCTAAAAGTTTTTGTACTTGAAAAAGTTTGATGACCTATAACTTCTGAATTCAAGTATTTCAGAATGTGACATCCGGCACCAGCAAATTGTATTTTAAATCTCTATCGATTGGTACTAACCGCTATAATGCACAACGAAGCGTTACCATTTTATGAGCGTAACACTTTTCAAAAATTTTTTAAATTTGTTTGTTTACATTGTTTAGCACTCTATTACCAATATACTACCTTCACTATTACCAGCATTTTTTAACCTAAAAGTTTTTGTACTTGAAAAAGTTTGATGACCTATAACTTCTGAATTCAAGTATTTCAGAATGTGACATCCGGCACCAACAAATTGTATTTTAAATCTCTATCGATTGGTACTAACCGCTATAATGCACAACGAAGCGTTACCATTTTATGAGCGTAACACTTTTCAAAAATTTTTTAAATTTGTTTGTTTACATTGTTTAGCACTCTATTACCAATATACTACCTTCACTATTACCAGCATTTTTTAACCTAATAGTTTTTGTACTTGAAAAAGTTTGATGACCTATAACTTCTGAATTCAAGTATTTCAGAATGTGACATCCGGCACCAACAAATTGTATTTTAAATCTCTATCGATTGGTACTAACCGCTATAATGACGTAACACTTTTTTCGACCTAAAAAAGTTTGATAGGCTATAACTTCTGAATTCAAGTATTTCAGAAAGCGACATCCACCACCAACAAATTGTATTTTAAATCTCTATCGATTGGTACTAACCGCTATAATGCACAACGAAGCGTTACCATTTTATGAGCGTAACACTTTTCAAAAATTTTTTAAATTTGTTTGTTTACATTGTTTAGCACTCTATTACCAATATACTACCTTCACTATTACCAGTATTTTTTAACCTAAAAGTTTTTGTACTTGAAAAAGTTTGATGACCTATAACTTCTGAATTCAAGTATTTCAGAATATGACATCCGGCACCAACAAATTGTATTTTAAATCTCTATCGATTGGTACTAACCGCTATAATGACGTAACACTTTTTTCGACCTAAAAAAGTTTGATAGGCTATAACTTCTGAATTCAAGTATTTCAGAAAGCGACATCCACCACCAACAAATTGTATTTTAAATCTCTATCGATTGGTACTAACCGCTATAATGCACAACGAAGCGTTACCATTTTATGAGCGTAACACTTTTCAAAAATTTTTTAAATTTGTTTGTTTACATTGTTTAGCACTCTATTACCAATATACTACCTTCACTATTACCAGCATTTTTTAACCTACAAATTTTTGTACTTGAAAAAGTTTGATGGCCTATAACTTCTGAATTCAAGTATTTCAGAATGTGACATCCGGCACCAACAAATTGTATTTTAAAGCTCTATCGATTGGTACTAACCGCTATAATGCACAACGAAGCGTTACCATTTTATGAGCGTAACACTTTTCAAAAATTTTTTAAATTTGTTTGTTTACATTGTTTAGCACTCTATTACCAATATACTACCTTCACTATTACCAGTATTTTTTAACCTAAAAGTTTTTGTACTTGAAAAAGTTTGATGACCTATAACTTCTGAATTCAAGTATTTCAGAATATGACATCCGGCACCAACAAATTGTATTTTAAATCTCTATCGATTGGTACTAACCGCTATAATGACGTAACACTTTTTTCGACCTAAAAAAGTTTGATAGGCTATAACTTCTGAATTCAAGTATTTCAGAAAGCGACATCCACCACCAACAAATTGTATTTTAAATCTCTATCGATTGGTACTAACCGCTATAATGCACAACGAAGCGTTACCATTTTATGAGCGTAACACTTTTCAAAAATTTTTTAAATTTGTTTGTTTACATTGTTTAGCACTCTATTACCAATATACTACCTTCACTATTACCAGCATTTTTTAACCTACAAATTTTTGTACTTGAAAAAGTTTGATGGCCTATAACTTCTGAATTCAAGTATTTCAGAATGTGACATCCGGCACCAACAAATTGTATTTTAAAGCTCTATCGATTGGTACTAACCGCTATAATGCACAACGAAGCGTTACCATTTTATGAGCGTAACACTTTTCAAAAATTTTTTAAATTTGTTTGTTTACATTGTTTAGCACTCTATTACCAATATACTACCTTCACTATTACCAGTATTTTTTAACCTAAAAGTTTTTGTACTTGAAAAAGTTTGATGACCTATAACTTCTGAATTCAAGTATTTCAGAATATGACATCCGGCACCAACAAATTGTATTTTAAATCTCTATCGATTGGTACTAACCGCTATAATGACGTAACACTTTTTTCGACCTAAAAAAGTTTGATAGGCTATAACTTCTGAATTCAAGTATTTCAGAAAGCGACATCCACCACCAACAAATTGTATTTTAAATCTCTATCGATTGGTACTAACCGCTATAATGCACAACGAAGCGTTACCATTTTATGAGCGTAACACTTTTCAAAAATTTTTTAAATTTGTTTGTTTACATTGTTTAGCACTCTATTACCAATATACTACCTTCACTATTACCAGCATTTTTTAACCTACAAATTTTTGTACTTGAAAAAGTTTGATGGCCTATAACTTCTGAATTCAAGTATTTCAGAATGTGACATCCGGCACCAACAAATTGTATTTTAAAGCTCTATCGATTGGTACTAACCGCTATAATGCACAACGAAGCGTTACCATTTTATGAGCGTAACACTTTTCAAAAATTTTTTAAATTTGTTTGTTTACATTGTTTAGCACTCTATTACCAATATACTACCTTCACTATTACCAGCATTTTTTAACCTACAAATTTTTGTACTTGAAAACGTTTGATGACCTATAACTTCTGAATTCAAGTATTTCAGAATATGACATCCGGCACCAACAAATTGTATTTTAAATCTCTATCGATTGGTACTAACCGCTATAATGACGTAACACTTTTTTCGACCTAAAAAAGTTTGATAGGCTATAACTTCTGAATTCAAGTATTTCAGAAAGCGACATCCACCACCAACAAATTGTATTTTAAATCTCTATCGATTGGTACTAACCGCTATAATGCACAACGAAGCGTTACCATTTTATGAGCGTAACACTTTTCAAAAATTTTTTAAATTTGTTTGTTTACATTGTTTAGCACTCTATTACCAATATACTACCTTCACTATTACCAGCATTTTTTAACCTACAAATTTTTGTACTTGAAAAAGTTTGATGGCCTATAACTTCTGAATTCAAGTATTTCAGAATGTGACATCCGGCACCAACAAATTGTATTTTAAAGCTCTATCGATTGGTACTAACCGCTATAATGCACAACGAAGCGTTACCATTTTATGAGCGTAACACTTTTCAAAAATTTTTTAAATTTGTTTGTTTACATTGTTTAGCACTCTATTACCAATATACTACCTTCACTATTACCAGCATTTTTTAACCTACAAATTTTTGTACTTGAAAACGTTTGATGACCTATAACTTCTGAATTCAAGTATTTCAGAATATGACATCCGGCACCAACAAATTGTATTTTAAATCTCTATCGATTGGTACTAACCGCTATAATGACGTAACACTTTTTTCGACCTAAAAAAGTTTGATAGGCTATAACTTCTGAATTCAAGTATTTCAGAAAGCGACATCCACCACCAACAAATTGTATTTTAAATCTCTATCGATTGGTACTAACCGCTATAATGCACAACGAAGCGTTACCATTTTATGAGCGTAACACTTTTCAAAAATTTTTTAAATTTGTTTGTTTACATTGTTTAGCACTCTATTACCAATATACTACCTTCACTATTACCAGCATTTTTTAACCTAAAAGTTTTTGTACTTGAAAAAGTTTGATGACCTATAACTTCTGAATTCAAGTATTTCAGAATGTGACATCCGGCACCAACAAATTGTATTTTAAATCTCTATCGATTGGTACTAACCGCTATAATGACGTAACACTTTTTTCGACAACGAAGCGTTACCATTTTATGAGCGTAACACTTTTCAAAAATTTTTTAAATTTGTTTGTTTACATTGTTTAGCACTCTATTACCAATATACTACCTTCACTATTACCAGCATTTTTTAACCTAAAAATTTTTGTACTTGAAAAACTTTGATGGCCTATAACTTCTGAATTCAAGTATTTCAGAAATTGACATCCGGCACCAACAAATTGTATTTTCAAGCTCTATCGATTGGTACTAACCGCTATAATGCACAACGAAGCGTTACCATTTTATGAGCGTAACACTTTTCAAAAATTTTTTAAATTTGTTTGTTTACATTGTTTAGCACTCTATTACCAATATACTACCTTCACTATTACCAGCATTTTTTAACCTAAAAGTTTTTGTACTTGAAAAAGTTTGATGACCTATAACTTCTGAATTCAAGTATTTCAGAAAGCGACATCCACCACCAACAAATTGTATTTTAAATCTCTATCGATTGGTACTAACCGCTATAATGCACAACGAAGCGTTACCATTTTATGAGCGTAACACTTTTCAAAAATTTTTTAAATTTGTTTGTTTACATTGTTTAGCACTCTATTACCAATATACTACCTTCACTATTACCAGCATTTTTTAACCTAAAAATTTTTGTACTTGAAAAACTTTGATGGCCTATAACTTCTGAATTCAAGTATTTCAGAAATTGACATCCGGCACCAACAAATTGTATTTTCAAGCTCTATCGATTGGTACTAACCGCTATAATGCACAACGAAGCGTTGCCATTTTATGAGCGTAACACTTTTCAAAAATTTTTTAAATTTGTTTGTTTACATTGTTTAGCACTCTATTACCAATATACTACCTTCACTATTACCAGCATTTTTTAACCTAAAAATTTTTGTACTTGAAAAACTTTGATGGCCTATAACTTCTGAATTCAAGTATTTCAGAAATTGACATCCGGCACCAACAAATTGTATTTTCAAGCTCTATCGATTGGTACTAACCGCTATAATGCACAACGAAGCGTTACCATTTTATGAGCGTAACACTTTTCAAAAATTTTTTAAATTTGTTTGTTTACATTGTTTAGCACTCTATTACCAATATACTACCTTCACTATTACCAGCATTTTTTAACCTAAAAGTTTTTGTACTTGAAAAAGTTTGATGACCTATAACTTCTGAATTCAAGTATTTCAGAAAGCGACATCCACCACCAACAAATTGTATTTTAAATCTCTATCGATTGGTACTAACCGCTATAATGCACAACGAAGCGTTACCATTTTATGAGCGTAACACTTTTCAAAAATTTTTTAAATTTGTTTGTTTACATTGTTTAGCACTCTATTACCAATATACTACCTTCACTATTACCAGCATTTTTTAACCTAAAAATTTTTGTACTTGAAAAACTTTGATGGCCTATAACTTCTGAATTCAAGTATTTCAGAAATTGACATCCGGCACCAACAAATTGTATTTTCAAGCTCTATCGATTGGTACTAACCGCTATAATGCACAACGAAGCGTTACCATTTTATGAGCGTAACACTTTTCAAAAATTTTTTAAATTTGTTTGTTTACATTGTTTAGCACTCTATTACCAATATACTACCTTCACTATTACCAGCATTTTTTAACCTAAAAATTTTTGTACTTGAAAAACTTTGATGGCCTATAACTTCTGAATTCAAGTATTTCAGAAATTGACATCCGGCACCAACAAATTGTATTTTCAAGCTCTATCGATTGGTACTAACCGCTATAATGCACAACGAAGCGTTGCCATTTTATGAGCGTAACACTTTTCAAAAATTTTTTAAATTTGTTTGTTTACATTGTTTAGCACTCTATTACCAATATACTACCTTCACTATTACCAGCATTTTTTAACCTAAAAATTTTTGTACTTGAAAAACTTTGATGGCCTATAACTTCTGAATTCAAGTATTTCAGAAATTGACATCCGGCACCAACAAATTGTATTTTCAAGCTCTATCGATTGGTACTAACCGCTATAATGCACAACGAAGCGTTACCATTTTATGAGCGTAACACTTTTCAAAAATTTTTTAAATTTGTTTGTTTACATTGTTTAGCACTCTATTACCAATATACTACCTTCACTATTACCAGCATTTTTTAACCTAAAAGTTTTTGTACTTGAAAAAGTTTGATGACCTATAACTTCTGAATTCAAGTATTTCAGAAAGCGACATCCACCACCAACAAATTGTATTTTAAATCTCTATCGATTGGTACTAACCGCTATAATGCACAACGAAGCGTTACCATTTTATGAGCGTAACACTTTTCAAAAATTTTTTAAATTTGTTTGTTTACATTGTTTAGCACTCTATTACCAATATACTACCTTCACTATTACCAGCATTTTTTAACCTAAAAATTTTTGTACTTGAAAAACTTTGATGGCCTATAACTTCTGAATTCAAGTATTTCAGAAATTGACATCCGGCACCAACAAATTGTATTTTCAAGCTCTATCGATTGGTACTAACCGCTATAATGCACAACGAAGCGTTGCCATTTTATGAGCGTAACACTTTTCAAAAATTTTTTAAATTTGTTTGTTTACATTGTTTAGCACTCTATTACCAATATACTACCTTCACTATTACCAGCATTTTTTAACCTAAAAATTTTTGTACTTGAAAAACTTTGATGGCCTATAACTTCTGAATTCAAGTATTTCAGAAATTGACATCCGGCACCAACAAATTGTATTTTCAAGCTCTATCGATTGGTACTAACCGCTATAATGCACAACGAAGCGTTACCATTTTATGAGCGTAACACTTTTCAAAAATTTTTTAAACTTGTTTGTTTACATTGTTTAGCACTCTATTACCAATATACTACCTTCACTAATACCAGCATTTTTTAACCTAAAAGTTTTTGTACTTGAATAAGTTTGATGACCTATAACTTCTGAATTCAAGTATTTCAGAATGTGACATCCGGCACCAACAAATTGTATTTTAAATCTCTATCGATTGGTACTAACCGCTATAATGCACAACGAAGCGTTACCATTTTATGAGCATAACACTTTTCAAAAATTTTTTAAACTTGTTTGTTTACATTGTTTAGCACTCTATTACCAATATACTACCTTCACTATTACCAGCATTTTTTAACCTACAAATTTTTGTACTTGAAAAAGTTTGATGGCCTATAACTTCTGAATTCAA
Organism: Gymnocheta viridis; assembly: GCA_956483585.1. Taxonomy (NCBI): domain Eukaryota; kingdom Metazoa; phylum Arthropoda; class Insecta; order Diptera; family Tachinidae; genus Gymnocheta; species Gymnocheta viridis. The sequence continues at coordinate 50,455,388 of OY101442.1, read as the reverse complement.
GTATTTCAGAATGTGACATCCGGCACCAACAAATTGTATTTTCAAGCTCTATCGATTGGTACTAACCGCTATAATGCACAACGAAGTGTTACCATTTTATGAGCGTAACACTTTTCAAAAAATTTTTAAACTTGTTTGTTTACATTGTTTAGCACTCTATTACCAATATACTACCTTCACTAATACCAGCATTTTTTAACCTAAAAGTTTTTGTACTTGAATAAGTTTGATGACCTATAACTTCTGAATTCAAGTATTTCAGAATGTGACATCCGGCACCAACAAATTGTATTTTAAATCTCTATCGATTGGTACTAACCGCTATAATGCACAACGAAGCGTTACCATTTTATGAGCGTAACACTTTTCAAAAATTTTTTAAATTTGTTTGTTTACATTGTTTAGCACTCTATTACCTATATACTACCTTCACTATTACCAGCATTTTTTAACCTAAAAATTTTTGTACTTGAAAAACTTTGATGGCCTATAACTTCTGAATTCAAGTATTTCAGAATGTGACATCCGGCACCAACAAATTGTATTTTAAATCTCTATCGATTGGTACTAACCGCTACAATGCACAACGAAGCGTTACCATTTTATGAGCGTAACACTTTTCAAAAATTTTTTAAATTTGTTTGTTTACATTGTTTAGCACTCTATTACCAATATACTACCTTCACTATTACCAGCATTTTTTAACCTAAAAATTTTTGTACTTGAAAAACTTTGATGTCCTATAACTTCTGAATTCAAGTATTTCAGAAATTGACATCCGGCACCAACAAATTGTATTTTCAAGCTCTATCGATTGGTACTAACCGCTATAATGCACAACGAAGCGTTACCATTTTATGAGCGTAACACTTTTCAAAAATTTTTTAAATTTGTTTGTATACATTGCTTAGCACTCTATTACCAATATACTACCTTCACTATTACCAGCATTTTTTAACCTAAAAATTTTTGTACTTGAAAAAGTTTGATGACCTATAACTTCTGAATTCAAGTATTTCAGAATGTGACATCCGGTACCAACAAATTGTATTTTAAATCTCTATCGATTGGTACTAACCGCTATAATGACGTAACACTTTTTTCGACCTAAAAAAGTTTGATAGGCTATAACTTCTGAATTCAAGTATTTCAGAAAGCGACATCCGGCACCAACAAATTGTATTTTAAATCTCTATCGATTGGTACTAACCGCTATAATGCACAACGAAGCGTTACCATTTTATGAGCGTAACACTTTTCAAAAATTTTTTAAATTTGTTTGTTTACATTGTTTAGCACTCTATTACCAATATACTACCTTCACTATTACCAGCATTTTTTAACCTAAAAGTTTTTGTACTTGAATAAGTTTGATGACCTATAACTTAGGAATTCAAGTATTTCAGAAATTGACATCCGGCACCAACAAATTGTATTTTCAAGCTCTATCGATTGGTACTAACCGCTATAATGCACAACGAAGCGTTACCATTTTATGAGCGTAACACTTTTAAAAAATTTTTTAAATTTGTTTGTTTACATTGTTTAGCACTCTATTACCAATATACTACCTTCACTATTACCAGCATTTTTTAACCTAAAAATTTTTGTACTTGAAAAACTTTGATGGCCTATAACTTCTGAATTCAAGTATTTCAGAAATTGACATCCGGCACCAACAAATTGTATTTTCAAGCTCTATCGATTGGTACTAACCGCTATAATGCACAACGAAGCGTTACCATTTTATGAGCGTAACACTTTTCAAAAATTTTTTAAATTTGTTTGTTTACATTGTTTAGCACTCTATTACCAATATACTACCTTCACTATTACCAGCATTTTTTAACCTAAAAATTTTTGTACTTGAAAAACTTTGATGGCCTATAACTTCTGAATTCAAGTATTTCAGAAATTGACATCCGGCACCAACAAATTGTATTTTCAAGCTCTATCGATTGGTACTAACCGCTATAATGCACAACGAAGCGTTACCATTTTATGAGCGTAACACTTTTCAAAAATTTTTTAAATTTGTTTGTTTACATTGTTTAGCACTCTATTACCAATATACTACCTTCACTATTACCAGCATTTTATAACCTAAAAATTTTTGTACTTGAAAAAGTTTGATGACCTATAACTTCTGAATTCAAGTATTTCAGAATGTGACATCCGGCACCAACAAATTGTATTTTAAATCTCTATCGATTGGTACTAACCGCTATAATGCACAACGAAGCGTTACCATTTTATGAGCGTAACACTTTTCAAAAATTTTTTAAATTTGTTTGTTTACATTGTTTAGCACTCTATTACCAATATACTACCTTCACTATTACCAGCATTTTTTAACCTAAAAGTTGTTGTACTTGAATAAGTTTGATGACCTATAACTTCTGAATTCAAGTATTTCAGAATGTGACATCCGGCACCAACAAATTGTATTTTAAATCTCTATCGATTGGTACTAACCGCTATAATGCACAACGAAGCGTTACCATTTTATGAGCATAACACTTTTCAAAAATTTTTTAAATTTGTTTGTTTACATTGTTTAGCACTCTATTACCAATATACTACCTTCACTATTACCAGCATTTTTTAACCTAAAAATTTTTGTACTTGAAAAACTTTGATGGCCTATAACTTCTGAATTCGAGTATTTCAGAAATTGACATCCGGCACCAACAAATTGTATTTTCAAGCTCTATCGATTGGTACTAACCGCTATAATGCACAACGAAGCGTTACCATTTTATGAGCGTAACACTTTTCAAAAATTTTTTAAATTTGTTTGTTTACATTGTTTAGCACTCTATTACCAATATACTACCTTCACTATTACCAGCATTTTTTAACCTAAAAATTTTTGTACTTGAAAAACTTTGATGGCCTATAACTTCTGAATTCAAGTATTTCAGAAATTGACATCCGGCACCAACAAATTGTATTTTCAAGCTCTATCGATTGGTACTAACCGCTATAATGCACAACGAAGCGTTACCATTTTATGAGCGTAACACTTTTCAAAAATTTTTTAAATTTGTTTGTTTACATTGTTTAGCACTCTATTACCAATATACTACCTTCACTATTACCAGCATTTTTTAACCTAAAAATTTTTGTACTTGAAAAAGTTTGATGACCTATAACTTCTGAATTCAAGTATTTCAGAATGTGACATCCGGCACCAACAAATTGTATTTTAAATCTCTATCGATTGGTACTAACCGCTATAATGACGTAACACTTTTTTCGACCTAAAAAAGTTTGATAGGCTATAACTTCTGAATTCAAGTATTTCAGAAAGCGACATCCGGCACCAACAAATTGTATTTTCAAGCTCTATCGATTGGTACTAACCGCTATAATGCACAACGAAGCGTTACCATTTTATGAGCGTAACACTTTTCAAAAATTTTTTAAATTTGTTTGTTTACATTGTTTAGCACTCTATTACCAATATACTACCTTCACTATTACCAGCATTTTTTAACCTAAAAGTTTTTGTACTTGAAAAAGTTTGATGACCTATAACTTCTGAATTCAAGTATTTCAGAAAGCGACATCCACCACCAACAAATTGTATTTTAAATCTCTATCGATTGGTACTAACCGCTATAATGCACAACGAAGCGTTACCATTTTATGAGCGTAACACTTTTCAAAAATTTTTTAAACTTGTTTGTTTACATTGTTTAGCACTCTATTACCAATATACTACCTTCACTAATACCAGCATTTTTTAACCTAAAAGTTTTTGTACTTGAATAAGTTTGATGACCTATAACTTCTGAATTCAAGTATTTCCGAATGTGACATCCGGCACCAACAAATTGTATTTTAAATCTCTATCGATTGGTACTAACCGCTATAATGCACAACGAAGCGTTACCATTTTATGAGCATAACACTTTTCAAAAATTTTTTAAACTTGTTTGTTTACATTGTTTAGCACTCTATTACCAATATACTACCTTCACTATTACCAGCATTTTTTAACCTACAAATTTTTGTACTTGAAAAAGTTTGATGGCCTATAACTTCTGAATTCAAGTATTTCAGAATGTGACATCCGGCACCAACAAATTGTATTTTCAAGCTCTATCGATTGGTACTAACCGCTATAATGCACAACGAAGTGTTACCATTTTATGAGCGTAACACTTTTCAAAAAATTTTTAAACTTGTTTGTTTACATTGTTTAGCACTCTATTACCAATATACTACCTTCACTAATACCAGCATTTTTTAACCTAAAAGTTTTTGTACTTGAATAAGTTTGATGACCTATAACTTCTGAATTCAAGTATTTCAGAATGTGACATCCGGCACCAACAAATTGTATTTTAAATCTCTATCGATTGGTACTAACCGCTATAATGCACAACGAAGCGTTACCATTTTATGAGCGTAACACTTTTCAAAAATTTTTTAAATTTGTTTGTTTACATTGTTTAGCACTCTATTACCTATATACTACCTTCACTATTACCAGCATTTTTTAACCTAAAAATTTTTGTACTTGAAAAACTTTGATGGCCTATAACTTCTGAATTCAAGTATTTCAGAATGTGACATCCGGCACCAACAAATTGTATTTTAAATCTCTATCGATTGGTACTAACCGCTATAATGCACAACGAAGCGTTACCATTTTATGAGCGTAACACTTTTCAAAAATTTTTTAAATTTGTTTGTTTACATTGTTTAGCACTCTATTACCAATATACTACCTTCACTATTACCAGCATTTTTTAACCTAAAAATTTTTGTACTTGAAAAACTTTGATGTCCTATAACTTCTGAATTCAAGTATTTCAGAAATTGACATCCGGCACCAACAAATTGTATTTTCAAGCTCTATCGATTGGTACTAACCGCTATAATGCACAACGAAGCGTTACCATTTTATGAGCGTAACACTTTTCAAAAATTTTTTAAATTTGTTTGTATACATTGTTTAGCACTCTATTACCAATATACTACCTTCACTATTACCAGCATTTTTTAACCTAAAAATTTTTGTACTTGAAAAAGTTTGATGACCTATAACTTCTGAATTCAAGTATTTCAGAATGTGACATCCGGTACCAACAAATTGTATTTTAAATCTCTATCGATTGGTACTAACCGCTATAATGACGTAACACTTTTTTCGACCTAAAAAAGTTTGATAGGCTATAACTTCTGAATTCAAGTATTTCAGAAAGCGACATCCGGCACCAACAAATTGTATTTTAAATCTCTATCGATTGGTACTAACCGCTATAATGCACAACGAAGCGTTACCATTTTATGAGCGTAACACTTTTCAAAAATTTTTTAAATTTGTTTGTTTACATTGTTTAGCACTCTATTACCAATATACTACCTTCACTATTACCAGCATTTTTTAACCTAAAAGTTTTTGTACTTGAATAAGTTTGATGACCTATAACTTAGGAATTCAAGTATTTCAGAAATTGACATCCGGCACCAACAAATTGTATTTTCAAGCTCTATCGATTGGTACTAACCGCTATAATGCACAACGAAGCGTTACCATTTTATGAGCGTAACACTTTTAAAAAATTTTTTAAATTTGTTTGTTTACATTGTTTAGCACTCTATTACCAATATACTACCTTCACTATTACCAGCATTTTTTAACCTAAAAATTTTTGTACTTGAAAAACTTTGATGGCCTATAACTTCTGAATTCAAGTATTTCAGAAATTGACATCCGGCACCAACAAATTGTATTTTCAAGCTCTATCGATTGGTACTAACCGCTATAATGCACAACGAAGCGTTACCATTTTATGAGCGTAACACTTTTCAAAAATTTTTTAAATTTGTTTGTTTACATTGTTTAGCACTCTATTACCAATATACTACCTTCACTATTACCAGCATTTTTTAACCTAAAAATTTTTGTACTTGAAAAACTTTGATGGCCTATAACTTCTGAATTCAAGTATTTCAGAAATTGACATCCGGCACCAACAAATTGTATTTTCAAGCTCTATCGATTGGTACTAACCGCTATAATGCACAACGAAGCGTTACCATTTTATGAGCGTAACACTTTTCAAAAATTTTTTAAATTTGTTTGTTTACATTGTTTAGCACTCTATTACCAATATACTACCTTCACTATTACCAGCATTTTATAACCTAAAAATTTTTGTACTTGAAAAAGTTTGATGACCTATAACTTCTGAATTCAAGTATTTCAGAATGTGACATCCGGCACCAACAAATTGTATTTTAAATCTCTATCGATTGGTACTAACCGCTATAATGCACAACGAAGCGTTACCATTTTATGAGCGTAACACTTTTCAAAAATTTTTTAAATTTGTTTGTTTACATTGTTTAGCACTCTATTACCAATATACTACCTTCACTATTACCAGCATTTTTTAACCTAAAAATTTTTGTACTTGAAAAACTTTGATGGCCTATAACTTCTGAATTCAAGTATTTCAGAAATTGACATCCGGCACCAACAAATTGTATTTTCAAGCTCTATCGATTGGTACTAACCGCTATAATGCACAACGAAGCGTTACCATTTTATGAGCGTAACACTTTTCAAAAATTTTTTAAATTTGTTTGTTTACATTGTTTAGCACTCTATTACCAATATACTACCTTCACTATTACCAGCATTTTTTAACCTAAAAATTTTTGTACTTGAAAAACTTTGATGGCCTATAACTTCTGAATTCAAGTATTTCAGAAATTGACATCCGGCACCAACAAATTGTATTTTCAAGCTCTATCGATTGGTACTAACCGCTATAATGCACAACGAAGCGTTACCATTTTATGAGCGTAACACTTTTCAAAAATTTTTTAAATTTGTTTGTTTACATTGTTTAGCACTCTATTACCAATATACTACCTTCACTATTACCAGCATTTTTTAACCTAAAAATTTTTGTACTTGAAAAAGTTTGATGACCTATAACTTCTGAATTCAAGTATTTCAGAATGTGACATCCGGCACCAACAAATTGTATTTTAAATCTCTATCGATTGGTACTAACCGCTATAATGACGTAACACTTTTTTCGACCTAAAAAAGTTTGATAGGCTATAACTTCTGAATTCAAGTATTTCAGAAAGCGACATCCGGCACCAACAAATTGTATTTTCAAGCTCTATCGATTGGTACTAACCGCTATAATGCACAACGAAGCGTTACCATTTTATGAGCGTAACACTTTTCAAAAATTTTTTAAATTTGTTTGTTTACATTGTTTAGCACTCTATTACCAATATACTACCTTCACTATTACCAGCATTTTTTAACCTAAAAGTTTTTGTACTTGAAAAAGTTTGATGACCTATAACTTCTGAATTCAAGTATTTCAGAAAGCGACATCCACCACCAACAAATTGTATTTTAAATCTCTATCGATTGGTACTAACCGCTATAATGCACAACGAAGCGTTACCATTTTATGAGCGTAACACTTTTCAAAAATTTTTTAAACTTGTTTGTTTACATTGTTTAGCACTCTATTACCAATATACTACCTTCACTAATACCAGCATTTTTTAACCTAAAAGTTTTTGTACTTGAATAAGTTTGATGACCTATAACTTCTGAATTCAAGTATTTCAGAATGTGACATCCGGCACCAACAAATTGTATTTTAAATCTCTATCGATTGGTACTAACCGCTATAATGCACAACGAAGCGTTACCATTTTATGAGCATAACACTTTTCAAAAATTTTTTAAACTTGTTTGTTTACATTGTTTAGCACTCTATTACCAATATACTACCTTCACTATTACCAGCATTTTTTAACCTACAAATTTTTGTACTTGAAAAAGTTTGATGGCCTATAACTTCTGAATTCAAGTATTTCAGAATGTGACATCCGGCACCAACAAATTGTATTTTCAAGCTCTATCGATTGGTACTAACCGCTATAATGCACAACGAAGTGTTACCATTTTATGAGCGTAACACTTTTCAAAAAATTTTTAAACTTGTTTGTTTACATTGTTTAGCACTCTATTACCAATATACTACCTTCACTAATACCAGCATTTTTTAACCTAAAAGTTTTTGTACTTGAATAAGTTTGATGACCTATAACTTCTGAATTCAAGTATTTCAGAATGTGACATCCGGCACCAACAAATTGTATTTTAAATCTCTATCGATTGGTACTAACCGCTATAATGCACAACGAAGCGTTACCATTTTATGAGCGTAACACTTTTCAAAAATTTTTTAAATTTGTTTGTTTACATTGTTTAGCACTCTATTACCTATATACTACCTTCACTATTACCAGCATTTTTTAACCTAAAAATTTTTGTACTTGAAAAACTTTGATGGCCTATAACTTCTGAATTCAAGTATTTCAGAATGTGACATCCGGCACCAACAAATTGTATTTTAAATCTCTATCGATTGGTACTAACCGCTATAATGCACAACGAAGCGTTACCATTTTATGAGCGTAACACTTTTCAAAAATTTTTTAAATTTGTTTGTTTACATTGTTTAGCACTCTATTACCAATATACTACCTTCACTATTACCAGCATTTTTTAACCTAAAAATTTTTGTACTTGAAAAACTTTGATGTCCTATAACTTCTGAATTCAAGTATTTCAGAAATTGACATCCGGCACCAACAAATTGTATTTTCAAGCTCTATCGATTGGTACTAACCGCTATAATGCACAACGAAGCGTTACCATTTTATGAGCGTAACACTTTTCAAAAATTTTTTAAATTTGTTTGTATACATTGTTTAGCACTCTATTACCAATATACTACCTTCACTATTACCAGCATTTTTTAACCTAAAAATTTTTGTACTTGAAAAAGTTTGATGACCTATAACTTCTGAATTCAAGTATTTCAGAATGTGACATCCGGTACCAACAAATTGTATTTTAAATCTCTATCGATTGGTACTAACCGCTATAATGACGTAACACTTTTTTCGACCTAAAAAAGTTTGATAGGCTATAACTTCTGAATTCAAGTATTTCAGAAAGCGACATCCGGCACCAACAAATTGTATTTTAAATCTCTATCGATTGGTACTAACCGCTATAATGCACAACGAAGCGTTACCATTTTATGAGCGTAACACTTTTCAAAAATTTTTTAAATTTGTTTGTTTACATTGTTTAGCACTCTATTACCAATATACTACCTTCACTATTACCAGCATTTTTTAACCTAAAAGTTTTTGTACTTGAATAAGTTTGATGACCTATAACTTAGGAATTCAAGTATTTCAGAAATTGACATCCGGCACCAACAAATTGTATTTTCAAGCTCTATCGATTGGTACTAACCGCTATAATGCACAACGAAGCGTTACCATTTTATGAGCGTAACACTTTTAAAAAATTTTTTAAATTTGTTTGTTTACATTGTTTAGCACTCTATTACCAATATACTACCTTCACTATTACCAGCATTTTTTAACCTAAAAATTTTTGTACTTGAAAAACTTTGATGGCCTATAACTTCTGAATTCAAGTATTTCAGAAATTGACATCCGGCACCAACAAATTGTATTTTCAAGCTCTATCGATTGGTACTAACCGCTATAATGCACAACGAAGCGTTACCATTTTATGAGCGTAACACTTTTCAAAAATTTTTTAAATTTGTTTGTTTACATTGTTTAGCACTCTATTACCAATATACTACCTTCACTATTACCAGCATTTTTTAACCTAAAAATTTTTGTACTTGAAAAACTTTGATGGCCTATAACTTCTGAATTCAAGTATTTCAGAAATTGACATCCGGCACCAACAAATTGTATTTTCAAGCTCTATCGATTGGTACTAACCGCTATAATGCACAACGAAGCGTTACCATTTTATGAGCGTAACACTTTTCAAAAATTTTTTAAATTTGTTTGTTTACATTGTTTAGCACTCTATTACCAATATACTACCTTCACTATTACCAGCATTTTATAACCTAAAAATTTTTGTACTTGAAAAAGTTTGATGACCTATAACTTCTGAATTCAAGTATTTCAGAATGTGACATCCGGCACCAACAAATTGTATTTTAAATCTCTATCGATTGGTACTAACCGCTATAATGCACAACGAAGCGTTACCATTTTATGAGCGTAACACTTTTCAAAAATTTTTTAAATTTGTTTGTTTACATTGTTTAGCACTCTATTACCAATATACTACCTTCACTATTACCAGCATTTTTTAACCTAAAAGTTGTTGTACTTGAATAAGTTTGATGACCTATAACTTCTGAATTCAAGTATTTCAGAATGTGACATCCGGCACCAACAAATTGTATTTTAAATCTCTATCGATTGGTACTAACCGCTATAATGCACAACGAAGCGTTACCATTTTATGAGCATAACACTTTTCAAAAATTTTTTAAATTTGTTTGTTTACATTGTTTAGCACTCTATTACCAATATACTACCTTCACTATTACCAGCATTTTTTAACCTAAAAATTTTTGTACTTGAAAAACTTTGATGGCCTATAACTTCTGAATTCAAGTATTTCAGAAATTGACATCCGGCACCAACAAATTGTATTTTCAAGCTCTATCGATTGGTACTAACCGCTATAATGCACAACGAAGCGTTACCATTTTATGAGCGTAACACTTTTCAAAAATTTTTTAAATTTGTTTGTTTACATTGTTTAGCACTCTATTACCAATATACTACCTTCACTATTACCAGCATTTTTTAACCTAAAAATTTTTGTACTTGAAAAACTTTGATGGCCTATAACTTCTGAATTCAAGTATTTCAGAAATTGACATCCGGCACCAACAAATTGTATTTTCAAGCTCTATCGATTGGTACTAACCGCTATAATGCACAACGAAGCGTTACCATTTTATGAGCGTAACACTTTTCAAAAATTTTTTAAATTTGTTTGTTTACATTGTTTAGCACTCTATTACCAATATACTACCTTCACTATTACCAGCATTTTTTAACCTAAAAATTTTTGTACTTGAAAAAGTTTGATGACCTATAACTTCTGAATTCAAGTATTTCAGAATGTGACATCCGGCACCAACAAATTGTATTTTAAATCTCTATCGATTGGTACTAACCGCTATAATGACGTAACACTTTTTTCGACCTAAAAAAGTTTGATAGGCTATAACTTCTGAATTCAAGTATTTCAGAAAGCGACATCCGGCACCAACAAATTGTATTTTCAAGCTCTATCGATTGGTACTAACCGCTATAATGCACAACGAAGCGTTACCATTTTATGAGCGTAACACTTTTCAAAAATTTTTTAAATTTGTTTGTTTACATTGTTTAGCACTCTATTACCAATATACTACCTTCACTATTTCCAGCATTTTTTAACCTAAAAGTTTTTGTACTTGAATATGTTTGATGACCTATAACTTCTGAATTCAAGTATTTCAGAAATTGACATCCGGCACCAACAAATTGTATTTTCAAGCTCTATCGATTGGTACTAACCGCTATAATACACAACGAAGCGTTACCATTTTATGAAGGTAACACTTTTCAAAAATTTTTTAAATTTGTTTGTTTACATTGTTTAGCACTCTATTACCAATATACTACCTTCACTATTTCCAGCATTTTTTAACCTAAAAGTTTTTGTACTTGAATATGTTTGATGACCTATAACTTCTGAATTCAAGTATTTCAGAAATTGACATCCGGCACCAACAAATTGTATTTTCAAGCTCTATCGATTGGTACTAACCGCTATAATACACAACGAAGCGTTACCATTTTATGAAGGTAACACTTTTCAAAAATTTTTTAAATTTGTTTGTTTACATTGTTTAGCACTCTATTACCAATATACTACCTTCACTATTACCAGCATTTTTTAACCTAAAAGTTGTTGTACTTGAATAAGTTTGATGACCTATAACTTCTGAATTCAAGTATTTCAGAATGTGACATCCGGCACCAACAAATTGTATTTTAAATCTCTATCGATTGGTACTAACCGCTATAATGACGTAACACTTTTTTCGACCTAAAAAAGTTTGATAGGCTATAACTTCTGAATTCAAGTATTTCAGAAAGCGACATCCGGCACCAACAAATTGTATTTTCAAGCTCTATCGATTGGTACTAACCGCTATAATGCACAACGAAGCGTTACCATTTTATGAGCGTAACACTTTTCAAAAATTTTTTAAATTTGTTTGTTTACATTGTTTAGCACTCTATTACCAATATACTACCTTCACTATTTCCAGCATTTTTTAACCTAAAAGTTTTTGTACTTGAATATGTTTGATGACCTATAACTTCTGAATTCAAGTATTTCAGAAATTGACATCCGGCACCAACAAATTGTATTTTCAAGCTCTATCGATTGGTACTAACCGCTATAATACACAACGAAGCGTTACCATTTTATGAAGGTAACACTTTTCAAAAATTTTTTAAATTTGTTTGTTTACATTGTTTAGCACTCTATTACCAATATACTACCTTCACTATTACCAGCATTTTTTAACCTAAAAGTTGTTGTACTTGAATAAGTTTGATGACCTATAACTTCTGAATTCAAGTATTTCAGAATGTGACATCCGGCACCAACAAATTGTATTTTAAATCTCTATCGATTGGTACTAACCGCTATAATGCACAACGAAGCGTTACCATTTTATGAGCATAACACTTTTCAAAAATTTTTTAAATTTGTTTGTTTACATTGTTTAGCACTCTATTACCAATATACTACCTTCACTATTACCAGCATTTTTTAACCTAAAAATTTTTGTAATTGAAAAACTTTGATGGCCTATAACTTCTGAATTCAAGTATTTCAGAAATTGACATCCGGCACCAACAAATTGTATTTTCAAGCTCTATCGATTGGTACTAACCGCTATAACGCACAACGAAGCGTTACCATTTTATGAGCGTAACACTTTTCAAAAATTTTTTAAATTTGTTTGTTTACATTGTTTAGCACTCTATTACCAATATACTACCTTCACTATTACCAGCATTTTTTAACCTAAAAATTTTTGTACTTGAAAAACTTTGATGGCCTATAACTTCTGAATTCAAGTATTTCAGAAATTGACATCCGGCACCAACAAATTGTATTTTCAAGCTCTATCGATTGGTACTAACCGCTATAATGCACAACGAAGCGTTACCATTTTATGAGCGTAACACTTTTCAAAAATTTTTTAAATTTGTTTGTTTACATTGTTTAGCACTCTATTACCAATATACTACCTTCACTATTACCAGCATTTTTTAACCTAAAAATTTTTGTACTTGAAAAAGTTTGATGACCTATAACTTCTGAATTCAAGTATTTCAGAATGTGACATCCGGCACCAACAAATTGTATTTTCAAGCTCTATCGATTGGTACTAACCGCTATAATACACAACGAAGCGTTACCATTTTATGAAGGTAACACTTTTCAAAAATTTTTTAAATTTGTTTGTTTACATTGTTTAGCACTCTATTACCAATATACTACCTTCACTATTACCAGCATTTTTTAACCTAAAAGTTGTTGTACTTGAATAAGTTTGATGACCTATAACTTCTGAATTCAAGTATTTCAGAATGTGACATCCGGCACCAACAAATTGTATTTTAAATCTCTATCGATTGGTACTAACCGCTATAATGCACAACGAAGCGTTACCATTTTATGAGCATAACACTTTTCAAAAATTTTTTAAATTTGTTTGTTTACATTGTTTAGCACTCTATTACCAATATACTACCTTCACTATTACCAGCATTTTTTAACCTAAAAATTTTTGTAATTGAAAAACTTTGATGGCCTATAACTTCTGAATTCAAGTATTTCAGAAATTGACATCCGGCACCAACAAATTGTATTTTCAAGCTCTATCGATTGGTACTAACCGCTATAATGCACAACGAAGCGTTACCATTTTATGAGCGTAACACTTTTCAAAAATTTTTTAAATTTGTTTGTTTACATTGTTTAGCACTCTATTACCAATATACTACCTTCACTATTACCAGCATTTTTTAACCTAAAAATTTTTGTACTTGAAAAACTTTGATGGCCTATAACTTCTGAATTCAAGTATTTCAGAAATTGACATCCGGCACCAACAAATTGTATTTTCAAGCTCTATCGATTGGTACTAACCGCTATAATGCACAACGAAGCGTTACCATTTTATGAGCGTAACACTTTTCAAAAATTTTTTAAATTTGTTTGTTTACATTGTTTAGCACTCTATTACCAATATACTACCTTCACTATTACCAGCATTTTTTAACCTAAAAATTTTTGTACTTGAAAAAGTTTGATGACCTATAACTTCTGAATTCAAGTATTTCAGAATGTGACATCCGGCACCAACAAATTGTATTTTAAATCTCTATCGATTGGTACTAACCGCTATAATGACGTAACACTTTTTTCGACCTAAAAAAGTTTGATAGGCTATAACTTCTGAATTCAAGTATTTCAGAAAGCGACATCCGGCACCAACAAATTGTATTTTCAAGCTCTATCGATTGGTACTAACCGCTATAATGCACAACGAAGCGTTACCATTTTATGAGCGTAACACTTTTCAAAAATTTTTTAAATTTGTTTGTTTACATTGTTTAGCACTCTATTACCAATATACTACCTTCACTATTACCAGCATTTTTTAACCTAAAAATTTTTGTACTTGAAAAACTTTGATGGCCTATAACTTCTGAATTCAAGTATTTCAGAAATTGACATCCGGCACCAACAAATTGTATTTTCAAGCTCTATCGATTGGTACTAACCGCTATAATGCACAACGAAGCGTTACCATTTTATGAGCGTAACACTTTTCAAAAATTTTTTAAATTTGTTTGTTTACATTGTTTAGCACTCTATTACCAATATACTACCTTCACTATTACCAGCATTTTTTAACCTAAAAATTTTTGTACTTGAAAAACTTTGATGGCCTATAACTTCTGAATTCAAGTATTTCAGAAATTGACATCCGGCACCAACAAATTGTATTTTCAAGCTCTATCGATTGGTACTAACCGCTATAATGCACAACGAAGCGTTACCATTTTATGAGCGTAACACTTTTCAAAAATTTTTTAAATTTGTTTGTTTACATTGTTTAGCACTCTATTACCAATATACTACCTTCACTATTACCAGCATTTTTTAACCTAAAAATTTTTGTACTTGAAAAAGTTTGATGACCTATAACTTCTGAATTCAAGTATTTCAGAATGTGACATCCGGCACCAACAAATTGTATTTTAAATCTCTATCGATTGGTACTAACCGCTATAATGACGTAACACTTTTTTCGACCTAAAAAAGTTTGATAGGCTATAACTTCTGAATTCAAGTATTTCAGAAAGCGACATCCGACACCAACAAATTGTATTTTCAAGCTCTATCGATTGGTACTAACCGCTATAATGCACAACGAAGCGTTACCATTTTATGAGCGTAACACTTTTCAAAAATTTTTTAAATTTGTTTGTTTACATTGTTTAGCACTCTATTACCAATATACTACCTTCACTATTTCCAGCATTTTTTAACCTAAAAGTTTTTGTACTTGAATATGTTTGATGACCTATAACTTCTGAATTCAAGTATTTCAGAAATTGACATCCGGCACCAACAAATTGTATTTTCAAGCTCTATCGATTGGTACTAACCGCTATAATACACAACGAAGCGTTACCATTTTATGAAGGTAACACTTTTCAAAAATTTTTTAAATTTGTTTGTTTACATTGTTTAGCACTCTATTACCAATATACTACCTTCACTATTACCAGCATTTTTTAACCTAAAAGTTGTTGTACTTGAATAAGTTTGATGACCTATAACTTCTGAATTCAAGTATTTCAGAATGTGACATCCGGCACCAACAAATTGTATTTTAAATCTCTATCGATTGGTACTAACCGCTATAATGCACAACGAAGCGTTACCATTTTATGAGCATAACACTTTTCAAAAATTTTTTAAATTTGTTTGTTTACATTGTTTAGCACTCTATTACCAATATACTACCTTCACTATTACCAGCATTTTTTAACCTAAAAATTTTTGTACTTGAAAAACTTTGATGGCCTATAACTTCTGAATTCAAGTATTTCAGAAATTGACATCCGGCACCAACAAATTGTATTTTCAAGCTCTATCGATTGGTACTAACCGCTATAATGCACAACGAAGCGTTACCATTTTATGAGCGTAACACTTTTCAAAAATTTTTTAAATTTGTTTGTTTACATTGTTTAGCACTCTATTACCAATATACTACCTTCACTATTACCAGCATTTTTTAACCTAAAAATTTTTGTACTTGAAAAACTTTGATGGCCTATAACTTCTGAATTCAAGTATTTCAGAATGTGACATCCGGCACCAACAAATTGTATTTTAAATCTCTATCGATTGGTACTAACCGCTATAATGACGTAACACTTTTTTCGACCTAAAAAAGTTTGATAGGCTATAACTTCTGAATTCAAGTATTTCAGAAAGCGACGTCCGGCACCAACAAATTGTATTTTAAATCTCTATCGATTGGGACTAACCGCTATAATGCACATCGAAGCGTTACCATTTTATGAGCGTAACACTTTTCAAAAATTTTTTAAATTTGTTTGTTTACATTGTTTAGCACTCTATTACCAATATACTACCTTCACTATTACCAGCATTTTTTAACCTAAAAATTTTTGTACTTGAAAAACTTTGATGGCCTATAACTTCTGAATTCAAGTATTTCAGAAATTGACATCCGGCACCAACAAATTGTATTTTCAAGCTCTATCGATTGGTACTAACCGCTATAATGCACAACGAAGCGTTACCATTTTATGAGCGTAACACTTTTCAAGAATTTTTTAAATTTGTTTGTTTACATTGTTTAGCACTCTATTACCAATATACTACCTTCACTATTACCAGCATTTTTTAACCTAAAAATTTTTGTACTTGAAAAACTTTGATGGCCTATAACTTCTGAATTCAAGTATTTCAGAATGTGACATCCGGCACCAACAAATTGTATTTTAAATCTCTATCGATTGGTACTAACCGCTATAATGACGTAACACTTTTTTCGACCTAAAAAAGTATGATAGGCTATAACTTCTGAATTCAAGTATTTCAGAAATTGACATCCGGCACCAACAAATTGTATTTTCAAGCTCTATCGATTGGTACTAACCGCTATAATACACAACGAAGCGTTACCATTTTATGAAGGTAACACTTTTCAAAAATTTTTTAAATTTGTTTGTTTACATTGTTTAGCACTCTATTACCAATATACTACCTTCACTATTACCAGCATTTTTTAACCTAAAAGTTGTTGTACTTGAATAAGTTTGATGACCTATAACTTCTGAATTCAAGTATTTCAGAATGTGACATCCGGCACCAACAAATTGTATTTTAAATCTCTATCGATTGGTACTAACCGCTATAATGCACAACGAAGCGTTACCATTTTATGAGCATAACACTTTTCAAAAATTTTTTAAATTTGTTTGTTTACATTGTTTAGCACTCTATTACCAATATACTACCTTCACTATTACCAGCATTTTTTAACCTAAAAATTTTTGTACTTGAAAAACTTTGATGGCCTATAACTTCTGAATTCAAGTATTTCAGAAATTGACATCCGGCACCAACAAATTGTATTTTCAAGCTCTATCGATTGGTACTAACCGCTATAATGCACAACGAAGCGTTACCATTTTATGAGCGTAACACTTTTCAAAAATTTTTTAAATTTGTTTGTTTACATTGTTTAGCACTTTATTACCAATATACTACCTTCACTATTACCAGCATTTTTTAACCTAAAAATTTTTGTACTTGAAAAACTTTGATGGCCTATAACTTCTGAATTCAAGTATTTCAGAATGTGACATCCGGCACCAACAAATTGTATTTTAAATCTCTATCGATTGGTACTAACCGCTATAATGACGTAACACTTTTTTCGACCTAAAAAAGTTTGATAGGCTATAACTTCTGAATTCAAGTATTTCAGAAAGCGACATCCGGCACCAACAAATTGTATTTTAAATCTCTATCGATTGGGACTAACCGCTATAATGCACATCGAAGCGTTACCATTTTATGAGCGTAACACTTTTCAAAAATTTTTTAAATTTGTTTGTTTACATTGTTTAGCACTCTATTACCAATATACTACCTTCACTATTACCAGCATTTTTTAACCTAAAAATTTTTGTACTTGAAAAACTTTGATGGCCTATAACTTCTGAATTCAAGTATTTCAGAAATTGACATCCGGCACCAACAAATTGTATTTTCAAGCTCTATCGATTGGTACTAACCGCTATAATGCACAACGAAGCGTTACCATTTTATGAGCGTAACACTTTTCAAGAATTTTTTAAATTTGTTTGTTTACATTGTTTAGCACTCTATTACCAATATACTACCTTCACTATTACCAGCATTTTTTAACCTAAAAATTTTTGTACTTGAAAAACTTTGATGGCCTATAACTTCTGAATTCAAGTATTTCAGAATGTGACATCCGGCACCAACAAATTGTATTTTAAATCTCTATCGATTGGTACTAACCGCTATAATGACGTAACACTTTTTTCGACCTAAAAAAGTATGATAGGCTATAACTTCTGAATTCAAGTATTTCAGAAAGCGACATCCGGCACCAACAAATTGTATTTTAAATCTCTATCGATTGGTACTAACCGCTATAATGCACAACGAAGCGTTACCATTTTATGAGCGTAACACTTTTCAAAAATTTTTTAAATTTGTTTGTTTACATTGTTTAGCACTCTATTACCAATATACTACCTTCACTATTACCAGCATTTTTTAACCTAAAAATGTTTGTACTTGAAAAACTTTGATGGCCTATAACTTCTGAATTCAAGTATTTCAGAAATTGACATCGGGCACCAACAAATTGTATTTTCAAACTCTATCGATTGGTACTAACCGCTATAATGCACAACGAAGCGTTACCATTTTATGAGCGTAACACTTTTCAAAAATTTTTTAAATTTGTTTGTTTACATTGTTTAGCACTCTATTACCAATATACTACCTTCACTATTACCAGCATTTTTTAACCTAAAAATGTTTGTACTTGAAAAACTTTGATGGCCTATAACTTCTGAATTCAAGTATTTCAGAAATTGACATCCGGCACCAACAAATTGTATTTTCAAACTCTATCGATTGGTACTAACCGCTATAATGCACAACGAAGCGTTACCATTTTATGAGCGTAACACTTTTCAAAAATTTTTTAAATTTGTTTGTTTACATTGTTTAGCACTCTATTACCAATATACTACCTTCACTATTACCAGCATTTTTTAACCTAAAAATGTTTGTACTTGAAAAACTTTGATGGCCTATAACTTCTGAATTCAAGTATTTCAGAATGTGACATCCGGCACCAACAAATTGTATTTTAAATCTCTATCGATTGGTACTAACCGCTATAATGACGTAACACTTTTTTCGACCTAAAAAAGTTTGATAGGCTATAACTTCTGAATTCAAGTATTTCAGAAAGCGACATCCGGCACCAACAAATTGTATTTTAAATCTCTATCGATTGGGACTAACCGCTATAATGCACATCGAAGCGTTACCATTTTATGAGCGTAACACTTTTCAAAAATTTTTTAAATTTGTTTGTTTACATTGTTTAGCACTCTATTACCAATATACTACCTTCACTATTACCAGCATTTTTTAACCTAAAAATGTTTGTACTTGAAAAACTTTGATGGCCTATAACTTCTGAATTCAAGTATTTCAGAAATTGACATCCGGCACCAACAAATTGTATTTTCAAACTCTATCGATTGGTACTAACCGCTATAATGCACAACGAAGCGTTACCATTTTATGAGCGTAACACTTTTCAAAAATTTTTTAAATTTGTTTGTTTACATTGTTTAGCACTCTATTACCAATATACTACCTTCACTAATACCAGCATTTTTTAACCTAAAAATTTTTGTACTTGAAAAAGTTTGATGACCTATAACTTCTGAATTCAAGTATTTCAGAATGTGACATCCGGCACCAACAAATTGTATTTTAAATCTCTATCGATTGGTACTAACCGCTATAATGACGTAACACTTTTTTCGACCTAAAAAAGTTTGATAGGCTATAACTTCTGAATTCAAGTATTTCAGAAAGCGACATCCGGCACCAACAAATTGTATTTTAAATCTCTATCGATTGGGACTAACCGCTATAATGCACATCGAAACGTTACCATTTTATGAGCGTAACACTTTTCAAAAATTTTTTAAATTTGTTTGTTTACATTGTTTAGCACTCTATTACCAATATACTACCTTCACTAACACCAGCATTTTTTAACCTAAAAATTTTTGTACTTGAAAAAGTTTGATGACCTATAACTTCTGAATTCAAGTATTTCAGAATGTGACATCCGGCACCAACAAATTGTATTTTAAATCTCTATCGATTGGTACTAACCGCTTTAATGACGTAACACTTTTTTCGACCTAAAAAAGTTTGATAGGCTATAACTTCTGAATTCAAGTATTTCAGAAAGCGACATCCGGCACCAACAAATTGTATTTTAAATCTCTATCGATTGGGACTAACCGCTATAATGCACATCGAAGCGTTACCATTTTATGAGCGTAACACTTTTCAAAAATTTTTTAAATTTGTTTGTTTACATTGTTTAGCACTCTATTACCAATATACTACCTTCACTATTACCAGCATTTTTTAACCTAAAAATGTTTGTACTTGAAAAACTATGATGGCCTATAATTTCTGAATTCAAGTATTTCAGAAATTGACATCCGGCACCAACAAATTGTATTTTCAAACTCTATCGATTGGTACTAACCGCTATAATGCACAACGAAGCGTTACCATTTTATGAGCGTAACACTTTTCAAAAATTTTTTAAATTTGTTTGTTTACATTGTTTAGCACTCTATTACCAATATACTACCTTCACTAATACCAGCATTTTTTAACCTAAAAATTTTTGTACTTGAAAAAGTTTGATGACCTATAACTTCTGAATTCAAGTATTTCAGAATGTGACATCCGGCACCAACAAATTGTATTTTAAATCTCTATCGATTGGTACTAACCGCTATAATGACGTAACACTTTTTTCGACCTAAAAAAGTTTGATAGGCTATAACTTCTGAATTCAAGTATTTCAGAAAGCGACATCCGGCACCAACAAATTGTATTTTAAATCTCTATCGATTGGGACTAACCGCTATAATGCACATCGAAGCGTTACCATTTTATGAGCGTAACACTTTTCAAAAATTTTTTAAATTTGTTTGTTTACATTGTTTAGCACTCTATTACCAATATACTACCTTCACTAACACCAGCATTTTTTAACCTAAAAATTTTTGTACTTGAAAAAGTTTGATGACCTATAACTTCTGAATTCAAGTATTTCAGAATGTGACATCCGGCACCAACAAATTGTATTTTAAATCTCTATCGATTGGTACTAACCGCTATAATGACGTAACACTTTTTTCGACCTAAAAAAGTTTGATAGGCTATAACTTCTGAATTCAAGTATTTCAGAAAGCGACATCCGGCACCAACAAATTGTATTTTAAATCTCTATCGATTGGGACTAACCGCTATAATGCACATCGAAGCGTTACCATTTTATGAGCGTAACACTTTTCAAAAATTTTTTAAATTTGTTTGTTTACATTGTTTAGCACTCTATTACCAATATACTACCTTCACTAACACCAGCATTTTTTAACCTAAAAATTTTTGTACTTGAAAAAGTTTGATGACCTATAACTTCTGAATTCAAGTATTTCAGAATGTGACATCCGGCACCAACAAATTGTATTTTAAATCTCTATCGATTGGTACTAACCGCTTTAATGACGTAACACTTTTTTCGACCTAAAAAAGTTTGATAGGCTATAACTTCTGAATTCAAGTATTTCAGAAAGCGACATCCGGCACCAACAAATTGTATTTTAAATCTCTATCGATTGGGACTAACCGCTATAATGCACATCGAAGCGTTACCATTTTATGAGCGTAACACTTTTCAAAAATTTTTTAAATTTGTTTGTTTACATTGTTTAGCACTCTATTACCAATATACTACCTTCACTAACACCAGCATTTTTTAACCTAAAAATTTTTGTACTTGAAAAAGTTTGATGACCTATAACTTCTGAATTCAAGTATTTCAGAATGTGACATCCGGCACCAACAAATTGTATTTTAAATCTCTATCGATTGGTACTAACCGCTTTAATGACGTAACACTTTTTTCGACCTAAAAAAGTTTGATAGGCTATAACTTCTGAATTCAAGTATTTCAGAAAGCGACATCCGGCACCAACAAATTGTATTTTAAATCTCTATCGATTGGGACTAACCGCTATAATGCACATCGAAGCGTTACCATTTTATGAGCGTAACACTTTTCAAAAATTTTTTAAATTTGTTTGTTTACATTGTTTAGCACTCTATTACCAATATACTACCTTCACTAATACCAGCATTTTTTAACCTAAAAATTTTTGTACTTGAAAAAGTTTGTTGACCTATAACTTCTGAATTCAAGTATTTCAGAATGTGACATCCGGCACCAACAAATTGTATTTTAAATCTCTATCGATTGGTACTAACCGCTATAATGACGTAACACTTTTTTCGACCTAAAAAAGTTTGATAGGCTATAACTTCTGAATTCAAGTATTTCAGAAAGCGACATCCGGCACCAACAAATTGTATTTTAAATCTCTATCGATTGGTACTAACCGCTATAATGCATAACGAAGCGTTACCATTTTATGAGCGTAACACTTTTCAAAAATTTTTTAAATTTGTTTGTTTACTTTGTTTAGCACTCTATTACCAATATACTACCTTCACTATTACCAGCATTTTTTAACCTAAAAATTTTTGTACTTGAAAAACTTTGATGGCCTATAACTTCTGAATTCAAGTATTTAAGAAATTGACATCCGGCACCAACAAATTGTATTTTCAAGCTCTATCGATTGGTACTAACCGCTATAATGCACAACGAAGCGTTACCATTTTATGAGCGTAACACTTTTCAAAAATTTTTTAAATTTGTTTGCTTACATTGTTTATCACTCTATTACCAATATACTACCTTCACTATTACCAGCATTTTTTAACCTAAAAATTTTTGTACTTGAAAAAGTTTGATGACCTATAACTTCTGAATTCAAGTATTTCAGAATGTGACATCCGGTACCAACAAATTGTATTTTAAATCTCTATCGATTGGTACTAACCGCTATAATGCACAACGAAGCGTTACCATTTTATGAGCGTAACACTTTTCAAAAATTTTTTAAATTTGTTTGTTTACATTGTTTAGCACTCTATTACCAATATACTACCTTCACTATTACCAGCATTTTTTAACCTAAAAATTTTTGTACTTGAAAAACTTTGATGGCCTATAACTTCTGAATTCAAGTATTTAAGAAATTGACATCCGGCACCAACAAATTGTATTTTCAAGCTCTATCGATTGGTACTAACCGCTATAATGCACAACGAAGCGTTACCATTTTATGAGCGTAACACTTTTCAAAAATTTTTTAAATTTGTTTGCTTACATTGTTTATCACTCTATTACCAATATACTACCTTCACTATTACCAGCATTTTTTAACCTAAAAATTTTTGTACTTGAAAAAGTTTGATGACCTATAACTTCTGAATTCAAGTATTTCAGAATGTGACATCCGGTACCAACAAATTGTATTTTAAATCTCTATCGATTGGTACTAACCGCTATAATGACGTAACACTTTTTTCGACCTAAAAAAGTTTGATAGGCTATAACTTCTGAATTCAAGTATTTCAGAAAGCGAAATCCACCACCAACAAATTGTATTTTAAATCTCTATCGATTTGTACTAACCGCTATAATGCACAACGAAGCGTTACCATTTTATGAGCGTAACACTTTTCAAAAATTTTTTAAATTTGTTTGTTTAGATTGTTTAGCACTCTATTACCAATATACTACCTTCACTATTACCAGCATTTTTTAACCTAAAAATTTTTGTACTTGAAAAATTTTGATGGCCTATAACTTCTGAATTCAGTATTTCAGAAATTGATATCCGGCACCAACAAATTGTATTTTCAAGTTCTATCGATTGGTACTAATCGCTATAATGCACAACGAAGCGTTACCATTTTATGAGCGTAACACTTTTCAAAAATTTTTTAAATTTGTTTGTTTACATTGTTTAGCACTCTATTACCAATATACTACCTTCACTATTACCAGCACTTTTTAACCTAAAAATTTTTGTACTTGAAAAACTTTGATGGCCTATAACTTCTGAATTCAAGTATTTCAGAAATTGACATCCGGCACCAACAAATTGTATTTTAAATCTCTATCGATTGGTACTAACCGCTATAATGACGTAACACTTTTTTCGACCTAAAAAAGTTTGATAGCCTATAACTTCTGAATTCAAGTATTTCAGAAAGCGACATCCGGCACCAACAAATTGTATTTTAAATCTCTATCGATTGGTACTAACCGCTATAATGCACAACGAAGCGTTACCATTTTATGAGCGTAACACTTTTCAAAAATTTTTTAAATTTGTTTGTTTACATTGTTTAGCACTCTATTACCAATATACTACCTTCACTATTACCAGCACTTTTTAACCTAAAAATTTTTGTACTTGAAAAACTTTGATGGCCTATAACTTCTGAATTCAAGTATTTCAGAAATTGACATCCGGCACCAACAAATTGTATTTTAAATCTCTATCGATTGGTACTAACCGCTATAATGACGTAACACTTTTTTCGACCTAAAAAAGTTTGATAGCCTATAACTTCTGAATTCAAGTATTTCAGAAAGCGACATCCGGCACCAACAAATTGTATTTTAAATCTCTATCGATTGGTACTAACCGCTATAATGCACAACGAAGCGTTACCATTTTATGAGCGTAACACTTTTCAAAAATTTTTTAAATTTGTTTGTTTACATTGTTTAGCACTCTATTACCAATATACTACCTTCACTATTACCAGCATTTTTTAACCTATAAGTTTTTGTACTTGAAAAAGTTTGATGACCTATAACTTCTGAATTCAAGTATTTCAGAATGTGACATCCGGCACCAACAAATTGTATTTTAAATCTCTATCGATTGGTACTAACCGCTATAATGCACAACGAAGCGTTACCATTTTATGAGCGTAACACTTTTCAAAAATTTTTTAAATTTGTTTGTTTACATTGTTTAGCACTCTATTACCAATATACTACCTTCACTATTACCAGCACTTTTTAACCTAAAAATTTTTGTACTTGAAAAACTTTGATGGCCTATAACTTCTGAATTCAAGTATTTCAGAAATTGACATCCGGCACCAACAAATTGTATTTTCAAGTTCTATCGATTGGTACTAATCGCTATAATGCACAACGAAGCGTTACCATTTTATGAGCGTAACACTTTTCAAAAATTTTTTAAATTTGTTTGTTTACATTGTTTAGCACTCTATTACCAATATACTACCTTCACTATTACCAGCACTTTTTAACCTAAAAATTTTTGTACTTGAAAAACTTTGATGGCCTATAACTTCTGAATTCAAGTATTTCAGAAATTGACATCCGGCACCAACAAATTGTATTTTAAATCTCTATCGATTGGTACTAACCGCTATAATGACGTAACACTTTTTTCGACCTAAAAAAGTTTGATAGCCTATAACTTCTGAATTCAAGTATTTCAGAAAGCGACATCCGGCACCAACAAATTGTATTTTAAATCTCTATCGATTGGTACTAACCGCTATAATGCACAACGAAGCGTTACCATTTTATGAGCGTAACACTTTTCAAACATTTTTTAAATTTGTTTGTTTACATTGTTTAGCACTCTATTACCAATATACTACCTTCACTATTACCAGCATTTTTTAACCTATAAGTTTTTGTACTTGAAAAAGTTTGATGACCTATAACTTCTGAATTCAAGTATTTCAGAATGTGACATCCGGCACCAACAAATTGTATTTTAAATCTCTATCGATTGGTACTAACCGCTATAATGCACAACGAAGCGTTACCATTTTATGAGCGTAACACTTTTCAAAAATTTTTTAAATTTGTTTGTTTACATTGTTTAGCACTCTATTACCAATATACTACCTTCACTATTACCAGCATTTTTTAACCTAAAAATTTTTGTACTTGAAAAACTTTGATGGCCTATAACTTCTGAATTCAAGTATTTCAGAAATTGACATCCGGCACCAACAAATTGTATTTTAAATCTCTATCGATTGGTACTAACCGCTATAATGCACAACGAAGCGTTACCATTTTATGAGCGTAACACTTTTCAAAAATTTTTTAAATTTGTTTGTTTAGATTGTTTAGCACTCTATTACCAATATACTACCTTCACTATTACCAGCATTTTTTAACCTATAAGTTTTTGTACTTGAAAAAGTTTGATGACCTATAACTTCTGAATTCAAGTATTTCAGAATGTGACATCCGGCACCAACAAATTGTATTTTAAATCTCTATCGATTGGTACTAACCGCTATAATGACGTAACACTTTTTTCGACCTAAAAAAGTTTGATAGGCTATAACTTCTGAATTCAAGTATTTCAGAAAGCGACATCCACCACCAACAAATTGTATTTTAAATCTCTATCGATTGGTACTAACCGCTATAATGCACAACGAAGCGTTACCATTTTATGAGCGTAACACTTTTCAAAAATTTTTTAAATTTGTTTGTTTACATTGTTTAGCACTCTATTACCAATATACTACCTTCACTATTACCAGCATTTTTTAACCTAAAAAATTTTTGTACTTGAAAAAGTTTGATGACCTATAACTTCTGAATTCAAGTATTTCAGAATGTGACATCCGGCACCAACAAATTGTATTTTAAATCTCTATCGATTGGTACTAACCGCTATAATGACGTAACACTTTTTTCGACCTAAAAAAGTTTGATAGGCTATAACTTCTGAATTCAAGTATTTCAGAAAGCGACATCCGGCACCAACAAATTGTATTTTAAATCTCTATCGATTGGTACTAACCGCTATAATGCACAACGAAGCGTTACCATTTTATGAGCGTGAAGCTATGTACAGACGATTGGCAGATCTTACAATATTGCCAGAAAAATGTTCAGAAAATGTCTGACAACCATCTGAACTTACAATTTTTGTCTTACAACGTTGCCAGAAAAAGCATTGTCAGTTCATTGTAAGACAATAATATTGTCAGACATCTCACAATCGTGAGAACACTCTACTTTGCCATTGTCAGATAATTGTCAGACATTGTAAGCTCTCGTTTTATTGGCAGATGTGTTTAATTTAATACATCTGACAATGGCACCATTGTCAGATAATTTTTTTAGTGGCAACGCTGTCCATAAATAATAAATGACAAAGTTTAACAACACATCTGGCAATTTTTCCACACAACAATCTGACAACCGTGAAAACTGACAATTTTTGTTGGCAGATAAATTTATTGGCTGACAATTGTCTGGCAATGAAATTGTAAGGTTTTCTTACAATCGTCTGAACTGACAATTTACCATTTGGTAAAAATTTTTCATTGTCAGTACGTTGTCAGCATATTGCCATATCTTACAATATTGTAAGATCTGCCAATCGTCTGTACATAGCTTAACACTTTTCAAAAATTTTTTAAATTTGTTTGTTTACATTGTTTAGCACTCTATTACCAATATACTACCTTCACTATTACCAGCATTTTTTAACCTAAAAATTTTTGTACTTGAAAAAGTTTGATGACCTATAACTTCTGAATTCAAGTATTTCAGAATGTGACATCCGGCACCAACAAATTGTATTTTAAATCTCTATCGATTGGTACTAACCGCTATAATGACGTAACACTTTTTTCGACCTAAAAAAGTTTGATAGGCTATAACTTCTGAATTCAAGTATTTCAGAAAGCGACATCCGGCACCAACAAATTGTATTTTAAATCTCTATCGATTGGTACTAACCGCTATAATGCACAACGAAGCGTTACCATTTTATGAGCGTAACACTTTTCAAAAATTTTTTAAATTTGTTTGTTTACATTGTTTAGCACTCTATTACCAATATACTACCTTCACTATTACCAGCATTTTTTAACCTAAAAATTTTTGTACTTGAAAAAGTTTGATGACCTATAACTTCTGAATTCAAGTATTTCAGAATGTGACATCCGGCACCAACAAATTGTATTTTAAATCTCTATCGATTGGTACTAACCGCTATAATGACGTAACACTTTTTTCGACCTAAAAAAGTTTGATAGGCTATAACTTCTGAATTCAAGTATTTCAGAAAGCGACATCCACCACCAACAAATTGTATTTTAAATCTCTATCGATTGGTACTAACCGCTATAATGCACAACGAAGCGTTACCATTTTATGAGCGTAACACTTTTCAAAAATTTTTTAAATTTGTTTGTTTACATTGTTTAGCACTCTATTACCAATATACTACCTTCACTATTACCAGCATTTTTTAACCTAAAAAATATTTGTACTTGAAAAAGTTTGATGACCTATAACTTCTGAATTCAAGTATTTCAGAATGTGACATCCGGCACCAACAAATTGTATTTTAAATCTCTATGGATTGGTACTAACCGCTATAATGACGTAACACTTTTTTCGACCTAAAAAAGTTTGATAGGCTATAACTTCTGAATTCAAGTATTTCAGAAAGCGACATCCACCACCAACAAATTGTATTTTCAAGCTCTATCGATTGGTACTAACCGCTATAATGCACAACGAAGCGTTACCATTTTATGAGCGTAACACTTTTCAAAAATTTTTTAAATTTGTTTGTTTACATTGTTTAGCACTCTATTACCAATATACTACCTTCACTATTACCAGCATTTTTTAACCTAAAAATTTTTGTACTTGAAAAACTTTGATGGTCTATAACTTCTGAATTCAAGTATTTCAGAAATTGACATCCGGCACCAACAAATTGTATTTTCAAGCTCTATCGATTGGTACTAACCGCTATAATGCACAACGAAGCGTTACCATTTTATGAGCGTAACACTTTTCAAAAATTTTTTAAATTTGTTTGTTTACATTGTTTAGCGCTCTATTATCAATATACTACCTTCACTATTACCAGCATTTTTTTACCTAAAAGTTTTTGTACTTGAAAAAGTTTGATGACCTATAACTTCTGAATTCAAGTATTTCAGAATGTGACATCCGGCACCAACAAATTGTATTTTAAATCTCTATCAATTGGTACTAACCGCTATAATGACGTAACACTTTTTTCGACCTAAAAAAGTTTGATAGGCTATAACTTCTGAATTCAAGTATTTCAGAAAGCGACATCCACCACCAACAAATTGTATTTTAAATCTCTATCGATTGGTACTAACCGCTATAATGCACAACGAAGCGTTACCATTTTATGAGCGTAACACTTTTCAAAAATTTTTTAAATTTGTTTGTTTACATTGTTTAGCGCTCTATTATCAATATACTACCTTCACTATTACCAGCATTTTTTAACCTACAAATTTTTGTACTTGAAAAAGTTTGATGGCCTATAACTTCTGAATTCAAGTATTTCAGAATGTGACATCCGGCACCAACAAATTGTATTTTCAAGCTCTATCGATTGGTACTAACCGCTATAATGCAAAACGAAGCGTTACCATTTTATGAGCGTAACACTTTTCAAAAATTTTTTAAATTTGTTTGTTTACATTGTTTAGCACTCTATTACCAATATACTACCTTCACTATTACCAGCATTTTTTAACCTAAAAGTTTTTGTACTTGAAAAAGTTTGATGACCTATAACTTCTGAATTCAAGTATTTCAGAATGTGACATCCGGCACCAACAAATTGTATTTTAAATCTCTATCGATTGGTACTAACCGCTATAATGACGTAACACTTTTTTCGACCTAAAAAAGTTTGATAGGCTATAACTTCTGAATTCAAGTATTTCAGAAAGCGACATCCACCACCAACAAATTGTATTTTCAAGCTCTATCGATTGGTACTAACCGCTATAATGCACAACGAAGCGTTACCATTTTATGAGCGTAACACTTTTCAAAAATTTTTTAAATTTGTTTGTTTACATTGTTTAGCACTCTATTACCAATATACTACCTTCACTATTTCCAGCATTTTTTAACCTAAAAGTTTTTGTACTTGAATATGTTTGATGACCTATAACTTCTGAATTCAAGTATTTCAGAAATTGACATCCGGCACCAACAAATTGTATTTTCAAGCTCTATCGATTGGTACTAACCGCTATAATACACAACGAAGCGTTACCATTTTATGAAGGTAACACTTTTCAAAAATTTTTTAAATTTGTTTGTTTACATTGTTTAGCACTCTATTACCAATATACTACCTTCACTATTACCAG
The DNA here is from genome assembly GCA_956483585.1 of Gymnocheta viridis. Taxonomy (NCBI): domain Eukaryota; kingdom Metazoa; phylum Arthropoda; class Insecta; order Diptera; family Tachinidae; genus Gymnocheta; species Gymnocheta viridis. The sequence goes on along the minus strand of OY101442.1, from coordinate 50,424,859 downwards.
CATTTTTTAACCTAAAAGTTGTTGTACTTGAATAAGTTTGATGACCTATAACTTCTGAATTCAAGTATTTCAGAATGTGACATCCGGCACCAACAAATTGTATTTTAAATCTCTATCGATTGGTACTAACCGCTATAATGCACAACGAAGCGTTACCATTTTATGAGCATAACACTTTTCAAAAATTTTTTAAATTTGTTTGTTTACATTGTTTAGCACTCTATTACCAATATACTACCTTCACTATTACCAGCATTTTTTAACCTAAAAATTTTTGTAATTGAAAAACTTTGATGGCCTATAACTTCTGAATTCAAGTATTTCAGAAATTGACATCCGGCACCAACAAATTGTATTTTCAAGCTCTATCGATTGGTACTAACCGCTATAATGCACAACGAAGCGTTACCATTTTATGAGCGTAACACTTTTCAAAAATTTTTTAAATTTGTTTGTTTACATTGTTTAGCACTCTATTACCAATATACTACCTTCACTATTACCAGCATTTTTTAACCTAAAAATTTTTGTACTTGAAAAACTTTGATGGCCTATAACTTCTGAATTCAAGTATTTCAGAAATTGACATCCGGCACCAACAAATTGTATTTTCAAGCTCTATCGATTGGTACTAACCGCTATAATGCACAACGAAGCGTTACCATTTTATGAGCGTAACACTTTTCAAAAATTTTTTAAATTTGTTTGTTTACATTGTTTAGCACTCTATTACCAATATACTACCTTCACTATTACCAGCATTTTTTAACCTAAAAATTTTTGTACTTGAAAAAGTTTGATGACCTATAACTTCTGAATTCAAGTATTTCAGAATGTGACATCCGGCACCAACAAATTGTATTTTCAAGCTCTATCGATTGGTACTAACCGCTATAATACACAACGAAGCGTTACCATTTTATGAAGGTAACACTTTTCAAAAATTTTTTAAATTTGTTTGTTTACATTGTTTAGCACTCTATTACCAATATACTACCTTCACTATTACCAGCATTTTTTAACCTAAAAGTTGTTGTACTTGAATAAGTTTGATGACCTATAACTTCTGAATTCAAGTATTTCAGAATGTGACATCCGGCACCAACAAATTGTATTTTAAATCTCTATCGATTGGTACTAACCGCTATAATGACGTAACACTTTTTTCGACCTAAAAAAGTTTGATAGGCTATAACTTCTGAATTCAAGTATTTCAGAAAGCGACATCCGGCACCAACAAATTGTATTTTAAATCTCTATCGATTGGGACTAACCGCTATAATGCACATCGAAGCGTTACCATTTTATGAGCGTAACACTTTTCAAAAATTTTTTAAATTTGTTTGTTTACATTGTTTAGCACTCTATTACCAATATACTACCTTCACTAACACCAGCATTTTTTAACCTAAAAATTTTTGTACTTGAAAAAGTTTGATGACCTATAACTTCTGAATTCAAGTATTTCAGAATGTGACATCCGGCACCAACAAATTGTATTTTAAATCTCTATCGATTGGTACTAACCGCTTTAATGACGTAACACTTTTTTCGACCTAAAAAAGTTTGATAGGCTATAACTTCTGAATTCAAGTATTTCAGAAAGCGACATCCGGCACCAACAAATTGTATTTTAAATCTCTATCGATTGGGACTAACCGCTATAATGCACATCGAAGCGTTACCATTTTATGAGCGTAACACTTTTCAAAAATTTTTTAAATTTGTTTGTTTACATTGTTTAGCACTCTATTACCAATATACTACCTTCACTAATACCAGCATTTTTTAACCTAAAAATTTTTGTACTTGAAAAAGTTTGTTGACCTATAACTTCTGAATTCAAGTATTTCAGAATGTGACATCCGGCACCAACAAATTGTATTTTAAATCTCTATCGATTGGTACTAACCGCTATAATGACGTAACACTTTTTTCGACCTAAAAAAGTTTGATAGGCTATAACTTCTGAATTCAAGTATTTCAGAAAGCGACATCCGGCACCAACAAATTGTATTTTAAATCTCTATCGATTGGTACTAACCGCTATAATGCATAACGAAGCGTTACCATTTTATGAGCGTAACACTTTTCAAAAATTTTTTAAATTTGTTTGTTTACTTTGTTTAGCACTCTATTACCAATATACTACCTTCACTATTACCAGCATTTTTTAACCTAAAAATTTTTGTACTTGAAAAACTTTGATGGCCTATAACTTCTGAATTCAAGTATTTAAGAAATTGACATCCGGCACCAACAAATTGTATTTTCAAGCTCTATCGATTGGTACTAACCGCTATAATGCACAACGAAGCGTTACCATTTTATGAGCGTAACACTTTTCAAAAATTTTTTAAATTTGTTTGCTTACATTGTTTATCACTCTATTACCAATATACTACCTTCACTATTACCAGCATTTTTTAACCTAAAAATTTTTGTACTTGAAAAAGTTTGATGACCTATAACTTCTGAATTCAAGTATTTCAGAATGTGACATCCGGTACCAACAAATTGTATTTTAAATCTCTATCGATTGGTACTAACCGCTATAATGCACAACGAAGCGTTACCATTTTATGAGCGTAACACTTTTCAAAAATTTTTTAAATTTGTTTGTTTACATTGTTTAGCACTCTATTACCAATATACTACCTTCACTATTACCAGCATTTTTTAACCTAAAAATTTTTGTACTTGAAAAACTTTGATGGCCTATAACTTCTGAATTCAAGTATTTAAGAAATTGACATCCGGCACCAACAAATTGTATTTTCAAGCTCTATCGATTGGTACTAACCGCTATAATGCACAACGAAGCGTTACCATTTTATGAGCGTAACACTTTTCAAAAATTTTTTAAATTTGTTTGCTTACATTGTTTATCACTCTATTACCAATATACTACCTTCACTATTACCAGCATTTTTTAACCTAAAAATTTTTGTACTTGAAAAAGTTTGATGACCTATAACTTCTGAATTCAAGTATTTCAGAATGTGACATCCGGTACCAACAAATTGTATTTTAAATCTCTATCGATTGGTACTAACCGCTATAATGACGTAACACTTTTTTCGACCTAAAAAAGTTTGATAGGCTATAACTTCTGAATTCAAGTATTTCAGAAAGCGAAATCCACCACCTACAAATTGTATTTTAAATCTCTATCGATTTGTACTAACCGCTATAATGCACAACGAAGCGTTACCATTTTATGAGCGTAACACTTTTCAAAAATTTTTTAAATTTGTTTGTTTAGATTGTTTAGCACTCTATTACCAATATACTACCTTCACTATTACCAGCATTTTTTAACCTAAAAATTTTTGTACTTGAAAAATTTTGATGGCCTATAACTTCTGAATTCAGTATTTCAGAAATTGATATCCGGCACCAACAAATTGTATTTTCAAGTTCTATCGATTGGTACTAATCGCTATAATGCACAACGAAGCGTTACCATTTTATGAGCGTAACACTTTTCAAAAATTTTTTAAATTTGTTTGTTTACATTGTTTAGCACTCTATTACCAATATACTACCTTCACTATTACCAGCACTTTTTAACCTAAAAATTTTTGTACTTGAAAAACTTTGATGGCCTATAACTTCTGAATTCAAGTATTTCAGAAATTGACATCCGGCACCAACAAATTGTATTTTAAATCTCTATCGATTGGTACTAACCGCTATAATGACGTAACACTTTTTTCGACCTAAAAAAGTTTGATAGCCTATAACTTCTGAATTCAAGTATTTCAGAAAGCGACATCCGGCACCAACAAATTGTATTTTAAATCTCTATCGATTGGTACTAACCGCTATAATGCACAACGAAGCGTTACCATTTTATGAGCGTAACACTTTTCAAAAATTTTTTAAATTTGTTTGTTTACATTGTTTAGCACTCTATTACCAATATACTACCTTCACTATTACCAGCACTTTTTAACCTAAAAATTTTTGTACTTGAAAAACTTTGATGGCCTATAACTTCTGAATTCAAGTATTTCAGAAATTGACATCCGGCACCAACAAATTGTATTTTAAATCTCTATCGATTGGTACTAACCGCTATAATGACGTAACACTTTTTTCGACCTAAAAAAGTTTGATAGCCTATAACTTCTGAATTCAAGTATTTCAGAAAGCGACATCCGGCACCAACAAATTGTATTTTAAATCTCTATCGATTGGTACTAACCGCTATAATGCACAACGAAGCGTTACCATTTTATGAGCGTAACACTTTTCAAAAAATTTTTAAATTTGTTTGTTTACATTGTTTAGCACTCTATTACCAATATACTACCTTCACTATTACCAGCATTTTTTAACCTATAAGTTTTTGTACTTGAAAAAGTTTGATGACCTATAACTTCTGAATTCAAGTATTTCAGAATGTGACATCCGGCACCAACAAATTGTATTTTAAATCTCTATCGATTGGTACTAACCGCTATAATGCACAACGAAGCGTTACCATTTTATGAGCGTAACACTTTTCAAAAATTTTTTAAATTTGTTTGTTTACATTGTTTAGCACTCTATTACCAATATACTACCTTCACTATTACCAGCACTTTTTAACCTAAAAATTTTTGTACTTGAAAAACTTTGATGGCCTATAACTTCTGAATTCAAGTATTTCAGAAATTGACATCCGGCACCAACAAATTGTATTTTCAAGTTCTATCGATTGGTACTAATCGCTATAATGCACAACGAAGCGTTACCATTTTATGAGCGTAACACTTTTCAAAAATTTTTTAAATTTGTTTGTTTACATTGTTTAGCACTCTATTACCAATATACTACCTTCACTATTACCAGCACTTTTTAACCTAAAAATTTTTGTACTTGAAAAACTTTGATGGCCTATAACTTCTGAATTCAAGTATTTCAGAAATTGACATCCGGCACCAACAAATTGTATTTTAAATCTCTATCGATTGGTACTAACCGCTATAATGACGTAACACTTTTTTCGACCTAAAAAAGTTTGATAGCCTATAACTTCTGAATTCAAGTATTTCAGAAAGCGACATCCGGCACCAACAAATTGTATTTTAAATCTCTATCGATTGGTACTAACCGCTATAATGCACAACGAAGCGTTACCATTTTATGAGCGTAACACTTTTCAAAAATTTTTTAAATTTGTTTGTTTACATTGTTTAGCACTCTATTACCAATATACTACCTTCACTATTACCAGCATTTTTTAACCTATAAGTTTTTGTACTTGAAAAAGTTTGATGACCTATAACTTCTGAATTCAAGTATTTCAGAATGTGACATCCGGCACCAACAAATTGTATTTTAAATCTCTATCGATTGGTACTAACCGCTATAATGCACAACGAAGCGTTACCATTTTATGAGCGTAACACTTTTCAAAAATTTTTTAAATTTGTTTGTTTACATTGTTTAGCACTCTATTACCAATATACTACCTTCACTATTACCAGCATTTTTTAACCTAAAAAATTTTTGTACTTGAAAAAGTTTGATGACCTATAACTTCTGAATTCAAGTATTTCAGAATGTGACATCCGGCACCAACAAATTGTATTTTCAAGCTCTATCGATTGGTACTAACCGCTATAATGCAAAACGAAGCGTTACCATTTTATGAGCGTAACACTTTTCAAAAATTTTTTAAATTTGTTTGTTTACATTGTTTAGCACTCTATTACCAATATACTACCTTCACTATTACCAGCATTTTTTAACCTAAAAAATTTTTGTACTTGAAAAAGTTTGATGACCTATAACTTCTGAATTCAAGTATTTCAGAATGTGACATCCGGCACCAACAAATTGTATTTTAAATCTCTATCGATTGGTACTAACCGCTATAATGACGTAACACTTTTTTCGACCTAAAAAAGTTTGATAGGCTATAACTTCTGAATTCAAGTATTTCAGAAAGCGACATCCGGCACCAACAAATTGTATTTTAAATCTCTATCGATTGGTACTAACCGCTATAATGCACAACGAAGCGTTACCATTTTATGAGCGTGAAGCTATGTACAGACGATTGGCAGATCTTACAATATTGCCAGAAAAATGTTCAGAAAATGTCTGACAACCATCTGAACTTACAATTTTTGTCTTACAACGTTGCCAGAAAAAGCATTGTCAGTTCATTGTAAGACAATAATATTGTCAGACATCTCACAATCGTGAGAACACTCTACTTTGCCATTGTCAGATAATTGTCAGACATTGTAAGCTCTCGTTTTATTGGCAGATGTGTTTAATTTAATACATCTGACAATGGCACCATTGTCAGATAATTTTTTTAGTGGCAACGCTGTCCATAAATAATAAATGACAAAGTTTAACAACACATCTGGCAATTTTTCCACACAACAATCTGACAACCGTGAAAACTGACAATTTTTGTTGGCAGATAAATTTATTGGCTGACAATTGTCTGGCAATGAAATTGTAAGGTTTTCTTACAATCGTCTGAACTGACAATTTACCATTTGGTAAAAATTTTTCATTGTCAGTACGTTGTCAGCATATTGCCATATCTTACAATATTGTAAGATCTGCCAATCGTCTGTACATAGCTTAACACTTTTCAAAAATTTTTTAAATTTGTTTGTTTACATTGTTTAGCACTCTATTACCAATATACTACCTTCACTATTACCAGCATTTTTTAACCTAAAAATTTTTGTACTTGAAAAAGTTTGATGACCTATAACTTCTGAATTCAAGTATTTCAGAATGTGACATCCGGCACCAACAAATTGTATTTTAAATCTCTATCGATTGGTACTAACCGCTATAATGACGTAACACTTTTTTCGACCTAAAAAAGTTTGATAGGCTATAACTTCTGAATTCAAGTATTTCAGAAAGCGACATCCGGCACCAACAAATTGTATTTTAAATCTCTATCGATTGGTACTAACCGCTATAATGCACAACGAAGCGTTACCATTTTATGAGCGTAACACTTTTCAAAAATTTTTTAAATTTGTTTGTTTACATTGTTTAGCACTCTATTACCAATATACTACCTTCACTATTACCAGCATTTTTTAACCTAAAAATTTTTGTACTTGAAAAAGTTTGATGACCTATAACTTCTGAATTCAAGTATTTCAGAATGTGACATCCGGCACCAACAAATTGTATTTTAAATCTCTATCGATTGGTACTAACCGCTATAATGACGTAACACTTTTTTCGACCTAAAAAAGTTTGATAGGCTATAACTTCTGAATTCAAGTATTTCAGAAAGCGACATCCACCACCAACAAATTGTATTTTAAATCTCTATCGATTGGTACTAACCGCTATAATGCACAACGAAGCGTTACCATTTTATGAGCGTAACACTTTTCAAAAATTTTTTAAATTTGTTTGTTTACATTGTTTAGCACTCTATTACCAATATACTACCTTCACTATTACCAGCATTTTTTAACCTAAAAAATTTTTGTACTTGAAAAAGTTTGATGACCTATAACTTCTGAATTCAAGTATTTCAGAATGTGACATCCGGCACCAACAAATTGTATTTTAAATCTCTATGGATTGGTACTAACCGCTATAATGACGTAACACTTTTTTCGACCTAAAAAAGTTTGATAGGCTATAACTTCTGAATTCAAGTATTTCAGAAAGCGACATCCACCACCAACAAATTGTATTTTAAATCTCTATCGATTGGTACTAACCGCTATAATGCACAACGAAGCGTTACCATTTTATGAGCGTAACACTTTTCAAAAATTTTTTAAATTTGTTTGTTTACATTGTTTAGCACTCTATTACCAATATACTACCTTCACTATTACCAGCATTTTTTAACCTAAAAATTTTTGTACTTGAAAAACTTTGATGGTCTATAACTTCTGAATTCAAGTATTTCAGAAATTGACATCCGGCACCAACAAATTGTATTTTCAAGCTCTATCGATTGGTACTAACCGCTATAATGCACAACGAAGCGTTACCATTTTATGAGCGTAACACTTTTCAAAAATTTTTTAAATTTGTTTGTTTACATTGTTTAGCGCTCTATTATCAATATACTACCTTCACTATTACCAGCATTTTTTTACCTAAAAGTTTTTGTACTTGAAAAAGTTTGATGACCTATAACTTCTGAATTCAAGTATTTCAGAATGTGACATCCGGCACCAACAAATTGTATTTTAAATCTCTATCAATTGGTACTAACCGCTATAATGACGTAACACTTTTTTCGACCTAAAAAAGTTTGATAGGCTATAACTTCTGAATTCAAGTATTTCAGAAAGCGACATCCACCACCAACAAATTGTATTTTAAATCTCTATCGATTGGTACTAACCGCTATAATGCACAACGAAGCGTTACCATTTTATGAGCGTAACACTTTTCAAAAATTTTTTAAATTTGTTTGTTTACATTGTTTAGCGCTCTATTATCAATATACTACCTTCACTATTACCAGCATTTTTTAACCTACAAATTTTTGTACTTGAAAAAGTTTGATGGCCTATAACTTCTGAATTCAAGTATTTCAGAATGTGACATCCGGCACCAACAAATTGTATTTTCAAGCTCTATCGATTGGTACTAACCGCTATAATGCAAAACGAAGCGTTACCATTTTATGAGCGTAACACTTTTCAAAAATTTTTTAAATTTGTTTGTTTACATTGTTTAGCACTCTATTACCAATATACTACCTTCACTATTACCAGCATTTTTTAACCTAAAAGTTTTTGTACTTGAAAAAGTTTGATGACCTATAACTTCTGAATTCAAGTATTTCAGAATGTGACATCCGGCACCAACAAATTGTATTTTAAATCTCTATCGATTGGTACTAACCGCTATAATGACGTAACACTTTTTTCGACCTAAAAAAGTTTGATAGGCTATAACTTCTGAATTCAAGTATTTCAGAAAGCGACATCCACCACCAACAAATTGTATTTTAAATCTCTATCGATTGGTACTAACCGCTATAATGACGTAACACTTTTTTCGACCTAAAAAAGTTTGATAGGCTATAACTTCTGAATTCAAGTATTTCAGAAAGCGACATCCGGCACCAACAAATTGTATTTTAAATCTCTATCGATTGGTACTAACCGCTATAATGCACAACGAAGCGTTACCATTTTATGAGCGTAACACTTTTCAAAAATTTTTTAAATTTGTTTGTTTACATTGTTTAGCACTCTATTACCAATATACTACCTTCACTATTACCAGCATTTTTTAACCTAAAAAATTTTTGTACTTGAAAAAGTTTGATGACCTATAACTTCTGAATTCAAGTATTTCAGAATGTGACATCCGGCACCAACAAATTGTATTTTAAATCTCTATCGATTGGTACTAACCGCTATAATGACGTAACACTTTTTTCGACCTAAAAAAGTTTGATAGGCTATAACTTCTGAATTCAAGTATTTCAGAAAGCGACATCCACCACCAACAAATTGTATTTTAAATCTCTATCGATTGGTACTAACCGCTATAATGCACAACGAAGCGTTACCATTTTATGAGCGTAACACTTTTCAAAAATTTTTTAAATTTGTTTGTTTACATTGTTTAGCACTCTATTACCAATATACTACCTTCACTATTACCAGCATTTTTTAACCTAAAAAATTTTTGTACTTGAAAAAGTTTGATGACCTATAACTTCTGAATTCAAGTATTTCAGAATGTGACATCCGGCACCAACAAATTGTATTTTAAATCTCTATCGATTGGTACTAACCGCTATAATGACGTAACACTTTTTTCGACCTAAAAAAGTTTGATAGGCTATAACTTCTGAATTCAAGTATTTCAGAAATTGACATCCGGCTCCAACAAATTGTATTTTCAAGCTCTATCGATTGGTACTAACCGCTATAATGCACAACGAAGCGTTACCATTTTATGAGCGTAACACTTATCAAAAATTTTTTAAATTTGTTTGTTTACATTGTTTAGCACTCTATTACCAATATACTACCTTCACTATTACCAGCATTTTTTAACCTAAAAGTTTTTGTACTTGAAAAAGTTTGATGACCTATAACTTCTGAATTCAAGTATTTCAGAATGTGACATCCGGCACCAACAAATTGTATTTTAAATCTCTATCGATTGGTACTAATCGCTATAATGACGTAACACTTTTTTCGACCTAAAAAAGTTTGATAGGCTATAACTTCTGAATTCTAGTATTTCAGAAAGCGACATCCACCACCAACAAATTGTATTTTAAATCTCTATCGATTGGTACTAACCGCTATAATGCACAACGAAGCGTTACCATTTTATGAGCGTAACACTTTTTAAAAATTTTTTAAATTTGTTTGTTTACATTGTTTAGCACTCTATTACCAATATACTACCTTCACTATTACCAGCATTTTTTAACATAAAAATTTTTGTACTTGAAAAAGTTTGATGGCCTATAACTTTTGAATTCAAGTATTTCAGAAAGTTACATCCGGCACCAACAAATTGTATTTTAAATCTCTATCGATTGGTACTAACCGCTATAATGACGTAACACTTTTTTCGACCTAAAAAAGTTTGATAGGCTATAACTTCTGAATTCTAGTATTTCAGAAAGCGACATCCACCACCAACAAATTGTATTTTAAATCTCTATCGATTGGTACTAACCGCTATAATGCACAACGAAGCGTTACCATTTTATGAGCGTAACACTTTTTAAAAATTTTTTAAATTTGTTTGTTTACATTGTTTAGCACTCTATTACCAATATACTACCTTCACTATTACCAGCATTTTTTAACATAAAAATTTTTGTACTTGAAAAAGTTTGATGGCCTATAACTTTTGAATTCAAGTATTTCAGAAAGTTACATCCGGCACCAACAAATTGTATTTTAAATCTCTATCGATTGGTACTAACCGCTATAATGACGTAACACTTTTTTCGACCTAAAAAAGTTTGATAGGCTATAACTTCTGAATTCAAGTATTTCAGAAAGCGACATCCACCACCAACAAATTGTATTTTAAATCTCTATCGATTGGTACTAACCGCTATAATGCACAACGAAGCGTTACCATTTTATGAGCGTAACACTTTTCAAAAATTTTTTAAATTTGTTTGTTTACATTGTTTAGCACTCTATTACCAATATACTACCTTCACTATTACCAGCATTTTTTAACCTAAAAGTTTTTGTACTTGAAAAAGTTTGATGACCTATAACTTCTGAATTCAAGTATTTCAGAATGTGACATCCGGCACCAACAAATTGTATTTTAAATCTCTATCGATTGGTACTAATCGCTATAATGACGTAACACTTTTTTCGACCTAAAAAAGTTTGATAGGCTATAACTTCTGAATTCTAGTATTTCAGAAAGCGACATCCACCACCAACAAATTGTATTTTAAATCTCTATCGATTGGTACTAACCGCTATAATGCACAACGAAGCGTTACCATTTTATGAGCGTAACACTTTTTAAAAATTTTTTAAATTTGTTTGTTTACATTGTTTAGCACTCTATTACCAATATACTACCTTCACTATTACCAGCATTTTTTAACATAAAAATTTTTGTACTTGAAAAAGTTTGATGGCCTATAACTTTTGAATTCAAGTATTTCAGAAAGTTACATCCGGCACCAACAAATTGTATTTTAAATCTCTATCGATTGGTACTAACCGCTATAATGACGTAACACTTTTTTCGACCTAAAAAAGTTTGATAGGCTATAACTTCTGAATTCTAGTATTTCAGAAAGCGACATCCACCACCAACAAATTGTATTTTAAATCTCTATCGATTGGTACTAACCGCTATAATGCACAACGAAGCGTTACCATTTTATGAGCGTAACACTTTTCAAAAATTTTTTAAATTTGTTTGTTTACATTGTTTAGCACTCTATTACCAATATACTACCTTCACTATTACCAGCATTTTTTAACCTAAAAGTTTTTGTACTTGAAATAGTTTGATGACCTATAACTTCTGAATTCAAGTATTTCAGAATGTGACATCCGGCACCAACAAATTGTATTTTAAATCTCTATCGATTGGTACTAATCGCTATAATGACGTAACACTTTTTTCGACCTAAAAAAGTTTGATAGGCTATAACTTCTGAATTCTAGTATTTCAGAAAGCGACATCCACCACCAACAAATTGTATTTTAAATCTCTATCGATTGGTACTAACCGCTATAATGCACAACGAAGCGTTACCATTTTATGAGCGTAACACTTTTTAAAAATTTTTTAAATTTGTTTGTTTACATTGTTTAGCACTCTATTACCAATATACTACCTTCACTATTACCAGCATTTTTTAACATAAAAATTTTTGTACTTGAAAAAGTTTGATGGCCTATAACTTTTGAATTCAAGTATTTCAGAAAGTTACATCCGGCACCAACAAATTGTATTTTAAATCTCTATCGATTGGTACTAACCGCTATAATGACGTAACACTTTTTTCGACCTAAAAAAGTTTGATAGGCTATAACTTCTGAATTCTAGTATTTCAGAAAGCGACATCCACCACCAACAAATTGTATTTTAAATCTCTATCGATTGGTACTAACCGCTATAATGCACAACGAAGCGTTACCATTTTATGAGCGTAACAGTTTTTAAAAATTTTTTAAATTTGTTTGTTTACATTGTTTAGCACTCTATTACCAATATACTACCTTCACTATTACCAGCATTTTTTAACATAAAAATTTTTGTACTTGAAAAAGTTTGATGGCCTATAACTTTTGAATTCAAGTATTTCAGAAAGTTACATCCGGCACCAACAAATTGTATTTTAAATCTCTATCGATTGGTACTAACCGCTATAATGACGTAACACTTTTTTCGACCTAAAAAAGTTTGATAGGCTATAACTTCTGAATTCAAGTATTTCAGAAAGCGACATCCACCACCAACAAATTGTATTTTAAATCTCTATCGATTGGTACTAACCGCTATAATGCACAACGAAGCGTTACCATTTTATGAGCGTAACACTTTTCAAAAATTTTTTAAATTTGTTTGTTTACATTGTTTAGCACTCTATTACCAATATACTACCTTCACTATTACCAGCATTTTTTAACCTAAAAAATTTTTGTACTTGAAAAAGTTTGATGACCTATAACTTCTGAATTCAAGTATTTCAGAATGTGACATCCGGCACCAACAAATTGTATTTTAAATCTCTATCGATTGGTACTAACCGCTATAATGACGTAACACTTTTTTCGACCTAAAAAAGTTTGATAGGCTATAACTTCTGAATTCAAGTATTTCAGAAATTGACATCCGGCTCCAACAAATTGTATTTTCAAGCTCTATCGATTGGTACTAACCGCTATAATGCACAACGAAGCGTTACCATTTTATGAGCGTAACACTTATCAAAAATTTTTTAAATTTGTTTGTTTACATTGTTTAGCACTCTATTACCAATATACTACCTTCACTATTACCAGCATTTTTTAACCTAAAAGTTTTTGTACTTGAAAAAGTTTGATGACCTATAACTTCTGAATTCAAGTATTTCAGAATGTGACATCCGGCACCAACAAATTGTATTTTAAATCTCTATCGATTGGTACTAACCGCTATAATGCACAACGTAGCGTTACCATTTTATGAACGTAACACTTTTTTCGACCTAAAAAAGTTTGATGGGCTATAACTTCTGAATTCAAGTATTTCAGAAAGTGACATCCGGCACCAACAAATTGTATTTTCAAGCTCTATCGATTGGTACTAACCGCTATAATGCACAACGAAGCGTTACCATTTTATGAGCGTAACACTTTTTAAAAATTTTTTAAATTTGTTTGTTTACATTGTTTAGCACTCTATTACCAATATACTACCTTCACTATTACCAGCATTTTTTAACCTAAAAATTTTTGTACTTGAAAAAGTTTGATGACCTATAACTTCTGAATTCAAGTATTTCAGAATGTGACATCCGGCACCAACAAATTGTATTTTAAATCTCTATCGATTGGTACTAACCGCTATAATGCACAACGAAGCGTTACCATTTTATGAGCATAACACTTTTTAAAAATTTTTTAAATTTGTTTGTTTACATTGTTTAGCACTCTATTACCAATATACTACCTTCACTATTACCAACATTTTTTAACCTAAAAATTTTTGTACTTGAAAAAGTTTGATGACCTATAACTTCTGAATTCAAGTATGTGACATCCGGCACCAACAAATTGTATTTTAAATCTCTATCGATTGGTACTAACTGCTATAATGACGTATCACTTTTTTCGACCTAAAAAAGTTTGATGGGCTATAACTTCTGAATCCAAGTATTTCAGAAAGTGACATCCGGCACCAACAAATTGTATTTTCAAGCTCTATCGATTGGTACTAACCGCTATAATGCACAACGAAGCGTTACCATTTTATGAGCGTAACACTTTTTAAAAATTTTTTAAATTTGTTTGTTTACATTGTTTAGCACTCTATTACCAATATACTACCTTCACTATTACCAGCATTTTTTAACCTACAAATTTTTGTACTTGAAAAAGTTTGATGGCCTATAACTTCTGAATTCAAGTATTTCAGAAAGTTACATCCGGCACCAACAAATTGTATTTTCAAGCTCTATCGATTGGTACTAAACGCTATAATGCACAACGAAGCATTAGCATTTTATGAGCGTAACACTTTTTAAAAATTTTTTAAATTTATTTGTTTACATTGTGTTGCACTCTATTACCAATATACTACCTTCACTATTACCAGCATTTTTTAACCTACAAATTTTTGTACTTGAAAAAGTTTGATGGCCTATAACTTCTGAATTCAAGTATTTCAGAATGTGACATCCGGCACCAACAAATTGTATTTTAAATCTCTATCGATTGGTACTAACTGCTATAATGACGTATCACTTTTTTCGACCTAAAAAAGTTTGATGGGCTATAACTTCTGAATCCAAGTATTTCAGAAAGTGACATCCGGCACCAACAAATTGTATTTTCAAGCTCTATCGATTGGTACTAACCGCTATAATGCACAACGAAGCGTTACCATTTTATGAGCGTAACACTTTTTAAAAATTTTTTAAATTTGTTTGTTTACATTGTTTAGCACTCTATTACCAATATACTACCTTCACTAATACCAGCATTTTTTAACCTAAAAATTTTTGTACTTGAAAAAGTTTGATGACCTATAACTTCTGAATTCAAGTATGTGACATCCGGCACCAACAAATTGTATTTTAAATCTCTATCGATTGGTACTAACTGCTATAATGACGTATCACTTTCTTCGACCTAAAAAAGTTTGATGGGCTATAACTTCTGAATCCAAGTATTTCAGAAAGTGACATCCGGCACCAACAAATTGTATTTTCAAGCTCTATCGATTGGTACTAACCGCTATAATGCACAACGAAGCGTTACCATTTTATGAGCGTAACACTTTTTAAAAATTTTTTAAATTTGTTTGTTTACATTGTTTAGCACTCTATTACCAATATACTACCTTCACTATTACCAGCATTTTTTAACCTACAAATTTTTGTACTTGAAAAAGTTTGATGGCCTATAACTTCTGAATTCAAGTATTTCAGAAAGTTACATCCGGCACCAACAAATTGTATTTTCAAGCTCTATCGATTGGTACTAAACGCTATAATGCACAACGAAGCATTAGCATTTTATGAGCGTAACACTTTTTAAAAATTTTTTAAATTTATTTGTTTACATTGTGTTGCACTCTATTACCAATATACTACCTTCACTATTACCAGCATTTTTTAACCTACAAATTTTTGTACTTGAAAAAGTTTGATGGCCTATAACTTCTGAATTCAAGTATTTCAGAATGTGGTCATCCGGCACCAACAAATTGTATTTTAAATCTCTATCGATTGGTACTAACTGCTATAATGACGTATCACTTTTTTCTACCTAAAAAAGTTTGATGGGCTATAACTTCTGAATCCAAGTATTTCAGAAAGTGACATCCGGCACCAACAAATTGTATTTTCAAGCTCTATCGATTGGTACTAACCGCTATAATGCACAACGAAGCGTTACCATTTTATGAGCGTAACACTTTTTAAAAATTTTTTAAATTTGTTTGTTTACATTGTTTAGCACTCTATTACCAATATACTACCTTCACTATTACCAGCATTTTTTAACCTAAAAATTTTTGTACTTGAAAAAGTTTGATGACCTATAACTTCTGAATTCAAGTATGTGACATCCGGCACCAACAAATTGTATTTTAAATCTCTATCGATTGGTACTAACTGCTATAATGACGTATCACTTTTTTCGACCTAAAAAAGTTTGATGGGCTATAACTTCTGAATCCAAGTATTTCAGAAAGTGACATCCGGCACCAACAAATTGTATTTTCAAGCTCTATCGATTGGTACTAACCGCTATAATGCACAACGAAGCGTTACCATTTTATGAGCGTAACACTTTTTAAAAATTTTTTAAATTTGTTTGTTTACATTGTTTAGCACTCTATTACCAATATACTACCTTCACTATTACCAGCATTTTTTAACCTAAAAATTTTTGTACTTGAAAAAGTTTGATGACCTATAACTTCTGAATTCAAGTATGTGACATCCGGCACCAACAAATTGTATTTTAAATCTCTATCGATTGGTACTAACTGCTATAATGACGTATCACTTTTTTCGACCTAAAAAAGTTTGATGGGCTATAACTTCTGAATCCAAGTATTTCAGAAAGTGACATCCGGCACCAACAAATTGTATTTTCAAGCTCTATCGATTGGTACTAACCGCTATAATGCACAACGAAGCGTTACCATTTTATGAGCGTAACACTTTTTAAAAATTTTTTAAATTTGTTTGTTTACATTGTTTAGCACTCTATTACCAATATACTACTTTCACTATTACCAGCATTTTTTAACCTACAAATTTTTGTACTTGAAAAAGTTTGATGGCCTATAACTTCTGAATTCAAGTATTTCAGAAAGTTACATCCGGCACCAACAAATTGTATTTTCAAGCTCTATCGATTGGTACTAAACGCTATAATGCACAACGAAGCATTAGCATTTTATGAGCGTAACACTTTTTAAAAATTTTTTAAATTTGTTTGTTTACATTGTTTAGCACTCTATTACCAATATACTACTTTCACTATTACCAGCATTTTTTAACCTACAAATTTTTGTACTTGAAAAAGTTTGATGGCCTATAACTTCTGAATTCAAGTATTTCAGAAAGTTACATCCGGCACCAACAAATTGTATTTTCAAGCTCTATCGATTGGTACTAAACGCTATAATGCACAACGAAGCGTTACCATTTTATGAGCGTAACACTTTTTAAAAATTTTTTAAATTTGTTTGTTTACATTGTTTAGCACTCTATTACCAATATACTACCTTCACTATTACCAGCATTTTTTAACCTAAAAATTTTTGTACTTGAAAAAGTTTGATGACCTATAACTTCTGAATTCAAGTATGTGACATCCGGCACCAACAAATTGTATTTTAAATCTCTATCGATTGGTACTAACTGCTATAATGACGTATCACTTTTTTCGACCTAAAAAAGTTTGATGGGCTATAACTTCTGAATCCAAGTATTTCAGAAAGTGACATCCGGCACCAACAAATTGTATTTTCAAGCTCTATCGATTGGTACTAACCGCTATAATGCACAACGAAGCGTTACCATTTTATGAGCGTAACACTTTTTAAAAATTTTTTAAATTTGTTTGTTTACATTGTTTAGCACTCTATTACCAATATACTACTTTCACTATTACCAGCATTTTTTAACCTACAAATTTTTGTACTTGAAAAAGTTTGATGGCCTATAACTTCTGAATTCAAGTATTTCAGAAAGTTACATCCGGCACCAACAAATTGTATTTTCAAGCTCTATCGATTGGTACTAAACGCTATAATGCACAACGAAGCATTAGCATTTTATGAGCGTAACACTTTTTAAAAATTTTTTAAATTTGTTTGTTTACATTGTTTAGCACTCTATTACCAATATACTACTTTCACTATTACCAGCATTTTTTAACCTACAAATTTTTGTACTTGAAAAAGTTTGATGGCCTATAACTTCTGAATTCAAGTATTTCAGAAAGTTACATCCGGCACCAACAAATTGTATTTTCAAGCTCTATCGATTGGTACTAAACGCTATAATGCACAACGAAGCATTAGCATTTTATGAGCGTAACACTTTTTAAAAATTTTTTAAATTTGTTTGTTTACATTGTTTAGCACTCTATTACCAATATACTACTTTCACTATTACCAGCATTTTTTAACCTACAAATTTTTGTACTTGAAAAAGTTTGATGGCCTATAACTTCTGAATCCAAGTATTTCAGAAAGTGACATCCGGCACCAACAAATTGTATTTTCAAGCTCTATCGATTGGTACTAACCGCTATAATGCACAACGAAGCGTTACCATTTTATGAGCGTAACACTTTTCTCGACGTGAAAAATTGCAATTTTCTTTCGTTTAATTCTTTTGGTGTTTACGAATTTACCAATGTAAACAAAAGTCATACTTTTTGTGCAACTCTGTAAAAAAAAGGATAATCTGCCGAAGTTTGATTTCTTCTCGTCCGTAAATAAGATGATATCACTTACACACCGCTTACAAGAGCATATGTTCATAGCATAGTACAGTCGGGCCTCGATTATCCGTGATCTGGTTAACCGGTAACCCCGATTAACCGTGATGGCCAAATTGTTTGCTTCGATTAACCGTGAATACCTCTATTATCCGTGATGGCAGAATTCTTTTTATTAACTTCAAATTCATACATGCAATATAATAAACATGAAAACGGGGAATTCCCATGTTTGGATACGATGAGTCAGAAGCATTTACAAGTGATTAGTTTAATTTTGAAATTGAAAAGTGCGGGTGGTTAGATCTAAATATATTTAGTATGGCATCGTTACCAGTGGTAAAAAGACAAAGAAACGTTTTAAATATTGAAGATAAAGTTAAAATAATTAACGAGCATTCAAAAAATAATGTGAGTGTTAAAATGCTAGCTCAAAAATACGAAGTTGGGATACAGCCCGTTTATGACATTATAAAAAACAAAGACAAGTTTTTTAAGTTTTGTGATACGGTGGTTGGATTTCGTAACCGAAAAACTTTAAAGACAGCTGAAGAGCCAAAAGTAGATTTGACGCTTTACGAATGGTTCAGACAAGAGCGTTTTAAAGGCACTCCAATTACAGGACTGATGATACGAGAAAAGGCTAAAATATACCACACAAAACTAAACATTCATTCTGAGTGTGAATACTCCAACGGGTGGTTACAAAATTTTAAGAATAGACATGGAATAAAAAGACTTAATGCTGAAGGAGAAAAATCTTCAGCAGACTATGTAAGTGCCACAATGTTTGTAGAATAATTAAATGAATTTATATCAACGGAAAATCTTACGAGTGAGCAAATTTATAATGGGGACGAGACAGGCCTTTTTTGGAAGTGTTTGCCCGAGAGCAGCTTGGTTTGTCATAATGAAAGATTCATAGATGGACATAAGGTGTCAAAGGAAAGACTAACCACTTTAGTTTGCGCTAATGCTGCTGGTACACACAAGTGCAAAGCTTTAGTTATTGGTAAAAATGCTCGTCCAAGAGCCCTAAAAATGTATACGAGCTTCCCGTTATTTATAAGGCCAATTCAAAAGCATGGATAACGCAGAAAATATTTTTAGAATGGTTTAACAAAAACTTTGTGCCAGAGGTAAGAGAGCATTTTAAGAAAATCGGGCTTACGGATGATAGCAAAATCCTTCTGTTATTGGACAACTGCCCGGCATATCCAGACGTTCACGATTTTAAGGCTAAAAATGTTATTGTGAAATATTTTCCACCTAATTGTACGTCCTTGATCCAACCGATGGATCAGGGTGTAATATGGAGTTTTAAATGCCATTATCGTAAAACTATAGTACAAAAACTAGTCTCGGCAAATTATAATAGAGAAGATTTTAAGAAAGAATTTAATATAAAAAAAGCCCTGTGGTCTATTGATAATGCTTGGGACGCTGTTACTTTTGAAGTTTTGAAAAACGCTTGGAATAATTTGCTCTGCCCAGATAATGAAAGTGTGTACCCATATTTTTAAGATTTTATAAAATATTTTCATGCAAAAATTTATTGATTTTTGTTATATGTATGGAAATATCAGATACGTTCGAGAATGTGGTACAAATAATCAATATTACGGATGACTTTACCACAGAGGATATAGAGACATGGCTCAAATGTGACGAAAATGCATCCCAATTTGCTGCTTTGTCAGATGAAGAAATTATAAGTATGGCAAACAGTAACTCAGATAACCCTGAGCGAGACAATGAATTGGAAGACACTGATGGAGACGATGTAATTGTTTTAGGAACCACTTTAAAAGAAGCGATAGACTCATCTAGCACATTGCTGAATTTCCTGGATAGCCCTGGTTGTTCCGGAATTACAGAGCAGGATAAAATTCAATTTTATCGCATCCAAGAAAAAATAATAGAAGAAAATTATAAGTTGAAAAATATTAGACAAACAACATTACACGACTTTTTTTAAGAAATTGTATTCTTTTCTTGCCTCATGTTTTCAGTATTTTTGCCTCATGTTTTCAGTAGAAATTTTAATGTATACATACTTATTTAATTTAAAAATGTACATAAACTTCTTGAATTAATTTTTTTAAATGTAAATATGTATGTACACCAATGTTCACTTGTTAAATAATAAAAATATTAAAAAAACTGTATAATCAAAGTTGTTATTCGATTAACCGTGAAAATCGATTATCCGTAATGCTTCTGGTCCCGACCATCACGGATAATCGAGGCCCGACTGTATAAACATAGAGGCATATCACGGAGTCAAATTGCTAATGTTCGAATATATTACCACATTTATACGCACGTCTTATTTGCAAATAAAAATGTTCCGCATTGAAATTTTTGGCGTATAAACGTTGAGTTAATTTTTTATTCACAAATAACTAACTCACGAAAACAATTCCTGATTAAAAAACTATTTGCAAATAAAACGCAAGTCGTTGCCACTTCTTTTAATGCTCTTAGTGTTTTTGACGATCAGGTAGTCTTATTAAAATATGACAAAATAAATAAATTGATTGTGCGCGTTAAAAGAAAAAAAAGACGAGATAATAAAAAGTTAATAATCTGTGAAAAAATGATTAAACTTAAAACTTTGAAAAATTAGCCTTGAAATTTTCGCACCAGTTTTTTTTTATCAACATATGTATGTTTTCACAGCAGTATTGCCAATTAATTATTTATTTACTATCCGACACCCCTTAAATATGATTTTATTATTAAATTGTCTTTGCGTATAAACAGTGAGTTAATTATTTGCAAATTAGTTTTATTTACAAATAGCCAGCGTATAAACGTGGTAACAGATGATTTACCTGACTAAAAGTCAACTGTGTAAAATTAATTTTGTGTTGTTAATATACTCGTAACAACAACATACAGATGCTAAACACCACAGTTTTGTATGATGTTTGACATTTAATAGAGGTTCAGCTGTGCTAACAGTGCCACCCAATTATTTACAAGTTTTGACAGTTCCTCTATTATTTTTACAACAAATTTTGTATTCTTTGTATCATGGTAAATAATACAGGTGGTGTCGAAGCTGCAACAACACTGCTTTTAGGTTCGAAGCTGCCAAAAAGTACAAAAGAAAAATGGCAAAATGGTTGCATTTTCTGTTCTGTAAAGAGTTTTGTTTCTTTTCCTTTTCTTATTTGCATTTGAAACAAGTGATAAAGTGTGTTTTTTTAGCAGTATGGGTGTGTTAGTAATACATAATAAATTTTAACAGACTCGAACCCAAAAAAAAGTCCGTTAACGCTTCGATACTACTTGTATTATTCTACAATGGTTTGTATAAAAATAAAAAATATTCGTGCGTTTAAAAATAAAATAAAAAAGTGGTTCGTTTTTTCCGTATTATTATTCATTACATTTGGAATATGTTTTGTATTTTTACAATTATGTACATACATATATCTCACCGCGTTATTGTTTGCGATTATCTTAAAACAAAACTCTATAGATACTGTTGTTATCTTCAGTAATAAAACACAGGAAATGTTACTAACAATAACTATCAATATTAAACAATTTATTTCAAAATATGTTTGTACATTCAGATTTACCATAAAATTAAAAAGTCACAGCTGTAGAAGCAAAAACCACTCTCAGTGTTAAAATATGTTTTCGTCTGTCACTTTTCTTACCAGTGACGCCAAGAGGCATATTCTGAAAAGTCTCCGAACTCGGTGCTGCCACATCCACCCCTTCTCCAGTTACAAAATCAGGATCTGATTGGAAAGATATTCTTTTTGGTGTTTGGCTTTGCGGTGGAACATTTTCAGAGGTGACGCCGGTGTTAATTCGAGAGCCAACGCAATTCGTGTGGAATCTGCTGTCTGTTGTATATTAGTTTGAGTTTGGTTTGACTGAATCTCTGGCGTATCATTTAAAATAAATGCTGGTTTCAATCTATCTGTCGAAATGTTGACGTTTTTTTCTTTAATACGAATGGTAAACAAACGATCTGAAAGTCGCTGTATAGCTTCATAGGGTCCAGTGTAGCGAGCATGGTGGAATAATACAGGTGGTGTCGAAGCTGCAACAACACTGCTTTTATGTTTGAAGCTGTCAAAAAGTACAAAAGAAAAATGGCAAAATGGTTGCATTTTCTATTCTTTAAAGAATTTCGTTTCTTTTCCTTTTCTTATTTGCATTTGAAACAAGTGATAGTGTGCTTTTTTAGCAGTGTGTGTATGTGTTAGTAATACATGATAAAATTTTGACAGACTCGAACCCGAAAAAAAAAGTCCGTTAACGCTTCGACACTACCTGTATTATTCTACGAGGGTAGGGAGTAACGAGAGGTTGTCGTACAGCATCTGTACGCAGAAAAACATAACTGGAGTCAATTAAATTCTTCCAAACAAACATTTTGTTTTTGATGTGATGAGCAGCTGGTATAGGTCGTAATATTTAAATACTTTCGAAGTTTTTGTAAAAATTCTAAAGGTTCAACAGTGTTTACGGACATAGAAAAATACTCATTTGGCACTCGTAGAACTCCCCTATATATGTAGTAGTTCAGAGGGCGATGACTGAAGGTCTTCCTTAAAGACGGTTCTTAACTCAAGTAATAAGAAGTTGGTAATATATCAACCCAAGAAACGTCTTTATGACGCATTAGAGCAGATTTGGAGGTTCTGTGCCATCTCTACATCATTCCATTAGTTTGAGGGTGATAAGCTCTAGTTCCAGATCGCTTACAACCAGTTAAGTTTAGTAGAGCCTTAAATAAACCTGACTCGAATTGAATCCCTTGGTCAGTGGTGATCGTTATAGGACAACCGAATGGGGAATCCCATTGTGTCCAAAACGCTTTGGCGACAGACTGTGCAGACATGTCTCTGAGTGGAACTGCTTCTGGCCATCAGGAAAAACGATCAATCATGGTGAGGCAATATCTATATTCCTGCACCAGAGGCATTACCACGATATCCAAATGGGCGTGGTTAAAACGATTATCAGGGACATCGATTTTGTTTGGCGTAAAACGATTATCCCTTGCTATTTTTGCTCTTTGGCAAGCTAAACAATTTCTGGACCAGCTAATGATTTGTTCTTTCATTCTTGGCCACGCAACTTTGTGCGAATCTGTTGAAGGGTAGACTTACCGCTGGGATGATAAAGGTTGTGGATCGAGTTAAAACTTTGTAAACGAAGTTTATTGGGAACATAAAGACGAATATAACCATTTGAAGTGTCGCAGTATAGGGATGCTGAATCCAAATGAATGATTTGAAGTTTCAATGAATTATTAGTCCCTATTAGTATTTTAAGTTCTTCGTCTACTTGTTGTTCGGATTGAAGTTCAACCATGTTGATTGTTGTTGGCATCAAAATTGCATTAAGACGTGACAAAGCGTCTGCAACTGTATTGTCAGAACCAGCCAAATATACGATTTCAGTTTTGAACTGTGAAATAAACGAGTGGTTTATGATCGGTCTTGATCACAAAATGACGTGCTTCGAGCAAATGCCGAAAATACTTCACGGCCTCAAAAATTGCGAGCAGTTCGCGGTCGTAAGTGCTGTAGTTTTTTTCGGATTTTGATATCTTACGAGAAAAAAAACCGACTGGTCTCCACATACCCTCAAATTCCTGTTCGAGTACATCTCCAATAGCTGTATCAGAAGCGTCTGCTGGGAGAGCTAGGTTTGAGTTCGGTGCTTGATGTGCTAGCAGAGTGATATCACTCATGCTACGCTTACATAGCAAAAAGGCATTTTCGGTCTCAGGTGTCCACGGTACCTTCTTTTTATAGTTTTTCTTTGAATTTGTTAAAAATCATTTAACGGTGCTTGTAGTTGCGTCGCGTGGGGAACACACCGGCGATAGCCATTTCCATTGAAGACGTAGCCCAGAAACTGTACCTCAGATTGGCCAAAATGGCATTTATTAACATTAATGGTTAAACTGTGAGAACGAAGACGTACAAAAATTCCGCGTAAATGCCTGTGGTGTTCTTCAATAGATTCAGACATGACGATTATGTCGTCAATGTAGCAGCAAACAAAATCAATATCCCTCAAAACAGAATCCATAAACCTTTGAAACGTTGGTGTGGCGTTTCTTAAACCAAAAGGAATGAATAAAAATTCTACCAAACCAAAAGGGGTACCGCTGTCTTTTTTACATTCTCTTCAGCCATTGGTATTTGGTAGGCCTTCACTAAATCAAGAGTTGAAAATACAAACTTACTATGCAATTTTCCAGCAAAATCGTTAATATTGGCTATAGGATAACGGTCAGGAACAGTTTGCGAATTCAGCTTCCGGTAGTCTCCACCTGCTCGCCAACCACCATTTTTTTTAGCTACTGGGCTTTTCGAGGAGCGGCAAATACCTTGATCCAATAAAAACTCAATTTCTAATTTTGCTGCAGCTAGTTTATCGCCAGACAGTCTTCGCGGTCTTTCTGCTACTGGTTTTCCCGTAGTTTCAATGTTATGTACGACGATAGTGTAATATGTTAACTATTAACAAAGTATGAATTTATGATTCATGCTTTGTTGGTGCAGTTAAGACAACGATTACATTTAAACCATGTCAATAAATACTTCTAACATAGTTGAAATATATACGAACGAGAGAGATGCAGACACGAACAAGAATGAAAGAGAGGGAAAGAAGTTAGGTACACAAGGAAACTATACAAAAGACAAGGGACAACACAAAAAAAAACGATTAGTTACTGGGAGAACACTGAAGATGGCACATAGCCGAAACCGGTCTGTTTATCAACCAAATTTGACGTGGGATGACGGAAATTCATTCCAAATTGCATCAAACCCCGTCGGAAGAAAAACACAACACTTAACAAATGCCTGTCAGGCTTACAATTTAGACACTATTGGACTTGTAAACGCTTTCAAACTACGTCAACTGAAGATACTTACAATAAAAGCAAACATTTGGTTTAACAAACAATGTCTCGCATTGAATGTCACACCAAAATACGCTAGAATACAACTGAAGACCGACACAGTAGCAAGTAGGAAGACTGCAAAAAGGGCCGAAAAGAATTTCGTAAAATTCGAAATCCAGAGCTTGTATGCCAAAAAAGAAATGACGAACTCTGAAATCCTAGACATTCATTTACAATTGGCTGAACGAATCCCAACCGACATACTGATGGACATATTTGACCAAATAAATACAACAAACGCACTAACAATAGAACAGAAATACAAGAAGTTGAACAAAAAACTCGGTGAACTAACACGATCAACAAACATACAAAAAGCACAACTTCTACACTAGATTCATAAACCTGACTGAAGTTGCTATCAATAATGAGGAGGGTCGATTACTGGAGAAGGGTTTAAAACACAATATCCGGGAAAATAACAAAAAGAAGGAAATAGAACAAACCATTGTGGACACAGAAGTTGCAATATCGATGCTACCAAACGAAGAGCAGGAGGAAGCCAGATACATCTGCAAACGGATAATAGAGAAGGAAGTTAAATCTAAAAGGAATCAAAACAAGGAGCATGAAACAGTTAAAAACTTAAAACAGAAACTAAGGTCTAACAATATCATAACAACAAAAGCAGATAAAGGAAACACAACGGTATTAATAAAAAAAGAGGATTACATCACAAAAACGGAACAGCTAATAGAGGATACTAAATGCAGGAAAATTAGAAAGGATCCTACGGATGAGCACCAAGCCAAAGTGAAAGAACTAATAAAAAAGGCAACCAAAGTAATAAAACCAAACATAGCACACACGTTAACTCTCATGAACCCATCAGCCCCATCTATGATCGCACTACCGAAAATACATAAAATGAACACACCTATGAGACCCATAATTAACTACAAATCTGCTCCAAGTTACAAATTATCGAAATATCTAAAAATAATACTGCAAGATACCTTGAGCCTAAAAAACAAACACACAATAGCCAACACCACGGAATTAGTTACAAAGCTAGATAATGTAGAAATAACGAAAAATAGTAAACTAGTCTCATTTGACGTAAAAGATTTATATCCATCAATTCCAACAACAGAGACAATAAACATTGTACATAAAACACTACTCAACAAAACAGAAAACGTAGAATTTTCCAATCAACTCGTAAACACACTGAAAGCCACAATAGAACAGAATTACTTTAAATTTAACAATAGCATATACAAACAAACTAGCGGACTAGGAATGGGAAATCCAACATCAGCAATCCTCATGGAGGTGTTTATGCAAAATCTAGAAGAGAAATACGTAGATGATCTAAAAACCAATTTCGGGGTAACATTCTATGCAAGATATGTCGACGATATTATATGTATACTGGAAGGAAATAGAGAAGAACAAGTTCTGGATCTCCTGAATAAGCAACATAAAAGTATTAAATTCACAATGGAAGTAGAAGACGACAAAATAAATTACCTAGACCTAACAATTAAAGCAAATAAGAGTTTGAATAGAGTTGAATACGAAATATACAGAAAACCAACGGCCACAGACACAATAATACATAATTCATCGAACCATCCTCAACAACACAAGAACGCGGCAATTAGACAAATAGTAACAAGACTTGAACGAATACCACTAACACGTGAGGCCTATAAGAAAGAGATAAAAACAATATATGACATAGCAGAAAACAATGGATACAAAAAAGAACTAGTAGACAAAATCCGAAATGATATCAAAACAAATAAAGAACGGAACAGAGAACAGGAGCAAGAAAATGGAACTTGGGCTACTTTAACGTATATGGGCAAATCAACATACAAACTAGCAAAATTTTTTAGAAAACACAATATTAACACAGCATTCCGAACAAAAAACAATTTGGGTAGAATACTACGAAATAGCACAAACGAAACGGACCCCCTAGATAAGCAAGGAGTTTACAAATTGACTTGCTCATGCAAACATAGCTACATCGGACAAACAGGACGGAAAATAAAAACAAGATTTCGGGAGCACATAAGAGACTACAACAAGAAACTGAAACAACCAGGAGCAACGCCAGAATCAAATTTCGCGAACCACATATTCAACAACAAATGTACACCAAGACACATCAGACAAACAGTTGAATTACTGCATTTACAGCACAAAGGACGGCGACTGAACGTATTAGAAAACATGGAAATATACAAACAAAAAACGTTTGACGGAAGAATTATAAACGAACAAATAAACACTGCGTCAGACATAATATTTGAACCACTAAAACATTTTTACACAAAAGAAAACAATAACCCAAGAAAACCAGACAACACAACAAACGAACAAAACCAAAAAGAAACCCAGAAACGTACAATCACAGACTACTACCTACACAAAGATAAAACATCTAGCAAATGATCACTCAAATAATAAACTGTAACGGTAAACACAAGAGACTAACAAGAGAAAAATTAAACGAACAAGAAGCAGGTAGATATAGAGCACACAGGAATATATACGAACGAGAAAGAGCCACACACGAATATATACGAACGAGAGAGATGCAGACACGAACAAGAGAGAAAGAGAGGAAAAGAAGTTAGGTACACAAGGAAACTATACAAAAGACAAGGGACAACACAAAAAAAAAAACGATTAGTTACTGGGAGAACACTGAAGATGGCACATAGCCGAAACCGGTCTGTTTATCAACCAAATTTGACGTGGGATGACGGAAATTCATTCCAAATAGTTGAAAACGAGTTTGTTTTTGAAACCAGTGTTTAAATACTAAACTTTTTTGTTTTACGAATTTCCCCACAGCTTTTTAAGTTGGTTGTGTTGTCAATCAAACGTTTATTATACCTGTTGCAGTTATGCAAAGGGGCTAATTTAACAACACCCAAAAAACCAACAAATTATTTTATAATAAAGTGCGTGTGTGCGTTTATTTCTGTAAAACTTAAAATTAATCACAAGAATTAAAATAATATCACGATGACTTACCGCGGTGCTTTACCTTTACAAACTAATTTGCCTGTGTAAATATATCGTTGGATAACTATTCAGTTGTGTATTAATATAACACATCAAAACCAACGGTATTAAATTAACGAAACAAAAGCACTTCATATAGATCAATGTAAAAAAGAGCAACAACAAATAAATGATGAAACAGAAGAAATCCGCAACTTCAGGAGCAAACGCTGATGGCCCATAATAAAATCGACGGCAGTAACTTCAAATTCTCTCTTATTATTGATTTTCTTTTGTTTGCATTTTTCGTATGAAAAATGTATGTGATTTCATGAAAACACGGTAACGTTGTTGAGAGAATGAGAGTCTAAAATTGAGAGTATAAATAAAATAGATTCTATTTCACGACCGGTTTCTCTGGCAAAATTTTATGTCAAACTATATGGAAAACAAACGTCAGCCCAAGTTCTGTTTCATCATTAAGACAACATTAAGGGGTTTCATATTTGCGGTAAACAATTTTATATTCAAATTAAATCAATTTAAAGTAAAGCAAATCAAAAATGTAAAAAAATAAATAAGTAATGAAAACAAATTTCTTAATAGCCATTTGGCGACAATACCCTTCACCAAAAAATTTGGAAAGGGGATAGAGATGGGATCGTAAGTGACTTTTCACTCATGCACGATCACGATAAAAAAATTTCACTCATGCACGCTCACGCACGACCACATATTTTCGGCACACGTTCACTCACGCGGTGGAAAAAAAAGTTAGTCACAATCACGAAAACTCACGCTCACGCTCACGAAATACTCACGAAAAACCACAACCTATAAGTATTTATACATTAAAATTTCTGAATGCAAATTGAAAAATCTAATATACAATTAGGAAATTCTTCAATAAAAGAGGAAAATTAAGTTTATGAAAAATATACTTTTCTGAAGCAATTTGTGATATATGGATAAGTAGTCCCAGAAAAACTACCTGAGATCTTCTAATTTTATACCAGAAATAAACCATTTTTAGGTGTGCATATCATTACTTTAGTGTTAACGAAGATGGAAAGCCATATTTTTATACATTGAATTCACTTCAATTTTATCAAAAAAATTATTTGGAAACATTGAAATTAGACATGAAATTTTAAAATAGAAATATGTATAATAGAAAAAATGTAGCGTGAGCCACGTAGCTTGCGTCACAAAGGGTTCACGTCTTTTAGTAAAAAACAATTAAATTTTTCGGCTGCAAGTAAGTTATATTCTCTTTCATTCATCTTTCTTTTAGGAACTAGATTTTGTGCGCTTTATTATGCGAAATTCGATAAAATTACACTTTAATATTCAAAGTTACTTCTTTTTTTTATAGTGCGTCACAAAACTTTGTCATCAACCATTTTGCAACAAATATCTGCTAAAAATTTGTTTATGCCATTCGAAAGAACACTCAAATCCCACTAAACACCATGCATAAGTTAAAGGTACCTCTTTTGAAAGACCAAACATTTTTTATATATTAATGTGAAAACGCGTACGAATGTAGGGTTCTCACGCAGGATTTACACATAAGTATGTAAAGGGTGTTTTTTATTGAGGTATAGAACTTTAAGTTGGCATCACTTTTTGAACTGGCGGCCATTTTGTCAGCTGTCAAGTGATTAATATTTAGTTTGGTTTGCCATTTCATCATGAACAGGTTGACAAAAGAACAACGCTTGTAAATCGTGCAAATTTATTTCGAAAATAATGGTTCAGTTCGCGAAGTTTACCGCAAGCTCCGTCCATTTTATGGTCGACATAATCGTCCATCAGAGCAATTAATTCGGTTAACCATGGATCGTTTTCGCACTACGTTTACTCTATGTGATAATACGCATCCGCAGAGACGTCGAACAGTGCGCACCGAAGAAACAATTGCCGCTGTAGAGCAAAGTGTTGAAGAGGACCCGAATGAATCGATTCGCCACCGTGCACAGCAATTGGAGCTTTGTCCATCAACTTTATGGAAGATTTTGCGCAAAG
This sequence comes from Gymnocheta viridis, assembly GCA_956483585.1. Classification (NCBI taxonomy): domain Eukaryota; kingdom Metazoa; phylum Arthropoda; class Insecta; order Diptera; family Tachinidae; genus Gymnocheta; species Gymnocheta viridis. The sequence goes on along the minus strand of OY101442.1, from coordinate 50,394,268 downwards.
ATCTTGGCTTGCGACCTTACAAGATCCAGCTTGTGCAAGAATTAAAGCCGCGAGACCATGCAATGCGTCGTGATTTTGGTGTATGGGCCGAAAATGAGATTGATCTCGATGCTGATTTTCATCGCAAAATTTTGTTCAGTGATGAGGCTCATTTTTGGTTGAATGGCTACGTCAACAAGCAAAATTGCCGCATTTGGAGTGAAGAGAATCCACATGAGACCCTTGAGACGCCATTACATCCACAAAAACTGACTGTTTGGTGTGCTCTATGGGCTGGTGGAGTCATTGGGCCATACTTCTTCCGAAATAATGCTGGAGAGTCAGTTACCGTTAATGGAGACCGGTATAGAGCCATGATAACCGACTATTTTGTTCCCGAATTGGATGGCATGAATGTGGATGAGTTGTGGTTCCAACAAGACGGCGCTACATGCCACACAGCGCACGTCACAATCGATTTATTGAAGGAAACATTCGATGAGCGCATAATTTCGCGGAATGGACCTGTCAATTGGCCACCAAGATCGTGTGATTTGACACCATTGGATTATTTTCTTTGGGGATATGTGAAGTCGCTCGTCTACGCCAACAAACCAGAAACGTTAGGGGACTTGGAAGCCAACATTCGTGGCGTTATTGCCAACATACGGCCCCATATGCTCGAAAAAGTGGTTGAAAATAGGACCTGTAGAATTGGCTTTATTCGAGCCAGCCGCGGCGGCCACATGCCCGAAATCATATTTAAACATTAATGGCATAAAATTATCCTTCCAATAAAGCCAAATTGATGGACATTAAAACGATTTTCTTGTGTTTTATTTCAATTCGTAGTTCTATACCTCTAAAAAAAACACCCGATACATATGTACGAGTATGTACATATATATATATCATGTGAATTCTAACTTTGTAGTTAAAATTTAGTTAAATTGAATTCAATTGAAAATTCTTAAAGAAAATACAAATTTTCTTTTATTTTAAAATTTTGAAGTGAAATTTTAAATTATGTACATATTTAAAATAATTTGATTAAAATCATTAATTTTCTAGCTCATAAGCAATCTGTGTAAAATATTAAGATTAAGTAGGATCTTGTACTTTAGCGTTAATAGATAATATATAAATAGATATATGCAGAACTAAAATTTTTTTGTCAACATTTTTTCCGAGAAGTCTGTTTCACTTCTCTTCAAGTATTTTTCTTGACGTTGAAAAATTCCTCCGCTTGTAGCTGAGCTGGATGGTACACACAATATTTGGTTAGCCAATTTTTGCAGAATCGGAAGATGTTTAACTTTTTTCGAAAACTTAAAATTTCTAGGTCTTGTTCGTCTGTGTGAACACGAATGAAAAACCGAAGAAGATGTGAAGATGTTTTTTTCCAAATGTTCGCCAGTCGAAACTCGGACTTATACTGCTACTTTGACTCGTTCATTCACATCATTACATTAATACAAACGGGCACAACGTGGCATTGCCACTTGTTTTATGCCTTCATGACAAAATTAAAAAATATTATTATTAAAAATATGAAAAAAATTCCAAAATCGAAAAAATCACGAAACAATCACGCAAAAAATATACTCATGCACGCTCACTCACGTCAGTGCTTACGATCATGCATGATCACGCGAGTATATATTCTGGATCCTTATAAATAGAAAAGTCGAATGAGCGATGTCCGTCTGTCCGTCTGCTAATGTTGAATATCTAGGAATAAGGTCTCACAAAACATAAGGACTAAGTTTCATATCATTCTGTTAGAATTTGTATCAGAATTATTAAGTATAAAAGTTAGAAAATTTGGTCAAATAATTAACGAGATATAGCCAAAAGACTTTTTTGTTATATGTTCTATTCTGTTTTTTTTATGGCCCCAACTGTCCTACGGTAAATTTTATGAAGCAGATCTCTTGTATGGAGTTCTACGAAGGTTTAGACTAAAAATAATTGAAGTCGGTCCATTAACGACTAAAATATGGGCAAAAAATAGTATTCTAAATAATTTTACTTTTAAAATTTTTTTGAAAAAGTTGCGTTGGGATTCATACCAACAACCTACTAGTTGGTAGTCACAAGCGCTTCTTATACACCAGAGAGCAGTTGTATTTTTCATAGTAGTTTACGCGTTTAAGAAGATAATATATCTTATTTATTATAAAATACTAAAATTTTAAATTCTTGATGGAAATTGGTGTGGTTGTTTTAAATTTGCCCTTTTTGTCACACATCCATCCATACTGAAATGCGTTCATGGGCACATGTACACATTGTGTGTATGGATGTGTAAACTATACAAACGTAAAGCAGAGATTTGTTGTTTTGTTTTTGTTTGTTTCTTTAAACTTATTTTTGTATGTTTATTAGTATAATATTATGCATGCATATTACAGTATTTTTTATCGCTTATATTTCTTTTCGTATATAAAAACCCATAATTATTTTTTGTATTATTTATGTATATTAAAGAAATGTAATGAATCGTCAAGACACTATGTACGAGTAGAAATACGAAATCAATGAAATTGAATTTTAGTTTTGTTTTAAAAATGTATTAATTTTTCATTTTTTATGACTATTTGTGATTTCAGAAGAAAGGCAAAATTGATGCTTATATCCTGTTTTATACTTGCGTAAATTTCAGGTGCAGAGCGTACCTCGTTTATGGTTTTTGCAGGTCTTCCTCTTCTGCTGTCAGAAGATGTATGCGGTACTTCGATGTCTCTCTAGGTCTCTTTGTGATGCCCGATGCTGATAATGAAAGTATTTAATAAGGCAAAACGGAAAATAAAATATTAATTAAGTATTTTTTTTAAATTTATTAATCGAAATTGCATCGATATCTTTTTTCAAAGACTTTCGAAAAAATGTATTATTATTTTGTTTATCGATTATTAAATCTTTAGCTAATAAGGCTTAACGTAGTTGATGCCAATAAAAGATTTTTTATTACATGTTTACCCAACGTTTGTTGGCTTTATCAACGGTTTCGTCTATTTTAAATTAAACAATTTTAATTTATATAATTATATATCCAGTCTAATATTCCATAAAATATAAGTCGGATCACTTTCAAAAAATTTTGTTTGGTGGACTGTTTCTGAGACTTACATATCAACTTACCTTATCAAAATTTAAAAATTGTATTTCAAAACTAACAAATTGTTTCAGAAAAGTATATTTCTCAGCTAAACCAAATTTTCCTCTTTTATTGCAGAATTTTCTAATTGCATATCAGATTTTTCTATTCGCATTCAGAAATTTTAATTTATAAATATTTATATGTTGTGTTTTTTCGTGAGTATTTCGTGAGCGTGAGTTTTCGTGATTGTGACTAAATTTTTTTCAACTCACGTGAGCGTGGGCGTGCATAAGTGAAATTTTTTTATCGTGAGCGTGCATGAGCGTGAGTGAAAAGTCACTCACGATCCCATTTCTAACATGGACACAATTAAAAAGTCCGAATATGTGGATTTTTGCTTCAACCACAGAAATAGAAATTTCAACAGTATACGGCTCTGAAACTTCACAACGCATAATTAAAAACAACGTCATCACCATCAGGGTAATTTTAGTGCATCAAAAAGTTTGCACACATCATACGACCAACTTAAACACATCGACCGTACGAGGGCGGATTGATATTGAAGCTACCTAAGTAGGAAAAAAAAACATTTTTTTTTAACAACCATTTATTTCTCAACATAGTCTCCTTTTAGCCCAATACACTTAGTAAGACGATATTCCAACTTTTTTATACCATCTGAATAATACGATTTTGGGAACCCCTCAAAATACGCGTTAGTTTCGGTAATCAATTCTTCGTTTGAGATGAATCTTTTTCCTGCGAGCCATTTTTTCAAGTTTGGAAACACGCAATTTTAGCATCGTATCTAATGTTGTGTGAACCGGTGCGTTGTCTTGAAGAAAGAGCACTTCTTTCTTCTTTAGATGATTGATGATTGATCCAATAATGCACGATAATACTTTCATGTGATTGTGGATCCTCGTATAAGCACACCGCAGGAAATCAAATAAATCTTTAGCACTACAAATAGACAGTTTGAAACTTACCTTAACCAACTAAATGGTTTGCAAAAACAACTTAATGAGTCAACTATTAAAGGTATTTCAGGGCTAATAAAGGCTAACGGTCAACATCATCATATAGTAAACTATACCGCTGTTTTAATTTCCTTGATCAATGCGGTGGCCATCACACACTAATTAAAATATGCTCAACCCGCAAAAAAGAATAGATCACAAACTCAACCAACCAACGACGCGTTTAATTCCACTACCCCGACCTGTAACCATTTACATCATAGACACTTAATCCACCATTGGTCAACACGGAGGAGAATGTTGACACTCACATCAACACACACATATTTTATTATTTTTATTTTATTTAAATTTCGAAATTTCTGTATAAATATGAAATTGTTGTTAACAAAACATATTTTATTATTTTTATGACCTAATTTCTATATTTACATACATATATTAAGTTCAATAACCACAAATAATTATCGCATTTGGTTCATTTACGTATTGTATGAAAAAACTACATTTAACTTTAAACAATTTTGTTAATGAATTTTAGTACATAAGAAAGGAGAAAAAAGAAAGTTGTTCAATTGGTATAGGGCATTTATGTATGTAAAATGTTTTATTTATTGAACCGAGCACCGTTGTACAGGTTAAATTGCTTGAAGAACGACAAGTCCAATAATATATCAGGGGGTCGATTCTGGTTCTGTGAAATGAAAAGTTTTTTCATATTTTCATAGAGTTTGTGATTATCGATTAGTGAAAAAATAATAAATAAATTCAAATGTTTTCATATGAAAAGAACAAGTGGAATAAAACAAACTGTTTTCAGTAATAGGGTTTTTCCACTGCACAGCATCTTTGTGAAACGCATGGAAGATGTTGAAAACGTGAAACATGAATTGACATTGGCAACGTCTTCCATTTTTCATTTATTCAGCTGTCAAAAAACTAAAAGAAAGAGTCACATAATTTTTCTTAAAAATTAAAAATATTAAGAAATGGACTTAGAAAAAGCATTAATCATTAGAGTAGTTGTTGCTTTGCAAGAACAAACCCAAATTTTAATGCAGTACTTTGAAATATTGAAGGCACATTTTGGAATAAGATGACGAGAGTTTTTAGTAGAAATAAGTTTGTTTATTTTCTGTAATGTTAGTTTGCTAGTCCACAAAGAAAATCGATTTTTTTGCCATTTTATAAGTGGCGACACTCAAAATAACGAAAAATGTAAGGTGGAACAAAATGAGAGTAGATCATCATCTGTAGATGTAGAATTTTGCCCTGTATAATTCTTATGGGAATATGTTACATATGTAGGTCAGTGAAAAAATTGATTCTTTTTCTATGTAACAATGAAAAGAAGTGTCAACAACTTTTAATTTCTCACATATTTTTACACTTTCATTTTAACGGTGAAAAAATTGAAAAAGCATCGAAAGGCAAGCGCGAGTTAACGCACGATATACTTTACACTGATAAAACGTACAAACTAAAGATAAGACACATTTTCATAGACAAAGAAAATTAAAGACAAGACACATTTTCGTAGAAAAAGGAAATTAATTATTAGACACATTTTAGGGAAGAAAGAAAATTATTATCAACTGATAAAAGTATTTCTGACCTAAATAAATATTAAGATTGAAATAAATGTAAGTAAACAAAGCAACTAGTATAAATAGATATTAAGTAACACTTTGTAAATTAGTCTTAAGAATATATTCAAATAAACAACAAGCACATTGGGTGCTACTAAAATATATTTTTTTTGCTCCTCTCACAATGAAGTTTAACTCGCGCAAGCGGGAACCACAAAGAATTTTTAAACAATTATTAAAGCAAAATCTGGACATTGCCAATAATAAGTAATAATTTAAAAAATTGATAACAATAATCTTATAAAAAGAATCATATTTACACAAAATGGCGGTTTACACAATTCTTCACAACTCCCTCACTATAAGTATTAAATTAAAGATCTTGAATAGCAGAATAGAGTGCACATTGAAAGAAATTTTAAATCCAATATGGCCGCCAAAAAATGGCGGATTACATTTTTTTCACAACCTATTATGGGCATCAAATGAAAGGGTTTGACTCGAAGAATGCTGTACGACAAATTTTTTAGTCATCACATAAAATCTAAAAACTTGAAAATAAAATAAGTATACAAAATTTTGAAGTTGAACAGTTTTATTGAAAAAACAATAATGTAGTAAGCCGTAACCAATAATTAAATCAATCTACGGCATTGATCAGACAAAAAACATAAATTCGGGAGGGCGCGTGAAATTTGTATCAAGAGCCAACTGACGTTACGATCGCCCTACGATTTTACTTTTTTGTTTGTCCAATGCCCTAGATTGATTTAATAATTTGTTAGCGTTTAGTACATTATGTTTTTCTCAATAAAACTGTTTAACTTCAAAATTTTTTATACTTATTTTATAAAAATTTTTAGTTGGTTAGGTGGTTTTTACATGATTTTAATGAAAACAGAAGAAATTCCATGTTGTGGCCCATACTATGCCTAACTATAGTATATGCATTCTCATTGTTAGGGCCATTAACACAAAGTTCAGTTATGTTTATTTAATTTTAAAGTTTACTAACTTTCAGTTTGTCTAAACTTAAATTTTAATTTGAAATTAAAAATGTTCATTAAAAATAAAAAAATTGGCTAACTTACAGTTATCAACTATTGTGAATCACACCAGGAATTTATTTTTGGGAAATAAAAAAAAGAAAATACCACCATCATCCAAGGACACCTAAGAACGATTTCTGCACAAAGATGTGCACTTTTCAGATGGTAAAGCTTAAATCACAATTTTTTTTAAGAATTTATGAAAAATATTTTTAAAATAAACAAAAAATAATTCATTTTTAAATGTCATATATTTTCAAGTTAAAAATTTAAACTCAGAAAATATTTCAGTTAATTTTATTTAAAAGTTAAATCTTAACAGAGCTTCGTGTTAATGAATTTTCACTAATCAAAGTTGAAGTTTTGAGTTTAGTGGTAATTTGAAGTTAACTTTTTTAATAATTAATATTTATTCGTAATTGTTGAACTGTTTAAGGTTTATATTGAAATGAAAATTTTTGGCTTAAGTTCAAATCTGAGTTTACCCATATCTTCCTAATTTTTAAGAAATCATATTTAGATAAATTCATTATATTTTATTAAGAGAGTACTATTTTATTTCATCAGACTAGCAGAACGGATCAGTACTGATTTCGAGGTCGCTACACCATCTCATCAACGTTCTTTGTTCGATTTTACCACTTTTGACGGTGGATACTAGTAACTAGGAATATCAACTATTTAACCGTATTATTTAACGAATTAGAATACGTAAAGTGCAACTTATTCATTTCTTACAAGTTAAATCAATTTCGGTTAGTACGAAATTCCATCTCTGATTTTTAATTATTCCAAATATTTTATACTCTCTTGCTTTTTCCAAAGCCGTTGGCTTTGAGATCAAGCAGTTTTCCATTTTTGTTTACTTTATTTTTGTCTTGTAATTATTTCACGTTTTGAAACGTGTTGCCCGTCAACTTCGATCAGATACAGCGTGTCATCTTCGTTTGAGCTCTTTTTTTATAATTTCTTTACACTTACAGGCGATATATTGTGTGTAATTTTAAATTCTTTCATTCATGGGAAGACCAAACAGCAACATTTTAAAAATCTTACAATCTCTTATATGGAGTGTGAAGAAATTCATGTTTTTGCCTTTTAGCAATTTCAGCGCCTCATCGTACAGCGCCATGGTGCTGGAAAATATTTTTGTCTTCGATTATTCCTAATACTCTGGAAGAGCTAACGTTGGTATCCACTATAATTGGTGGAATTTTCTCCTTTTTTACGACCTTATCTTCGGACAGCAGATGAATTCTGTTGCTGGTAGTCGGCCCGTCATTTATTTTGGGCATCTTGTATTTGGGACAATTGCCGCAAAACTTTCTTCTCTTCCGACCGTTCAAAGTCAGCACAAGTGTTGCTTCGTATAATGAAAACCCCAATTAATACCGATTAACATTATTGAGTACACAATGTGATGAAAAATGATATCCGGACTATTAAGTTTTATGTAAAAAAGAGTCGAAAACGTGTATTGTAAAATTTATAAAAGAAGTAACAAACCTTTACATACATACATACATATGTATGTACATATATCTCTTTTGTCCATTTTCTGTGCTGAAGGGTATAAAAAGTGCACGCTGATGAACTAAAAATCGTGTCAATATTTTGGTTGCTTCATGCGCAATTTTTATTTATATGCTCTTTTATTTCTCTAATAAATTACATGTTTATTTTATTTATTTTTGTAATTTAACAACAATAATGTAACTTATAACCTAAATGTTAACTTTAATTTCACAATTTCTTTCTAATTTTAATAATACAAGTTATTAATATTTTGTTTGCGCTTCTTAATTTTAACGTACATATCGATGGACTAAGTAGAAAGGCCCTAACTCTTATTTTTTTTACGAAATTTAGTTTTTCAGTTGTACAGTTTCTGCAAAGTTACAATTATATGAGTTAGGGCCTTTCTTGTTGAGAACAACTATATGTATGTATGTATACCTTCTTGCCAATATTTGGGCGCAAATACATACTACATATGTACATATGTATGTACATACATTAGTTTTTTCTTTTTTAGCTTCACATTTTTTATGTGGTAATAAATTAGATTTGGCGAATATTGGAGTCTTATTGCCGTATTTGAAATCGATTAAATTTTATATACACTCTAGTTCATTTAAATAACAATATTGATAGTGTTTGCTAAAAGTTGAAATTTCGAGAAAAGTAACAAAAACCTATTTGTATGTGCTTAAATATTATACTAGATGACCACACTGGTTCAGGAAAATGTGCAAAAGAAGAATAAATAAAAAAGTCCCGTTACATAGTACATATGTAGAGTACAAAGCATGTTATTTTGGGTTCGCAGCAGTCAAAATTTTATTATGTACTAAAAAAGGTAGTGTCAAAGCGTTAACGGTCATTTTTTCTAACACAAACCCACACTGCTAAAAAAGCACACTTTATCACTTGTTTCAAATGCAAATAAGAAAAGGAAAAGCAACAATTCCTTATAGAACAGAAAGCAACCATTTTGTCATTTTTCTTTTGTACTTTTTGACAGCTTCGAACCTAAAAGCAGTGTTGTTGTAGCTTCGACACTACCTGTATTATTCTACCATGCTACAAAGAGTACTCAAATGGACAAAAAGTGATTTTTAAATATTTCATATGGATAATAACAGTTGCTGGTTTTTCTTATTCTTGAGCGAATGTGTTAAGCAGATTGTTCAGTCTTAATTAGTTTGATATATTGCACCTTTTAAAATAAATACTCTTGAAATGAAACGAGGAAAGCCAATAATTTCTGAAGAATGAGGAAAAATTTAATGCTATTTTGAACAAATGTTATCCTTTAGAAAAGTTTCTAGAGAAAAGCGGAAGAATTGTTCGCGTTGTCTTCAATTACATCAAAAACCAGAATTCCTATGGGATAAACATGAAACGAAGACAATCAAGTATCTTATCGCCAACGGACAAGCGTGCAAGCGTGTGATTCCATACCAAAAATTAAGCGATTGGATTTTGCTGAAGTTTACACGACGTGGAATACGCACACGGTTGTCTTTTATGACGACAAAAATATTTAAACTGGATGGTCTTGATGGGTGTAACTTTTATTGCCACGAAATAAGAAAAGAGAAAGTAATATTAAGCCGTCGACACAGTCGCATTGGATGAAATTATGGTATGGGGTGCCATACCATACTATGGCGGGACTAAACTACAACTTAACGCGATACGTAATGTATTTGCTAAAGGGCTATAAATAAGACAGCTTAATAAAAATATGGAGAGTTTCAGCTATAAGGAATTAGATGAAGAATATTTTAAAAAGAAAAATGAGGAAGATGTTCTAAGCTGTATTGAAAGAAAATTAAATTCTTACAGCACTGAAACGCAATCGGACTGTCAAAAACTTGAAAAGAAACGCTTCAAGGTGAACTTACTATACAGATAACTTTGCGAACTAAAAGTAAAACAGTGGGGGAAGACCACAAAAACCGCTTGATAAATGGTGTGATAGATCCAAGAGGCGAAACCTGAAGAAGATAAATGAAGAAGTCGGATGTAAAAACATTAAAGATATGTAGTTTGCTTTATGAATTGCGATAACAGAAAAAACTAACAGAAGTGGATATCATAAAAAAAAAAAATTTTCGCTAGCCGAGTGAGAACAAATCGGCACCTTAAAAGCATTCCATTGCCAAACGAGGAAAAAACAATTCACAAATGAGGAAGTTCTTGCATCATTTCTGGATTCGAAGCTAAAAAAACAGCAGTATGTTCCTTTCAGATTGCGTGCAATCTAAAAATGCTCAAATTTATATCCATCATACATATCATCAACTAATTGCAGCTAAAAAGGACTGTTGGCCTTAAAAGGAATCAATTACAGCCACACCGATTTCTGCCTGCCCTACCGCATCATACAGCCGAACGGTTGCTATAAACATTTAGAGGAATGATTGGAAGAAATATGGGAATTGCAAGTTAACTCTTTTATGTAAATGGATCTTTTGGACAGGAGCAATATAAACAATTTTTATATAAAGATATTTTGGACTCAGATCTGTTTATGTTGTACTATTACGATTAATAAGGAACTTAGAAGACTCGGAACCTTCGATCAGTACAATGCAAACAAAGTATATTAGGAAATGCATATACTTACATATGTATGTCCCATCCTCTACTAAATACTGGACACCAATAAAATTTGAATTTAAAAAGGAATCTATGATATCTTTAAGAATGAAGCTAGAAATATTAGAACTCAAATTTCAACATTACACCTATTAGAATTGGAGAACGATGGACAGACTATTGAAATAATCTATTAATTAGTGCTTTCAATGATAGATGGAAAAACTGACAATACTTTAACTGACACAAATGCGTCATTTAACTGTATTATATGCAAAGCAACATCAAGTCAGTTCTAATGCTTATGAATTCTGATTATCACCGCTATATACAAGAATAAGGTTATGGAACACATACTAAAAACTAGCAATGATTTGGACTTCGGATCAGTAAAAAATAATGACACAAGCAAAGGGATAAGGAAACTAAAAAAGAAACATTTTCAGGATGAATTCCTCAAACATGGGTTGAATATAGATCAATCAAAACAAGGATCGGGCAATACAAATGATGGCAATAGCGCAAGAAGATTCTTTTTAGATCCCGAGACTACATCTAATATAACAGGTTATTTCAAGATTTAAAACAGTTATTGAAATACTTGCGTGCAACGAGCAAATTAATGCTAGGAAATTTGGTGATTATGCCAAGGAAAGCGTTAGTATATACATACATATGTACATCCAAATAGCCATGTCTGCAACAGTGCACAATGCTCTTTATTATGCAGAAGATGATATTAAGCATCATTTATTAACAATTGGAAATTAATCAGAGGAAGCCCAGGAAAAAATAAATAAGGATTAGGTATACATACATACATATATTTTAATAAATTTTTAATAATTTGCCGAATTAAAAACACTGCGCTGTTGGCGTCATACACAAGCTGCGTTCGAGTACTTTCGCAGTAAATGAGTAATTACTGAGTAAACTGAAAAATTTACTCTCAAAAAAAGCTGTTGCCCCGAAAAGTACGCGAACGGAAAAATTGTAAGAATTAGTAAGATTAAGGAAACAGCTGCTTGCAAATAAATATTGTGTTGAAATATATTTACACTTTGGACTACTCAACTCTTTTTCTTATTGGTACTTGATGCAATATTTGTTATAACATGAATATCTTAAGAAAATATAAAAAAATATTTTCTATAATCGTTTACATGTGTTTATTTTCATTTTATTTGAATCTGCACAGTAGCAAGTAGGAAGACTGCAAAAAGGGCCGAAAAGAATTTCGTAAAATTCGAAATCCAGAGCTTGTATGCCAAAAAAGAAATGACAAACTCTGAAATCCTAGACATTCATTTACAATTGGCTGAACGAATCCCAACCGACATACTGATGGACATATTTGACCAAATAAATACAACAAACGCACTAACAATAGAACAGAAATACAAGAAGTTGAACAAAAAACTCGGTGAACTAACACGATCAACAAACATACAAAAAGCACAACTTCTACACTAGATTCATAAACCTGACTGAAGTTGCTATCAATAATGAGGAGGGTCGATTACTGGAGAAGGGTTTAAAACACAATATCCGGGAAAATAACAAAAAGAAGGAAATAGAGCAAACCATTGTGGACACAGAAGTTGCAATATCGATGCTACCAAACAAAGAGCAGGAGGAAGCCAGATACATCTGCAAACGGATAATAGAGAAGGAAGTTAAATCTAAAAGGAATCAAAACAAGCAGCATGAAACAGTTAAAAACTTAAAACAGAAACTAAGGTCTAACAATATCATAACAACAAAAGCAGATAAAGGAAACACAACGGTATTAATAAAAAAAGAGGATTACATCACAAAAACGGAACAGCTAATAGAGGATACTAAATGCAGGAAAATTAGGAAGGATCCTACGGATGAGTACCAAGCCAAAGTGAAAGAACTAATAAAAAAGGCAACCAAAGTAATAAAACCAAACATAGCACACACGTTAACACTCATGAACCCATCAGCCCCACTATGATCGCACTACCGAAAATACATAAAATGAACACACCTATGAGACCCATAATTAACTACAAATCTGCTCCAAGTTACAAATTATCGAAATATCTAAAAACAATACTGAAAGATACCTTGAGCCTAAAAAACAAACACACAATAGCCAACACCACGGAATTAGTTACAAAGCTAGATAATGTAGAAATAACGAAAAATAGTAAACTAGTCTCATTTGACGTAAAAGATTTATATCCATCAATTCCAACAACAGAGACAATAAACATTGTACATAAAACACTACTCAACAAAACAGAAAACGTAGAATTTTCCAATCAACTCGTAAACACACTGAAAGCCACACTAGAACAGAATTACTTTAAATTTAACAATAGCATATACAAACAAACTAGCGGACTAGGAATGGGAAATCCAACATCAGCAATCCTCATGGAGGTGTTTATGCAAAATCTAGAAGAGAAATACGTAGATGATCTAAAAACCAATTTCGGGGTAACATTCTATGCAAGATATGTCGACGATATTATATGTATACTGGAAGGAAATAGAGAAGAACAAGTCCTGGATCTCCTGAATAAGCAACATAAAAGTATTAAATTCACAATGGAAGTAGAAGAAGACGACAAAATAAATTACCTAGACCTAACAATTAAAGCAAATAAGAGTTTAAATAGAGTTGAATACGAAATATACAGAAAACCAACGGCCACAGACACAATAATACATAATTCATCGAACCATCCTCAACAACACAAGAACGCGGCAATTAGACAATTAGTAACAAGACTTGAACGAATACCACTAACACGTGAGGCCTATAAGAAAGAGATAAAAACAATATATGACATAGCAGAAAACAATGGATACAAAAAAGAACTAGTAGACAAAATCCGAAATGATATCAAAACAAATAAAGAACGGAACAGAGAACATGAGCAAGAAAATGGAACTTGGGCTACTTTAACGTATATGGGCAAATCAACATACAAACTAGCAAAATTTTTTAGAAAACACAATATTAACACAGCATTCCGAACAAAAAACAATTTGGGTAGAATACTACGAAATAGCACAAACAAAACGGACCCCCTAGATAAGCAAGGAGTTTACAAATTGACTTGCTCATGCAAACATAGCTACATCGGACAAACAGGACGGAAAATAAAAACAAGATTTCGGGAGCACATAAGAGACTACAACAAGAAACTGAAACAACCAGGAGCAACGCCAGAATCAAATTTCGCGAACCACATATTCAACAACAAATGTACACCAAGACACATCAGACAAACAGTTGAATTACTGCATTTACAGCACAAAGGACGGCGACTGAACGTATTAGAAAACATGGAAATATACAAACAAAAAACGTTTGACGGAAGAATTATAAACGAACAAATAAACACTGCGTCAGACATAATATTTGAACCGCTAAAACATTTTTACACAAAAGAAAACAATAACCCAAGAAAACCAGACAACACAACAAACGAACAAAACCAAAAAGAGACCCAGAAACATACAATCACAGACTACTACCTACACAAAGATAAAACATCTAGCAAATGATCACTCAAATAATAAACTGTAACGGTAAACACAAGAGACTAGCAAGAGAAAAATTAAACGAACAAGAAGCAGGTAGATATAGAGCACACAGGAATATATACGAACGAGAGAGAGCCACACACGAATATATACGAACGAGAGAGATGCAGACACGAACAAGAGAGAAAGAGAGGAAAAGAAGTTAGGTACACAAGGAAACTATACAAAAGACAAGGGACAACACAAAAAACGATTAGTTATTGGGAGAACACTGAAGATGGCACATAGCCGAAACCTGTCTGTTTATCACCCAAATTTGACGTGGGATGACGGAAATTCATTCCAAATTGCATCAAACCCCGTCGGAAGAAAAACACAACACTGCTAATATGAGTCTGATTAAATTTATTCAAAAGAATGTCATTATTTGTTTTTGCTATTGACTACCTTAAAAACAAGTGCAATAATAAGCAACCATATACTTAGAATTTTCGCAACTCCAAAGAAATAACAAAATAACGAAAATTGCTGTAAATGGTTTCTACAACATATTTTTCTTTTAAAAAGCATATACATACATACATACATACATGTTTAACGAAGGAATATTTTGAAAATAATTGTTCACTTATTATTTTTTATGATTTTCTTTCAGTTTTAAATTTTTTTCATATATTGTATACTTTTTAATTCATTACTTTTGTTTGTTTACCTTTTGAGTCATATGTTTTTCTGTTTTACTAAAAGAAATTTCTGCAGTAAAAATTTGTAGATTCTCAGCCATGAACTGTCACTTTACGCTCTCAATTTGTGTTCTCATTTACTGTAAGTTGAGTAATCGAATGCAATTTAGTAAAATGCAGTAAAGTTCAGTAAAAATTTTTAAAAACTTTTGGGTACTCGAACGCACTTAAAATTGACTTGCAAAACAGCTAATGTCAGTTGTTTTGTCAGTTGAAAATAGAACACACTCTAATTGAAATTTTTTACACTGTAAAAGTAGGCTGACATTTCCAGAAGCAAATTTTCTTTGCTTTTACACAGCATGTATGCATTTTGCATAACTGAATGAGTTTTTGTGTTCATCCACATGGGCCCGAGTTCTTGGTCATATGGTTGTGTTCAAGGCAGATCAATTATTTATTAGCGATTCTACAACAATCCAAAATTTCTTGTAAAAATACCTGACTAGCTGTCAAAACGTAAAAAAAAACAAGTAAGAGAGATAAATTCGGCTGTGGCGAATCACCAAAGTATGGAATGACAAAAGAAGTCTCAATCACGAAAATTCACGCCCAAGAAATACGAAAAAAATTAAAAAAACAAGAATTTAAATGGAAAAAATTATATTAAAGCAAAAAAAATTGCCACTCACCGTTTCACGGAAGCACCCTCAGGTGATGGAAATAAAAAATTAATCACGATCACGCATTATTGGTTTTAATCTCTATTTCATAGTATAGGCTGATTTCATAAACACAGCTTGCAAAGCAACACTGGAAGCATGAGTTTACAAGGCATTCTAGTGTTGCTTTGCAAACTGCGTTTATGAAGTCAGCCATAAATTATGAATTCCGTAACAAATTTGTAACACTTTCTTGTTAGCACTTATATAATTTTTCACACATCCAAGAAGTGTTTCAACGTCTTTATCAAAAAGCCAGTGGTCTTCGACTAAACAAAGAAATGATTTGAAACATAAGAAAAGATTTAATTAATAATGAAGAAATTCTCCCAAAATTGATTTAAAAAGTCGCCAACTATTACATAAATCTATTGGTCTAATGATTAAAAAATTTTCCAATGTTATCTTCATATTAAAAATAATTTAAAGCTATCAAAAATTCTTAAAAAAAGAACCAACTTTTTCGAATACAAATAAAACCGGATTCTAATCCTGAACTACAATTTGTTATTTTTATTTAAAGAATTTTAGTTATTTTTATTACTTTTACTTTTTATTCAAAAAGGTTTGTTCCACAATTTATTCAAAAAACAACGGCACGGCAATCTTATGAAAAAATGCATTTTAATTTTTCTATTCCAAATACAAAATAGTTTTTAATAAGAGTATAGTTTTCAAAATAGAAATGATATTTTGTAAGTTTTTCTACTCCATAATTATGCTGTTTTTTAATCAATATTGAATCATACGATTTTCCTAATGTTCGCATATTTTTAAGAATTTTTGGCATTTTAGAGATTTTTTGAAGACTTTTGGCTGCTAATTGCCAATTATATGATATTTTTTAAATAAATGTTGGGAATAATTTCTAATATATCAGTTGCAATTTCCAGAATATGCGCTACTTTTGCGGGGTTTTCAATTTTTTAGTTTCTTTGCTAATTACATTTTGGAGCTCGATATCAAATTAAATTCTTACATCAAACTTTGTTTTTATTTTATAGAAAAGGTAATTAATTGAAGTGCTTTTGAAGATTAACTCACTGATGTTACAGAATGAAAGAAACATTTTTTATCAAATTCTAGCCGGGAAGAGATTTTTCTGCTTTGTTATGTGTTATTAAGTATCCAAACAAAATTTAATTGTCAAAAGATTTTTTATCACATTGTACAAATACAATAATAATACCGGGTTCCAGCGTTGCCATTTGCCAAGTTTTACCTTTTTTGCAATATTTTTTAAATGCAAAAAAGTTTTTAATTAAGTGGCTCATAAAACAAGTTTTTTTTTAATATATGCAGTTTTTCAAGTTTTTTACTCCCTTTTCATACAACAGTGTTGATTAATTATTATATATTAAAAGTTTGCAACTTATTCGTTGTGTAGAAAATTACACTGAAGTTTTTTTAAGGGACATGGATAAATAATTAATGAAAAACGGTGATTATTGTACTATTTACTATTATTTGTAAAAAATTATTGACTTTAGGAACCTCGTGCACAGGATGTAAGAAAACCACAATAGACGATGTAGCAGGCGCAGACGAGATCCCAAGTTGTTCAGCAAAATCCTTATTTAAAAAAAAAAGTTTATTCAATTTTGTCGTTGCCTATATCTACAACAAACGTAGAACGAATTTTTTCAAAAATTAATTTAAACAAAGATAAAATTATAAACAAATTAGAAATTCCCACTCTATGCGGTATTTGGAGAGCAAAAGACTTTTTGAAAAAAGTAACAGTGATTGTACGAACTTTAAGCAATCTAAAGAAATGGTTTTGAAGTTTAATAAAACAATGTACAAATAATAAAATAAATACATGTATGTGATATTATTATACAATATTAAATGACATTATAGAATAATCCAAAAAGAAAATTTAGTAAATATTTAAAATTTCTTCTAAACGACAAATTAGATCTCCAAAAATGAATTTAATTTTATGTTTTATTATTATTTATATAACGTTTAATATAAGTACATATTATGTATGTAATGTTTTTTATGTTATGTTATGTTTTCTTTTAGTTAGAAAAAACATGTATTTTTTTATATTTTTAATAAAAATGAAATCTAGTTTTTCGTTTATACTTTTGACTTAGTGAAAGAAAAAGTTTTCTTTTATTAAAAAAGTTTTTTTTCTGGAATGGCAAGTTTTTTGAAAAAAATAACGCTGCCGGGTTCCAATATAATGCAGGTACGCTCTGCACCTGAATATAGAAAATGATTAAAATTATTATTCTGTGCACAAGTATAAAACAGGATATAATCATCAATTTTGCCTTTCTTCTGAAATCACAAATAGTCATAAAAACTGAAATGTTAATACATTTTTAAAACAAAACTAAAATTCAATTTCATTGATTTCCATTACATTTCTTTAATATAAAAAATAATTATGGTTATTTATATACGAAAAGAAAATATAAGCGATAAATAATATTATACTAATAAACAAACAAAAAATGTTTAAAGAAACAAACAAAAAAAAAACAAATCTTTGCTTTTCGACTGCACATGTATACACACAATGTGTGCATGTGCCCATGAACGCATTTCAGTACTGCTGTATGTGTGACAAAAATAGGGAATTTACAACAACCACACCAATTTCCATCAAGAATTTGAAGTTTTAGTATTTTATAATAAATAAGATATATTATATACTTAAACGAACAAGCTACTATGAAAAATACAACTGCTCTGTGGTGTATAAGAAGCGCTTGTGACTACCAACCAGTAGGTTGTAGGTATGAATCCCAACGCAACTTTTTCAAAAAAATTTTAAAGTAAAATTTTTTCGAATACTATTTTTTTCCCCATATTTTAGTCGTTAATGGACCGACTTTGATTATTTTCAGTCTAAGCCTTCGTAGAACTTCATACAAGAGATCTGCTTCATAAAATTGACCGTAGAACAGTTGGGGCCATAAAAAAACAACAGAGTAGGAAATATCACAGAAAAAAGTTTTTTTTGGCTATATCTCATTAATTATTGGACCGAGTTTTGTTATTTTCAAACCGAACAATCTTATGAAAAATTCTAAGAGAATGGTATAAAAGTAATGTCTCTATGTTGTGTGAGGACTTAATTCTACTTACACCAAAATATAGCAGACGGTCATCGCTCGTTCAACTTCTCCAGATCCAGAATATATATATATACTTTATGGGGTCTCAAATGAATTATGAAGAATTTCCATATGGAGTGGCAAACCTATATATCCCCTTTCTAAATTTTTTGGTGAAGGGTATAAAAAACTTGAACAGATTTGGTTTTTACTTTACTAGTACTGTTTTATTTACTTTAGACCACTAATAATTTAATACATATGTATGTATGTATGTCGTTTCCAGTGTTTTTACACAGGTGATCCCTGTGGTTATGCAGAAATTTCTTAAGGCCCAACCATAATATGCATAAGCTAGCTTAAGCCAGCTTAAGCAACTGTGCGATTACGTATAAAATGTATGGGACAAACTATAATGTGCTTAAGGAAACTTTTCGTTAAGTTTTACAAACTATCATTTGCTTAAGCAAAGTGCGAAACTGAACGCATATTCCGTACGGAATCAGCTGTTTTTAGAATTTGTGTATGTATGCATATATTTAGTATAATGAAAAACGTTGAATTATTTTTTTTGTCCATTTTTAATTTAAAATCACCATAATTAAACAATTTTAATGGCCGCGTTCATAAGACGTAACTGTAGCGCAACCGTTGAGTGTTTGTCTTAGAAACGGAGAGTTGAGTAGTTCCGCTCCACACAACAGTTGAGTATTTGCTGCCATGTATTCCATAATAAATTTTTTTCACCACATTTATTCAACATGTTGTGTTTAGCTCCGCAGCTGATCAAGAGATTTATGAGCTTTTATATTATAAAGCAATGCCGTTTTGTTAGGTGGCGACTACAAATTAATTTGTAAAATTTTGTATTCCAAATGCGATAAAGCAACGAAAACAAAGAAATAAAATTAAAATACTAACTTTATTAAATAGACGTTTGTTTATTATGGTGTCTACTTATATTAATTACTATATTAATTAATTAGTTCAATATAAGGTTTAGAGATTTTTTGAAGAAAGTGCCGGCTTAGCGTTGATATATAAATACTATCGGCGCAGGTTTATCATTTTATCGGAGTATTTTGCTATGCATTTTTATGTTGTGAATATTAAATTTGTGGTGCAGATTTTACATTAAATTGGAAAATTCCTCCCAAGAAAAACTTCATTGCAAAACCTGTGTTGTCCATACTTTTTAGTATAAGCCAAATTAAACAATTTAGCAAATTTAAATTACTTCTTTTGCAGTATTTTTATTTCTTTTCAATTGTTTCATTTCATTGTTCATTTTCCAATTATTCATCATGCCGTTTCTAAGACGTAACTGTTGAGCTCAACAGTTGACAACAGTTTCACAACAGTTGAGCTCAACAGCTACGTCTTATGAACACGACCAATGTTTTATCTTTTAGTTTGAAATGATTGATTACAATCAGTGTTGCCAAAATGGAAAATGGTAGAACGCTATATACGAGTATATGGGTAAAAAAGTTATGCTAAAATGTTCTATAAAAGAAAAATTTAATGTTAAATTAAATTTTAAATACTATTAGCCAATTCACAAATTGTTATATTGTGTCATAATTGTACTATGGTGTAAAATGTTATGTTGGTAATATTTTTATATAAAAATATTATATGCTACAATTTTGTTATCCATATTTTTTCAGTGTGCTATGTTTTATTTTCTTCTGAATTCGAGCAAAAGTTTTACTATCAATATCATTTTACTTTCAAAAATTCAAATAATTCTGATGAAATAAATTTACTTAGTAATAATTTTTGAAATAAGTATTTGTCTGTTTTGTGGACATTGTTTTCCTTTAATAATGATTTCTATTTTTTTTCTGTCATTTGAATTTTACCTTTATGACAGTTTTTATATAGCAATAGAACAAGCCGTTCGCAATATTTTGAACTGACTACATGACTGTGAATTGTTTACATTTTTTTATTTTAAGTTTCAAATGAGAGAAAGTTATTTGTAAAATTATAAAATTGTTTGCGGATGAAAAATAATTAAAATATCTTCGAGTTTTTTCATCTTAATCAGATGATCGAATTTTTCTGGTATTTTGTGAGTGTAGCATCAACTTTCTTTACAAATTTTACTTATATTTCTGTGGAACCGTATTTTAGAGCTCAAGTTTAAATTCATGTCGAATTTTACCTTAAGAATATTATGTAAACACTGATATATAATTTTGCAGTAGTACTCTGAAGTAATTTTAAAGAAACTGTTTTTTAATATTTGAAATTCGATCATATGAATATATAATCTGTTTTTTATCTTGAAGGTTTTCTAATCCATATTTAATGTAAATTACAAAAAAGTAAAACAAATATTTCTCCCAAAACTATTACAATTTGTTTTCAAACAAATTATGTTAATATAGCATATTTTCTATAAATGTTAATGCATCAAGTTCCAGCTAAATGCTAAGATGGTAACGCTGTTCAAAATTCAATAATGAACACTGCTACAATTTTCAGTATTTTCAATATGAATTACTCACAAATAATGCTTAAATTCGCAACAATGGGTAAATGTTCCTTAAGTTCACTTAAATACATTATGGTTCCGTTCCATCCGTTTGAATTTGCTTAAGCATTTGACAGACTTTTCGTAGATAACGCAGTTTGTTGGTAATTCTATGTAGAGACGGTTAGACGAGGAACAAGATACTGTTCGGCTTTATTTTAATTGGTGTTGCCAGTCATGTTGTATAAATTTTTGTAACCAAAAGTTCTTAAAAAATAACCAAATACGAAAATAAATAACCAAAATTGTATTTTCTTCTAATATATTTAAAATAGTGTTTTTTGTAGAAAAAATCGCCTGATTGTAATGATATATTCTCAATTCTTACTTTCTGGTAATTTCAAGGGTTTTCAGTTAGCTTAAGGGAATATATCGCAAATTGTTTAACAATACCGTATTAAGCCCGAATTTGTGTTTATCACTTTATACAAAAAATGGACATCTAACATACACATCTACTAGGTATAAAAATGTCGGATTTATATGACTATTCCTTTACCACCAAAAAAGGAACAAAACATCTCTTATTCATATGTGTCATGAACTTTTTTTAAATTTTGAGTTAATACAGTATTGGTAAATACTTGGTAAATGCTTACATTTTAGTCAGACAAATGCCGCTCAAAGGAAAAACTAGGAATTAAAGTTTCGAAAACATATAAGAAAGACAATTCTGAAACATTGAATTATCATATATAATCGAAAAATTTATAGCGATGGAAGCAAGGACAAGTTTAATATAAATTTTTAAACGAAATGGTTTTAAGAGGTTTTCGTTTAACCAAATTTCACTGTATATCCTTATCAATACTTATATGCAATAAATAAAATCTGATCGATCGAAATATTTTATCATTCTAATTCATTATGTACATTGTACAAATTTAACATATGCATATCAAAAACAAAAATTGTTGGGTTGGAAAAAAACCAAAATGAAAGAAAACACACAAATACACAATGGAAATAAAAGTAACCAATTTTGGTTAAAAGTAACCAAAGTAGCAACGCTGGTAATTGTGAATTCAGGTTGTATCTATATGGCAACTTTGTAAAAAACCGCATAATGCGGATTGTGAATCAACCAAACAATTCAAATTCAGGTCAACTTAAACGCCCAACTGCACTATAGTATAGTTAACAGTTGCGACCAATACTTGATGTACAGATTTTTCGAACAAACTTGAAGGTTCTCGTTGCTGTTTCTAGAACTTTCCTAAATGTTCTATTTTCGTTGTTTTGAATTTTAGTGTTCCCAAATTTGCGCACACGGTTGATTAAACCTGTATGTATAAATCGCTGTATTTATATGTTCGTTAAATTTGAATTTACATTTAAATTTTGCAATGCTGCCGCCCACTTAAGCGTGTTCGTCTCGAATAGGACAATCACGTTATTGAATCTTTTTGCCACTCTGTAGGGTCCATCCCAGTTAGTTTGTAGTTTGAGGGACAATCGTTTTTTTTTCGTTGTGGGTTAAACCAGTTGGCCCTCGTAGAATCCCTGAGAGTTTGCGGTCGTATCTGGCCTTCATTTTATTAGTGACCATTTTAATTCGACTGCGTATAAAATCGTGTAGATCATTAGAGGTTTCTTGCTGTTTGGGAATAGTTTGCATATTCTTCAGTTGCCGGTGTAGGCTTAATACCAAATTCCAAGTCGCCAGGCAGATTCAGCTCATTTCCAAAGACAATCTTAACAGCTGTTCGTGACCTGTTTGCGGGTACAAATTACCACTTTTCGCAGGTATTCTTCTACAGTACGATTAAATCTTTCTACCATGCCATCTCAATGTGGGTGGAGCGCTGTTGTTCTGGTTTTCTTTATTCCATATACATATATCATACATTTCTTAAAATGGTGCGACTCAAAATTAGTACCATGGTCAGAATGTAATTCTATTGAAACACCATAGCGACAAACCCAGCTGTTGACGAATGCATCCACTATTCTTCTTACAGGACCTTTGGTTGCAATGCATTGCGTGCAATTCCCTATGCATTCGGCTACAGCTTGCTGACATCCAACCCAATAAAAATGCTGTTTTAATTTTTCGAGGGTTTTCGATACACTAAGGTGACCGCCACTGGGGCCATTATGGAATTCTTTCGTTACTTTTTTCATCTTGGACGCTGACACCACTAGCAAATTTGATACCGCTTTGCTAAGAAATAATATTTACTTAAGCGCGTAAAACACTATGAAGTCAACGAAGACTCTGTGGTGTAAAAGGAGTGATTAAAATAACTTCGAACACCATTTTTTGCCAATATTTTACAAATTTATGGACCGACTCCCATTATTTTCAGCAGAAACATTCCAAAAACTAAAAGATTTTCTTCTTAATAATGTCGAAATTATCTATGGAATGACAACCCTATGTATCTCCTTTTCAAATTGTTTGGTGAAGGGTAAAAAATGTGCGATCGTTTCCAATTGTTCATTCTTGATTGATTGTCCATTATTGCTTATAGTCAGTGGCTGCAGTTTTTGTGAAAAAATTATTTAAGGAATTAATATGAGTACATATGTACTATGTATGTAAGTATATGCGTGCTAAAAAACACTGTCCGAATATGAAGTAGCAACTTAATTCAAAAATTTCAATAATAAAACTCTGTACAGTTGTGAGAATATTTATTGACAAAAAACTTTTCTAAAGGACACCTTCCGTAGGCGGTCACCTCTAATAAACGGACAATTGTTGTTTTCCAAGTGTTTTTAGAATAAAACACTCTCTGCTAGACGGACACTCCCATGGCCGTATGCGGACACCTTCCTTTTGTAAAACACCCCAGTAGATGGAGAAAAATGTTAAGCATTAAAAAAAAGTGATTATGATACATTCCTGAAGATAAGATTAACATACTATTTGCTCTTAAGCGACAGCAACACTAGCACACATACAGTGATTCATCCATACACATTAAGTTGTGTGATTCCCCTTTTTTTGCTACGAGTATCATTGAAAGTTTGTTGTGTAGTTTTTTCACTAAACAAAGGTACGTTAAATTTTTCTTTGATAATCAGGCATGCGATGAAAATCGATCGATTTAAAATCGCGTGATTTGGCAAAAATAATCATTCCCAAATACATATGTACATACGTGTGCTATAAATCTGACGATTTTGTGGAATGGACATTAACTTCTAATAAAATCTTCTGAACGTTGAAAACAAAAAACAAGAACCTGTTGATTTGCTTTTATTTAGTAGAATAGTAGAATTTTAAAATCGAACTATTTGAAATCGATCAATTTCCCTGCCGTACCGGAATGTTTGCATTGAAATCTCTGACACTCTCCCTTCAATTAATGATCCTCGATACCTACTAGATGTACTTGAGGTATACACTGACGGATACAAATCAGGTATAGGAAGAGAAGAGGCATTCATATCCCTCAATTTTTGTAGAGGATGCGATTGAAAATATTAGATTATTGTAGTATAGCTCAAGCCGAAACATCGCCCATAAAAAGGACAGTTAACTGGTTAAGGTACAATACGGTATATGGGTAGAATATTCAAATATATACCTACAGCAAGGCTGTACTGAACGCTCTATAGGGTGTATATACAATATCTGAGCTGGCGTCACATTCCAACGTGGAGCTAATTTGGGTACCAGGACGTGTCCGACAACATAATTGCGGACAAGCTAGCCAAGGAAGGCTCTCGGTTGCAGGAACGGGGCACCGTCCGGGTACTAGAAGTTCCACTAAAGAGCTGTAAATTCCTCATACAGCAGAAACTAATAGGGATAGAACAGTCTAGATGGTTCAATGAATCCACATGCGCAGTCTCTAGATCAATGTGGCCTCAATATGATCGAGCTAAATCTGCCATCACAATGGGGATCCCTCGACACCAGCAGCGTATAACCGTAGCATTCCTAGCAGGGCAGCTTCACAGGTGCCGACGCAAGTAGATTGAATCTCCCTTACAATGACTTCTATAGGTGTCAAAATGAGGAGGAGGAAGAAACTGTCAAGCACCTCCCCTGTCAATGTCCAGATCTGTCCTATCACAGAGCCATGGGAATAACGCATCCATTTCTGTTTCTAGTTGAGTTTATGTAAACAGGACCGATATCACCCTAGTTGCAGCAATACATCCGACTTCTCCCCATAAGCTAGTTTTTAATTTAGGAAGATTTGGAATATCAATTATATTCAAATCATTTTCTTGCAGTTCATGTCATTCAAAAATACGTACATATTCTTCTCTCTTATAATAAATAATGTGTGTTTGCTCGGTGGATGGCCCACTCACTAGCGGTATACCAAGAGTGGTCATCTGTCATTACGTATACAGCATCAGCCACTGCTTGATCAACGTTCAGTTTAGATTTAGACAGGCCTAAAGGAAATGTCATACCACCGCCTACACCTCTAATAATCATACAATGCGTGGTTTTGTTGGCTGCACTTATATATAATTTCAGTTCCTTGTCTGCGGACTCCTTCATCTTAACGCTTTGACTCCCAAAATCTACGTACGATTTTACCGTTTTACCGTCTATAACAGCATCAAAGAAGTTTTTTTTGGTTCAAATAAATATTTTCTTTTTGATTTTTCATACCCGTACAATTATTTAATATACCACTACTTGCTCTTTCTTCCCGACATTATCATTTTTCATATGACGATTTTTTGTGACGTGTCCAGCACTATTACATTTTAGGCATATTTGCTCGTACTATTTCTATTATTTTCTGTGAAAAAAATATTGGTTTTCTACATTCCTGGTTAAAAGATATTGTTTAAGTGCTCTTTTGTATATATTGCTCCTTTATTGCAACAAAGTTATCTCTCAAAAAAACTCGTTCGTCAGAAAACGAGTTTAAAGTTTTTAAATATAAAATAAAAAAATATTTTTCACACAAAATGAAAAGTGATATGAAGAATATTTCTTCATTCTTAACCCAAAAATAACGTTTTTTAAGATATGACTATGTTGCAATAAAAGAACGATAGGTGTACCATTATATTGTTAAATGTTGGAATTGTGCATAACAAAAGAAGATCATAAATAAATGATCTTCTTTTTTATGCATAATTCCTTGTTGTTTTAACATCGATCATGTAGACTTTTTAGTAAGTCCTACATACTACATGGTAATTGAGAACGCTATATGTACGTAGACATGAATCAAGAAAACAAGATTGCGCAGGTCCGTTATTTTGTTGTGTGTGATTGTGTTGTGTTGTTACGTAGACATAGAATATGTGTTGTAAGCAAAAGTACATTGGTGTATGGAAAGTAAGCCGAAATATAAAACTTTGGTAGCCCGAGGAAGCTCTTCCTCAAATATCTTCAAGCCCAAACTCAAAAGTTTTACTCGACTGCATCCCTTTTCTGTCCATTTAAAATTTTGTTCAAACCAATTTTTACAACAAACACTCCTTTGTATTCTATGATGACGTAGATGCGCAGTAGAATTTTATTTTCTACAGCTGAGAGCGCAATCTTGTTTTCTTGATTCATGCATAAATATGTATGTACTTTTATTTGTGTGTACATACGTACATTAAGAAATACTTTTGGGTAAAAAAATTTCTTCGAAAAACTCATAAGGAAATCCTTTCTACGCGTCATGCTTCCTACGCGTCTCTCAAAAAGTTGAATTAGAGTATTTTCATAAATCAAGTTACATAACAAAAGTTTGCAACGCTTGTGACGCGAAAAAAGTTGAACAACATTCTACTTTACGCGTCGTATACAACATATCAACTAGTGCTGCCAAGTTCCGAGTGCAAAATTTTAATTATTTGAAAGCTAATTTCGTAAGCATTTGATGAAAAACGAATTACAACAATTTAAAGAAAATAAAACTTAAAAAAAGATAACAAAAATTCTGCAAACTTTTCTTTAGATTTAATAAGCAAAAACGTGTATAAAGCGTGTGTAACTTGCAGTTTTTAAAGCGTCAGAAGCTTAATATGTACTCATGAAACGCAACAGCGTAGAACGCGTTGTGTGGACTTTCAGCTTTAGTTTTTCCCAAACCCAATCAGCAAGAACATAAATAAATATTCAGTCGTTAAGCACCACTGGGCTGAAGAACTGCTCTCGCGTCATCGTAATTATTTCATACGTGCGGCCAGGCTTGCGTGTGTTGTTTGGCCTTTGAGTTTTTCGTCCCGTCACTGGTTGACGGATTTGCCATGGATAACCGTATAGTCTTGCGGTTCTTTTGTAGGATTTCGTTGGCAACCATGTTGCTATTTCCTATGTGAAGGCATAGGTCGGGTATAGTCAGTCACAAAAACATTTCTAAAATACTGTTAATAACATCATGGCTATTTTTCTCCAACCATATTCTGCAAATTTACTTAGTAGACTATGTATTGGATTTTAATCTTAAATTCAATCAAGCGAAATAAACTTCAATGATTGATATGAAACAAATACATACTTTTTTTTAGTACCGCTAAAAATAATAGTACTACGATGGTCAATATGAATGATTATTCTTTATATAAAATTCTTACTATCCTTCTTTTATTTCTTTTTATTACATTATAATGTAGTGTAACATGTACATATGAATCTTTTCTGAAAAAGTTTTGTAAATTCTAATAATAACAGGCGATATTTCCATGTGAAGCAGTTTCTTTTTTGAGAAAAAAGTAAAATTGACCGTTAAAAAAGTAGCAAGGATTATAATTTTCCTTAGAAATTTTTTTTTTAGTAAAAAAAATGGTATATCGCAGTATACGAGTAGCAATGAAATAAGTTCTTTTTATTAATATACCCATAGTCCGTTGGACAAAATATTGAAAAAATGAAAGCTATGGATAGCCTTGGAAATGACCATAACGAGCATGGAGGAAACTTATAAAAATAAATTATTTCGGAAGGCTAAGCCGTTGAGAAAATAGGCCAAAGGCTTAACTGTTCAAACAATATCATATTTATGTATATCAAACAACTTGAAACTCGTGGAAGAAAACCCGCAATGACCAATTTGTTGGTTAATGATTTCACGGAGCTAAGACATTAGCTGCAGGTAGAAACACGTGATGACACAGTTTGGAATTAACTGCGAGAACACAATTTAAAAGCCTCTAGCCCACGAATAGATCCACTATTGACTTTGAGACATGCAAGTGAACGAATAATGTACACACTACTGCCAAAGTGACATGTCAGAAAATGGAAAACAGTTTTATGGACGGATGTGACCAAAATTGTTGTAATAAGCAAAAAAAAAGGTTCTCTTGCGTGTGCTAGGAATAATATTGAATAATTATAATGACCCCAAATATGCAACCAGAAGGGCTTTGGAATAATTTGTAGACATTTTAATTAACTTTATGCGTTGGTCTAAACATCAGAGCAAAAACTTATCCAGATCATTTGAGCTGATGCTTAAAAACAAGCGTCTGTGTGAAAACCGAATAGCATTGAGCAACTCGGTTTAGATTTTGAGTCGTGGAAAATAATATTTAAGAAGAGCTCCAACGCTATGCGCTGCCATTGTTGAGAGCAAATTAATAAATTATATATTATGTTTCCCTTAATCATTTTATGTTCATTCATTACGTCTCTTAATTTTGTGTTATCTAAAAATGGGAGTGCTATTTTTTACCGACATATTATTGTGGGAATAATTTCATTAAAAGTCAGTATATTTAGCAGAAAATACTTTTGTTTATCGGAAATTATCCTTTCATTATTGTTATATGGCACAAATGCAATTTGTTTACGAAATAGAACTCCAATACCGTTATGAAGACAAAGTTTCTCTATAGTGGTATTTTTTAAATACATGTGTTTGTAATTGCTTTATCTTAATTAACCCGTTTCAAACATATATTTTTTAAATCTTTAACTTGTAGTAAGAAACATTTGTTGAACTTGAAACGATTTTAAAAAATGTATGTTCTTGATGTTTTTGTTGGGACCTACGTTTTCTGCGCTGTGTTCGATTTTATTTTATATTGAGAACAAATTCCTTTTTTATATTCGTATTTTTCGATTGTTATTTCATTGTTAATGTTGTTTACACTTAGAAAATGTAATTAGACTGTCTGGGTGATTGCTATTGCGGAGGCCGACATCGACCAGCTGAAGTACCAGAAAAATCATTTTCTTTTTGGTCTATAATCGGGATTCGATCATCATAGAGTGTTGGCGCTTGAAGAATAATTCCAGCTGTTCCAGCCAATACAGACAAGGTAAATATCCATAGAAATAATCGGTCTAGCACCATGGCCACATATTTCCAATCTTCTTTCACCTGTTAAGAAAAAGAAAATATATATAATAAATAATGTATACGAAGAGATATGTATGTTTTAATCATCTTGTGGTGCAAATAACAATTGGTCTAAACTCAGCGTTATTAAAATTTGTTGACTGTTTATGTCCTCATATGTACATAGTATGTACCTCACTGTTTCTTTTAGATTTAATTATAATTGTTTTCTTTAAACAGACATACATATGTACATACATGCATACGTAATCAGCAAACACTTTGCTTAGACGCCTTTCCCGCAGACAAAGTTTACTTTGCAAAGTGTTGAGTTTGTCGGTGAGAAGGAAAATAAAAATAGGGGTGAGTAGAGACTTTGATGTACTCGCAAAGTTGCTTTCTTCTTTGGTCTTCCTTAACAGATACTTGTATTTGGTTGCATGTGTGTGTTTGATTTGCATGTTAATCCAACAAAAGAACACAAACCTTGTAAAAGTAAACTTTGCGTGTGCAGAAATGAAAAAAGTTTAAAGGATGCAAAAAAGTATACCAATGGTGAAAAAGTTGATTGTGTGCCACACGCGTATATTTTGGTCTGTCGTAGTCAAGGCACAGGTCTATAGAAAGTATAGCTCTTTGCGATAGTTGGCGACTTTTTATACATACATATTTCAAAAAGCAGTAAAACTCGCTCAATTTTTCATTTCCCGTACACTCACAATATTATTACAGTAACGGACTGTACGTTATTCAAGAAGTAATCCGTTCAGTCATTTTTAAAAGAATAAACATTTAAAATTGTAAGCAATTTTATTTTTAACTGATTCTAACATTCATTCAAAAAACTGAGGTTACATTTAATATTGTCCGTTGCTTTCAAGTGCTCTTTTTTTCTTTGCTTGCTTTATTTGATTGGTTTGAGATTTCCTCTCCTACACAAACAAAGGAAAAATCTTTAATTTTACGGGCTTAAGTCAATTAATTTTTTAACATTAAAACTTAAATGAACTTACGGTTCAATTTAAATGAAAAATGAGTAGACCGGTTTTTAAGTGAACTTTCATTTATTTTAAATTACAATTTCAGTTAATTTTACGTAAAGAATATTTTGATTGTACGATTCATTCACTGGAAAATCTGACAGAAATCCGTCCTACTTTTAAAAATCGCATTGAATTTGCCACACTATCACACAAAAAAGATGCAAACACATAATATGTGTATTTTTCACTCAAGTAATTTTAGATTTTATTGTTTTTTTGCGCCTAAATAGTTGCAGACTTATAAAATAAATAGTTTTAATTTAATTTTGCTTTTTTGCTTTTTTATGGAAATTTTCATAATTATATGCAAGTCGAACAGAATTGTGAAAAAATCTGCCTTTTTTATAAATTTAGTTTTGAAATTCCTTAAAGGTTATTTCCAACACAGAAAACGTGTATTTTTGTTATATTACATCAAAGTAATCTTACATACATATATAGCTGAACATAAACAAAAACATAAAATTCAGTTAATTATTTTTTTATTTCCCGTGATCCCGCATGAAAAATCACGAATTTTCCAAAATAAGCATTTCTTTCTTTTCATACAATATTTCTATGGGAAATGTAAAAATGACAAAAAAACTGTCTAACTGTTAGCAATTCTTTCATAATATTTATTATGAAAAATATTTTTCACGTGGATGGTTTTATTTAACATTTTGGAAATGTTAAGAAGTTTTATTTAAATATAAGTAGAAACTTATGCTTTGTAATTCGGTAAAATTTTTACTAAAAAGCTATATTTTTTAAACACATTTTATGGTTTATTTAAAAAAAGTATCATTAACTCCACCAAAATGTCCACAATGCAACAACCTGCTAGTAACTATAACTCATATCCTATCATGCTATAACAAACCCAACCTACCAATGAAAGAAGCAATACAAAGATTGGATTATAAGCTGTTAAAGAAACATCTACCGCCAGTAATAATAACTAAAATTTAAATATTATATATTTTCCATAATAATACAACACATGTGTAATTTCTTATATCTTATGCAAAAACATTCATATATAATAATAGTTTGTGGCGAATAGTTGTAGTGAACGGTTTCGATCAAAATAAACTTTGTGTGCAGTCTAAGCTGATGACTCAATTGAGTAAATTTTTTTTGTCACCTTTCAATGGCAGCATAGCAAAACAAAATAAACTGTGAACCATTCCTGTGCTTTCCACATTACACCATCAAGTTGGAAAATAAATCCCCAAAAATATTTTTATTTGGCCGTATGGCAGAACACAAAACATAACATAAAATAATGTTATCGGTTTTTTTTAATTAGCTACACTGTTTTATTATTTCAAGTTTCAAAGTTCAAACTGCCAAGGATGTTTAGTGGATCGTCTTAGTTGCATTTTTACGTGTTTTCTTTTGATATCATTCCGTTTTTTTCTATTATAACGGAAAAGTCGTATGATTTCATTCTAAAAATTTCGAGAAGGAATTGGTGTTGAAAAGGAAGTTGTGAAGGAAAACGTTACGAGCTTGATTGGCATTCTGTTGGTAGCCGTGTTCGTGAATAGTCAAAAATAAAACAAAATATCATAGAACCAAAAAAAAGGCGAAGCAAAAGAAAGAAAACGATATTTTAAAACTGAAAACCAAACCAAACTTTAAACAAATTAAAACAAAAAAAAAATCAGTGAGAAAATAGAAACTACAGTTTGCAAAACATCTAAATTAAGAAATTAAAAAAACACAACCGCCAGAAGCATTTTTAAATAAACTTAAAAAGAGCCGACGCGAAAAAAACATTAAACCTTTTTAACTAAACTTAAAAGAAAACCAAACGTTGAACAAAGGCAAAAAAATCAGAAAAAACCAACACAACAGTGATAAGTGCCAGTGTAACTTTGCACCTGGGACAACCAGGAAAATACTGTCCATCGTGACCATAATCACTTCCTCAAAGAGCAGAAAAGAGTGGAAGTATAAGTTGCCAAGCCGGTGTACAACTTTTCAGCCATAAAAATTAGCCCTACTAATTCCATCACCAAATCATTGAATGTCCGTGTTGATTTGTGCCACGTGACCCAACATCAGCGCTACTTCGTTTCCACTGCAATTTCTCCCCGAAGAGTGATCAACGTTTTTTTCATTCTTATGTAAATTTGTAAAATGTTGAAAAATAAGAAATTAATATATTAATTGTATTCGTAATTAGCCATTAAATCTCGATATACATACATACATTTTAAAACCAAGAAAAAAATATTAAAGTAAAGGAAGAGTAAATTATATAATTGAAAAATTTTGATTTGACTTGTTATATTTGTGAAAGTAAAGTTTAATAGAACAAAAAAAATTTATAGTTATTGAAGTACTTAAAAAAATTGATTTTATACATAAAAGATCAGTTAGGAAGGAAACTAAAGAAATTTGATTAAATTGTGTGACAGAAAGAAAACGGGGAAAGGTATTTTAGAAGGTGGATAGTCCAAAAAGATTAGAGGTTATCATATAAAATAAAAATTTTAAGAATTTTCAGCCACCATATCGTGTTTATCGAGATCCGGATGCCTTCATATTATATTTTTTGATTTCCGTAACCTTATTCGACTAACCGTTGTTTGATTTCGGTATAAATTTTTATATATTCTTGATTTTTAATTAATTTGTTTGTACACACAGAAAAAAAACCGGTAGAAAAACACAGAAATTGACACCATCTGTTGACAAAACTGACACGACCACGCTTGTTCTCTATTTGTTACCAGATGTTGTCATTCTGACAACGAATTGTTCTCATTTCGACAACGTTTCGTTCTCACTTCAACAACAAATTTTTTGCACTTCTTAAATTTATTATTCGGGACGGGTCTTGATATCTTATTTCAAAGAATTTCAAAAGGTTGTTTGTTGAGGGTTTTTTTTATTTATTTTGAGGTAGTATTCGAAAATGAATAGTATTCAATCTGAATGTTCATGTGCATTAAGTGAATTTGTTTTTAAGGTGCAGCTTAAAAACATGTACATGAATTTAATAAGCTTTTCCTATGAAATAACTGTGGTGGTTGGAGATTTTTGCTACCTTCGATTTGCTTGTAGAATTATGGTTTATTATATTTATATATTTATTATTAATCCGCAAAAAATTAAATTTTCTGGCACAAGAATCAACACTTGTTGCATTATGCATTTTTTTATAAGAACTTGGGTAGAAATTTTTGCTACCTGCGATTGAATGACAGCTGCTTATAAATTCCCAAAAATAATATCAATTGCAGGCAAGTTCTATAAGGATCAAACAAAAAAATATGTAAACAGAGATTTATTTTTTTATATATAGATGGGCATTTTATATGATGTATGTATATTCTTTGACGAATATTTGGCACTCTGTGTTTTACTTCTCACTAATCACATGCGTATATGTACCTAAAAGGAAAAATAAATGCTTATACATGCTTAAAATCCAAAAAATCTTAGCTACATATTTATTTTCGAATGCATAGCATAAAACAAAAAATTTTGCAAGACTATTTAGCATGAATGCTTCTGAGCCCTGCTTATTTAAAAGAATGCCCACAAACATACATACATACACACACACTTCCAAAATGAAAGCATTTATGAACTGCGTATTTAACAAACAGCATACAATGAGTTACTTATTGTATCGCGTCCATATCTATTGTATTTTCTTTGCTGACAATGTATATCACAAATGTAATATACATTTTTCTCTTTACTACACGCGCTCAATCCATTTAAGAAGACACAAATAACAACTAACACAACAAGCGCTAATTTACGTACAAGTACGCACAAGAAGCAATGATTTTAAAAACTTGTATCATTTGGATGGAAAAATGCACGTCTTTAATAAACACATACACGAACACACAAACATTCAACATGTTTGCTGAAAATCTAAAATTTTTGATTTTCGTACAAACATGTCTCAAACTTTTGTGCAAACGAGCAAACACCCCCATAAACAACGCAAAAATTTGTACAAACGTAAAAGTTGCACTTGTTTGTCAAACCGTTTGTGAGGTTTATTTGGCCCTTTACTATGCTTCTGTAAATACACATTAATTTTTAAACAGAACAAACTGCAACTTCAGGCTGAACAATATTTTCCATACAGTTTGACACAAAATTTTGCCACATAATGTGGTCATGAAATAGAATCTATTTTATTTTTACAGCGTTTTTTCTTATACTCTCAATTTTAGACACTCATTCTCTCAACAATATTACCGCGTTTTTATGAAATCACATACATTTTTCTTACGAAAAATACAAGCAAAAGAACATCAAAGAATAATACGAGAGTATTTGATGTTACGGCCGTCGATGATATTATGGGCCATCAGCGATTGTTCCTGAGGTTGCAGATTTGTTATGTTTCATCATTTATACAAATATAAAATTTATTAAAATAAACATGAATACTTTGTTCTTAAAAAAATCCTTGTTTCTCATTTATTTTAATAGTTTTTAGAGATAAGGAACCAGACACCTATTTTTGTATACGATCAATGTTTTTTACACGGTTTTTTTCTGGAACCAATCTACCGTGTATCTGCATATGTTTTGCTGTTTATGGAATATTGCAACTTTTGTTCATTTTTAAAAAGATTCGAAAAGTGATATACATTATACTATACAAATGGATAAATTAAAAAAGGATCATAAAAATTGTCATTGGCACGAAAAAGGGCCACAACGGTAACGCTGCACATGATGATACCAAGACAAATATTTAAGAGAATTAGGCAGTTCATCCATTTTAATGACAGTGGGGTTCCCGTAGAGGAATGTCTTTGTGTTGATGAGCAAATTTCCTCCACTAAAGCAAGGAAAAGTTTGAAAAGATACAATCTCCAAAACCTTCATAAATGGGTTTATAAAATGTATGTTCTTAGTGTAGTTTTAAGATTTGCCTATAAAATTGAACCTGAAACAGGAGCTGAAAACCTTGTTCTTAATAACGAGCCAAATTTAGGGGTTATCATCAAACGTAGTCATGAGAATGTCTAGAATCATACCAAGACACGAAGACCATAGGTTAGGTTAAGATTCCCGGTCATAAAGACCCCGCATAGACCAAATTGGTCCTTAGCGTTACCAGGATATACGATAACCTGCAATGAAGAAGTTAGTTCGATGGGATGATACCAAGAGTACTCCACACTCTCTTGGCGAATGATAGGAGTCTCATTAGTCCGATTCCAGAGATTTCCCCAAAGATCTTGGAGTAATGATCTCCCAGACAGTACGCTGTGGAGTGTATGAATGGCGGACAGTAGCAGAGTATGGGCTCCACCGTCTCTTTTTCCCCTGGTATCCCAAAGAATCTACAATTGTCACTGGTCAGTTGCCCCACCATTTTGGCGTATACTGCAGTCCAACAGTGACCCGTTATGAAACCTACAGTCAATTCTCGATAGCGATAGAAGTTTGGTCGATTTCGGATCATAGGATCTCCACATAACTTTGGATACTTTGCACGTTTCGGTATTACCCAAAACCGCCTCAGATTTCCTCTGTATAGAAGAGTCTATATCTCTCTTAATATTGCGAATTGGAATGCCTGTTGTACAGTAATTGAACTCCCCGTTTCGCTTTTTCGTCCGCTTCCTCGTTATCTTCTACGCCCTGGTGTCCACGAACACAGTAGATACATACTCTTCTGCTGGTACATAATCTACCAAATGACTCCTTGCACCTTTGAACAGTCGAAGAGCAAGTATATTCAGCGGATATCGCCTTGATTGCCGCCTGACTATCTATAAAGAAGTTAATTTGTGAGTTCCTAGTTCTGGGATTACGAGCCAGGTCAGCAGCCATTTTGGCTGCAAATATTTCTGCCTGGAAGATACTGCAGCAATCGGGAAGCTTATAAGATTCCCGAATACCCAGCTCCCGGCAGTATACTGCAGCTGAAACTCCCTCTTTCAATTTGGAACCGTCGGTAAAGAATTTAAAGTCCTATGGTCAGAGTGAAGTCCTGCTAACCAGCCGTCCTCCTTTAAAGTAATGTGCGGTTTCTTATATAATGATGATTTTGGAACTATGTGGTCACTGTTACAGCCTATACCCCCTATAATACGGATGTGACCATATGGTCTGTCTATAAACTGTCCCGTCGCTTTTAAGCGGATTTCCTTGCAGTACCTTCTGCTACCAAATGAATCGGTTGTAGATTTAGGAGTACATCTAGTGCCGCAGTCGGTGTGCTACGCAAAGCACCGGTAATGTTTCAGGAAATTCATAACATTCAGCATTTTTCTGATGTCCATTAGTGTGCCATTGTATTTTTTGGCATAGCACTGGTCACTGAGCAGTACTGGCAGCAATTGATACCGGTACAAGCTTAGTGTACATCACAGCGCCCTCCTTCATTTAATGTACCTACTTGGTAGCAGAGGAACTGTAACACTAATCTACAAACAATTAAGCATGTCCTCTCTCTCTATCCCTTTGCCAAAGAAGGAACGTAGGCATATTAATTGCATGACTATTCAGGATATAAATAAAATTAATAAAAATTGTTTAGTTTTTCAAAATAAATAAAGAACTTATTATAAATGTTATTAAAATTTTTTTTTTAAGTTCTCTTTTATTCTTCTTAGGGCCATTATTACAACTTTTGTTAAAGGCTGAGTTTTGTCTGAACGATAAATAGCTCTGCATTATTACAACTTAAACTTTTCATTGTTATTCTTGTTAACTCTAATAATATTTGATGGATAAAAAAATTATAATTGAAGGTTTCATAATGCAAAGCCATTTATCGATCCGACAAAATCCAGCCTTTAACTACCGGCAAGTTGTAATAATGTTCCTTAAACTTATAACTTCTTAATATTATTAGAAACTCCTATTGATAATTATTTTTTGATATTTCTTTTCGGTTGGCGTGCTCTCGAATTAAATTTAGAATAAGTTTTTTGTTACATATTATTAATTTTATTTATATCCCTGAAGCAGCTTTCCATAGAGAAAGCGAAATATTGGAAAAAATAAAGAGATTATATTTTTATTGTTGACCTTAAGCCAACGATAACACTATGTGGCAGCTTTATAAAAAACCACATAATGTAGATGGTAAATCAACCAAAGAATTCAAATTCATGT
Organism: Gymnocheta viridis; assembly: GCA_956483585.1. NCBI lineage: Eukaryota > Metazoa > Arthropoda > Insecta > Diptera > Tachinidae > Gymnocheta > Gymnocheta viridis. The sequence continues at coordinate 50,356,567 of OY101442.1, read as the reverse complement.
CAACCTAAATGGCCAAATTGCATTATCATTTACAGAGGCGAATATTTGTCGTATAGATTTCTAGAACAATCTTGTAGATTCTCGTTGCTGTTTCTAGAGCTTTCCTGAATGTTATATTTTCGTTATTTTGAATTTCAGTGCTACCAAGTTTGCACACACTGTTGATTAAACTGTGCTTAATAATCGCTGTATTTTTATGTTCGTTAAATTTGAATCTACATTTAAATTTTCTAAAAATATTAAGGAAATATATTAGATTAGGCTTCCCGCATATGAGCCATCGTTGCTAGTTCTTTTCACTCTGATCTCATCTTGACTTGTTCATGCCCTTATATCAATCTTTCTCTTGCCGGTTCTGTTCGTTCGTTTTGTCGCTATTGGAAAGAGCATATACATTTTTGTTGTAGGAAAGAATGTGAGGAATGTGAACGTAGTTAATGTTAGAAGGAGTACGTAAATTGTGAGGAGGATGCAAAAGTTGGCACAATTGTACTTTTTTTAGCACTATTTAAAAGTAAAAAGTACTATTATAGCACCCCCATGCCTAATTTAACACTTCGTTGTGAATTTTTTTATATCCAAGGCGGAATTATACAGATGGTGGAGATTCTACAACAGGAACAACATTACAATAACAACTGACATCTCAAACCTTATGTTAACATAGACAAATTTTGACATACGGGCTTCTTATTTGTGGAGTAGAACACCTGCTTAAACACGTCTTGTTTTGGACGAAGGTGTCAGATATGAAAAATTAACTAAATGAACCGATGTTTACCGATATTTCAAAAATTACTGGAGGAATATTATCCATCCCACATTCTTCTGCAAATATGGAAAGATTTATTATCCTTTCAAAATGTAATAAAAACAAAAGAGAGGAACAGGTTGATTGTTTCGACTGTCTCTATCTAATCCAAACAAAATATTTGCTGAAGTCATCTAATTCGTACTGCTACAATTTACAAATGACTAAGAGTTTGTTGGCAAGAAATATATCATAAAGTATAATTTTATATTTAGATCTCAACAACTGACAGTCTTTGTGTACCTTTCGGAATTAAGCATTCAATTTAATTGTTAACTTTGTCTACATAATACATATGTATATACATAAGGACAAATGAATTTCAATTACATAGTATGTACAAATGAATTTTTATGTACGTTTTTAGTTAATTGTTAATAAAAAATATTTAAAAAATAAAAAGTACAATCGGACTGAAAAATGTACTTTTTCTTAAAACTTAGTACAATTCAAAAATTTCATTTTGCATCCCTGGTGTACGTAGAAGGCCGAGGCACATAGAATCCGTCAAACGTTACACGCTGCTTTTTTCAACTGACATTAAAATATCGGCGGAGGAGGTCGACACAATGAGTACTTTGTTGACGGATATTAAATCAGCTTCATTTGATTAAAGTACACATTTTTAATAGAATTAGAGGATATTCTTTTTTTTTAATTTTTATTTAATTTAATTTTGTCACCACACAACACAAAAAGCTTAATAAAAACAAAGCAAAAAAAATATATTATATACATATATAAAGTACTCAATGTACGTTAGAAGTTAAAAGTTGCCCAACTTTAGTACTTTGCGTTGACGGAGACGTGCCGAATGTAACAAAACTCATTAGAAAACCTGTATTTCAACTTAGTTGTAAGTTGAAAAAAGCAACGTATAACGTACGACGGATTCTATGTGCCTAGGCCTTTGCTGTAATAAAGACTGTATTGTTGCTGTTCAAAAGAATGTGAGGAATGTGTACGTCCGTTAGTTTTTTGTATTTCGTAGGATTTAATCGTGTGTGCTAGTGGTCGACCTAACTCATCTTTTTCGAAAACGCTTCCTTGCTCGAGAAAAACACAAACGGATATTTATCACACTCTTTAAAATAAAATTCGGGAAGTAATTTGCTTCTGTCCTGAAAAGTCCTCACCAAGGCAATAAGCTTATTTGTTTTAGCCTGTATTGTTATTCAGCTATGTTTTGGTTGTTTTAGTTTGTAGATGTAGAGGGCTGTAGTGAATTTATAATGTGGATGGCGAATAGCAACATTATAATTAATCGTTGGCTGGAACTTACAATTGCCCTGAAGATTTTTCATTCTATTTCTAGAACAATCTTTTAAATTCTCGTTGCTGCTTCTAGATCTTTCTTGAATGTTCTATTTCAGTTATTTTGAATTTGAGTGCTCCCAAATTTGCACACACGGTTGATTAAACTGTGCTTATTCATTGCTGTATTTAAATTTTAATCTACATTTTAATTTTGTAACAACATGTACATATGTATGTATACTACTTTATATCTATTGTTCAAGTTACGTATGCACCTTATTGCAATGTAATATCCACACAAAAATATAAATGTGATAAATAAGGCCAAGCTCCAACCCAAAAACTTCGGCCATCAAAAGTATTGGCAACAAAAAGAGGATCAAGTTCTTGATAGATAAAATAGCAGTTAATTTTCATGCGAAGTTTCAACTTGGCAACATTTTTTTCCATAGTTTTTTTCCGATATCAGAGAGGTAAATCTATTAAAAATCAAATTCTTTTTTTTGGAGTAGAAAAGTAAAAAAATATTGCAAGGTTAGAAGTTTGCCCAGAAATGATATGGTATTTTATATATCAAGAACTTAGTCCTCTTCTTGATCTTCCGCTATCAACTAAGGTGCCAAACGGTAACAAAGCACTATTGTAAGTAAATTGTTGATACTTGTGAGGTGAATAAAATGTAACTGAAAACACCGCACCACCACCGTCGTTTTTGATAACTGGAGTCGTCGTCCAATACATCGAATTTTTAAGACTGTTAAATGTAGTTAGACTGATAAATTCATTGTTTATTTTAATTTGCGATTGTAATTGTAGATCACACTATACAATTTTTCGTTTTTAAAAATTTGTTGGTAGTCGGGGGCAGCAACAGATGTCAAAATTTTATACTGTCAAGAAAGATATCATTGGGCACAGAAGAAACATGAAATTTTTTCTCCACAAGAAAATATATTTTAACTTCTCTACCGTTTGGCACACGCCCTTATAAATTATGTACATACGAGTATGTGTTTTTTGTAAATTAAATTTGTTGAGTTACTGCTAACTTGCGTATATCAATAAAACAATATTATCGGACTTTTCACAAGAATTATAGAAATAAAGATTACGACATGCGCATGATTTCCTGTTAGATGACGCGGATTGACCCTTGTGAGAACGAAAAATATAAAAAGAGAAGGATAATTAATATGGAAGTTATTAGCCGATGGGTGCACAGTTCGCGTGACGTCGTAATTTTTATATACGTAACATAGTTTTCTTGAATTTTTCATACCTTTGTTGAATCTTCTTGCATTTTCGTATGCTCTGCAATAAATTGCACGCAAAAACAACTGCGATGTACTCTTGGTGGACATTTTGAGTGTGAGAATGCTGGGTTAGTTAAAATAGGACTCTTCATACCAGATGGCCCCACTTCTAGGTCTGGAACTGCAGTTATTTCGTCAGATTCGGACTGTGTTAGAGGTGGAATAGGACCATGTATCTGACAACTTCCTCCAAAAGGACCACTAGCGGTGAGACTAAAAATAACAATTAATATATGATTAGATGAACTATATGTGTTAAATTACATAAGGAAAACGTAAATAAAACAAATGTTACGTTAAAAGAACTTATACATAAATCCCCAAAAATATAACAAACAAGCACTACTGCTATATTCGGCTGAGCCGAATCTTACATATTGTTATCTTAATATAGAAAGATCCTACATATATTTTTTTTCAAAATCGAGTGTTTAACCTTGAATTTATTGAAATAAGCAAAAAACACAATATAGAAAAAAATTTTAGGGCCTTTCTATATTAAGGTAACGATATATACCCTTCACCAAAGTGTGGAGAATAAAAGAAAACAAAATCTTCAAAATCTGGTAAGAATATCGCCAATTATTATATAAATCTGCTAGTCTGGCGATTAAAATGTTGCAATATTATTTTCTTATTAAACAAATTTTAAAGTTACCAACAATTAAATAAAAAGGAAAACAGTTTTTAAATAAAAAGTAATGAAAATAATTGAAGTGCATTGAAGGCATGCTTGGTATTCGCAAGGAAGATAACGTTCCAGTGCTGCAGTGGCTGCTGGGTAGAATCAGCCGGATTTACAAGGGGAATAATCGACTTATTAGAGTCTGCGACGTCAAAACTACAAAGGGAACTTTCAAGCGGCCAATACATATGTAGATTGGCGCCACACACTGGACCATTTCGCGAGAAGGCGGTCAAAAATCTATAACTTTTGACTGGATTGGAATTTTCATACGCGGTTTATTTATTTACTATGTGAGACTATAGGCTCAAGTTTAAGGCATAATTTAAAAATCGATCGGTTAGAAAAATAGTTATGATGGGTTAAAAATGCATTTTAAGTTTTAGCTGATTTTTGGTACAAAAGTGAAGTTTTAAAACTTGTTAAAAAAGTTGGTTTTACACAGTCTTATATTTTTGGTCACGTTTACAACTTATACTTATTAAAATCTTAAATTTTGTCATTCCAAACTTTGGCGAAATTTGTAGTACGAAGGGCCACAGGTTGGTTTTTTGAAGCAGTTTGAGTTTAAACTTTGTTTATTAAGTAGGGAACATAAAAAATACAAACATTGGTTCAATTTTACTTTAGATAAGGAGGTCTAATGTACATAAAATGTCAAAACGATAAGAATAACGATACCTCTAATGTTTTGAAAAATTTCTATTAATTAAACGATTTCAGTAAATATTTCTTCTAAATAGCCTTGATTTTCATCTTCTAGAAGTAGTTTAGCTTCTACGTCTAATTCAATAGAGTTAGATTTCCATTTTTGTCTGATATTGGACATATAGGGATCTGATGTGCATAATAAAATTGTTATCAGGTCTTCATTAAAACAACATCTGCAAATTTTACTTGTGTTGTGCTCGCGAAACAATCTGTAGTCTTTGTTTTTTTTCTTGCGCTTCTTCAGATAGATCTCATATTGGTAGCATATTGTGCTGAACTATTTGTGCCCCAGGGTACAAAATTTTATGAACTGTGGATGGCATATGCCTCCAAGAATATTTTTCGTTATAAAGTATACATAGGTGTTTTTTTGTGTACTCTCCAAATTTTTTTGCATTTATCTTTCTGCTGAATGCTAGAACTTGTAATACAATGTTGAATCAACTTATTACTCTATACGGTGGGAAAATCCCAGAATTCTTTTCATTGGTTCGCTTCCGCAAATTCCTTACATTGATTTTTATTAAATTTTAAATCCAAAAATAGTGCGAACGCTTCTTCTGGAGTAAATTTGTTGTCTTCATTTGGTGTAGGAATATTTCTCAAAATCGTCTCTGTCTTGGAATTTGTAGATAAGATTTCGAAAACAAGTTCCTTAACTTAACTGAGTAACACTCAGACAAATAGTATGCTTACCAACCAGTAGGTGTATTACCTTCTTTGGAAAAGCGATAGTGATAGAGGACAGGTGGTGAAAGTGAGAAGGCTTAATTGTTTCAAAACTCTGATATTTCAACAACAACAACAAACACAATGGCATACTATTAGAGTAATTTGTATACTACACATCGCTCCTTTAACGCAACATGATCATAAAAAACCAAGTTTCTTAGGAAAAAAATTATGTTGAAGGTACTTCTTTATATGTAAAAAGTTTTTCTTAAGTATATGTATGTATGCTTAATCCAAACCAAATGTATACACACTAAAAAGCCAATACAGGCCATATACAAACATTGGTTGGTTGGTTTAAGTGGCTGCCCTCTACACGTAGGCATTCAAGTATAATCTAGATGATTCCTTTTTGAAAGGACCTGTATACTCGTCGGTGTCAACCTATGTATAACCGTCTCTAAGTACTCGGAAACGTTGATTGGTACTATATCCAACCCGTCGCATTGAGATATCTGATAAGATCACTCAGCCTTATTTCTGATAAATCTAAATGTCCTCTAGTACATGACTGCCTAAAAATTTGTGTCTCGAGAGATGCAAAGCTGGATATTCGCAAAGAAAGTGGAAGATTGTCTCTTCTTTGCTTTCTTCTCATTATAGGACAGGCCTATCCTACTAGCATGTCTGCCAACCGTCCAATGCCCCGTCACGACTGCAATCTTAGGGATAGAAGCGCTGCTTGGCTGTCGACAGAGATGCCGACTTTACCATGTACCTTCCTGTCGACCAGCATTCTGGCCGCTTCCCTTATAAGCAGAATTTTGGCCTCAAAAACAGTGGGGGGACGGAAGAAGCGCTCTATACCTAGATCATCTGAAAAGACTCCAGAGCCGACACCGCAGACCATTCTTGATCCATCAGTATATACTATGACGTCATATTGCCTTACTATTGTTCCTCCCTTCCACTCCTGCATGGTTGGAATTAGGACTTTGAACATTCCAAAGTCCAGACGAGGCACCATGTTATCAATAGAGGTAGCTGATCCAGGATTCTGGCGTGACCATACTTTGAAAAGAAGTGCTCGACTAAAGCCGTGTTAAATTAACAGTTGCCTTGATTGAAGTCGTGAAACGTTGTTTATTTAAAAATACCTGCAGAAGTCGAAATACTTAAATTGTTTATTCAAACGCATTATTAAAGTCGTGAAAGTGGTGGGATTGTTTAATTAAAATAACTTGATTTAATTACAATATGCAAAATACCTGCTTAAAGATTTTACTTAAAAATATATTAACAATATTTACTTGAAACTATTAACAAATTTATTTACTTAAAAATATTATTAATATACTTATTCAAAAACCCGTCTTAATTCAAATACCTACGAGTACCAACCATTAAAAACTAGTTAACCTACAAATATCACTAAATAAATCACAACAAATTGAATTTAAAAATTAAATAAGAGTTTTTAATTGAGACCAAAGTATTTACATACGTACATACATATGTATTTGAGTGGTCACAGTTTTTGTACCGTCAAAATACACTGTGTGGAATTTTTTAAGTCATAGAAAAATAACCATATACGGACACCACTACGTGATAAAAGACCACAAAAAAGGAAGACCCGTGTATCCTAGTTTTGCCCAAAGTCATTTGTGGGCCCCCAAAAATTTTGGCCTCGGTGTCATTTTTGCAAAATACTGACCATTTTCTCAGGCTCATATCTAGCAAATCGTTCGGAATTTTGATTTACTCTCTAAGGCAAAGTTATTGTCATAAAGAACAAAAACTGTGAACATACAAAATAAAAAATCTTCATCTTCAAGATGAAAACCGCAAAAATTGTTTAAAATTTAGATTTTTTACCTTTTTTCCATTGTTCAGGTCCATAGATAGCAAACCGTTAAGTATTCAAGAAAACAATCAACTATAAAAATGTACCTCAATAAACAACTTTCCACAACATATGAACTTCCTACGAATGATTCTTAATACCGTTTAGGTAGCGCTCAGGTAGCCGCAAAAGTTAAATATTTCCCGAAAATTGTTTAATTTCATTTGTTTTTTCTTTACTTCAACATTCAGATACAAGTTATTATTTTCCTTTATCGGAAAATAAAAAAAACAATTTTTTTATTTAGTTTAAAAGGACAGCGTGTCTGCCCTTTATTCAAGTCAAATACAAACTTAAAACTATTTTAAATTTTCTTCTTGCTTAGCAGACTTAATTCTAAAAGTGGCATGATTATCGATTTTTAGTTATTGCCCTCATTTCTCAAGAAATGCTAAAACGGTTTTTAATAGAAAAGTCAATGTAAGCGATTGGGTTTAATGCTCAGGTTGCATTATTTTCAGGTGCGACGAACTTTATAATTTCTTAATTTTTGTTGTTATCGACCTTTTCCTAATTTTATTGTTATGATTTTTAGAAATTTCTAAAACGGGCTTATCAAGGTCACGTATTTATGTATGTAAATAAAAAGATTATTCCATAGTTTTTTCCGACGTTTCGTTGGAGATTCCCAACATCATCAGGGATATTTTATTAGATATAATCTTTTCGTCAATTATTCACATTTATAGAAAAAACACACATTTAGTTTTACACAACATAAAACACAAATAATATTTAACAAAACAAATGTAAAAAAAATATAATTAAAAAAATCACAGTATACATTCTTATTAAACTAGCTATCACAGAAGAAAAATCAAACTTTTTTTTAACTGATCGGTAAATTGCGGTTTTTCACTTTTGATTTTAATTATTTTATTTTGTTTTTAATATATTTTTGTTTTAATAAATGTTTGCGTTAACTTACATACTATACTATCTATTACAAAAATGTACCTAAGATCTAAATAAACAACTCACGCGATCACGCATCGACCGCAGCAGCAAAGGTAAAGCAATAAGCTCAGCATACGCATCAAGGGACGCAGCAAACAATATAAAAGCGACGCGACGGCAACGAGAGCTCAGCGGTGAAAGTTATAGGGAAAGTTCTATAGCGTAATTCGAGCACAACATTTGGCAACAGACAATTTCAATATGCAGTGTGAAAAAATTGATTTATTTTGTTACGTTTGCGGTCATCAAATCAGAAAAAAAAGTTGTATAAGATTTCAAAAGGAAAAGAATCTTTTAACTAGTGAATTCAAAAGAGCATATACGCACCTAATACATGACATGGTGGAGTGGAGGCAAAGATAGTATGAAGTATTGTAAGCCGGTAAACTGGATTAATCGCCCAGGAGATCATGATGCAACCAGTTGCTATGCATGTGTAAATTACACATGTCGTCTAAATCGACATGACTGAGAAGAACAAAATTTATAAAGCAACTATACTAGCCACACTACTAGATGTTTCTGTGTCGAGCTTGAAAGCAGTGTTATTGCATGCGTCGAACGGAAAACCATCCATTCCGCTAGTAATGGGTATTAAACATGAAAGAAAGTTATGAAACATTGAGAGGTATAATGAAAAAAATCAAATACTACGAAAATAAATGGAAGATTTGCTGTGATTTGAAGGTCATCAACATTTTGCAAGGGCTTTCCAAAATTCTTTTGTTTTATTTGTAATTGGGATTCGCGCTCACCTCTGAATCAATTCCGATTTAATTCGTGAAGACCAAAAGGAAGTGTGGAGGAACAAATGAAACAACATAGACTGAAAAATGCACCATTAATTGACAATACTCAAGACATCTTTCTCCCATAGCTCCACATAAAATTAGAAATTGTTAAAAAAATTTCAGGACATTTTTTACTTTTGCGGCTACCTAAGCGCTACCTACACCGTATTATGAATAATTCCTAGGAAGTTCATATGTTCTAGAAAGTTGTTTACTGAGGTTTTAGGTACATTTTTATAGTTGATTGTTTTCTTAAATACTTAACGGTTTGCTATCTATGGACCTGAACAGTGGAAAAAAGCTAAAAAATCGAATTTTCAAAAATTTTTTGCGATTTTCATCTCGAAGATGAAGGTATTTTTATTTTATATGTTCACAATTTTTGTTATTTATGACAAGATCCCTCAGAGATTAAATCAAAATTCCGAACGATTTGCTAGATATGAGCCTGAGAAAATGATCAGTATTTTGCAAAAATGACACCGAGGCCCCAAATCTTTGGGGGCCCATAAAAAAGTGCGTGACTTTGGACAGAACTGGGAGACACGGGTCTTCTTTTTTTTGGTCCTTTATCACGTAGTGGTGTCTGTAAATGGTTATTTTTTTGTGTTGCACTGATATCAATAGATTTTTGTTCTAGAACAAAAAGTAAGTATATTTTTTCCAGTTTTTTTAGCATTTCACTAGTAGGTTTAAAATTTGCGCCTCCATTTTCTTAATACCCTCTTTCGCTAAAATAATAGATGAAATTGTGTTAGTTGACAATTTATTTCTCGAATCCGTTTTAATATTGTTTAGCTTACAAAGACCCTTTCTACGGAAGAATTAGAAATTGGTAATATTAGAAGAAATTTTATAAAAGTTTCTTAATTTGGGAAGATATTTTCACCAGTCTAATTCTTTATATTGAAAACGTTTTTCCAAAAAGTTTTGACATCTAAGAAAGATTTAACTCTTTGTGGTCCAAAAATGCATGTTCGCGCCAGTCATTGTTTAATTTTTGGTAATCTATTTCAACTGAAGAAAATCTGGTTTTGAAATTTTAAAACTATTTTATTTTGAATGGTTGTGCAAATTTTAAATCTACTATATCTATAAAGCTATAAAGGTCATCATTAAAATGTAATCTATTTTTAATTTGGGTAATAACTTCAATGTAAAAATTTCGGTACAGGTATACATTTTTTGTTGCTTTGATTCCGAATAAAATGAAATAGTCTCTTGTGCAGCGAAAACAATATACATTTAATTTTGTTATACAAAAAAGTTTATTTATGTGATAAACCAAAAAGATTTATTATTTTATAATATCTGTTTTTATATAACTAGGCAAGAAAATTTAAGCATTTTTCTAACAAAATTTTTTTGTTTGTATAACAAACAATATGATAAAAGTTGATAAAAATAAAGCTCTTAAAAAAAATTATAAAAATAAAATAAAAATTGGTTTAAAAAAATAGACAGGACTATTTAAAAACCTAAAAATACTAAATGTAAATAGTGGGAAATAAAGTTTTATAAAAACATAAATTGAACAGTGAAAAAAATAAATAAAAATAAAACGCAAAACACTCGGCTATGTCTGAGCATTGCAGTAAATGTAAAACATCAATTCGTGGTGAAACAGGGATTCGATGCGCGGGAGTATGTAACAAAGTGTATCATGGATCCAGTAAATGTTCTGGTATTGACCAGTATTCAACAAAGATTTTGGAACAGAATAATTTCATACGTTACATGTGTGATGATTGTTTGCAATACATTCAAAATGTCGACATGGTAATAAGAGACATTCAAGAAACAGTGCAAAAAAACCGACAAAACCTGGTTGAATATAAACATGAATTTAGTTCATCACTGAGAGAAAATGAAGAAGAAATTAAGGAACTTTTGAAAGCTATCGAACTACGTTATGAAGACAGAATGAAAAGAATAGATATAGTTCAAAAATTTTGCGAAAAAAATGTAGAGGAGGTTAAAAAATTGTATGGATATGTTAATGAGTTTGAAAACAACAACAAAAAAATGTACAAGTCATTTGAAGAAAATAATGTTAATATGTGTAACGAGATAAAGAAAGTGATCAAGCAGACAAGTGAAAAACAAACAAAGATTTCATATGCAGAGTCAGTAAAAAACAAAACAGCATTGCCAGATCTAAATAAACAAGTACCATTAATAGTAAAACCTAAAGAAAAACAAGGAATAGATAAAACTAAGGAGGAGTTGAACAATAAGGTCGATCCGGTAAACTTGAAAATTGCAAGAGTAGAAAATAGAAGAAATGGAACGGTGATAATTCAAAGTGAAAATGACGAAGAAAGGGGAAAAAATTAGAAGTGCAATACAAAGTGAACTAAACGATGGATATGAAATTAAGGTGCCCAGTCCAATAGAACTGAAAATAAAAATAACAGATATGACATTCAACTACGAGGATAACGAATTTATTGAAAAATTGAAAAAACAAAATCCAATGATTAATAAAAGTGAAATAAAAATTATAGGAAAATATGAGTATAAAAGAAATAATAAAACAATATACATACAATGTAAAATTAATAGTAGATAAGGAGACGTATACCAAAATGATCACAGCACAAAGAGTTAATATAGGATGGGAAAGATGTCGAGTTTTTGATGGAACGGATGTTCTACAGTGCCTTAAATGTAAAGGATATAATCATATGGCCAAAGAGTGTAAAAACCAAGAAATATGTTTAAAATGTCATGGTAATCATAAAACTAGAGAGTGCAGTAAGGAACAAATTGTTAAATGTATTAACTGTGTTAGAATGAATATAAAACTGAATATGGGGTTGGATGAAAATCATCTTACAAATAGCAAAGAATGTCAAGTGTATCAAAACAAATTAAACATGAAAAAGAAAAGAATGGGCTTAGCAATATAACAATCAAAGAAAATATGTACGTGCACTGTACACAAACGTACAGGGGTTGGTTAATAATTACAATCAAATTGAAACAATTGCTGCAAATGAAAACTTGGACTTAATAATACTCTCTGAGACTCATCTAACCGAAATGGTCGATGAGAGTGAAATAATTTTGCAACATTATGAACACATGATATCATATTCAAACTCAACAAGAACTGGAGGTGTTATTATATACTTTAAAAAAAATTGGAAGGTGACAAAAATTCTAGAAAAGTATGAAAACTCAAAATATTGGATTCTAGCTTGCGTAGCCGAATATGATAACACTCGTATGATTATTGCAGCAGTATACAGATCACCCAACTGTAGTGAAGCTGAATTTTGCATGGTGTTCGATGAAAGTTTAGATGAAATCTGTGATATTATAATAAGTGGATTGGACGCAACATAATTTTTATAAAAAGAAAATTGAAAGCAGTTTAAATGATAATGGGCTTAAACAAGTAGTAAACGAGTACACACGTATAACAAAAACCTCCAAGACTCTAATTGATTATGTTATAACAAATAGCCATAAAGTATCAGTGGAAAATAGTATCAATAATAAAATAGCAGACCATGAAACATTGTATATTAATATTGACATAAAAAGTGAACAAGATAATCAAAATGAAACAAGTATCAAAAATCATGAGACTTTTAAATATAATAAAAACACATTTTACGGTCATTTAAATACAGTAATAAACTATGAACAATTAAGAGATGTAAATGAACAGGCTCTAATGATTGATAAAAGTTTAGAAGAAACTATTAACAAATTTGTAAAAAAATAACGAGAAAACAACAGAATAACGTTAATAAATGGTTTAATAATGAACTACGGTTATTAAAACTGAACAAAGTTATAAAATACCAAAAAGCAAGGCTTGAGAATACTAACGAGGCGTGGTCAAGTTATAGAGCAATCCGAAATTTATATAAAGTAAAGCTATAGAAAACGAAAAGAATAAATATATTAACAATAGAATAAATAATGCCAAAGATCAAAAGCAAATGTGGAAAGAAATAAAGGACTTAGTTCTAAAAAAGAAACCAACTGGGATAAAAAATGTGATATTTAGTGGTATAGAATATAACGATAATAAGAAAATAGCTAGTCATTTTAATAAATATTTTGTAAATAGCATTAAGTCCATAAGAGATTCGATCGAAAATGTGCAATATAGAAACAATATACAAACAGTAAATCAAAAATTTAAATTCCGTGCAATATCAATCTTTGAACTTAAGAATATAGTAAAGACACTTAACAAAAAACCGGATTATTGTAAAGTATCAGGAAGAATGATTGTTGATAATTGGAACATAGTTGGAGGAATATTATTACATATCGTTAATAAATCATTAGAAAATGGAGTGTTTCCGGAAAGTTGGAAAGAGACAATGGTAACTCCGATTGAAAAAGACGTGTGAAAAAATATTGGAGAAAGTAGTGAAAAAACAGTTGGAAGATTATATGGAAAAAATGCATTAATATCAAAATATCAATCTGGATATAGAAAAAAATTTTCGTGTGAAACTGCTGTGAATTATGTAATAAATCGATGGAAAAAATAGAAAAAAATAATGGCAATATTCTTGGATTTTAAAAGAGCTTTCGAAACAATAGACAGAAAAATAATGATTGAAAAACTTTATATGTACGGAGTGCAAGGTGTTGAACTTGAATGGTTTAAGTCCTACTTGGCTAATAGAAAACAAATTACCACTATAAATGGCATAAGATCAAAGTCAATTGAAAATGAGTTCGGTGTTCCACAAGGATCCATCCTAGGAGCATTATTATTTAGTATATATATAAATGATATGCCCCAAATTCTAACAAAAAGTGAAATTATTCTATATGCGGACGACACTCTAATATACGGAAGGAGACACGGCAGAACAATGTCAAAACGACATGATGAGCGATATAAATAATATCAATATTTGGTTAAAAATGAATAAATTAAAATTAAATGAAAGCAAAACAAAAATAATAGAAATAAATATGACTAGTGACACAGACTTTAAAATAAATGATAAAATAATAGAAAAAGTAAAACAAATTAAATACCTGGGTTTCATAATAGACAAAGAACTTAAATTTAAAGAACACATAGAATACGTCTGTAAAAAAATTGGTAAAAAAATAGGATTTTTAAAAAGAATCCGAAATAAAGTCTCTACATTAACAGCAATTAACATATACAACACGACGATAAAACAACATTTTGACTTTGGGTCTACAATTATTTATACATGTAGTAAATCAACGCAACTTGAGCGACTGCAAAAACTGCAAAACAAGGCAATGCGAGCAATATTAAAATGTAACAGATACACGCATATACAAGGTGGCGCAAAAGTAATCCTCCTATCAGAAAATGCCATAAATTTTGCGATTGGCCCCTAATGTCAGTTCTGTTTTGACATTTGTGTAGTAAACACATGCGAAATACACGTTAATAAACAATGTTACGCTACACTGCTCCAGAACGCGGAATATTGGTGACTATTTATTTGACCAATAATCGGTCGGTGACTTTGGCACAACGTGAATTTCGTCGCAGATTTCTTGGCCGTCCAACGCCTACTGGTGAAACCCTGCGACGTTTAGCCGCTCGCCTCGAAGAGACTGGCACAACACGAGATGCTGCCAGGCGTGGCAGACCCCGGAGTAGCCGTTCTGCAGAGAATATTGCTGCTGTAGCCGAGGATGTCATGGAAACGGTTACTGTGAATGGTGAGCGCTACAGAGCAATGATTAACGAGTTCTTTTTGCCGCAACTTGATGAATTGGGATTGGAAAACATGTGGTTCCAACAGGACGGTGCAACGGCACACACTGCACGTGCCACAACCGATATGCTGAAGGATTCATTTCCCGGGCGCCTAATCTCCCGTTTTGGCGATTTTCACTGGCCAGCAAGATCGCCTGATTTGACCGCTGCAGACTTCTTTTTGTGGGGCTTTTTGAAGTCGCGGTTTTATGTCAACAAGCCTCAGACTCTTGCAGCTCTTAAAGACAATATCCGTCAAGAATGTGAGGACCTATCGCCGGAAGTTTTGGCCAAAGTGATGGAAAATGCCATAAAAAGGGCTCAAATGACAATCAACTGTGGCGGCGGTCATTTACATGACATCATATTCTCGACTTGATGTAAAAAAATTAAAAGAACAAATAAAAATAATCCACAAGAAGAATCTCAAAGTTTTTCATTTTTTTTTAATTACAGCCAAAAAACATCGGAAGGTTATTTTTGCGCCACCTTGTACAAGTCATGCTTAACACACTTAAATGGTTAAATATAAAACAAAGATTGGAATTAAATACCCTACTATTTATCCGAAAAATTAAACAAGGAAATGCACCTGAGTACCTTTGTGAACAAATACGATATGTGGGAGATGTTCAACATTACAGATTGTGAAACGCGGAAGATTTTAGACTGCAACGAGTTACCACAACAGCAATACAACTATCTCTTTTCTATAAAGGCCTTAAATTATTTAATTCATTATCAAATAATATTAAAAATGAACGAAATGAGTATGTATTTAGAAATGAATGTATAAATTTAGTAAAAAGAAATGTAATTCTGTGATTTTTTTTGATAAATATGGTAAAATTTATAATGTGAAAAGTTAAAGTATTAAAAAAATACTAATAAATATATATAATAATAATATAACATTGAAAATTCTGATTGTAAAATTAAATTCAAATTAGTTAAAATACCAACACAATATGAAAGGATTTCTAAATATACTTTGGTAAATTTGCTGTTTTTTTTCCTGCAAATAGTAGAATAGTAAAAAACTGGTAGAAAAATTGTATATATCGCACTTGATCAACAAGAGGGTATTAACTCGAAATTTAAATTTTTTCACTTTTCTCCAAAACTTGCATTCTAATATTCATATTTAGCTGCTGTAAAAATTTCACATTGTTTTGTCTATGTTTCGCTAATGAAACGGATGATTTAAAATCTATTTTTCATATACCTTTGATGTAAAATCAAAAAGTATTTTGCTTCTGTTGAAAATTTTAAAATTTTGAGTTAATACGCTCTTGTTGATCAAGTGCGATATGTATGTATATTGCAACGAATATTTTGGCTCAAGTTCAAATCCGAGTTTGCCCATTTATTTTTTATAATTGTTTTTAAATTTAATTTTTATTAGAATTTTTTTTGGATGAATTCATTATTTATTTATTAAGAGAGTGCTATATAGTATATCTAACAATTTTAGTATTCATCAGACTAGCAGAACGGATCAGTACTGATTTCGAGGTCGCTACACCATCTCATCAGCGTTCTTTGTTCAATTTTACTGCTTTTGACGGTGGAAACTAGTGATTAGGAATGTCAACTATTTAACCGTATAATTTAAGAAATTAGAATACGAAAAGTGTAACTCATTCATTTTTACACGTTAAATCTATTTCGGTTAGTACGAAATCCCAACTCTGATGAATAACTACTCCAAGTATTCCAGTCTCTCTCGATTATTCAGCGCCATTGGCCGCTGAGAATTAAGCTGCTTTTTAATCATGTTACTTGGTTTTTGTCTTTTGTGGTTGAATTTCTTTTTAGTATTCAACCAACTGCTTACAAACATTAATTACTTATGAAGACAAAACTTATACATAGCTGTAAGTTTGTGCGTTGATTCTCCCTTTTTATGTGTTTGCTGAGAGGGGATTATAAGAGTTTAGAAGGGGTCAATCTGTAAAAAGGGGAATTAATTATAAACGCTCGTGGGTAAGTGATTAAAATTATTGGGGTAGGTTGAGATACACAGGGAATTCGATTTCTAAAATTAGCAATTGTAGTTGACCTTTCTTACCTATTTCCACTTCTGATAATAGTAAACGGTAGGTATCTTTTTGGGCTTTCTTTAAGATTATTCTGCTGACATTCAGTTTATTTAAGGGTATGTATAAATGACGAATAAGTCTCTCATAAATACAATTGGGTTTAGCGATAAGTGTTATTTAATTTCTTTACCTGTAAGTATTTTATGTACTTTCTTTTGCGTTAAATATTTAATTTAAGTTCTTTAGTGGTAAGTATTTTATATATATACATAATTTCTTTATAGCAAGGTTATATTTTAAGTGAATGATCAAATGGTGTGTAAATACTAGCAGACAAGTTTAGCTTGCTGGTACAAACGATGAAATGCAAGTGTCTGATTGATTAAAAATGAGATTAGTTGTGTCCGTCGTGTTTATACAACAAGGAATTAACCGTTTGGAAGTTTTAATTCCAAACATCTGGTACCAAATTTTTAAGTGTTGCCAAATTTGCATCTTGTACACTTGAAAAAACTACTTCAATTATTTTTTTATAATTTTAGTGTCCAAATGAGTTTGGACAACTTTCAATTACATAAATAATACAAATATTTTTAATTAGTACAGTTTTTGTAGTATAATACAGAAAGTGGCAAAACTGGTTTGAACCAAATAAGACAAGCAAATTTGAGTGCCTGAGGAATGTAAACAAAGCAAATATCAATGTATGTACATAAGTATGTACATATGTATGTATTTTATTTATTGTATTCGTACGTTTATTAAAATTAATGTTATTGCTCTATAACTTCAAATTTACTTTATATTATCATCATATTGACAAAGGTTAAAAATAAAAGTTAAATTTAAAAATAAAAATCAAGAAAATTTCTGCAGAAAAAAATCCAAAATACTTACAAAAAAATTATTTAAAAGAAAAAAAATGGGAAAAGGTTATTATTAAAATTTTTTCAACTGTCTTGAAAATGAAAACTAGACATCGGCTTCTTGATCAAAATTAAATATTTTCTATGAAAACAAAACAGATGAAATTCAAGTTCAATACATAAGTACATATATATAAAATATATTGCTTTTTAGAAAGAAATTTAATCTTCCAAATAAATGATTTGAAAAGATCACCAGATTTATATTTCCATTCACAAATATAAGTTGGTTTACTTTTTCTGTATTTTTCCAATAACTCTTCTAGTTTCAGAAAGAGCGTATCAGCTATTAGAAAATATTCTTTCTGATGGTCCGCTACTTGCTGGTATGCACAATATTTTACAGCTGACTTTACACGATTTCTTGGTTAAATGTCTCGTCCATATGTTCAGCATGTCTATGTTGAAAAAAAATCACCTAAAAGATCCAAATTTTCCGATGATAATACGTTTTGGACATGTGGGGTATGTTGAGAGTCATGGTTAATTTTTTCAAAGTCTATTTTGAAGTTACTTGACCGTGAACAGGAGAGGGTGAAGAAGTTCATCAGTGACAGAAGTGTAGCCAACTCTGTTGACTCACTGGAGCTTCGTGGGGTGTGTTTACTGCTTTATCATTACCACCATGGAATATGAAATCAAGGAACTTGCTCGCAACTACCCATTTGTGGTAGATGTGCTAATGGATCGCACTACGCATTACAGAGAAAATTCATTCCTTAGCAGAACAGTTCGTAAATGGAATAAGCTTCCTGTAGAGGTCCTTTCTGTTACTTTCAATGTAGGAAAGTTCAAGTTGAATGTCCACACACACACTACTCCCTTTATCCTCTTTTCCAATACAACTGTCGTACTTCCGGCACAATCGATTGAATATGTAGGGGTCATCCCCTGAGTTATTGCCCGTGTCTATATTGCGCCATCTGCATTCAGCCTTATAGAGATAATGCTTGGAGATGCAGTTTGTAATAGTGCCAAACGGCGTTGGAGGTATTCAGAGCAGAGCCAGCTCGTCCGCCTGTTCGTTGCCTGAAAAATTGCTGAGTGCTGGAATCCAGATGAGGGTGAGATCAGCCTGACCACCCAGGCTAGATAGCACACTCCTACACTGCCCTACTCGAATAGAGGAAGTGGTATGCGATCTTAGGGACAGAAGCGCTGCTTGGCTGTCGACAGAGATGCCGACTTTACCTTGTACCTTCCTGACGACCAGCATTCCGGCCGCTTCCCTTATAGCCAGAATTTCGGCTTCAAAAACAGTGGCTTTGTTAAGGAGACGGGACGAGTGTATAAACAATTACATAAAATACGCAATAACTATTTACTATATTGAAATTAATGTCAGAAAAATTACAAATAAACAGCGAATCGACCGATTGGTGGACTTCATAGAAAATAATCCTGATATGGGAAGACGCAATGGTCAACTATGTCAAGGAGACTTGGGAGCGATTCGCTGTTGAATTGAATAATCTTGGTCCACCCTCAAGAACGGGAGCAGAATGGCAAACTATGAATATTTTTAGTGTTAAATTGTAGTCTTTTTTTATTTATGACCAATGAATTACTGTTTTTGTTGCCTCTTTTAAATAATGAAAAGCTTTCATTTAAAAAAATCCTTTGTTTGTTGAGGGTTTTTTGGCTAGTCCTATATACATACATGCATTTCATTGGTGCTAACGCCAAATCATCAGTAGACCTTAAACCATATTTTTGAAATGTTTTAAACCTCTTATCTTATACAATAACTTTAAAAAAACCAATGCGACTTTCAAAAATTACAAAAGTATAAGCATACTCGTAATAGGCTTCGAAATTTATTCGAAAATCCCAACAAAAAATTATATTATTCGATATGAATCTATTTTATTTTCTTTACAAGCTTTATACAATTAGACGCCCTTTGGATGACAATAAAAGTATTTAATAAGGCAAAACGGAAAATAAAATCTTAATTACGTATTTTTTTTATTTATTTATTTTTTTTTTTGAAAGAAGATATCGACGCAATTTCGACTAATAAATTAAAAACATAAAAAACTTTATTTATTTAGTATGCAGTATGCTTTACTTTGTAAAACTTTAATAAATACAAATGTTATTGTAACGAATGCATTATGTTGTTCCTTATTCCTTCTGCTTCTCTGTTTCTTAATAGACTGGTTTCTTCTGATATGGATTCCTGTTGATCTATAGTCAAAAGCTCATGAAGTGGAACCTTGAAATGTGCAAAGCACAACACACATTATCTAGTTTAACCTCTTCATCTGGAGCATAGAACAGAGTTGAAATCGTTGCTCCACTCTTTTGGCAACTTCCATTCGCAAAAAACGAAAGGCAACGTGTAGTTTCATGACGGAGGATGTTAGTATGAATGAATTAGTGGTTAGTGGTCTAAACACATACATAAATTTAGGCTTCACTAATTTGCGTTTAATGTTCCTTGCAAGCACTTGGAAACTTGAAGGACAGTGTTGAACAATACGAGTAAAACAATACAATTGCTGTATCATAAAACACTGAACAAAAGCTTTATTTTACTTATCTTTAAATACAATAAGACATTAAGGAAAAATGCTTAGTTATACTATACAGAAGTGCAAAACTTACATATTGGACTAAAATGCTTAATTGATTTCTTAATAATTAATAAAATTTTTTTGTTGACCTATTTATTAAATTGAGTTAGTAATTGCAACAGGTATTAATATGAATAGTCAATAAGTTGAGTAAGCAAAAATAAAATTGTAATTAAAATTTATTGCCGGCTGACCTATATATTAATATAAAATTCTATAAGTTGAGTAAGCGAATTTATTAATTGAATAAATATAATAAAATTGCAATTAAAGGTTATTGCCAGCTGGCATATTTTTCAATATAAAAATATATAAGCAAGTTAAGTAAAAATAACAAATTGTTATGTAGAATATTCTTTGCACGCAAAAAATATAACAGGGGGCAAATTAAGGATTTCGATATCGAAAGAAATTTCCATACAAATTCAAAAAATTTTGTATGGGATTTACTCGATATCGAATGCCGTAGTTCGCCGCCAGGTTCCGCAATCAATGGAAATGATCCAAAATATTCAATAATCAGTTATTTATTTATTGATTAAAACAAAGGATTTAAAAATATTCTAAAACCCTTATTTTTCTTGCAAATAATGAAAATAATTTCTTATAAATATTGGGTTTTAAACTTACCTCGTTTCAAAACTATATTTTGGTCTTTTTATGAAAAGGAATTTTGGTAGATAATCAATGAAAACATTTTTCACCCAAGGCGCCATTCGATGTGTCTGTGGCGATCTAAAATGTACATTTAGAACTACAACAGTAACACATATGCTAGAAAAGAGAAAATAATGATGTTAAAGATATTATTGATTGATTTCGTTTTAACTATTTATACATTGGGGTTAATACTTTTGATTATTTATTATTTTAATTAGACAGTAATTTTTTGGTCATAAGATAATTAATGTTTACAATCCTGGGATTTTTATTATACATATATAATTATGTACATACAGTACCTCAACTAATTGATCACACGATGGAATCACTAATTAAAATTCGTTTGTAAGTTTTTTATATTTGCAGCCAGACGATTGCGATTTTATATATACATATATAGATACATATAAATATGACTACATGTACTTAAATAAAAACTGCAAAAAATTTAATTAAAAGATATATATTAAATAAATTTTCCAAACAAAAGTTATCAATTTCTTTACATTCACAAATTGTTTATTTTGATACTTAATATGACCCGCTAATACTAATACTTTGTTTTTCAAGCGTTTCGAGATTTTTGCCATAAATCCTACAGGTTAGGGTAGTCAGTGGGACAATTCGAAATTACGCGCTTGATCTCAACCCATGCATGTTCGATTGGTTTAGGTCAGGGGCTTGAGGGTTCCAATCATCTACTTTAAAAACCATTATGTTGAAGCCAAGCTTAAGATACACGTGAAGTGTGTTTCGGATCGTTATCTTGACGGAATATTACGTCCTACACTTTCTAAGCTTTTCTACAAAACTTGCCTTCCTTTTCCATTCTTCTCCATATCCACTGCCACCCATCTTTTCCGAAGTCATTAATTTTATTTCCGTCGGACCATATTACTGGTGCCCAAAGATTTAGGGTCTAGTTTTTTTCCAAACTGAAGACGCAATTTTCTGTGCCGTTTTGTTAAAAGTGGGTTTCTTACTTTTACGTGTCCATGTAACCCATTCATCCTCAGTTTCTTTCTAATGGCTTCAGTTGTAATATTTATACCTTCACTCTGAAAGACCTCGTCTTATTTGAGCAGCATTTTCATTTCAAACTTTATCTGCCTTACAATGCGTTTTTCAGAGTGGTTTTAAAACTAGCTTCCGCCTGGGATTGTTTATGGGACCCAATGGGTTTTATGTCCTGCGTACTTTAGACAGCATTCCAACATAAAGAGCTACCCGAATTGCTATTTCCCGATATGTGGTTTTCAAATCTAATAATCTACTTATTTCCTGGGTTCCTGTGGTCGAACTAAGTTTCTTCATCTGTATTTAATGCAAAATTATGAAATATTAAGCAGAAAAAAAACAAAAACTCAAATTCTTTTTAAACTTCGTCAAGGGATATTTAAACTGAAATTAGATAGCAATTAAGACCAAAATCTGAATAACGCCACAATAAGTTAATGACGATAACCTGTTTTATCACAAACTTAACTAAATGATCATAATTTCAAAAGGTTTTGTATTTTGAGGATTTTTTACCTAGTCTATATACATATGTATGTATATATGTACATACATGCACTTCATTGGTGCTAATCCCAAATCATCAGTAGACCTTAAACCACATTTTTGGTTTAAGGTCTCCTGATGATTTCGTATTAGCACCTATGAAATGCATGTACATGTGTACATACATATACATACATATAGACTACTTAAAAAATTCTCAACATACAAAACCTGAGCACCAATTCGGTTTTAGACACCATCATGGCACCCCTGAACAATGTCATCGTATTGTAAAAGAAATTACAAACGCTTTTGAAAAGAAGCAATACTATTCAGCTGTGTTTCTGGATATCACTCAAGCTTTTGATAGAGTATGGCATGATGGCCTCTTATATAAACTTAAGTGTCTACTTCCTGCTCCGTTTTATCTTTTATTGAAATCATATTTACATGACAGAACATTTTATGTCCATGTAAATGGGGATGATTCTTCGTTTGGAAATATTAGATCTGGAGTTCCACAAGGAAGTGTACTTGGTCCTATTCTATACACCATTTTTACAGCAGACATGCCCATCACAGATAACTTAACTATAGCTACATATGCAGATGACACTGCTATTTTATCTTCCAATGAATCCCCATCTGAAGCTTCGGCAGTTTTACAAAGGCACCTTGAGCTTATCGAAGATTGGTTACAAAAATGGAACATAAAGGTAAACACTGAGAAATCTTTACATGTAAGCTTTACGTTAAGAAAAGGCGACTGCCCAGCGCTTTCTTTAAATGGAAATATTATCCCAAAAGCAACTAAAGCGAAGTATTTAGGGCTCTATTTGGATAAAAGACTCACTTGGAGAGATCATGTCAAAAGTAAAAGACATCATTTAAATATAAAAACTAAAAAAATGTTTTGGCTCTTAGGACCTAGGTCAGAACTAAGCTTAGATAACAAAGTAATTTTATATAAGACAATGCTCAAACCGGTTTGGACTTATGGTATTCAACTCTGGGGAACTACTAGTAATTCTAATATGGAAATACTCCAGAGATACCAATCAAAAACGTTAAGATTATTAGCTAATGTACCATGGTTTATAACCAACAACTGCTTACATAATGATCTCAAAATATCTACAATAAGGGAAGAGATTAGTAATTTTAGTAATAGATATCTGGGTAGACTTAGTAATCATACAAATATTTTGGCTATTACACTGTTGGATGATAGTGATGAAATTCGCAGACTCAAAAGATTTCATGTACTTGATCTACCCTTTAGAGGCTAGGTTTATATAATTAATACGCATATTTGCATACACATACGTACTTAAATATATAAAATAGCTAGTTAGAAAATACGTATTGTATTTGTTTTTATTAAGCTCATTGGAACTTAATAATATAAGTTATTGTTATTATTTATAAGATTTGCTTAATGTTTCTTGTTAAATAGATTGCAAATAAATAAAATCGAAAACAAAAAAAAAAACATACAAAACCATTAAAAATTCTTCGAAAAAAAAAATATCGAGACCTGTCCCGAATAATAAATTTAATAATTACTGAATGGTGATATTCTGTTCTTTTCATGTTATTTAATAATTAATAATAATAATTAATTAATTATTATTTAACGATAGCTATTTAGTTTGCTCGGAGTTTTTAGTCAAAGTACATTATTAATAAAATAGCAAGACAGAATCCTATCTGATAGCATATTGGGTATTTTTAAAAAACAAACCTTTTATCGCTCACAAAATTGGAAAAAATGCGAAAATTAAAAAAATATATTATAAATGAGATTGTGCCGTGTGTAATGTTTAAATGAATATATCAGACACAAAATTATGGTTCTTATATGAGAAGCTCGCTTTTTGTTCATTGAGTGACTTTAATATGCGTCACTCAATAACTTCCCCTTAAACTTCCCTGCCGGAGGTAGTACCAGTACTTAACTAGTACTAAACTAGTACAAAAATCACCAGTACTAGTTCTCAACTGTAAACTTTTCTATACCATCTTAATGCTCAAATTAGCATTGAGTGTGCTTGGAAAATTACTAGTACAATTGATTGATTAATACTTAAACACACACATTCCTACATTTATTATTATTACTCATTCATACATTTATACTTAATATTATTAATACCTACATACGTTTACATATTTTACATTGTACCAGGGTATAAACCTTCTTGAGTGACTTTATAAAATTTGTTATAAACAAAATAGTATTTCTTCGGCGTCACATATCCATAGGGAAATACCGTTAATTCAGCATTCGTAATTTTGATTCTTGTGAGCAATGAACTACATATTTAGCAACAAGTAAGAAAGCGTGCAATGACCGTTGTTATGAAAAGTATTAGATTACAATAAGGAATTCCAAAGTTTTATGACTAAAGCGTGTTGGCAATTACTGACCTATCTCAAACAAGGCATTGACTTTGAAGTATTATATTTTTGAATATTTTTAATACTAAACAATACTGAAAGATACCTTGAGCCTAAAAAACAAACACACAATAGCCAACACCACGGAATTAGTTACAAAGCTAGATAATGTAGAAATAACGAAAAATAGTAAACTAGTCTCATTTGACGTAAAAGATTTATATCCATCAATTCCAAAAACGGAGACAGTAAACATTGTACATAAAACACTACTCAACAAAACAGAAAACGTAGAATTTTCCAATCAACTCGTAAACACACTGATAGCCACACTAGAACAGAATTACTTTAAATTTAACAATAGCATATACAGACAAACTAACGGACTAGGAATGGGAAATCCAACATCAGCAATCCTCATGGAGGTGTTTATGCAAAATCTAGAAGAGAAATACGTAGATGATCTAAAAACCAATTTCGGGGTAACATTCTATGCAAGATATGTCGACGATATTATATGTATACTCGAAGGAAATAGAGAAGAACGAGTTCTGGAGCTCCTGAATAAGCAACATAAAAGTATTAAATTCACAATGGAAGTAGAAGAAGACGACAAAATAAATTACCTAGACCTAACAATTAAAGCAAATAAGAGTTTGAATAGAGTTGAATACGAAATATACAGAAAACCAACGGCCACAGACACAATAATACATAATTCATCGAACCATCCTCAACAACACAAGAACGCGGCAATTAGACAATTAGTAACAAGACTTGAACGAATACCACTAACACGTGAGGCCTATAAGAAAGAGATAAAAACAATATATCACATAGCAGAAAACAATGGATACAAAAAAGAACTAGTAGACAAAATCCGAAATGATATCAAAACAAATAAAGAACGGAACAGAGAACATGAGCAAGAAAATGGAACTTGGGCTACTTTAACGTATATGGGCAAATCAACATACAAACTAGCAAAATTTTTTAGAAAACACAATATTAACACAGCATTCCGAACAAAAAACAATTTGGGTAGAATACTACGAAATAGCACAAACAAAACGGACCCCCTAGATAAGCAAGGAGTTTACAAATTGACTTGCTCATGCAAACATAGCTACATCGGACAAACAGGACGGAAAATAAAAACAAGATTTCGGGAGCACATAAGAGACTACAACAAGAAACTGAAACAACCAGGAGCAACGCCAGAATCAAATTTCGCGAACCACATATTCAACAACAAATGTACACCAAGACACATCAGACAAACAGTTGAATTACTGCATTTACAGCACAAAGGACGGCGACTGAACGTATTAGAAAACATGGAAATATACAAACAAAAAACGTTTGACGGAAGAATTATAAACGAACAAATAAACACTGCGTCAGACATAATATTTGAACCGCTAAAACATTTTTACACAAAAGAAAACAATAACCCAAGAAAACCAGACAACACAACAAACGAACAAAACCAAAAAGAGACCCAGAAACGTACAATCACAGACTACTACCTACACAAAGATAAAACACCTAGCAAATGATCACTCAAATAATAAACTGTAACGGTAAACACAAGAGACTAGCAAGAGAAAAATTAAACGAACAAGAAGCAGGTAGATATAGAGCACACAGGAATATATACGAACGAGAGAGAGCCACACACGAATATATACGAACGAGAGAGATGCAGACACGAACAAGAGAGAAAGAGAGGAAAAGAAGTTAGGTACACAAGGAAACTATACAAAAGACAAGGGACAACACAAAAAAAAAAAAAAACGATTAGTTACTGAGAGAACACTGAAGATGGCACATAGCCGAAACCGGTCTGTTTATCAACCAAATTTGACGTGGGATGACGGAAATTCATTCCAAATTTTCAATTTCATTTATAGGTACAATCATTGTCGAATCTATGGATGCACTACACATGGTTTTTTAAATACATATGTAAGTTAATAATTAACATATTTATTTTTAATAAAAGTTCAATTGCTGACACATTTCCGTTAGTTGCAATTAATAATTATTTTACTTACTTTAATAAAGTTCAATCTCCTCTGTCGCAATTCAATTGCTGACACATTTCCATTTAAATTTTAATTCACGAATTTTTTTTGTTACAACATTTATTTAAAGTGCTGACGACCTATTTGCACTGAATGCAATTGGAACAGCTCACGTTGCATTTCAAGGTGATGATTGCTATTCGACAATTCTTAAGTTTTTATAAAGTTTAATATTAAGTTTAAAAAGATAATAATAATAGTAGTCAATAATAAGAAGTCCGAATAAGAAGACATAGTCTTCCGGCAAATTAAATAATTAGAAATAATAAAAGGACAAAGAAGACATAGTCTTCTCCTCTAAATAAATATAAAATTTTTTTTAAAAAATTTAAATAATAAAGAATTTTATTTACTGGCGCCCGAGCAACCGGTACAAAAATAGTGTACTAAAAGAACCCTAAAATAAAAAATAATATTAATTAAGCCTGTAAGTGTCCGTCCGCAGGCGACCGTCCGTATAAAGTGTCATAAGTGAATCCTTAGTAGAAGTACGAAAAGGACAAAATTCGCGTGATCGGGACGGTATAGTTTAATAAGTTTACAATTTAAAATAAGAAAATAAACACAACAAATAAAAAGAACAGTGAACAAATAAAAAGAACAGTGAACAAATTAAAAATTATAATAACTAAAAAAAAAAAATATTATAAAAGGAAAAACTATATTAATTAAAAGGTAATAAAGACATAATAGAGAACACTAACCAAAAGAATTTTTAACAACAAATGAAACATAAAGACTTTAGAAAAGACCTAAAAACATAATATTCAACAACAGCTTTGTCCTTGCCATTGAAAGCTGCACCGTAGAAGACAACCATTCAAATATCTGGCCGACATCGATAGCTGCAACAAGATCAACAGAATAACATCAGTCAGTCAACACAATGTGTCCAATTCATCTTATACTGTAAGTCATTACATTTCAGAATATTTTTAAGTTATTTCATAAGTGACAAAAACCACCCTTATATACAAAAAAGAAGAAGAGAAAATAAAACAAAATAATAAGAAAGGAAGAAATCTTTTATTTTTATAAATCATAAAATAGAATTTTTTTTTATCTCACAAAAATTGTTCCCAAAATTTGCGGAAAATCATGGCTAACCCCAATAACCTAGTAAGACCTCCCGTTCTTAACGCTCCAAATCCTATTCCTATTCCCATCCCAAATCCAGCAGAGCAACTCAACGAAGAAGTAGAAAACAGAATAGCCGCTATTTGCGCGCAACAATGCAGAAACATAGTTCAACCTCTGATGAATCCAAATAATGACCTTAACCACGGGATAGACCAAAACATTGAAGACAGATATAGAAATGACTTGAGTGAATTAGATAAAATACCCGACATAGTAAGAAGTCTTAGCGATTTCTAGGGTAACCCCATGGAATTTAACTCATGGAAAAAAAGAGTGGACAGAGTGTTGCAAATTTACGATTCTAGCAAAGGCACACCTAAATATTATGGTATTTTAAGCGTCATCCGAAACAAAATAACAGGCAACGCTGACATTGCCTTAGAAGCCTACAATACTCCATTAAATTGTAGTTGCATTGTAAAATGCCTATCTATGCATTACGCAGATAAACGAGATTTAGGGACGCTTGAGTATCAAATGACTTCTTTAATTCAAGGAAGAAATACCATCCAAACATTTTATCAAGAAGTTTACACGCATTTGTCCCTTATACTAAATAAAATTGGTTGCATGGAAATGGGCCAAGAGTCCTTGCGACTTTTAACGCAAACCTATAGGGACAAAGCCCTAGAGACTTTTGTTAGAGGCCTAAATGGAGATCTACCAAGACTCCTTGGCATCCGTGAACCTGCGGATCTCCCGCAAGCATTACATCTCTGCTTAAAGCTAGAGAATCAAAACTACAGAACAGAATACGCGAATAAACATCAAAATCATAGACAATGTCAACCACCACCCCTTCCAATACGGAATGCAAATACAATTCATAGACAACCCTTTTATCCAGAATTGACATTTCAAAATTTTAACCAATACAATAGACCAATGAATAATATGCAACAAAATGCATTCCAAAATCGTCAAACCATCCCCAACATTAACTTCCGACAAAATCCCCAACCGCGTTTTCAATCGCACCAACCTTTTCTACAAAATCTACAACCACAAAGACCAGTTGCACCGAAACCTCAAAGGCCTCAACCTATGGAAGTTGACGAATCAATTCAAACAAAAAACGTAAATTATCAAAACAGATCGCGTCCTTTTAATCAACCCCAATTTAATAACAAAAGACCTCCATCCCTAAGCTACGTTCCACCACCACATAAACAACGACGCAATTTTCATATAGAAAGTAGACAAGATCTTTCCACGGTACCGAATTACCAGGACGAACAAGCTGGAAATTATAATAAAACTGAATACGAGCAATTAATCCAAAACCAAGGAATTGACGAGTACGCCGAATCCTATGATCAAGATCAACAAGATGAAATACCCACTCAAAATTTCACAGATATCCTTTTTTTAGGTTAACAAATTCTTCGCTCCCGTATTTTGAGTGCAAAGCGAAGAATGGTAAAATTCTAAAAATTCTTATAGACACTGGATCTAACAAAAACTACATTCAACCATGCCTCGTTAGCAATCCTATCAAAAACGAAAACACCTTTTTTGCAAACTCAGTGTCTGGAGACATTAAAATTACGCACCACACATTCGCAACTTTATTCAACTTACCCGACCACCATATAAAATTCTTCATCCTACCTTCTTTGAAATCGTTTCATGGCATCCTTGGTCATGATAGTTTAAAAGAACTAAATGCAACTATCCATATTAAGAAAGAATATTTGTTAATAAACAATACAACTAGAATAAAAATTCATCAACACACTTCCCAATCAGTTAATAAAATGGAATTCAGAACAAATCATATGAACGAAACTCAAAAATTTCAGTTAGATCAAACTATAAACGAGCATCCCAACCTATTCACGGATCCCAACAAGAAACTTACATTCACTTCTCGAGTTCAAGGAGAAATCCGAACACATTCAGATTCACCAATTTATTCTAAATCATACCCTTATCCCATGGCATTGAAAAACAGATTAATGAACTCTTAAATGACGGAATTATCAGACCCTCCAAATCTCCATATAATGCACCCGTTTGGATCGTTCTGAAAAAAATGGATGCATCCGGAAAAAAATATAGAATGGTCATCGATTACAGAAAATTGAACGCAGTAACTGTGGCCGATAGGTATCCCATTCCAGAAATTAATGAAGTTCTAGCAAATCTAGGAAAAACAAGTACTTTACAGTTGTTGACTTAAAGAGTGGTTTCCACCAGATTCCTTTAAAGGAATGTGACGTAGAGAAAACCGCCTTTTCAGTTAACAACGGGAAATTTGAGTTTGTACGACTCCCATTCGGATTAAAAAATGCTCCCGCAATATTCCAACGTACTTTGGACGATGTCTTGAGAGACCACATAGGGAAAATCTGCTACGTCTACATAGACGATATTGTCATCTTTTCAAAAACTGAGAAAGAACACTTCGAAAACCTCGGAAAAATATTCAAAACACTAGAATCGGCAAATTTCAAAATTCAACTAGACAAGTGTGAATTTCTCAAAACAGGAGTTGAATTTCTGGGATTTATCGTAGGAGCCGCAGGAATTAAAGCCAACCAAAATAAAATAGAAGCAATAGCCAAAATACCACCACCGAAAACCCTACCGTCGCTTCATCAAGGATTATGCGAAGCTTGCCAAGCCCCTGACATCCCTTTTAAGAGGGGAGGAAGGACGCATTTCGAAAAACGCGTCCAAAAATTTAAAAATTAGTTTAGATCAAAATGCTTTGGACGCATTCCAGAAATTAAAAAATTCACTCATCTCCGGCGATGTCATGTTATCTCACCCTGATTTTGAAAAAGGCTTCGATCTGACAACAGATGCCTCTGATTATGCGATAGGCGCAGTACTTTCGCAAAACAGGAAACCCATTACCTTTCTTTCAAGAACGCTCAGCAAAACTGAAGAAAATTACGCTACCAATGAAAAAGAAATGCTAGCGATAATATGGGCCCTCAATTCGTTGAGAAATTACCTGTACGGTTCTGGGAAAGTAAACATTTATACGGACCACCAACCTTTGACGTATGCCCTCAGTAGCAAGAACACAAACAGCAAGATGAAAAGATGGAAGTCCATCTTAGAGGAGTATAATTACGAACTCAAGTATCAGCCAGGCAGAACAAACGTAGTTGCAGATTCACTATCTAGACCACCACAGATAAATTCGATGACAGCAACGCAACATAGCGATGAAAGTTCCTCAGATAATATGATCCCCGCAATAGAATGTCCAATTAACGTCTTTAAGAACCAACTCCATATCTTAGTTAGTAACGAAGACAACTACAAATTCGAAATTCCATTCCCAACTTACCATAGGCACATTATTAAAAAACCTTTTTACACTAAAGACACCTTAATATCAATTTTTAAAAAATATCTTAACCCCAGCGTAATCAACGGTTTATTTACTACCGAAGCAATTATGGGGTTATTCAAGAATTCTATCCCGAACACTTTTAAAAACTTCAAAGTAAGATTTACTCAGTCACAAGTCAAAGATATCGTAAGTGAAACAGAGAAAGAAGAAATATTGATTAATGAACACCGAAGAGCTCATAGAAATACCAACGAAAACAAAAATCAGGTAATACAAAAGTACTACTTCCCCAAAATGATGGAAAAATCCAAAAGGATAGTAAAAAATTGTCAAACCTGTAAAGAACAAAAATATGATCGTGGACCCAACAAACCGCAATTTCAGCCTACACCAATTCCAAAAAATCCTGGAGAGATTATTCACATTGACATCTATTCAACTGAAGGAAACCTAGTACTCACAGCAATAGATAAATCTTCCAAATACGCCTTAGGAAAAATGCTGAAATCAAAGGCAGTCGAAGACATTAAAGAACCATTGAAAGAAATAATTTTAGCATTTGGCATCCCCAAGTTTATAGTCTTAGATAATGAAAAATCACTAAATTCCGTAACGATAAACTTCCTTCTTAAAGACCAATTCGGCATACAAACCTACACTACACCCCCTTACGCTAGTACCGTCAACGGCCAAGTAGAGAGACTTCACTCTACTCTTTCCGAAATGATGAGATGTCTTAAGTCATACAAACTTCACAATTCATTCCATGACTTACTCACCAAAACATTATACGAATACAATAAATCAATCCATTCTACCACTGGTAAAAGACCGATTGACATATTTTTTAATAAGAACTTTAATAGTGACCCAGGAAAAATAATTTTGGAAAGACAAGAAATAATAAATCGCTTGACTGAAAAACAAAAACAGGACCTGGACTACCATAACAAAAATAGACAAGCACCCAAAACTTATTTACCAGGAGAGAACATTTTCGTTAGGATCAACAAGAGATTGGGTTCAAAATTAACCCCAAAATATAAAAAAGAAATAGTCAAAGAAGACCGAAATACAACTGTATTAACAATGTCAGGCAGAACTGTTTATAAAAGTAACATTAAAAGACAATAACCTATTTTTTCCAGATTATTCTTATCCTACGCACTGACGGAAATCCAAATCATGGATTACACGTCCTCCTACGTTGTCACCATAAATAAGGGTACAGCAAAAATTCAGCAGGGAATCTTCACTATCATTCATCCAATAGATCTGGAACAATACGCAACATCCATAGCCAACACCCACACCTTTATCCAACAAAACATCCCAAATAACCATAACCTATACCCTATCCTCAATCACGAACTCACCCAAATTAACAACATCCTAGAGAATCTAACACCCCTAACAAGAAATAAAAGAGCCATAAACACTTTAGGAACAATTTGGAAATACGTCGCAGGGTCTCCGGATCATGACGACTTTGAAATATTAACTAATAACGTTTACGAATTAAATAAAAATATCAATAAACAATTTTATGTTAATGAAGCTTTCAATAAAAGAATAAACAACTTAACCGAAATTATTAATAGAATGTCAAATTTTGTAAGAAAGAATGTTTACTTAGAAAATGAAATAGTTATTAATTTACAAAATAGAATAAGATTAGTCAAGGAAGAGTTAGTAAATATTGAAAATGGAATAGAATGGGCAAAAATTGGAATTGTAAACCCATTAATACTAAATAAAAAAGAAATCGAAGTAGCTATGAAAAAAATCGAAGAAGAAAACATTCCTTTTGTAAACCCAGAGGAGGCACTTCAATTTGCCAAAGTGTCAGTTTTGTATAACAAAAATAATTATAATGAAATATTTTACATGGTTAAAGTACCATTGACAAAAAAGGAAATGTATGAAAATGTAATTTTAAGACCAGTAAAAAAGAAAACATATGTAATCAAACTTGAATTCCTAGAAATTTTAAAAAATGAAAAAAACAATTTATGCTATTAAAGAAAAATGTGAAGAATATAACGATATTATGATTTGTAAAGAAAATCAAATAATTGACATAACAAATAATACTTGTATCCCTAATATTATTAATAATAGAAACTCTTCATGTGTAACGAGCAATAATCATCACATTTCACCAATTGAAGAAATTGAGTCTGGCATGATCTTACTAAATGGTTACAATGGATCCATTTACACAGATGAAACATATCGATCTTTATCTGGAACCTCTCTCATTAAATTTCACAACAGTACCATAAAAGCTAATTATAGAACTTTCAGTAATATGGAGGCTTCTCCTCTAAAAATTATACCCGCATTACTACAGCCAACTCCTTTCGAAATTGACCATATCAATCTCTTATCGCTCGAAGCTCTAAACGAACTTCAAATCAACAACACTGAGACAATCTCAACTATCCAAAAAAACCTAGAAATCGGAGGTTGGTCAATATCAACGATACTTTTTTCTTTAAGCGCACCCGAAAAGTAGCAATTTGGGAACACCAAAACCCACTCACTAGTAGCAAGTTAACCCCGAATGTACTCAGTTTACAAACTATTCGCGACCCTCAAAACCCAATAGAGCTTGAAGCTCCAGTCAAACCTCCTAGATTGAACAATATCCCATTTTTCTGAATGATTGGGGACAATCAAATTAAGAAGGGAAGAGTTAATAATTAACATATTTATTTTTAATAAAAGTTCAATTGCTGACACATTTCCGTTAGTTGCAATTAATAATTATTTTACTTACTTTAATAAAGTTCAATCTCCTCTGTCGCAATTCAATTGCTGACACATTTCCATTTAAATTTTAATTCACGAATTTTTTTTGTTACAACATTTATTTAAAGTGCTGACGACCTATTTGCACTGAATGCAATTGGAACAGCTCACGTTGCATTTCAGGGTGATGATTGCTGTTCGACAATTCTTAAGTTTTTATAAAGTTTAATATTAAGTTTAAAAAGATAATAATAATAGTAGTCAATAATAAGAAGTCCGAATAAGAAGACATTGGCGGTATTCAGTGTTTGGTGCAAATGCTCTTGCGAAAGTGCAAATGCAAAATATCGTAGCTTTTTTGTGAAATCCAACAACAAAATACACGGAGTTGCCGTTAAATTTCACAAAAAAGCTACGATATTTTGCATTTGCATTTCCGCAAGAGCGTTTGCACCAAACACTGAATACCGCCATAGTCTTCCGGCAAATTAAATAATTAGAAATAATAAAAGGATAAAGAAGACATAGTCTTCTCCTCTAAATAAATATAAATTTTTTTTTTAAAAATTTAAATAATAAAGAATTTTATTTACTTGTATATTGCGGAACAAAGTTTTTAAAATTAAAAGTAAAAGCAATAAAAATAATTAAAATGTATAAAAAATGCTTTCCAAAATAAACATGTTTGGAAGTTCATGGTTCGAACCCGTGCCAACCAACGTCTTAATTTGGGTTGCGTTCAAGTCCTGAACTACGATATTAATTTTTGATACATTTTAGTTATTTTTGTTACTTTTATTTTTTATTTGGAAAAGTTTGTTCTTTTCTTTTTTATAGCTTTAAATTATTTTCAATATGAAGATAATATTGGAACATTTTAATCATTAGATTAGCAGATTTATGTAGTAGTTGGCTATATTCTTATCAATTTTGGGAGAATTTCTTTATTCCTAAACCTTATCTTGCGTTTCAAATCATTTCTTCGTTTAGTTGAAGATCATTGAGTTTTTGATAAGGACATTGAAACACTTCTTGGATATGTAAAAACTGATTTAAGTGCTAATAAGGGGCTGTTCATACTTTTATAATGCACTCTAGGAAAGAAAGTGTTACAAACTTATTACGGAATTTATACTTTATGGCTGACTTCATGAATGCAGTTTGCAAAGAAACACTAGAATGCATACCGTTCATAAGTGACATAGCCTTATATTTGATAATACCGTGAGTTCGTAATTGCAGTGCAACTCTTTTCCATGTGTTGCAGTAGCAAAATTTGGGCATGGATTCAGCTGCTGCTTTGTCTTTCCGAAACTTAAAAAATGAAACACACAGCAATGCGTTCATAAACGTCTTATCGTAAAGTATTGCTTTGCCTTATAAGCGCATGTTTGCATTTTTGCTTTGTATGCTGTGTTTATGACGTTAGCCTATAATATTTAATAGAGATGAGAACCAACTACGTGATTATCGTGAATATAATTGTGGTGAACTTCCTGTTTTAATAACGTGATCGTGCGTCCGTGACGGGGAGTGGCGATTTCTTTGCTGTATCGTAATTTTTTTTATTTAAATTGTTAATTTTTTATTTTGTG
This sequence comes from Gymnocheta viridis, assembly GCA_956483585.1. Taxonomy (NCBI): domain Eukaryota; kingdom Metazoa; phylum Arthropoda; class Insecta; order Diptera; family Tachinidae; genus Gymnocheta; species Gymnocheta viridis. The sequence continues at coordinate 50,320,740 of OY101442.1, read as the reverse complement.
AGCGTGATTTTTCGTGATTGTGCCTTCTTTCGTCACTCCATAGTAAGGTGAAGCAGCTGAATATAGCACTCTTACTTTTTTATTATATCACCGCATAATGGGCTAAATGGTCAGATTATCTTGTTATCGAATGGTCTTGAGACCATTCTATTTTCTTCCTTTAAAAATAATACTTTACCTAACAAAAATTTAACACTAAATTACATAACAAAAAATTAAGTGGTATATCAAAAATACAAACGGAAATGCAAAATCTATACGCGACCAGCTAAATTTCTACTTCCTTTCAAATAAGCAACAACTTGTAAAATAATGAATTGTTTTCCAACCTAAAGGAGCTCACTTAGGTGGTATTTCTATATTATGGTCAAATACAACAAATCCTTTTATAATTTTCTGCTTTTTACAAATTGCTTCGTATTTCCTATTTTTATCTCGTAAAAAAAATCATAATATGCGCGGTACTTTGCGGTGTGTACCAGGCTTGCCATTTTAGCACTTCTAGTGCTGGATCTAGCATTATTTTTTCTGAGTTAGCACTAAGAGTTTCCAAAAAAATGCTAAATGCTAGTTTAGCATATATTTATAATTATTTAGCATTTTAAGCACTTTTTTAGATCGCAGAATTACTTTTAAAAATCACATACATAAAGTTAAGTATAAATTCTCTCACTGTATAAAAACGTACAAATATATGTACATATGTATGTATGTATGTATATCAGTGTTGCTCCCAACGAAATCTTAAATTACACATGCATCATGCTAAAATTACACATGAAATTAGGAATTACACTTGCTTTCTTTTTTTTGCAAACTAACGTGCTTTGATTTGTTTAGATTAAATATTTGACCATTTTCCTTTATCCAAAATTTGTGTGATGATGAATATATTTTCAATATTTGGTCTTTCAAGGTCATTTAATAATATGTTATTTTTTACATATTATTCCGAAGTTTCGTTGGTATTTTCCAACTTCTTCAGGGACTTTTTTATTCTTGTAGATATATAATCTTCTTTAGTCCAATTCTACACCATTCTCTTTAAAAAAATCACAGTTTTGTTTTATGTAAAAAGGATAATAACAAACAAACACTTAATAAATTTAAAGCGAAAAAATTCAAAACAGGTTCATAAATGAATTAAAATATCACAGCCAATCCTTATTTGTCGCCATCACAGTCGTCATCAAAATAAAAAAAGTAGTACAGTACAACCCCTAATATGGACACTGGCTAATTCGGACTATCCAGTAATCCGGAAATTTAATTTTTCGGACAGTTTAGATATTTTTCCTGCATAGTCCGGCCAATTGTTCTTTTTTCTCAGTCAAATTTGCGTGGCGAACTGTTTTCAAAAGCTATTTTATGGGCTGAAAAAACCAAAGCGACAGATAAGGATATTTTATTTTTCAAAGAATTTAAAAATAGAGCTGACAATTACATAAAAATTCTTATTTTTCAAAATTAATATTTTTGGTCACATTTAGTATGTTTCTTGATGTTTTCTGTAAATAAATTATATACAAATGAATTCTTATTTTTCTTTTCGGTAATAAAAATATGTTATGTGTATTTACATTTATGCGTTTAAAATTTTAAATTAACTGAAGTCCGGACGATCCACTAATCCGGACAGTAGCTAAAACTCTATCTGTCCGGATTTTGGAGGTTGTACTGTACTAAAAAACGATAAAATTTTTAATAACACATGAGTTACACATGCAGTCAATTACACATGGGCTGCACATGAAAATGAAAATTACACATGATATGTGTAATTACACCTAAGGTGGCAACACTGATGTATATGCTGCCTTTTCTACAACTTCTTTTAACATCTTTGCAATGTACGAAAAATAAAACAAAGAACTGTTATTTCCAGTTATACGAATAAGAGAAGGTGTGAAATTAGACAACATATGTATGTATGCTGCAATACTTTAGACCAGGGACCTAAAATAACTGCTGTAATTTTTAAATATTCAATTGGTCAAAGAAGAAATAGCTGGAAAAATTTTAGTCCTGAAATAACAATTAGGAAAATGTAAAACTCTTTTAGTCCTCATAATTGTTATGAAAGATTTTTATTTGTGTTGGTCTTCTCTTACCGATTTTTTTAGGTCTTTGCATAGCCATTATTTAATTAGGGCTTTTTAGAGCTTGCACACACTAAGTATGTGTTGATATACATATGTATGTAGATGACCAATAAATATGAAGGTCGCGAGAAGATCTATAAAAATAAAAATCTTCTGTAATGGTTATGAGAAGGCTGAAAAAATAATAATAATTATAAGCGTTATGAAAGACCCAAATAAAATAAAATTTTTTATAATAGTTATAAGAAGACTAAAAATATATTACTAATTTTTAACTGTTATTAAGAGATTTTTATTTTAAAAAGCCTTGAGTAATAATTCTCTGAAGATTTTTATAAATAAATATTGAGCATAAAAGTTATGTCCTTGCCTTAGATATATCAAGAGGAGATTGTAAAAAAATCGGTTCATCTGAAATATACAAAAATGAGTTAGTTCGTGAGGAAGATGCAAATAATATGGTTGATATTTTGAACACTCTTAACTTGAATTAAAATACATATGTACATACATATGTACATATGTATATATATAAAAGCTTTTTGACTACAAAAATTTTATCTCATATGTATGTTTACCATTAAAAGTTTTTATATTAAATAAAGTTTTTTAAAAATGTACAGATGTCTGAAATGTAAAATTTTTTTAACTATGTATATTATTAAAAAGCAATGTTACAAAAACTTGCACTATGTTTTTGAATCGTAGAACATTTTAGCACTAGCACTTTTAATCTGTATTTTTCTGGCAACCATTGTGTGTACGTACATAAAAACAATGAGCGCAAAAACCAGTATCAGCAAACATCGCAATCTGCATGAGTAAAACTTTTAGTATTTTGTCTTTTCGTACTCTATTATTTTTTTATATTTGCTTTTGGAAGTTTTTTCCACAAACAATCAGTGATGCCAGACTTAAGATTAAATCTTACGCAATAAAAGATTCAAAATTACCCAAATTGCAACGATGTAATTTTCTTTTCATTAAGAAAAAGAATCATCAAAAGATATTAACCGTTATCAATGAGCATACTTGTAAACGAAAATAATAACAATGCGGTGAGGGCTGCGTTTTTTCCAGCGATCTTTTCTTAGCTGCGCTGTTTTTTTTTTTAAATTAGTACAGCTTTTGCATAATTACACAGTGGCAACGATGTATATGCCTCATATAAAGCACTCATCAATAAGTGTGCTCGCATGTTCGTATACAAATATTGTTTTTGTTGTGTACGTTAAGTATGAGTACGACTGCCGAATGTGTAAAAAAAGTAAAGCAGAACAGTCACCGCGAACACATATGATTGAGTATGCTAGAAGCTCAAACGTAGCAATACTCAAGTGGGTACGGATATGGTAAAATTTACCAGGTAAATACTTGAGCAAAAGCAATGCGGTGGCAATCACACCGCAACCGCATTTAAGACGAGTATACCAAAACCACTGATCGTGCAGTTCTCTGATTTGTAGATTTTAAAAAACCAAATTCTCTTTTACTGTTATCAGCGATACATCCCCAGAATGCAACCCTGTAATCTTTTGACACATGCTGCTGGCTGACTAAAAGAAAATGGGGGATTATTAACTGGCAGCTGACAAGTGCGGACGTGATTTAAAATCGTAATAAACATAATTTGTATGTTGAGTAAAATAAATTAAATTAAAAACTTACTCTTTTTGTCTTTTATTTGCGAAGTGGTTTGTGACAACTTCAGAAGTGGAATTAACTCGAACGCTTACGTGATTGTTGCAGATAAAACAAAATGCCTAGTTTTGACAACATGAAAATCAATACACTGCGTAAAAAGTGTAAGAAGTCTGGCTTGCCAACTAATGGAAGCCGGAATGATTTGATTGATCGTCTAGAGGAAAACTTCGATAAGACATCGTTTGTTAGTTGCAATTTCACCCCATCGGGTAATTCGTCCCCTATGTTATCAACACATACCACTTCTGCAACATTTGAATTAAACGCGACGCAAATACCGCACACTTTGTCCCTGCCAGCCACAACGTCGTCATCATCGGATTCTATAGTTTATTCAACACGTCCAATATGTACAACGTTCATACAATCATCGAACAACAACTACAACACGCAAAAATATTTGACAACGACATCACATTCGCAAACATATCAAACACCAAATGTTTCAAGCTATACGATTACAGCGGGTACCAATATGCGTGCACCACGAACAAACACTCGTTATTTTGAATTTCAGCCACAAGTTCCTGACATAAGCTCAATGTCTGCACAAAATGTTGCCCAGCGAAATGTTGCTGATAATACGTATAATTATCGGCCTCATGTTGAACATGCAAGTGTAAATCATTTTGTGGACAATATTAATAGGAACGGGTTTGTTTATGCGGGCATGCACGAGCCAGATCGAAATACAAACGATTATAACAATTACAACAAACACACTAACGATAATATGCATTGTCGTGGTAGTATGTATGAACGAGGTGTTTATGAGAACAATGGGGAACACCAAAATATGAGTTTTGCTGCCGATACAAATCAAGGGTGTGGCAATGTTTATCAACATAATTTTGCGCAACAAAACTTTACAAATTCTGGTATGAATAAATCGCATTATATGCAAAACGTCAACCAAAATAATTTGTATAATATGCCTGGTTTTACGCCTCAAAAGCAGGTAACGTTTTCAATTCCATCGGCGCCAATGGAAGATTTCCGCAGTAACGATATGTATCGACAACGAAATTTGGATCCTAATTGCAATTTGAGCAATGGGTATTCAAACGTACGTGAGCTGGTATCGCTATTACCAGAATTTAACCCTACGTCGGTATCGTCGCTAAATGCAAGGCAATTTATAAATCGCGTCGAAATTTTAAGAAACGCCTATCGTTTAGACGATGAAATTTTAATATTCGCCGTTCAACAGAAAATGCAGGGTGCTGCTAAGAATTGGGTGGACTCGTTAGAGAGTTTCCATGCATGGAAAATGAAGCGGACATTCACGTCAAGATGTCGCGAACTAAACGTTATGGTGATGAAACTCCTCAGGAGTTTTATTACCGAATGCTAGCTTTAGGTAAGAGAGGGGGATTATCAGAGTCCGCTATAGCACGCCATATCATCAACGGTATTAATGATCCGGACCTAAAAATGAAAATTTCAAACATCTACTTTAATTGTAGTGATTTACTACGTGATATTGTGACATTTTGTATGCACAACGAGGTAAAACGGCCAATTAAAGATTCAAGGTTAGTAAAGTCTACTGCACAAATATCATTGAATTATCTACGAAATTCTAACGGAGAACAAAGTCAAAACGCAGTAAAATGTTTTAATTGCCATAAACTGGGACATTATTCGAAAAATTGTCCTGATTCTCAACGTAAACAAAGGTGTAGAAATTGTAGCCGTACTAACCATCAAACCGAAAATTGTCCTGAAAAACGAAAACAAGAGGAACGTCATCCAACTGTAAATCGAGTCGATGAAAAGGAAACAAGCTCGCAAGTAATCGTAAAGCAAATAACCATTAATGGGATGGAAACAAATGCTTTTGTTGATCCAGGAAGTAAATGTACACTCATTCGCGATAGTTTTGCAAATAGTTTGGGTACGCCTGAACCATGCTCAATATTTTTAGGTGGTTTTGCCCATGGCGAATATGAGAGCACAGGTAAAATTCGAGTCAACATTATTATAGATGATACATCACACCACGTTGATGTGTTGACTGTAGCGGATAATCTTATATGTGAAAACATATTACTCGGTCGGGATGTTCTATGTCAAAAGGGTAGCCGCTTAAAATCGAGGGTGAGTCTTGCCGTTTAGAAAAGATTATGACAATATTCACTAACGACGATAAGAACGAAGATGACATGGCTAGAATCCTGAGCGTATTGAATGAACATCGAGAAACTTTTGCTGATAATTCACGAGATTTGGGTGAGTGCAACGTTCTAGAGATGGATATAAAACTTACATCCGACATTCCGATAAACGTGAAACCATACCGAATGCCGTTTTCTAGACGGCCCGTGGTAGATAAATTGGTAAAGGAACTATTGGACGCCAAAATAATACGACCATCCAATTCAGCGTACGCGTCAGGTATCGTCTTGGCTGAAAAAAAGAATCACGAATACCGGTTATGTGTGGATTTTCGAGCGATTAATCGTATTACTGTTAAAACACCATTTCCGATGCCGAATTTAGAAGAGCAGTTTGCACAGTTGGCCGGTAACAAATATTTTACGTCATTAGATCTACGTATGGGCTACCATCAAATTAAAATGGACGAACCCTAGAAACAGTACACGGCGTTTGTGACCACACAAGGGCACTATGAGTACAACCGGATGCCGTTTGGGTTAGTAAACGCACCAGCCGTGTTTCAGCGGGTCATGAATTCTTTGATAGCCAAAATGAATCCGGGCGAAGTGCTTGCCTATTTAGATGACGTAATCCTTCCTAGCAAAACTCTCGATGAAGGTTTGCAACGTTTGGATACATTTTTAAATATACTGAGGGAAGCGGGCTTAACACTTAGACTCGACAAATGCAAATTTCTTGAACGCGAAATCGTTTATTTAGGACATAAGGTAGGCGAAGATGGAATATCACCCGGTGATGGTAAGGTGAGTGCAATAAAGAACTTTATAACTCCCATGAATATTACTGAGGTCCGGCGGTTTCTCGGACTCACCGGATTTTTTCGAAAATTTTTCGAAAACTATTCAATTATCTCTAAGCCCCTTACCAGTTTGCTACGCAAGGAAAATCAGTTTGTATGGGGTGAGAGTCAACAGAAGGCATTCGAAAAATTAATTGAAATACTCTCCAATCGTCCGGTATTGTGCCTTTATAATTATGATGATCAACATGAAGTACATACTGACGCGAGTTCAGTTGGTATCGCTGGTGTCCTGCTCCAGTCGTCGGACGGTAAGTCGTGGAAGCCTGTTTGTTATTACAGCCGTCACTGCACTGCGGCAGAATCGGTTTACCACAGTTATGAGCTTGAAACGTTGGCTGTTGTAGAATCGCTTGAGAGATTTCGTATATATGTTTTGAGTAAGCCTTTCCGTTTAATAACTGATTGCTCACCGATTGCCAATACTAGACAGAATAAAGAAATGATACCTAAAATAGCACGTTGGTGGATAAAAATTCTTGATTTTGATTGTGATATAGTTCATCGCCAAGGCGCGAGTATGTCCCACGTTGATGCACTAAGTCGTGCCCCTGACCCGACCGCTGAAAAAAAGGAAGATGTTGATCGTATAATGAGTGTGAATATTTCAGAAGAGGACTGGCTGTTCACTATGCAAATGCAGGACCCTGATTTGCTTCATATCGTTAATGTATTGAAGGACCAAAAGACGTCGCCGCAGGGTAAACAAATAAAACAAGACTATTGTCTAATAAATAAACGTCTTTATCGCAAAGAGGTCAACCAGGTTAAAATGGTCGTTCCCAAATCAGTTCGTTGGAGAGTCGTTAGGTCATGTCATGATGACATGGGCCATTTTGGCCAGGAAAAAACTATTCAACGCATCACCCGAAATTTCTGGTTCCCTCAACTACGAAAGTTTGTGAAAAACTATATATCAGCTTGTGTAGACTGTTGCTACCACAGAGCAAAATCGGGCAAGTCCGAAGGACAACTACATATAGACGAAATTGAGCCCATACCATTTAGGAAGGTACATATAGATCATTTAGGCCCTTTTATTCGTAGCAAACGGGGAAATACCCACGTATTAGCAATTTCGGACGCTTTTAGCAAGTTTCTAGTCGTAAAACCCGTAAAATCAACAAAAACAATACCCGTTATAACGGCACTGAATGACATGACAAGTTTTTTTGGGTTACCTAGGATTATTGTCTCTGACCGCGGTACGGCCTTTACTTCAAGGGCCTTCGAGCAGTATTGTGAAGAAAACCACATTAAGCATATTAAGACCGCTGTACGTACTCCCAGGGCTAATGGTCAGGTAGAAAGAGCCAACGCTATAATACTATCATTTTTGCGAACTGCAACAACAACAAGAGGTGATTGGGATCAATATTTAAGAGAACTACAGTGGTGCGTCAACTCGCAAAAGAATGCTACAACCGGCTTTTGTCCAAATGAACTTGTTTTCGATTTTAATCTGATCGATATCGTACAAAATCGTATTGTTGCCGCAATCCATGATGATAAATCGGAGAATGAAAACTACATGCCTAGTATCGAAAAACGCGAACTTGCAAACCTTAATATCACCAACGAGAAGCAAAAATGGAAAAACCGTTTTGACCTAAAACACTCCAAACCTACCATATATCAACAAGGTGACCTGGTAGTTATCGAAAACGAATTTCAAGCTACGGGTGAATCCAGAAAGCTCGATCCTAAATACAAAGGACCCTACGTCATCGCAAAGGTTCTTGACAAAGATCGATATCTCATTGAAGATGTGCCCGGAATGCCGATTACGTCCAGAAAATTTTGCTCCGTCTACTCCTCGGACAAACTAAAGCCCTGGTGCCTTAACCTACCTGTACTAGATTTTGAAAGTGATCCCGACAACGGAATCGAGGACGATCCCAGGTCAGAATTGGCCGAACTATCAGCGATACATCCCCAGAATGCAACCGTGTAATCTTTTGACACATGCTGCTGGCTGACTAAAAGAAAATGGGGGATTATTAACTGGCAGCTGACAAGTGCGGACGTGATTTAAAATCGTAATAAACATAATTTGTATGTTGAGTAAAATAAATTAAATTAAAAACTTACTCTTTTTGTCTTTTATTTGCGAAGTGGTTTGTGACACTGTGTTCTACTTTACAATTTTTGAAGAATCGAAAAGTGTATGAAGTCACATGCAGCAGGGTTGACCACTTTGAAAATCTCGTTAAAAGTTCACGATATGAGGTAGTAGTTGTTTTTGTGATATGCACGGTGAATTTGGTTGTTTGATATTTTATTGTAAGCCTTAACGCTTGGAAAAGTAGGCCAGAAACCAGAGGAATTTTAAAGCCAATAAGGTACATTCCACCATAAGTCATATTTCGCCAACTCGGGTACTAATCCTCTGCTTGCGCAATCTGCTGGATTTTCTTTAGAAGGAATTCTCCGTCAATCGTGTAGATTCAATAATCGCCGAGTTTTTTCAACTCCCTTAGCGACGTAGACTTTCAACCGTGATTTCTTTTTTAAACACGCAAGGACAATCGTCCTTATTGGCTCTTATTATAGCAATTAATTTTGTCATGAGACCTGCTGCCATGGGATAGTGCCACTTTTTATCGGAACGACCTCTGTTTTACTTTGTATTAAATTTACTAATGTATTTCCAGACTGAGTTTCAACACGGGCATAGACGACAGCTGCATAGACTACTTTGGAAGCATCAAATCGAGCATAAATTTCTATAGTGTTTGAAATATTATTTTTGCTATTGCAGTATTAGACGATAACCATCCTAATGTGTCAAATAATATTGAGGCTTTCAGATGCAGATTACTTTTAGTAATTTTATCAGAGAAGGAAAAATTTATGGTAAAGCAAAATAAATAATTTTTCGTATCCCAATTAATACCAGGATCTTTGGACAATTTCGGTTCATGTAGAGAAAATTATCTTTGAATTTCCCGATCTTCTTCTGGGATATTATTCATGAGTTCACTTGAATTTGAGTTCCATTTTCTTAAATGATATTATCCTGATTTCACAAGATTTGAAAGTTCGGATTATAACGATAATGTTTGTTGTAGTGTGTCCGCACCTGTTATGATATCATCAACATACATAAGTGTCTATATATCTATATTATATGGCTACCTAGTGGAGAATTAGTTTCTTTGTCTTTTGCTAGTTGCTGTAGAACTCTGATGGCGAAATAAGGAGTAAATGTTGTGCCATATGTCACCGTATGCAGTGCATAAACACGTAATTTATTTGTGCATTGAAATGGCTGATGTTCAGGAATGATCTTTATTTTCCTGGATCTGTAGTGAAGCCAATGTGATGTTTTCTCCAGCAAGTGATAATTGTAGTCAAATTGTTTTGCAGAGCAGGCCCTGATGATAACTCTTTATTAAGAGTTGTTTGTGGTAGTCTGTGATTTTCACCATCAAAAACTAATCGCAGTTTAGCTGCTTTCTTTCGGAACTCCATATTGCAGAAATAAGCTTGAATTGAGAGGTATAATTTTTGAGTATTCACCCAAATTTACTAAATGATTCAGAGTATGAATCCATCATAAATTTTCTGTACTCATCAGCAAAATGAGATTTTTTATTGAAAGATATTTCAAGTTGCTTAAATCTTTTTAAGGCGTTGTAATCCGTGTAGAAAATTTTGCCAGTTCTTCTCCTCGAAGAACTTTTAATCACGAGTGTGAGTTTCCCTGAAAAGCTGTTCGCATAGCTCCTCCTCCTCCAAGGATTTTTATCCAAAATTTCCTCTTGTTCCCAGAATAAACGAAGTTGTTCATTGATTGAACAAACGTTTGCAGAGATACGTGTAGTTTCAATACGATCCTTCGTGACCCAGATAAAACCCATCCTAAAGTAAGTTCCTGCAGTAATAAAAAGTTTTTCCATTTTTTCATTCCAGGGAGGATCAAGTCTCCATAGATGTCATTACCAAGGAGGAAGTTAAATCAAATTCAAAATCTAGTTTATATCTTGACATAATTGATAGTACAGTTTTCTTAACTGTGACTGCTTTATTTTCGCCATACCACGTGTTAATATTTCATTAGCACGTGTTTTGTGCTTTTCTAATGGCAGTAATTCAAAACGCACTTCTAAGATAAATGACAGCTGAAAGTCCTGATTTAGTAGAACTTTAACACATACATACATAAATTCTTATTTTATTATTACATTTATTGTGGGCAGTATCGCTGGATTGAGATTTTTACACAAAAGATTTTATATATTTGTACTTACAGATGCTGATGTTGTTGCTGGTGTAGCAATATGTATGCTTTTATCTTCAGCTATAGGCGTGACATTGTTTGAAGGACTCTTGCAGAACTCGTTATGGATGATTGTATGATGAGGTTCATAGCAAATATGGCATTTAGTATCCAAGCCACAAGAAGATTGCATGTGGCCAGTTTTAAGACAATTTCCGCAAAGACGATTTTTATTTACGAAGTTCTTCTTTTCAGTCAAAGACATTTGTGAAAATATAAAACATTTGTAGGATAGATGGCGTCTGTGACAACAAGCAGAAGCAGATTGTTCCTCTAGGGACTCTAAGGTGCGAAAAATTGTTTCCAAAAATAAGTCGAATATAGGCGGAATAGCAGTGCTAGCTTTTAGTGACTGCTCCCACTCCAAGGACTGAATCCCATGTGGTTACATCGATATCTAAAGATCTAAGCAGCAATAGACAGGTGCAGTGTTGTGTACAATGACGATTTGTTACCATCAGAAGTCGGAATAGAGAATAGGCTCTTTAATATTTACCCCACAAGCTTTCTTTCATTATGAAATCTCTTCTCGAGAGTATTCCAATGTAAATCATAGCTGGTATCTACAGTTGGGCATTCAGTTACCAAATCAGGTGAAGTTCCAGTACATGAAGACTTTTGAATTTTTGTCAAGGATGTGTTATTATGTACTAGTGTTTCAAACATATTTATCACAAATCCAGTTTATATAATCACCATCAAATGTAGGTAGATCTATTTTTGGAAGTATGGCTCTAGAAAAAAGTGACTCGTTGAAGTTGGATACTACGAATGTACTTGCGTGGACGGTTGGTGTCTGTGGAGATTCGAATTCAAGCATTATATCATGAATCATAGCTTTTAAAGAAATATACACAGCATAACATTTGTAAAAAGTATCGTTAGTTAAATACGACACGTCTTTTTCGACAACAGAATCATCTCTTAGAATTTCTAGAAATTTATTGTGTTCATTGTTGTATAGCATGTAGCTGGATTCCAACTCTTCCAGTATGGTTTGAACGTATCCTCTTGACAGTTCATCTTTAAGTTTTTCAGTAAATGATTTAGTCACACTCTTAATGTGGACAGAAATTATATTTTGATCCTCAATTGATTTGTGCAAAAGCATCGTGATTCTAATTTCCCAAAATTAGAATTAAAATCGCAGACGGAAGCAATAAGAGTCAGGCAGTCTGCAGTTAAGATCACGTTAGTCAATTACTGTCGGCATGGACATTTCCTTGGTTTTGGCACCAGTTTTATTTAGAAGTTTCTAGACTTCCTTACAGTTCTTCAATCCTCATCATTAGATCAGAAATAAAACAGTGGATTTGTTTTGTTAATTTAATTTTTATCATTAATATTACTTCATTTAGTTTAATTTAAATGCATGCACCTCGTTTCAGACGTACAAATCACCTCATTATTTTTGACTAACTCCAGTATTTTCTTTTACTTATTAAAGTTAAAAAGATAACTGAATAAAAATTACGAGCATTTTACAAAAAAAATTCGTGCAAATATTTTGATTTTGGATATTATGGAATTGTTGGGATTATTTTTAAAAAGATTTTGTTAGTAAAAAATGTGACATCATGAAAACGCTGGTTTATACAGGCAAAATTTTGATAATAAATAATAATTAAATAATAATAATAATTTTAATTAATTTTTTTTTAAATTTTAAATTTTTTAATGTGAGAAAGACAACTGCATGTTTGATATGCAAATGTCATCAGTTTTGTGAATCACACTGAAATAAAATTGACAAATTGAAAATTTATTATTCGTAAAAAACAAAGAAAAAACTTAAAAAATATATGTATTTAAAAAGCAACATAAAAAAATGGATCTTTCAGATAACATTTTTGAAGAAGCTATTGAGCTTTCCCAGAGTAAAGAAGGTAAGGAAAACATACTTTTTTTAAAAAGTACATTTGTTGTTAATGTAAATGTCATTATTCCCATTTTTAGCCAACCAGCCTGCATTACGATGGACAAGAGGAAGGGTTTAAGGAGGGCGGTGGACAGAAGCCTGCGCAGGCAAAAACAAATTAATAACTTGTTAATTTAATATTATTTTTAATAAAAATTTTACATATACAATTATAAAAAAATAAACTTTTTTATAAATGATGTACCAGTCAGCTATGACTGGTTTATAAATCAGTACTGATTAATCAGCTATGACGATGTTTCCATCAGTACTTATTAGTAAAATACTGCCCTTAATAAAATGATAGAAACTTCTGATGTATATACCCATCAGCTATGCCCATCAGATGATGCATCAAATGACCGTCATTGTTCTTGTAGGGAAGTTACAATATAAAGAGCGAAAATAATAAAAACATAATAATAATAACTGCATTCGAGTACTTTTGCAGTAAATGAGTAATTACTGAGTAAACTGAAAAATTTACTCTCAAGAAAAGCTGTTGCCCAAAAAAGTACGCGAACGGAAAAATTGCAAAAATTAGTAAGATTAAGGAAACAGGTGATTGCAAATCAATATAGTGTTGAAATATATTTACACTTTGGACTACTCAACTCTTTTTCTTGTTGGTACTCGATGCACTATTTATTATAACACGAATATTTTAAGAATATATAAACAAATTATTTTCTGTAATCTATTCCATATGTTTATTTTTATTTTATTTAATTTTCCAAATTTCTGTCTGATTACATTTATTCAAAAGTATTTGATTATTTGTTTTTGCTATTGACTACCTTAAAAGCGAATGCAGTTACATATAAGTAACCATATACTTAGCATTTTCACAACTCCAACGAAATAACGAAAATGGCCATAAATAATTTCTAAAACATTATTTTCCTTTTAAAAGGCATATAAACATACATATTACATACATATTTACATACATGTTTAACGAAGGAATATTTTGAAAATTATTGTTCACTTATTATTTTTTATTATTTTGTTTCAGTTTTAAAATTTTTTCATATATTGTATACTTTTTAATTCATTACTTTTGTTTGTTTACCTTTTGAGTCATATGTTTTTCTGTTTTACTAAATTTTACTAAAAGAAATTTCTGCAGTAAAAATTTGTAGATTCTCAGCCATGAACCGTCACTTTACGCTCTCAATTTGTGTTCTCATTTACTGTAACTTGAGTAATCGAACGCACTTTAGTAAAATGCAGTAAAGTTTTAAAAACTTTTGGCTACTCGAACACACTTAATGTGGTTCATCAATTTTGAGTAGGGTTAGCCATACTTGGTTTTAATTTTAAGGTTGCGACATACGTAAAAACAAATAACTATAATATATAGGAAATTTATTTAATTTAAGTACAAAATGGTGTTAGTATGGTATCAAAGCGGTTAGGATCAAAATTTATATCCACTTTACTGGTGGTCATGGAAAATTTCAAAAAAAGTAAAATTCGTACTAATACTAAGTTTAAATATCGAACTAAAATTTAGGAAATTAAATTGATTTATGAAAAAAGTACATTTAGTATGTCAAAGCCTTTCTAAAAGATCCAGTAAAAATTTACTTACTGTAATAAAAAAATAAAAATAATTACGTAAAACTCTGTACTCATGTACAGAATTCCTTTAACGAAGTAAAGATTTAATTAGATAAAGTGACCTTAGATAAATAATTAACTAGCCTAGCGCAAATACTTTACTCTGTTTAAGTAAATTTTTACAAAAAATTTAAGAAATTGGTTTATGAAATAACGAATTTTGACATAAAAATGTTTTACTAACAGTAAGGAATGTTTACCGAGTTCCAGTAAAAAACGGCATATTAAGTAAATTTTCCTAAAATTTTATTAAAATTTACATAAACAAAAAAAATTTGCGTCATTTCAATATAGACTACATGCATATATAGAATGAAATATTAGAATTACTTTACCTTATAGAAACCAAAATCATTGCAAATATCAAATATTTGCCAAGCAGAGGCACTACCAGTGATGTGGGTGGTATAATTTCTACTACTAGCAAAAAGAACACGTGCAGACTAATGAGAATCGAAATAGAAAGGGTAACCTGTTAAAGATGAATACATTAATTTTTTAAATATTTTTATTTTAATTAACATATGTACATACATGTATGTATATTTGAAACATATATGTCACACTCACCTTTTCTCCACTGTCTGATGGGAGATAAAATGTTAAGACTGTAAGAAATGAAATACCCATACATGGTATAATAATATTAACGGTATAGAAGAGCGTTTTACGGCGCATAGTGATATTGAAGGTTATATCTAGATAGGGTTCATCACAGCAAGTATAAAATTTTTCGTTTCTATCGATATATAATAATATGAAAATAATTTTATGTTATTTAATTACGACTATAAATAGTATTTTTTGATATATTATGTACTTAAGTATGAATGTATATGACTTACCTAACTGCCGGCACCTCCAGAATATCCCATTCGACAGACTTATAGAACTCTGTTAAATCCACACCCACATCCACTATATTACTGCCTTGCTGTTCATCCATGTGTCTCAGATCAACCTTATTTTCCAAATTTCGATATTCATTTATTGTACGGTGTGTGGTAAAAGTATGAATAATAAATAACAAAAATATTCATTGCAGTTATTTATAAAAAGAATGATATAAATTTATACACTGTCAAATATAAGCACTTCTCAAAGATCAACAACAAATAAAAAAATATCAATAAATATGTATGTATTTAAATTTATAGATTAAAGCGCATGCACACATAGCTTTTTATATAGCAGCTGCTTAATGTTTGAAATTATAATAACATATGTATGTATTTTGAATACACTCATATATACAATAAACTTGTAACAAAATATATAATTAAAAAACAAGAAATATGTAGTTAAAGCAATGCTGAAGAAATAATCGTAGGTCACAAATGTAAATTTAGTTTATTTAAATTAGTATTTATTTAGTAATTAGTCAAGACATATTGATATGAGCAGATGCAGAGTAAGATGCATGTACATATACATATGTACATATGTATAACAACATGCCATTATGTATATGCGTATATATGAATTTATGAAATTGGGTGCGCAAGTACGAATTTATGTTTGTTTACATACATATATGTTTGGATCACGACTACATAAATTTCTAAATATGTATGTAAGTATATAGATTCTACGATGAATTCTGAACAAATTTTTCCCTGAAACTAAAGATATAAAATGTATTTCGAGCTTGCGGAAATTCCAAAATATGTTGTAAGTTTTTTAAATATTATTTTAGATTACATAAAATTTCAATTACAAATTAAAACAGCCAATACATACAAATATAAAAAATAACTAAGTATACATACATATGTATGTATGTACAAACATACATAAATTGAAAAATAAAATGAAATCAAGCAAACCATTAAATATCAAAATATTCCCTAATACTCGTACCATGCAAACAGCCGTTGGAGTTAATTTTCGGTGTTTTAATACGTTAATTTTATAATCTTGATTTACAATTACCATATCTATACATGCAAATTTTACACAAATATTGCATTAAATCACAAGTTAAAACATATCGGGCCTTTATCCCAAACGTAGTCATATCTCAAAAAAACACATTCGTCAGAAAACGAGTTTAAAGTTTTTAATTTACATACACATCAATGGAAAAATTAAAAAGTATTATCCCCTCGTTATATTTGTTTGCATTTTTCACACAAAACGAAGAACGATACGATGAATAATTCTGCATTCTTAACTCCAAAATCGCGTTTTTTGTGATATGACTACGTTGCAATAAAGAAGGAGCGATATGTATGTTGAAATTTTCTAAAATTCGAAATCCATTCTAGGCCTAGTTTCCACCAGCAAAGTTGCTTGCGCTATGATTTCTATATTTTTTGGCATTCATCCTAATATACGTATAAGAGCTGTATTCCAAGTCTAAGGTGACAGTTTGAATACCGCGGGATACCTACTGTCAATTTTCTTTTATTATCTCATAATGCTGCAGTCATTCTGAACATGTGTTCACAATTTCAACTACATACATATGTATATAGCATTCTTGCTTGAATAAAGCTTAGAAGGATTTGGTGTGCTCAGCGATTTTTCACTGTCGAAAAAAATTGATCAACAATTTGCAGTAAATTTTGAGTAAAAAATGTAATGTAAGTGGATACGGTGAGTCTACTCTGGGTGAAAATAATTATAATCTCTTCCAAGGAGTGTGAGCAAATGCCATTGACAAATTGAACGAATCACCCAACTGAAAGAAGTGATCCGGTCATTTTAGTGCACGCGTTTGGTTCAATAGCGTACCCTTCGATTTTGCAGATGGGTTAAATATAAATTCCTTTTTAGCATCAACCCATAAAAAGTATAGTTGATATACATACATATAATAAAGTATATAATAAGCTAAAATAAAATGTCTAATATTTTAGTCAAAAGAACAAGAGATTGCTTCTAAAATGGACTTAACTATGATTTTTTAATTAATCAATCCATTTTTTAATAAATTCTTTAATTTAAAATTATATTATTCAAATATTTACAACCGATTTTCTTAAGAAAATAATGAAGTAAAGAAAATAGAATTGTTGCCGTACTGCCGTTCAATTGAACGATTGAACGAACGGGTTAATTTTTGGTAATTGAACAAAAATGACCGATCACTGAAATGAACGCTTTGGCACAGCTCTAATGGCAGTTGACTCGTGCCATGGGAATTCTTCGTATGTTTTGAGCATGAGCGTGTCTCAGCGAAGTTTGTTTCGTGTATCAGGATTTTTTTTTGCAATTAAATCGCTGAAAATACTTCAAGGTGTTTCTTAAACTTGGAAAAGTGTATTATGTATATCTGAGGAGTATTACTTTGAAGAGTACAATATGACTAAATAAATAATTTTCGATGAAAACAAAATGTCGCCAAAAGCTCTAAACACTTAGACGACAACAGACTTCACGGCTTCAAATGCTGCCAACTTCAAATGCTGCTCTGAAGTCAGCTTCATAATTATTTTGAAGACAGCAACAACATAATAATATCAAACACAAACAAATTTCAGGGATGCCGCATATATATTTTATAATGATAAAAAATGTAATAATATCACGAAAAACTATAAAAACACATAAATTTATTTCTATATTGTATTTTTGTAATGTTCTTTTATGTTTAATATTAACAAAAAGTTTTTGTTCTTATTTTTCCATTTTATATATATATATATATAATGGCAACACTATATTTGTTTATTGCTGCCCGTCAAAATAGAAAATAGCCTAAGTTGGCAGCAGCAGCAAATGCTGTTGTGCAGTCCTGCTGCTATGCTGCCGTCAAAATAATCGTTTTCATTTAAACACATGGATTTTATTTTTGACATATTGCTGCTTGCTGTCTGCTGTCGTGAATGTGTTTAGAGCTTAACTCTGTGAGCACATCTCATATAAATATAGTATGTATGTATGTACAATGTAGCTTCGTAGGGGATCTTGAAAAATTGTCAGACTTTAGTAAAAAATTTTATCATGCACACTTGCATAATTAAATAAGTCCACAACGTAATAATGAAAAAAATTATCATGCCCGATCATGCAAAACGTTGTTTTTTCACGCATACTTCCGTAATGTAAAGAATAATTCAATCCGATCAAATAATATCACGATCACGAAATACCCGCGAAAATAAACAAATCAAATGAGACATAACTTCTCTATTTTTTATCAAAAAGGTTTTTGAACACATTTCAGAAAAAAAATTTTCAGATGTTTCGTACTACATATATGTATACAAATATCAGAGTTTGTCAATTACGCAAAATTTATACTTATGCACGCTTACTCAAGCCCAGTTTGTAATGCTCACTCAAAGGTTCGCTCACGTGATATGTGAAAATAATTTCATGATTATAAGTGATCATGCAAGATTTACGGCAATCACGTCAGCGGTGTTCATCTCTAGTTCATATTAAAATTATAATTTAAACGCATATAAAAATATTATTTGGAATCAATGTAATTTTTTCGAGTTAATTTTTATTCACAAATTTTATAAGCTGAATGAAGTATTATGGTGGAATAATGCAGGTGGTGTCGAAGCTACAACAACACTACTTTTAGGTTCGAAGCTGTCAAAAAGTACAAAACAAAAATGGCAAAATGGTTGCATTTTCAGTTCTACAAAGAATTTGGGTATTTTCCTTTTCTTATATGCATTTGAAACAAGTGATAAAGTATGCTTTTTTAGAAGTGTGGGTGTGTGTTAGTAATACATAATCAAGTTGTGACAAACTCGAACCCAAAAAAAGTTCGTTAACGCTTCGGCACTACCTGTATTAATCTACCATGTGAAGTACATACAGTTTTATGAGGTTTCACTTAGCATACTACAACAATTAAATATAATAATTGAATAAGAAAACTATAAATAACTTTTCATTTTTACAATAAAATTTGGTTAAAACAACCAATAACAAAATTCTTTAGAGGGCAAATAAATATGGAAAGTAAAAAGAATAGTTTGCAAAGAATGTCTGCAGATCTCATTACCAGCTGTGTTCAGGGGTGCCAAACATGACGATTTTACGTCATTTCGAAGATTTTTTATAGCGAATTTCACAAAATGACGTTTGACGATTTTTGTTTAGTATCCTTTATACTTTAACGATTTTTTGACTTCGCTACATTTTGCTCAACATAACCTCTTTTTAGTAGATGATTGTATTTTGGAGAGAGCACATTAAATGTAGATATATTTTGGAAAAGAGAAAGTCAATTAATCTACCAAACAATAAACCTGTTTTCACAAATTTATTGTGAATTTGTAAATAACTAAATGACTTTGCCAAACTCTTCAGCAAATGTTGAAAAATTAATCTTAATAAAACCAAGATAAGAAATTCATTAGAAACAGGAACCCTTGAGGGGATTCTTTTTTTCAAAGATTATTTAAAAAATAATTCCTCTGAATGTTACAATGTTAGTATTACAAAAAATATAAAAAAACATAACGATGATATGTACATATGTATAGTATTTTTTTTGTAATTATCCAATTTAATTCAATATCATATGTCCTTCTTTCGTACTTTATATGTAAATATGTATGTTTGTACTCGTATAAAATCGAATAATAAATCAAAAAATTAATTCGACTCCACACATGAATTGCAAGTTTATGAAAAACTGTATAATAGCATATTCTATGAATTTCTATTTAAATTAATATACAAAACATATTAAATAAAAAATTAACGTTTATTTTGAAAAGAATATAACTTGTTTCGACAAAAAAACCTTTCCAATTCTTGCTGTTTTTAGTAAATCTGTTGAATCGTTAATTTTTAAATGAAATATTGTTGTATAAAATACTAACGATTTTATTTATAAAATTTGTCGATTTTTCTGAAAATATGTTTTCATGTAAAATTCGATTTCTGTGCTACGAATGTGTCGTTAACATTGAGAATGAAATGTTAAAATCACTCACTTGTGGATTTGTTTTCGCAACAAAATTTTTGAACATTTTATCTATAGAGTAAGTTCAGCTCTTGTAGTATAGGCGGGTAATGTGCTATAGGAAGTTTTCTCGAAAACTAAAAACTAGAAGCTGACAAAACTAAGCTTGATGGTTTCTAGATCTAGAGTTGGTAATAAAGAAATGTACAAGTTTTGTGATTGACTTTTTTTGAGTCCACTGAAAAGTGTCTGCCTCCTTCAATGAAACTGATTTAAGCTCCAATAAATAATTTTAAATTTAGAAGTTTATTACTAAACCACATTGACAAAAATGTGCAGTACTCTAAGCAGTTAAACTTAATTGCCATCCCAGTTTATTATTTGAGATATTTTTTTAACTGCTGGTTAAAAATCACCATCGGCCACGCTCGCTAATGCACAACATTAACAGAACAAAGTATTACTCGCCATTTTTTTCAATGGCTGGTTTATGGAATTTTTCACTTTCTCTCAAATGTCTCTGAAACTTTGGCTCCAAAGATTCTTTCAATTTCCTGGATGTAAATCTAAGACCTGTAGCAGAATAACAGCTGAGATATGTTCTAATCGAATTAAGCTTCAAAACATAGTCGAATAAAAAAATACATTACCCGAACATACTCTAGACATGGGCAGATTTAAAGTCACAGACTAAAAAATAGGGAAAAGCAAAAGAGCTTTAGAGAAACGGGCTTATACAAGTCGCTATTTCTATCGTCAGCTGTAGCATCCGGGGGTAAAGTATTTGGTGTACGCCCCAATCAATTGATAATGCTAGGTGCATTAAAGCTGTTGAAACTTCCCAGCACCAAAATAAACTACATTATATGTTATAATGAATGCGTTTCAGCTACAGAAAAAGCTAATTCTTCAAAAAAATGGCTGATGCTGCTGAGGTGCAAACTGAATCAGCAAAGAGGATGGCTAAAGTCTTTGAAACAACACCAGCAGGTTTAAATGTATTAGTTAAATCCACAATAAGTAAGAAAATATATAAACAAATTTTATAAATTTTTTTTATTATTTTATTGACATACGAGTACAATTTGTACATACGTAAGCTAATGCGAATAAAAGTGAGTGCCAATGAGAAATCTAAATTGGTTCGAATCCGAGCGAGTTGCTTTCATTCGCTTAGGTTTACTTTCTTAAATCAGAAATAAGCTATAATACTTTTACAGCAAAAAAAAAATTATAAAAAAGCAAGAAACATCAAAAACAAGCACTTGAAAATGTTTTTTTCTAGTTCTTCCATACTCGTATCATCAAAATTATTAAAATATACTATCATGTGGGCTTTTAAGTTTTCAAATTATAATTTTCTACTTCGCACAGTGGTTCAGAATCGTTTTTTATTGAGCAAAATTTTGTAACTTTTGAACTAATTAAGATTTTTTTAATTCTTTTCTTTTAGTGGATAGATAACATGTTAAACTTTTGTGCAATTTTAGCGTCATTGAAATCAGTGTAATGATTGTTGAGTAATTTAAGGTTAAACTTGAACTTTAGACTTTTTTAATTTTGCATGGAAATGCGGGCTTTTTTATTTATTTTTTTTTTGTTGAAAAAAAGGACTTATAATGAAAATTAATTATCTTTATAAAAACAACAAAGTAGTTTTTTTTCTACTTTATTTCCTTCAAATAATAGTAAATGCAGATTATAATTATTATTCATTTGCTTGCAAATATTTCATATTCAGTTCTGTATTACTTCTGCCGTGTAGCACTCCTTTCCAGTCCGAAGGATCCGATTTCCATTGATTTCGAATGCTACAGATGAAGAGATCTGACGTTGCCAATAATATATTAAATAAATCTTTATTTGTAGAGCTTCGTGTAAAATCTGTAATTCTTATTTCTTTTTTCTGGGAGTCCACTGATAAATCTCTAATTGGCAATAAATGATCTTTAATGGCATCTTCTCCTTGAAGAAGAACTTTGTGCACTGTTGCAGATATATTTGGATGTATATATAAGTTAACAAACCTTTTATTTTATAATTTTTTTAATGACTTTACTTACAAATTTATACGCTTAATTGAAACTTGTGTCTATTGAACTTATTTCATTAATCTTTTTAATATTATGCTGAATTGCAAACCCATGTTAAAAGAACTCATTTATTTACCGATATTTTTATAAATCAATTAAACAAAAAAATAAATGCCGGCAGTGTGCCTGCATTTATTTTTTAATTCTTTTTGGAATTCAAAAGCGGAATTGCTAAAAAGCATACATTTTAAACAAGTGCTTTTATTTATACATATTTTCTTTAAAATTAGATAATATAAAATCTAGTAAGTTATACTAGCGGTTCCCTAACATGCAAGTTCTTCAACAATTGTTTTAAATCTTGAAATAAGGTGTATATGAACATCTGTTATATTAGATGTAGTTTCGGAATTTAAAAAGAATCTTCTTGCGGTATTGCCATCTTTTTATTGCCCCAAGTTTGAGAAATTCATCCTGAAAATGGCTCTTTTTTAGTTTCTTTAGCTCTTTGTTGGTGTCATTATTTCTTAATTATCCTGAAGATCCGAAGTCCAAGTTATAGCTGATTTTCTTTTCCGTAGCGGTGGTAATCAAAATTCACATGCATCAGTACTATCATCTACTGCCTTCGTCGGTTCTTGGCTTAACCGGCTTGATGTTGCTTTGCATATAATACAGTTGTGTCAGTCAAAGCCTGGGCTGTTTTTTCATCTAATTTCAATAATCTGTTCATCTATCTCCAATTCTAATGGCTGTAGTGTTAAAATTTGAGCTGTAATATTACTTCCTTCATTCTTAATGGCGTCATGACTATTCTTGCAATTTTATTGGTCTGCAGTATTTAGAAAAGGATGGAGTTTGATTTGTCTAAAAATACATTGTACTGGTCGAAGGTTCTGAGTCTTCTAAGTTCTTTATTATTCGCAATGGAGAAATAATATCATAAGCAGATCTTTATCTCAAATATATTTACATAAAAAATTGTATATTTCTTTTGTCCAGAAGATCCATTGCATATCCATTTATATAAACGAGTTTCCATATTTCTTCCACTCACTCCTCTAAAGGTTTATAGCAATCGTTCGGCTGTATGATAAGGTAGAGCATGCAGAAATCGGTGTGGTTGTAATAGATTCCTTTGAAGGCCAACAGTCCTTTTTAGCTGCAATTATCTGATGATATGATGGAAATAAATTTGAGCATTTTTCGATTACACGCAATCTGAGAGGAGCATACTGATGTTTTGTTAGCTTCAAATCCAGAAATAATGCAAGTGCTACCTCATCTGTGAACTGTTTCTCCTCGTTTGGTGTTGGAATGCTTTTAAGGATCCGTTTTGTTCTCACTCGACTAGCAAAAAAAAAACTTTTCAAATGATATCCATTTTTGTTAGTTTTTTCTGTGATCGCAATTCGTAAAGCAAATTACATATCTTTAATTTTTTCACATCTGACTTCTTCATTTATATTCTTCAGTTTTCGCCTCTTGGATCTATCACACCATTTATAGAGCGTTTTTTGTGGTCTTCCGCCACTGTTTTACTTGTAGTTTGCAAAGTTATCTGTATAGCAAGTTCACCTTGAAGCGTTTTGATTAAGTTTTTGACAGTCCGATTGCGTTTCAGTGCTTTAAGAATTTACAGTAGTTTTCCGATTTAACAAACCTAGTGGTTGTCAGTCCTGTTCGTTAAAGCAAATTGTTCGTTATATCCAGTACTAAATTTAAAATTAATAGCGTGTTTTTTTATATTTTATCAAAATTATAGTAATTTAAAATAAATATTTCTTTAAAAATATGTACTACCTTTAAGGAAAGGAAAAATTCATAAAAAATACGCAATAAAAAAATAAATTATTTAAAAAATTGGATAAACACAGTCTGCATATTGTAATGGATATCTTTTTTTTTAATGGCATCTTCCTGAATATCTCTCAAAAGCATTAAATTTGTGCTACTAATATTGTTTTGCTGAGCCCCTTTAATACAAATTTCGAAGTGCTTAATGACGTCTTCGTGTTTTATTTTGAGCTCTAGAATTTCATTTTAATCAATCCTTCTCGTTTTGTTCATCGTTTTGTTTTACATTTGTTCGTTCGTTAAACCGAGTACAAAATAAAATTTTTGTTCGTAATATAAAGTACTTACTTAGTAGAAATAAAAATTTCAGTGTTCGTTAAATGCGATGTTCATTAAATCGAATGTTCGTTAAATTGGAAAATTACTGTAATTTCTTTTCAATGCAGCTTAGAGCATCCTCCTATTTTTTTTTAAATATTCTTCCTCTAATTCCTTATAGCTGAAACTCGCCATATTTTTATTAATCTGAAAGTTATGTATTTGCTAAATGGCTATAAAATAAGACTTGCAAAAATTTTTCAATATTTTTGAATCAGCTAATTGTATCAAACAAATTTTTTCCCACTATATGTACATATGTGACTAATATTTGCATCAACGGTGATCAGTAAAAAACATAAGAGTTCAGACATATGTGTCGTTCATTGTCACAGTGAATTATCTCTTGGGTTGCAATAAGTATGAGAGCGTATGAGTACAAGATTCAACTCTTAATCACTTTTTCACTAGTCATTTTCTTTAATTTTAGAGACCGTTTTTGATAATAAATTTCTATTACTTTTCGCATTCGGCATTTTTATGATATCAGTTGATTGTTTTAAAATGAAAACAGAGTTGCAAAAAAGGAAGTAGCACGTATGTGGTCATAAAATTTTTTAATGCAATAATAAGAATTTTGAATAAAAAATCAACAAAATAGCCCAAAAAGCACCAACCATTATTATTGGATCATGGCATCAACATTGAAAAAGAAGCAAAAAACAACAAGTTTCTTTAAGAAAAACAGCAAAAAGTTGAGGATAAACCAAAAAATGGAAATTTGGGCTTCTCGAAAATGATTTTTTTTGATATGTCGTAGTGGAACGTTTCCTTTCCTCATGCCAAAAGCTATCGAAAAATCCATTACACAATATCGAAAAATTTTTGTCCTTAAAAATTGGCCCGCCCTAATATCTATATATACAACCTGTACATAAATAACGGGCACTTCGTATAAATAACGAAAAGCCAAAATTGAGATATAAAGGTACTACTACTACGTTGTCATATAACTTATTTCTAGTGAACATTTTGATTTCAGGATCATTCAGATCATTCTTACCAAGTTTAAGCACCTTTCACTGTTGTATACTCAGTTATTATCATTCGCACATCGGAGCCGACACGTAATATGTTTTCTCCAGAATGTTCTCTTATACTTCTATACAAAATCAGTTTTATTTACCTTTTATAATGCAAAATCATATACATATGTATTATGTCTTATGTTATTTATTAGTCTTATATTACATATTTCGAAGTTTTATTTAGGTGAGGAGTTGTGCTTTAGATCTGTGATTTTTTGATGAGCGTCTTCTCTTGGTCATTGGGAGTCTTTTTCAACTT
The DNA here is from genome assembly GCA_956483585.1 of Gymnocheta viridis. NCBI lineage: Eukaryota > Metazoa > Arthropoda > Insecta > Diptera > Tachinidae > Gymnocheta > Gymnocheta viridis. Next base: position 50,294,758 of record OY101442.1, on the reverse strand, counting down.
AATGGTAATATTTTTAAAGTAAATGCTAAAAATTGTTTAGCTGTACTCATTCTTGCCCTAGACGTTTGACATTGAGTCAATGTTGACCACGTATGGCATTATATGGCATTTACATCAGACCGAAATCTAGTACTTACGAGATTTCGAGCAAAATCTTGTTGATTTTGATTAGATTTGCCATACAAAACAAAATCTACTTCGTAACTAGATTTTGATAAAATCTATTCAAAATCTCAAAGTACTTAGTGATGCAACTATGGTTAATGCTCAATTGTACTGAAAAATACTACGCTGTTCAATAACATTCTTTGAAGTGTGTACTGGCCAGGTGATTCACATTTGAATGATAATTTTTGTATGAAGTTTGATATTTGAAAATGAAAATCCAACCAACTGTTTTTTGGCATGGATATGAAATCTTGAAAAATGTCATGAATAATCCGATGTAAACAAACGGTGTAGATTTTGATAGAGATTTCAATTGAAATCTGCTAGATTTTGGTTTGGAGTAAATGCCATATTACTTGAAATTTGTATAACAGTTTCTGTCAAAAATAAAACAGAATTAAAATCATATAATAAAATTTTGTCATAAGAACTATTTTTACTAACGCTGCAGTCACACCATATAATTATTTTTCAATTTTCATTCAAGATTTTTACACATACTGCTTTGCAAAATTGACAAATTTTGTATTGGTAAAAAAAGTAAGAGAGAACTTAAAATTTGATCGTGTGACTACCAAGTAAGTGTACTTGACAGGAGTTCCAGAAGATCATTTGATTTTTAACGGTTGCTTTATCTTGCAATATACTACTTTGAATAGATAATGCGGAATCACGAAAATATCATTTCTCGACGGAAAACTTTTCGCACCTTTTGGAATTTGAGCGATGAAATTTATTTTAAAATATAGTTTTATCTGTATGCATTAATACATACAAGTAAACAATACATTTTCACACTTTTACTATAACCATAATAAAACCAAAAAACAACCAATAAAAACATATGTAAACACTTTCTTAACTTTAATAGTGTCCAGGAATTACATATCACAAATTAAAATCTTGAAGATTCATAATAATGATGCATAATGTTGTTGTCTATCGAAATGCGCACTTAGTTTTTAAAAATAATGTTTGCCTCAAATACTTCTCCGTTCGTCCTCAGCGCACATTCTGACTTTGCAATACATAATTTTTTGTCTGATACGGAAATATGAATAAGTTGATTTCCGAGTTCAAGATACGATGACAGCAAGCGAGTAGAGGTTGTGGAAAAATATAACTTATATCCAATTATTTTATGAGCCACGGTATTCAAGCCTTTGTAATGTTCTAAAATCGCAAGTGTATCATTATTATCAGTCTTCGGTGACATCAATAAGTGCAATTTAACAGCAGCTATGATTAGGACGATATACAAATTTGATCGCGAAGAAGTTTTTTAAAAGCTTTTGAAAGTAATGACAGAATATCTATGGACCTATAATCTATATTACGTTTATTGATTCGTATAACTTTCACTTGTTTACATTTAAAAGCGGAGTTGGAAGATTTAATGATTCGGCTAAATATATGGGTGATCATAGGAATTCGTTCAAGTACACGAATATATGTACATATACTATCTGATTAATCGCATATACGTATCTTACCACTAGTTTTGTTAAAGTGGAATAAGTAATAAAAACCCTTTGGGAATATCAAATGTCGGCTGATAAAAAACATGTAAATATCGCTCCCATATCGCAACGTAGTCATATCTCAAGAACGTAGTCATATCTTAAGAATGCAAATTTATTTCTCGTATCGCTCTTGATTTTTTGTAAAAAATGTATACAAATATCATGTTTACTAACCTCCTGACGGGAGAATAATTTTTTTATTTTTCCATTGAGATGTGAGTAAATTGAAAATTTTGAACTCGTTTTCTGAAGAACGCGTTTTTTTAGATATGACTACGTTGCAATAAAGGAGCGATATGTTTATGTCAAAATAATACCGCTTGTTTATGCACCATTTAATTTTTGATTGATTTTTATTTCTTTATTTAAGCGATAATACACAAACCAAGGCATATCTACCAGGTAGTAGCGACTCTACAACAATACAAAATTTGTTGTAAAAACACCTGACTAACTGTCAAAAATTTTACAAAACCGGGTGGCACTGTTAGCACAGTTGAACTTCTAACAAATGTCAAACAAATATGAAGCTGTGGTGTTTGGCAGTTTGACTCCACCCATTTCGTTATGAGTATATTATCAGCACAAAATTAATTTTGCACAGTTATTCTACCGCTACTACCTTGTTGATCTGCCTTGACACAAACTGTTATAATTTCCAATGTCTATTATGTCCTATGTCGAAAATTAAAATTCTTGTTTGTAATTAACGCGGCAATTCAGTTGTAAAGCATCAAGGTTAGCAAGCGAAACAAATATCGGTATCGGTATATATTTTTTTTATTTCGGTACCAAAAATTAAGATTTTAGGCGCAACCAGTTCAGGAGCGAACCAAACTTTGTGTGACAGTTAAGTCTATCCACAACTAACACTTCACAACAAAAAAATTGAGCCTGTGATTCCCAAATTTTATTTAATGTAGGAAAAATTATCAAAAATGCTTGAAACTGCTATTAAAATATTTTTTTTTAAATTAAATCAAATTAATGTTTAACACCTTGACTGTGTAGTCACCATAATTTGTTACTTCAAAATGATATAATATATTCGTAATATTAAATTAAATTCTTCATCGTTCTAGTTGCCGATTCCCTTCATAAAAAGCAATGACATTTTTGCGTTCCGCGTATTTCCTCATCTTTATGGTATTCTTCTGACAATAAATTTAACAGTTTACGGAATTTCGGAAGTATCACTCATATAATAAGCGAGGACTGGTTATTTGATTTTATAAAGGTCGTTCGTTAGCTAGCACGTCAAGCTTCTTTTATAACTGTGCAACCATCCATCACTGGGGTGTTACCCGTAGATGGTGGCGACAAATGCCAGTCACCAGTACAATTAAAATCTTTTTTCATATTAAGGAGTTGAGCCGTCGGAAAAGTAAGTTATATTTTGTTGAGTCTTTAAAAAATTGTTTTTTTTAACAACACCCACTGCTTCGGCACTAAGACAGTCAGTTTTAAAGTAAATTTCTTACGTTCAAGTTTTCCTTGAATAATTTAATATGGTCACAAAATTCATCTATAGATTCAAATTTAACGATTATGAAAATACAGCGGTTGTTAAGTACACTATAATCAATCTTGTATGCAAGACCGGCAGCACTAAATTATACAACAACCTGAAATTCATTCACGAGCATTCAAAGATTGTACGAGAAAACTGTATAACAATTATAGATAGCAACTGTAAACTGCAGCATCATCAATTTGTAGCAGTTGAAGTTGACATTAATTGTTTATTTAATTTCTTATCCAAATAGTAACGCCCCCCATTGACTGCTAATAGTGAAAGCAGTGCTGCCAAGAGCTGGAACAAAAAGCGCCTAAATCGGCATTTAAAAGGCCCGAAAATTAAAAATTCAACGTTTCACTTATTATTAATAAAAAAATGCATAAAGTATATAAACCAAATAAATTAACATACCAATAAAAGTCTACATATTTTTAAATTCATATAAGTCAATCAATATACATATAACATAAATAGCAGGTATTTCTTTCGACTTTAACTCGGTGTTGGATCTAAAATAAAACGGAATATTTGTATTTAGGAATGATTTAGTCTTCTTCTTCTGTTATCCTTAACTTCCAATGAAGCATAGGGCCTTAGGCCTAATTTTAGGGTAATTATTGTATATATATTTAAATATATTCCAGTAGGATATCTGTCTTAAAACAATAACATAAAAAATATATACAATCATTAAATTTATTATTCGAGACAGGTCTTGATATATTTTTTCAAAGAATTTAAAAACGTTTTCTTTGTTGAGGGTTCTTTAGGTACTCTTTATACATGCGTTTCATTGGTGCTAATGCCAAAACCTTAGTAGACCTTAAACCATAGTTTTGGTAAGATTCAAACCCCTTATCTTATACAAAAACTTTTAAAAAACCAATGAGAATTTAAAAAATTACTAAAGTGTAGGACTGAAAAATAGTGCGGGTTTCTGACGCTGTTGATGAGACCAGGAAGTAACTATTCCACGTCACTTTGGAAGACACAGGCGAAGATATTCTACGGTTTTGGAACTATCTTTTTTCGAGTCTACAAATGTGATAACATAGAGAAGCCTCAAGCTCCGGTGACACAACAATGGCTACTTCAGAAACAATAGAGGACGCTTCTGCTGCTTCATCGGCCAACGAGGACACCCAGTCGATCACAGGGTTTGTGGGTGACTTCTTTAGCAGGATGGAGGTGGCGGACGATGAGGGCATCCTTGTGGAATCGGACGACGACACAGAGAATGCCAACGTCACGGTCGTACATAGTGATGAAGGTTACACAAATAAAGCTTTATCACTCTAAAGCGGTGCCAGCTGCCTTCTCCTCCGATTAGATTCAGGCGCGGGGGAGCTTGTTTGCATCCAAGAACCATTGTTATATAAAGAAAGGGTTTGCGGACTTAGTTTAGACGGCTACAGTACTTTGTTAGGACACTTGCGCTGTCGCAGTGGAAAACAAAACATGGACAGTATGGCTTATGAGCTGCTACATGGCACACGCTCAGGGTGATAACCCTCCAAAAGCTGTAACTAGGAAAGTGATCCCGTATGCCAACAGGCGCAACATCCCTCTTATATTATGTGCTGACGCTAATGCACATCACACCATCTGGGGTAGTTCGGATGTCAATCTACGAGGTGAGTTGCTTTTAAGCTTTATAGTAGAAAATTAACTAACAGTAAATAATAGGGATAAAGAGCCCACCTTTATTGTGACATACAGAAGGTTCTTGATATTACGCTTATTAGCGATAGATTCACGGATATGATTAGTGATTGGAATGTTTCAAAGGACTGTTCTTCTCTGATCACATGTACATTGATTTCAACTTCTCTCTAAGAGTTGATTCCGTGAAACCCTATACGAACAGAAGAAAGAACAACTGGTCTGTCTATGCTAGTGTACTCGAAGATAAGCTGCCTCTATGCCCGGTTCGCGTAGGCAGTATATCCACGCTTGATTTCGCAGGGGAGTCACTAACGGGTGTCTTAATTGAGGCAAGAAATAATTACTGTGAAAGAATCGACAGGAAAGGCATGGCTAGGCCGCTATGGTGGAATGCGGAAATTGCTGAAAGACGTGAAGAAAGCAGGAAACTATTTAATGATGCTAAACGTTATGGTGTATGAAACAGTTACAAATCCTTAATGAATGGATTCAAGAGTCTTATCAGGAAGGCCATGTGATAGTCATGGAGGAAATTCTGCAACTATGTTTAAAACTCCTCGGAGAGAAGTCGGCTACGTAAGATCTTATAGTCAAGACCAGTTATTCCATCGTATATACAGATGTTAGATGGATCCTGGACAACAAATAGTTAAGAAACCCTTGAGGTTCTGATGAACACTCGCTTCCCGGCTGCACTGGTAATGTGCCGAGGGAGAAAATTCTTAGTGGTGCTCGGGATACTTCTATTATCCCGATAGCTCGCCATTATGTGTAATGGGCGGTTAAAAGCTTCCATCACTTCAAATCTGTAGGATCGGATGGGATTATCCCAGCGGATCTGCGAAATAACATAGAGGCACTGATGCCATGGCTCTTGGTGATTTTTAGAGCCTGTCTGCGTCTCTCACATGTCCCATCAATATGGACAACATATAAAATTGTCTTCATCCCCAAGGGAAGGAAAACATCTCACACTAAGGTAAAGACTTTAGACCAATTAGTCTATTCACCTTTCTATTAAAAACACTGGAGAGGATTATAGACATTCATATAAGATCAAAGCTAGGACATAATTCCTTGTCGATAGCTCAACACGCCTATACGAAAGGGAGCTCCACAAAAACTGCGCTTCACTCATTGGTGGGTTACATAGAGAGATACTTACAACACAAGGAATTCGCATTGGTTACATTCCTGGATATTGAGTGAGCTTTCTACAATGTTAAGCCCGAATCGGTCATTAATGCTATGAGGCTGCTGGAGATCGACCCAGCGATCATTCAATTTGTCAGCAGTATCTTGCACTTCAGGCGTATCCAATCTAACTGGGGCACCTCTAAATTTCCCAGTGGTTACCAGTGGCACCCCGCAAGGAGGTGAATTTTCACTATTGCTTTGGAATCTAAATATCAATTACCTTATAAGGGCCATGGGAAGGACGTGCTGCAGAACGACTGTGTATGATGACGTTGCAGTCGTGGGTATGGACAAGGATCCCAGACTACTGTCTGAACTTATGGAATCCGCACTGGATGTCCTATTAAAATGGTGCAAGTGATGTTGTCTGGACGTTAATTCTGCCAAAACGAAACAGGTACTTTTTACAAGGAGATACCAAATTCCTGAATTTGTTACCCCAAAGCTAAATAAGGTCCCACTGAAACTATCCGATAATGCCAAAGTTCTTGGAATAATACTGGATAGCAAATTGAACTGGAACATGAACACAACTTCCAGGACCACAAAGGCGGCAACTGTATTATATTGCTGTAAAAAGGCCTTGAAATAAACTGGGGAATCAACAATGTAAACTGGCTATACGAATGTTTCATTAAACCCATTCTTTTCTACGATGCAGCTGTTTGGTGGCCACTGCTTAAGCGGAAGAGTCATCAAACTAAGTTTGTGTCACACCTGAGCCAATCTTTGAGCATGGCTTCTCTGTATACATTTCCGATAACACGGTTCACTCTGACGACCTCTAAACTCCCGCAAATGTGTTTCAATTATTCAATGATGGGTCTAAAACACTGAATGGTGTCGGTTCTGCCATATACTCCGAGCAGCTTAATTAGTGCTGCCGGACCACTGTAGCGTCATTCAGGCTGAGATAACAGCCATCTACACAGCCGCAAGATACATTCCATATAGTGAAATATCTAGCAGGGATATTTAGATCTTTGCCGATAGTAAGGCGACCATAATATACCTGGCGAATGTGTTCATCACACCAAAAATTGTCCAAGAATGCCGGACATCTCTAAAGCAGATAGCGACACATTCAATGGTCACCTTCAAGTGGGCATCCGGACACAGGCACGTACATGGAAACTGTATTTCGGACTCGTTGGTGCATGCAGGCTCCACATTAAATTGAAACGATTCAACATATGATATAGGTGTCTCTCTGCCAATGAGCAAGCAACTTATTGCACACAAGATTCACCTTATTGTCAATCAGAGATGGTTAGATGAAACTACCTGAATGGAAACCAGTAAAACCTAGCCCACAATAAATGAAAAAAGAAAAACAGCTGTCCAGATATCATCTCAGAAACCTTATCGCGGTCATAACTGGCCTATTGGGTTGCGATCCCAAAGGTTTGAGCTGAATTACAATGACCTATGTAGAAGCTTCAGCGACGAAGAAAAGGAAGAGTCGACGGAACATCCTCTCTGTCATTGTGCGGCATTCGGAGATCTTAGACTTAAACTATTTGGTCAAAGAACCCTTAAGGACAAAACTTGTCTCTCTAACATTGAGAATAAGGTCCACTCCTTTATTGAATCAACCGGGTGGCTGCATGTTGCCCCTTGGGATACGGTGCAACATGGTAACACAACGGGAAATAATTTATGGACCCACGTGAGGTGTGCGTGATCACAGCTGCCAATGGAACCTTACCTAACCTAGAAACTACTTTTCTATGTCAGTGTAAATTGAGGCTAAAGAAATAAAGATTCTATAAAAAATACTCATTTTATAAAGCTTAATAAACTGAAAAGATTGAATTCATATGTATGTGCATTTAATAAGTGTGTTGTGATAAAATTTCTTAACAATAGGTTTCAATTATAGGATATTTCTTAAATTAAGTTACAGTGCAAGATAAAACTAGTTTCCCTTTTAATAATATTTCATATACTTTGCATTCTGCGAATAGGAATCAATTGCCTGGATGCCTCTGATTCAGCACCCACAGCACAGGACCTCGCCAGCTGTATAAATATAACCATTCGCATAATCCTCAACCATCGAACAAATGGCCGCATTTAGTTGTTTATATTTTCGAAAAGCTGGTGTATCATCCAAAGCTTCCAATAAATATTTCAAGTAATTTTTCTTCATGTTTCTTTAGCAAATCAGCCTTAGACAAATCATTAACATGAGGCAAACTCATGAGTAGCATAGCATTCTATTTAAAACCTACAACAAAGTAACAACAAATTTTGCAGGTTCACTGCAATAATGAGAACCGATATGATTGATTTTTACCAAATATTGATTGTTTTCAAATATTTTCGACATTCCACTTGTCCGGGGCAATCGAAGAAAAAGTAATTACATCTGTTAGAATGTTTGCGCACATACCTCCAACCAAAAACAATTTCTCCTGAATATTATAAAAAAGAAACATAAGTTTACGTAACCTCTCGAAAGCAAAGCGGTCTTCAATAGAATTGTAATGTGTAGTTACAACTGTAGAAATTTTTTGAATGGGTGGTGAGTAAATCACCGATTGACAACGACTTTGAACGGCATTACGGATGGCAGGAGCAAAAAATTCAGCAGCGGATCTTTGAAACATTTCCAATCAGATTTCTTCAACAATAATATTTTTCAAAATTATTATTTCAAAGGATTTTAAAAAAAACAACCCTCGACAAACAAAACTTTTTGAAATAATAATAATTTTTAATGTGTTTATCGATTATTAAATCTTTAGCTAATAAGGCCTAACGTAGTTGACGTCAATAAAAGATTTTTTATTACATGTTTACCCAACGTTTCGTCAATTGTTTGTTGACTTTATCAAGGGTTTCGTGTATTTTAAATTAAAAATGTTTATGAAATTACATATAATCACACTAAACTCATTATATACTTACATAGTAATAGTCAACACTAAATGTATATAATTATATATAGAGCATTTTTTTCAGAACAAAACTAGAAAAATTAATTATAACATTAAATAGTTAAAGCGGCTGTATAAATTTAATGTCACAGTTAAAATTTACTTATTGCAACACATTTTTAATTTAAAATAGACGAAACCCTTGATAAAGTCAACAAACAATTGACGAAACGTTGGGTAAACATGTAATAAAAAATCTTTTATTGACATCAACTACGTTAGGCCTTATTAGCTAAAGATTTAATAATCGATAAACACAATAATAGAACTGGCCAAATACACTAGCAATAATTTTGTAATATTTTATTTTTTCGTCTCATTCAAATGTTTTTGACAATGTACTATAATTTTACAAAAACAAAATACTTCTGGTATTTGTAGTATTTTACTTGTAGTATTAAGTTCACATGTATGAATTCGCCTTGCTTTTATGCGCATCTGTTATTTATTCACATAACAGGTATCATAATTTCCTTATCGCCAGTAGAATCGGAACCATCATTAACATAAATATTACGGCAGTCTAGTAATTTTCTAAATATTCTGCAACCTTTTTAAAGAGAATTGAATGTATAACAAAGAACTAAACATTTTAATTCTAGTACGATTTCTGTCACTATTTATAATTGTTTCCATGGTAGTAAAAAGTTTTTCAACCTCAGCGTTACTGAAAGGCAATAAGACGTTTCATTTTCAATAGCCCACTATTTTAACAGTTGTCAGGACTCAACCTGCAACAGCATCGAAATTATTGAAACTCACTAAAAATACGGTAGACTTCAAACTTTTTGCGTCGTCATGAAGTACCTTCTGGGTGAGCAATTGTGAAGCTGGTGAAAAAATTTGAGCAGTTGGGACAAGTCAGTGATGTAAAAAATTATAAAATTTCGACGATCTTTGGAATAGGACATTCCACAAACGATACGTGAAAAGTTTCCTGACCGTGTAGTTCTCGAAGAGGCGATCACAATTGTCCACCGAGATCTCGTGATTTAAAGCTTTAGACTATTTGATTTGTGGTTATGTGAAAGATATGGTCCTTGCCAATCGATTCAAGATATCAAAAATGGATTCGTGAAGCTACCGAGGACATTCAGCAGCAAATGTGCAAATTGGTGATCGAAAATTTAATGAAAATAATATGGTCCAGCAAGCGAGCCATGGCTGTCATTTGGCAGATATTATTTTCCATTATGAATGGGATACCTCCTCTTTTTAATTAAACATTCGGTGATTTCGCTTAAAAAAAACTCTCTTTTACATATTACAATGAAACCTCTTATTGGAGGACCGTATAGATATAAAAGATAAACCCAATCAAGAAATTAATTTTTTTGCAGCGCATTGTCAAATTATCACACTTCCTCCCAGAACTCAACTGTTGATCCAACATTTGTCCATTTCTAAATTAAAAGCTTTGGCCATTGGATTTCAATCAATGTAATTTTGTCTTCAGTGTACTTTCGTGTGTACATTAAATTAATTTTTTAATGTTTCAATATGATTTCATGAGTTCAGTAAAAAATAAAAATTTAGCCTTTTTGAGGCTAAATTTTAAATGAAAAAATAGGCTAAAAAAGAAACAAAGCCAAAACATCAATTTCGAGGCCAAAAGACAAGAAGAAATGTTAAATATAGCTCCGATAAGGCTAAACTGACATCACTCAACGACAGTACTATCCAACACAATTCCACATTGTGCAGCAAAATATCAATAGATGACAACACAAATAAACTTATTTATTTATGTTAAAGATCTAGACTGTTCGAGAACCTTAAACCTAACAGAGCAACGGGTATAAAAGTATCGATCGAACCAGTAGAAGAAATCAGTCTTGTGAAAACCTTATTTCGATAAGCAAAGAGGAGTACTTCTTGTATTTATTCTAACAAGTGTATCCAGCGCTCGACTCAATCGACCGCATTCTAGAAATTAGTATTAAACATTTACATAAATACATACGATAAAATACAAAACAAAAAACATTCGCAATAAACAACTTAAAACTCTGTCTCATATCTATGTAAAAGTAAATTGGATAAACACACATGCGCACTTATTTTATTTTTCAAGTTGAAGGTGATACATGCATGTGTAATAAGTGTGCATGTGTTAGTAGCAACCTTAAACGCTTCTAGCTCCCTAAATATCGAACCGATTTAAATAAAATCAAGATTGTGCACATCTGTATAAAAGCTTGTTTAAAAAGATATAAATCTTTCCAAAATCGGTCCAGATTACGGCCGTAAAAGGCATCTAAAAACGTGTTTGAATAAATAGTTGTTTAAAGTAAATAAACAGTATTGTATATAGAAATGGAAGCAGTGCATGAAACTTAATAATGACGATCATGAAACCTTCATTATTATTTTTTGCTCATTTCGTTTCTATTCATTGCGTATGTATAACTATGAAAAGAGAACAATCAACACTCGGTAGATACGAGACAAGTGTGTTCACTTATACAAGAGCGTACTAACATTTACAAATGTGGAACAGAGCATGACTTGAATAAATATCAATAAAGTTCATGCAAAAACAATATGCTTTTAAAGATCAGTGTTTCCAGTTGTAGGGGAAAGGAAAATCATTGAAGAAATACTTAAAACATACACAATGATCTAAATCGCAAGAAAAAAGAAGGTAAAACTCTAAAAAATGTAAAGTTTAATAATGCAAATAACAAACTAAAATACGCATTGAATTTGATTTACTACTAGTGTTTGTAATATGTATAGTATATATCAGTGTTCAGAAGAATTCATGTATGAATACTAGGGTCGTCGTTCGAATAAGAATTATTCGAATAATTCGAACAATTTTTATAATTTTTGTTCGAACGAACACACATTTTTAAATTTCGAATAAAGAATTATTCGAATAACTTGTTTCGAATAATCGAACATTCGAATAAGTAATGAACGACGACGTATAAAATCAATAAACACTTTAATATTATTCCGGAATTTTATGACTTTCCCATCCAATACTACCTTTTTACAATATATACCACAAGAAGCGAAGCAAAGGAGTACACATTTACTTTGCTATCACGATTATTTTGAGATAAAAAAGTGCATTACGAATGACCTCAACTACGATGAAAAATAAGATGACGTTTCTGATGTAACTGATAACGTTTTATTAACTGATCTAAAAAAGTCTATAAATAAAGTAAGAAATTGTACTAACGCAAAAATCGTTAACAGTATTGATGATGATCTGAACTACATATTTAGAAAATTCAGAGGAAAGAACAAACAAACTTGATATGATCTTTAATGCTGTTTTAACCGTAAATTTTTTATTTCTTGTTCGTTCGAATTATTCGAACAAAATTTCAAAATTATTCGTTTATTCGAACAAAAAAATTGAAATTTTATTCGAACAAATAAAAAACAGGAATAATTGACCACCCTAATGAATACTCAAATATGAATATTTTATTTATATGTTCATACATATTCTACAAAGCAAATTTGCAGAATATGGCTGCACAAAAATGGCGCCGGTAACTAGACAATATGTCCATGATGTTAATAACAGTAATAATGTTTTTATGACTGACCATACCCGACCTATGCCTTCACATAGGAAGTAGCAAGGTGTCTGTCAACGAAATTCCACAAAATAACCGCAAGACTATACGGTTACCCGTGGCAGCCTTGGTTTGGCGCTTATTGTTTTGTGAACAGAGTTTTATTGGTAAAAGAGACGCTTGTGATACAATAAATGAAATATTTTAACATTTATGGATAAATTTTTGATAAGAAAAGGCAATTCAAAATTTATATATGAATGAATAATTTTTTAATTCTCAGCTAATTTGCATGCTTATTTTAGATGGGCGTTAAAACAGCATTCTTATCTTAACCCGGTAAAAATTTTTAAGAAAAAAAGTTCCTCCACTAGTAGGTCTAATAACAATCTTTTCCAATTTAAATGATGACAGTGAGGTTCTAAATTTAGATGACGAATTTAGAGAGCTCTGCCACATAGGATTTAATAAATATTTTTCAAATTAAAAAAACTTTACCGTGGAACACTTTTGGCACATAATATCAAAAATTACTAGAGAAAATAGTGAATTAGTGTTTCCAAAAATTGCCACTCACAGGTTTAATAATGAAGAAATTCTCCCAAAATAGATAAAAAATATCGACACCTATTGCATAAATCTGCTAGTCTAATGATTAAAATGTTCCAATATTATCTTCATATTGAAAATAATTTAAAGCTATCAAAAATTCTTAAAAAAAGATCAAACTTTTTCAAATAAGAAGTAAAAGTAATAAAAATAACTAAAATGTATTAAAAATAAAAAAAAATAAATTAATAAATGGTTGGTCAGGATTTGAAACCGTACCTTCTTACCCGGTGGCACGGTTTCAAATCCTGAACACAACACAATGCTATTTTTATACCCTTCACCAAAAAATTTGGAAAGGGGATATATAGGTTTGTCATTCTGTATGTAATTTCTTTTATTCATTTAAGACCCCATAAAGTATATATATATTCTGGATCCTTATAGATAGAGAAGTCGAATGAGCGATGTCCGTCTGCTACATTTTGGTGTAGTTAGAAAAAACACAACATAGAGAAATAAATTTTATACCATTCTCTTGGAATTTTTCATAAATTAGTTCGGTTTGAAAATAACAAAACTCGGTCTAATAATTAATGAGATATAGCCAAAAGACTTTTTTTGTTATATATCCTATTCTGTTGTTTTTTATGGCCCCAACTGTCCTACGGTCAATTTTATGAAGCAGATCTCTTGTATGGAGTTCTAAGAAGGTTAAGACTGTAAATAATTGAAGTTGGTTCATTAACGACTAAAATATGAGCATAAAAAATGGCATTCGAAATAATTTTACTTTTAAAATTTTTTGGAAAAAGTTTCGTGGGGATTCAATCCAACAACCGATTGGTTGGTAGTCAAGACCGCTTCTTGTACACCACAGAGCAGTTGTACTTTTCACAGTAGTTTACGCGTTTAAGAACATACTTGTGTAATTTTAATTATTTTTTATACTCAGGTGCAGAGCGTACCTGCAGTATATCAGAACCCGGTATTATTATTGTATTTGTACAATGTGATAACAAATCTTTTGACAATTAAAATGTTGTTTGGATACTTAGTAACACATAACAAAGCAGACAAATTGTATTCTAAGAATAGTTCATTCATCATTCATAATTCATCAAATATTTTTCAAACAATCAGTTCCTATCGTATACATACATATGAACTTTGGATTTTTAGATCGGAATGTTTGGGGAAAATTTCCAAAAATAGTATATGCATACATATTTGTTTTTTATTTTTTTTTTTTTGCATATTTTCGTATTTTCCCCAATTCAGCATATACACAATGATAAGTTAAGATCTTAGGAGATAAAAAATTGATTTCTTCATATTCATATAAAATTTACTGCTCTTACATTCATTAAAAAGACCTAAGAAATCATAGTTTTGCGGAATATCGCATTGTCGATAGCACGCACTACGAATTGGACGCGGATTAATGGATAAATATTACGAAAATAAGCCGAATTATGGGTTGGATTTGAGAGCAAAAAGCTTTCTGTTTGCGATTTTATCGTAATTTTTCATATTTAGTTCTCTGTCTTACACAGTAAACGCAGAAGAAGATTTAAATAAAAATTTTTTTTATATAAATCCATCTGTTTTCTTAGCAGGCTGATTATAAATGACCGAATTCGTATTTTTAAATCAATTGAGGTTGAAATTCGATTGTGTTTCTATATCAGAAATATACAGGTTATATTGAACTAAAAACTTTATCGTCTGGTCCAACCGCAATACAGATACTTAAGTAAATGGAAAAGTTAACAAAATTTTAAAAAGACAACTATCAGAATACCACTAGTTAACATACATACGTACATGATACGAGTTTCAAAGAAAAAAATAAATTAAAATAATGAATTAAAATATGTTGTTATATTTTATAATTTAAAATTTTTTCTTACACCGTCAAGCTATTTTTATTTTTGGCATTATTATTATATTATATCAAATAAAAACGTCGACAACTTACTGAATTCATTATATAATTATTTGATCACTGTACAAAATCCTGTCTGATAACATATTGGATATTTTTGAAAAATAAACATTTTATCGTTCACAAAATTAAAAAAAAACGCAAAAATTAAAAAAAATATTATAAATGAGATTGTGCCTGGTTTTTTAAATAAATTGTGGAACAAACTTTTTCAAATAAAATGTAATAAAAACAACTAAAATGTATCGAAAATTCTAAAAAAAATAACATTTTGTTGTGTTCAGGATTCGAAACCGGGTAGGGTACTGTTTCAAATCCTGAACAACCATTTATTAATTTTTTTTTAATTTTTGATACATTTTAGTTATTTTTATTACTTTTACTTTTTATTTGAAAAAGTTCGTTTTTTAAAGAAAATTTGATAGCTTTAAATTATTTTTAATATGAAGATAATATTGGAACATTTTAATCATTAGACTAAAAATTTATGTAATCAAATTTTGGAGAATTTCTTCATTATTAAATCTTTTCTTACGTTTCAAATCATTTCTTTGTTTAGTCGAAGACCACTGGCTTTTTGATAAAGACGTTGAAACACTTCTTGGATGTGTGAAAAATTATATAAACGCTAATAAGGGGATGTTAATTTTTTTATAATGCACCCCATTCAAGAAAGTGTTACAAATTTGTTACGAAATTCATAATTTATGGCTGACTTCATAAACGCAGTTTGCAAAGCAACACGAGAATGCCTTGTAAACTCATGCTTCCAGTGTTGCTTTGCAAGCTGTGTTTAAGAAATCAGCGTAGACTATGAAATAGAGATTAGAACCAATAATGCGTGATCGTGATTAATTTTTTGTTTCCATCACGTGGGGGTGCGTCCGTGAGACGGTGAGTGGCATTTTTTTGCTTTAATGTAATTTTTTCCATTTAAATTATTTTTTTTATATTTTTTTTTCGTATTTCGTGGGCGTGAATTTTCGTGATTGTGATTAATTTCGTCACTATGGTGAAGGGTATATAAGATTCAGCACAGCCGAATATATCTCTCTTACTTGTTTTCTACTTTTTTTTATCCAAAAATATGTTTTTTGTCAATATTTACACGAAAAATTTGCACTTTCACAAGGCCAAAATTGCCTGAAGGAGCGTTCCATCGAAAATCTCAATGGTTTGGGTATTATAGGCCAAAATAAAAAAAAAACGTGACAAAAGTCTGAGAAAAAACTGCAAGTCAAAATCTGGAAGCTCGATTTTCACCGTAGACTTTTTTGCTCAGTACAATCCCAAGAATCAGAAACGCGAAGCGCCCATTAAGATTTTTTTCCTTCCATACTAATCGCCCCACCCTAATACATATATTACCAATTTTATTATAAGAAATTTGAATTGAACTTTTGGTTTTATGTATATATTCTAATTTTTATGTTGTTATGTCTATACATAGATATACATACGATACCTAGTTATGCATGGTATGTATAGTACCTTTATTATGATTAGCAAACATGAATTACTTTTTATTAAACATAATAAAAATTAAAAAAAAAATTTAGATTTTTTTTTTCTAAAATGAAGATTTTTTTTGACAAACGAAGATTTTTCTTTGAAAATTTCTGGCACCACTGCACGCAAGGATGGTCGCACTTAAGAAATAATTACGATGACGCGAGTTAATACCTCGATAATACTCACATTAAAATGACATGAACAAACAATACCCAAATAAATGTATTAGCAACTGATAATAAAGGTACATCTTTACTGATAAGAAACAAAGGAAAATCGAAACTCTATTTTTTACTAACAATAGAACAAAGTGAAAAACATATTTTCGTGTAGATTACGATACCTAGTTATAAGAAAATATACAATAGACAAAGGAAACTCAAAATATGCCTCAACAAAGAGAAACATATTTTGAGATAAAGAAATACTAATCATAAATATTATTATAAATAGATGTTAAGGAAAATATTGTAATCAGTCTTAAGAATATCATTAATAAAGAAGCACACGTTTCGGTGTAGCTAAAAAAATATATTTTTTTGATTCATTCCTTAGTAAAGGAATTAACTGGGGGCTCAACCGGGATCCAAGCGAAATAATCTTGCATTCCCAGCCAAATCAAAATTCCACGATCCTGAAGAAGGGTAAAATAAAAGTAATCAAGTGAAAAATTACTACTACAAACTGGATTCCCGTACAAAACGCCAAAACAGTTTTAACTTATCACGAAGAACAGAACCCGAAGAGATGAATGAAGCAGCCACACTTAAGGCGCACATAGATGCCCTTACAATAAAATTATCATCTTCGAAAACAGAATTGGAAACACTTAAAGAACAAACACCGCACAGTGGCTGAAAATCGTTTTTCATTGGCCAAAAGTCTAATTTTTTTGTCACCGATTTTTAAAATTTTTACGCCCTTTTGCAGCTAATATATCCAGATTAAGGTAGCCAAAAAATTGGGTTAAACTATTGATAATTGTGAGCGTGGCATGATGTCAAACTCAACGGTTTTTTTAATTTCAGAAAAAGGTTTTTTTTTTGTTTTTTATAAAAAATAAATGGTGACTACTCGCAAGCTATCATCGATAACGTCCTGCGGTCTTTTTTATAATGTTGGTAGGATTATAGTCTTTAGTTGTTGTAAGTGGTCAGAGCTCTAGCGTTTACTATTAGGGGCGTTACGGAATATTTATGAAACTGATATATTTTTCTCAACTTTAAACTTTAGTGGAATAGAACTTCTAGGGAACAAAGGGGAACAAGAAATGTATACCACCCGGAGAAAGGTGAAAGTGTCCTCTTTACCGCTATATATACTTTTGCACCCGTGACGAGCCGTGTGTAGAACACTTTTTTCATTTTAATGAAATTACTCCAAAGTACTCGTATACAATGGTGTATATAATTTTCACTTTTTTGCCTAAAAGTTTATGTTTTTTTACTTTAGACTACGTAAAACTAAAAAAATTAAATATAATACCTGCGAAAGGGTTTAATGGCTTTCTTTTGATCAGCAAAAATAAGTCATAAAATTACCACAATACGTTCTACAGTAAACATATGATCTCTTTCTAAATTTACCTGTTATCAAATGTTAGGGTCAACCAAAGTCATAAACAATTTTATAACAATAATCGGGACAATAAATCACTAAAGAAAAAAAACAACCCAACAACAACAACAAATATTGGCGAGATACTAATCAGTTTTACCTGATATTAAGGTCTGGACAACATGTGCAGTTTTGTTGAATTTAAGCACTACCTGCTATGAAATTAAAGATCAATGTGTGAATAACATGTATCTAAAAGTGTATAAAACTACAGATTCGATAAGGGATTACTCAGTAATAAGTTAATCCTCTAAGTGTACGGGTAAAACATAACAGACGCAAATAAAAATATTCAGAAAAATATGGAGAGCTTCAGTTATAAAGAACTGGCGGAAGAGTATTTTAGAAACAAAAACCAGGAAGATGTTCTTAGTTACGTTAAAATAAAATTAAACTTAAATCCGTGTAGCACCGAAATGCAAGAGCAATTATCTAATTTCGTCAAAGCACTAAAAAAACGCTTCAAAGAAGTTCGCTACAGTAACCAAAACTTTTATAAAAAAGTGCAAACTGGTTAGAGGGCCAACTTACTGTCGCTGCAGAAACAGCAAAGCAAGATAAGGCTGGAAAACCACGCAAATCATTGGACAACTGCAGCGATAAATATAAGAGGCGGAAACTTAAAGATATAAACGATGCAATTGGTTGTACAAATATAAAAGAATCTTTCCTACATCAATTACGATCACAGAACGAATTAACAAAAGTGGATATCATTGAAAAAGTTGTTAAAGCTAAATATGTATCCAGCATATCATTACATAACCGCTGCTAAAATGGACTGTTTGCCATCAAAGGACACTATTACAATCACACCAATTTCGGCAGAGGTACAACTACAATCTCTACTTGATCACACAGCCGAACGCTTGCTACAATCAACAATAGGAAATGAGTTAAAGAAATATGGAAACACAAAGTTAATTCTTTTTTGTAAATGGGGATGTGATGGTTCTTCGGGACAAAAACAACACAAACAAGTTGTATGTGAAAATATTTCGGACTCAGATATGATTTTGGAAGATTCAGAACCTTCGACTAGAACAACGCAAGCAATGGATATTTGGAAAAATGAGACACCATATTCTACGAAATACTGCAAGCCAATCAAATTTGAATTCAAAAAAGAAACTCATGATGCCATTAACAAAGAAGTTAGTGATATTAAGGCCCAAATTGCAACACTACAGCCATTACAATTACAGTTAGATGGGCAGCAAATTGAAGTAAGCTACCAATTAGTGCTGACAATGATAGATGGAAAAGTAGGTCAGGCTTTGACTAACACGAAGGCTGCATCCAGCTGCATTATATGCCAAGCAACATCAACCCAATTAAACCAAATCCCGATAAATTCATTAGATAATACCGATGCATATGAATTTGGATTCTCACCACTACATGCAAGAATACGACTTATGGAACATTTGGTGCCACTTGGAGATCTATCAGAGGAGGCTCAGGAAAAAAGGAACAAGGACTACATATTTTATAGAGAGCACACAACAAATGAAGATCTATTTAATATATTATTGGCAACGTCAAATCCGTTTATCTCCAGTATTCGAAATCAATGGAAAGTGGAACATCGGGATTTAGATGAAGAAGCCAAAAAACTACTAAAGAACAGAGATAGCACAGAACAAAATATGGAATATTTGCAATCAATATTTGAGTCAAATGAATAATAATTATAATTGCCTTTCATTGTTATTTAAGTACGAAAAATATAGTATTAGTAAAAAATAATAATAAACAGAACCTACCATTGTTGCAAATGCTATTAAAATTTATTGCAGTTTTTATTTTTAAAATGTTTTTAAAATTATCATATTGACAGCAAAAAATAATAAATTTTTCTGTAGTAATAGCAATATTTTTAGATAATATTATTAACGTTTTTTTTAAGTGTAACTATTCTTTGAGTGTAAGCAAATTTGCAAATTTGTCAGCAAAAAATTTTTAATTTTTCTGTAATAGCAAAATCTCCAGTTGATTTTACAATTTTTTTCAGCGTAAAATTTTTTTTAAGTGTAACATTAAAAAAATTCCATTATTACAAAAATTATTTATAATTATTATTAATTTCCAAATTTTCAATTTTTTAATAAATAAAAACATAATAAACCCATTTTTCACTCTAAAAGTTAAAAAAATTCAAAAGTTCAACTTTTACCTAGAATTCCTTAAAAAGTACTCAATCAATTTTAATGAAATTTAAACTGAGTCAAGCTGAACTAAATATCTATCCAATAAAATAAAAATTACTTCAATATTTTGATCGGTTCAAAAGTTACAGAATTTTGGCCAATGAAAAACGATTTTCAGCCACTGTGCACCGGTCCAAATAGCAACAATACCCATCATGCCTGCACTCCGTCCAAATATTACATAATATTAATCAAATAAATACTGAAATTTTCAAATGTCTGCCCACATTTAGCGGTATAGAGAATGAATATAACCCATGGAGAAATCAGGTATGCACCCAAATGGAGAATATTAAAAGGTTCATAAATAGTCCTGAATATTATAACTGGGTATGCATAATACGTGCGAAAATTATTGGAAAGGCATCAAGAGTCCTATCAGTTAATGGGACAGAGCTCAATTTTTACGCCATAATAAATCGCTTAGATTACACATATTCTGACAAACGGCCATTATATGTATTGAAAGATGGCATGTCTAGAATCAAACAAGGAAACAAGACACTAACTGAATTCCATGATGAAATTCATCAAGCCCTAACATTGATTCAACAAAAAATAGAAACAATGGAGGAGAGCACGAGACCAGCAAGATTATCTGATGCAAGTAACGATGCTATCCGTGTATTTACCATGGGACTCCGTAGCAATTACACCAGGGGTATATTATACTCAAACAGGCCTCAAAGTCTTGGAGAAGCCTATGCAATAGCCTGTACCATCTATCATGCCAATCAGGATACGCATTTTGAGAGTGTAAAATCTCACAGACACGAAAACCAAATCACGTCCCATCATCAAAGGAATGATCGACAACTGAGACCAGCATATCAGGTAAATCAGCAACGACAATTTCATCACCCACCACAAAGAAATTACGCTGAACCAATGGAAGTGGATGATTCGAAGCAATTTAGGAGACCAACTAACTTTCAACAACAATCCAGAGGGAATAATCAACCCGGAGCAAAATACACACCGCATCATAACCCATTCCGAGCCAACAACCAGCAACCTATGAAAAGGGATAGGAACCCCTCATCTCAAAACTTCAACTTCAACAAGTTCAAGAGAATTCACCAAACTCTAGAGGAGGACCTGCAATCAATAAAAACTCAACATAACGAAGATGAAACCGGAAGCGCTTTTTTAGGCGAGTGAATGGTCTGCCATGTCTACAACGCACTTGCAGAGAAACAGGTAGATCAATAAATATTTCAGTAGACACAGGAGCTACAAATAATTATATTAGTACTAGTTGTAAGATAGGGAAATCAATATCAATAAAACCTGTGAAAGTCAAAACACTTCATGGATATTCTATAGTAGATAAGAAAAAAATAATTACGGTCCTAAACCACCATTTAACTTTTTTTTGAAACAGACGCCCTTTAAGAATTTGATATGTATTTAGGAGAACAGGGATTAAGATCAGTCAAAGCAGAGATCAATCTCTTTGACTATAGTTTGAAATATAAATATAATAAAGAAATAAGAAAGGGTGAACAAAAAATTAATTATACAATAAATAATGAAATGTACAAGGAAGATATTGAAAGGATAATGATGAAGAATAGTGCAACTAATAAAATATTGCCACTTACTACAGTCATCCAAGCATCCATTCAAACAAAATCAGAAGATCCTATTTATGTGAAACAATATCCTTATCCAATATCAGATAATGAATTTATTAACGAAAAAATACAGAAATTGTTACATAATAAAATTATTCAACCAAGTGGAAGTCCGTACAATTCCCCTATCTGGACTAGGGTTGCCACATGACCTGGACTCGCCTGGATTGTCCAGTTTTTTTTTATCTTGTCCAGAGTCCAGGAAAAATTACTTATGTCCAGGAAATATTTAGAACAATGCTATTTATAACAATGCTATGTAAATGCGATAGTTGAGCCGCCTACGAATGTATTAAGCAGCTGGCGCCGATTATTATTATTATAAGTTCTGTATCAAAAAGCTCAAAATACCTGTGGAAAAAGTAAGACCAAATATTTTTTTTTCAATTATCCTAAAGACTGAATTTTAAAGATTTTGTTTTGTTATCTTAACTTTTATAATATAATAATCTGAGTATTTAATACATAGATTTCTTTAAATATGAAATATGTATATATACATACATACGTATAAAGACTGAATTAAATGTTACTTTTGTTTTGTTTATCATTAAATGTTCTTTAATAAAATAAAAATATTAATATTACTACTTTTTTATTCGTCCAGGAATTTTTTTAAAATCCAGGCAATTTTTGGTGGGTGTCCAGTAATTTTACTTTTGGTGTGTGGCAACCCTAATCTGGACCGTCGCTAAAAAGGGTACCGATGACCAAGGTAAACCCAAAAGGCGAATGGTAATTGATTTTCAGAAGCTAAACGCTCAAACAGTCACTGACCGCTATCCAATCCCAGATGTTGGAATGGCATTCCAGAACTTAGGTAAAGCAAAGGTGTCACTACATTAGATTTAGAATCAGGATTTCATCAAATCCTTATAAAAGAATCAGACAGGGAAAAAACAGCATTCAGTGTGAATGGCGCAAAGTATGAATTTTTAAAGATGCTGTTTGGACTTAAGAACGCTCCTTCAAAATTTCAACGATGTGTAGACGATATTCTCCGTCCTTTTATAGGAAAATTTGCATATGTTTACATAGACGATGTGTTGATATATTCCTACTCAGCTGAAGAGCACATGGAACACATCCGTACTATAGTTAACACACTCCACAACGCCAATATGAAAATATCCAATGAAAAATCACGTTTTTTTCAAGATTCTGTGGAATATCTGGGACATATTATAAAACATAATAAGACAGTCGACCTAATAAAGTAGAAACAATAAAAAACTATCCCGTTCCCAAAAACTTGAGAGAACTTAGATCGTTTTTAGGCCTAGCAAGCTATTATAGGAAATTTATTAAAAATTTTGCAGCTATAGTGAAACCACTCACAACACATCTCAGGGAGATAATGGTGGAGTTAGTAAAAACCAAAGTTCAAAAGTAAAAATAAACCTTGATCAAACAGCACTAGACGCATTAAATACAGTAAAAGGCGCTCTTCAGGCACAGGTCGAACTATTTCAACCTGAATTTTCAAAACCGTTCGAATTAACTACCGACGCAAGAAACTTTGCCACCGGTGCTGTCCTTTCCCAGAATAGGAAACCTATAGCATTTATTTCACGAACTCTAAATAAATCCGAGCAAAATTACAGCACAAACGAAAAGGAATTATTAGCAATTGTTTGGGCATTAGAAAAACTAAGAAAATACCTTTACGGCATCGCTGACCTAACAATATATACTGACCATCAATCATTAATATTTTCTATTTCGGATAAGAATCCAAATACAAAACTTAAAAGATTGAAAAACTTCATAGAAGAATATGGAGCAAAACTAGTGTATAAGCCTGGACATCAAAATGTTGTCGCAGACGCTTTATCACGTCAGCAAATCAATAATACCTCCAGTTGTTCACAACACTCAGGACAAAGTTCTCCATCAGAGGGTATTAAGAGAGTCTAACAACCCCTGAATAGTTTTAGAATTCAAATAGTACTAATATTTGATGAAAATAAAACAATTGAAATAGACACATGTACCATTTTTCCAGATCGAGTTAGGCATACTATATACTATAAAAATAAAAACGAATTGATGGATAGATTAAAGCAAATAACTAATCCAAAAGTACAGAATGCATTAAAATTAAGTGACGAAACATTGTTTCAATTACAAGATGATATTATCACTACATTCCCATCCAACCTGTTTGTTATAGCACAAACACAGTTACAAGATGTCACTAATTTAGAAGAACAAAAAGATATAATAACACAAGTACATAGAAGAGCTCACAGAAACTATAAGAACAATGCCCAGGAGATAGAATTACATACTATTGGCCAAAGATTAAAGAAATGTGTAGAAAAGAGAGCATAGAGTGTAACATTTGCTTACAAAACAAATATAAACGTAGACCAAATAAACAGCCTATAGGAAAAACTCCAACCCCATCAAAAGTAGGAGCGTATATACAGATGGACATATTTTACATGAATAATTAAGTGCATATCAGTACAATTGATAGATACTCCAAATATTGCTATATACGTAAGATACATAGCAAGACAAATTTTCATGAGTTTATCGAAGAAATATTTACACAAATATACCCCAACGCTAAGCATCTAATGACTGATAATGAAAATATATTTACTGGTGTAGTGCCAAAGAGTGTTTATGAACGCTTACAAATACAACATACAACAACGCCCATTCATCATTCGACAACCAACAGTCAAGTCGAACGCATTCACAGCACATTGATCGAGATATCAACAGCCTTGGCACAACAGAATAACTCCACACCAGGAGACGAACTATTTAACGCAGTAAAGCAATACAATAAAACAATACACTCTACAACAGGATATAGGCCTGAGGACGTTTTTTTCAACCGAGAACGATACCCGGACATTAAGGAAAAACTTGAAGACAACCAAAAGAAACTGCTCAATTATCATAATAAAAATCGACAACAAATAACATACAAAGAGGGAGATCTAATATACGCTAAAACACACCGCCGCAACAAAAACAGTATCAAATACTCACAACACAAGGTAAAAGAATGTACAAGTCAATTGTAATCGTAATAATATTCCTCGCATTTACCTTTGGCGACAATATAACTGACCTGACAGATAAAACATATATAGTTATAGAAACAGACCCAGCATATTTATTCGAAACCACATCATATCTATATCACGTAGCTAACTTGACAAAGATACTAAGACCATATGAGAACTTAATGCAAAGTTTGTATAGTACAGAACGAAGCCAGGAAGAACAAGTATTAATAAACCGAATTGAATCGTTAAAGACACAATTAATACCGAATACACACCGCGAAAAAAGAGCGCTAAACTATCTAGGCTCAATATTGAAGTTCGTCACCGGTACGCCAGATCATGACGATTTGATCGAAATAAGGACAGGACTTAATTATTTAATAGACAATAACAATAAACAAAAATCAATAAATTCACGTTTTGAACAAATTTTAGAAACATTAGATCCTAAAGTCTTTGCAGATAATATGATAATCAATGAAGTACTATATCATGAACTTGAAGCTATAACAAATACAATAAATTTTGCAAG
Source organism: Gymnocheta viridis (assembly GCA_956483585.1). Classification (NCBI taxonomy): domain Eukaryota; kingdom Metazoa; phylum Arthropoda; class Insecta; order Diptera; family Tachinidae; genus Gymnocheta; species Gymnocheta viridis. Next base: position 50,269,171 of record OY101442.1, on the reverse strand, counting down.
GAATGAAATTTCTATTCAGGAACATTGAATCTAAATGAAATAAAAGAAGTTATATTTAATGAAGCTTTTGACTTATCACTAATTGATATCTTAGAGTACTCAGACATTCATATATGTTTTTATAATCAATAATTACAATTTATAAATATCCTATAATGAAAAATTATGTAAACTATATAATATACACCCTACTACTGGTAAAATAAAATAGTATTTTTTGGTAAAATAGTATTTTTTTCATATTCAGCTAAAATTTCATAAAAGTGTTTGTCAATCATTTCTCTTTTCACTCCGTGTAATAAAAATGAGTAAAAAATAACTTTGCCCAGTAGTCGGCATAGTTCATACTGAGTATTGCAAGATCTGCCGAGTATAGAACATAAGTGTTCGAAAGCCGGCAGCAACTTATTTTCCTACATTCATATAACTGGGAATCCCAAAACAGAATGAGATTTTGTGATTTGCTAAAAATAATAGGTACTTCATGGGATTTCAGATATTTTGCAATTCCAAATATGTCCACTAAAGGAAAAAGGCCGATGCACCAATATTCCAAAGAGGCGATGTTTAGTGCTTTAAATGACATAAGAAAAGGTACAACTTCTATCTCTGGTGCGAGTAAAAAATATTGTGTCCCGCGTACGGCTATACAAGATAGAATTCGTGGCCGTATCGGTAATGGGCCCACAAACAGTTTTAACTGATGCTGAAGAGCAACGTCTGGCAAGATGGTGTGAAGATCTTGCAAAATGTGGTTTTTCATTAAAACATCAAGATTTATTGAATACTGTCGAAGCTATAGTGAAGGAAGATAAACGAACCACGCCATTTGTAAATGGTAAGCCTGGGAGAAAGTGGTATTTGGCCTTTTTGAAACGGCATCCTAACCTAAGTCTCAAAAAAGCGCAAGGTATTTCAAAAGGGCGAGCGGTGATATCCCAAGAATATATAGGAAAATGGTTCGAAGAGTTTAAAAATTTTCTTGTTGAGAAGAACGCGTTGGACATTTTAGAAGATCCTTCTCGCATATTTAATGGCGATGTGACCAGCTTTAGTATGTGTCTTAAAACGGGAAAGGTTTAGCACCAAAAGGATACAAAAACGTGTATTCCATCCAAAAAGGAAACGAGAAAGAAACCCTCACGGTTCTGTTGGTTTTCTCAGCAAAAGGCCAGAAAGTGGTCCCAATGGTTGTGTTTCCATATGTGCGGCCACCTAAAAATGTCGTAAATAGCCTTCCAGAGAATTGGTTTTTAGGTAAGTCGGAAACCGGATGGATGGTAAGCGAGATATTCTTTGAGTATATCGCCAATGGGGTTCATAGTTGGCTTAATGAGAACAATGTTCAGCGACCAATTCTATTGTTTGCGGATGGTCATAAATCGAATATGACATTGGAGTTGGAGTAAGTTTTGCGAGAACAATGGCTTTATTTTATATGCACTTCCCCCAAACACAACACACATCATGCAACCTGCGGACGTAAGTGTATTTAAGCCGTTAAAATCCGAGTGGAAGAAAACCGTAAGGAAATAGCAAATGAAGCAGGAAAACCATAACAAAGTTGTTTCAAAGACAGCATTTTGTCCGCTCCTTAATATGGCTCTTTCCAACATGAATCTGCAAGACACAATAAAAAATTAATTTCGGAAGTGTGGGTTATATCCTTTCAAACCTGACAACGTCGACTACACCAAATGTGTTCAAAAGCTGGTCGACACGAAAACGAGACAACATTTAAGGCAACAAATTTTGATATAGCTATCGAAATTATTAACAGAATAGCTTCGAAATTGCGGAACGTGGTGTTAGTTCCGATGTTATTGTTGAAGAGATCTTTGGCTTAAAACAAACAGGAAATGACCAAACAGTTGAAATTTTAGGTAACGTCACTATACAGTCGGGAAAGTATATAATAAATGAAGGAGGGATTTTGGAAATGCAAACAAATAACATAAAAGAACCAACCGTACCATCCAAAATGTTAATTGTTTGTCTCCAACAAATTCCAAAGATTATTTATTTGCACCTACCCATAGCTCAAGCCCAGTAACAGTCACTCTTCCAGAGAATATACAAACATTTGAATCGATTATAATGCGTCTCTCTCCTACCTCATCAATTAGTAGTACTATTAAACACGCTTTCAGGCCCATTTGCTGCTCTCCAAGGACAGGTAACTAAAAAATTATATTTAATTTGTCATGTATCACATGTATGTATTTATTCTTATTATTATTAAAACGCTGTTATTAAGGCGCTACTCTTATTAAAAAGGAAGCAATTGCCATGTCACCCACATTCGAAAAGCATTTATATTTTCCTAAATTGTCAAAAGTCTTAAGATTCGCTTCAAAGCCCAAGGCTCCAAGTGCAATATCTGCTCTTGCACGCAGGAACCATATAGGGGTGAAAGAAAACGAGAAAATAGCCAAAGCTGAAGCTGAAGCTATAAAGTCAAGAAAACTTGAACGCCAAAAAAGAAAAATGGAAAATGAAAAAAGTTAAAACAGGAAAGAAAAAACAAGTTTGTAGCACATGCGAAGAAGACTTGGATACTGGTGCTGAAGATAACGCTCTAAAAAACGCCGGATGCGATAATTGTCCTCGGTGGTTTCACCTCAAATGCACTACTTTAAAGGAATTAGCCTACGATGATGCTATCGAAATGGATTTCATATGTGAAGCACGTAAAACTAAACAGACTAAAGTTATCTAATATGATACAATTTTTAAGTAGTAATTGGTTTTGAACTTTAAGGATCTACATGTACATGTACCTATTGAATTGAATTTTCTTTTTGTAGTTTTTAGTATAGGTACCTATATACCTAATTAATTATAATTAACTCCACTTTTTTAATACTGAATAAGTACCCATTTTTTACTATATTTTTTAGTTTTTATTAGAAATTAAGACTAATCTCGTATCTGTATAAACATTTAAAATGTAAATTACTTAGTTTTTAAATTATTTTTTAAGTTTTTACCTCTAAGGATGGGACTTATATGCAAAAAATTAATTCCAAAGATATTAATTAAATTTTTTACTTTTTATTAAATGTGAACTTAAATTTTGTACCCACATGATCTCATTAAACATGTATAAATGTAAAAACTTGAATTTTAAATAAATATGAGCATGAATTCATTCTCGATTTATTATGTTCTTCACTAAAATATGATATGCCGACAATAGGACCGTTACATGCCGAAAATAGGAACATTGGTGCCGACTATTGGCAAAAGTGCTCTTTTTTTACAAGATCAGTAAAACTTTCAATTTTAATAAAAAAATACATAAATTTAAGTTAAATAATCTAAAACAATACAAATTAATGAAGTATAATAACTGGCCATCAATCCAATAGCAAATTCACATACGAATGGGCGATAACTTTAAAAAAATCTTAAACTGCCGACTACTGGTGCACTTATCCTATCTAATTTTATTCAAAATGAGACGAACTATGAAAAAAACCTGAAAGGCCGTGCAAGTGGTGTGCTCTCTGACGCAGATAAGAGGGCTATTTGAGATAAGCTTCAAATTCGCACGATTCTGTGGACAAAATTAAGGCTAAAGTAGGTGCTCATGCTAGCAAGACCACTGTATGGCGTGTTATTTCAGGAGCAAAACCCCTCAAACGACTCAAATTAAAGAAAAAAACCACCACTTAACTCTGCACGGAAAGAAATGCAGTATATAAAAATCATTTAATCCACATTTAATAAAAATTGTGCTATTCTAGTGAAATAGAATTTGGTTGTTATTTTTTGAGTATTTTCTTTTTTAAGTTGTATTTAAAAAATCGTTTAATACATCGAAATATTTTTTATTTTCTATTAAAAGCTATAAATAGCATTACATATGCAAACTAAAAAAAATCCGCTATTTTTATCTCCTACAAAACTATAGGAGGCAGAATTTGAATCCGTATGGTGTGCTATTCAAGTGAAACGCAGTGTATATGTATTCTTATAGTCATGTATAAGAATATTTTAATGATTACTTGAACGAACTTTCCTATTAGCACAAAGTTTCCCTAAAAAAATTTACAAATACCGCATTTTTATATAATATTTTATTCAAAAAATTGCTAATTAACTGAAGGAGGGTGAAACGAAATTCGGTAAGCGTTGATTAAATAGTACCAGTTAGCCAAAAAAGCAGTTAGTTAATTCTTTTTAGCAAACATTTTACCGACGATGCACTGTGGCTGAAAATCGTTTTTCATTGGCCAAAACTCAAATTTTTTTTTGTCACCGATTTTTAAAATTTTTACGCCATTTTGCAGCTAATATATCCAGATTAAGGTAGCCAAAAAATTAGGTTAAACTATTGATAATTGTGAGCGTGGCATGCTGTCAAACTCAACGGTTTTTTTAATTTCAGAAAAAGGTGTTTTTCTTTTGTTTTTTATAAAAAATAAATGGTTACTACTCGCAAGCTATCATCGATAATGGCCTGCGGTCTTTTTTATAATGTTGGTAGGATTATAGTCTTTAGTTTTTGTAAGTGGTCAGAGCTCTAGCGTTTAATATTAAGGGCGTTACGGAATATTTATGAAACTACTATATTTTTCTCAAATTTAAACTTTAGTGGAATAGAACTTCTAGGGAACAAAAGGGAACAAGAAATGTATACCACCCGGAGAAAGGTGAAAGTGTCCTCTTTAACGCTATATATACTTTTGCACCCGCGACGAGCCGTCTGTAGAACACTTTTTTCATTTTAATGAAATTACTCCAAAGTACTCGTATACAATGGTGTATATAATTTTCACTTTTTTGCCTAAAAGTTTATGTTTTTTACTTTAGACTACGTAAAACTAAAAAAATTAAATATAATACCTGCGAAAGGGTTTAATTTTAATTTACCTGTTATCAAATGTTAGGGTCAACCAAAGTCATAAGCAATTTTATAACAATAATCGCGACATTAAAGCACTAAAGAAAAAAAATAACCCAACAACAACAACAAATATTGGCGAGATACTAATTAGTTTTACCTGATATTAAGGTCTGGACAACATGTGCAATTTAAGCAGTACCTGCTATGAAATTAAAGATCAATGTGTGAATAACATGTATCTAAAAATGTATAAAAATACGGATTCGATAAGGGATTACTCAGTAATAAGTTAATCCTTTAAGTGTACAATTAAAACATAACAGACACAAATAAAAATATTCAGAAAAATATGGAGAGCTTCAGTTATAAAGAACTGGCCGAAGAGTATTTTAGAAACAAAAACCAGGAAGATGTTCTTAGCTACGTTAAAATAAAATTAAACTTAAATTCGTGTAGCACCGAAATGCAAGAGCAATTATTAAATTTCGTAAAACCACTAAAAAAACGCTACAAAGAAGTTAGCTACAGTAAACAAAAGTTTTATATAAAAAGTGCAACCTGGTTAGAAGGCCAACTTACTGTCGCTGCAGAAACAGCAAAGCAAGATAAGGGTGGAAGACCACGCAAATCATTAATGGGCAACTGCAGCGATAGATCTAAGAGGCGGAAACTTAAAGATACTAACGATGCAATTGGTTGTACAAATATAAAAGAATCTTTCCTACATCAATTACGATCACAGAACCAATTAACAAAAGTGGATATCATTGAAAAAGTTGTTAAAGCTAGTCCAGTGAGAACAAAACGGATTCTTAAAAGTATACCAACTCCGAGTGATGTAATACAGTACACAAATGAGGAGGCATTAGCATTATTTCTGGATTTGAAATTAACAAAACAGCAATATATTAAGCTCAGACTGCGTGCGATTGAAAAAGGCTCAAATATGTATCCAGCATATCATCACATAACCGCTGCTAAAATGGACTGTTTGCCATCAAAGGACACTATTACAATCACACCAATTTCGGCAGAGGTACAACTACAATCTCTACTTGATCACACAGCCGAACGCTTGCTACAATCAATAACAGGAAATGAGTTAAAGAAATATGGAAACACAAAGTTAATTCTTTTTTGTAAATGGGGATGTGATGGTTCTTCGGGACAAAAACAATACAAACAAGCTGTATGTGAAAATATATCGGACTCAGATATGTTCATGGTATCATTTGTACCATTGCGATTGAAAAAGATTTTGGAAGATTCAGATCCTTCGACTAGTACAACGCAAACAATGGATATTTGGAAAAATGAGACACCATCTTCTACGAAATACTGCAGGCCAATCAAATTTGAATTCAAAAAAGAAACTCATGATGCCATTAGCAAAGAAGTTAGTGATATCAAGACCCAAATTGCAACACTACAGCCATTACAATTACAGTTAGATGGGCAGCAAATTGAAGTAAGCTACCAATTAGTGCTGACAATGATAGATGGAAAAGTAGGTCAGGCTTTGACTAACACGAAGGCTGCATCCAGCTGCATTATATGCCAAGCAACATCAACCCAATTAAACCAGGTCCCGACAAAATCATTAGATAATAAAGATGCATATGAATTTGGATTATCACCACTACATGCAAGAATACGACTTATGGAACACATACTAAAAATCAGTTATGATTTGGATTTCGGGTCTTCAGGATCAATAAGAAACAACGAAACCAACAAAGAGTTAAGAAGTGCAAAAAAGAAACATGTTCAAGATGAATATCGCAAATTAGGATTGATTATAGATCATCCAAAACAAGGGTCAGGCAATACAAATGATGGCAATACCGCAAGAAGATTCTTTTCAGATCCAGAAACAGCATCTGAAATAACAGGAGTGGATTTAAACCTTATTTTCAGACTTAAAATAATCCTAGAAGTACTTGCGTGCAATGAAATTGACTCTAGAAAATTTGGAGATTATGCTAAGGAAACTGCAAAAATATATACAACCAACTACCCATGGAGAAATATGTCTGCAACAGTTCACAAAATCCTTTATCATGGAGAAGATGTCATTAAATATCATTTGGTGCCACTTGGAGATCTATCAGAGGAGGCTCAGGAAAAAAGGAACAAGGATTACAGATTTTATAGAGAGCACAATACTAGAAAAATTTCAAGAAATTCAACAAATGAAGATCTATTTAATATATTATTGGCAACGTCAGATCCGTTCATCTCCAGTATTCGAAATCAATGGAAAGTGGAACATCGGGATTTAGATGAAGAAGCCAAAAACCTACTAAAGAACAGAAATAGCACAGAACAAAATATGGAATATTTGCAATCAATATTTGAGTCAAATGAATAATAATTATAATTGCCTTTCATTGTTATTTAAGTACGAAAAACATAATATTAGTAAAAAATAATAATAAACAGAACCTACCATTGTTGCAAATGCTATTAAAATTTATTGCAGTTTTTATTTTTAAAATGTTTTTAAAATTATCAAATTTGACAGCAAAAAATAATAAATATTTCTGTAGTAATAGTAATATTTTTAGATAATATTATTAACGTGTTTTTTTAAGTGTAACTATTCTTTGAGTGTAAACAAATTTGCAAATTTGTCAGCAAAAAATTTTCAATTTTTCTGTAATAGCAAAATCTCCAGTTGATTTTACTATTTTTTTCAGTGTAAAATTTTTTTTAAGTGTAACATAAAAAAAATTCCATTATTACAAAAATTATTTATAATTATTATTAATTTCCAAATATTAAATTTTTTTAATAAATAAAAAAATAATAATTCCATATTTCACTCTAAAAGTTAAAAAAAATTCAAAAGTTCAACTTTGACCTAGAATTCGTTAAAAAGTCCTCAATCAATTTTAATAAAATTTAAACTGAGTCAAGCTGAACTAAATATCTATCCAATAAAAAAAAAATTACTTCAATATTTTGATCGGTTCAAAAGTTACAGAGTTTTGGCCAATGAAAAACGATTTTCAGCCACTGTGCGCCGCCGCCGACGAAAAGTCCACGACTTGCTTCTCTGGTTCAATGTTATCAATTTACTAGTGTTGAGTAATAGGGTAAATATCAGTGTTGGCACTTTTATAATAATTGTACAGAAAGTTATAGTTATTTTTTAAACTATAATTGCAGAAAAAAATATGTATCATATTAGTCCTTAGTTCTATTGATAGTAAAAATATGGGCTTTAGATTTGTTTTTTAGAAATATACACATACTTTTTTTAAGTTTTATTAAATAGCTAGAATAAATTTGAGAAAAAAAAATAACTTACAAAAAAGCTTGACAAATCACTTTTTCACTTGACGCGCATTAAAAAACTTGACAATCAGGCCAAATCAGGCCCTTCTGGCAACCCTATGGTAGAACGACTTTTGTATATTCTTAAAAAAATTGTATGTGTGCTTTTTGATATACATACATACATAAATATATTTTTTCTTAATGATGTTTAAAGAAGTTATTGACATACACAATATTCCAATCAATTCGACTTAATTTTTATTCTCAAAAAAATTCTTATCTGCTGTGTACTTATTGACGTTTTCGTTAAACGTTGTACTTTTTCAAAAACACCTAATTTTCGATACCAACACGACAACCTTAAAGATATGCCGTCACGACACACATCACACATTCACTACTTTCTCGTAATTATTTTCATTTTATATTTCACTACATTATATAGTTATGTACATTAAATTATTCGCAATTTTTCGGCCGCTTTTCGATATACATAGTGTATTTTTCGACCAGATGTAGTTTGAAAAATCGTTGCAGTATTTGAATTTTCGTTGGCGGCTTAGCAGGATCAAAGGCATCAATCATTTTGCCCACAATCCACACACTTTTGGTCTTCAACAAAGCCATATCTACTTTTTGTTGGATATTCTTCATAATTATTTGACTACTCTATAGTAATTTATACTAACCAGTTCTATAGTGATTCAGATTTATAAGATATTTATAAATATTAACGCGATTTGTTATAACTCTTAAAAAAGCTTTTTGTACACAGAACACGTTTTTGATTTTTCTTTCTCGATCAGCTGATAACAATAGAATGTTTACACTATGCTATGCTGATTGAAAGTACATCATTAAATTAAATACGATGCATAACTGGCAAACACATTACAATATTTTTAATTTCACAAAATGGGTACAAAACTTAAAAAGGGTATAACTTTTGAGCGATAAGAGCAAATTCAATATATATATTTTCTTTAAATGACTCAGAATTTCTCCACCTTTTAAACTATATCATTAATTTTTATTAACTTCAATAGAAATTTTAAAAGTTACAAAGCATTACCTTTTAAAATTTATGCAAAATTTACAAAAAAAAAGTGTCATAAAGGGAAAAAATAACCGAAACTTATAATATCTGCACAGAGAAGTAAAGTTTGGGCAGATTTGTTTAAAAAAATTGATTTAGCAACAAAGAAAATCGTGCTAATGGGCCGAGTAATAAGCAAAATTCAAAAAACTCGAGAAAACCCAATTTTTGGGTTGAACTCGATTTTAAACCTCTTCCGAAAAATCTGAAAAATAATCACAAAAATACTTTATCCTATAAGCTTCCAAAAAAAGGTAAGGAGAAAAAAATTGTTTTGGTACACACTTATGTACATTAGAACGAATCACGGCCACACCCTTAAATTACACTGCACAGCAATTTTGAACTTTATTCGACGATTGTTTCTGGTAGAGAAGACAAAAAATATATACATTTGTCGGTGTCACATCGGAATTTTACTTTAGAGACGGTTGAAGTTTCCCAGCTTTGGTCTGTTCTTGCAGCGCATCGGTATTTAAAACTATGTTTTCTTTATATATGAGGTGTAGGTAGGGTTGCCAGAAGGGCCTGATTTGGCCTGATTGTCAAGTTTTTTAATGCGCGTCAAGTGTCAAGTGAAAAAGTGATTTGTCAAGCTTTTTTGTAAGTTATTTTTTTTTCTCAAATTTATTCTAGCTATGTAATAATACTTAAAAAAAGTATGTGTATATTTCTAAAAAACAAATCTAAAGCCCATATTTTTATTTTTTTTCTGCAATTATAGTTTAAAAAATAACTATAACTTTCTGCACAATTATTATAAAAGTGCCAACACTGATATTTACCCTATTACTCAACACTAGTAAATTGACAACATTGAACCAGAGAAGCAAGTCGTGGACTTTTCGTCGGCGGCGGCGGCGATTCGGCTTGAGCAGGGGTTTTACCGGCGCGCCATCCTTCTATCAGCTTAGCCGACTTGATATACCCATGGTGGAATAATACAGGCGGTTTTTCATTGTTTTTTTTTTTAATAAAACTTATGTGTTTGAAGAATTGTCAAGTTATTTATGAAAATTATTATTTATTTATTTATTATAGACTAGCTAAAAACTCTCAGCAAAATTGTTTTTACGAGTAAAAGTTGAAATTCAATTCGTATTTTCCCAATAATAATTATCCAGAAGTTCTTCTTTAAAAACTAAAAATCTCTTTTATATATTTAGTATGAGTGTTTTTATTTGTCAAGTTTTTTTTTCAAAATCAAGTTTTTTTCTGGTCAATGTCAAGCTTTTTGACAAATTAGATCTGGCAAGCCTAGGTATAGGGTATGTTCAGCAACATTGTAGAAAATGTTATAGCAAATATTTTTGTAGAACATATTAACCCTTCCTCCCTCTCATAATTAATTTTTTTGCTTTATTCTAACAAATCGTAAAAAACACCCTGAAAAATTAGAAAGGGCGGCGATGAAATGCTATACAAAAATTTTGGCCATAAAATTTTACCGTACATCTCCGAACACCAAAACCCTAAACTTAACACAAACGAGCTGGACATACCCTACAACTCAGATATACAGAAAACATAATTTTATATATAGATATGCTGCAAGAACAGGACAAAGCTGGGAAACTTTAACCGCCTCTAAAATAAAATTCCGATGTGATCTTTCAAAACGCCGACACATTTATATTTTTTTTTGGTCTCTACCCGAATCCCGTAATTTTTCTTCGTGTTGAGCTGTGTTATAAATCCTTGTCCGAATCGGATTATGGCAAAAAATTCAACTTCGGCATAAAGCGAAATGAAAACTAGAAAAATTATCAAGAATCAAGTTCATAGTAAGCTGAAAAAATTATATTGTAATAATTCCCAAAACTATTAAATTGAATCTTGTATTAATTGATAAAGCACTTTAATAACCCAGTATGTAGAACATTTTGCAGCTCATTGATTTGGGACTCAATTCCGAGAATTTCACGTGAAAGTAGCACCAACTTCTGCATTATTCGTTTTTTGAAGTTGGCTGCATTAATAATTTAATTTACATTTTAAAACCAGAAGAACATTGAATATTTCAATATGGAAAATATCAAGTATACGTGCGGTATACCGAGATACTCGTATAACCGCGTTAAAATATAGAAAAAGTTATAAAAATCCACCTTGAACAATAAAATCGTATGGCCATTAAACTATTAATGCAGCCAACTTGGTAAAACGAATGATGCAGAATTTCTTATTTTTGGGGCTACTTTCATGTGCAATTCTCTGAATTGAGTCCCAAAATCATGTGTTGCACTGTGTAATTCTTTTCTTTTTTCTGAAACAACATACAAATATTAAAGTATATTTTGTTAATGTGAATTTTTTAAAGTATATTTAATAAGCTAAACCAATTCAAAAGCTTTTATACATACCTATATGTTTTTTTTGAATTTAATAAATGAAGTTCGGCTCCTTTGGCGAAATTTTAAAATTTTTGGCCGACATCGGATTCAGTATCAGTTCAAAAGGTGACTTCGGTCGGACACTATCCAATTATCTTAAATATTTTGGTTGTATAGCAATGTTCGTTCGTTTGCTGGATCGCGTTTGAATGGTATATTTTTTACATATTTTCTTGCAAGATAACATAAGATGACACCTTTATATACCAGACGCAGCTTCATATGGTGGTGGAATATGGTGTCTTTGAAAGGAAATTTTTTAGACACTTTCCAACTCAGCCGAGATATTTTAAATAGTATCATGAAACAGACCAAGCTATTATTTCAGGCGATAAAAATGCACACAAAGCTTAATATAAAGTAAGTGGATTTTCACTAAAAACTCTCAGAAAAATAACTTAATCGCATTCCTGGTAGTCAAATTTAAGGTACCGTTGGACGCGGATTGAAAGAAACTTTTCAAATGACGTACTGTGGCCAGGGGAAGGTGCTGTTAAGCATATATGGAAAAATATATACGATATTCAAGCACCATCCAGCTTATGAAAGGTCATCGTTAAATTTCCAAAATTTTTAGGAATCTACAACTTGCAAGTTCGCAATGAAAATTATATATAATTTATAAAAATTAAACATGCGAGTATGTACATTAGGGTATAACTTTTTGAAATTTTTCCGAATATCAAATTCTTCATCGCATAGCCGTATATACCATGAAAAAGTATTAAGAAATTATGTATTACTTTTTCGAGACCGTTAAAAAAGTTTCCGCACCAAACGCGATGAAGTTTTGAATTTAAATTTTTCTCATAAGTATTTTCTAATAATTTCATGAATATAAAAAGATCTTACCGCTTGTACGGAAGAAGGGCGAAAAAAATATCCTTAATTTTTATTAAATATGATTTGAATCAAGGGAGTTGTCGAAATTTTTATTGCAAGTGTTTCAACCCAAAAAAATAGTTTTAAATTTTTGTTATACAGTTATTTATTTAATATATTTAAAGCATATAGCATATATAAACAATAAATGTACAATATATAATGTGTATGGAAATTAAAAAAAAAAAATTTTGAAAAGCTTTAGAAATTGCATTTGGTGCGGAAGCTCTTTTGGCCAAAATGGTTAAAAAAATTATTTTTACTATCAATACTAAATTGTCCATCGCGCGGTGGGATGAAGTTAAATAAAGGGTACGTTAGAAAATGCTGAAATTGTCCAATAATAAGTTTTTAACCTTCAAGAAGCATTTTTGGCAGCTCTTTTATATGCATTTATTCTTCCCATAGTTTCCAAAAAAGTTGGTACTCTATTTTTGAATGTAGCCATACATAAATTGAAATATATTTTTTAATAGTTTAAATAAAATCAATTCAATAATAACAGCAACACATTTTTCATTTTCATACAAGGTCAATCGTTCAAATGTATGTACATACACAGACAAGTATTTCCTTTGTCCTTCATCTTTGTAAAAAAATATTTACATGTTTACATTTATTTCTGTATAAAATTCTTCATGAAATTCTAAGAGGATTTCCTACATGTCTGAACAATATAAAAATATGTGAAAAAAATTGTACGAGATGTCGCATTATTGTCGGAGAAAAATCTGACACAAAATTAGAAATTTGTCAGAAATTCATCTTAATGTTACTTATCAACAAACATTTATCCATATTTTATAAAAGATCTAAGATTATAAGCAGAAATGACATGTTCAGAAAACGTCGAGTGTTTTCTGAGGAATATCTGACGGAAATTAAATTTCTTTTGGAGAATGTGTAGTCTACTCTAATATCAATCAGATAATATTCTACAGAATGTACGCGTACAAGAGAACTGCAATATTTGTAATCAAATTTAAGTTTGCTAAAGTTTTAGATATTATCTAAAATCAGACATACCGGAAAAAATTCTTCAATGTGTACGTACATACATATTCGTATGTATTTATGTAAGTATTAAAATACATAGTAGTTTTCTGTATTTTGCTTTTTAGAGAAGCTGTTGTACCAAAAACTATTTTTTGATTAGTTTCATTACAGCTAATTTGCTTAAAACAAAAAAAATATTTAAAAAGGTTGTTCTTAAAATAAATACATCTAATAACGAAAGGCAAAATTATTTTTGAACGGTTCTGAAATGTTTTGAATATTCAATGAGCGCGGGAAACAAATAATCGATCATCCATTATTTTTTCCATACTGCTCCAATGGAAGATCAAAATATTAAACATGCATTCAACTACAAGTACGTTCACAAAATATGAAATAATGGATCTAGTGATTAGGTTTGTGAGTTTTTAATTACAAGTCTGATCATATTATAGTTATGTTCATTTTTCGTGTTTCTGTTTTTTTTTGTATGCGGTACAAAGCAATTAGACTTATATATGTATAATATAAATAAATATGCATAAATGTACGTGTATGTAGGTGTTTATGTATATATTAGAGATCTGATCGTGAGTAACTTTAATTTCACCTGCATGCACGCTCACGATGAAAAACTCTACTCATGCGGGGCCATTGTTTTTTATTCATGCTCATGCACGATCCCGTGTGTGTAATTGAAAGCTTATCACGATCATGAAAACTTAAGCTAATATATTAGTATTAATAAAAAAACTTGTTTCAAGACCTGCTGCCAATAATACAAAATTGGTTTGAGCAAGATCACATGCTTCATATAAATTGCTACTCACGATCATACATTATTGACGCAAATCACGTGAGTGCTGCTCATCTCTAATAAGTATATTAGGGGCTTTAAAAATATGTGGTTTTTCCATTTCTAAATTTCCTATTGACTTTAAAAACAAATTTCTTATAGTCTTAGAGTTGAGATACAGCGCCCGATTTTCGAATTTTTAGAGCAACCTAATATACATATAATATGTACATATATTGTATAAAAACACATATCTACGTACATATATGTAAATCACACATCGCACTTGATCAACAAGAGGGCGTTAACTCGAAATAATAATTCTAATTTTTCGATCCTTTTATTAATATTTTATTAAAATTTTTAATGAAATATTTTATTGTAATTTAAAAATTTTCAAGAGAAGCAAAATATTTTTGATTCTACATCAAAGGTATGTATATGAGAAATAGATTTTAAATCATGTGTTTCATTAGCAAAACGAAGACAAAACAATACGAAATTTTTTGAGCAGTTAAATATAAATATTGCGATTTCTGAAAATATAAAATTTCGAGTTATTACCCACTTATTGATCAAGTGCGATCGAAATGTATGTATGTACATGGCCAAGTATGAATCGAATATTTATCAACTTTTCCTTAATTTTTTCTTAAATTTTCGTGACCTTAAATATGATGTCTACAACATCGAAAAAATCACACCACTTCCTTTGCTGAAAATTTTCAACGAGGAAATTTCAGGATATGCCGTTCACATTATCCTGGATAAAGTGAAAATTTTATTTAGTTTTCACAGTATTGTAGCAGCCTAGAGACACATACATAAATGCATCCCAACAAAAAATTCATCCGGGCCTTTTTTGTTTTATTGCATCCGTTGCAAACCCACTTAACAATATTTTTCGAAAAATAGAAAGACGTATCCTTGAAAAGTGTTGAAATCATTACGCTCCCTTTAAATGAAGCACGGTCATATTTGCTTACTTGGTAATCAGGTGCACAAATAAAATATATAAAAAAAACAATTATTTAGACATAACAATTTCTACATGTTGACCGAAAAATATAGTTTCAATATAGGCTACCTTCCTAAACGTCTGTATGCAACGTCAAAGCAGTGTTAAAATCAAGCAATTATATATTATAATACTGCAAATCGAATGCATTGTCTATAAAAAGAATTTCCAATTTAAACAATGTGATAGTTGCGTTTATTTGGTTATCAGCTGCGAAACAGTTGACTTTAGGAATGCTATACTTTTGGACGGCAGCCATAATTAGCTCATAATATGTGCATACAAAATGTCTGAAGTTAAGTGCAGATGTAACGCTTCGAATGCACTGTATTGCCATTTTGATGTATTTTCATGTTTTGTAGGCCAATCTTGTGCACGCACCCTCAAATATGCATATGTTTATATATATTATATATAAACCACATAGTTGCCACATAGGCAACTACATATATACAAAAGTCAACAAATAAGTACAGAGGAATCGGGATAGAGTGAACTAATTCGTGCCAATCCTATTCACTCTATTCAAAAAGTACATTTTAAGGAGAGTCTAAAAAATTTAGATTAATTGAATATTTATAAAGAAGCAAAAAAAAGGTTAAGGGATTTTTGTTTTGCACAAAAATGTTTAGCTTTTATTGTCGCTAAATCACGAAACAAGAGCAAAACTAAAATATATTCGTAATTGTTTGTGTTAGTTTCGGCCCAAGCAATGGCTTCTTCAAAAATTAGCGTTTCTCGCGGTACTTTAATGTCTGTTTTATATGCTGGTACCTCAATATCATCAGTTTCACTCTCAGAATGTTGTTGTCACCCGCCAACCCCATTAGATAATTCTTTAATTATTTCTTGCTTTATTGCAATAGAAATATTTTTTTGCTTATTTGATTATTTGCTGTTCACACATAAATACTGGAGCATAAAACAAAAACTCAGACTATTTTAAAATAAGAAAATAATAACATAAATATGTGCATATTCAACAGAAATGTATCGGTATCATTAAAAAAATTATATAAAAAAGAATTGGTTTCCACCTGTGTTGATTTTTGTATAAAACAAGAAAAGCTCACTCCACAGAGGTGAGCTTAGTTCACTCTAATGTAAACTAATGTAACTAATGTAAAAAATTAGAAGTTCGGAATAACCAGTATTTCATATTACCCAGTGTTCACTCTATAAATATAATATGTGTTTAAAAGTACGTACCCTGCAAACAGACTAATGCGAAAACGATTCGAAATCGTATTAACTGGAAGAAAAAATTACTACGGACGTAGTCATATTCCTATTGAGGAAGAGATAGTGCGGCCAGAGTGATACTTATAAAGCAGATAAGTCTAAGATAGTATTGTTTGATAATTATCTAATTGAAATTTTTATGATATCGACCCGAAGAGAAATTAAATATATCACTCACTATATTATCTGTTATAATAATTGTTTTTTTAATTTTATAAATTACCTGAAGGAAGAAAAATTAATGATATGGAAATATGCACACACAAACATATGTACATATGTATGTATTTAAATATTCAAATGAATGTTTGTAAGTTTGGTTACTTGAAATATTTATGTCCATATTTATGTATGTTATACAAACACATTTAAGTTTTCGACCAAAAATTTTGTATTCATAGATAATAAAAAATTTTTAAAAATTTGATTTATATGAATACCATATTTTTATATTGTCGAAATTTCTCAAAAACTATTTCCACATCTACAGTACACAACTTTGTTGCAAGCTATTTAAATTTTAAGCGAGAAACCCACAAAAAGATATACAATATGTATACTTTCCTATTTCAACACTCTCACTTGAAATGAAAATTACATGCAACTAAGTTGCTTATTACAAATATGGAATATAAAAGAAAGAAATTAAAAACGTTAGGCCAATTTCAAACAGCGAAAGTTTACTTACTGTATAAATACAAGTTCGAAAAATAATCACTTTAAATAAAAACAATTAGCTACTGGCTTGAGCCTTACAATGTTTGCTGTCACATAACTAGTTAAAATTGATCAAATAAATCAAAAAACTCAACTAGTTGGCAAAAAACAAAAAACAAAAATACTTAAGTATTAATCAAACCATAAAAGTTTGTCTTAAGTAAAAACAAAAAATTAGAAAGAAAAATGGTACATGAGATAAAAACCAACGTGTAACAATGGGTTAATTTAACGTTAATTAGTGATGGTAAAATTTGAATATTGATAGTGGTAAAGCAGTGATTGCTGTAATAACAACTAATAATACAAATAACTCTCGTATGCTTTTTCTAGACATTATTTGTATAAATACACATTCAACCGAGCCACCTAAACAGTGGCGGATACATGGAAACACACATGAACACTGATGATGGGAGTGTGGCGGCTCTCGAAAAACAGCGTTGTTTCTGTTCTGCCGTGTAAGTTGAAATTAATTAGTGTTAAAATTTTTCCTTGTTCCTTTGGAATATTGTCTCATGTCCAATTCTTTCGGACTAAAAGCGTTACGAACATTAGCCAAAAAATAATAATCACTTTGGATTAAAAACTACTTTATTTAGCAAAGTTTCAGCTTATCAAGATAGAACAAAATAGAACTGTGTATTTGGGGTTGTATTTCGATAAATTTTATAAAACTGTTTAAACACAAAAGAAATTTAAAAAGAGAATTGAACTAAATTTGTCAGAGTAAACTGTCCCTGTCGAATTTTGTTAATTTTCTGTTAATGTGATAATTTGGGGATATTGATAAACTATTACCTCCGGATATATCTTCTAATCGTTTGCAGGGTAAGCACATTTTATATACATAGTATTTTTTTCATTAATACTTATTATTCGTGCATACAAATTAGATACATGCATACATACATAATTTTTCGGCTTATTTTTATCATGCTTTACTTTTTCATGCACATGCAAGCTGGGCGATACAAAAATTTCTAGCAAAAGAAAAAGGTAAGAAAATGAATACATACATTACAAGGAGCTGAGACATTCCATATTCACTTTAGTCATGCAGCTTTTAAATTTTAAAATAGCATGCTATTTATGCATCCCTTCATCTATAAAAACTAGAAACACATTTTCTCTTTAGTGGCTTTCATGCATTTAAGCCAAAAACGATAAGTTTTATTATTTTACACATCCAAATTAAAATATAAATTTAAATCTATAAAAAAATTTAGCATATTCCACATTGTACCCTGTTTTAGCCCCCTCATAACTTTGCTAACCATTGTTATGAAATTATAAAATGTTGAACACAAGTAAAGTTAAATTTTGTATGTAAACTTCAAAGCTCTGACTCAGCAATATTATGGGGCATTTCCACTATAGCTAGAGAGCATTCAGCCTTCGTGAACTACTAATGGAGATGAAAGAATTAACGAATTTCCCCCTGATATATCACATTATGATCATCATATTATGTTACACAACCATCTGTAAATTTACAGTCAGCAAATCTTTTATAAAAAAAACTTAGCAAAAAGACATCAGATCCACACAAAAACATAAATGTGAAAAATAAGGCTCAGTTAGTATTCAAAAACTTCGATTATTAAAAGTATTGAGTACGAGTATTTTTTTGAAATCATACTTATTAAAAAATACACTTTTCTCAAAAGTTAATATGACACTTTTTGCAAAAGAAAATTTGGGTTAATGGTAATTTGCCTCAAGGCACTTTCTTAGATAGCAGGGAAAGAACTAAACATGGAACACAAAATTTAGTTTTCTTTTTACATTGATAAACCTGCTAACTGAAAACTAGCGTGCGCATTTGTTCCAAGGTAAGTTAAGAAAGAGGTTAACACCGATCTGCAGAGTTTTTTCTTGGTATAAAACTTTTCAAAATTTTTAAATTAATAAACAGGGGACGAGCAAAGTGATCAAGTTAGCTCCCAAGTGAGGTTTCATACGGTACGAGTTATCGTACCATAATAACCATTGGGGCAATGTAGTATCAAGAACTTAGCTAAGTCAGGTAAACAAGGATCTAATCTATATTCCTGATGTGTAATCATCGTTTACTGAACAGAACGGCACAAAGCTGTCTTGACGCTTACGAAAGCTGGTAACATTGACACCAGGTTTTTAAGTCTGCAGCTAATATTTCTAATTTGTTCTTAGACAGATTCAGTCTACAATGCATTTAATTGCTCTTGCGACACTAATATTGGTCTTGGGGTATAACTTCAATTCCTGTGTAATTACTACCAGCGCAATAAAAGTTTCCTGTTCCATCAACATAATGACTAGAACTTCGAAATTGTTACACAGGTACTGGGAGCTCATCAAACCCATACCTTGAGGAGTTAGAGGGTTAACATTATAAAATGTTCTCCGTAACATTTTACATAAATTTGCTAAACACATGTTATACCTAAAACGTAAGGGTCACGTGATATCTTATGCCGATTAACAAAAAGAATGTACCAGAGTTGGGAAACTTTAACCCTCCCTCAAATTAAATTCAGATGTAAACTTTCAAAACGCCGATACACGTGTGTTATTTTTTGTCTCCTCTATCAAAATGTATAGGCCGGACCGTGTAATTTCATTTTGTTGTACAGTGTTGTTTAATTTTTCTAGTGTTTGGTTTGACGCGTCTTTGCTATACCGCAAAATGTATTTTCAGAGAAGTTTTAATATTGGAAAATATAACTATCGAATCATACACTTTACAATTTTTAAAGAAAAAAGAAAAATTAAGAAAAAAAAAAACTTACTTTGTGACTAATAATGAGTGCTAAAGTAACAGCATGCAAGTTTCATGGCCGTTTTTCTATTGAAGAAAAAAATTAAAATTGCTTGTTTTGTAACACATTCAAAAAGTTAAAAAAAATCAAAACAATATTTTATAAATTTATATTTAAAAAACATGCAAAATGCAAAACATCATTGAATATTCAAAATATCTTAACTAACGTTTATAATAGACATACATACATGACAATTGCCACATACAAACTTTGCAGATATTTACAATAAGAAATCACTCTTCAGCTTTTCAAACCTTCATGTGAAAGCTAAGTTATTTAAAATTTCCGACATAAGCTGTGGAATGTTGTAAATTATATTGTTTCATTCATAAATACAATTAATCGATTTGTTTATTAAATTCTATTTATAGAAATTGTAAAGACAAAAATACTTCGTACGTTTTTATGGTTCAACAGAACTGCAATTTAACTACTTTACATAACAAATCACCGAGAGCTGTATAGATTTTCTATTGTGTCCGTTATACAAAATATCTACAAAATTCTTATCAGGCATCTAGTTTTTTTTAGGAAAAACATTTCTAAAAAACATTCTAAGAAAACTCAGTTGAATTTGCCAACAGAGCAACTAAAATGTTATATTTCTGATTACACTTTTATTAATTTTTTTATTAATTTTTAATAAAATGAAAGATCGAGAAAATAAAAGTATAAATGCTATATTTTGCATATTGCATTTGAAATATAACATCAAGTATGAATGTGTATTTACGGCAATTTATTAACTTTTATGGTATAATAAATATTTATTTATTTATTGTTATCTGTTAATTTCTTTAATACAATTTATGCTTTATTTAATTGTTTATTAATCATATTTTTTTCATTTCATATTACACATACATACACATATACATATGTACTATATATTATTCAAATATGTACATTTGCACTTATTTAAAAATATATGTATACATAAGTATGTATGGATGATATGTACGGTTTAAATTTCAATAATTTATGGATTTTAAAATTAGCTATTTTTTAAATTAAATTGATTTTTATATTATTATGTATGTATGTATGTTGATAGTTGTTGTTGTTGGAGTAGTAGTAATAGTAAGAAGTATATGCAAGTAAAGAGTATAACAATATATGTAAATATGAGCACCTTAAAACCATCATACGTCCAACTGCCTAGTTTTAAGATACACGTTTGAACGTCGTAGGGAAAATATTCAACATCAATTGAACATGATGATTTATAGACGGCAGGTGGTTGCCATATAACCAATCCATTACTATGGACAGTTGCTTTAGTCATAAGAGTGACTTCGTAATGCCCGTCCGCACTGTAAAAATTACAATTTAATATAGAGATAGTTTTTTCTTAACTTAGTCATATTTTATGTGTACATACAAATATAAAAACAACAAAAAATGTTTTTCACTTCAAAAACTTGTGCGTCAAAAGTATACGCTCATAA
This sequence comes from Gymnocheta viridis, assembly GCA_956483585.1. Taxonomy (NCBI): domain Eukaryota; kingdom Metazoa; phylum Arthropoda; class Insecta; order Diptera; family Tachinidae; genus Gymnocheta; species Gymnocheta viridis. The sequence continues at coordinate 50,247,642 of OY101442.1, read as the reverse complement.
AATAAAACATTAAATTAAAATAATTATACATACATACATAAATAAAAAGTAAACAAAAATCAATATGAGGTTTTATAGTCTCGACGTGTGAGAAACTCTCATAATGTATTTTGCATGTAGTTAAACACGTGCAGGCGAAATTTTCTCGCTTGCTTTCTCACGAATCTTTCTCTCCAGTACCATAGTCCACCCTCACCATGTTTAATCGTTGGTAGCAAATTTTTTCTACTGAGAGTGATTCCTGTTTTCCTACTTATAAATTGTCTTCCAAATTCCAAATACACGAAACTACAATTCCAAAAGTTTACGTACTTATTTGTAGTCGAATTCGAATGTACCCATTTAAAATTCCCATAGCTGTGAACTATTTTTACTTTTGGTCAACAGCAATTATAATTTTTGACACTGTTGTTTTATACTTCGGAACTCTCTATCTGGTAGTTTACATGCACGGCCATATCTTGGCCTGAAAGTAATAATCAGGGCAAGTTTAAATATGCACAAAAATTATTAAAATATGCATGCAAATATTCCAAAAAAATCTTTAAAATATGAACAAAAATATGCACCCCAAAAAACACACACTAATAATTTTTAATCAGTTTTATTAAAACAAATGTTTATCAAAAAGTGTAATCACATGTTTTTTCAAGATTTGAAATTGAAAGGAATTTCGATTGTCGAACAAAACGGTCGAATATATTGAAAATATATGTTCAACATCATTCGATGTTACTATATGTGTTGTTTTAAATCTTGGTCAAAGTTTGAAAGCCAACAAACCATGAGCCAACCATGTAGCATGCAACATTTTTTTGGGTAAATATTTTTTAATGATCGCAAATGCATATTTTTCATGAAAAAAAATGAAAAACTTGCCCTGGCAAAATAATACATGTTTTTCAAAGATTTTTCAGTAGTTCTTTCTATTTGTCTATAATTTTTAACATCTTTACCAAAGTATATCAAAAATGTTTAAGATATTATTATATGGAGTTTGAGAAACAGGCGATGCACTATGGTTTAAATACTTTTTATTTCGGAAATAATTTGGTAGCACGTGAACTATTAATGATATCTAAACGAAATTTCACATAGAGTAAGTTGAGTTGATTTTTACAAACTAATTTATTAAGCATGCAAAAGAAAAGTCGGTCCAAACGAGATAGCGGTTCGCACTCGAGACCTTTCTAAGCTTTACCCATTTCGAATCTAAATTTATGATTTCTTAAACGATTCCGAAGAGTGCGAGGCACCATATACAATAAAAGCACATATCTTGAATAGCCCTAAATGTTGAATAATTTTACTTTTTTAATTTTAAAAGTAGAGTGATAATTTTTGTGCAACAAATTATTTTTTGGAACATATTTTCCAGTTTAAGAATTTCCGAATTTTATTTGCAAAAATTGTTTATTTATTACAAAATATTTCTATTTTGTAATAAAGTTCCGATGTCTAATAGATAGGAAGCGTTTTTGCATGCTACATAAATTATTTCTGACAGTCAATTACTTATTTTATGCCTGAGTGGTAATATTTTTCCCTTTTTAATAATAGATCGTTAATAGATAAATTTAAAAAATACTCATTATATATTTGTTAAATAATTGTAAGATCTTTAGGAAGAAAAAAACACTGAATTAATATATGTCTCTAATTTAAAAGGACCTAATTCTGATCAATTGGATAAACTACTTAAATATTTTAAATTATACTATTAATTATATATTTATATAATCAAAATATTATTGAGAGATCTTTTTTATTGCCAATATTTATTTATGAGTGTTTGAAACATCTTTTAATCAATTTTTAATATCCTACTTTGTGCATTATTTACAAAGTCATTATTTATTTAAATTAAACAATAACTTTTCCAAGTAGTACTGGATGGAACCTGTGCCATCGTGAATTGGAACATTAATTTTGTAAGCATTATGTAATAATTTTGTTGTACCAAAATTATTTCTCATTCACAATTCATAAAGCTGAAAGTCCACACCACGCGTTCTACATGTCTTGCGTTTTAAGCTTTTGACGCAAGTTACACACCACGCTTTATACACGTTTTTGCTTATCAAATTTCAAGTAAATTTTGTTAGCTTTTTTTAAGTTTTATGTTCTTTAAATTGTTTTAATTCGTTTTTCATCAACTGCTTACGAAAATAGCTTTCTAATAAAGTAAATTAAATCTTTGTTGAGTCTTTTCAAAACATATGTTTAGATATTAAAACGACGGTATTAAAATATGCTTAGAATTATGATTGTTTTGCTCTAATATACGAGGGCAGATCAATAAGCCCGTGTGAAACTGTGTGAAACAAATTTTTTTTGCAAAATAAAAATTTATTTTTCAACATAATCTCCTTTTAACTCAATACACTTAGTCCAACGTTTCTCCAATTTTTATATTCCTTCCAAAAAATAGGATTTATCGAGGTCCTTAAAATAGGCATTTGTTTGGTCAATAATTTCATCGTTGGAGGTAAATCTCATTCCATCGAGCCATTTCTTTAGGTTTGCAAATAGGAAGTAGTTACTAGGGGCTTAATCCGGAGAATATGGCGGATAGGTACCAATTCGAATTGCGGTTAAACAACTCCAAACAATCCTTTGTAGTTGTCACATGTTAACGTTTATGGTCAATTGAGAGCAGACAGCTTTCTTAAGCCCAGCTGATCACTTAAAATAGAAACCACACTGCCATATGAAATGCATATGGCATCAACAATCTCACGCACTTTTACTCTTCGATCGTGGATTTTTCGATATTTTCGAGTGTACTGACCTCAATTGGCCGTCCAGAACGTTCAGCGTCATTTGTACTTTTGCGACCACAACGAAAGTCAGTAAACCCCTTCTTTGCCATTGGAATCGATGTTGCAGAGTCCGCATAGTATTTGTAGACCTTTTTCTTGGTTTGATTGGCGGTTTTTTTTCGCAAAAAATATTGTTTAATGAGCACTCGAAATTCATTTTTTTCATTCTTAGAAAAATAGGCGATGTTGCAAGTTTTGAACAGCTGTTAAACGCAAAGTAATTGACGGCACTGGCTCAAAATTTGACAGTAGGTCATTAACAGGTGGAACTTGATGGGAACAGTGTTGCATTTCATATCACTACGAGGGAAGTTCGAAAAGTCACAACTAAGTAGAAAAGCTGCACGTTAAATTGACTGGGAAGATGTATAATAATATTCTCCTATTTTTTCGAAATTTTTTTAATAAATTTAAAAGATTTTTCAAGCCTTATTTCATTTTATATAAAAAAATTTATATTATTTATTTTTTTATTTTTATATATCAATATTTCCTGAAGAAGCCAATCAACGATATTGGCGAAATATTGATATTTAAAAAAATAAAAAATAAATAATATACATTTTTTTATATAAATTGACCTAAGGCTTGAAAAACCTTTTATAACTGAAGATGTATAATTGTACACTTCGTTACGATGTATAAAAAAACATTTGCTGTAGACGTTAACAGTATCAGACAGAGATATTCTGTTAAAATTAATAAATAAACTTAAAAATAAAAAACACCTAACATTAATAAAACTACACCATAGAACGGCACGTTACAATAAAAACATTTAAATAATCACAGGATAATCGGGTAAATCGAATTGTATAGTTATACAGGTAAGTATGTATGTAAATATAATTTATAATATAACATATTCCCTTAGCCTCTATGTGAGATCGTCGTGGACTTCGTGAAAAATTCAGACATGACCTGGGAGACGATGTTGGATTCCAGATTTATCCGTATGATACCAATGGGGGATAAGTAGTTGGAGCTAGACCAGTTAATGTATTTCTCCGTATTCATAGGTATAAATACTGTTGTCAAGGAAGTCAAGTTTGTCTATAAACAAAGTTCTTTGTCAGGGAAAGCGCATATGTGCTCAATGGGGTCATAGATGAAGTATTATACGAGCATAATACATTATTTGAGAAGCGTTTCGTTTGAGTTGAGAAGTTCATCATAATGAAATTTCTGATTTCTCTAGCTACTGTAGGTGAGATGGTAAACCAGATTGGGAAACCATAGACTAATATTGATCAACTTTATATATAAGAAGCTTAGTGTTTTTATCCAGATATTTGCTATTTAAAAGCTTGGAAAACCTGCATGAGATTTTCTTAACTTTGCCAAGAATCACCCTTCCATGATTATTAAATATTAGCAGCTTGTCAAATGTTATTCCTAAGTATTTTAGGCTGTTTTTAAAGGATACTTCTGTGCCTTCGAGAAATAGCTGTAGGCTCTTGTTTTCCGGAACTACAAATCTTGGGCACATCCCGGAGGCATTTCTGATACAGATGGCTTCAGACTTAGTAGCATTAATTTGTATACCCCATTTTTTGTAATATTCATTGATGATTGGTATCAGAAAAAACCATTGTGTTTGTTTCGATAATATAACATAAACGCAAGATCAAATACAATTCATTATATGTTTTCAGTTAATGAAGAAAAAATTACAAATATTTTAATTTAGTACTGTGGAGGTCACAAAAAATTACTTTTTAAAATATTTTTTGTACCGAAGAAAAATTTAACTTTCCATCACTAACACACAAAATAAAATTGTTTTATGTTTTAGTCAGCTGTTTTTGACTTTTGAATTTCTTGCTGTTTTTTTTTTTAATTGTTGTAGTTATAAATAGACCACTATTACTAGATCATGATATATATTAATGTAAGCTTGATTCTCAACAACAAAAATAACAGGAATTTTGTTTTTGTTATTTTCAGCAGACAGAAATATGAAGAAGTAATGGGTCTGTAACAATTTGTAACAATTGTTAATACAAAGTGTTTGTTTATTAACTTCAAAAGTTTTCAAGGAGAGAGCGTCAAAAGAGAGCAACAATTAGAGACACAAAAAAAAATTTTGAAATTGTATGTTTTTAAAACTATTATATGTATTTTTACGATAGAAAACCAATTTTAGTTTAACTTAGGATCAACAGGACCTAAGTTAACTGAACCAAGCAACTGAAATAAGGATATAGTACATCAGGATCAGAGGATGTTCCAGCATATGTATGTTGGTGATTTCTGTAAACTAATGTATTTTCGCTTTAAAAATCAAGAATTTTTCACAGATCAACTGATAGGTTTGGTATTGTATATATTAAGAGTACCGAGGTACACCCGAGAATCTAGGTATTCTCGGTACTTTAGGCTATGGATGGTTCATTTATTATATTATTTTTTAGATCAACTTTACAACATTTCTTTTTAAACTCTCCTTGATGGTTTCTGATGAATAAGTAAATTAAAAAAAAGTAAAGCAAAACTAAAGAAATTAAAAATATTATTTATTTTTTCTTTCTGTTTTATTATTTGCTCAAATCTTGAAAATTTTAAATAAAGAATAAAATGTAAACAAAGCTTGACAATACAGGTGAAATAAGTTTCTAATCTGCTGCCGAATTGCGTGTACTTGAATAAATACACTATGGTAGATAGCTTAAAATTAACGCACAAAAGTTAACTTAAAGTTGTCTATTTTTGTAATCAGTTGCTCATTATACGACAGGGGTTGTATTGATTTTGTTTTGAGTTGTTGGTGTTGTGTATAAGCAATGAGGAGGTTGTTTTATGTATTAATATTCTTTTTGATTTTATTTTGTTTTCTTAATTCTATTACTTGGACATTTTGTTGCTCTGAGATATGTTTATATGTACAAGGTCAGCATTATCCTCGAGAGGAAACATTTTTACGATCCAGCTGTATTTGTGAACACGTATGTGTGTGAGTTTATTACGTCATCACTTACATATGTGTATACGTGGGTGTGTTAGTTTGTTTGACTGGGTACGTTACTGTTCATATGGAGAGAGGTAGAGAAATATTATGCTGGCAGAGGATGTGTGTATGTATATCTATTTATTTATTGGCTTTTCTTTGTGAGTTCTTGTTGCGAATAGGTTTTCGAGTATGAGGTTGTTTTATATCGTAACATTTCTTTTGATTTCTCTTTATTCTTAATACTATTACTTGAGAATTTGTATTCATAATGTGAACTATTTATATTTAACAGATTGCATAGTTTAGATTTTATTCGGTAAACGCGATCTGAGACCAGCCTACCTGATGGGAAACTAGTATTACCACCCTGTTGCTTTTGTGTGTGAGTGCGTAAGTTTATTTATTTATATGTACGTGTGTGTGGGTGCAGGCATATGATTATGTGTGGTAGCGTATTACGTCATGATTTATGAGTGTCACGTCCTCACTTCTTTATATGTGATTGTGTGTAACTGCGTAATGTTCGCACTCTTATCATTCTTTTGTTCTACATACATATTTGAGGCATTTTTATGTATTTATTAATATTTATTTCTTGGTTTTTCTCAATGTATTCTTAATTTCTCTTACTTTAACATTAATTAACACTTCTCTATAGTTTTGATTTGATGATTACAATGTGATTCTCCTAACTGCCAATAAATAAGAGGAATAGTTCAGCTTTTTATCAGTATACATCAGTTTAAATAAAACGATATTTTCAGAAAAGTGTGTACGTTATAATTATTAATGAAGTGTGTTTAAATAAAAAAACTTAGGCATAATGTCTGTACTTTATATTTAAAGAAAACATCTAAATATACATACATATGAAAATGGATACTAAAAGGTGTTCAATTTGCCCTAAAGCCTTTATGATTCAAATTAAATTAGCACATTAAAGTGTATTCTTCTGCGGGGCAATACAGTCCGGTGATCGTAAATGATATACAGAATGTTTAAAAAAACTATGTTAGGCTTGCAACGAAATGTTGCAAGTTTCATGTTGGGTCAATCATATCAGAGCCACCAAACACAAAAACAGTTGCCAAGAAGTGTGAATTAGTGATGAGCTTACTAGGAAAACGTGCTACTTCAATGGAAGGATTGAGACTTAGTTATTCATCAACAAAAACCAAGATGTGTTGATTCCAAAGGAACTATATGATTGTAATGGGATATCACACTTGACGTAGAACTCACATGTCATTACATGAAATTGGTGGATGATCAGATCAAAGTTTCCACACTCGTACGAATATCAAGGGTGATGTTAGTGATCCTTTCTGAACAAAAATGGAGGAATTTCAGGAGCGGGATAGCGTGTGGACCCTGATTTTAATCAACTTTCATGAAATTAATTTAAACAATGCGTCCATAAATGTATAAATGTTGTAAACTATGATGATCTTTGCTTTAAATGGTGTACCATTACGGCCTTACGTATTGACAGTGGTTTCGATCCTACACACCGAAACCAATGTAGAAGCCACAAGATTGAAGATATTTATTCTAAAAAAATTCGAAAGCCAAAGCAAATGTATTACTATCAATGGATTGGTTGTAATGAATCATCATTTATAGGATATTACTATATAACGATAAGCAAAATCACATTATCCTGCTATTGCCCCATTCAAATGAACGCTTCCTGTATGTTTCCTTCAAACACATGTCAAAGCCATCACACAGAAATAGGATCATGATTTGCAATACGTCTATATCATATACATGATCATTATATCATAAAAATGTTTGTGCCAAAGAAGTAATTAGAATGCTTGAAGAAGATATCATTAAGTTTAAGAACTACAAAATTATTTATCTAATATACAAAAATTATATAATGCCCATAATATTCAATCATCTTATAAGTAACTATCCTGGAGCAGCTCATAGAGGATTTAATTTAAACTATTGAATCATACCGGTCATCTTTCGACTATTTCTCAAAGAACTTTCTAACATAAAAAATGCCACTTTAAAAGTCATCCCCTAGAGCACAGAACGCTTGGATAAAAAAACATGGAATCGAACTAAGTTTTACAGACTCATTCAGATTTATGACTTCGAGTCTGGAGATACATGCGAATATCATTATTATTGTTGTACTCGTAAGATTGTACGTGTTGTATTTATGTGTGATAGTTAGTACATACTTTTGTATTATATTCTCATATTGATAAAGGTACAGTAGGTTTATTGTTTGATTCTTATATGGCAAAATCGGGTATAATATACAAAATAACTTTGTAAATCATTTCTGAATACGACGCTAACCATTTAAAAAATGCTCATGTAGTTTTGATAGCCTTTTCAACTAGATACTCGTTTGTATTTGAAAATCTTGGTCTTAAAAGTTCTTCTTTCTTTAATGGTATTACCACGATAATCTTCTAATAAATATGTTGTAGGATATGTATTCTAAACTGATTTAATTGTAAAAATTTCTGTTATCCAATTTGGTGTAAAACTTTTTCAGAAGTATGTTTGTATTTGATTAAGCGTACATGCTCTGCACCATTAAATTAAGATGCTTTATGTACTTTTAAATGACTGTTTACTGCATTTAATGTTTTTTTTTTATTTGCATAGTTCACTTTAACTGGAGCAATTTTTAAAGTACGATGAACTTTTCGTTTATATACTTTTAATAAATCTTTATAGATATAAAGCCAATAATATGAACCATTAAAGCGTACCTTTCTCCACATTATCCCTTTTAAAGTTCTATTAAATCGTTCTACTATTGAAGCTTTCATAGAGTAGTGGTTAATGTTGTATTTATCCATTAATTTTTCCAAAGTTATTAATGAAAAATTCTTCTGCTTGTAAGTGTTTTGAAAAATATCTGACATTGCCAGAGTTGTTTCAAGTGCCGTTTTTTTTCAATCAGGCTACTAAATTCATCTGTTCCTTTCATCACAACTCTACGACGCAGAAACTTTCTCTGTAAGATCCTCAATTGTTTTTCGAAAAGTGAATTAACATCTAGAATTTTTTCAGATCGTCCTCATAAAGATTGATTTTTGGTGCTAAACTGCATCAATCCATAACCTTTTTTTAAAAGAAGTAACACTCAATCAGTTAGTATGCCTACTAACCAGTAGTTGTGTTACGTTCTTTGGGAAATGGATATTGAGAGAGGACAGATGGTGAAAGTGAGAAAGCTTAATTTTTACAGCTCTGATATTGCGCGTTGTGTTAGCTTTTAGATCAGTGTAGCAGCGCCTCTGATGTCAAATAGGCGCATTAAATATATTAAAGCTGTGTAGCAATTTTATTAATTATTTTACTTCGCCGGCGATTTTGCTACAATATCGACGAAGGATAGTGGTGCTGTGATGTTCGCTAGCATATACCAGTATCAACTGCTGCCGGTACTATTCAACAACAAATGCAATGGCATACCAGTGCACATCTGAAAAATGCTGGATGTTATGACTTGCCTGTAGCTGGGGGCTCGAACCCACGTTCTTAGACATTATTTGCTTTGTAGTCATCGCGTTAACTACTTCAGCCAACAGCACCTTAATGATTGCTCATTGTCTTATCTGATATTGATTTTTAAACAATCTTTATTTTTCTTTTTTTTCTTTAAACATTCGTCAAAGTTTTATGGTATTATATGAAACATTAAAGAAAGTAGTCATGATTTTAGAGCCCATATTTGACCACCAACCTCTATTTTGTCTCAATTTAGTTTTTGTTTGGCCATAGTTAGTACTTAATTCATTTCTTCTTTCTAATAGTGATAAGCCGGTATAAGTTGTCGTAATCGTTATTTATCGATAAGTGTTAGCTAATATTTGGCATTCTATAAAGAATTGCTACGATTTTATAGACAATTTTTAATAACGACTAGAAAGTGATTTGAAGAAATTATAGAACAAAATGGAAAAAGTTGAAAAAAATATAGTAACCAATATAAACCAGTTCCAGAAACTTGTGTAAGAATTGTAAAAAAATCCTTCTCTTGTAGTAGGATTTCGTAGATGTATAATTCCCTGCAACTTCAAAGCAAATTGGGAAGAAATTGTAACGGAGTTAAATGCGCTTGCTCCACCAAGAAGATTAGCGGATGGGTGGCTGAAAGTAAGATAACCATAATAATTAGTACAGCATTAGAGTAATTTAATGATATTTATTCATAGGTCTGACGAGACTTAAAATTTAAGGTCAAAAAGAAAATGGTAACCAACAAAGCTGAATGCAATTCCACCGGTAGTGGAAGATTTAAAAAATGTACTCTCAGCCCTCTGGAAGATGCTGTAGGCTGCGACAGACCCAAATTAAAATCATTTCCCACTCTGAGTTGATAAGATTCCTTATCCTTAATGTAGCTGTCAATTTAATTTTTTTTTTACAAATGAATGTACTACATCGAACCCCATTCTTTAAATCGCCTCCAGCACATACTTAAAAGCTGCTTTATTTACTCGAAAGTAATTTACAAACATTTTTATAAAGTATCCCACTGTTATTTTGTAAAAGTTTGGTTTTGATACTTACTTTTCATCTGGGAAGCTGTAGATGCCGGAATTCTTTCTGAGAATCTTTCTTTCTAAGATAAGTTTTTTTTTTATTTCTTGATCACTTAAATCGGCATTTAAATTACAAGCAACAAAACATTTTCTCGCAAAAAAATTAAAATAAAATAATTCAACTAGTTGAAATATTAGAGATGTGTTATTTGATTTGTTAGAAAAACGATTAATTGTCGTCGTCGTAATAAAGCTATTATAAAATGCGAAATAAATAACAAAGTGACGGCAACTACGAGAACCAGTGACTTTGAAATACAAACGATTGCGAAATATTCAATGACAACTGGAATAAGGGTGAATATGTAATAGAATCGTAAAAGCATAAAGAAAAATCAAAAAGAAATATTAAAACATAAAACAAGCTCAAACGCTTGTACAAAACAGCTATAATTCACAAACAAAATCCATACAACGATCTTAAATCGAGCACAACACACCCACAAAAAAGAAATTATGACGTCAGTTATGATGACACACATAAAATAAATGCTGCACGATATTTCTTTGCAGTCAAGCAAACATACACATAAAATAAACAAACACATCCACGTACAGACGAAACCCGGCAGATAATATTGGAATACGTGGTCCATTATATCTGAAATAGACTAGTTACAACATGGTGCTATATAATGTAGTAATGGTCTATGTAACTTTCAAAGCAGAACTTATTGCTATACGACAATTGTTTGTGCTTTCACGATCGTACTCGTCGTGGTAAACAAACTACTTGTGAGAGGTCCATGTATTAAGACACGGAGTAGTTTTAGGGTTGGTCCTATGTAATGCAAACCTGCACATATAGTGCCAAACACGCGTGTATGGACTAGTCGGGTTATTTGTAGGAAAGTGATGACGTAATATACACACATATGCGCATACACACATACGCACGCACATACACACACACACTTATTACAAAACTGTTTCACACATACACATCACACATCATAAAAACAGCAGCGCAGACAACCCACCACGTCGTACTCACCACTCATATAAACTTCAGGGTGGCAGCACTGGTATCACTAAAAATTAATGGATTGAAGATGACTCCGGCCACCATACCCATCGCTACTTGTGTGTACTTTTAACTCTTTAATTATTTTTACTAAATAATTTATTAGATTTTGATCAAATGAACTTTCATTGTTATAAATTATTGTCAAACTATATTTATAGCAATGAAAAAAAAGATATTGGTTTATTTGTTAAATTTTTACGAATGTTTTTAAGTGAAGACAAATGTGTATAAGTACATATGTAAGTACATAGTTAAATAATTTAAGGCGGGAGCGTAATTTTAAATTAGTGATACGAACTTTGATCTAAAAATAAGTATAATAACTGTATAAAATTTGATCAGTAACAAGTATAGAAAGAACAGATTTCAGATAGTTAACATACTGCAAATAAAAATATTATAAGTTCTTAGGCTGCGTTGTTAAATATTCTGAACGATCGCGAAAGTGGGTCTAGATATCACGAAGGAGTTTGGTAGAGTTTGTCACGGTGCACTGCTGTCCAAACGTCTTCTCTAGATTTATATACCAGTTGTTATAGATGGAATTCGATCAAACGACTTCAAGGTTAATTCAGGGGTACGGCAAGGCTCCGTTCTTTTACCCACCATTTTCCTTATTTTGTTAAATGACCTTCTATGTCAAACTTCAAATCCCATCTATCCATGCGAATAGGGCCAAATTTAATGCTCGTAAGCCACAGTTTTGTGTGCTTACACACAGATGTACGACCAAACATGCTACTCAATCTGTAATAATGGCACCACCAGGGTATTGAGGAATCAGAGACTCTTGATGTTCTTGGCATTAAAAATAAATGTGATGTTCGATGGACTGATCATATTTTTCAAGTCTCAAAAAAGCATTTAAATGCCTCGGTTTTCTAAGACTGTGTAAGAGATAATTCATTAAATCTGATTTTCTTAATATTTATACCAATTACATCAGACCGAAAATGGAATACATCTCAAAGTCTATTTTGAAGTTACTCGACCGCGTACAGGAGAGGGCGAAGAAGTTCATCGGTGACAGGAAGTTAGCCAACTCACTAAAGCATCTACATAATGTTGGATGCGTTTCATTGTTCTATAGTTACTACAATGGAATATGCTCAAATAAAATCAGGGAACTTGTTCTCGAAACCCGCTCATTTTCGCGAACAAAACGTTCTTCGTTCAGAGCGCATCCATTTGTGGTTGATGTGCCAGTGGATCGCAATACGCATTACAGAGGAAATTCCTTCTTTAGCCAGATAGTTCATATGTGGAATAAACTTTCTACAGAGGTCTTTCCTGTTACTTTCAATGTGGGAAAGTTCAAGTCGAACGTCCACAAACACTACTCCCTTTATCCTCCTTCCCATAATTAATTTTTCTAGTTCCGGCACAATGCATTGCATTGTTGGGATCCCCTGAGTGCCGGTCCAGGTTAAAAAAAGTATTTTACAGACCCATAAGTTTAAAAATTATATTAAAAATTGTCGACTTTTGACCACTGCCATTGTGCATGTCCAAACTACAAAACTTAGTACTGAGCAAATTTCTAAAAAAAATAAGGCCTTTTAGCACATAAAAATACAAAACTAACATTTCCAACAAATTTGTTTACAAATTTAAAAATGATGAAGACACTTTTTTTGGAAAAATTAACGACTTATTGTTGAGTTTTAAAGTTTTGAATTTATACCCTTTTTATAACTTACGGAATTCAAAGTTGTTTTTCTTTAAATTTACTAGATTTTTTTTAATTTAATACTGTACTTTAAATTAAAATCGATCGTTTATTAAAAAGTTAAAAGTAAAAAACCCAAAAAGCTAAAAAATTAAAAACTTTATTTTCGAAGTGAAAACATTTTTGTACATTTTATTTTTTCTTCACTGTCATAATTCAAAATGCTGAAATTCCTAAGAATCGGCAAGTATTTAAAAAAATACAGGCCGCAGAAAGATTTTCATTCCCTAGGTAATTTACTTTCGCTCTTCGTTGCTCCGTCCCTGATATAGCTATAGGCTTTCCAAAACATGATTATAAAACCTTGACTCGTTCTCTAAGACTCTTTTGATTTTCATATATCCATTCCGTACTTTAGAAGTTATGTGCTTATTCCCATTTTTAACTAATCGCTACCAAAAATGTTTAATATTCCAAAATCAACTTATCATCCTGAAATATTGCGGTCATTGGAATCATCGTATTTTTGCATATGACAAAAGTACATAACGGTAAATTTGAGTAAATGCTTCATGAATGATTGAAACTTCGTATAAGCGTCGCGCCAGTTGCTTTTATTTAGCTGTCGATCTCTCATTCAGTGCAACTGGCGCGACGCTTATACGAAGTTTCAATCATTCATGAAGCATTTACTCAAATTTACCGTTATGTACTTTTGTCATATGCAAAAATACGATGAATAACAGAAGAAGAGCAAAACAAAACAGACACAAAGAAAAGAACATAATCTCATATGGTGTTTTTTCTTGGCATATGTATGAAATTTGCATAGGAATTTTCAATTTAAATTCTGCGTGAAGTTTTTGAAATAAATCGAAAAACTAAAAACGCAGTTATCATTTTTTTACTATTCCTCATCGTGTTATGCCATGTAATTTTTTTTTTTTTCAAAAAATTCAAAAAGTTGTACCCCTACTCAACATCTCAGTTCGTGACTTTTTAATCTTTTTATTTAACCAAAACCTTGTATTAGCTACACGTAGATGCAGGTAGCTTTCATCATTTAATATTTACTTGATTTTTTTACATGCATACTTAAATTAATTAATAAATAATAAGGAGTTGAATTCGTGGCCATAATAATTTTTTATGTTTTGATTTAAATATAAATTTATAAGCAATTAGCTTACTTTATAGCAAATTTTTAAATTCATGGCTATTTTCAACTCACAAATTCCTTAGGAAAACTAATAAAAGAACACAAAATCGGCACCATAAGCAGGTTAAACAGTTTCGCTCAACACAATTTTAATAAACTTATCTTATCTTCTGATCCTTTATTATCGTCAATGACGAAACGTTGAGAAATTGCCAAGAATTTTAACAATGGCTATAAAATATTAGGTATTTTTCGTTTCTAAATATTTATGGCCTTATTCAGAAACGCTTAATAAAGTTAATGTGTACATTAAAACCATGTTTCCCATATAAAAATCCAACATTAAACCTACAATAACTTTATTAATCGTTTTTGAATAAGGCCATTAGAATTTTGTTACATACAAGTAGTGGACTGGAGATGAAATAATATGTCAAATTGTAAAGTCGAATATCTCCTGATTCATACCTGTGATGATTTTGTTTAGATCTCAACAATGAGAGTTAAGGTGGAGAAAAGTTTTTTAAATCGAATAAAAAATAAAAAATTTATGTCGTTTAAAAATTTCCATGCGATGTGGCCTACTTTAGCGTTTTCTGGCATCGTCTCCAGAAAACTCAAACTCAGCTACACTTGTTTTTTAGCCGGACGTTTAAAAGCTGCTGATTTATTTCCGTGTTTTTCATTTATAGCCCACTGTGCAACAGTAGTCCTCTCCTAACACTAACACAACGTAAGTGTTAGTGAATTTATTTGTGGTCCGTGACGATAAAGTGTTGAGTTTCCGTGA
The DNA here is from genome assembly GCA_956483585.1 of Gymnocheta viridis. NCBI lineage: Eukaryota > Metazoa > Arthropoda > Insecta > Diptera > Tachinidae > Gymnocheta > Gymnocheta viridis. Next base: position 50,232,642 of record OY101442.1, on the reverse strand, counting down.
CAATACAATATTATGATTATAAAAGTGTACACTACCACGTCCAATCAAAGCAAATATTGCTCGTTAGGTATATTTTAAAAGCTTGCTTTAAAATTTGTTTTAATGAATACTTGTTTATTCTAGTATCTTATGCAAATATGAAAATGTTCTAAGCTTTCCTCCTGCGTGGCTAAATTAAAAAAAAATACTTCCAAAAGTGAATGATTTTTTATATCTGCTGCCAGGATTTGCAACTACAAAATATGTATTTACGTACAATCATGAGCAAATAATAATATATGTACATATTGGTATGCAGTTTAATGTGAGTGAGAAAAAAAATTATAATAATAGTGTGTGATCAGTTGAGTGAGTAGCTTTGTATTGTGTGCATTGAATAATTACAGTATGGGGACATTAAGATATGGGAAATGAATACAATATTATACAAATTGTTGAATTTAATTCGCATTCACAGGATTTGTATGAAATAAAAAAATTTAATAATTTAATACAATTCAGATAACAAAACGAAAAAACAGGCATGTGTATAAATACATATGTATGTATATGCCATACATATACATTTAATTTTTAAATGGATTGAGAGAAGATAGATTGAGAAGAGAGTACATGGCTTTTTGTGTTTTGGATTTTTTATTTCTTATTTTTTTTTTGCAAAACAATAAAAGGAAACCTACCTTAAACCCATCATAAGTCCAACTTCCAAATTTTAAGACACAAGTTTGTTCGTCAAAAGGAAAATATTCTACATCTATTTCACAGGATGATTTGTAAATTGCCGGCGGTTTCCATTCAACTAATCCCTCCGAGTAAATCGTTGCTTTTGTCGCAAGAGTCACCTCAAAGTTACCGTCGGCACTGGGCATTTAATTTCAATATGTGTTACAAAAAACGCTTACGATTTTAGGAAAATCGAGATCGCGTATATTAATGTGGGTGTGTCTGTGGCTTTAAGTGTATCTTATGTTTTCATGCATTAATGTATTTATGTATAAATTGTTGTTTCTTTAATTTTACTTTATTTAATTTTAAAAGCGATAAATAAAAGAATTTTATGAAAGCAAATTAAGAGGTTGTTTTTTTCTAATTCATAAATTACTTTAAAAAAACTCATACTAATACTTGTATTTTTCCTCATTATATATTTTTTTCAATATAATTATTATAAATAATATAACGATCCTTTAATGCAACATAGTTATATCTCAAAAAAGTGGCTAAATGCAACTCAAGTTTTTATATGTTAGGTTTATGATCTGAGCGGGCTCGACACTTTTTAGCAAGGTTTATAAAAAGCTAGTATAATCTTAAATAATAACTTATTTATGCATAAGGTCTTTATTGTTTAGTGCTCCCAAAATTTCGCGAACCACTTCTTAGCATCCTCAGAAACTTATATATCATTTTACGAATACCAATAAAACTATGAAAAAATGTTTGTCATACCTACAGTGTACATACATACAATTAATGCAGTACTATAAAATAAGATGAGCTTTCCTAATATATCTATTTCAAATTCTAACTCAGAAAATTTGTATTCGAATATAGCTTCATATCGTTCCCAATCTCAACAAATATTTTTTGCAAAAGCGATATGCTGATATGCTATGAAATATAGCATAGAAAATGTTGGAAAAAATTACATATATGTAAATCTACTTTTTCAAAAATTCTTAAAATTATTAACAAAAAGAATATTAAATGAGCAGTAACGCAATAGTTACTTTATTTATAAATACCAATGGGAAATATTTTATCTCTTTACACTTCTGCAGTTTAAATCAATTGAATAATTTATTGATAATAATTAATTGCTCGAACCAAAAAAGTAGGGGAAAAAATCGACATCGAATTCAGTAATTCGGCCTCTATTCTTATGATACAAACCAGAAAATTTTTGTTTAAATATACGAGTATATAGACAAATATAAAAAATTTTCAAAATGTGGGTAGTTTTTCATAAATATATTTTGCTATTTTTCATAACGCAAAAAATTAAAATATGCCCAAAAATTAGGAAAAGTTAAAAAAATTTAATTTGTATGAGATTTTTTGGCCAATATTTCATAATTTTTTCGAATGATTTTTCGTTTTTCTTCGTGACTATGTATGGATTACTCACGATATATTATATTTAAATTTAATCGCGATCAAGTGAAAAATCGCAAAATTGAGAAATCACAACAAAAGTTGAGTTTTTGTTTTTCTTTCTGAAAACGTAAGAAAATGTTATAACCTCGTTAAGAACAATTCTAAGCCGTAAGAGAAAAAATCCGTCAAATAGTATTTACCACTTAATGCGAGCTTTTTTATATCGCGGATAGTAATATTTGAATTAAAATTTTGTTGCAGTTACTTAACTTGAAAAGTAAGGAAACGCAGTTAAGTGCTGTCAACCTTTGAATATCGAAAAATGTTTTCATGTTTTTTACTGGTATTCGTAAATTTTAATATTTTGAAAATCACTTTTCAGTTTCTTATTTCCTGCAGGCAATAACCAACGATTAGCGAAATATTGAAAGATTTAAATATGTTCATATAAAAATATCTTAGGCTGAAATAATTTATTAATTAGAATTGATTAAATAATCCGAAGACCAGAATGAATTTTTAAAAACTATCATATTTTAATATGATTATTTTACGAACTAAATTGTTTTTTTAATTTAAAATAATTAATTTTATGCTACAGTTCTCAACATTTTTAGCCGGAAAGAATTGGACGTGAGACAATATTCCAAAGTAGCACGGAAAAAATTTAGGAATTAATTTCAATCTACATGGCGAACCGAATAAACGTTTTTCGCTACACCCCCATCATTATATTTTCATGCATCGCCATTTTTCAGGTGTCTCGGTCGAATACGATTTTAAATCTTATTTTTACAAATTATGACAAAAATTATCCATTATCGCGGTATGTTAAATTAAAATCTTGTTAAACGTTGGCTTAATCTCATGTACTATTCATCTCACTACTATTACAAAGGAACAAAGGAAAAAACAACGTTAATTAATTTTAACTTTTTTATTCTACCGCGTATGTTAAAATCAATTGATGTTACTTTTTTCTTTAGGTATGGGGCCATTCTAGCTAAATATGTTTCGAGCTTTACCTTTATAATTTCGCTCTTATAAAATCAATTTGGATTAAAAACTAATATATTTAGTCGAAATTTCCAACAAAATTTTATAATTTCAAACGAAAACTAAGAAAATATATTTCTGAGAGAAATACTTTTACAATTATAAAACATTTCTAGCAAATATTTATATTTTATACTTGCAAACTATTTAACATAATCCTTATCAAACAAATCACATATATTTTAATCAAAATATTTATAGTAGCAATGAAAAAAAATTTATACAGCAATATTGTACGCAGAAAAAAATTTTAGTTTTCCAACTTAGCTTAAACTATTTTTTTTGGTAAATTTGAAGTATTTCCTCACAAAAAATATGATAAACAAAAACTTCAAAAACAATATGTCAAAATGGAATTGGAAAAAATGTAAAAAATCTGTATATTTGAAACTTTCGATCCGATGACGAAACGATGTATGTATGTAAAATCACAGGAAGCTTTAAGCCACACACGGTGGGCTACAGGTAATTAGTCAAACTTATGACGTTTTCTTTTCTTAGAAAATGTAATATTTCTTTTACTTTTAACCGAATAAATTGTTATTCAAAGTTTTTTTAAGATACAAATTTTGCATCGTATGTTATGATAAAATAATTTCTAATAAACTCACTATTTCAAAAAATCATTACATTGCAAATTTTCAATAAAAAGGGCACAAAATATTGAACTTTTTTAGAAAAGAAAACAGCATTATATTTTATACTATTATAAAAAAATAATTCATAATTTCTTACAAAATCTTTGATAAAATAAGGAAAAAAATGTATCTATATAAATTCATGTAGTCGTGAAGTCAAGTCTTTGAAAGTAGAGTGAAAATTGGCAAAATTTTAAAAAACGTATCTACCTATCCAATAGTATACATGATATTGATTTGAAATAGTAAATAAAACGGTTACAAAACAGACATCTCGGATGAAATTTTGAAAAGGTACATTTTACTAGACGTATATAGAGTAAATGGTGTAAATACATTTTTATAAGCCTATGTGTAGCTGTCATTTTAATTCATGTAGTACATATTCCTCAAAGATAAATATTTGTTAATATATAGCATATTATGCAAAAATACTTTTTATATTTTTTTATCTACCTGTTTATATGGATTATGTTAATCCGAATGTATACATTTGTTTGTTATAAATAGTGATGCCAGTTTAGCCTTTCCGAGACTAGATTTAGCCTTTTTTGTCTTTTAGCCTCGAAATTTACGTTGCTTTTTAGCCTTTTTTTATTTTAAATTTAGCCTCAAAAAGACTTAATTTTTTTTAATTTTAATTTTCTCCTTATGGGTTCCATAAAATTATTTTAAAACATTAAATAGATAATAAAATGTACGACCGTAAGTACACTGACGGTAAGATTACATTGATCGAAATCCAATGGCGAAAACTCTTAAGTTATAACTGGACAAATGTTGAGTCTACAATTGAGTTTTGGGAGAAGGTGCGAAAATTTAAAAATGCGTTGCAAAAAAAGGGATTTCTTGATTTTCTTAATATAGTATTTAGCTATCGACGATCGACGAGAAATTGACAAAGCTGGGAATTCCTCAACACTATGGGCTGCAATAGCAATATTCTCAGTTGTTCTTGAGCAACGTGCACGCATTTCATTTTTCATGTCACTAACTTGTCTGTCTCAATGTAGCTTCACGGCAACCCAAAAATGATTTAGTTTTGTGAAATTTTCACCATATTTTTTGGTGAATTTTAATAACTACAATGCGTTGTTGAAGCGTTTATCGTGCCATTTTCAATAATAGGATAGTTTTTACATGTCATCTGTCAAGTAGTTACAGGTTGAGTCATAAAAACTCTGAATATATTTAAATCTATTGCAAAAAATAATAAGTGCTTACTCCGGCAAAAGCTAAATTTAAGCTTAAATTGACATATAATTCAGTATATTTTAAGTTGAATATATTAGTTAGAGAGTATAAGCAATGTATTTCTAAATTGGAAGAAATGAGAAACGAATTTGGCAATTTTAACCACAGTAGGATCCAATTTCTTCAAAGCCACTTGCAAGTCAAAAAGTGTTCTCATACAGAACAGTAAAATGTGTTTTAAATCACTTTTTCATTATTGCCACAGAAATAATGATACAATAATTATTGCCTAAATAAAAATATTCTTTTGATATTTGATATTTGATCGAATACTGAATTGAACTTAAAATAAATACCTCTTATGTTATATATTAATTTATATGAATTTAAATATATATATAGATCTTAAGCGTTTTTATTTATTTCTTTGTGTACTTTTTTTGTTTAGCCACTTTAAACATGTTGGTTCCTTTTTCTTAATAGTAAGTCAAACGTTGAATTATGATTAAACAATTTTCAGCCTTGCATCGTACGGCATAATCCTTAAATCTTGAGGAAGTTTAAAACTTGAACACTTATATAAAGGCTACGAGAAAAGTATTAAGGCTTCAGATTGGTCGAAGGATACGCTTATAAAAAAAGAAAACTGAATGACAAACGACATCTCGTGAAAAGAAATCTTGTGATTCAACAACCTTAAACTGTTTTCTTTGAAGCTACGTGGATGATAATGACCCACAATCAATTCAAGACCTTAAAGATAAAATTCGTGAAGTTATCGAGGACATTCGGCCGCAAATGTGCGAATTGGTGATACGAAATGGGGATATGGTCCAGCAAGCGTAGTCGTGGCATTTGGCTGATATTGTTTTCCATTGTTAATGGAATACTCTCTTTACAATCACATGATTTCGCTTAAAATTAATCGATTTTTTACATATCAAAATTAAAATTCCTATTGGAAGGGCCTATAGATAGCTAAACACTAGATTACCCAAATCAAGATTTTGTCTTGAACCGCATTCTTAAATTGCCGCATCTCTACCCAGAACTCAACTGTTGAGTAAACATTTTTCAGTTATAACATTAAAATGTTTTCACCATTGTACAAAGGAATAATTTTATAATATGTTTCAAAATAATTTTATGGGTTCAGCAGAAAATTTATATTTGAGGCTAAATTTTAAACAAAAAAATGGCAAAAAATCATGAAACTAAAGGATAAAAAAGTCTAATTCAGCCTCGAAAAGGCTTAACTGGCATCAGGAATGCCTACTGCATGTATACTGTTTATGGCTCATCTTTTATTTTTCCGATTGATGTCTGCTAAATAATATTTTATATAAATGTGCAAATTTCTTAAAAATATTTGCAATATTTTTTGTTTATAGACGTAAACATTTTTCTCAAACACTTGAATTTTTATATACATATTTAAATTAGCATTTTTTCTAGAGTGGTTGAAGTACAATATATACACACAGAAAAAACATCAACGTAAAACCAAAATTAAACAATGTTGATTTCATGTCATGTAATTTTTTGGAAAAATTTGTTGAAAGCTAACATATATTAATATTGGTTCAATGCTTGAAACTTTAAATTTCAACTAAAAAATAGTACGAACATTTTTCGTAGTTAAAATAACATTGTGCAATGTTGAATTTATATAAATCAGCTTCGTAGTAAAATAAAAAATTATTACGTTATATTAACTTTGGATTTGATAAAATCAACACTGAGTAGTGAAACGACAACATTTCTACATTTTAAATCAACATCAACAAATTTCAATGAGAATTTCAAAAATTACAAAAGTATAAGAAATTCCCATTGGTTTTTTAAAAGTTTTCGTATAAGATAAGAGGTTTGAAACTTTTCCAAAATATGGTTTAAGGTCTACTGATGATTTGGCGTTAGCAGCAAATGTATGTAAATAAAATAAATATTAAAAAAGTTAATACATAATAGAAAACGTTTTTATTAAATATTGTATGGGTTATTTAATTAAGGACATCAAACATTTACCGTTATTTTAGTATAAGTATCGGTTTAATTTGAAAAGAATTTCGTGCTAGATCAATCATTGAAACTTATTAACTCAACATTATAATTACTTACATATTAAATTAAATATTAAATGCTGAACACATATTCATTCATTATGTAATTTATGTTATTTCAAACTGAAAAAATTTTGATTCCAAAAGATTCGGCAGACTATTTTAATGTGAGTACATTTTCATTCCATAAGACTCGCATGTCATATTGACATTTGCTGCTGTTGCTTGCGAGTTATCGTAAAGTCATGTTGATTTAACACGAAACGACTATGAAGCAAAATCATTAACGAAAAATGTAAAATCAACCTTGTTTTCGTTGGTTTTACATTGTGTATTTTTCTGTGTGTATATGTACGTAAATTGTACTTTTCATGATGACATATTTTTAGGTGGTTTTTATTTATAACATGGTAGATATATTTTGAAAATACAAGTTAACACAACATAAACTAAGTTGAAAAACTAAATTTTATTTCTGCAAAATATATTACTGAGAAGTTATTTTAATTTTGTTTTGTCATGTATTTTTGTTTTGGTTGCTACGGAGAATATTAAATAGGATCATAATTATAGCATCCCTAAAATACGGTACAAAAAATTTCGATTTTTTTTATTAAAAAGATTTTTTAATTTATATTAAGTTGCAATTCTATTTGTTAGTGTGTTTATTCACATAAATAATTGTTTTAAACTTCACTTTTTAGAAAAACAAAAAATTGTTTTAATCATTTCAAATAGAAAAAGCAAAAGACAAAACTAAAGCACCCCTTGTGCAACCGAGAAAAACAATTTGCCAAAAGTTCTCAATAGGAAAGAACGATCCATAATTCCGTCAATGTGTTGAATCACCCCCCTTCTTTGACCAGAGAAACATCACCAGACCATGACTGACAGTTGCTTCGCAGTATTTAGGATTTAATCTTTTTCCTTTCGGTTGGTGCACACACTTTATTCCATCTGAATTTTATAAATTGTATTTAAATTCACCTGAGAACAGAACTGTTTTCCATTTTTGGACAGTCCAGCTTATGTGGGCTTTGGCGGTATGAAAGGCGGTTTTGCTGGACGTTGACTGAATAATCCGTCTTCTACAGCTCTTCTGCGGATCGTCCTCTCGCTAATGCAAAACGCTGAGCTGTTTCGCAATTGACTAGAGGGCCTTGTAGGATCTTTTTATATTGTTCTCTTGATGAATGAATCTTCATAACGTGATGTTTTACGAGGACGTCCTCTGCAATGTATTGGTGATGAGGGACCTGTCCGCAAAAATTTTGAAATAAGCCGGGAAGTCACTGATCGATTGATTGAATATTTTTTGCTTATCTCATGTCTTGATAGGACAGACCTCCAATCCTCAATAATTTGGGTATCGTTAAATTGCATTTCAAATATACAGCAGCGTAGCAAAATGTTTACAATTTCTATTAGGGCGGTGCCATTGTTTTGTCCGACTTCGTTTTAAATTTTTTAAATTTTAAACATTTTTAGAGAACAATTATTTATTTATCTAATGTTAATTTTAAAATAACGATATTAATTTGAAAAACTATCTATTATACCTTTAAAAAAGATTGTGTACTTTGGGGTGCTTTAGTTGTGGCCAATACTGTATGTATGTAAAACTAAGATCCCACTATCGGCGCAGGTAGCACAATCTGCGGCGATTTTGGCGCTTCCATTATCGTCGCATATTGGTGCAATTTCGGTACTTATCATTATTATCATACGGAATCCGAAATGAACTTTAAGAAATTTCATTGTTGATGAAAAGTTGCAATTATTTCAAAAAAAGTATGTTGTAATTTTAGTACCTATTCAAGAATTTAAAAAATCAATAATAAATAAATAATTTTTTCGGCGTATTGGTACAACAAAGTACATTTATTTTGTAAGTGTGCTATCGTGTGGTATCAAAAAAAAGTGAACGAAAAAATCAAAGCGAAAAACTAATTGTAATAGAATAAAGAAAATAAAATGAAATTTAATTTAACGAAAGTAAAAATAAAATGCATGTATTATGCAGGCTACAGAAATGCAACGTGTTTATGCAACACGTTTATCATTCATGTTTCATATTTTAATACACACACTGCAACCAAGAATGAAACTATGAACGCAACATCATTTCTGTATTTTTGCAGCAATTATTATGATTAATGAATTCTTTTATGAAGAGGAGGAAAATAAGGTACAACCAAAGGAAAAAGGATATGGTAAAAAAATTGTTATTAAAAAAAATAAGTTTTCAAATGAAAGAGTTTAAGGAAAATGAGCCTAAAGATTATAGAAATTATGTGCGAATAGACGAAAAAACTTTTCTTAAATTATTAGACATGATAAAACACATAATTACAAAGCTCATTTATTTTTTCCGCGGTTGTCACAAAAAAAATATGCACACCTTGCTGATTTTCAATGAACTAAGCCAGTAAAAAGAATAAACACTACACATTATGCAACCAACATCAATGCAACCATAAAATATCAAAATATTTTGATGTTTATGAAACCTCGAATGCAACACGAAATGAAACCATAAACACGACTACAGACTATGCAACCTACAATGAAACAACCCTGGTTGAATAAACACGTTGCAATGTGTGTATTCAGCATTACAGACAACAGTCTCATAGTTATAAGTCTTATAACTAACATTCTGCTGATTCCAGGTTAAACAGTTTGAAGTTTTTTAAATGCTTGTTAAATGCAGCATACATTATGTACAGTTCATATTATTTATTGCAAAACTCTGAACATGAATGGAACATAAATATGTATGTAAAATTTTATTGAAAAAAATACATATTTCTTTGCTCTATGTATGAATGTGTATTTTTTTAATAATAAATTCATAAAACTTCAATATTTCCAGCCAAAACTTACCGCACCTTGTTTTGTTCTTATTTTGCAAGCGGTACATTTTTCGTATATTGGTATAGATTATCGACTTTGATCGGCAAACAAGTGGGCGATAAAAATCGACACATATTTTACAATTTGATTGCAAAAGAGTGTTTACATTATCGGCACGTCAAGGTTAGTTTTGGATGTCCATAGTTTTTCCGATTTTACACTATCTGTAAATCAAACGCGAAGAATATCTGTACATGGCACCAATAGTGGGAGGAGCCCGTTTTCAAAAATTCAAACAATTAGTAAGTAAGAATTTGCTAGTCGAAAAAGACAGACAAGCCGAGTAGATGAACCTAGTTCAGGAACGCTGATTTCAATGGTGCTATCCTTTTTAAAATTAGATCTTAAAAATAATATACTCGTATCAGAGGCTTACAATTTTTGTTGTTGGACTTTTTTCAACAGATTAAGGATAATATGATTGAAGGAAATACGGTACATAAGATAATGCTTCACTAATATAGTTTTCGTTTCTAAAACATATGCAACACTTTTTTACTTCCATGAAGGATGAAACAATCATCCTTGTTCCAGTTGGTGACATCGACGTCACGTTAACAAAATACCAAACAATTGGAGCTTGTCTACTCGCTCTCGAAAAAAATTTTTTGAAAAAAATTCAAATGCATATTTTTCATGCAAAAAACATAAAGAACTTGCCCGGTTTTTTTTGCTATCATTCTGTAATATAAAAAGCGTTTAGTTGTCAAGTACATATTACAACTGAATATATTTTTGTTTATATCATTTAATACTTATTAATTAAGAAAAGGCGAAAAATAAATCGTTCATTACAGGCAACTGATACATAATTCGTTTAAGTCAATGAGTTACTTGTAGTAGGTAGACTGGCAAAGAATCAGAAAAGTTTTGTAATTCAATAGGTAAACAGTTTCTTGAATGACCAATGTATGACTTCTCAAAAGCTAAGCTATTGAGAACGCAAAATTATACCTTTGTACCAAAGGCTGTGGTGTACCACGTTTAAACGTACAGTAGAAATTTCTAGTGTCTAACATACAGCGGTAAATAATTAAAATGTCGACTTCCAACTTGATAAGGAATATGATTCAGATGCGTAATGTTGCACACAAGCCTGACAATTTTATTCACCAAAGACCTAATTCTGTTAACATTATCAGCCGCCAAACATAAATATATAAAATATCGCGTGCAGGCTCTTGAATAAATGTTGCCTATATGATAAGAACTTCAGCGTGGAGAAACACACACCCAACACTATTCGATTCACATCGAAATCTCCTAACCAACACAGACCAACAACTTCGTAGATGGAAGGAGCATTTCGCTACATAACAAAACAGCACAACTGAAGTTGTTGATAACAACTTTCTACTGCCGTCACAATACACTGAAATATCAGCCGATCCTCCCACCACAAGGGGGGTAATAACTGCAATTGCAAAACTAAAGACAAACAAATCGGCGGGAACAGATAACATCTCACTATAGTTTTTTAAGTCCAATCCTTCGTGGATTGCAAATATAATTACACCATTAATCTGTAATGTATGGGTTAATAAGCAAATCCCAAACCGTTGGAACGAAGGCCTTATAATAGCTGTACCAAAAAAAGGAGACCTTCGAGAATGTAAAAACTGGCGGGGCATAACCCTTCTAAGCACGATACAAAAAACCATAGCAACAATTATAATGCTAAGACTGTCACCACTTTGCGATTCATTAAGGCAAGAACAAGCTGACTTCTGAGAAGTCAGATCATGCGTAGATCACTTGTCGACATTGCGAATTATAATTGAGCAAGCAAATGAGCACAACTTTCCCACTTATATGCTATTCGTGGACTTTGGGAGGGCTTTAGATACAATCGTGAGGACGAGCATTTGAAGAGCACTGCATCGCAGAGGCATTCATTGGTCGCCCATCTCAAAACTAAACGATCTTGACTATGCTGATGATTTATGTCTCTTAGCACATAAGATCGAACATATGGAGAATGTTACCTAGGCTGCAGAATCACAACGAATAGCGGTGCAAACGAAGACGTTTCTGCGCGAATTAACAAGGCCCGTCATGCCATGCATTGTTTAAAAAAAATGGGTATCATCCGAAATATCAACACAACTGAAGACCAAAGTATTCAACACGTGTATGAAACCCATACTCCTATGCGGGTGTGAAACTTGGGGTCTATCCAAAAACGACGTACGACGACTGCAAGTTTTCACAAACTGTTGCTTACGAAGGATTATTCGATGTTTCTGGCCCAACACAATAACCAATGATGAGCTGCTCCGAAGCACTTATGAACAGCCAATCCAGTACGATATCCTGAAAAGGAAATTTGGATGGATTGGTCACACATTAAGATCCGATAACGAGATAGCCAAGGAAACGCTGCAGTACAACTCACAAGGCTCTCGCCACCGTGGACTTCCAAAAACAACATGGCGCATCGCAACCGTACGTGAGCAGACTACTGCAGGATTTTCTTGGAACGAGGCACTTAGAAAATCATACAATAGAGTCCGTTGGATGTAATTAATTGGGACCGTTTGCTCCCCAGCTGGAGAATAGCGGAACATCATCATCATATGATAAGAATAATCAAGCTTCATGTTGATTATAATACCCACAATTCTCAACTTTGCCACAAAATCTAATTTACTTCTTCCTATTCGAATTTGAATGTCACTGAAATTAATGGTACCAAAATGAAACATTTTATTGTTATTGTTTGTAATTCATCCATTGATGATCACCATTAAATAATGAATGAAGGGGTCCAATAAACGATCCCTAACCCACTTCAGATCACACATGCCGCTTATAACAACTTACAAATTGCTTCCTGCCCAACAGGTGAAATTTTGTAAGAGAACATGTTGTATTTGAAAAACAAACTCATTATTTCGATAAATCCAAAGATAAAATTTTCCCTTAATCCCTAGCAGTGACGACTACGGATTGCAATACTTTCGATGTCCAGTACTCATAGGTGTTAAGTATTCAATATTGAATGAAGTGCCTGCCTTTGGTTAAGCGCAGATCCAAGGGAGAGTCATGACTCCCCTAGGGTAGTGGAGCTCTGGTATCTGTTTTCTATAAACTCATTAATAAAGAGAATAATAAAGAGAATGACTGAACTTCCACTATATCACTGATAGTGAACTGATGACCTAAGGCAAAGGCAGATCCGCTTGCATTAGTTGTGGGTATAAATTTTACAAGTTTCCACTTTTCCGGAAAAATAGATAGAGGTTTTTATAATGCAATTTAACATATATAATATGTGGTTACTTATTAAAGGAAATATTTAAAGATTCGCCAAAATTATGAGACAAAGTAGTAATTTTGAAATGGACAATAGTGGTTTCGCGCGACTATCGAGCCGACTGCATTCAAATTATGTTCTGGAACGCTCAAGGCATAGCAGCCGAGTCAGGAGCTTCACAACTCGACTAAGTTTTTCATGAAAAAAATATTGATTTAATTTTCCTCAATGAGACTTTTTTTAAACCGCGTCACAAAGCTCAATTAGGAAACTACAAAGTTTATCGTGAAGACATGCTAAAACATGGCGAAGGAGAACTATAGCGGAAAAAGATAATATAATTCATAAGTTATTATCTAAAATTAACACAAAAAGACATAATAGACGTGCTGTAGTTTTTACTGCTGCTTATAGTCAAATTTATACTCCGCACTTAAAGGCGGATTTAGAAATAATTAAAAATTTTCCTTGTGACTTTTTAATATTTGCTGATTTGCAACTGTGCATCTAATTACACAGCTGGTGATGAGCTCAAAACTTAACCAATGTTCAGCTCTCTAAAGTTGACATTTTACTATCTATCTCAAATATCCCTTGTTCAAACTTACATCACATCTAAATAAATAAATTATATACAACCTCTTTGCATAATCGAGAAGTGTAGAATTCGAAATAAGGTGGAGAGTGAAATTAGATGTCAAAACATTGACAAAACATATTGTATTCCTAAAAACGTAGATTTATTATTAAACAGTTTAATGTCAATTGTTAAAGATGTCTTTAGCAAGATTCCAGTAGGGAAAAACAGAGAGAAATCTCAAATTGTTGCTCAAAGAAATAAATACAACTGTATACTTTGAAGTTGTAGCGATCCAAATTGAAGGCACTTGAGTAGGCTAATTGAATTCCACGTTAACAATGTTAGTAATGAATCCTGGTCTAGATTGATTTTGACGCTGCCACCGGGATCCAAAAAATTCTCGAAACTAACAAAAGCCTCAAAGAGAAAGAATTGTGTTTTTTTACATAAAAAAAACTGATGTTGAAAAGGCTAATGCAACTGCCGATGCATTCGGTAAATCGTAACTATTATTATCAATAACCCATCAGATTTTCTGAATTGGCTCGATGATGGTGCTCCTATTGATAGTAATAATATTAAACGTACAGATGCCACTGAGATTAAGGCGTTTGTTATGCTATTAAAACATAACAAATCCCCGCTTTAAGATGGTACAAATAGTATTATTCTAAAGAATGTGCCGGTTTCCTTTTTTAAAAGTCTAAGTCAAACATTTAATTGTTGCTTTAAAAAATTGCTATTGATGCTTCTTACCGCGTTCTTTCAGAAATCGAAAATATGTAAAACCAATTCATAAAAAGGGAAATGATCCCAAATTACTCACGCTATAAGTCAAGAAGGATCTCAAGTTCACTGGACAAGGTCATCAAAAAAAAAACAATTTATACAAGATTAAAAGAATGTACGAACTAAAATAAGGAAGGCGAATGGTAGTGCCCCCTCAAAAAGTGCATATTTTAGTACCTATTTACTGGCTGATCAATATTATGGGGCGATTCCCCTATATTCCCGGAATCCCGAAAATTGAAGAATGTAATAAAATATTTACCAAAAATTTTAATTTTGCGGAAATCATTCAATAATATTGTACTTTACTTAAATAAAACAGTTTCTAAATATTAGATAAAAAAAATTATTCACAAAACAAAAATTCAAAGTAAATTAGATAAAAAGGCCAAAAAAGTTTAAAATAATAAAGTTTTTATATATGTGTACAATAAAACAAGTATAGTTTCATTGAAAAATACACTAAAAATAAACATATTTATTAAAATATATGTATGTTTACATTAGGGTGGCTCGATTTAGCAATCGATATTGTGTCATCGATTTTTCAATAGCTTTTGGCATGAGGAAAAAAGTTCCACTACGAGGTATCAAAAAAATCATTTTCGAGGCGCTCAAATTTAATTCTTTTACTTTTTCTCAACTTTTATTTTATAAGGTAACAAAAAAAAACGCCTGATTTAATTTTTTTTAATATTACCTTTCCAAGGTGAATTTTATTTTTGAATTACTATTATTTTTAATTATTATTGAATTATTTTTGATGAAATTTAATTATTTATTGATTGAAATGGCAGTTTGCTATTATAGAAAAAATGTGTGAAAAAACCTTAAAAATAAAAGTTGAGAAAAAGTCAAATTTGGGAGCCTCGAAAGTGATTTTTTTCCTCATGCCAAAAGCTATTGAAAAATCGATGGTACAATACCGACAAATGTTTATGCTTACAAATCAGCCCTACCCCAGTGTACTCGTCATAAATACATACATATGTAATTTTAAATGAATAAATAGTGTTGTCAAATATATTTTGATAAAATATATACATAGTTTGTTTTATGAAATATATATGTATATATCAGTGTTGGTTTCTCTACAAAAAACAAAAGCAAAAAAATCCAAAAAAGGGTAAAAAGCGCCATAGAAAATATTTTAAAAATTTCAGTTATGCCAAAAAATATTAAGCAATTTATAAAAAAGTGAAGGTAAATACCAAAAATACAATTTAAAGTTTTTGCTTAAAAATACTTAAATAAAGGACTTGAGACGAAAAGCAGAATTTATTAACATATTAATTAAAATAAAATCACAATTCATTTAATAAAAGTAAAAAAGAACAAAAACAGGAGTAAAAGAATATACGTGGTGCATATACATTAAATAAAATAAATAAAACATACACAAAAGAAATAAAATATTTTGTTTAGACAAAACTTAAAAGTACATATATGTGTGTATGAACATAACGCTCTTTTATTGGTCCGTAGTCATTTTTCAAAAGTGAAATAATAAAAATATTAGAAGGTATGTACATACTTATATGACCTACATAGGATTTTTAGTGGGTATACATTTGGTTTGGATTAAGCATACATATCCTACTGAAAAATTCTTCACATATAAAGAAATACATGCCTTCAACATAATTCTTTCTTTTCTAAGTAACTTTAAAGTTTTGGTGTTTTTAAGATATGATCATTTTGCATTAAAGGAGCGATGTGTAATATACAAATTTCTGTAAATTCGAAATAATAAGGAATCGATTAAAGAAAGGGATTTCAAAGTCGGTTGAAATTCATGAAATAAAATATCCATTTTGTCTTCGCAATCAGGCCACAAGACAGTTAAATAAAATATTGAGATTTTTGTAATGATTCGTTCGAATTTATTTTATTACAAACATTTAAAGGCAGTTGAAAATTGCTACAACATCCATTTTAAAATTTTAAACCGTATTTAATATGCAGTAACGAATTTACTGAATTTAAAGATAACCGGTTTTTAATTTTTGTTTTAAACAAATTCATCAAACTGAATGTTCTTTCAACCTCAGCGGAAAAAATTCATGGTTGCTTAAAAAGTGCCATTTGCGCTTAAAAAAAAGTAGGCAATTTTTGTAACAAAAAAATTTTCAGTCATACAAAAAAGCACTGTGAGAAATTGTTAAAAGCACTGTAAATTCCCGCTTTTTAAAAATTGCTATTTAACAAAATTTAGCGCGTATGAAGAGGCAAAAAGCACCAAAACGATTGAAGCGGAAGAAGCGAATTTTTTAATTCAAAAATCATAAATTTTTTATATAACTAAATGGATTTTTAATCACGGTAATGCGAGACATGAAAATGGGAGTCCCGCGAAGAACCCTATTAGTGATATTAAAAATATTTTTTCTCTTGAATCCTCGTAAATAACATGAAGTCGATCCATGTTCAAATTTCGAATATGATATCTGAGTAGATTAAATTTGAACTAAGAATAAAAAAACCTTATGAGTTCTATCGACATTAAGAGTATTTTGGGCATCTTTCTATAAAGAGTTGGTCTAAAGGTATACGAATTTCTTCAAATTTCATTTATTTATATTCTTAGTAAAGCATTGACTTATGTACTGAGTTTCGTCTTATTGTCTAAATAATGCGTCATTAATCTATTGAAAAGATTCCAAAAACCAACTTTTTAAATCTTAAATATCTACAGCCAAATGTAGACGAAAAATTGGCATAAACTTAGGATAAGTAATGACATTTAACTGTTTCACCGTATAATTTGTCATTAAAAGACGCGCCAGAATGTACTGGTGACTGAAAACTAAATTTTTCGGCGATTTCAAATTGTAACAAACAAATATTTTAAGATATATCAAATCTTGTCACTTATACTAACTTCAGCCAATCTGTCGTTATACATTGGCTGCTAGTTTTTAAAAACAAGCCTAGCACCACTGAAATCAGTGATTTACTCAGCGGGTGCCCCGCTTGTAGGAAATAATAATTGTCTAATTCGTGCACAGTGTAATTATAAGAAACGAATTTTTTAGGCCCTTTTTCTTAGTACATTCCGGCTAAGATTGAGATATAGTTACTGTTTTTTTTTTCAGATAAAGAAAGTACAAACAAAAAAACCCATTTTTTAGTAACTAAATAATTTAGAATTTTTGAGATGTAGCTATCTTGTCTTAAAGGAGCCACATATAGTGCATATATGTATGTATGTAGTTATGTATGTAATAATGAAACATATGATCCTTGAATGTGTAGTACATGAGTGGATGTTTGTTTGAGTTATTTTGTTTACATGCGTGTAAGCTTCAATCATTTAAAGTTTAAACGATCCTATGGTATTCCATACTAATCGAAAACTTAGCTTTCAATGAAGAGATGTCGTTTAATATCGACTGCTGTCCTTACCCGTAAGTAAAAAGTTTGATTGGAATTTAGTAAAATTATTACACAACGATATGAGATCAAATGCATATGTGCCACAAATTTTTAAATACGAAAACAAATTTCAGTGTTCAACAGCAAATTCAATCGCTTATGTTTGTTCTTGTGAAAAGTATTACTGCCTGTTTTTTAAATTAAAATGAAAAATTTTCTTGGAGTCTTACATACATTGAAAATAAAAACAATTTCGAGTTATTTACTGTTGTTTCAATATATATGTATATGAACATACTCGTACATACATAAATTCTCAAACGAAAACTTTTATTTTATTTTCAAAAACAGGCAGTTTATTTCCAAAAATTATTTTTTTTAATTAATACAAACACCAACACACATACTTACTTATTATAGAGTACAATATCTGGACGCCAGATATGATCGGAAGGTACATGTAACATGTGTACTCCTCCATATTCCTTTGGTTCCCATCTCAGTTTGTAATCATACCAAGACTGTTCCACCCATAAATTTGTTGTCATTATCTGATTTTTGAGATTCTAGAATGATAAAAAAGAAGAGTTAATGGTAGAAGAGCAATTATAATATTTATTTTCAATATAACCCAATAAACACAACTGGAACGTCAAACAATCAGTACGTCACACAGTGGTTCAGAAATAAGACTGAAAAATTTCAAAATTTTCACAAAAATAGAGCATTTTCGTTTCGCCGTTTTTCTAAAAAAAAATTTAAAAACTAGAACTTTCTTTTTCAATGTTTCAAAAGAATAGACTTCAAAGCCGACTGCAGTGGACATTTTAAGTCGGTTAAACCAGGCAGACTATATCCAGCATTGGACGAATATAGAGAATTTTTTTTACGAAATTCTAAATAAATCACTTAAGAAAAATAAACGCCCATCGAGTTTTTGAATTTTTCTTTTAAAAGTTATATTATATATGTATCTTTAATATGGCTTTAATTCTTACCCACAGGGGAGCAGTTGTTGTGATAATGACATTTCTTTAATACAATGTATTAGTAATAATTATCTATATTTTCAAATACAACCTTGTAACATATTTTAGTAGTTTTACAAAAGTATTTTAATACATTTTGTACAAAAAAAAAGAAACGCGTTAAATATATCAAATAGTTTATTTGTAGATACATTTTTTCGTATTTTACACATAAGAAATTTATTTATTACTGCATCATTTATTTATAAATATGCACATTTTTTGGTTTCTGCTCGTAAATAGTAGAGTGACCGACTAAATTTTTTAACCGTTATTTTAACCCGGCTTTTTACAATACGGTTGTCGGTTTT
Organism: Gymnocheta viridis; assembly: GCA_956483585.1. Taxonomy (NCBI): domain Eukaryota; kingdom Metazoa; phylum Arthropoda; class Insecta; order Diptera; family Tachinidae; genus Gymnocheta; species Gymnocheta viridis. The sequence goes on along the minus strand of OY101442.1, from coordinate 50,213,339 downwards.
TTCAAAATGTTGATTCAGTTGTTGTCTCACCCGAATACTTTTCGATTTGTATATGTTTCCAATAAAATTAGTTTTTACTATATTAAAACTTTGAATTCAATGAAATTGCTGTCAATCAGTTACCCAAAAATTAAACAACTTTGTTGGAAAAAGATGGAGTTTTTTCTTTTTTACTAAAACACTTTCAAAAATTCTAAATTCATTGTCTAAAGATTTCGGTGAAATAAAAAAATCAAATAAATGAACGTCGCTTAAAAGTTTTGAATACGAGTACTTTAATACTAAATCTCAGTGAGATACAGCGAGAATTTTAATAAATACTTTTTCATAAATGAAACAAAAGAAATTCGCCTCTCAGTTATATGGTTATAACGAGGGGACTTACCTTCAAATGCCGATCAAGAGCTAGACTCTGAAGATTGGGACAAAAATTTCGAGAATGAAGTAAGTAACAAATACAATTTAAAAAAAAATATGCAAAATCCAAAAAGCAACACAAAATGTCATGAAAGCATTTTGAATGAGTTAATGGGTCTCATGCATAAAAACGAGTAAAAGCGCTGAGTTGTAGCAGGTGAGCAATTACTCGTAAGTCGAGTTCACCTAACAGCAACAGCTTTTGCTCAATTTCGTATGCATAAAAATGAGTTCAGACCAATTGTAATTACTTGAGCAAAGGGAGATCAAACATCTAATTGTTATTGAAGTGTAAACATGTCGTCAAGTGAAAGTGAAGTAGAATCAAATAATAATAAAATAGATACTGACGACATTTCTAAATTTTTAGTAGAAAAAATAAAACAAAATAAATATTTACTCGAAAAGTGTCAATTGCCAAGCATTAAAAATATAAAAAAACAAACAATAGAAACATGTGTCACTGAAATTAAGCAAAAATTTGGCATTGACTTAACGGGGAAAAATATATAATGCAGATTTTGCAAGATAAACTTGCGGAAAGAAACTTGCAGTTCCATGAATTTTGAATTTTATCAATATGTAATTAATTAATATTTAATGCCTAAAAGTGAATTACATTTACATATGTTAATTTACTTGAAAAAGAGAATTATGTTTTTGTACATACATACTTACATATATTATTAATATGATTTTTATAAATAAAATAGTGAATTACGTATATTTTATTTTTGTCAAAAAAAAGTGAATTGTTTTTACGTTTATTATTTTTATAAACCAAGAAAAATTAAATATTTTCATTTACATATATTATTTTAATTGTAAACTAATTTGATAATAAATTTGCGATCATCCTCCTTTTGTTTTTTCCAGCTTCTGTATTTCTTGCTGTTTGTTGTCCGATATCATTTCCTAATTGCCATACATCATTATTGTTGTAATCGTCATTGATACCAATGTAATCGTCTTTTAAAAATTTAGCTATGTTGTGCAAAACGAAACAACTGGCTATTACGTGGGGTGCTAACTCTGTCGATACACGAGTTTTGTATTGAAGTATCGAAAATCGTTGCTTCAATTGCCCAAAACACCGTTCTATAATGACACGTTCCCTTGTAAACACTTTGTTGAATGTTTTTTCTATGTCAGTTGTAGGGTTCCGGAATGGTGTCATTAGCCATGGGCATATTCCATAGCCTTCATCCCCGAGAAGTAATGCATCGTTTGTTGCATTTTGCATAATTCTACATACCTCGCTGTTTCGTAAGATGCGTGCGTCATGAACTGAACCAGGCCAGGATATGTCAACGCTTGTAAAAAGTTCTTTTCCATCACAAGTTGCCTGTACATTTATAGAGTGGAAACCCTTTCTACAAATATACTCATCGCTTTGATTTGTGGGTTTTTTAATTTTTATATGAGTACAATCAATCACTCCAATTGCAAATGGAAAGCAATAATTTGCTTGCCATTTCATTTCAGCATCTTTTATTTCATCTGGATCTTTCGGGAATTTTATCCACTCGCTTGCTTTGGAAGATATAAGTTTCGCAACTTCCGCAATAGTTTGCGATACAGTTGATTGATGTATTCCAATATCAGTGGCTATACCATCTTGGAATCCAGGATCTGCACAAAATCTTAAATATATACGAATTTTATCAATGTTGCTGAGGGCACCACCACGTGTTTCTTCTGACTCCTCAAAAAAATAATTAGCCAACCAGCAGATGCTACTATCATCAAACCTATGTATTTATCATTTTATTATGAAGTATATATATAAAAAAAAATTAATAATTCAAAATACAAACCTGTATAATTTTTTATCCTCACTTGCTAAATTTATTTTACGCTGTTGATAACATTTTGTATATCTTTGTGGCACAAAATATTCAGCCATCCTTCCTTTTTGGTGCACGCGAGTCAACTGTAATGCAGGCTCAACAAAATTTGAGCAAGAGCTCACAAAAGAAAGCAAAAGCTTTTTTTTATGCATATGAAAATGAGCATAAGCTCATCTAACTTAGTTCAAACTGAGCAAGACGAGATCAAACGTGAGCACTGAGTAAGAGCAAATACATCAAATTTTATTATGCATACGACAAGCACCTTTTACTCAAAAAATCGAGTCCGAGCTCAAGCTCACGTTTTATGCATGAGACCCAATGTATTTATACAAAAGACAAAAAAGAACTGAACAGATTATATAATGCTTTGCTAACTATGTAGGTATGTACGAGTATGTATGTATGTATATGCCCAACAATTACATTGAATGAAAGAGCATTTTCAATTTGTAATTTCATAAAAACATAAGAAAAAAGTAGATACTCTCCAAAGCATTTAAACAGTATTTTATTTTTAAAAGATTATTTTAAGCGAATTAATTAGACTATTTTTTTGCAGTTTAATTATTAACAATATTATAAACAGATTTATTATACTTCGAAAGTATGTGCTTCACACCAAGTATTTTTTTAGGATAAGAAAATCATTGAAATTTGTATATCTCACACGTTGTGCTTCAAAAGTGTTTTCTTTCGAATCGAAATATGTACATACATAGTAATCCCCACCAGTTGTTGATATTAATCCAAAGTAATTTCTTATTTGATAACAAAAATTAATTTACTTCTTATACGTTTTAAAAAGAATTAATTAAAAAACAAACACAACATTAAATCGCATTCACTTTTTGCATATATAGTGCATTTTAAAACTAAAATACTTCAAAATATATATTAAGTTGAATATTACGCCTCAAATCTATTACTTGTAGAGATTACTTATACAAATTTTTTTATGTTTTCTTTCTCCTCATCAACACTCCAGTTGACCAATTGGGACGAATAAGTAACCTTTTTAGAAAGACGCTGTAAGTCACTAGAAATCTACGAAAATAATCCAACCCCTTCAAATAGAGTTCAACATCTAAATATTCATCACTTACAATATAGAACCAATCGTATAATCGCAATCCAAATAGTATTTGTCGTCGACTCAACAATAAAAATGCGTCATTTGAGACGCGAGTAAAAACCAAAGCTTATTTCGTTGCATACAATTTATTGATATGAGTGTCGCTGATCGTTTCAAAACTGTAAAACGCCTAAGCTTATGCTTAAATTCTCTTGGGGTATGTCACATAGCAAGCGCTTGCCCGTTATTAAATAGATGTCAAAAATGCAAGGCGGCACATCACACATTGCTACACAGTAAGAAAGCCGGTTTGTGAGAAGATACAGCACAAGTTATTGATCCTGGTGATTCTTCAATCACATACTCTTGTCTTCAAGTAGCTGAAGTAAAAAGTCCCGTAATATTGGCCACAACAATGATGGAATTGTGTTCACCAAGTGGCACTACTTGACTCATGTTCTCAATCTAACTTTATTACAGAGCGAATGGCACAGAGTTTGAGACTGATACGTCATCGGTGATACAAACTCTATTTCTGCAAAGACGCATGCACGTTCACAGCACGATCAGTAACGTTTGGCTATACATACTCCTACTTTGGATGCTGTCATTATCGCATCAATCTCATCTTGCCATCCTCAACGTTACATAAATATCTCTGGATGGAATTTACCGGCTAATATAAAACTTGCGGACAAAACCTTCAACATACCAGATTTGTTTTGGAATCTTCTTATTGTCGGAAAAAATAAAATACAAAATCAATTAAATCTTATGAAAACAAAATTGGGCTGGGTTGTGTCAGAATCAACTGAAACACCCGCTAGTCCAGGGAAATTTTTTTATATTGAAAAACATATACATATGTATGTATTTTTATTTAAAGTTTTTAAAAACAAATAGTAAAAATTAATTGCCATTCGTTGCCTCAAAATATTTTTTGTGTTGATATACATACGTACTGTCAGCGTCAAAAGAAAGTGTACACCCTGGTTTCACATATAGAATACTTTATTTACATATGAAAAACTTAACTTTTTTCCACTTCTAGTATCATTAACATCTTACAATATATAAACAAAAACAAAATTAATTCACAAGCATCAACTACAGTAACAAGAAAATCAAATACACTCTATTTTTTACGCGTCAAAAGAAAGTGTAAAGTTTATTCAAAGATAAAAAGAAATAGTGTCTAATACTTTGTTTGACATCCCTTGTTTTTTAAAACTACTCCAAGCCTCCTTGGCATTCACTCTACCAATTTTGGTGCTACTTTTGTGGAGATTTTGTACCATTTTTAAGGAAGGTATCCTTTAGAGAGTCCTTACTTGTAATATTCAATTTCCTGATCTGTCTGTCTAAATGCTCCCACAGATGTTCAATGGAATTATGGTCCGGTAACCGTGGGGGGTGGTGCAGCTGTTTTGGTGTACGATACAGCAACCATTCTTTGATAATTTTGGATGTATGCTTAGAATCGTTGTCTTGTTGGAAGATAAATGTTTGGTCAAGGTTTAACTTTCTTACTCTGGGTTCCAAGTTTTCTTTTAAGATATTCAAGTAGTCGGTTTTTTCTTCTTGAATTTTCTCAAGAAAACCAAAATAAGGTTTAGCCGACCAAACGAATAATGTCCGACCAAATATGATCGGAAAAGACCAAAAATGGCAACGCTGAGTACACTTAACACTATAAGTATATATTTCTACATGTGCATCTTCTTAATGACTGACGATATTTTTAAGATGCTTCCTTTAATTTAATGTAATAATTACATTTAAATTTCATTATTACCAATGTGTTTACGGAATATTTATTATCATACTGTTACGTTTGGACCGTTTCGATGACGTTTACTTGTTTGATTTCTTATAATTTGTCAAAAATAAAATAAAAACACAACGGAAATTGATTTTGACTTAATGATGTTTTATTACCTTTAATACCATAAAGTAATTTGTTTAGTTCACGCTGCAAAAGCTTAAACACGATGTTTCAATACTGTAGCTTAGAAAAGACTGACTTCTTTGTGCCTGGCAGTGTCGGCTTATATAGCATTTGACTTGCTACGGTTCTAGAACGTAGTAGAAAAAAATTCCTCACCATGACAATAAGTTTGCTTGTGGCCTTGTTGTTATTCAGCTATGTTATTAAAGCTTCGTGGAAATGGCAGTAGCAACGTAAAAACATGTGGGTGGTGAATCAACTAACCGATTTTAATTGTAAATTTCATCCGTAATCCATTGGAGAGCGTTAATCTTTGTTTACAATTGCTATGAAGATTTTTCATACTGATTTCTTAAAAAATTTAGTAGATTCTCGTAGCTGTTTCTAGAACATTCTTGAATGTTCTGTTTCCGTTAGTTCAAATTTGAGTGCTCAAATTTGCATGCACACGGTTGACTATACTCTGCTTAATCACCGCTGTATTTTTATGCCCGTTAAATTTGAATCTACATTTAAATTTTGTAACAATATGTTTGTTTGAAATATTTCTTATCTTAAAATATGGTTACAAAATATTTACCGTAAGAACTAAAATATTCGTTACCTGTTTTTATTTCATTGTTAACAAATATTTCTTATCGTAAAATTATGTTTGTGATTATAATTAGTCATTACCTTTTGTTTGGTTAATATAATATATTATATTATAACTATATTATAGTTTTATCATAATATTTATCTTATGTATGAAGTTGGGTCTAAGTTACTTAACTGACTTTACTCGCGCCTTCGAGTAGTGTTTGACGCATCTTGTATCATAGCAAATAGAAAATCGTTAAACGACCTACTTTACGCTGGACCAACTCTTCAGGATCATGTATTCACAATTTTGATTCGTTTTCGGTAACATAAATTTGTCTTAGTAGCAGATATTGCCAAAACGTACAAACAAATTTTTGTCGATGACGACAAAAAGTGGCAGTGGACTTAATGGAGAAAGAATATTAATGATCCACTGCTTACTTACGAACTGCAATCTGTTACGTTTGGCACCAGTTGCGCCCCATATTTAGCCGTTAGTACTTAGAGATTTTTATGTCGACAATTTAACTACTGGGGGAAGCGCGGAAGATGAAGTAATCGAAATGAAACATATTAAAATACCAAGGTACGTAGATTTTAATGCCAACAATAACGTACGTATGTATGTACATATTTTTGTAGATGCAAGAAAAAAGGCGTATGACGCGTGTATCTATTCGGTTACTAAAAATGGCAATGACAGAGATTCCAATTTGATATGCGTAAAATCAAGGGTAGCACCCACTAAAGTAGCAAGTCTACCACGGTTGGGGCTATGTGCGGCATTGCTAGGGAGTCAGCTGCTAAATTGTATTAGAGAACAGGCATTTTAATTCTAGTACGATTGGAGCGTATTCGTAAATTGTCGCACCTCCAGCTAACACTCAACATGTGTGGAGTGATAAAGTAAAAGTTTTCACCATTAGATTTCAACCAATGTAATTTTGTCTTCAGTCTACTTACGTTTGTATATTGAATAAATTTTTTAATACGATTTACAATGATTTTATGGGCTCGACAGAAAATAAAAATGTGAATAAAATTTATCCTTATTGAGGCTAAATTTAAAATAAACAAGTAAGAGAAATATATTCGGCTGTGCCGAATCTTATATACCCTTCACCATAGTATGAAGTGACGAAAGAAGTCACAATCACGAAAATTCGCGTACTCGGAATACGAAAAAAAATAATTGAAATGGAAAAAATTACATTAAAGCAAAAAAAATGCCACTCACCGCCTCACGGACGCACCCCCACGTGATGGAAACAAAAAATTAATCACGATCACGCATTATTGGTTCTAATCTCTATTTCATAGTATAGGCTGATTTCATAAACACAGCTTGCAAAGCAACACTGGAAGCATGAGTTTACAAGGCATTCTCGTGTTGCTTTGCAAACTGCGTTTATGAAGTCAGCCATAAATTAGGAATTTCGTAACAAATTTGTTACACTTTCTTGCCTGGGGTGCATTATAAAAATATTAACATCCCCTTGTTAGCACTTATATAATTTTTCACACATCCAAGAAGTGTTTCAACGTCTTTATCAATAAGCCAGTGGTCTTCGACTAAACAAAGAAATGATTTGAAACATAAGAACAGTTTTAATAATGAAGAAATTCTCCCAAAATAGATTAAAAAAAATATCGACACCTATTACATAAATCTGCTAGTCTAATGATTAAAATGTTCCAATATTATCTTCATATTGAAAATAATTTAAAGCTATCAAAAATTCTTAATAAAAGAACGATCTTTTTCAAATAAAAAGTAAAAGTAATAAAAATAAAAATGTATAAAAAATTAAAAAAAAAATTAATAAATGGTTGGTCAGGATTTGAAACCGTACATTACCCGGTGGCACGGTTTCGAATCCTGAACACAACAAAATACAATTTTTTTTAGAATTTTCGATACATTTTAGTTGTTTTTATTACTTTTACTTTTTATTTGAAAAAGTTTGTTCCACAATTTAATTAAAAAACCAGGCACAATCTCATTTATAATATTTTTTTTTAATTTTTGCGTTTTTTCCAATTTTATGAACGATAAAAGGTTTATTTTTCAAAAATATCCAATATGTTATCAGATAGGATTTTGTACAGTGATAAAATAATTATATAATGAATTTAGTAAGTTGTCGACGTTTTTATTTGATATAATATAATAATAATGCCAAAAATAAAAATAACCTGGCGGTGTAAGAAAAAATTTTAAATTATAAAATATAACAACATATTTTAATTCATTATTTTAATTTAATTTTTTCTTTGAAACTCGTATGATGTACGTATGTATGTTAACTACATAGTGGTATTCTGATAGTTGTCTTTTTAAAATCTTATTAACTTTTCCATTTACTTATCTGTATTGCGGTTGGACCAGACGATAAAGGTTTTGGTTCAATATAACCTGTATATTTCTGATATAGAAACACAATGGAATTTCAACCACAATTGATTTAAAAAAATACGAATTCGGTAATTCATATTCAGCCTGCTAAGAAAACACATGAATTTAATTAAAAACAAATTTTATTTAAATCTTCTTCTGCGTTTATTTTGTAAGACAGAGAACTAAATATGAAAAATTACGATAAAATCGCAAACAGAAAGCATTTTGCTCTCAAATCCAACCCATAATTCGGCTTATTTTCGTAATATTTTACCATTAATCCGCGTCCAATTCCGTAAAAAAAATACAAATATGTATGCATATATTATTTTTAGACGCGGTACAGATGGCGAACTATTATCGCTACGCTTTACAAATGTTTTTTGTAAATTTTCCCCAAACATTCCGATCTAAAAATCCATAATTCATAGGAACTGATTGTTTGAAAAATATTTGATGAATTGCGAACTATTCTTAGAATACATTTTAATTAAGCCCACATTAAATTATTCACTTGGATAATGCAATCTAGAACCTAAATATAAATTTGTGGAAAGTAGGTATTTGCAATACTTTTATTCAAAATACAAATGCATTTTAAATTTTTATTCCAAATACAAAATAGTTATTAATAAAATTAATTTTCACAATGGAAATAATATTTTTTAAGTTTTTTTACTCTATAATTTTGCTGTTTTTTTAACCAATATTAGTAGTGTGTTTTTGCCGGTTCGCTATCAAGTTTTTCATATAAAATGAATGTGCATGCCTGGCTGGGAAACGTGATCGTTAAAAATATTTTTTGTTAGGTAATTAAGTGTATTTATTATGAAAATGCATTTTCCATCCTTAGATGATTGTTTGTATTAGAAGGTTTCATAAAATTTGTATTGTGTATTAAGGGGTTTCAAAAAAAATTATATGTAAATTTTTTTGGTTTTCACATGCCTGATTTGAGAGTCAGTCAGGACTCCTCCATTGAATATCACCCCTGAAACTTCTATACGAACACCCCTACCCGGGCACCTATATTGAACAACTCTGTTGAATGTTTGTCAGGAAGCTGGAAATTTTCTTCATAGGTACAAAATATTTCACCGAGTTAAATATGAACTTCCCTACTAATTTTTTTTCAGTTTTGATTGCTGAAAGAAAATGAAACTAATAAAAAAGGGCATTTCGGTCTATTTTTATTACCCTTGTCCTTTCTGTCTATTCATTAGCATTTTCTTTTTATTGCACTTGATAAGATGCATCAACTTAGGGCTTGTGTTTTTTCTTATGTTTAAAGTAAACCATAAATGTTTGAATGTGTCCTCTATTGTCTGCCTATTTTTAATGAAAAATAAGGGTGCGAGAAAGTGAAACATTGTCTATTTTTAAATGCATTCATTTGTCGTGTATGTACATATGTGTGCACATTTATATCCCTATTGGTCAGTTTGAGTGAGCTCGTTAGTATATTTTATTATATTGCGCATGTGTGCGTGTGTGTGTGTGGATCATTTTCTGTCTGTCCTTCTCTACCGTCTAGCTTGTTATCTATACCTATTTCACACCCCAGTGCGTATATTTATGTGTATAAGGATACACAATTTCATTACACATACATATTTCTTATTTTTTTCAAAGAAAAAGGATCAGAAATTTAAAAAGAGGTTACAAAACCAACATGCATTTGCATTACATAAATGTATGAGATACATGGAAAATTCTTAAGCAAAGTTAAACACCTGTGCCGGTCTATCTCTTTTTTATTACACTTGTCCTTTCTGTTTTTCTTTGCTGTCTACCTTTTTTTAATTGCAGTTCATCTTTTTTTTATTGAACAATTTTGAGTTGGCATTTTCATGAGTGTCTGCTCCTCTACCAACTTTCTTGTTGGTCGCTTTCATTTATCGAAAAAATAAATGTTTGCGATACCGAGAAAATTCTTATAACGTAAATAGTTGTGATTTTTTTTTTTGATTTTTTTGCAGTTTTGATTGTTGAAAGAAAATGAAACTAATATAAAAACGAATTCAACATGTAACTGTTTATCAGCATACAGATGTGAAAATTGTATGACCGAATGTTGTAAATTTAAAGAAATTTGTTTACTATGAAAAATAAATATTTTCTTCATGGTTTTATAATATTGCTTTTTCTTAAGACATGCGCTAGCATAAATTAGTATAAATGCGAGTGTTTTTCAGAATTTTTTTTAAACAAAGCTTAGAACAATCAATAACATTCTTTCTATTTTCAGCCTAATCTAATATAAATACATACTAAAATAAATATTTTAAATAAAACTAATTGATATACAGAAATATATATGATGTGTTTTTATTTATTATGAAGATTTTTTATCTTACTTTTTCAGATTTCATAACAATTAAAATGTTTATATGTATTTCTTTTACTTTTCAGATATAGGTTAATAGTTTAAAAAGTCTTATATAAATTAAAAAGTTTCTGTGTTAATATTCATATATTCGTTATAATATAAATTAAATGCACATATATTAACATTTGGTATACTGATATTTTCAATATTACATCTATGAATTCAATTATGAAAATATATGAAAGGATAAGAATCATTACTATACATTCTTAATTCCTCAATCATTCTCAGGAATAATTTCTTGTGTTCCTTATCGATATGACAACTGTATCCATCTAATAGATCCTTTAATTCACCTGATGTGACCTTTTTTTAATACAGTTGATCTAGTTCGCAACAGAATACATAAATAACTAAACAAAAGTTTTAAATGTTTTCAATATTCTCTTTGTTTACATATAAATTAATAAAATTTCTATATAAAATTGCACTTTTTTTAGCACACATTTCCTTACAACTATTTCTATGATATTTACAGATATTGATGTTAATATTACTTTTATATAACGTTCTTATATTTGGACAATTAAAGTCATCTAAATTATATATATATATATTTCCATTTCTCCAAGCAGTTGACTTAACCATTTTACTTTTTCAATTTCTTTAACATATATAATATGATAATATTCTTTTTTAAGATATGATATTATATATTCTCTAAATTCGTTGAGCGTTGAATTTCCATCATTCCAACATAATCCATGTAAATGATTGTACAACCATTTATTTGTAATCCTATCTTTATATGTTAATTCTGAATATTTAAAAGGGGGTAGAATGAGAAAAGTTTTAATTTCTGAATCAACTCCTACAACGCAGACTTCCTTTGCGAATAAATTATTATTAATACAGAAACCCTGTACATATATGACTACATTTCTATTTTGATTCATTATCTTATTATAAGTGAAAATATTTACAAAAAGTATTGTTCTTTTATTACTTTTTTAATATCAATGAATAAATCAAAAGTTATTTATGTTCATTTGTTTGCTTTCAAAAATAATCTTATAATAAAATCCAACTGAAATTTTTCTTATGTAATGAGAGATCCATAATTATGAAATTTATATTAATCGAGATTGCCTCGATATCTTTTTTCAAAGATTTAAAAAACTTTTGTTTGTTGAGGGTTTTTAGCTAGTCTACATTGGTGAAACTTATTCAAAAATCCCAACAAACAAATTATTATATTCAAAGCATACTATGCTTATACTATTGTAATTTTTATAACTCTCATTGAGTTTTTAAAGGTTTTTGTATAAGTAAAGAGGTTTGAAACATTTAAAAATTAGGTTTAAGGTCTACTGATGATTTGGCTTAAGCACCAATGAAATGCATGTATATAGACTAGCTAAAAACCCTCAACAAACAAAAGTTTTTTAAATCTTTGAGAGATTCATAATGATATCATCAGTGATATAGTTGTATATTTTAGGTAAAAAACAAAATAGCTCTCCATTTCCAACATAATTTGTAACATACAATCAGTGTTGCCACCAACGAAATGTTAAATTACACATGCATCATGCCAAAATTACACATGAAAGTAGGAATTACACATGATTTCTTTTTTTGTGCTTTGATTTGTTTAGGTTAAATATTTGACCTTTTTGATGTAATTCCAACATTATTTTATGATGAATATATTTTCAATATTTGGGCTTTCAAGGTCATTTAATAAAACATTATTTTTATATATTATTCCGATTTATTTATTATTATTGGTACTTTCCAAGTTCTTCAGGAAATTTTTTTGTTTTTGTAGATATATAATCTTCTTTAGACCGATTCTACATCATTCTCTTTAAACATATCACAGTTTTGTTTTGTGTAAAAAGGACAATCACAAACAAAAACAAGTATTCATTGTTACATAGTTTTTTTGTGCTGGGAAGTTTCCGGGTTACTATTTTGTGTAAGCACTGCAACAGCTTTAATGCACCTAGTTGGTGACTCCACCATTGCAACAAAATAATCATCAATTGATTAGTGGAATTACACCAAACACTTTACCCACGGGTGCTTCAGTTGGCGATAGAAACAGCGTCTTGTATAAGCCCGTGTCTCTAAGACTCTTTTGGTTTTCCCTATTTTTTTAGTCTGTGACTTTAAATCTGCCCACGTCTAGAGTAAGTTCGAATAATGTGGAATACCTATTTTTATTTGGTTTGAAGCTTAATTCGATTACGTTCAGGAAAGTGAAAGAGTCTTTGGAGCCCATGTTTTATAAATATTTGAGTGAAAGGGCAAAAACCCATAAACCAGCAATTGAAAAAATTGGTGGGTTATACATTTTTCTGTTAATGTTGTACATTAGCGTGAGTGGCCGATGGTGATTTTGAATGGATATATGACCGTAACAAGTGATGTTCGGGTAGTTAAAAAAATGTCTCAAATTTGTTTATGTAACTGGGAATACAATTAAGCTTAACAGTTTAGAGTACTTCATAAGAATTTTTAATGCTGTTCAGGCCAATGAAATACCTGTTTTATCTAAACACATCGCTTTTTTCCTTTTTTCTGTTTCTCATTACCTTATTTCACTTTTCTTTGGCATGTCTGACATTTTTCAGTGAACCCAAAAAAAGTAAATCACACGACTATTAAATTTTTTTATTACCACCTCTTTGCATAGCTTCCAAAAAGCAAATCAAATTATTCATTGAATTCTGAGATCTTGAATTCATCAATCCTGGTTTTGTCAGCTTCTAGTTCTATACCACAATACTCGAACTTACTTTACAGATAGTGTCAATATGTTTCTTCTATAGCATACAAACAAAAGTACTAATCTTTTTTTTCATTAACAAATAGTACCAGTGGGAGGCCCAAGCGAATTTAAATTGTTGGACAGCTATTTCCAGATAATTTTTAAATTATCTTTATTTATATTAAATATAAAAATTTTGTTGCGAAAGCACAACCACATCGGATTTAATATGAAAACATTTACGTTTTCATTCGAGTTGTCTATCGAGTCACTGTTCGATGAGAAATAAAGTAAAGAAATCGAAATCAATGATGGCGTTCTTTCTTAAATCAGAAATAGGCTATTAATATATGTAAAGCAAAAAAATACAAAACATGTTCATAAATAAATTTAAATATCACAGCCAATCCTTGTTTGTCGTCATCACAGTTGTCATCACAATACAAATTTTAAATTACACATGAGTTACACATGCAGCCAATTACACATGGGCTACACATGACTCTAAAAATTACACATGATATGTGTAATTACACCTGAGGTGGCAACACTGCATACAATACAATGTTAGCTTTCTTTCACATCGTATGATTTCCAAAGGTTCATTTAGCAGAAAATCTCTTAGAGATATGTTCTTTGATTTTATTTACAGATGTTATTAAGAAATTCAATTGTATTATTCATCTTCTTATTTTTATTTATTTTTTATTATATGTATAAGCTAATTCTCAAATTTTAGTTATAATCAGCATTTAGCTGGTTCTGAACAGCTTTTATCTGATCATGAACAGCTTTTTAACTGCTTACGAACAGCTTTTTAACTGGTTACGAACAGCTTTTTATCGGGTTACGTAAAAATTTATCTGGTTATGAACAGTTTATATCTGGTTATGAACAGCTTTTATATGGTTATAAACAGATTTTATCTGGTTACGAACGGCTTTTTATCGGGCTACGAACAGCTTTTATCTGGTTATTTTCTGCTTTTATCTGATTATAATCATCTTTTATCTGTTTATGATATGTTATATGATTAATAATAATAAGATCTGGTTATGATTAGCTTTATACATGATTATGATCTGCTTACTTATAGCTGTATGAATTCATCAAAACTTTTTCTATATCACCACTTATTTATTTATAAAGTCATCCTTATTGACAACAAGATCACCTCATATTTATCTCTCCAGCATTGACTACATATATCTGTTAATTCTTTAAATGTCATCTCTAATAACATGATCGTTATATACATACGTATCGCAAATTCATTTTATCTTTTTAAAAAAATTATAATTATGTTAGCACTATTAAGTACTAGATGCTTTGGAGTTTTTGTATTAGACCTGATACAATATCTGATCGGACCTGATACAATACCTGATCGGACCTGATACAATACCTGATACAATACCTGATCGGACCTGATAAAATACCTGGTCGGACCTGATACAATACCTGATACAATACCTGATCGGACCTGATACAATACCTGGTCTAATCCCTGATACCTGATACTTTTTAATTTATATATAAGACTTTTTAAACTATTAACCTATATCTGAAAAGTAAAAGAAATACATATAAACATTTTAATTGTTATGAAATCTGAAAAAGTAAGATAAAAAATCTTCATAATAAATAAAAACACATCATATATATTTCTGTATATCAATTAGTTTTATTTAAAATATTTATTTTCGTATGTATTTTTATTAGATTAGGTTGAAAATAGAAAGAATGTTATTGATTGTTCTAAGCTTTGTTTAAAAAAAATTCTGAAAAACACTCGCATTTATACTAATTTATGCTAGGGCATGTCTTAAGAAAAAGCAATATTATAAAACCATGAAGAAAATATTTATTTTTCATAGTAAACAAATTTCTTTAAATTTACAACATTCGGTCATACAATTTTCACATCTGTATGCTGATAAACAGTTACATGTTGAATTCGTTTTTATATTAGTTTCATTTTCTTTCAACAATCAAAACTGCAAAAAAATAAAAAAAAAATCACAACTTTTTACGTTATAAGAATTTTCTCGGTATCGCAAACATTTATTTTTTCCATAAATGAAAGCGACCAACAAGAAAGTTGGTAGAGGAGCAGACACTCATGAAAATGCCAACTCAAAATTGTTCAATAAAAAAAAGATGAACTGCAATTAAAAAAAGGTAGACAGCAAAGAAAAACAGAAAGGACAAGTGTAATAAAAAAGAGATAGACCGGCACAGGTGTTTAACTTTGCTTAAGAATTTTCCATGTATCTCATACATTTATGTAATGCAAATGCATGTTGGTTTTGTAACCTCTTTTTAAATTTCTGATCCTTTTTCTTTGAAAAAAATAAGAAATATGTATGTGTAATGAAATTGTGTATCCTTATACACATAAATATACGCACTGGGGTGTGAAATAGGTATAGATAACAAGCTAGACGGTAGAGAAGGACAGACAGAAAATGATCCACACACACACACGCACACATGCGCAATATAATAAAATATTCTAACGAGCTCACTCAAACTGACCAATAGGGATATAAATGTGCACACATATGTACATACACGACAAATGAATGCATTTAAAAATAGACAATGTTTCACTTTCTCGCACCCTTATTTTTCATTAAAAATAGGCAGACAATAGAGGACACATTCAAACATTTATGGTTTACTTTAAACATAAGAAAAAACACAAGCCCTAAGTTGATGCATCTTATCAAGTGCAATAAAAAGAAAATGCTAATGAATAGACAGAAAGGACAAGGGTAATAAAAATAGACCGAAATGCCCTTTTTTATTAGTTTCATTTTCTTTCAGCAATCAAAACTGAAAAAAAATTAGTAGGGAAGTTCATATTTAATTAGGTGAAATATTTTGTACCTATGAAGAAAATTTCCAGCTTCCTGACAAACATTCAACAGAGTTGTTCAATATAGGTGCCCGGGTAGGGGTGTTCGTATAGAAGTTTCAGGGGTGATATTCAATGGAGGAGTCCAGACTGACTCTCAAATCAGGCATGTGAAAACCAAAAAAATTTACATATAATTTTTTTTGAAACCCCTTAATACACAATACAAATTTTATGAAACCTCCTAATACAAACAATCATCTAAGGATGGAAAATGCATTTTCATAATAAATACACTTAATTACCTAACAAAAAATATTTTTAACGATCACGTTTCCCAGCCAGGCATGCACATTCATTTTATATGAAAAACTTGATAGCGAACCGGCAAAAACACACTACTAATATTGAATCATACGATTTTCCTGATGTTCGCATATTTTTATGAATTTTTGCCATTTTAGAGATTTTTTGAAGACTTTTGGCTGCCGATTGCCAATTATATGATATTTTTTAAATAAATTTTGGGAATAATTTCTAATATATCAGTTGCAATTTCCAGAATATGCGTTACTTTTGCGGGGTTTTCAATTTTTTAGTTTCTTTGCTAATTACATTTTGGAGCTTGATATCAAATTAAATTCTTACATCAAACTTTGTTTTTATTTTATAGAAAAGGCAATTAATTAAAGTGCTTTTGGAGATTAACTCACTGATGTTACAGAATGAAAGAAACATTTCTTATCAAATTCTAGCCGGGAAGAGATTTTTCTGCTTTGTTGTGTTATTAAGTATCCAAACAACATTTTAATTGTCAAAAGATTCCACAATGTACAAATATAATAGCGGGTTCTGATATACTGCAGGTACGCTCTGCACCTGAATATAGAAAATAATTAAAATTACACAAGTATAAAATAGGATATACTCATCAATTTTGCCTTTCTTCTGAAATCACAAATAGTCATAAATGAAAAATTAATACATTTTTAAAACAAAACTAAAATTCGATTTCGACCCATTACATTTCTTTAACATAAATAATAATTATGGTTATTTATATACGAAAAGAAAATGTAAGTGATAAAAAATACTGTAATATGCATGCATAATATTATACTAATAAACGTACAAAAAATGTTTAAAGAAGCAAAAAAAAAACAACAAATCTTTGCTTTAAGACTGTTTAGTTTACACATGCAGACACACAATGTGTACATGTGCCCATGAACGCATTTCCGTATGTATGTATGTGATATCTGTGTGACAAAAAGGGAAGATTTACAACAACCACACCAATTTCCATCAAGAATTTGAAATTTTAGTATTTTATAATAAATAAAATATATTATGTTCTTAAACGCGTAAACTACTATGAAAAATACAACTGCTCTGTGGTGTACAAGAAGCGGTCGTGACTACCAACCAGTAGGTTGTTGGATTGAGTCCCAACGCACCTTTTTCAGAAAATTTTTAAAAATAAAATTATTTTGAATACCATTTTTTTGCTCATATTTTAGTCGTTAATGGACCGACTTTAATTATTTTCAGTCTAAACCTTCGTAGAACTCCATACAAGAAATATGCTTCATAAAATTTACCGTAGGATAGTTGGGGTCATAAAAAAACAACAGAATAGTAAATAGAACAAAAAAAGTCTTTTGGCTATATCTCATTAATTATTGGACCGAGTTTTGTTATTTTCAAATCGAACAAATTTATGAAAAATTCCAAGAGAATGGTATAAAACTTATTTCTCTATGTTGTGTTTTGGCCTAAATTCTAACTACACCAAAATGTAGCAGATGGACAGACGGACATCGCTCATTCGACTTCTCTATCTATAAGGATCCAGAATATATATACTTTATGGGGTCTTAAATGAATAATGAAGAAATTACATACGGAATGACAAACCTATATACATATATCCCATTTCCAAATTTTTTTGGTGAAGGGTATAAAAAGGCCAATAAAGACACGAAGTTAAAACGTAAATTTCGAGGGTTTAATATATAAAAGGCTGAATCTAGCCTCGAAAAGGAAAAAAATGGCATCACTGGTTGTACTTGTTTTGATTTCACTCAGAAACTTAATTTTACGATGGCAATTGTTTAATTCAACTAAGGTTTCTTCTATTGCGCATTCCCTCATACAATTTCACTTGCCCTGGGAGCTAATAGAATATTTGACAGGACTTGTAAATTTTTGACAATCAGCAAATTAGAAGCATGGTATCACAAAACAAGGTAAGCCACCGCCTTCGTTTTTTTGGCAGATCAGAAACATGAAATATTTTCCCCACAAGCAAATATTTTTTAAATATACTCAAAATCTACATCTGGAAAAAATTTATCAAATCATTCAAAACTATCAACACAGCCTGTTCGACGAGTGTATGTGTGAGATTTTGTTGCATCTCACTGATGACATGAATACTACTAATGAGTCTCGGTTCGCACTATGAAAGTTTCTTTCATGAAATTTCTGAAATTCTCTTTCAAAATTTCACTCGTGTCTGCACACTGAAAGTTAATTTCATGAAACTTAATATTTTTATTTGTTTACTTTCACATTATTTTTCTTCTTTGTCACTTACAAAACAAAAAGTAAAGCGTGATAACAAAAAGTGTAGTAAAAAACAATAAAAATGGAGGAAAATTATAAAAATTTAGCTATAAAAACATTGGTTGAATCAATTGGCGAAGCTATTGATATGGATGAAAGTGAATATGTATTAATAGGTAAGCAGCATTTCCATGATTTTGATATAAATTCTTATGTATTAAATAATTTTGAAATTATTTTAGGTTTAGTAGATTTGTGCACCAAAGCCACCTACTTGCCCTCCACTAATAAACAAAAAAGCAGTGGGTAAAACCATGGAGACTAGCCAGAGCCGAGCACGGATCCTTTTCGTTTTTAAGCAATGAACTTTTGCTGAGTGACGAATCGTCATATAGGAATTATTTGAGAATGCCTAAGTGTAAATTTGAATTCATATTGAATGTTATAGAACGAGATATTACCACCTGCGATACGAATATGAGGGAAGCGATTCGTCCCGCAGAAAAGTTGGCTTTAACCTTGAGATTTATTGCAACAGGTATGTTTTTTTTTTTTTTTTTTATCTTGGACCAGCACTCAGGGGATGACCCCTACACATGCAATGCATTGTGCTGGAACTAGTGGAAAGGGATAGTGATAGATATGAAAGGAGGTGAAGCTTCATTCGTTCTTTACAACTCTGCTTTTTTTTTTTTTTTTTTGCACGTTTAGTCGTAGAGCAGTGTTGCAGCGCCTCTGGTGGCGAGGAGGACATTACGAGGTTTGAAGCTGTGTTTAGTTTAGTAGCCACTTCTTTTTATTAATTTTATTTTACTTCGCCGTTGATTGTGCTACTCAGTACCAACGAAGGAGGGCGCTCTGATGTTACATTGGGATTAGTATCAGCTGAAGTTGGTACTGTTCAGTGACCAGTGACCATGCCTTCGCCACTGAAACCTTCCGCCAACAACTGACACAAAGGCACACCAATGCACATCAGAGAAATGCGTGGTGTTTTTATTTCATGACTCTGTCTGACACTGGGTTTGAACCCAGGTCCTTCGGTTTGTAGTCAACGTGCTTACTACCTGAGCCAACGCCACCCTATACTAGATTTAATTAAAGTTGACTTTGATACCACTAAATAATTAATAATGAATAAATTCTCTAGGTGAGACTTTCCGAAGCATTGACTACCAAACTAGAGTGTCAAGAACGGCTATATCTGGAATAGTTCCACAAGTTTGCGAATCCATTTGGAGACGTTTGAAAGGAACGTACTTGAAGGTATGTATCGTAAATAGTTTGGTTTTATTAAGTTGTTTATCTCTTGACATTTTTATGTATATTTTTCTTTTTGATTAAATAGTTTCCAAGCACTCGATCCGAATGGGAGGCCATTTCTAGGGAATTTGCCATCAAGTGGCAATTCCCCAACTGCCTAGGAGCTTTGGACGGAAAACATATAAGTTTTCGGTCATCGCGCAAAGACGGAGCGTTTTTCCATAATTATAAAGGAACTAATAGCATAGTTTTGATGGCATTAGTCGATGCCAACTGCAAATTTATTTTCGTTGACATCGGGTGCAATGGCCGCAATAACGATGCTGGCATTTTTCTTCAAAGCCGTTTAAGAACAGTTCTCCAAGAAGCTACTGAGATACCGCCTGACACAATGGTAGGTAATGGCCGACCGCTTCCATACGTAGTCGTTGGAGACGATGCATTTCCTCTGCAAATGCACTTATTGAAGCCATACCCTTTCCACACCAACTCACAGGAAAAGCAAGTTTTTAATAAACGAATCTCCCGAGCGAGGCATGTGGTAGAACATGCTTTTGGCATGTTAGCAAATAGATTCCGAGTTTTCTTGATGCCAATGAATTTAAAAGAAGAAAAGATTGAAATAATTACCTTTGCATGTGTTACGTTGCATAATTTTTTGTTGGAACACGATGGAACGTATACGCAAAATGTTACGGAAGTATTTCCAAGCGAAAATTGTACCAATTTAAGTAGCGCGTACAATCCCCGCAAAGGTGAGGCCGAATCCATTAGAAAAGAGTTTACGTCATACTTTAATAATGAAGGTAAACTGAATTAGTTATAATGGTCAATAAGTGTAAACTGGTTTATTTTTATTAAAAATGTGAAAAAAACAAGAAACATTGTAAAAATGCAGTATGTATTTTATTTTTATAAAAATAAAAATCAATTTATTACACATATATATCTTCGAAAAAGTTAATTTTATTAAATAGGTACATATATATATATTTGGTTAGAACAAAACAAAAAAGTATTAATAAAATTAATTAACTAAAAATAATTCACAGCGTTTGAGTCATTTAATATAAACAAAACAAAAATATTAATAATTCACTGCCTGTTTGTAGAATACGTTTAAAATATTTCAATCGTCTATTTGCGTTTAAAACAAAATGCAAATGTTTGAAATATTTTAAACGTCTTCTACAAACAGGCAGTTAATACACATATTTATCTTCAAAAAAGTTACTGCCCGGCCCACGATGTCGAACGAATTTTTCTTTCATACAAATTACATTTAAAACAAAAACAAAATGTTTAAAATTGTTTTTGTTTTAAATGTAATTTGTACGAAAGAAAAATTCGTTCGACATCGTGGGCCAGGCAGTTAATTTCATTAAATAGGTACAAACATATATATTTGGTTAAAAAAGAACAAAAATATTAATTTAATAATGAAAACTAAAAATAATTCACAGCCACTAATTTCCGTGGTTTGATGATTCACTTACAAAATAAAAATAATTCACTACCACTTTGTACATTTCAGGAAAATTTAAGTTATTTCTATATATCTGAAAGAAGTTTTAAATTTTAGTATGCAATGAGGAATGGAAATAAAAAAAAAAAGAGTTTTACTTATTCTGAACTCTCGAAGTCCTCGTCATCGAACAGTCCTTCCATGGACAGCTCCAAAATATTTCTTGACGATGGAGTACAAATGGTACTTGTCGAAGAATTACTAGTCCATTTTCTCATTAGGCATTGCACTTGCCAAGCCGCTTCAGGTTGGTTTTCAATTGGGCCTTCGTCCATCTGATTTGTGACTAAGTTTCCTAGCCAGGCGAATTTTTTTTCTTTTTTTGCTGATATAACTGTTTTTAAACTATTCAGGTCACTTCGGAATGAATTGATTGTAGTCTAACCAAAAAATGTATGTAATGTTATAATTAAATCCATTTTTAAATTGCAATAACAATTTTATACATACATACATATTTTTATTATGGAAATTACCTTTTGCTTTTTCTTAACAGGCTGTTGGCTCAAATTGTCATCTTCGCTAAAGTCACATGTGGTGTTTTCTGTGTTTGAGGTCTAAAACAAATAAAAACAACAAAGTAAATCTTTATTTTTTTATACACTTGAATTTAAAGCATACATATGTACCTCTACGTTGTCTTTGCTGGGTCTATGAAGTAACTCCCACGAAATAAGTCCCACTTTTAAAAACGAAATAAGTCCCACCAAAAATTGCTTAAAAAATGAAATAACTCCCACGAAATAAGTCCCACTTTTGAAAGCGAAATAAGTCCCACCAAAATGAAATGATTTAAAAATTTACTTGAAATGAAATAACTCCCACTCAAAATGAAATAACTCCCCCTCGAATAATATATTTCTTAAATGAATTAAGTCCCACTTTCACAAACGAAATAAGTCCCACTTTTTCACTGTTTAATGCGATTTCAAATAAGGAGTATTTGGCTCTTCGAAAAAAAACACACGTCGAATAATATGAATAATCAAAGCAGAGGAATAATAAAGAAAAATCGTATGCAAGGTTGCAGAAGGCTTCTTAATGGAATGGATATTACGAATTTTGATAGAGTTCCAGAATTTATTATTAATTCTTTTTTCGGTCAAGGAACGTATAGAGAACGCCTACAAGTAACAACGTTTGGATTCGTAAATGGATTAAGTACAGATCAATTGTTCTTATTATTAAGATGGAAACCGTTTCGGAAGGACCATCAGATTAAAATGATCGACCTTTATAAATGGCTTGAAGATCCAGTGCATGGTAGACGGTATTATAGTTTTAACGTGGCATTGGGATTAATTTTATTTTGTAATGGTGATATTAGAAAACATGGAACACGAATTCCAATTTCTTACTAAAAGTATAATAAAACACATACATACGTAATTACGTCAACAATTTTTTTTAATATTGTTTTTCCAGTAGTTAAGTTCGGTACATATTTGTACACATTTCTTTAAAGTTTTTTTATTATAGCAAGTATAAAGTAATTAATAACAAAAAAAGGAGAGCCATGGGAGACAAGGACAAAAAATTATAGTTGTCCCTTTTACGAAATGTCCAATATATAATTTTTTGCATAAGAAAAAAATGAGAAATAAATAAAATATAAATTTAGGGGTATGAAATAACTCCCACTTTACAAAACGAATTTATTCCCACTTAAAACGAAATAAGTCCCACTTAAAAAAAAAAGCGTAACGAAATAAGTCCCATCAATTGACGAAATAAGTCCCACTTTTAAAAAAGAAATAACTCCCACTTTCAAAACAACAATTTTTTGTGGAAATTATTTCGTTTTTAAAAGTGGGACTTATTTCGTGGGAGTTACTTCATAGACCCGTCTTTGCTAGGTCTAACTTCAGTGTGGTTTTTTAGGAAACACAGTTGGTCATAGCACCATAGCCTTGGAACATAAATATCCGTCACTCCAGCCCCACTTTTTTTGGACTGTTCTCCAGCCTTTGCTCCTGCATAAATTGCACACGCAAATTCCTCCACTTACGTTTTATTTCTTTAACATCTATAAAATCAAGCTTACTGTCAGCTTTTTTTACATCTTCCAGTATTTTATTCTTTGCTTCAGCTTTTTTTACTCTGTCTAAATATTCCTTACTTTTAACATTAAACAAGCAAGGATATTGCTGTAAGCTAATAATAAGAGACTCCACAGTTTCCTGGTTCCATTTTTGGGCCATTTTGATATATTATTATTATTTTTAACTTTTTTAATTTTAAAATTTCTATTTTGCACTCTAAAACAAATTTTTGCTGTCACTACCATTAAAAGAATATAAAAATAAAGTAAAATCAAAAATAATAGTACAGCCAACTTCATGTTGACAATTACGAATTACAATACAAAACAGAATTTCAGTGAACATGAAAGTGTGTACCCGACACCATTCTTCTCTCCCCTCTCACCAACAAACTGCCAGTTTCATGAAATAATATTTCATGGTGCGAACCGAGACTAAACTAAAGCCATGTGTGAAAACAAATGGAGAACAAAATAATTTTAAGAGCTTGTGCTGCAACGTATCAATTAATGTAAATTGCAGCTGCTGCGGAGGAGCTCTTTTAAGACACACGTTCTCATTCAATCCCATACCTTCATTTTCATTTTCAAACTATTTTCCATTATTTTAGTTATTTGTGCGCAACAAATTTAATGCTAAGTAAAATCTGATCATCTGTTGTTTGCAATTCCGCACGAAATAAGTGGTGCTTACATTATTTCGCAGTTGCAAAATATGTTGCCAGAAACATGTTGAGGTTGAAAAAATAATGCTGCCAGAAATATTTCGTACGTTTTCACAAGATGAACAGAGTACAACTTCGGCCATATTATTTTACAATTATTTCGCACGAATTTTTTTATACGGACTTTTGACAGCAGTTCGCACGAAATGACGAACAGAGTACCATGCTTTATATGGCTTATTTTTATTTTCAGTAAGAAAAAAAAATCCGTTGTAATTCGTTTCTAAAACGTTTTTATTCGCACCACTTTAACTTGAACTGTGGCAGATAATAATGGTGATGATTGGCTGGTATATTCGGGTGTAATGTGGTATTCTGATGATGATGCTGGTCGACATGGGTGGATTGGTGTAAATGATGATTATGGGGGTGGTATGAAAAACGAGCAGGATGATTGAGGTTCAGTTTGTGCATCTTCAAGTTAATATTTTCGCAGTATTTGGATCTTGTTGAAATGTTTAATTTTGTTATTTCGAATACCACCTGCTTACCAAGCCAGTCGTAACAATTTTTTCTGCTCTGTAGAGAATTATTTTTTTTACGTTTTCCATTCTGTCCTCTACATTGAACGCTTTTTTCTGTAAAATAAAAAGTAGGATCTGTGCTAGTGTATTTGGCCAGATCTATTATTGTGTTTATCGATTATTAAATACTTAGCTAATAAGGCCTAACGTAGTTGATGTCAATAAAAGATTTTTTATTACATTTTTACCCAAAGTTTCGTCAATTGTTTGTTGACTTTATCAAGGGTTTCGTCTATTTTAAATTAGAAATGTTTATAAATTACATATAATAACACTAAACTCATGATCTACTTACATAGTAATAATTAACACTAAATGTATATAATTATATATAGAGCATTTTTTCAGAAAATTAGTACCAAAACTAGAAAAATTAATTATTACATTAATTAGTTAAAGTGGCTGTATAAATTTAATATCACAGTCAAAATTTACAAAATTTGCAACACTATAGCTGGTGTTGATATTGTTCGTGTCTTCTTTTAGGATCATAGTTCTGTTGATGTTTTGTTGTATTCGCAAGCTTTCTATGGCGTATCTTTTCCTCCCTTTGTTTTCTATGTCAAGTATTTTAGCATTTTCAAAATCTGCTGTATGTCCACTGTTAAGTATGTGCTGTGATAGTGCTGTTGACTCTTTCTGTTTGTTGATATCGTTTTTATGTTCGCACATTCTTGTTTCCAATGATCTTTTTGTTGTTCCTATATAGACTAAATTACAGCTTTGTTCATCATTTCCTTTGCATTTGACTTCGTAAACAACATTACATTGTTGTTGTTTGTTGATTTTATCTTTCATGTTGGTGAATATTTTATTGAGTGTTGAATTTGGTTTGAAAGCAAACTTAATGTTTTCTTTTTTTATTATTGTTTTTAACTTTTTGTTGTTTGTCAAGCCTGGTATAAATGATACACCGTAAACATTTTTTTCTTGCTCATTGTTATTATTATTTGTATGATTTTGTAAATTGTGGTTTTTAAGTTTGTTTAGTGCCATGTATTAGATTGTTTATAAGATTTACTGGAAAGCTATTTTCTTTAGGTATTTTTGTAATTTTATTTGTATTTTTACTGTGAAATTGCTTATCACTGATGCTTAGTACTCTAAAAATAAAACTTTTTGCTGTATTAATTATTTGTGATTTTGGTTGTGTTGAATTGAAATTCATCAGCCTTCCTGATGCTATATGTTTTGAATACCAATCAAATATAATTTTGTTATCTTGTCTGTGCAGCATAATGTCCAAGTATGGTAATTTATAATTTTTCTCCATCTCAACAGTAAATTTTATTTTTGAGTAGTATTTATTGAATACTTGGAGAATATCATTTGTATCATTAATTTTGATTATAGCCAAGATATCATCTACGTACTTTACTATATATTTTAAATAAATATTTTTATTATTTATATTCGTAGGATCAGTTATTTAAATGGTGTTCACGTAAAACTTTGAATTTTTTTTTCCAAACAAATATTATAGCTCTGTAATATAAATTATTGGAATATATAATAAAACCTAAAACAGTATCCGTCAACAAACCATGAATGGGAAGCCATAGCAGATAATTTCACAATTAAATAGCAGTTCACGCATTGCTTAGGAGCACTGGATGGCAGGAACGTAGTTTTTAAATCTCGTCGAGCAGATAGGTCATATTTTTACAATTATAAGGGGTCTAACAGCATAGTTATGATAGCTCTAGTTGATGCTGATTGTCTTTTTTATTCACAGATGTTATTACGAAGTAACTTAAAAAAAAGGCATAGATAATGTCGCAAAACACTTCCCAGAAAACAAAGTGCTTGGACTATCGTATTTTATAGTAGGTGATGATGCTTTTCCACTTCAAAAACAAATTATGAAGCCTTATTCGCACAACACCAATAAAATAGAGAGGCAAAATCAAATCAATAATATCAGTCTCGTCGACATTTTCATACAATTCTGATGACGTTACCACTTCTAGTATTTCGGAGACTTCTGAAGATAACAGATTTACCGCATTATTTTCATCAACAACCTCTGGCCAAAGCTTTTTCCAACAGCCGCTTAATGTAGACACTTTAAGATCGTTCATGGATTGTGAAACAATTTTAATACAGTATAAAATAGAAAATTCTTTCCACAAAATAAACTTAGATTTGGCTTCTCCTGCATTAAGTGTAAAATGAATTGAAGAGATTTCTTAATATAATACGATTTAAATGTCGAAATGATTCCTTGTTCTAAAGGTTGTAAAAGAAAAGTCGTGTTTGGTGGTAAAAATACAATTTTTGGGATGACAGGAAGCTTTATTGATTAACAGAAAAACCTTAAAATCTAATTTTTTGACTTTAGATACGTTTTTGCTTCGACGGAAAAAAACATTATGGAACCAGTCTTCTAAGATGCGACTTGTAGCCCATGCCTTAAGGTTAGCTCTCCAGTGCACGGTAAGCTTTGATTTGTTTACATGTTTCATGCATCTTGGGTTCATGAACTTATTTAAGAACAAAGGTTTCATTATAAAATATCCATAGGCGTTTGAACACATTAATAGTGTAATTCTTTCCTTTTATCTTTTGTGGCCAATGGCGGTAGTAGTTTTTTCCAGCACATAAGACCGCTTTGGTAAAAATTTCCTTACTAAGCGGGTCTCATCAGCATTAAAGACTAGATCAGGGTTGTATCCCCTATGTTTAATTATCTGTATAAACTTGACTGGAAATGTCGATGATGCATTTAAGTCTCCCAATGCTGATTCTCCGAGAATAACTAAATTTCGAAGGCCTGCTTGCTTCTTGAATTTGTCAAACCAGCCATTGCTGTCCAAAAATTTCGATTTACACAATTCGTCTTCAGGTTGTTCCAAGCAGTTTAAAATTTTTAGAGCTTTTCTTTAATAACTCTTTGTCGAGAGGGATATGTTTTTCAATAGCATGTCCAATCCAAATTAATAAAGATTTTTCCATTAAATTGTCCCTGATGTACGATACGCGTTTTGCAGTGTTAGTAGCTTTCATTTTTTTCTAATGGTAGACTCATTTAAGCTTTGTAAGAGATTTTTCTAAGAATGATGCAGTTTCTCCACTTTTTAACGTTCTAAAATTTTAAGTTTTTCTAACAGCGATATCGTGTTCTTTTGCTTGAATTTTACAACGTTTTAAATACATACATACATATTACCCTTCACCAAAAAATTTGGAAAGGGTATAATATAGGTTTGTCATTCCGTATGTAATTTCTTCATTATTCATTTAAGACCCCATAAAGTATATATATGCTGGATCCTTATAGATAGAGAAGTCGAATGAGCGATGTCCGTCTGCTAGATTTTGGTGTATTAAGAATTAAGGCCAAAACACAACATAGAGAAATAAATTTTATACCATTCTCTTGGAATTTTTCATAAATTTGTTCGGTTTGAAAATAACAAAACTCGGTCCAATAATTAATGAGATATAGCCAAAAGACTTTTTTTGTTCTATTTACTATTCTGTTGTTTTTTTATGACCCCAACTGTGCTACGGTAAATTTTATGAAGCATATTTCTTGTATGGAGTTCTACGAAGGCTTAGACTGAAAATAATTAAAGTCGGTCCATTAACGACTAAAATATGAGCAAAAAAATGGTATTCGAAATAATTTTATTTTTAAAAATTTTCTGAAAAAGGTGCGTTGGGATTCAATCCAACAACCTACTGGTTTGTAGTCACGACCGCTTCTTGTACACCACAGAGCAGTTGTATTTTTCATAGTAGTTTACGCGTTTAAGAACATAATATATCTTATTTATTATAAAATACTAAAATTTCAAATTCTTGATGGAAATTGGTGTGGTTGTTGTAAATCTTCCCTTTTTGTCACACATATATTACACACATACTGAAATGCGTTCATGGGCACATGTACACATTGTGTGTCTGCATGTGTAAACTATACAGTCTTAAAGCAAAGATTTGTTGTTTTTTTTTTGCTTCTTTAAACATTTTTTGTACGTTTATTAGTATAATATTATGCATGCGTATTACAGTATTTTTTATCGCTTACATTTTCATATTCTTTATATTATTTATATTAAAGAAATGTAATGGGACGTCAAGACACTATGTAAATATACAAAATCAATGAAATTGAATTTTAGTTTTGCTTTGAAAATGTATTAATATTTCATTTTTTATGACTATTTGTGATTTCAGAAGAAAGGTAAAATTTATGCTTATATCCTGTTTTATACTTGTGTAATTTTAATTATTTTCTATATTCAGGTGCAGAGCGTACCTGCATTATATCAGAACCCGGTATTATTATTGTATTTGTACAATGTCATAAAAAATCTTTTGACAATTAAAATGTTATTTGGATACTTAATAACACATAAAAAAGCAGAAAAGTCTCTTCCCGGCTAGAATTTGATAAGAAATGTTTCTTTCATTCTGTAACATCAGTGAGTTAATCTTCAAAAGCACTTCAATTAATTGCCATTTTTCTATAAAATAAAAACAAAGTTTGATGTAAGAATTTAATTTGATATCAAGCTCGAAAATGTAATTACCAAAGAAACTAAAAAATTGAAAACCCCGCGAAAATAGCGCATATTCTAAAAATTGCAACTGCAATATTGGAAATTATTCCCAAAATTTATTTTAAAAAAATCATATAATTGGCAATCGGCAGCCAAAAATCTTGAAAAATCTCTTAAATGCCAAAAATTCTTAAAAATATGGGAACCACAGGAAAATTGTATGATTTAAGATTGATTAAAAAACAGCAAAATTATAGAGTAAAAAAACTTAAAAAATATCATTTCCATTGTAAAAATCAAACTTTTATTAATAACTATTTTGTATTTGGAATAAAAATTTCAAATGCATTTGTATTTTGAATAAAAGTATTTGAAATACCTACTTTCCACAAATTTATATTTAGGTTCTAGATTGCATTATCCAAGTGAATAATTTAATGTGGGCTTAATTAAAATGTATTCTAAGAATAGTTCGCAATTCATCAAATATTTTTCAAACAATCAGTTCCTATGAATTATGGATTTTTAGATCGGAATGTTTGGGGAAGTTTTCCAAAACATTTGTAAAGCGTAGCGATAATAGTTCGCCAGCTGTACCGCGTCTAAAAATAATATATGCATACATATTTATATTTAATTTTTTTTTTTTTGCATATTTTCGTATTTTCCCCAATTCAACATATACAAAATGATAAGTTAAGATCTTTGGAGATAAAAAATTGATTTCTTCATATTCATATAAAATTTACTGCTCTTACATTCATTAAAAAGACCTAAGAAATCATAGTTTTGCGGAATATCACATGTCGATAGCACGCACTACGGAATTGGACGCGGATTAATGGATAAATATTACGAAAATAAGCCATAAGAATTATGGGTTGGATTTGAGAGCAAAATGCTTTCTGTTTGCGATTTTATCGTACTTTTTCATATTTAGTTCTCTGTCTTACACAGTAAACGCAGAAGATTTAAATAAAAAATGTTTTTAATTAAATTCATCTGTTTTCTTAGCAGGCTAAATATGAATTACCGAATTCGTATTTTTTAAATCAATTGTGGTTGAAATTCCATTGTATTTCTATATCAGAAATATACAGGTTATATTGAACCAAAACCTTTATCGTCTGGTCCAACCGCAATACAGATAAGTAAATGGAAAAGTTAATAAGATTTTAAAAAGACAACTATCAGAATACCACTATGTAGTTAACATACATACGTACATCATACGAGTTTCAAAGAAAAAATTAAATTAAAATAATGAATTAAAATATGTTGTTATATTTTATAATTTAAAATTTTTTCTTACACCGTCAAGTTATTTTTATTTTTGGCATTATTATTATATTATATCAAATAAAAACGTCGACAACTTACTGAACTCATTATATAATTATTTGATCACTGTACAAAATCCTATCTGATAACATATTGGATATTTTTGAAAAATAAACCTTTTGTCGTTCATAAAATTGGAAAAAACGCAAAAATTAAAAAAAATATTATAAATGAGATTGTGCCTGGTTTTTTAAATAAATTGTGGAACAAACTTTTTCAAATAAAAAGTAAAAGTAATAAAAACAACTAAAATGTATCAAAAATTCTAAAAAAAATAGCATTGTGTTGTGTTCAGGATTCGAAACCGTGCCACCGGGTAATGTACGGTTTCAAATCCTGACCAACCATTTATTAATTTATTTTTTTTTAATTTTTGATACATTTTAGTTATTTTTATTACTTTTACTTTTTATTTGAAAAAGTTCGTTCTTTTATTAAGAATTTTTGATAGCTTTAAATTATTTTCAATGTGAAGATAATATTGGAACATTTTAATCATTAGACTAACAGATTTATGCAGTAAGTGTCGATATTTTTTTATCTATTTTGGGAGAATTTCTTCATTATTAAAACTGTTCTTATGTTTCAAATCATTTCTTTGTTTAGTCGAAGACCACTGGCTTATTGATAAAGACGTTGAAAAACTTCTTGGATGTGTGAAAAATTATATAAGTGCTAACAAGGGGATGTTAATATTTTTATAATGCACCCCAGGCAAGAAAGTGTAACAAATTTGTTACGAAATTCATAATTTATGGCTGACTTCATAAACGCAGTTTGCAAAGCAACACGAGAATGTCTTGTAAACTCATGCTTCTAGTGTTGCTTTGCAAGCTGTGTTTATGAAATCAGCCTATACTATGAAATAGAGATTAGAACCAATAATGCGTGATAGTGATTAATTTTTTGTTTCCATCACGTGGGGGTGCGTCCGTGAGACGGTGAGTGGCAATTTTTTTTGCTTTAATGTAATTTTTTCCATTTAAATTATTTTTTTTAATTTTGTTTCGTATTTCGTGGGCGCGAATTTTCGTGATTGTGACTTCTTTCGTCACTCCATAATATGGTGAAGGGTATATAAGATTCGGCACAGCCGAATATATCTCTCTTACTTGTTTTAAGTATCACTGCGATTTATTAATAAATAAATAAATACGCTTGCTGCTGATAATGATCAAAGACAGGGTTGTTCTTAGCTACGAAAAACGAGCTGTACAAAGTGTTCGTCAAGGTTTTGAAGACTACTTCAATAACGAAGGAAAATTGTCTTGGCGGCATAAGAAGTTGTAGCGAAATAAAACTATACTAACATGTGTACATACTTATGTATGTACAAATATTTGGTCAATTTACAAACCCTATTGTATAGTTTAAAGAAGTTTTTGAAAAGTAACTTTCAAACAAAAACAAATTATGTACATATATACTTGTTAAATGTATGTACATATGTATGTATAATGTATACAAAATTATGTATGTATATTACATTTAATATGCTAATAAACTAACAAACAAATTGAAGCTTATCATCTAAAACTTTTATTTAAAAAAACAAGGTACTTACTCTCTTCTTAAAGGGGGTGTGTGTATGTTAGGCCAAAGACAATATATTATAAAGATATTTCACTTCCATACATTTGGCTGTAACCACCAAAAACGCATGTTGGATTTATGATAAATCCAAAAAGAGAACGTAAATTTGCAAAGAGAATAATTAAAAAGAAATTGAGAGCACAATTAAGTGACCATGTATGTACCCAGCAGTCCGCAAAACATTACATATTGAAACTCATCGGATGTTTTCTATTACGTCAATAGGAAAAATAAATATAAATCATTTTAGCGCATACAACTTCGCATTCGATTCAGATTTGTCTTTTTCGAAAACTAGCAGAAAACAAAGAAAATTCATCATCCAAACTATACTAACTATGCGTTGAAATACGGAGCCATCCAAATCAGATACAAGTGAGATGCATAATATATATTCACCTTCGCTTCGTTCCTTGCTTCTAATGTACTTATAATTTTACAATTGGATATGAAAAAACTAATCGGATGCTAGTTTTATGCGCTTAAATATTTTATTTCTCCGATTGACATAATACATAGTATAAAACCGGATGAGTTTCCATTTATAATAACTTGCGGACTGCTGGGTATCTTTTCGCGACCATAAACAAAAAAAATACAAGCACAAACACAAGTCTGTGTGTGCACGCAAAATAAAATATTTTGTATTGGAAGAAACGGTAGCAATGGGATTTTTAACTAATAGAATTATTTGTGATGGTAGGGTATAAATCCTATTTGTTTTTAGTGTAAAATTTAAAACATATTAAGTAAACGCCGAACTACTAGTGCCTTTAGTAACACATATATTTTTTATTATATGTAAGTAGGCAGTATAGCACACAGATAATAGTACGCACCTTCCTTAAAAGTCTTTTTCTAGAGAATGTATGCGTGCTGTAAAAGAAAAAACTGTGGCATATGAAAGCAATCTTTAAATTATGAAGAAAAACTCTGAAAATATTTTTTATTTTAAAATATTTTTTAACGAAAACATAAAAAAACTAAATTCAAGGCACATAACATTTACGAATCCGTACACAAAATACCAAATCCTTCATTGTATATTAAACAGTGGCAATAGAGTAGTCTAAGTGATTGAATTGTTAGAGTGTGCTTAATCAAACTTTAAATAAGTGTTTATTTTATTATACAATAAAAGAAACTCACAGCGTTTTGACAAAAGGAAAAAACGTAAAAATATATTTTTTCACGGATAATTGATGTTGCCAGTTAATCGAACCATGGATAATCCGGGCTTCACTGCACAAAAAAACATTGTATGTATAGCCACTACTAGTTGCTTAATTTCTAAGCAGAGTTTTCAGTAAATGGCTAATTTTTTATCGATTAATTAATTGATGAAAAATTAATACTGATTTTTGAAATTATGGAAGAAAGAAATGTACTAAGAACTCTATTTTTTAAATTCTCAGGATTCACCTCCATCAACTTCTAAAAAATCGGGCAATAAATGCTGTTTACCTCACTGCCAGAGGTCTAAAAGAAAGTTTCCTGATATGAAGCTCTTTAGGTTTCCGAATTTTGATTCACCAATGTTTAAGGAATGGTTACAAAAGTGCAAATTGGATGAGGAATTTGTTGAACGTTCCCCTTCCTTATTCTTGTGTGAGAGACACTTTCAATTGGACCATATTGGAGCAAAATTTTTAAAGGGAGGTGCCGTGCCGACTTTGGATTTATCGGAAAGTTATAAATCCACGAGTATTTTAGAGGAAGGAACTTGTTTTGAGAGCCGCCCTGATATTGATTTAACATGTATCATATCTCCTTCACGTAGAAGGAGAGAATTAGAATCTCCGCCATCTGTATGTAAGAATTGCGTGAAAAATTTAAAAAATGAGGCTTTTTATCGAAAAAAGTATTTCAATCTCCTCAAAGACTTTAACGCAATAACACGAGCAAATAATAATTTGAAGACAAAAATTAAAAATCTAGAACAAAATTTAAGGAGAATGGAAAAAAAAGCTACACGCAAAATTCCATTGAATGCGAAATTGATAGTTTAAATATCAATCCAAATGAAAAAACTTTTTGTAAAATTCTCATTAAACAAAATCGAGGAACAAATGCTCGTTGGGAAGAACATGAGAAACTGTTTGCCCAAAGTATTTATTATAGGTCAACGTCTGCATATTTATTTTTAAGAAATACTTTAAAATTAAACCTTCCAAGCCCTTCTTCTCTTTATAGGTGGAGCGATGTAAAAAATTTACAGCCGGGTAACAATAAATGCATTTATAATGCTCTTCAAGAAGCAGTTAGTAAAATTGACAAAGAATGTGTTCTAATTTTTGATGAGGTTTCTATAAGAAGAAATTTGACCTATAATAAAAGTGTAGATGTCATAGATGGAGTTGTCGATCTCGGATATGAGCGAATGAATGAAATGGGTACACAAATATGCGTTTTTATGCTAAGAGGAATTTTCCAGAACTGGAAATTTGTGTTAAATTATTTTGTGACGGCTAGTTCTATAAAAGGAGATACACTGAGGAATTTAATAATATCTAATTTGGATTTAATAATGCAACTTGGGCTAAAAGTGCGTGCAATTACATGTGATCAAGGACCAAACAATAGGAAATGTTATGAATTGTTAGGCGCTTCGGTTGAAAAACCTTATTTTACGCATAACATCAATAAAATATACTTGCTTTTCGATGTACCCCACATTTTCAAGTCCATTAGAAATGCCTTTATCAAAGGAGATTTTAAAACACCCCACGGAATTAGAAGGTTCGATGTTGTTCGGGAGATATTTGAATTAGAGCATGGAAAAGCAACAAAAATGACAAAATTAACAGTAAGTCACGTAAATCCGAATAACTTTGAAAAAATGCGTGTAAGCTTAGCAGTTCAAACGTTAAGTCATTCAGTTGCTGCTGCAATTCAATCGGTTAAAGAAAATCAACAATTTATGAGAAACTCGTCGGATGTGGCGCATTCGACTTGCGAATTTATTAAAAAACTTAATTCATATTTTGACTGCCTAAATAGCAAATCTTTTAACGACCCAAATCCCTTAAAACAGGGCCTAAAACTTAATGATATAACCCGGCAAAAACTTGATGAGCTCATTATTTACTTGAAAGACGTTGAATATCTTGGAAGTAAAATTTTTTCAATAAATGGATTAATTCAAACCGTAAAAGGCATACTATCACTTTCTGAGGAAATGTTTAGAGAAAATTGGGATATAATTTCTATTTTAACTAGTCGTTTTAATCAAGACCCAATAGAAAACCTATTTTCATACCTTCGCGCCAAAGGTGGTCATTGCAAAAATCCTTCTGTTCATGAATTTAATATTGCAATGGCCAAGCTATTATCATTAAAAATTACTCAGTTCAACACCTTATCGAATTGTGAAGAAGACGACGCAATGATGCTCAATATTGATTTCAATAGAATTTTAGAAGATACTCAAATGGATCTGGCCCAAAGTAAAAGTACCTCTGAAATTGATATTGTGGATATATATGAAAATAATGAGGAATATTTCGATGCAAATGCAGATAGCTTTACTTCAATTAATGTCCCAATAGAACTCACATCAAGCCGATACTTTGTTGGCTATATTGCACATCGAATATTTTGCATGAAATGTCGAATGGATATAATCAAACCTTGCCAAATATTGTCATATCCATCAGAAATGTATATTCACACGAAAAATTATGAAAATGAATCTGATTTCGGAAGCTTGTGTGCGCCTTCAGACATGTTCTTTGATATATGCAAAATTCATATTAAGGTTTTCGAAAAAATATTTAAAGATAATAGAAGTATTAACAACATAAAAAAAAATATTATAGAACAATGTGTCGAATCCACGAAAAAAACAAGTTATTCATTTTGGTTTGATGAGAATAATAATTGTTATAGGCATAGGATGGAAATCTTAAATATCCTTACGCTAACATTACTGCGAACGCATTGCAAATGGACAACGCATGAAAACAAGCCATCTAGTGCACAAAAAGTTAGAATTCTAGGTCACTAAGAACGTAACCAATATTTTTTTACTTGTACATTAGAAACAGTCTGCTCTTAATGTTTTTACTTATATTTTTATAAATTTTTTCTTAAAAATTGTATTGAAATAATTGAATAAATAACTCAAAATTAAATATTTCAGCTAAGAATGAATTTGTGTTTTTATTTCCTTTGTTTTGGACCAAATTTAGGGATCAAAATTATATATACGTACATATTTACTATATTTAAAAAAAACACTTATTAAAAAAAAAAAAAAAAAAACCTAGGTATTACACGTATTTTAGAAATCGCTCTTGGTGCGTGTAGTTTTTTAACCAAAATTAACTAAAAAAAATGTTTTTTATTATCAAAGTAATATCGCCAAAAAAAGTTATGACTCTGATGTACATACATACTACATACATATGTACAAACATACATACATACGTACATTTTAAATCCTATCTTAGACTAGCTTTTATTATCTGAACATTTAAATAAAACTTTGAATATACATAATTTTTATTTCCTAATTTTATTTTATTTGTGAAATAAAAATACGAATTTTATGAAATATTAAATTATTATTATGGAACGAATTTTTATTTTACCATATAGAAAAATGATTAAAAGTGTAAGTACATAAAACTACCTACATATGTACGTAACTGCTCAACAAGAGTATCATCACTTCGGCGCGGCTTGATTTTTTATTCAAAAATAAAGTTGCTTTGTTTTTAGCAAACAATAATACTTGTATCCCTACACAAAAGTAATCGTATTAGTTCTAAATATCATTTGCTGCTCTGTTTTCTACTAAAAAATATGCCTGAAAAATAGCAAAATCCAAAATTTAAAAATCTAAAAAATACACACTCATTTAAACTGACATCCATACATACATACATACATACATACATACATAAATACATACATACATACATACATATGCATATATGCAGACTTGTTTATTAAAACTGGTTTATTATATTCTCTTTCTCTCAATTATTATTTTTTTTTCGTTTATATTCGTTCCCCCCTCATGCTTACCGAACTAGCCAGTTTAAAGACGAGCAAATATTCTCTCTTAAGTTCGCCAGTGCAATATCTTTATAATATATTGTCTTTGGTAGTACAAAGCTCAGGGACATAAACATCATCCGCCGCAACTCCACTTCTTTGCTGCTACTTATTGCACGGGTTTCCTTGATGTATTGTGCCCTCATTGAATGATTTCTTTTAATACATTCTGGGGTTACATCATTGTTAAATCACAAATGTACACATAACCATACATATATCACAGTAATTTATTCATACATACAATATTTACCTGCTTATTTTCCCTTGGTAGGTATAATATTCTTCACACTGCACTTATAAATATTGTACTTTTAATTTATTTTATTTTTTATATTTATTTTAATGCATTTTTGGTTTGTTTTTAATTTAAAATTTTTTTTTATACACATTTAGTAATGAAATTTTGTTTGGAAATATGGAAAACCAAGAAAAACAGAAGTCGTGTCACTTTTTCTACCCTCCTTTTCTTTTTCTTGGACGTAATAAAATTCATCACTATAAAGGTAATTTTCTTTACGATGGTATCAAAAATAAAATTAAACTGAACACATCTATTTACTAATTTATACTAAACTTACCACATCAATTAATTGAGACAGTTTCAATTTTATGCAAACTTTGAGAACATCAGTTGTATTAACCACCGGTCTAACAAGCTTGTTGTAATTACTCAGAAGATCGTCATATAGTCGTTTAGCATCAGGATTTCCGGCAACGGCTCCATGCACCATTAAGGCAGACAATAACCATGCCCTAATAGTTTCACCGCTCGTTGGTTTCATTTTTTATGATCTTATGTGCGGTTAAGACTGCGATAGTGTTATACAATAAAAAGTTTTGTTTTAGTTTTATACCTCGAGTTAAACTTATTTAAATGGAACGTTATGTACTGTATCCACATGAAACAATCTTAGGAGTAATTATGCATACTAGAGTCGCCTACTGGTCGAAATTCGACCGCCAGTTTAAACGTATACCTATTTTAACCTATTTTAGTTGCATTCATTTAAAGTGAAAAAACTACCACTAATTCATTCCCTTCCGCATGAAAAAAGCAATAAACAAAATAAAATTGCATAAAAACAAGCACATTTATTTTGTTAAGTTTTTGCTTGAAGCTAACACATGCATACGTAATGAATATGTGCATCCATATTTAATTCTCATCTCTTTCAATTCTGATCTCTTTTTCTTTTTAAACTTCATTCATTTGAAGAGAAAAAAATATTACTCATATAAATATGTACGAACTCTTAAACACTCTCATTGCTTTGCTTATGATTTTACTTGAACCAATCCATACGTGAATGTACGTGTGTATTTTAGCATTTGCAGTGGTGTCAACATAAATAATTTGAGTAAAGTACAAACAATCTTTTAAATTAAGGAAAAAATATTTATAAATATATTCAACTTCAAAACTTTTACTATAGGTCAATGAAAACATCATCTCATATATGGGCGGGGTATACACTTGAAATTTTCACAAGATATGTACATATACATACATATAATACTTAAAGGCCTTTCACACGATAATAGTTTGTATTAAGACTTGTCAAAAACTGTAATAATACGTACAAATGTGAAAGCAAAATGTTATTAAAGGTCCTTTCACACTATCATACATGACAAATAATACGATAATAAATTTGACATACCATAAGACTTTGCACATTTTTAGAAATTTTTCTAAACGATAAGATTTTTCATTTGATCAGGTTTGAATTTTCATAAGAGAAAATTGAACAGTCGATTGTTTCGCCGCCGATGGCGTGCCGTCTCTGATGGGTTTTTTTGTCATACACAGGCTCACAATTTGGAATGTGTATCGCATTGTTTTAAAATTAATGAAATTTTGTGTTATTTAATGTTGTACTTTGATATATACATATTTTGACTGCTAAACATTATAAAAGGCCGGCACGTTCGCCGGCTACATGAAACTGCTCAGCCACCGCTTATTGTGAAAACAAAATGTAATGGTACGTTAGATTTTTGACAATCGCAACAAATCTCGTTAGATTTCATTCACACAAAATCCAATGAAAATCTTTAGACTTGTATGATAGTGTGAAAGGCCCTTAAGACCGCTATAACAAGAAATGCTTAAATTTGTGAACATTACTCGCCGTCTACATTAGCCATCGATTTGTTTGCACATGAACAAAGCGCCAGCAGAATAGCAGAACAAAATTTGTTCATGTTTTTCTATGTGGGGAATATTAGTAAATGTTCATGTGCTGTTTTACCACAATTTTAAGTTTGCCAACAAGTTCACTTCGTAGATTTTTGTGTTTTAAACTTTTTTAAAAGCTATTTTTGAGCTTTTTTCTTTGTCGATTCACCCTTGAATTTTTGTAAAACAAATTTATTGCCGGAAAAATGTAACAAATTCTTTTGAAAACAATTTTGCGCTTTTTTCTTTGACGCTTCACCCTTGAATTTTTGTACAAAAAGGAATTGTCAAAGTAAAAATGCCATTTGATGGTTGAACATGGTTGTACGAACAAATGTTCTGACAACGCTGTTTGACCATAAACAAAACATGAACAACAGTGGTCTACATTAGCTAAAATAATGTGCGAACAAGCATTTGTTCATTGGCCGAACAAATCGATGGCTAATGTAGACTGCGAGTTAATAAATAAGAGTGCTGTTGGCTAAAGTAGTTAGCGCGTTGACTACAAAGCAATAATGTCTAAGATCGTGGGTTCGAGCCCAGTTTCAGGCAAGTCATAACAATCCAGCATTTTTTCAGATGCGCTTTAGTATGCCATTGTATATGTTGTTGTTGGACTGTTTAAGTAACGAAGGCATAACACTGGTCACTGAAGAGTATCGGCAGCAATTGATACGGGTGTATGCTAGAGGAGATCACAGCACCACCCTCCTTCGACGGTATTGTAGCAAAATCGCCTGCGAAGTAAAATAATTAATAAAATGGCTACACAGCTTAACACATTTAATGTGCCTACTTGACAGCAGAGGCGCTGCAACATCAGAGCTGTAAAACATTGAAACAATTAAGCACTCTCACTTTCCCCATCTGTCCTTTCTCACTTTCCCTTTCCCAAAGAAGGTAAGACACCTACTGGTTGGAAGGCATACTAATTGCCTGAGTGTTACTTCTCTTTAAAAAAATACGTGTGGCATTATAATTTTTTTTATTTATGCAGTATTTTTTTTCTTTGGTATTAATTCAAGTTTTTTCTTTGATATTAATTCAAGTTACACTTAAAAACCAACGAATTGTTTTTTTTTTTGTATATATCATTTTTTGTCAACCACGATTGCTCGTGAGTACGCCATTTTGCGTTTTCCTACATGTAAAATCTGTTCTGGCAATACTGTATGTTAATGAAATCAATATCATACTTTAGTGGTTAACTAACATACGCTTAAAAATTAAAAAAGGTATCCAATTGTAATTGTTGCAGGGTGACATCATATGAAAAAGTCCTATTTGTGAACTTTAATTTATATTTGAAAGTTCTATACTTGTTTAAAAAAATTATTAGTCGTGGCAACACTGGCCATCAAAAGACGCGTAAACGTTTATTCAAAAAAACCAACTACGAAAAAAACTACGGAACGGCTAGGAATAGAACAGCAATATAAAGTCAAGACTAATGAGCCGAAAATCGTTTAGCCCATTTGTGTACCAGGGGTAGAAATTCCCCATTTAATCTAACACAATGTTTAAAAAACAAATATAAAATAATAGTTCTGAAACTCACGAAAGCATATCCATATCGAGTTAAATATCGTTTTATGTAAATTAGTCTGGAATTTTTAAAAAACGCAACCAGAAATAAATCTAGAAGACACCGTATGACCGACCATAACTGGAAATAAAAAATTTTCAGCACAACATTTAAAACAAAACAATGTTAAATTACATATTCAAATAGGAGTAGGAGAAGACCTCTTTTGAGGAGACTACGCTCAGAATAACTTGTCAAATATTGGGACTGTTCAACATGATAACGAATCACTATCTTTTTTCGTTATAGTTTCTTGACGTTATAGTTTTTAGAGTATGACGCTATTTGAATCGTTTTAATAAAATTATGAAGTATCGTTATAATCAAATGATATGGAATTATAAAGAACATAAAACATAATATTTTATTTAAATAAATAAGCATATATTTAAAAGGATAATTTGTTGCTTTTTCTAATTCAGGTAAAATATTTACCGGAGCTCAGCATACCTTTAATTTCTTCGAAGATAAATTTAGCCTTTTTTAACCTGAAAATTCACATTATTAGCATTATAGACCAGCCAATTTAAACTGCACCAAAATTACTTAATTTCATGGCGAAATTAGATTCAAATTAAGCCTTTTCATAAAATGCTGAATGGGATGACCTATTTGAGGTATGTTCACGCAATCCTATAATATTAACGAAATTAATAAATTTTTTTCATATCGATTTGAAAGGATTAATTAAATCAGGAATGAGATATTAAGCACCATGATACAAAGAACACTAAATAACGCATTCGAGTTTAAAAAAGAGTATTTCTGTGCATCCACGTCACAGTAGTAAATGAGCAGAAACACAATAAAAAAAACGCTTGTACATGGTATAGGAAAATTTTATTCACATTTCGTTTCCAATGTAAAAAATTTTAGTTTTTAATTGTGGTTGCCATGTTATTGTTCTTCATTTATTTATGTGTTTATTTTTCGAAAAATGAGCCTTGCAATATGGCCTGTACTTTGTTACGTAACTAGTTAAAATTGATCAAATAAATCCGAAACTCAACAGATGTAAAAAAAACAAAAAGCACACCTACTTAAGTTTTAATCAAATCAAAAAAGTTTGTGTAAAGTAAAACAAAAATATTAGAAGGAAATGTTAATGAGGTAAAACCAATAACTAACAAAGGGGTAATTTAACGTTAATTTGTGATGGTAAAATTTAAATATTGATAGTGGTAAAGTTGTGTTAACTTTAAAACAGGTAATAATACATACCACAATACAAATAAGTCTCGTATTTTTTTTTCTTGTCATAAGTTGTATAAATACAAATTCGAATTCACATTCAACCAAGCCACCTAAACAGTGGCGGATACATGGAAACACACATGAACTCTGATGATGGGAGTGTAGCGGCTCCCGAATAATAACGCTGTTTCTGTTCTGCCGTGGGCGTTGAAATTAATTGGCGTTAATTTGGCCCTTGTGCCTCTAGAATATTGTTTCATATCCAATCCGTTCAAAAAATTTTACGAACTTTAACCAAAATAATAATTACTTTTGTTAGTTTTATATTAACTGCCAACTTCAAAAATATTTGTCGTATAAAAAACTGTCTTCATTAATTGTATTGAAAATGGCGTCATGCCATTGCCCACGTTGGCTTAAATAATCTGCCGTCGCCCCATGAACATACATATATGGAAAAGGCCTTGTGTTTCTTGACACAGCAATTTACTGAACCGCATCCTTGAATTTGTAGCATATACCCACCAAAGATCTCCAAGCCATCCTAAAGTAAATCCTTATTTTTTTTAATGATGGTAAATATTAGAGCAACAAAGAGTTCAAAAGTTATTAACTAATTAATTAATTATTAATCGAGATTGCCTCGATATCTCTTTTCAAAGAATTTAAAAAAAGCATCAATAAACAAAAGTTTTTGAAATTAAAATTGTTTTTTTTTAATTTTAATTGCCAGTAAGAAATTTTCCGGGTGTTGCAAAAACAGTGTTAGTGTCGACCTTGGCCTTTTGCTGCATCGAATAAGGCACAATCGGTGCCGGGAAAACTTGTAGACAGAAGCTTTTCTTTCGTTGCTTTTGCTGCAGTTG
The DNA here is from genome assembly GCA_956483585.1 of Gymnocheta viridis. Taxonomy (NCBI): domain Eukaryota; kingdom Metazoa; phylum Arthropoda; class Insecta; order Diptera; family Tachinidae; genus Gymnocheta; species Gymnocheta viridis. The sequence goes on along the minus strand of OY101442.1, from coordinate 50,170,125 downwards.
ACTACAGCATAATTCATTTTTAATAAATGTGTTTTTTACTAATTAAACTTTAAATGTTCTTAATGGTCGCGTTCATAAGACGTAACTGTCGTTGAGTGTTTGTCTTAGAAACGCAGAGTTGAGTAGTTCCGCTCCACACAACAGTTGAGTATTTGCTGCCATTTTTTCCATCATAAATTTTTTTCGCTACATTTTGTCAACATGATGTATTTAGCTCCACAGCTGATTAAAAGAGTTCCGCGCTTTTATATTCTAATGCAATGCCGTTTTGTTAGGTGGCGACTACAAAGTAACTTGTTAAATTTTGCATTACAAGTGCGATAAAGTAACGAAAATAAAGAAATAAAATTAAAATACAAATTTCATTAAATATACGTCTGTTTATTATGGTGTCTATTTATATTAATTACATGATTAGTTCAATATAAAGTTCAAAGATATTTTGAACACAGTGTCGGCTCAACGTTGAAATATAAATTCTGTCGCCGCAGGTTTATAATTTTATTGGAGTATTTTGCTGTATATTTTTGTTGTGAATATTAAATTTGTGGTGCAGATTTTATATTAAATTGGAAAATTCCTGCCAAGAAAAACTTCATTGTAAATTCTGTGTTGTCCTATTTTTTAGTATAAGCCAAACTAAGTAATTTAGCAAATTTAAATTATTTCTTTAGCAGCATTTTTATTTCTTTTCAATTGTTTACATTAAACATCTGTTCATTATTGAATTATTCATCATGCCGTTTCTAAGACGTAACTGTTGAGCTCAACAGGTTCTTTCTAGTACTAATGTAAATTGATGAGAGGTTATACTTTTTACAATATAATTGTATAAAATTTATGTACCCATTTATGCAAGGAGGCACAAACCAATAAGAGCGCCCATGAAAAATTTACATTTAGAAATTTATTGAAGAAAAAATACCATAAATGCCTAGGAGTCACCTTGGGGAGTAAAATGTATGACCGACCTCTATTATTGTTTTATGCCTAAGATTTTATCAAGCATACTTGTCCTTTAACTCCACCCATTAGGGGGCTCCCATACATACACATATGTAGGTTAAATGAAATTTTAAAATTTGGCACCTGCAGCGCCTAGGATATCTTCGATGGGTCAAAAGTATGACCGACCACACTTTATTAATTGTTTCTAACAAAACTACCCGCTATCTGCATTCCTTAAGGGTGCTTCTATACAAAATATAAATTTTTTGTAATATTTTTTTATGAAATAAGCTAAGTAGATTTGAACAAGTTATAAAATACATGCTCATAGGCAAGATTCAAATGTAGATTCAAATTTAACGGATATAAAATACAGCGATGATTAATCAACCGTGTATTTGCAAATTTGGGAGCACTCAAATTCAAAATAACGGTAATAGAACATTCAGGAAAGCGCTAGAAACAGCAGCGAGAATCTACAAGATTGTTCGAGAGATCTATACGATAGATATTGTTCGCAACTGTGGACGATGGTGAGGTTTGGCCATTTGGGTTGACATAGCTTTGAATTATGTGGTTGATTCACCATCCACATTATAAATTTGTTACTGCCATCTACATGTCGTCTGTAACTCAAATGCATTCTCATACTACCTGAGGCAACCGTACCGTACATAGCTATATAACAATAAGGGTTTACACAAGCAAGTTTATTTTAATGATGAGGATTTTTCTACTACGTTCGAGAACCGTAGCAGTCAACAGGTATATGGTTTTACAACAGTACTACAGTACACAAGCTACCCTTCGAATAAACTGTACCAAAATAACCAATTCATTGATGTAATCACAAATATGACACAGTACTAAAACGACTGATTCGACACACAGCAACACATTATTCTTTTATTGCTTTTTGGAAATATACTATAACTCATTTCTTGTGAACAATATTATCTTACTCATAACTTTAAACAAAGAACTTATTTCATAAACAACTTACGAGTCGTTTGAAAAACTAACACCGCACCCAAATATTATTAAGATAAGAAACATGTATAAATACTACTATAATTTCACTTTAAAGATTAGATTCAATTTACACTCGAAACAAACAAGTCTTTTCTTTTTACTCTTCGTAAATCAACGCATATGATGTACATGGAACGATTCTTCACCGCATATGAAACAATCGTATAAAAGGAAGCATTGTCAAGATATCCAAATTAGTCTCACAAAAGTATTGAGCCTCTGATTGGAAACATATTCCAATTAAGCACAATAAAAATTATATAATCCGATATTGCCATTCACAGATAAGTCAGTCTTATCTAAGCTACGGCATGGTGAACTTCCTACATAGATTAGTTGTGAAAAAGCTTTTAAAGTGCTAAGATTGGTTGATAAGCAAATTACTTAGTGTACTTTGTAAAACAGTGATATTAAAGGAAATAAAACACCATTAAGCTTAAAATCAATTTCCGTTGTGTTTCTATTTTATTTTTGACCAATTAAAAGAACTCAAACAAGTAAACGTTATCGAAAAGGCCGAAACGTAACAGTATTTTACAATTTTTACTGCTCCGATTGTGAAATATTATTTTCCATTCAGCCTACCGGAGGTACCAAAAAAGTCTTATAAAAAACGCATAATGGATTGTGGTAGAATTTTGATTTTTTACGCATTTATAACAAACGATCGATCATATTAGAAGCAAATCGATGTTAAAAAAATTTCTGTATTGCTACTGTTGATGAAAAATTAGACTTTTAACATAAAAAGTTAAGCTATCTTTATGATAAATATGTAACTGTCAAAACAAGAATTATACGGAACGAGAAACAATGGTTTACAATCGATATAAGCACTCTAATTGGAGATAGGAACCATGCATACAAAAGATGGAAACGATTCAGAGACCCAGAGCTACATACTATCTTTAAAAATGCAAGGGCGGCCATAAATTGAAAATTAAGAATGGCTTAATCGATCATTACAAGTTTCAAACATCTGGAGAGAAATTCGTAGAATGGTTTTAGTAAATCGTAGTAATACTAATGCCGGTGCACATGTCATTCAGGTGAGCGCGCTAAACTCTCAATTTGCAAGTACGCGTTTGCCTCCAATAAACATACATTTTTATAACAACTTTGGCTTAGATCGCAATCAAAAACTTTTTTTAAATTTTATCCACTTTAATCAGGAAAATGTACTTGAAGCATTTTTTCATATCAAATCTAAAGGTGGGATCACACGGTTGACGCAATGCACCAATTTAGCTCAATTTTTATTGCTCTAAAATAGGACACAATAAAGAAATTGCCCTAAGCAAATTTACTGCAGTCACATGATTGCCCCATTTTATAAAAATTTGATTGCCGCAGATTGACGAAGAATGAATTTGTGTCAATAATTGCCGCAGTCCAGTCATACGATTGTTCTAACTTGCGGCAACACCAACAAACAGCTGTTATGGCAGTTTTTAGTTTGTTTTGTTTTACGTGCAAATTTTTTTTCTTTAGCATATTGATGTAATTCTGCATCAAAGCTTTTAATTGGCCTCTAATTATTAATCGCCCACTGCTTATTATAAATAAATACAATCTACAACGAGATGTATTTTACACTTAATAAATTTAACTGAAAAAAATTAAAAATAAAATTAAAATTTTTTTTTGGCATTAATTCTATGTGTCTAAATAATATATTTTTCAAAGCGAAAAAAATTCATGCATTTAAGGGTTAACGCTTAAAATAAGTTTATAGTACACAAAACAATTGGCATACACACAAAATTAAACTAATTAAATAAATTGCCGCAAATTGGCTACTTTGATTGCCGCATTAGAAGACAATAAATATTGGTGCATTTTTAACATTTGTATTGACGCATGGTTGCCTATCAACCGTTCACACGATTGCCGCACCAGAGTTGCATTTGATTGGGGAAAATGAGCACAATATTGTTCTCGATTGACGTAGGGGACAATAAATTGTGGAATCACACGATTGACATATAAAATAGAGCAATAATTGGTGCATTGCGGCAATCGTGTGATCCTACCTTAACGCTTGTGGTTTTGATGGTTTGCATCCAAAGTTCATCAAGCTTACTCTTCCTGATAAGAGTTACCAACCAATCGCAATTTTGCCGTAGTTTTTTCAAAAGATTTTGAAAAATTAATTAATTCAAAAATAAGTCGCTACTTACATAAAAATCATTGCTAAGTGATAGATAATTTGGATTTATAGCAAAACACAGCTGTACTACTACTCTGATTGATGTCAATGAGGAAATCAGATGTCAAATTGATAAACGTCAAATGATATCATTCTTAATACTGCCTGATCACTCCAAAGACTCCGACACAGTGCGTCATTCGTATTGAAGTGGCAGAAGTCAAAGAGTTACCCATGAAACAAATATTTCTGAATGCTGCTTAATGCCCAAAGGCGTACCACAGAGTTCTATACTTGGGCCACTATTGTATTCTATATACGCTAATGATATGCCTCTACAAGTGAAATATTGCAAAATCCAAATGAATTCTGACGACGTGCAACTCTATATAAGCTGTAAAATATCAGATGCTGCAAATTGCATACAATTGATAAACCAAAATTTTAATCTTTGGGTATCTGCAACTGGCCTAAGCTGAAACCCAAAAATAAATTTCAGTTGCTTTGATTATTGGACCAACAAAAGCTATACCTACGTGTCTTCCACCAATAAAGATTAATAATATGGCTATTAGTTATGTATGGTGTAGTTTTTAATAAAGAACTTAACTGGTCAGCCCATGTTAAAATAAACTATAGAAAACCCTTTTCTACTCGTATGTTAAGAAATCTGTGGGTGTCACAACACCATACATAGCCAAAACCTATTTGTTGTTTACGCTGATGTATGGTTGCGAGCTAGTTTCCAGTTGCAATGCTGTATGTATTTGGAATAAAAAGGAACAGGAGCATCTCACAATATTCATAACAAATATATAAATATATAGGTCGAATAGAGGTAACAAGATTAACAGCATTATATATAACAAAGGAATCTCTGAGCAACACTTTTTCATTAACTCCATTCGACTCTGGAGCCAACTACCCCCTCCAATCTGCCATATTTGAGTACTTTAGCATACTCCAATAATAGGTGATGATAAAGAGTTTTAAGAGTTTAGAAATGCATTGGACAAAAATATTAAACTGCCAAAAACAATTGAAGATTCGCATCCAGCGAGGAAGAAACAGAAGAAAAAACAAAAGCAAGAGGTCGGGAAGTAAACGCCAGATATAGCGACGAAAATAACCAAGCTGAAGCCTCAGCTGGTAAAGTTGATGATGATAATGGAGCCGTAACTAATATGACGGTTGATGATGATGCTGATTTGAATGAATACGAAGATGAAGTCTCTGCACATGCTGAAAAATATAAGGCCAATGCAACCAATCTGAAGTTAAGACCACCAAACAAAGTAATATATGTAAGTCAAAAAATTTATCTAAAATTACTACATATAATATTAATGTTAAAGAAATTACCAGTTTAATTGAGAAGGCATTAGGACATACATACATTGTGGCTTGCACTCTCGGCAATCTCGAGACGTTGAAAAACGCCAACGGGTTTGACGCCTTTTCGGTAGCTATAGAGGGTATTTCAGTAACTTATAGTATTGAGGAAGTAAAAAACTATTTAAATGGACTACAGATTGCACTTAATATTTTACAAGTGGCCAAGTTAGATGGTGATAGGTATCTCCTTCAACTGACACGTGAGTCGGATCTAACTGCATTTTAAAATGTACATCTTCCGGTGCAGGTTTAAAATGCGAAAATTTAAAAAGGGAACAACAGTTCAGTGCCTTAACTGCCAACGTTTTGGACATACTTCGGCAGATTGTAGCATTCCATATAGGTGTGTCAAATGCTGTTCTTCCATGATCCGGGTATGTGTGAAATTCCTTATAAGAAAGGAAACACTAAAGAGACCTTAGGAACTGATCCTGCTACTAGTCAGCCTGTAAAACAGATAAACCTTTCTATCAAGTACATGGTACGTAGAATTGAACTATTGCGACAAATTCAATTGAAGAAATTGACAAATGTTAGGCAGGTGGAACCACGACGACCATTCAGTGGGGCTATCAAGCCTGGCATGTCATATGCGTCCGAAGCGGCTGTCAATCTGCCTTCGAAGGAACCATTGAATGCTACTGTATTCAGAAATTTTCCGATTGAACAATTTGAATTTGTTGATAAAGACTGTGAGCGCTTCTTTGATAGAGACTTACTTACTTGTTTTGGATGTTTTGCTTATGGATGAGCATTGGCTGAGCATTAGTTTTCCGTCAAAATCATCGGAACGGACGTGGTTGGGTAACGGCTGTTCTTGTTAGGGATAGTTGATACAGGTTCCATAGAAAGCACTATTGTGCAGATGCACAGAGTAGATGTTAGTGACTTGGCAATAGTCTCACTTTACTGAAGGCCACAGGGGAAATTATTGGCGGCTGACCTCACACCTGTGATTGATCATGCCCTAGAGGTGATGTCGTGGTTGGGGCCGATCTGAGTACTAGGCATTCTCTTTGGGGAGACTCAGTTGTCAACTCTAGTGGACGTGTTCTTCGCGATTTGTTTTTGACAACACCGAACTTGGAAATTCACCCAACTGATGGACCCACTAAGACTACATCTGTATCGTCCTCGTTTATTGATGTGATGTTGTGGTCTATGGACTTGAGCACTATTTTGTTGAACAATGGTTTTAGGACAATTGATTTTGAATCTGACCAAAGGACTGTAGAAATCATTTGGTATAGGGGACTGTTTAGGTCGGCTGAGCCCAGCAAGGTTTGACTATAAGAAAATGAACAGGAATCGTTTGAATGCAAATTTATCAAGCGGACTTCATGGATGTGTGCTTCCTGTAGATAATACCGTAGGAAAGCGTAAAATTGATCAGTGTGTTGAGTTAATGAGTCAGATATTTCGAAATGCTATTAAAATGTTAGTTCCAAAAATGTAAGTGGGAGGGAGAACTCTTTTTACCTTGCCATATTGAAATATTAAGGTTGCGGCTGGACTTAACAAACGAAATAATGTATACGGTTTGTCGGAAACAGGGGGTGTCCTTGTGTCTGATGACGTTAAAAAAGTTAGTCTGTTGGCTGATAGTTTTTCTCCTTTGCAGATACTCTGGGGGAGATGAGCCCTGTGACAACTTTTGGGGTCGGTTAGGGTTTTATTTGCACAGAGATGATACGAGATGTTCTTAAAAGGAGGTTTGAATGAATTCCTGATATAGTATTGAAAATAACTCGCAGTGACACCTGGAGTTTTCTTGCAATACCTTTTAACCACTGCATAAATATTGGCAACTTTCCCTGGGCTTGGATGAAGGCATTTGTTGTTCCATTTTTAAACAGAAATAGTATCCTAATCAGAACAGTAGCTATGGGCCGATTTCTATATTGCCTCCTTTTGGAAAATTACTGGAACATTTTGTGTTGTCACTAGTAAATGATAGGATATCTGACGGTGATATTCTTATGGACTCACATGATCTTATGGTGTTTGCAGTCGAAGGGTCTTAATAAAAGATACCCTACGATTGCTATTAGCTTAGCTTTTGCAAAGGCTTTTGACACTGCCTGTCAGGATGGCAATATATAAAAAATGATAGAAATGGGATTTGATGGGGTTGTTTGTGGGATCGTTGCAAGTTTTCTCAATCACAGTATCATGAGCGAGAGGATGCATGAAACTACATCGGAAGAAAGGACTGTAACACCCCAGGGAGCAAACATGCGACCAGCACTGTACAATATATTTATGTCTGATAATCCTAGAACACCTGGGAGTGAATTTCTGCTTATGTACGTGGATGAAATTCTCATCGCGTCTTCTAGACCGCGGGCTAGCACTATAAGCTCGCTCATTAGTAGCTATCTTCCTGTGTGGCGACGTCGGCATTATGATTAAAGGGTGGCGTAAATACTTGTATACCAATTTTAGGATTCGGAATGATTTAATAGCCTTATCTGATAGGATAAAATATCTTGGCGTAATATTTCACGAGAATTTCGAATTTAATCGACATACTGATCATGTCTTCGGTCGACAGGCTCTTCATAGGGGTATTCCGCTTTTGATGTATCACCTGGTTATCCAAACCTTAATATCTTGTGCCTTTCTTGTTTGGTTTAGAATATCTTCTGCCCAGATGTAGAGGCTAAGAATATGGGAGAGAAGGATATTGATTGCGAGTCTAGGCTTAAAAGGTAGGCTCGGTATATTCCGAGGGCCCTCGGAAAGCTTCACCCTGCATTTTTTTTCGCAATGATAGCGTCTTATTCAATACAGCAAATGTCGAGGTCGAACGCCACCACTGACCTTCGATGCCAGGAAAATTTCTTACTAGTGATTTAAAAATAAAAGAAAAGTTTTAAACATTAATAATGACAAGCAAAAACCAGGCGAAAAAGAAATTGAAGACTTGCCTTACGATGTTTTTGAGAATACGTGGTGCCATAAATTGCTGTGCCAAGGAGCACAATATATGTGCATGGAGCAAAGGCTTATTATATAAGCCAACGCAGACAATGATGCTGTATATTAAGGTTTTGGACGTAATTTTCTAAGCAATTAAAGAGGACAATTTACCCATAACAAACATTTTAAGTGAAAAATGAATAACTTATTATTTCGTTTCAGAATGTACCCAAAAATTAGAAATTTAAATCAAGAAATAATTGAAAAGGTAACGAAAAATAAAAAAAGTTTCAATTAAAATCTACATTCTATACTTTGGAAAAATGTTTATATTTATTTTATTAAATAAATTCAGTTACAATCAAATTTGTGTTTGATTTAAACTATGGTAATCAACCAACAGGTGGGCTTAAAACAGAATTTTTATATGACGAAAATTTTTTAAAGTGACACTAAATATAAAATTACTCGTATATTGCATAAAGTGTTAGAAGTTAAACAAAATAAATAAAACACAATTTAATGGTATCCACGATATAAAAAAATAAAAATTTTTACATTAAAATCAATATTTAAACAAAGTTTCTTATACCACATAGACATATTTGTGTCATAATGTTTCTGCTCATTTACTTCTATGACGTAGAAAAAAAGTTTAAATAACTTAAATGTGTTATCTTGTATTCTTTGTATCTTGAGGCATATGTTTATCATGATATAAATAATACAAGACAATGCATTGCGTAGGTTCTTTAACTTTTTGCACACATCAGCGGGTTTCAGTGTGACATCACTGTAGTGAAAAAATATATTGTATAAACAAAAATATTGTGACTTGTGCTATTTGAATTAAGAATATTTAGAGTTATATAAAGTTGAAAAGCTGTTGTCAACTGAATAAAAGCAACGAGAGAAATGATTCTGTCTGCAGTTTTTCTTTGGCTATGATGTCGCCTTATTCAATGAAGCAAATGTCGATATAAAATATAATATAATAATATAAAAACAATTTCAAATATTAATACACTTTTGAACTCTTTGTAGGTATTATATGTATATACCATCATTAAATTTTATGATGACACGGCATAACCAGCGATAAAAATTTAAGGACTTACCTTACAATGGTTTGGAGAACTTTGCTATTCGCCGTGAGAAAAATTTAATGTTCTTCGGAAAAATCCCTTTTTAGCCAAAATATCCATGAGGCCATAAAATCCGAACAGCAGCGAAAGTAACAACAAAATTTTTAAAAATTCATCTTCACCAATCAGAATAAATAAATTGCAGTGAAAAAAATAATAAATTGTTCTTTCGTGGAAAAATGTACTCAAAAAATAAAAGTTTAAGTAAAAAAATTAATGAAAAGGTAATGAAACGAAGAAGGTAAAAACTTACTGCCTGTTTTTAGAAAATGTAAACAAAATTGTGAGTGAGAATTAGTATTGAAAACAACAATAAAATACGAAAATTTGTTTTTGTTTTCAATATAAATTCTCACTCACAATTTTGTTTTCATTTCCCAAAAACAGGCAGTAAGTTTTTACCTTCTTCGTTTCATTACCTTTTCATTAATTTTTTTACTTAAACTTTTATTTTTTGAGTACATTTTTCCACGAAAGAACAATTTATTATTTTTTTCACTGCAATTTATTTATTCTGATTGGTGAAGATGAATTTTTAAAAATTTTGATGTTACTTTCGCTGCTGTTCGGATTTTATGGCCTCATGGATATTTTGGCTAAAAAGGGTTAATCTAAAATGTACATTCTGTACGTTCGAAAAAGGTTTTTATTTTTCAAGGTTCATATATGAAAGTTTTCTTTCAGAAAGTCTTAGTTAATTGGTGAGAGGGGCGAAGAGACTGGGAAGTGGTACACTCTTTCATGTTCCTTGAAATTCTCTTGTGTTTTGTAATTCGTAACTGTCAACCTGAATTCGGCTGTTGCTTTATTCTTGGTTTTCTTTTCCCTCATGGTGGTGACAGTAAAAATTTGTGTTCCAAAAAAATGGTAAACATACAAAAATCTAGAATTTCATTACAAAAAAATTTCAATGTGTAGACATAAATGTAAGTTTGAAAGAGAATTTGAGAAAATTTCAGTAAGAAAACTTTCATAATATGAACCGAGACTTTATTTTATTAAATAAATTTAATTCCAGTAAAATTTGTGTTTGATTTAAATTAGAGATTAATAATAGTATACGGAATCATCAGAGATGGGATATTATCCGAAATTAATTTAACTTGTAAAAATTAATAGAAATATTCTAATTTGTTAAATAATACGGTTAAATGATTGTATTCCCATTCACTAGTATCCACCGTCAAAAGTGATAAAATCAAACAAAGAACGCTGATGAGAAATTTCTTAAATTAAAAAAAGAAATTTGAATTTGAGCCAAAACAATTCCTTTCTATGATTTTTTTAATTTACGTACAAATGCTTGCACAGCTTCATACAAAAAAAAAATATTTACTACAAATTTTAAAATATCATTTAGCATCCATGATAAGTAATATATATGTACATATGTACATATACATATGGAAAACAAAAACAAACAAAATTAAAAAAATTTGTGTTGTATGAAACTGAATTTATATATATTTGTTTGGTGAAGAATTTATAAGAAAAACGAATTTTGGAATTTTCGAAAACAAAATTTCAAAACTTTGTTTATGTTTGTTACACTAAATGCATCATTTAGAAGAGAGAAAGAGAGAGAGAGAAAGAGAGAGGAACGCATATAAATTCTCCGACGCGTCGGTTTGATTTCTTTAACATATGAAAAACAAAAAAAAGTTTTTCCTTGTAAACTTTTAGTTTCTTGGCTCTTTCCAGAATAGCCATTATCGGAAGTTTTCATTAGTTATTTGAATAAAATTTTTAATTCAATATGCATTTGAATGTTCATATAAAAGTCTAAATTATTGGAATTTGAAAAACATAAAGGACTTTTATTCGAAAAATGTTTAATCTTGAACACGAGATTTCACTCTATAAATCGTTTAACTGAGAGGGTACTTTGACTAATATTGCTTAAGGTCCTGCCTGATTCACTATCCTATCCTAAACGTTCTGTGTGGTCAGTTTTGGAGACAAATTAATATGAAACACTTGCGCGACGGCAAAAGAGCTTTCTACAGAAACTTTTTGTGGACACGCGGCCTACAAGAAGTCCCTACAAAATTGTAAACGAAATAAATGCCGTCATTTTTATTTCACACTTTAAAAAATGTCAGATACATTTCATATGTTATTCACAATATGAACAGAGTACCACTTTTGCAACATCAGTTCATACAAACTTCATGCTATTTTTTGTTATATGGAATTTGAAAGTATTTTACATGAAATTTTGACCAGAATACCAATACCTTATACCCATGAAAATTTTGTTTGTTAAACTTTTTTGTATTGGTTTTGACAACAGTACGAGGCCTCCCGAATGGCATCTTTACTTCCATTCCTCACCGCATTGTAAATATTTATGTATGCAATTGTGTTAGTTTTTTCTACACGTATGCATAGTATACGAATTGAATAATCATAATTGCACTGCACTATGGCATCGAAAAGATACGCCCTTCAATTTTTGGTTTATGTGATTTACAACTAATTTTACTATTCCCTTACTTAAATGGTTTTCTCTTACAATTTTCTAACGCCAAATTTTTTTGTCGGTTCTAATTGATTTATTTGTCGTTTTTCCCCTGTTAGATATTTACTTTTACTTTTAAAATACTTATTAACTTTTTTCTCATGTTTTTTTTACAACTTGATTCGAATAATTTTTGTAATTTCTTTATGTAATTTTCACAAACTATTCATGCACATATTTATGTAGATAGGTGGTTGGTTATACATATATATACATATATATTTTTTAATCACTTCGGTAAACATTTATATAACAGCACATGAATAAGTTAAGTAAAAAATCTTTTTCACTGTAATCTTAAAAATTATTATCCGTTTAGCTACCAAACAAAGCAAAATTTCTCAGGAAACTGTATGCTTCTTGCTGTAAAAGTCTAAGTACTCTTCGTTTGCTAAGGATGCAATATGCGTGCGCGCGTGTGTGTGTGTGTGTGTGTGTATCCTTCCATTCGCTCAGTCAGAAAGGACACAATTTCACACACTCACAACATTCCAGTGTATACTATTATCGCTTTTTGAAATAGAATGTTTTCATGAATGAAATGTTTGATAAGAAATGTACATCCTTACATACAATAAATAGTATATTAAACAAAATTCCACCCTTTTAACAATATTAATACATAAGCAAACCAATATACTGGAGTTATCATTCGAATAACAATTCTTGATTTAACTTAGAGTGAACAAAATTGTTCAATTTATAATAAGAACAAGTAAGAGTAATATATTGGGCTGTGCCGAATTTTATATACCCTTCACCATAGCATGGAGTGACGAAAGAAGTAAGAATGACGAAAATGCTCGCCCACGAAATACGAAAAAAATTAAAAAAAAAAATTTAAATGGAAAAAATTACATTAAAGCAAAAAAATGCCACTCACCGTCTCACGGACGCACCCTCACGTGATGGAAATAAAAAATGTATAACGATCACGCATTATTGGTTCTAATCTCTATTTCATAGTATAGGCTGATTTCATAAACACAGCTTGCAAAGCAACACTGGAAGCATGAGTTTACAACGCATTCTAGTGTTGCTTTGCAACCTGCGTTTATGAAGTCAGCCATAAATTAGGAATTTCGTAACAAATTTGTTACACTTTCTTGCCTGGGGTGCATTATAAAAATATTAACATACCCTTATTAGCACTTATATATTTTTTCACACATCCAAGAAGTGTTTCAACGTCTTTATCAAAAAGCCAGTGGTCTTCGACTAAACAAAGAAATGATTTGAAACGTAAGAAAAGATTTAATAATGAAGAATTTCTCCCAAAATTGATTAAAAAAATCGACACCTCTAACATAAATCTTTTAGTCTAATGATTAAAATGTTCCAATATTATCTTCATATTGAAAATAATTTAAAGCTATCATAAATTCTTAAAAAAAAGAACAAAGTTTTTCAAATAAAAAGTAAAAGTAATAAAAATAACTAAAATGTATCAAAAATAAAAAAATATTAATAAATGGTTGGTCAGGATTTGAAACCGTACCCTACCCGGTGGCACGGTTTCGAATCCTGAACACAATGCTATTTTTATACCTTTCACCAAAAAATTTGGAAAGGGGATATATAGGTTTGTCATTCCGTATGTAATTTCTTTTATTCATTTAAGACCCCATAAAGTATATATATTCTGGATCCTTATAGATAGAGAAGTCGAATGAGCGATGGTGTAGTTAGAATTAAGGCCAAAACACAACATAGAGAAATAAATTTTATACCATTCTCTTGGAATTTTTCATAAAATTGTTCGGTATGAAAATAACAAACTCGGTCCAATAATTAATGAGATATAGCCAAAAGACTTTTTTGTTATATTTCCTATTCTGTTGTTTTTTTATGGCCCCGACTGTCCTACGGTAAATTTTATGAAGCATATTTCTTGTATGGAGTTCTACGAAGGTTTAGACTGAAAATAATTAAAGTCGGTCCATTAACGACTAAAATATGAGCAAAAAAAATTGTATTCGAAATAATTTTATTTTTAAAAATTTTCTGAAAAAGGTGCGTTGGGATTCAATCCAACAACCTACTGGTTGGTAGTCACAATCGCTTCTTGTACACCACAGAGCAGTTGTATTTTTGTTAGTAGTTTACTCGTTTAAGAACATAATATATCTTATTTATTATAAAATACTAAAACTTCAAATTCTTGATGGAAATTGGTGTGGTTGTTGTAAATTGGGCCTTTTTGACAAAAAGTTTTTGTCACACATATATTACACACATACTGAAATGCGTTCATGGGCACATGTACACATTGTGTGTCTGCTTGTGTAAACTAAACAGTCTTAAAGTAAAGATTTGTTGTTTTTTTTGTTTGTTTCTTTAAACATTTTTTGTACGTTTATTAGTATAATATTATGCATGCGTATTACGGTATTTTTTATCGCTTACATTTTCTTTTCGTATATAAATAACCATAATTATTCTTTATATTATTTATATTAAAGAAATGTAATGGGTCGTCAAGACACTATGTAAATATACAAAATCAATGAAATCGAATTTTAGTTTTGTTTTAAAAATGTATTAATTTTTCATTTTTTATGACTATTTGTGGTTTCAGAAGAAAGGCAAAATTGATGCTTATATCCTATTTTATACTTGTGTAATTTTAATTATTATCTATATTCAGGTGCAGAGCGTACCTGCATTATATCAGAACCCGGTATTATTATTGTATTTGTACAATGTGATAAAAAATCTTTTGACAATTAAAATGTTGTTTGGATACTTAATAACACATAACAAAGCGGAAAAATCTCTTCCCGGCTAGAATTTGATAAGAAATGTTTCCTTCATTCTGTAACATCAGTGAGTTAATCTCCAAAAGCACTTTAATTAATTGCCTTTTCTATAAAATAAAAACAAAGTTTGATGTAAGAATTTAATTTGATATCAAGCTCCAAAATGTAATTAGCAAAGAAACTAAAAAATTGAAAACCCCGCAAAAGTAACGCATATTCTGGAAATTGCAACTGATATATTAGAAATTATTCCCAAAATTTATTAAAAAAATATCATATAATTGGCAATCGGCAGCCAAAAGTCTTCAAAAAATCTCTAAAATGCCAAAAATTCTTAAAAATATGCGAACATCAGGAAAATTGTTTGATTTAAGATTGATTAAAAAACAGCAAAATTATAGAGTAAAAAAAACTTAAAAAATATCATTTCCATTGTAAAAATCAAACTTTTATTAATAACTATTTTGTATTTGGAATAAAAATTTAAAATGCATTTGTATTTTGAATAAAAGTATTGCAAATACCTACTTTCCACAAATTTATATTTAGCTTCTAGATTGCGTTATCCAAGTGAATAATTTAATGTGGGCTTAATTAAAATGTATTCTAAGAATAGTTCGCAATACATCAAATATTTTTCAAACAATCAGTACCTATGAATTATGGATTTTTAGATCGGAATGTTTGGGGAAAATTTCCAAAACATTTGTAAAGCGTAGCGATAATAGTTCGCCAGCTGTACCGCGTCTAAAAATAATATAGGCATACATATTAATATTTAATTTTTTTTTTTTTTGCATATTTTCGGATTTTCCCCAATTCAACATGTACAAAATGATAAGTTAAGATCTTAGGAGATAAAAAATTGATTTCTTCATATTCATATAAAATTTACTGCTCTTACATTCATTAAAAAGACCTAAGAAATCATAGTTTTGCGGAATATCGCATTGTCGATAGCACGCACTACGAATTGGACGCGGATTAATGGATAAATATTACGAAAATAAGCCGAATTGGATTTGAGAGCAAAAAGCTTTCTGTTTGCGATTTTATCGTAATTTTTCATATTTAGTTCTCTGTCTTACAAAATAAACGCAGAAGAAGATTTAAATAAAATTTGTTTTTAATTAAATTCATGTGTTTTCTTAGCAGGCTGAATATGAATTACCGAATTCGTATTTTTTAAATCAATTGTGGTTGAAATTCGATTGTGATTCTGTATCAGAAATACACAGATTATATTGATCCAAAACCTTTAAAAAGATAACTATCAGAATACCACTAGCTTACATACATACGTACATCATACGAGTTTCAAAGAAAAAATTAAATTAATATAATGAATTAAAATATGTTGTTATATTATATAATTTAAAATTTTTTCTTACTCCGTCAAGTTATTTTTGTTTTTGGTATTAATATTATATTATATCAAATAAAAACGTCGACAACTTACTGAACTCATTATATAATTATTTGATCACTGTACAAAATCCTATCTGATAACATATTGTATATTTTTGAAAAATAAACCTTTAGTCGTTCATAAAATTGAAAAAACGCAAAAATTAAAAAAAAATATTATAAATGAGATTGTGCCTGGTTTTTAAAATAAATTGTGGAACAAACTTTTTCAAATAAAAAGTAAAAGTAATAAAAACAACTAAAATGTATCGAAAATTCTAAAAAACATAGCATTGCCACCGGGTAGGGTACGGTTTCAAATCCCGAACAACCATTTGATACATTTTAGTTATTTTTATTACTTTTACTTTTTATTTGAAAAAGTTCGTTTTTTAAAGAATTTTTGATAGCTTTAAATTATTTTCAATATGAAGATAATATTGGAACATTTTAATCATTAGACTAAAAGATTTATGTAATAGTTGGCGATTTTTTAAATCAATTTTGGGAGAATTTCTTCATTATTAAATCTTTTCTTACGTTTCAAATCATTTCTTTGTTTAGTCGAAGACCACTGGCTTTTTGATAAAGACGTTGAAACACTTCTTGGATGTGTGAAAAAATATATAAGTGCTAATAAGGGTATGTTAATATTTTTATAATGCACCCAGGCAAGAAAGTGTTACAAATTTGTTACGAAATTCCTAATTTATGGCTGACTTCATAAACGCAGTTTGCAAAGCAACACGAGAATGCCTTGTAAACTCATGCTTCCAGTGTTGCTTTGCAAGCTGTGTTTATGAAATCAGCCTATACTATGAAATAGAGATTAGAACCAATAATGCGTAAACGTTATACATTTTTTGTTTCCATCACGTGAGGGTGCGTCCGTGAGACGGTGAGAGGCATTTTTTTTGCTTTAATGTAATTTTTTCCATTTAAATTCTTTTTTTTAATTTTTTTTTTGTATTTCGTGGGCGTGAATTTTCGTGATTGTAACTTCTTTCGTCACTCCATACTATGGTGAAGGGTATATTAGATTCGGCACAGCCGAATATATCTCTCTTACTTGTTTAAGCTACATTTTATAATATTATTATTATTACAAATATAATATTATTTATTAACTTATATTTGCGCAACCACCGATTACTGTAACACCCTGATTAACGGAGAAAAATATTGACTTTTACATAACTCTTCCATTAAAGGGAATTTCGAAAAAATAACTTTTTTTAACGCGTGTGCTTGTAATTCGGTGCCATAGAAATTTAAGTGGAAGTCAGACGAAAATATTGATAATCGCAAAACATTTTTAACTGAAAGGCTTTTAAATCGATTGGCTATTTGTATTGAAGTCGTTTTTTGCCAGATTTATTTATTTTAATTCTTTTACTCTATATTCACATGAAGGAGCGGCGTTTAGAAATGTTCAAATAGCAAAATATCAGAAATTTTGGAGATTGTACAAGTTGAAAAATCACAATATGAAGACAATAAAGCCTTGAGTATTTCCATAGAATAGGCACCAGAAAATAACATTTTTTATTAAAATTTAGGTACTATTAAAAAAATTAAAGAAGCAATCTCCCAAAATATTAAAAACTCAAAAACGCAAACCAATATTTTAGCATTCTTCTTATTTATACGATTATACAAAGCCTTATTTTTTTAGCTTTGTTTTATAAGTGAATTTTGCATTGATTTCAATAGTGGTGTGTTTTTTAATGGTCGTTTATTACAACTTTTAGATGAAAGCAACATTCCCGATTTCCTTTCGGTTGTGCAAGTCTAGCACGTACTCCATTAGTATGACTATTACACTATTTAATACGTTATAAATGATGAATAAAAAACTAATAAAAACATTAACAACGTCGAAGATGATTTCAATTATTGGAAAAATCAAAAAGAGTTTTCTAAAACTTGATATGTTTTTCATGCTATCGTATCACAAACGTCAACAATTTGTGACAGGAACTTTTCTGCTTGTTTTTGTATTAAAAACATAATAAAGAATCATTATTTTTTGGCTAATGTTCGTAACGTTTTTAGTCAGAAAGAATTGGACATGAGACAATATTCCAAAAAAAAATTTAACACTAATTAATTTCAACTTACACTGCAGAACAGAAACAACGTTGTTTTTCGAGAGCCGCTACACTCCCATCATCAGTGTTCATGTGTGTTTCCATGTATCCGCCACTGTTTACGTGGCTCTAAGCCACCTTATCTTTAAGTGCATTTCAAAATTATAAAGAACAGGAACCATAAATAGTCCAGCCAAAAATAGTACTTTGAGCTGTCGGAAAGCCGGTTCTCGAGAAGACACCCTCCCGAATAATTTTAGGATACATATCCACCCCTATTATTATATCCATTGGTGCCGATTCATAGAAGTTATTGTCCGCAAGAAACAAGTCTGGAAAATTCTTCTTATAAGATTCTGGCAGAGATACTGATGGGGTCCTTAGAGTTATTCTGTTGTCTACGCGAAAGGTTCCTTCTATTCTTGACGTAGCATCGTATCTGGAACGTAGAGTTATCGGACAAACAGTTTCGTCGTGCAAGGTAAATGCAGTTATGTCTAACTTGTCGATAAATTTTTTGGACACCCAGAGTCAAGTAAACACCGAGCATGCGAAGTTTTGAATGCTATCTTCACCAGAACCAGAACTTCGAGAAGCAGGTACCTTTGGAATGATCATGCGCAAGACAGTTAGTACAGTATTTATTTACACGGACCGCACAAATGTGATCGCTTATGTTTATCGCCAAAAACTTTCTGCACGTGCGCAAAGAGTGAGGATAATTGCAAATTCTGCAGGGATATCTGTCGTAATCATTAGGCAAATTGGTGCCTGAGGCTTTAGGGTGAGATGAACGCGAGGGAAATTTTGGCATAGTAGTCTAGAACAAAAAAGGAAAGAAAATGAATTAGAAGAAAAATTGTAACAGGGAATACCGAAACCTAAGAAGGATGCGGCAGGCATATAAGTTGACGATTGGCCGTGTGATTACACCACGTTGTGTGATTACACCACGTTGTGTTAACACGTCCGCTACCGGAACGCGATTGTCTGTGCCAGTGTAAACTCTCTGAACCTTTCCAAGTCGCCACGCATTCGGTGGGAAGTTTTCGTCTTTTATAACCACTAGTGCATCTTCCTTTAGATTCTCCTATGCACGCTGCCATTTTATACGTTTATGGAGCTCCTTCAGGTATTCATATTTTCTTCGGTGGAAAAAATTTTGGTATATAAGCTTTAATCTTTTGCTTTAATCGATTTGCAATAGTTATGGATACATTCAACTGTGGATCTACAGGTGATAAAATCGGTGACCTAACGAGGAAATGGCCAGGAGTGAGGGCGGAAAGGTCGGAGGGTCCGTGGACATAAAGGAAATCGGTCTGGAGTTAGGACACGCTTCAATTCGAGTCAGTAATGTTGCTAGCTCTTCATACGTGTACTTATAACAGCCTGTTGTCTTGCGGAAGTGAGCCTTGAAGCTCTTTACTACAGCCTCCCACAACGCACCCATGTGTGGCCACCTGCGGGTATGAAATGCCAAGCGATAAACTCCTTCGTTATGGTCCTTGGGGTACCAACAAAGGTTGTTCCATTGTCGGAATACAAATGTAAGGGACATCCCCGTCAGGAAACAAAGCGACTAAAAGCTGCTAAGAAAGCGTTAGTAGAAAGATCGGATGTCACTTCCAAATGAATCGCCTTTGTGGCGAAACAGGCGAATACACATACATAACCTTTAGTAATACGACAGACTCTGCCGGAGTAGCTCTTTATATCAAAAGGCCCCGCGACATCGAGTCCGGTACTCGTAAAAGGGCGAGTTACTTTAATACGTTCTGATGGCAAATGCGCCATCATCTGTTTTTGGCATATCTTTTTGTATGTGGTACATATCTTGCACTTGCTACTAGTTGCTTTAATAAGATTCTTAGCCTTCGGAGTCCAATATTGCATTCGCAGGAGCATCAGAACTAGTTGATTTCCTCCATGTAAACTAATATCGTAGATGAACTTCACTAAAAGCCGTGAATACTGGCAGTTGTATGGAATAATTATGGGGTGTCTTTCATTGTACGAAAGCCCTGGGGCTAGCTCCCGCCGGACACACGAACGAATTATACCTTCTGCATCTAGAAAAGGATTCAAGTTTAGAATACTACTTGACTTGGCGACTTCGTGCTTGGAGGATAGAGCTTTATGCTCCTCTGGATATGCCGCCTTTTGACACACGGAGGTAAGGAGATCGCGAAGTGCAACGATTTCAGAGCTAGATAATACTCTGGGACTCTTGTAGAACGAGGAACGGACCTTTGGATGAGTTCTTTGGAAGAATCTATAGACATATGCCATTACACGCATTGCCTTGGAGAAGGAAGAGAATCTTTGAAGTAGATCTTCAAAATCTGTGAAATACGAGAAAAGGGCTCGGATGGATTTTACTTCCAGCTCAGTGCTAGGAACCCTGGAGCAGTTATTCATGCGCCAATTATTTGGAGAACGATGAAGACAAGGTGGACCTAAACACCATAAATTATTATTGGCAATGTCCTTTGGTAAAAGACCCCGGCTCGCTAAATCTTCCTCTGAGCTCACATGGTTTCATGCTGAGATATCTACAATCTGCGTTATATTAGCTACTCGATTTGCAACAAATGTTAGCCAATTACACGATGTTTTGCTAAGCCAAGAAAGGACGATTGTTGAATCGGTCCAGCAGAAAGTGGTATGCTTTGTGACCTCTAGTCTTGGCAACAGGCTCTCAACCATTTCTGCCAACCGAACTGCCCCACATAGTTCGAGTCTCGGAATGGAGAGATTTGACAGTGGATACTCGGATATATAGCGCTGCTGCGCATGCACTTTAAGAGGCATCGCAAAATACATGGAATTGGACCTCTGCAGCAAGAGTAAAATCAATTCATCGAGGAATACGTATGGAATGGATTTCTACTGAACAAGAGTATCGGGCACAAGAGGATCATCCCAACCACTACCATCCATCCATATCCTTTGCATCAGGATTTTCGCTATAACAATGCAAGGGGCTATCTAACCGGCAGGATCAAAAAGTTTGGCGATTCGAGAGAGAGCCTCCTTCTTGGTATTTTTGGATGGACATTGAAAGCGGCTTGCGGCAAAGTAAAATTCATCTGTGCAAGCATTCCACGGAACTCCTAAAGTTTATGCTGAGCTATTATCTTCGAATCTCAAAAAGCCTTCATGTAGAAGGTGCTTAAGTGGAATATCGGCTAATATCTCTTTAGAGTTGGATGTCCACTTTCTTAATGCAAACCCCGCTGATTGTAGTATTAAAACGAGTTCATTTTTAGCCTTGAAGGAGTCGCATTTAGAATGAGTACCAGCCACAACATCATCAACGTACATATAATTGCGAATTATGGCACTAGCTGCTGTATAATTTTCATGCGTATCTTCTGCAAGTTGTAGCAGGGTGCGAATTGCCAAATATGGAGCACAGTTCACTCCAAAAGTGACCGTTTTTAATTCATAATCTTTTAGGGGAGAACCTGGATCATCTCGGAATAGAATTCTCTGGTATACTGTATGGCTTGGATCTACTAAAATCTGCCTATACATCGTCTCAATGTCTGCGTTGAAAACAAACCGAAAAAAAACACCATTTTAGAATCAGCAACAGTAAATCGTTTTGTAAAATCGGACCCGTATGTAATAGAGAGTTCAAATTTAAGCCATTTGTGGAAGGAGAAGAAGTATTAAAAACCACCCGTACTTTGGTGGTAACACTATCAGACTTTATGACCGCATGATGTGGTAAATAGTAGGATGCCGGTTTGGATTGGACTTTCAGCATATGATCAAGATCTTCATATTCCTGAACAACTCTGTCGTACTCAAGTGTAAGGTTTGGATTCCGCATTAGTTTAGTCTCATTACGGAAGAACTGTGCCATTGCAATAGATCTGGAGCTACCTATACTCATAACGTCAAGAAACCCCGCTTTGAAAGGCAGCGATACTACATACCGACCTTCGGCATTTCTTCTCGTAGTTCGAGAATAAAGCTCTGCACATATCTGATCAGATGACGACATAAAGTTCTTCTTCGAAAGATTTTCCGACTCCCAAAAGCGTGGAATCTCTTTATCCAAAGAGATTTCACAGAAATATGAAACTATTTTGGAAGATGAAGTGGAGCTACGAGAAACAGGACCAGTAAGAATACACCCAAAGATGGTCTCTTGTGCAATCAATGAATTACAAACCTTGTGTCTAACAACCGAACAGATAATAGAAGAAAAATATCTCCACCGATTAACAAATCAATTTTAGAACTACAGTGAAAATTGGGATCGGCGAGACGAATATCAGGGAGACTGGCGAATAAAGAGTTAGGAACCGTATGAGACGTTGTCAAAATTGCAAAATTATCGATTAATTAAGTACCCAAAGTGAATGAGCATTGGCGTTGGACTTTAGCAGACACATAATTATTTAAGCCGGAAATTTGCGCGTTTGTTCGTTCGAAGGGAAGTTGGAGTAAGTGGAACAAACGCTCCGAAATGAAAGTGCCTTCGGAACCCGAGAGAAACAGTGCTTGTGCCCGATATTTCACGCCCTTATTTATTATATTTACCATCGCCGTTCCTAAAAGGACGTCCTTTGAGTGGGCGGCGTTATTAACATTGGATCGAGTAAAAGGCACTGAATCGGTATTAAGGCTCAAATATTTGCTTGTTCTGGAAATTGAAACAGAATTACTAATGTTAGTGGTTTCCTTATGAAGTCGCGTATTGTGCCTTTTGTTGCATTTGAAACAATTATGTTTGCTGTTGCAGTTTCTAACATTGTGCGTTTTTTAAAAGCAGTTCAAGCACAAGCCTTCCTTTTTTATCTCATTCAACTTTAGATTGTAATCCATATTCAGAAACTTTGGGCATTTACGTATTGCATGGTTTTCTTTGGGACATAACTTGCACTTTGGACCGCAAACGTTGACTTGAAAGTTATTGAGTTTGTTGCTTGAATTTGAGCCGTTTCTAGACTTAGAGTTATTTTCCTTGGAACTCAACGAACCCCGAATTTCGGACACCGATTCTAAAGTCCTATAGCGATTCGTTAGAAATTTATCTAATTCAGACCATTTAGGCATTGAAGTCTTATCCTTTAGTTATTGTTCCCACAGCGTCAATGTGTTTTCTGGAAGATAATTTGTACAAATGAAAACAAAAATTGGATCCCAGCTTTGAAAATCCATATCATACAGCTTCAAAGCGGATATACAGGAACTAATATCTCTCTGAAGCTGTTTCAATGCTTTCCCGGGCTCAGACGTAACGGTTGGAATATTGAACAATGTTTATAATTGGCCATTGACTAGGACCCTTCGATTCTCTAACCGTGAACATAGCTCTTTTCACGCTAAGTTGAAACCTTGATTTGTGAGTGGACTTTTCTTTACAATTTCTCTTGCTTCACCCTTTGTCTTTCGTGTTAAGTAGAACAATTTTTCGACATTGTTGGCCTTTGAGTTAGCAACTACAGCTGTAAAAATGTCATGAAATGTTGGTCACGACGCGTAATCGCGTCGTAGAGGGAAGTAATGCTGCCCTTTTGATACTATCCGACATCTCAGATAGTTTTGCCAAACAGTTGCAGTAAATTGTATAAGTCCGCTTGTACTTAGCTTTGTGTGCCTCTATGTCACTCTTAGCCGCCTTTTTAATAACTGGCATTTCCTCTTCATTGAGAAATTTTTCGTAAGTTTCTTTAACACGCACCCAGTCTGACTGCAACTCATTCCGATGGACTTCGAGATCGTGTACAGTCGACACTGGAAGTTGGATGTCATTAAGGTCTTTCTCGAACTCGACGAAATTGTCAGCCAAGCGAATAAAAAGTTCTAGTGACATATTCGAAGATGAGATCGAGTTCGTTCCGTTTAGAAAAGAAAAATTTAGTAAGAAAAAGGACCAACAATAGGAAAATCTACAGCTATAAGCTATTCTTTCACAACCCGACTTATCAAATTAAAATCCGTTTATCGGTATTACGGTTTTTATTTTCGTTTGGTCTTGGTAGCCTTTATGAAACAAGTGCAAATTTTAGAATTACAAAGAAAACAATCAAATCCCTGAGGCCAGATACGTTACGTTGCAAACAAACCTCTGCTCAACCATAAAATTAAAAAAAAATTAAAACATATAGTGCGAATGAATTTATTCTTTGCTTCTCTGCAAAAATAGTGTTTTCATTCACTTAGTGCACTGGAATTAATCAGCTGTCACTACAAATAAATTATGGAAACGGTCATTGAACTTTATTTTGTTGGAAATGTAAGTAATTCCTTGGAAGTGATATGTAACAATAGGTGCGTTCGTTTATGAAATTTAAGGGTTTTATTTTCAAGGACATAAATATAAATAATTCCCTTGGTTTTTAGTGGGAAGTGTATAGCAAAGGGAGTAGTTCTAAATCCTTGTTGAAAAATTTAATATTGGTTGGAATAATATCCTATCAAACTTCCGTAGCTGCTACCCTTAATTTACAATTGGCGAATAATAGCTATTTTTAATTAATTAATTTAAGTTAGAAAAAATTATAGCAAATAGGCGGAGAAAGTGAGAATATTTATTATCTTATAGCAAATTATTGTCTTATAAATTTGCAACGAACATGCCTATCTTCTTCACATACAAAAAAGGCACTTGTCTCTCTTGACATTGGAATATCAAAATCAAGCAGCGATGCCAATTTAGCGCTTTTCGCGCTAGATTTAGCGCTTTTTGACTACCCAAAAATCGCATTTTTTACCCTTAGCGCTTTTAAAAAAAAGCGCTAGATTGGCGCTTTTCATTTTTTAGTTTAGCTCCTTTAGCGCCTTTTCAACACAACTGTTCATTTTAACGAAAATCGTACGAACTTATTTTATAACATTTTTTGCAACTGCTCGTTTGAAGTTTTTCAATGCAAAAAAACTTAGTCTCGGTTCGCACTATGAAAGTTTCTTTCATGAAATTTCTAAAATTCTCTTTTAAAATTTCACTCGTGTCTGCACACTGAAAGTTAATTTCATGAAACTTAATATTATTTTTAACTTTTTTAATTTTAAAATTTCTATTTTGCACTCTAAAACAAATTTTTGATGTCACTAGCATCAAAAGAATTACAATACAAAACAGAATTTCAGTGAACATGAAAGTGTGTACCCGACACCATTCTTCTCTCCCCTCTCACCAACAAATTGCCAGTTTCATGAAATAAAATTTCATAGTGCGAATCGAGACTTAACGATTTTTGTTGTGTATGGGAGTAAATTTTTAAAGGTAAAAAATCTTTGATCTTTTTTTAGAAATAAATTACTACAAATATTTTCAGATGGAACGTTATGTACAAAAATACAGAAAAGTTTGGGAATCCGACACATCTTTCAAAAAATGGATCAGACCATTAAAAAAAGATGACACCAAAGCTTTATGTGTTTATTGCAAGTGTCACATTAATGCAAAACGTTCCGACCTTATGCGACACACTCAAACTAAGAAGCATGAAAAAGCGATGAAGCCCTTCAATGATATTGATCTTACGCAAACTGAAATTTCTTTTACAATAACTGCAACTGAAAAACAAAACAGCCAGGCAACGCATGCGCTTTACACTGCTATTCATAGCCCTTTTTCGTCAATGGACCATCTTGGTACAGTTTGCTGTACTGTATTTTCAGATAGTAAGGCTTCAAATTTTTGTCTTCATCGCACAAAGTGCATCAACATCATTACCAATATTTTAGCACCTCATTTTATAGAAAACCTTTTGGAAGATCTGAGTGAATCCAGTTTTAGTCTTATTTTAGATGAAGGTAAAACTTGACAATTTTTTAAATTCGATTTACTAACTAAATATTATTTATTATATTTTTTTTAAGGAACCGATGTTTCAGTTGAGAAACTTTTAGGAGTAGTAGTGCGCTACTATAGCTCCAAAACATCAACATTCGTAACGACCTTTTTAGGTCTTATAGATTTAAATGGTGGAAAAGCTGACGATCCTCTAAGTGGTTTAAAGCGGCTTATGAATTTATTAAATTTGGATATGAAAAAACTTCTGGCTATAGCAACAGATAATGCTGCTGTACTGATCGATGTAAACAATGGTGTCTTTAAAAAAATTAAAGAAAAATATGACTTAAAAAACCTGGTATTAATAAGATGTGTCTGCCATTCTTTGCAATTGGCAGTTTGTGTTGCTGCTGAACAACATTATCCACCGAATTTGAATTTTTTGGTTAAAGAGACACACAATTGGTTTTCCAATTCGTCAGTTAGACAAAAATTATACAACAAAATTTACAAATTGATAAACAATGATTCTGTTATGCCAACAAAAATTCCTATGGTGGCTCCAACCAGATGGCTCTCGATTGAACGAGCAATAAAAGCAATTTTAGGCATGTGGCTAGAACTAAAAACACATTTTATTATGGCACATGACAAGTCTTATGAAACGTCACTTCTGAAGAGTATGTATAACGACCCAAAAAACTTTATTTATATAACATATTTAGCTACAATTTTAGCTGAAGTTCAAAAGGTAAATCTCGCATTCGAAGCTCAAAATGCAGACCACACCAAGCTTTTCAATGATTTATATCGACTATTACAAGGGTTAACAAATAGAATTATTATACCAACTAATGACTTCGATTATTTAGAAGGTGATATTAATTCTTTACTTAATGAATATTGTCATTTGGGCTATAATTTTGAGAAAGCCTGCGTTGATAATAGTATTGAAGAATGTCAAAAACAATTAATTAAGCAAAAGCTCATACAATTCACCAAAGCTCTTATTAATGAAATAAGAGCAAAAATTCCTTTAAATTTTAAAATGTTAAAAAAGATATCATTATTTAGCGTAGAAAATATTTTTACAAACAAAACCGTAGATGTCATCACATTTATAAAAGAGTTTATAAATGATAAAAAGGAGATAGAAGAATTAGAAAACTGTCTGAACAATTTGAAGTTTGGTGAATGGAAAAATCGAGACAGAACTGATTTATTTTGGATTGAAGTACATAACTTCAAAAATTCTGTGAATGAAAATCCCTTTTTAAAATTATCAACTTTTGTAATCAATATATTATCCTTTCCATATTCTAATGCAGAAGTGGAGAGGACGTACAGCGTAATGAATTTCTTTAAACCCAAAATAAGAAACAGAATGTGTTTAAATACGGTTAACTCATTAATTCATATAAAATATGGTCTAAATATTAAAAACTCATGTTGTTCGGATTACAAAATACCTTCAAATGTATGCGCTAAAATCAATTCAAATGAAACATATAAAAAGTCGAAATTTTATATAAAAACTGTTTTATGGCCTGAAGATGAAGATGAAAGTAATAATATTTTATTCGAAAATGATCAACTCTAAACCGACTTCATCATTTTTATTTTACTCTACGAGTACAAAACATAGCAATGTAATGAACACGATCTTAAAAAGTGCAAATTAGCTTTAAGTTTTTTTTTAAATGAATAAAAAGCAATTTATTTTAAATAATATTTTTAGCGCTTTTTGTTTTATTAATATTTAGCGCTTTTTGTAGCACCCTCCGGCGCGTTTTGGTTACAAAAAGTTGGCATCGCTGAAATCAAGATATTACAGGTTTGAAGTGTACACACACACGTGATCACCAATAAATGTTGTACTGTAAAGAGAGTCACTTAGTATGAAGAGCATAAGCCAAAGTACTTTCAAGGGGAAATATCATAAAGTTGGCGTCTAGTATATACTTTATACTCTGAGTACCGCATGTAAACTCTTCTGTGCTCTTATGCAGTAAGGAAAAGGATTTTTTTCGAAAGTCCCAACTAAGGAGAAACGCTGGAGATTATTCCCTTTTATGTTTAAATGTTGAAGACTGAATAGCGGGGGAAAACAGATGCTAAATATACAAAGGGGAAATATCAATAATGGGAGCCGCTGAAGAGGAGAAATCTTAACGTATGTATATATAGGTGATTGTAAGCATATATTTATATATATATATATATGTATGTATATATTAATGCTAAAATAAAAAAGCGCGAAAAGAACGAACGATACCCTGCACGCCAGGCACTCGATAAATATAAGTATATAACTTTTCATTACCTTCTTATGGTTGTCTAATTTCGGCTTCCCCGTTACGATTTTAACGTCATTAATACCGCACTATTTTTTCCACCTTAATTTAGTATGTTTTGTACAAATAATTTGATTTGTAGCTAATTTTTTATGTAAAGCGTTCCCTTCTTTTAATTTTTTTCTTACAACTTCTACCACGATGCAACGACAAAAAAATGAGACGGTGAAGTCTTAATGAAATGCACTTATGTACTTACTAAGGCGGAACAAAGCAAAATAAATAAACCGTACCTTGTTAGTATATGCAGATGAAGAGATAAATAGTTATCGTATTTGTATGTAGAAAAATCTCAGAGAACTATTGACTTCCTCCTTCCAATCGGTTCGAAGGACCAAATGTTTTATTCAAAATCGGATGATGGAATAATTGATGGGAAAGATGAAAGGTCAATATTGTTGCTCGAGCCAATGGAACACATCAATCGTATATATG
The DNA here is from genome assembly GCA_956483585.1 of Gymnocheta viridis. Lineage (NCBI taxonomy): Eukaryota > Metazoa > Arthropoda > Insecta > Diptera > Tachinidae > Gymnocheta > Gymnocheta viridis. The sequence goes on along the minus strand of OY101442.1, from coordinate 50,141,209 downwards.
TATGTTGTTCGCTCAGAAATTGCCGTGAAACCCAGTAGTAAATGACACCACGAAATGAAAAGAAAATAGGTATAGGTATTACACCTTGTATGAACACAAATTATTTTATTGCGTAACTGTTAGGCAATTACCTCTTCGGGTGATGATAGATTAGCAAGTGGCTTAAAAATAAATTCATTTAAAAGGAAGTAGTATTTAAGGCATTTGGTCTGACTTGACGTTTAAGTTTAGGCATTAATGAGAAGTGAGATAGATAGCTATGCACATACCTAACTATCTCATAAATCGTATATAACACAGCTTTTGTAATTATTCTTGCCTCACAGGGCTTACGATCAAACAGAAGTGGTTGTTAAGGCATTCTGGCCTTAACAGATTTCTTTAAAAGAAATTAATGAAATGAATTATATTTTTTTACTTTCTTTTCATTAGTTTATTTATTTTCCTCATACGAACATTAAGAATATAATTATTTTATAGTTCAATAACATTTCCAAAAAAAAAGTCAGAAAAAAAATTCAAAATTATATCGAAACATTGTTCCATAAAAAGATTATTTTTGGTTGTAATATTATCAATTTCAATTCAGCTAAAAAAATAATTTTTAAGAATATCATAAAGATACACATACAAAATAATCTTTGATAGGTAACGTTAATTGTTTCTTGAGAAATAGTCAATGAGGGCTTTTGCATCGCTGGATACATTTTAAGTTTAAGGATAAAGTGTTCCATATTTAAATTCTGGATGTATTAAGATGTAAATATCTTGGTATCAAAAGAGTCATCCAACGAGTGGAATTTCCAAAAGCAAGTTTTTCATACAAATATGACGGAATATTTCTATATTGCTACAAAATTTCAATGTAGATTCAAATTTAACGAACATAAAATACAGCGATGTTTAAGCACAGTTTAATCAACCGTGTGTTTAAGCTTGGTAGCACTGAAATTCAAAATAACGAAAATAGAACATTCAGGAAAGCGCTAGAAAAAGCAACGAGAATCTACAAGATTGTTCGATTTCGGCTTGCCTGCAGGAACACCCAGGGTCCAGGCAAGAATCGAACCTGCGACCCCCAGATTAATAGTCTAGTACGCTAAGAACTAGTGTACGGGGGCTATCCCTTTGCGTTGATGTGGTGAAATAGAAAGTGTGGGTTCTTTTATAAATTAATTGGTTGTTGAAAGCACTAAAGTAGGGCGGGGTATGTGACAACAGGAGGTGATGCCACCATCCTTCTTTATTAAATACAATAAATACATGTACATTTCACTAGTAATAGCTTTGGCATTATACTAGTTTTTGGCACTTAGACTCTTAATCTTAAAATTGGCGGTGTGATGCTTACTAGGTGAGAAATAGTCGACGAACCCCAAACCGCTAGAGCTAGTCGAAAAATATGACGAGTCCGGCACGACTTCGGATGAAAAATTAACCTTTACCACGCATCATTAAACATACGCTAAACATTTTTGGCGGATTCTTACGGGGATTATAAACGCAAGAAATAAGAATCTTGTTAACATTGTTAGAAATTTTAACGTTTATAAACTCAATATTGGGATCGGCAGACACATTAAGAAATTTACTTTTAAGATAGCTTTTACTATATATAACATCACCTCCACCTTTTTTTATATTCACCCTGCTAACTTGCAACAATTTATAACCATTTATAGTACATAAGCGCATATCCTCTGTAGTGGAACGTCAACAAATAAAAGAGCACAATTTGGGAAGCTTTGAGGTGTGAGGGAGTATCTGAAAAGTTAATAAGACTCATCAAAGAGCTTTATAACAGCGCGCAGTGCTTTATATCGCATGATGGTTGTGCAAGTACTGCCATTAACATAAACGTAGAAGTCCGTCAAAGCTGCGTCTTATCGCCATTGCTATTTAATATAGTACTTGACGTAGTGTTTAATAACTCTATGACGGGGAATCATGGCATAACTTGGGGTCTGTCTGGCAACCTAGACGACTTTGATTGCGCGGATGATGTCTGCCTTCTTTCCCATCGATTTTCAGATGTGCAAGCCAAGATAAAATCTTTTGCTGAACGCGCGGCTAAGCGAGCTTACAAGTCAATATTAGTAAGATTAAGTCGATGCGCACTAACACACCAGTTGCTAGAAGTTTTCAGCTTACGGGCCAATCCAATGAGGATGTCCATTACTTCTGTTGTTTGGGAAGCCTAATATCTAAATGCGGAGGCAGTAAAGAGAATATCCAGAATAGGTTATGCAAAGCTAAGGAGGCATTCGGCATGCTTAATAAATCGTGGAGGTCCAGTAGCAAAATTATTATTATTTGTTCTCCTCTACGTCTACGAGACTTGGAACTTATACAAATGGGAAATACAAAGCTTGCGAGTCTTTGTCAACCGATGTCTTAAACGTATCCTCGGAATTTTCTGGCCAAATAGCATCTCCAACATCGATATTTTGAATCGATCACGTCAAACACCACCAGATGTGGATATACGTTTCCGGAAATACAAATGAGTGGGTCACACGTTGAGAAAGCCATCTGATGATATTACGAGACAATCCATTGAATTTTATCCTCAAGGATACAGAAGACTCGGCAGACCTGCTAATACCTGGAGGCGCCAAACCGAAAGCCAACTACGCGACCATAACGTTTCGTGGAGCCAAATGAAACGACTGGCGACAAATAGGGAAAAATTGAAACCCTTTGTTGAGGCCTTATGTTTCACTGCGAATTAAAGGACTAAATATATATATATATATATATATATATATATATATATATATATATATATATATATATATATATATATATATATATATAGTATGGTGAGTTTCAGATACTTCATAATTGAACAAAGTTTCAGTCACACATATTATGTCCACTTTAGAATTCTCAAAATTTTTTCTAACATAATAGTTTGAGATAATTTAAATTTCTTGCATTAAAGTGCATAATTTGTAGACCAGAGTCAGAGGGATAAAAATTTCGGGAAAATCCCCAGGAATTTTTGGGGAAAATCTCTTTTTTGAGGATAATATATTATTATAAATCTTGTTATTTAGTTTTTTTTTGTACATATTGACAAATCATGCTTTTCTGCTTGATGATGGTAACATTGAAAACATTCGCAACAAAATGCAGTATCATTTATTAGAATCTCTTCTTAGAATAAATATACATGAATAAATATTGTGCTAACACTTTTTAATACAAGTAACATATGCAACAAAATTGCGTTGGCTGATCAACCAGAAGCTTTTGATTCTGAAATGATAAACATTGATAGATAGTGGTTTTTTGTGCGTTTTTTTACGAAAATCGCTCTTGAAACACTATAATCAAGGCGAATTCATAACAGGTGGTCTTGAAAGCGCAGGTGATTATTTTTTATCCTTGCATCTTTTTGCATTTTGATCTGTGTTATTTGTCAAAATATGTTTATATTTGATTTACATATACTGTTTGACGTTTGCCTTGCAACTAATTTTGACAAAGAAAGCATGCATTTTTCAAAGCGAATTGAGGCGAGTCTACCTGTTATGAATTTGCCTTGCACTATAATGTGGTAACTCAGTTCAACTTCCTACGGACAAAAATTGATATTCAACCAGTTCAAGTCAGTGATGGCAAAATTTGTACAATTGTACTTTTTTTAGTCTTATTCAAAAACGAAAAGTTCCAATGGCTTATTTAGTACAATTGAGGAATTTCCCCAGCGTTAGTAATTTTATATGGCAACTCATCATTGCAGTCATTTTACTGTGAATTAATTTGGTTTTATACATTAGCACTTCTGGACCGTTTATAGCAGAGAGCACGATAATTTTCCCTTGGCTAGTGAAAGATCGCAATTATAAAAGATGTAAAGCATGTAATGTCAACATAATGGGTAGCATAGTACACATTAAGTGCCATGCATTGTGCGACAGCCACAATAAAAAAGTTTAGCCATGAAAGCAACACCGAAAACTGCGATTTCTGGGCAACAATTAAAAAATAAACAAGTAAGAGAATATATTCGGCTGTGCCGAATTTTATATACCCTTCACCATAGTATGGAGTGACGAAAGAAGTCAGAATCACGAAAATTCACGCCCACGAAATAGGAAAAAATATATTTAAAAAAATAATTTAAATGGAAAAAATTACATTAAAGCAAAAAATTGCCACTCACCGTCTCACGGACGCACCCCCACGTGGTGGAAACAAAAAATTAATCACGATCACGCATTATTGGTTATAATCTCTATTTCATAGTATAGGCTGATTTCATAAACACAGCTTGCAAAGCAACACTAGAAGCATGAGTTTACAAGGCATTCTAGTGTTGCTTTGCAAACTGCGTTTATGAAGTCAGCCATAAATTATGAATTTCGTAACAAATTTGTAACACTTTCTTGCCTGGGGTGCATTATAAAAATATTAACATACCCTTGTTAGCACTTATATAATTTTTCACACATCCAAGAAGTGTTGCAACGTCTTTCTCAAAAAGCCAGTGGTCATCGACTAAACAAAGAAATGATTTGAAACGTAAGAAAAGATTTAATAATGATTAAATTCTCCCAAAATTGATTAAAAAGATCACCAACTATTACATAAGTCTGTTAGTCTAATGATTAAAAAATGTTCCAATATTATCTTTTAATTTAAAGCTATCAAAAATTCTTAAAAAAAGAACAAACTTTTTCAAATAAAAATTAAAAGTAATAAAAATAACTAAAATGTATCAAAAATTAAAAAAAAATTAATAAATGGTTGTTCAGGATTTGAAACCGTACCCTACCCGATGGCAATGCTATTTTTTTAGAATTTTCGATAAATTTTAGTTGTTTTTATTACTTTTACTTTTTATTTGAAAAAGTTTGTTCCACAATTTAATTAAAAAACCAGGCACAATCTCATTTATAATATTTTTTTAATTTTTGCGTTTTTTTTTCAATTTTATGAACGATAAAAGGTTTATTTTTCAAAAATATCCAATATGTAAAATATTATGATATCCAATTTAGACAGCAACAACCGAAAAAGAAACAAAATACCTGGTTGCAGTACATTGACATAATAATACATAATATTGAAACTACGGGAAAACCAGTAGCCGAAAGACCGCGAAGACTGTCTGGCGATAAACTAGCTGCAGCAAAATTGGAAATTGAGTTTTTATTGGATCAAAGTATTTGCCGCCCCTCGAAAAGCCCAGTAGCTAAAAAAATGGTGGTTGGCGAGCAGGTGGAGACTACCGGAAGCTGAATTCGCAAACTGTTCCTGACCGTTATCCTATAGCCAATATCATCGATTTTGTTGGAAAATTGCATAGTAAATTTGTATTTTCAACTCTTGATTTAGTGAGGGCCTACTACCAAATACCAATGGCTGAAGAGAATGTAAAAAAGACAGCCGTACCCCTTTTGGTTTGGTAGAATTTTTATTCATTCCTTTTGGTTTAAGAAACGCCACACCAACGTTTCAAAGGTTTATGGATTCTGTTTTGAGGGATATTGATTTTGTTTACTGCTACATTGACGACATAATCGTCATGTCTGAATCTATTGAAGAACACCACAGGCATTTACGCGGAATTTTTGTACGTCTTCGTTCTCACAGTTTAACCACTAATGTTAATAAATGCCATTTTGGCCAATCTGAGGTACAGTTTCTGGGCTACGTCTTCAATGGAAATGGCTGTCGGCGGCCAACGGACCGTGTCACTGCCATAATGAATTATGAAAAACCCGAAACCATATGCGAGCTTCGCAGATTCCTTGGTATTATGAACTACTATCGCCGGTGTGTTCCCCACGCGACGCAACTAAAAGCACCGTTAAATGATTTTTAACAAATTCAAAGAAAAACTATGAAAAGAAGGTACCGTGGACACCTGAGACCGAAAATGCCTTTTTGCTATGTAAGCGTAGTATGAGTGATATCACTCTGCTAGCACATCAAGCACCGAACCCAAACCTAGCTCTCCCAGCAGACGCTTCTGATACAGCCATTGGAGCTGTACTCGAACAGGAATTTGAGGGTATGTGGAGACCAGTCGGTTTTTTTCTCGTAAGATATCATAATCCGAAAAAAACTACAGCACTTACGACCGCGAACTGCTCGCAATTTTTGAGGCCGTGAAGTATTTTCGGCATTTTCTCGAAGCACGTCATTTTGTGATCAAGATCGATCATCATAGAGAGGATTTTGTACAGTGATCAAATAATTATATAATGAGTTCAGTAAGTTGTCGACGTTTTTATTTGATATAATATAATATTAATACCAAAAATAAAATAAATTGACGGAGTAAGAAACAATTTTAAATTATATAATATAACAACATATTTTAATTCATTATTTTAATTTAATTTTTTTTTTAAAGTCGTATGATGTACGTATGTATGTAAACTAGTGGTATTCTGATAGTTATCTTTATTTATCTGTATTGCGGTTGGACCAGACAATAAAGGTTTTGGTTCAATATAATCTATATATTTCATATATAGAAACACAATCGAATTTCAACTTCAATTGATTTAAAAAATACGAATTCGGTAATTCATATTCAGCCTGCTGTCCGTCTGCTACATTTTGGTGTATTAAGAATTAAGGCCTCAACACAATATAGAAACATAAATTTTATACCATTCTCTTGGAATTTTTCATAAAATTATTCCGTTTGAAAATAACAAACTCGATCCAATAATTAATGAGATATAGTCAAAAGACTTTTCTTGTTATATATCCTATTCTGTTGTTTGTTATGGCCCCGACTGTCCTACGGTAAATTTTATGAAGCAGATCTCTTGTATGGAGTTCTACGAAGGTTTAGACTGAAAATAATTGAAGTCGGTGCATTAACGACTAAAATATGAGCAAAAAAATGGTTTCGAAAAAATTTTATTTTTTAAAATTTTCTGAAAAAGGTGCGTTGGGATTCAATCCAACAACCTACTGGTTGGTAGTCACAAGCGCTTCTTGTACACCACAGAGCAGTTGTATTTTTCATAGTAGTTTACGCGTTTAAGAACATAATATATCTTATTTATTATAATATACTAAAATTATAAATTCTTGATGGAAATTGGTGTGGTTGTTGTAAATTGGCCCTTTTTGTCAAAAAGTTTTTGTCACACATATATTACACACATACTGAAATGCGTTCATGGGCACATGTACACATTGTGTGTCTGCTTGTGTAAACTAAACAGTCTTAAAGTAAAGATTTGTTGTTTTTTTTGTTTGTTTCTTTAAACATTTTTTGTACGTTTATTAGTATAATATTATGCATGCGTATTACGGTATTTTTTATCGCTTACATTTTCTTTTCGTATATAAATAACCATAATTATTCTTTATATTATTTATATTAAAGAAATGTAATGGGTCGTCAAGACACTATGTAAATATACAAAATCAATGAAATCGAATTTTAGTTTTGTTTTAAAAATGTATTAATTTTTCATTTTTTATGACTATTTGTGGTTTCAGAAGAAAGGCAAAATTGATGCTTATATCCTATTTTATACTTGTGTAATTTTAATTATTATCTACATATATTCAGGTGCAGAGCGTATATGTATATGTACAATGTGATAAAAAATCTTTTGACAATTAAAATGTTGTTTGGATACTTAATAACACATAACAAAGCAGAAAAATCTCTTCCCGGCTAGAATTTGATAAGAAATGTTTCTTTCATTCTGTAACATCAGTGAGTTAATCTCCAAAAGCACTTTAATTAATTGCCTTTTCTATAAAATAAAAACAAAGTTTGATGTAAGAATTTAATTTGATATCAAGCTCCAAGATGTAATTAGCAAAGAATTGAAACCTCGCGAAAATAGCGCATATTCTGAAAATTGCAACTGAAATATTGGAAATTATTCCCAAAATTTATTTAAAAAAATCATATAATTGGCAACCAATCTTGAAAAAATCTCTAAAATGCCAAAAATTCTTAAAAAATATGCGAACATCAGGAAAATTGTATGATTCAATATTGATTAAAAAACAGCAACATTATAGAGTAAAAAAAACTTAAAAAATATCATTTCCATTGTGAAAATTAAACTTTTATTAAAAACTATTTCGTATTTGGAATAAAAATTTAAAATGCATTTGTATTTTGAATAAAAGTATTGCAAATACCTACTTTCCACAAATTTATATTTAGCTTCTAGATTGCATTATCCAAGTGAATAATTTAATGTGGGCTTAATTAAAATGTATTCTAAGAATAGTTCGCAATACATCAAATATTTTTCAAACAATCAGTTCCTATGAATTATGGATTTTTAGATCGGAATGTTTGGGGAAAATTTCAAAAACATTTGTAAAGCGTAGCGATAATAGTTCGCCAGCTGTACCGCGTCTAAAAATAATATAGGCATACATATTTATATTTAATTTTTTTTTTTTTTGCATATTTTCGGATTTTCCCCAATTCAACATGTACAAAATGATAAGTTAAGATCTTAGGGGATAAAAAATTGATTTCTTCATATTCATATAAAATTTACTGCTCTTACATTCATTAAAAAGACCTAAGAAATCATAGTTTTGCGGAATATCGCATTGTCGATATCACGCACTACGGAATTGGACGCGGATTAATGGTAAAATATTACGAAAATAAGCCGAATTATGGGTTGGATTTGAGAGCAAAAAGCTTTCTGTTTGCGATTTTATCGTAATTTTTCATATTTAGTTTTCTGTCTTAAGCTAAATACTCTGTTCATCATTTCGTGCGAACTGCTGTCAAAAGTCCATATAAAAAAAATTCATGCGAAATAATTGCAAAAAAAAATGGCCGAAGTTGTACTCTGTTCAAATTGTGAAAACATACGAAATGTTTCTGGCAGCATGATTTTTTCAAATACAACATGTTTCTGGCAACATATTTTCCAACTGCGAAATAATGTAAGCACCACTTATTTCGTGCGGAATTGCGAACAACAGATGCTCAGCTTTTAATTAGCATTGAATTTGTTGCGCACAATTAACTAAAATAAAGGAAAATAGTGTGAAAATAACATAAAATGAAGGTATGGGATTGAATGAGAACGTGTGTCTTCAAAGCAGCACAAGCTCATATAATTATTTTGTTCTCCATTTGTTTTCACACATGGTTTTTGTTTACATAAGAAAAACAATGTTGCTTACTTCAAGGCAATAAAAACGATAAATTTCTTCTAAATCGTAGTGTTGTCACCACTGGCTAATTGTCAAAATTTTCAAACGAAATAATCAATGTTGCTCAACATTTTTCGCAAATTCAAACAGAGTACTTAGCTTAACATATGAAATATGCCGACATAGGAATTCGCTGATAATTTTAGTCATATGTTTGTCAGCATATATGTATGTACATATATGCTGTTTCAACGTAGCGTCTAAATATACATAGCTTAAGGATTAAAGATTTTTTGAACGCAGTGCCGGCTTAGCGTTGAAATATAAATACTATCGACGCATTATTATTTTATTGGAGTATTTTGCTGTGCATTTTTATGTTGTGAATATTGATTTTGTGGTGCAGATTTTAAAATAAAAATAGAAAATTCCTGCCAAGAAAACTTCTATTTAACAAATTTAAATTATTCCTTTGCAGCACTTTCATTTCTTTTCAATTGCTTACATTAGTCAGCTGTTCATTTCCCAATTATTTAAAATGCCGTTTCTAAGTCGTAGCTGTTGGGCTCATCAGTTGACAGCAGTTTCAAACAGTTGCGCTCAACAGCTACGTCTTATGAAAGCGACCCATGTATAGCTAAGTACTCTGTTCATCATTTCGTGCGAACTGCTGTCAAAAGTCCATATAAAAAAAAATTCATGCGAAATAATTGCAAAAAAAAAATGGCCGAAGTTGTACTCTGTTCAAATTGTGAAAACATACGAAATGTTTCTGGCAGCATGATTTTTTCAAATACAACATGTTTCTGGCAACATATTTTCCAACTGCGAAATAATGTAAGCACCACTTATTTCGTGCGGAATTGCAAACAACAGATGCTCAGCTTTTAATTAGCATTGAATTTGTTGCGCACAATTAACTAAAATAAAGGAAAATAGTGTGAAAATAACATAAAATGAAGGTATGGGATTGAATGAGAACGTGTGTCTTCAAAGCAGCACAAGCTCTTAAAATTATTTTGTTCTCCATTTGTTTTCACACATGGTTTTTGTTTACATAAGAAAAACAATGTTGCTTACTTCAAGGCAATAAAAACGATAAATTTCTTCTAAATCGGAGTGTTCTCACCACTGGCTAATTGTCAAAATTTTCAAACGAAATAATCAATGTTGCTCAACATTTTTCGCAAATTCAAACAGAGTACTTAGCTTTACACAGTAAACGCAGAAGAAGATTTAAATAAAAAATGTTTTTATTTAAATCCATCTGTTTTCTTAGCAGGCTGAATATGAATTACCGAATTCGTATTTTTTAAATCAATTGTGGTTGAAATTCGATTGTGATTCTGTATCAGAAATACACAGATTATATTGATCCAAAACCTTTAAAAAGATAACTATCAGAATACCACTAGCTTACATACATACGTACATCATACGAGTTGCAAAGAAAAAATTAAATTAAAATAATGAATTAAAATATGTTGTTATATTTTATAATTTAAAATTTTTTCTTACTCCGTCAAGTTATTTTTATTTTTGGTATTAATATTATATTATATTTTTTAAAGGGGCGAAAAAAATAAATCTCGATTTCCCAAAAATTTTAAATGAGCGAAAAAGCACGTTTTGTTCTGCGGCTCCTCATATGTATGTACATATGTAAATGTGTATCAGACATGTTCCAGAGAAGTACATACAAGTAAATGGTGTTTTGATTTCAATAAAAATTATTAGTTTGCTGTCACATTTTTATTATAGAAATATTTGTAATGTAAATAGATAACAAAGTAATAATTTTTAATAATATCAAGAACAGAAACTTTAATGGCTAAGCTTCCTTTAATTCTACTTCTCTGGAACCTGTCTGTATGTTTAAAAATGCATATCTAACCTTTAAAAAATTTTTCTGAAGGTTTTGGTATATTGCTTCCAGTACAATAGGCACGAAAGCTGCTATTGTGTTCCGCGAAAGCCGTGTGAAGAATTCCAAAGACTTGTAGAAGTCTCCAGTAGCTATGTATCTTAAAGTGACACATAACATAACGAATAAATTAAATCCCGTAGAAGGAAAATGAGAATTAAAATTCGATATTCGAAAAAATTTGTAACACAATAAACATGTCCGTTCCCCCTATCAAAACCATCTATCGCCTGCAAAATTTAAACAACAAAAATATAAACAAATGCAAAGATTCTGTGATTATCGTTAAGATGTGGTCTGTCTCCTTACGATAAGAACTTTTTCTTAAAATCCCTGTCAAACCATCGTATACTTCATAGATTTCATAAATTTTTTAATAATGAAAACTTGACATTATATAACTTCAATATTCTTCGTGCCGAAATTAAGCTAAAAAAAACAAAAACAACTCCGCAGTGCCTTAGCATGTGTGGTTTAACTTACATCAAAATAACAGCTGACAGCAATGCTATACAAGTGGGTGAGAAAGATCATTTATATAATTTATTTCGAAGATCCGAACCTTCTTCTATTGAAAACGAAATCTGAACCCTTAGACTGCATTTTTTTAATTAAATACATTAACAAAAATTCTTTTTTTACTCTAATCTTTTATTACTTTCTGTAATGTATTATAGTAGTAATGGCAACAGTGGTTGTAAGTTGTATTCTTCATTCTCTTATCAATATCTTCATACATAAAAATAACAGATTGTCATACCAACGTTTTTAATCCATTGTACTTTTTGACCTTTAGAATACACAAGTGAATTAATAAAAAAAGGATTTTTTGTATATTTGAAATATTATTAATCGTGTTATTCTTAATACACAACACTTTCTACCTCAATGTTCATGCTTTTTTATTTCTAATGATTCGAAAATTTGTATTAGCTGTGTTCATTTACTTAAATTTTGTACAAATTTGTAACAATTGTTACTAGAAAGCGTTCATTAACCCAAAAAATTTGCAACGAGAGAGCGTCGAAAGAAAGTAAAAAATTGAGAGACAGAAAAATTCCCAGTGGGAAAAGGTAATGAATAGTAAACGAGAGAGGAATGTACAGCATGTATAATTTTTCATTCCAGAATTCATTACTGCTACCACTGAACATGTCCTACGAAAGTAATGAACAAGCAAAAACAATACATTCCTTCTTCGTAAGAAGTGGTAATATACGTGGTAAGCAATGTGTAATTTTCGTGTGTGATCAAATTACCTTCTCGTTTCCAAAGGATTGCATTGTTTTGCTTTGGAAAATAATACATCATATCTTCCGTTACGTATGTATGTAATCAATGACCAGTTTTCCCGCTAGGTTCTTGCAAGTTTTTACAAGTAAAATTTTTACTTGCAATAATTATTCAAACCGCTGTTTTGTGTTTGTGTTTACAAAACAATATTTCTAAATTAAGTTAAAAATAAAAATATTTTAGGAAATTGTAAGTAAATGTAAACTTATAAAACGATAAAAAGTATTAAAAAGATAACAAATTTATTTTTGTGTAACTTAGGAACAGCAGAAGCAAAATAAGGCCCAATAATTGACTTCGTATTTAAATGTCATTTAGCTAATTGCCACTTAAATTTAAGTTGCATTTAAATACAGTTTGAGTTTTTCAGTGTGAAAATATTGTTTGTATTTAATTACGATAAAAATAAGGCAGCCTCACGAAATTCTATCAATTTTCTTAGAGAAACAGCTGTTGAACAAAATTAAAGAAAAATTTCTAATGTGAATTCTTTTTCAGGCTGAAAATAACAACAATGATAGGTTGCTGAAATGTTTTAAAAGTTTGAAACAATTTTAAAAAACATTAAAAAAATAATATTAATAAAAGAAGCTAAAATTTCACTCCAAAAGATGTTGATTTTTCAATGGCCGCAAATTTTTTGTTTACTTTGTTGCGCGAAACACCAACACGCAAGCAAAAACATGTTTGTGTATGTATGTGTGCAAAACTTAAATGGACTTTAAATGCAGAAGAATGGTCATTTAGGTTTCATTTAAATGTCACATAATTTTGTACTGAAAAAATGAAATTGGTACTTAAGTGGCATTTAAAGATAAATGATACTTAAATGAGTAGTATCGGGCCTAATAAGATGTCTAATGGAAGTGAATTAAGCAACACAGTATCTGGTACATCAGTGGCAAAGGATGCTCCGGCAAACAGAGAGACCAGCTGTTATTTTTAGTTTTGTAAATATTATGAGTACCTAGCTACTCGATAATTTACACTAAGCAGGCAATAATTTAATTAGTTCAGATATATATTTGCAAATAAATTTAAATTAACACATAATTTATTAAATTACTTTTTACTGCTTTTGGGGTTTAATGTTGGCAGCAACATGATATTTTATTTTGGATAAAGCTTTTTATTACAATGAAAATTGCTTATATTTGTTTTCTTTAAAAAATTTATTTAACCCGTTTTTCATTATTTCCGATGTTTGATATGTGTAGGCTAATTAAAAAGAGATATTTTATTCATTGATTTTATTCAAAAGTAGCTAATCACCCTAATCGTGTTTAGCGTATTTCGACTATGCCTAGTTCTAGATTAAATAAAATTTCAAAACTTTTCATTATTCTATTACAAATCGTACTCGAAAAGCGCCAGTCACGACAATGCTGAATATAAATGAACATAATCACATTATTTTTTAATATGTAGAAAATGAATGTAAAATCAACCGTAGCTATACACACGGTCGTCATATGTCTTAAAATAATAAAACGAAAAAATATGACTGCTGTGAACAACCCCTCATAATTTAGTGTGCTATTTTATATTTGAGTCAGCTGATAAAAAACAATAAAAAAACGGAAAATCGTTACAATCATAAAAATTCTATATTGGAATGCCGAAAATAAGTGAAAAAAAACGAAAATAAAAGCTAGTTTGTGCAAAAACTATAGGGTCCGCCAGATAACTTTTTTTTTAAAAACAGGGCGCAAAACATCGAGTGTAGCTTCGGCTGTGTGGCTCGTAGCATCGTCCTGTTGAAACCAAATGTTGCCAATATCCTCCTCTTCAATTTTTGTGAACAAAAATTCGTTCAACATGGCCCGATAACTGTAACGGCCACTCCTTGCTCATTTTCGAAGAAAAATGGCCCAATATGCCTCTGGACCAAAATCCGCACCAAACAGTGACTCTTTTTGGGTGCGTCGCCTTTTCAATGTATGCGTGCGGGTTTTTTGCGCACCAAATGCGACAATTTTACTTGTTTACATACCCGCCAAGATCAAAATGAGCTTCTTCTGAAAAGATGATTTTTTTGTCAAAATCGGCATCTTCTGTAAGTCGATCGCAGGCAATATTTCCCAGCGTTGTTTAAGCGTATACAGAACCATATTCGTTCATCGGAAGGATAAAACTAGTTATCTGTCAAATCAGACATGAGCTAAGTGTTACCATTCACGAAATAAGCACTAGTTGAAAAAACGGCAGATGGCGGACCCTATACATTACTGTTTAGTTGTGACAAAACAAGAACACAGCATAAATAGTCTTATTATTTTAGGACTTTTTTGTTTGAAGCACAACAACAATTTTTTGAGACGTCATAAAATAATAAGACATTATGACAATATGACATGATAGAACATCGTTTGAATACCCCAATTGAGTATATACTGCTGTCATACAAGTGTTGTTGTGCTTTTTCATGGGAATTGCTAAAATTTATTTTTTATTTTAATTTGTAATAGCATTTTTTCTCAATGTTATATTTTACTTATTCAGTAAAATATTGTTTATTAAAAACATATTGAAATTGATTAGTTCATATTCGCATTCCACTGCGTCATTACTTGCATGATATAAACATGAGGAACTCTTATTGATATCTCCGTTTCGCCAGATAAATTGCTGAGCAACCTGATCTTCTTTGCAATTATGCACCTGACGAAACATTTCTTTGATGTTTCCACAAATCGCTAATTTCTTTAACGAAACCCATACAGAAAAGAAAGTAACGATGCCTTTAAATCAGAGCCTCTCAATGGCATCGGATATAAGAAAACACCTTTTACTTTTGCCGCTGCATCCCACACTAAAAGAACTTTACCTTATGATTCCATTCGAATCTTCCACCTTATTTTGTTTTTATATTTTTGGGATATAACCTTTTTAAATGAATACTTCAATTCGTTTCAAGAAACTGAAGACGTTTTTGGTATTGCTAAACTAGTACTAAACAGACAACGTGGTAGAATAATACAGGTAGTAACGAAGCTACAACACTGCTTTTAGGTTCAAAGCTGTCAAAAAGCACAAAAGAAAAATTACAAAATGGTTGCATTTTCTGTTCTACAAAGATTTTTGTTTCTTTTCTTCCTCTTATTTGCATTTGAAGCAAATGTTAAAGTGTGCTTTTTTAGTAGTGTGGGTTCGTATTAGTAATACATAATCAAATTTCGACAGATCCGAACCCAAAAAAATCCGTTAACGTTTCGATACTACCTGTATTATTCTACCATGTGAGCCTGTAACAAGCTCGTATGTTGAAACACAAATTCTTAAGAGTATGGCGAGCAGATACAAAAACAGTATGCTGTATTAACTACGCATCTACTCGAATATTTCAAATCATAAAAACAAGTACTCGTTGCAGTTCTCTGATATACTTAGCCCTAGAGTACTAACATGATTTTTTTTCTACATTAATACTAATTGTTAGTCAAATCGGCTAACATGAATATAACTCCGATTTTTTTTTGTTAGCTTCACATGAAATAATTTTAATATTTTTTTCATTTGATAACTTATTTTGTCCAGTGTCTTAAAAACAATAATATGAAAGTTTTCCAAAATAATTTAATTTTTGTATTTATGTATTTCATTAAAGGTGCTCTTCTAGGAACACTTCCGCAAACACAAATTTTTTAATGAAAAATAAAAGTAAAAAAATAAAAAACAAAAAATTTTAAATTCATTGGTAATATAAGAAAACATGTCAAATAATACTGAAAAGGAAAAAAATATTTTTTAGAGTTTTATCTACAATTGTGATATGCTCCTGTTAGTCATTTTGACTAACATGACCTCAAAAACTCAAAAATAGCATTACTTACCGTAGCAAAGTGACCGTTCAAAGCAAGACCGTACCATCAACTGAGATTACAAAAATATGAGATCTTTCCATAGCAACAAAAAAAGTTACACGCAAAAATAAAAACAGTGTTAGTCAAAATGACTAACATTAGTACTGCAGGGTTAAAAAAGATAAACTTCCGATCCATATTTCTCTGATGAACTTAGGGAGTCTATATATAATAATATTTATGTAGACAAATTATAATGGCAAGAGAGAATTCAAAGGAACACGAATACTCAACCGACTGACCGCTAGTGGATATCAATGGCTCCTGCGTTCTTGAATTTTCTAAATAAAGTAATAATCGTCAATAAAATAAGTAGCTATTCGCTTTTTCTTCGTAGTAGCTATTCGCTTCATTTTTTTTAACAATAACAATGTCCTCAATACAACCATTTATAAAACATAAAATTCAAACTTATAATCATAACACACTTTTGTATGAAAATTGCCAACAACAAAAATACAATACATAGTGTATAGTTAGACGATTACGCAACACATACGACGTTAACACGAGCTTGTGAATTGAACAAATATTTAGTTTAAAAAAAGGAAAAGACAATTTAAATATTCCAAGAATTTAAATGACCAACATGGCGAATGGACTTACTTCACTCCTAAAATGAACGACCCATATAAAAAATCATCACTTTTAGCAGGTGTATTTTTTACTACATCTTAAGAAATTTAATAGCATTTTTACTCATTTTTAAGATATGTATGCCATTTTACACCCACAATCGTTTTGAACATGGCCAAAGAATATATAAAAATTGTTTGTACGTTACATATTTGCAACACATATTGGTTTTCATTACCTGTCGATAGATCTAAAACAGTGGTCCTCACAAAGAGAGCAAGCTTAAAAATGTGTGTGTATTGTGAGTGCACTGGGAGAAAGTTCGTGCTACATACATACTAAAGACGTGCATTGTTCCATCCAAATGATAGAAGTTTTTAAAATCATTGCTTCTTGTGCGTACTTGTACGTAAATTAGCCCTTGTTGCATTAGTTGTTATTTGTGTCTACTCAAATGGATTGAGTGCGTTGTAGTAAAGAGAAAAAGAGAGTAACACACTTGTGTTATACATTTTCAGCAAAGAAAACACATTAGATATGGACGTCATACAATAAGTATCTATTTTATGCTGTTTGTTAAATACGCAATTTATACATGCTTTCATTTGGGAAGTGTGTGTATGTTTGTGCGCATTCTTTTAAATAAGCACACATACATAAACATATAAATGCAAGGGATTTTCAATAAAAGACGTTATAGAGTAGTTTTGATTTAGCTGCCTTTTGTTTAAGAGCACTTTTGACTTAACTGCACAAAATTAATAATTTCAAAAAAACTTTTGTTTGTTGAGGTTTTTTAGCTAGTCTATATACATGCATTTCATTGGTGCTTAAGCCAAATCATCAGTAGACCTTAAACCTAATTTTTAAATGTTTCAAACCTCTTTACTTATACAAAAACTTTTAAAAACTCAATGAGAGTTATAAAAATTACAATAGTATAAGCATAGTATGCTTTGAAACTTATTCAAAAATCCCAACAAACAAATTATTATATTCGATATGAATCTATTTTATTTTCTTTACAACCTTTTTTACAATTAGACGCCCTTTGGGTGACAATAAAAGTATTTAACAAGGCAAATAATTACCTAGTTAAAATTTTATTTTCCGTTTTGCGAATCTTATATACCCTTCACCATAGTATGGAGTGACGAAAGAAGTTACAATCACGAAAATTCACGCCCACGAAATATGGAAAAATTAAAAAAAAGAACTTAAATAGAAAAAATTACATTTAAACAAAAAAAATCCACTCACCGTCTCACGGACGCACCCCCCCGTGATGGAAACAAAAAATTAATTACGATCATGCATTATTGGTTCTCATCTCTATTTCATAGTATAGGCTGATTTCATAAATACAGCTTGCAATGCAACACTGGAAGCATGAGTTTACAAGGCATTCTTTGTGTTGCTTTGCAAACTCCGTTTATGAAGTCAGCCATAAATTATGAATTTCGTAACAAATTTGTTACACTTTCTTGCCTAGAGTGCATTATAAAAATATTAACACCCCCTTATTAGCACTTATATCATTTTTCACACATCCAAGAAGTGTTTCAACGTCTTTATCAATAAGCCAGTGGTCTTCGACCAAACAAAGAAATGATTTGAAACGTAAAAACACGTTTAATAATGAAGAAATTCTCCCAAAATAGATAAAAAATATAGACACCTATTGCATAAATCTGCTAGTCTAATGATTAAAATGTTCCAATATTATCTTCATATTGAAAATAATTTAAAGCTATCAAAAATTCTTAAGAAAAGATCGAACTTTTTTTTTTTTAACTTGGACCAGCACTCAGGGGATGACCCCTACATATGCAATGCATTGTGCCGGAACTAGGAAAATTGGTTATGGGAAGGAGGATAAAGGGAGTAGTGTTTGTGGACGTTCGATTTGAACTTTCCCACACTGAAAGTAACAGGAAAGACCTCTGCAGGAAGTTTATTCCACATGCGAACTGATCGGCTAAAGAACGAATTTTCTCTGTAATGCGTAGTGCGATCCACTGGCATATCAACCACAAATAGATGCGCTCTTAACGAAGAACGTGTTGTTCGTACAAATGAGCGGGTTTCGGGAACAAGTTCCCTGATTTCATTAGAGCACATTCCATTGTAGTAACGATAAAACAGTGAAATACATCCCACATTGCGTCGATGCTCCAGTGAGTCAATAGAGTTGGCTACCCTACTGTCACCGATGAGCTTCTTCGCCCTCTCCTGTACCCGGTCGAGTATCTTTAAAATAGACTTTGAAGCACCGGCCTATACATGAGAGTTGTATTCCATATTCGGTCGGTGTAAATATTAAGGAGATCAGATGGAGTGAAGTATCTCTTACACCGTCTTAGAAAGCCGAGGCACTTGAATGCTTCTTTTGAAACCTGAAAAATATGATCAGTCCATCGAACATCACATTTAATTTTCATGCCAAGAACATCAAGAGTTTCTGATTCCTCAATATCTACACCACCCATTATTACAGATGAAGCAGCATGATTGTACGTACATTTGTGTGTAAGCATACAACACTGGGTCTTGCGAGCATTAGATTCGACCCTATTCGCACGTCCCCATTCATGGATTGCTAAAAGATCATTATTTATCGAATCATTCATATTTTGCTTCATTGCCGCGATCTCCGACAGGCTTGGTCTGTTATTGAATGAATATGAATGGCACATGCTGCTGTCATCTGCAAAAGAGTAGATAGGATTGGAATTTTGAAGTAGAAGGTCGTTTAAGAAAATAAGAAAAAGTGTGGGAGAAAGAACGGATCCTTGCGGTACCCCTGAATAAATCTTGAACTCGTTTGATGAGATCCCTTCTATAACAACTCGTATAGTGCGATCTCTGAGAAAGCTTGATATAAATCGAGAGAAGACATCACCGACACCAAAAGCAATAAGTTTTGACAGAAGTGCACCATGCTAAACTCTATCAAACGCCTTGGAAATATCTAGAGCCACCACCTTACTCTCGCCAAAATGGTGAATAGAATGACACCATCTTTCCGATAGAAAAGCCAGTAGGTCTCCCGTAGAGCGACCCCTACGAAATCCATACTGGCGGTCGCTAAGTAAGCTGTTGGACTCTAAATATCTCACAAGATGGAAGTTTACCATACTTTCCATAACTTTGGAAAGTGCAGAGCAAATTGCAATTGGGCGGTAATTTTCAGGGTTGTTAGCCTCTCCTTTTTTGGGGATTGGCGTTACATTAGCAACCTTCCAACACATTGGAAATTCACCAGCATGGTACAATGTACTGAAAAGGTTAGCTAACGGACGCGCTAGCGTCGAAGAGCACTGTTTCAAGACCAGTGCTGGAATACCATCCGGCCCAGGAGATTTATTTATGTTGAGATCTGCTAAAACCTTTTTAACTGCACGGGCTCGAAAGAATATTTTAGGCATAGTTACAGATACTCTTTCAAGCACGGGCAGTGGTTGAGTGCTTTCCGGCAAGTGGGAGTTACTTGCAAATAATTCAGCCAGAAGGTTAGCTTTATCAACCGGGTTAGTGAATACTTGATCATCCTTTAAAAGAGCTGGAATTGAGGAACTAGCATTATCCTTTACTCTTTTAACGAATAACCAAAAGCTCTTACTACCCCGAGGGGCATTAAGAACTTTAGCACGAAGGCACTGCTCGTACAAAGCTTTTTGCTGCCTTAATACTTTGGCACATGAAGATCTCGCCCTTTTGCGTAGCGAATCAGTATCGGCATTTTTGTTATTATGCCATATACTGAATGCTTCCTCTATGGATTTGACTGCATTTTTGCACGTCAGATTAAATCACGATTTCGCTCTAGGTTTAATGGATATTTGCTTAGATGGAATGAAAGCTTTCATTCCTTGCAAAATTACGCCTTCAACAATTTCCGCCATGGCATTGACATTATTGTCTAAGAAACAAAGCTTCCAGTTAAAATGCCTAAAGAATGCGTTGAGCTCAGCCCAACGAGCCTTTTCGTATATGTATTTTGTACGTTTCGTAGCTGTTTGAGAAACGTTGTGAAGTTCTGAGGACAAAAAGGAGGCGGAAATGGTGCAATGGTCCGAGTTACCGAGAGGTGCATTTACGCTCACTTCATACTTTTGAGGATGTGAAGTTAGAAACAGGTCAAGAGTATTGTGTTGGTGCCCTTAAACGCACGAAATATGTGTTGGCTCATTCACTAGTTGCGCTAGGTGGTTGTGCGCTGCAAATAACTCAACATATTGGCCTTCTGGGGTTGTGTGGCTCGAATGGTAGAGCCAAGATGAGTTGTGAACATTGAAATCACCAGCAACAACAATTTCACTGTCCGGACAACTTTCCAGGATCTTCGATATGGAGTCGGAAAGGGCATCGAAGCCAGAAAAAGTTTTATCCCTTTCCGCATTTGGGCTTCTATATAGGAACCCGAAATGTAATGAATGTGACCTGATTTTGAATTTAACCCAGAGGCAGCTAAATTCCGGATCACTCGTGCCTAAAGATTGCTGGAACTGGTACACTACTTCATTTCGTATATAAAGAGCAAGGCCTCTGTGAAGGTTAAAAAGTGATAGGAGGTGATACCCTGGTATATGAAAATCCTGTGGATCAGCATCCTCAGATACCTGAGTCTCACATAAGGCGAAGACGTCCGGCCGATGGACACAAACGTGAGCATAGGCAGAGAAGAAATTCGCCCTCAGCCCACGTATGTTGCAGAAGTCAATTTTGAATCGCCCTGTCATAACAATGGTAGGAAAATTAAAATCGAGCGTTTTTTGTATTATTTTACTGATAACAGTGTTATTAATTGTTGCTATTATAACTGCTCAGTGACCAGTGTTATACCTTCGTCACTGAACAGTCTAACAACAATTAACACAATGCACCAGTAAAATAAACTAATTTGAAATTTTGTCACATGGGAAGCACAATAACAATGCTAAAAAAAGAGCCATAAAAGCCCTAATCTGGTCATTGTATAAAAAAAACGACCCGTTGTGCCAACACTGGTTTTGCTGTGCCAACACTGTTCTCTCAGAGAGCTCTTTTATTTTTACTGTTTTTATTTGTTTTATTTATTTATCATGTAAGAATGTTGTAAATGTTAAATTATTTTATGAGTTTTCAGTTTTTGTTTTTTTTTTGTTATTTGTTAAGTTTGTGGGCAATATTTTTAAATTTTGAGTTTTTTGTTTTTATGTTGTTTCTTATTTTAAACAAATATATGTATATGTATGTATGTATGCCGCGGACAAAAACATTTAATTTTTAAAACACTTAAACAGGGATAGTGAACACAATAAACGCGGACAACGAAAGGGACACGTGCGAACGGTACGGATGACAAACTACTACTTTTTCAAATAAAAAGTAAAAGTAATAAAAATAACTAAAATGTATCAAAAATTAAAAAAAAATAAATTAATAAATGGTAGTTCAGGATTTGAAACCGTACCCTACCCGGTGGCACGGTTTCTAATCCTGAGCAAAACAAAATGCTATTTTTTTTGGTTTTCGATACATTTTAGTTGTTTTTATTACTTTTCCTTTTTATTTGAAAAAGTTTGTTCCACAATTTATTTAAAAAACCAGGGCACAATCGCATTTATAATATTTTATTTTTAATTTTTGCGTTTTTTCCAATTTCATGAACGACAAAAGGTTTATTTTTCAAAAATATCCAATATGTTATCAGATAGGATTTTGTACAGTGATAAAATAAATATATAATGAATTTATATTGATAACAAAAATAAAAATAGCTTGACGGTGTTAGAAAAAATTTTAAACTATAAAATATAACAACATATTTTAATTCATTATTTTAATTACGAATTCGGTAATTCATATTCAGCCTGCTAAGAAAACAGATGAATTTAATTAAAAACATTTTTTATTTAAATCTTCTTCTGCGTTTACTGTGTAAGACAGAGAACTAAATATGAAAAAGTACGATAAAATCGCAAACAGAAAGCCTTTTGCTCTCAAATCCAACCCATAATTCGGCTTATTTTCGTAATATTTATCCATTAATCCGCGTTCAATTCCGTAGTGCGTGCTATCGACAATGCGATATTCCGCAAAACTATGATTTCTTAGGTCTTTTTAATGAATGTAAGAGCAGTTAATTTTATATGAATATGAAGAAATCAATTTTTTATCTCCAAAGATCTTAACTTATCATTTTGTATATGTTGAATTGGGGAAAATACGAAAATATGCAAAAAAAATAATAAAATACAAATATGTATGCATATACTATTTTTGGAAATTTTCCCCAAACATTCCGATCTAAAAATCCATAATTCATAGGAACTGATTGTTTGAAAAATATTTGATGACTTGCGAACTGTTCTTAGAATACATTTTAATTAAGCCCACATTAAATTATTCAATTGGATAATGCAATCTAGAAGCTAAATATAAATTTGTGGAAAGTAGGTATTTGCAATACTTTTATTCAAAATACAAATGCATTTTAAATTTTTATTCCAAATACAAAATAGTTTTTAATAAAAGTTTAATTTTCACAATGGAAATGATATTTTTTAAGTTTTTTTACTCTATAATTTTGCTGTTTTTTAATCAATATTGAATCTTTAATATAAATAATAATTATGGTTATTTATATACGAAAAGAAAATGTAAGCGATAAAAAATACTGTAATACGCATGCATAATATTATACTAATAAACGTACAAAAAATGTTTAAAGAAACAAACAAAAAAAACAACAAATCTTGGCTTAAAACTGTTTAGTTTACACATGCAGACACACAATGTGTACATGTGCCCATGAAGGCATTTCAGTATGTGTGTAATATATGTGTGACAAAAAGGGCCAATTTACAACAACCACACCAATTTCCATCAAGAATTTAAAGTTTTAGTATTTTATAATAAATAAGATATATTATGTTCTTAAACGCTTAAACTACTGTGAAAAATACAACTGCTCTGTGGTGTATAAGAAGTGCTTGTGACTAATAACCAGTAGGTTGTTGGATTGAAGCCCAACGCACCTTTTTCAGAAAATTTTTAAAAATAAAATTATTTCGAATACCATTTTTTTTGCTCATATTTTAGTCGTTAATGGACCGACTTTAATTATTTTCAGTCTAAACCTTCGTAGAACTCCATACAAGAAATATGCTTCATAAAATTTACCGTAGGACAGTTGGGGCCATAAAAAACAACAGAATAGGATATATAACAAAAAAGTCTTTTGGCTATATCTCATTAATTATTGGACTGAGTTTGTTATTTTCATACCGAACAATTTTATAAAAAATTCCAAGAGAATGGTATACAATTTATGTTTCTATATTGTGTTTTGGCCTTAATTCTTAATACACCAAAATGTAGCAGACGGACAGACGGATAGACGGACATCGCTCATTCGACTTCTCTATCTATAAGGATCCAGAATATATATACTTTATGGGGTCTTAAATGAATAATGAAGAAATTACATACGGAATGACAAACTTATATATATATATCCCCTTTCAAAATTTTTTTGGTGAAGGGTATAAAAACGTGTAATGGATAAAAAATAATAAATAAAGGTTTTATAATATAAAGCCAGTTATTGGTTCGACAAATGGCTTTAAATATATGCACTTTCCCCCATCAACTTTATTTATTGTAACATAAGTTCCTCACTTATACTTGTTGTACAAATATTATTTTCTCAAATACAAACAGTGGAATGTTGTCTTGGACGCAAGAGAACAAGTAAAATTTTTTTGGTTTGTTGAGTAGAGTGTTAATGTTCTTCATTCGATTGATTGAATTTTTAAAACATTTTCCACATGCTATATAAAAATTTCCACATCGAAAATGCATTAGATATTAACGTTTTTGTATTTTTTGGCAAAACCTTACCTACAATACTATTCTTCGGTGAAACATTTGAATGATGTGATTTTAAATATATTAAACGGTAGAAAATTTACATTTTATAAATTAAATTCATTATAAGAAATAAAATAAGAAAATAAATAAATAATCATTATAAACTACAAACTCTGGAATTTTCTTTTATTCGATTTTCAACTATTGTTGAATAACGAAGTGTTACTGTGAATACTCCAGCAAAATTCAGCCATTATGTGAGCATCCCAACGAACCTGGTATCGTTCCTCCATTGTCGGGATATCTTGGTGAAATCATTCGCCCTGTTCCTCACTCAAGTCTCCTAGATTTTCAGGAAAGCGATCGAAGTGACTGTGAATGTAGTGTATTTTGATGCTCATGTTGCATCCAAGATTCTGGAAGTAAGTTAACATCTCTTGAACGTGCGCAACATAGTCATCACCCTTGTTACTTCCTAAGAAATTTTGAATAACCCATTCTTCCCAATTTCTGACATTGAACTGCCAAAATCAGTGTCTTTCACCAATTTGCGAATATGTGGGCCGTCATATATGCCTGCTTTCAGCTTTTCCATACTCAGATTAGGAAACATTTTATGATGCGATCTCGGTGCACTAGAGGCTAATTTTTTTTTTTTTTGTGATGCATGTTTTTATTTATTGTATCTTCAAATATGAACTAACAATAAGTGTTCAAATCTTAAATCTATAAAAAAAAAATTATTATGCCCGACCAATGTCGGACATAAGTTTAGTGATAGTTATTATTATACAATACATAAGTAGTGATTAGTAACAAAAAGAAAAAGCTGTTTTCAAGCAGCTTCATCATCTGGAATGTTGAATATTAGGGCCCGTGTATCTCTCTTTTTTAATCGGATGTGTCCAGTAAAGTTCAAAATATTACGAGCAAGCGGATTAGGATGTGATTCGAGTTTTGTTAGATATTTGCCTGCGTATTTTGCAATTTCTTCAGTCACTAGTGGCATATTCAAATCACGATGTATATTTGAATTTTTGATGTACCATGGAGCCGATGTTATCATGCGTAAAATTTTGTTTTGCCTGCGTTGAATTTTCTCTACATTTGAAGCTGAAGCAGTGCCCCATAGTTGAATTCCGTAGCACCATATTGGCTTTAAAAGCGACTTGTACATTAAAAGTTTACAGTCTAGGCTAAGTGTTGAATTTCGACCAATCAGCCAATGTACTTGAGTTAATTTAAGTTTCATTTGAGTTAACTTAGAGTCAATGTGGTGTTTCCATGTAAGTCGTCGATCAAGGTGTATACCAAGATATTTCGCATGTGAATGTTGAGAAACAACTTGATTGTTAATCCGAATGGGGGAACAAGTATCTCTTCGTAAAGTAAATGTTACTTGAACACACTTTTGTTCATTTACCTTGATTCTCCATAAGTTTAACCAAAGCTCCATCTGGCTAATGTGTTCCTGGAGTTTGCGGGATGTCTCATCAGGGTTTTCATGCATACTAAGGTAGGCTGTATTGTCGGCAAATGTGGAAGTATGGATACTACTGCTCACAGGCATATCACAAGTATAAATTAAATATAAAACTGGTCCCAGTATACTCCCCTGTGGCACACCAGATGAAATTGTTTCAGGCCTACTTGTAAAGTCTCCTTCCGCAACAGTGAACTTACGGGAAATAATGTAACTTTCCAAAAGATTTAAAATGTTTATTGGTAAGTCTTCAATTTTAAAATTAGGCCTTCATGCCACACTTTATCAAATGCCTGGGAAACGTCAATAAACAGCGCAGAACAATACTTTTTTTCCTCAAAAGTTCTTCTTATAAATTGAACCAATCTGTGAGTTTGTTCAATGGTGCTATGCTGACTTCTAAAACAAAATTGATGGTCTGGTATGCACCCACTACTAATTAGAATTGGGGACAATTTTGTTTTGAACAGTTTTTCGAAAAGCTTTGACATTGTAGATAGTAGACTTATTGGCCTATATGACTCAGCCTTGGTTATATCTTTGCCCGGCTTTGGAATCATTTTAACCTTGGCAAGTTTCCAGTTGTGTGGATAATACTCCAGTCGTAAAATAGCATTAAATATGAATAACAGGATTCTCATGGCAATACGAGGCAAGTTCATCAGCATCTGATTACTAATTCCATCAATACCCGGAGCTTTCTTCGGGTTGAGTTCGGCAATTAATTTTTGTAAATCACGCGTCTTAAACTTTATGTGTTGAGGGGGTAGAGCGACTATATTCGACAAATCAGCAACACCAGTACATATATTTGGCGTAAAAACGGATTTTAAGTGCTCAGCAAATATTTTACCTTTTTCAGTATCGCTTCTTGCCCAACCTCCGGTAGATGTGCGTAGAGGTGGCTTATACTCAACGGGTGTTTTAAGCTTTCTGGCAGCGCGCCACAAAGAGTAATTAGACGCCGGTGTGACATCAAGACCCTCCAGATAATTTTTAAGAGATGCAAGCAACTCTTAGAGTCGTTTAGTGCACTCTTTAAATCTGATTTTATTTTGTGGTGATCTGTGCTGTTGCCATTCCCTTCTAGACCTTCTTTTTTCACGTACGAGACGTTCAATGTCTGTAGAATAAATTTTATTAAACCCAATCTGCGGATGGGAGATAGTGGCATGTTCAGCAGCCTGTTTAATATTCTCGCTGAAATTGGCAATGTTCGATTCAATATCATCGGGTTTTCTAAGCGTAATGTTTTCCGTACAATGACTGCTGAGATATTTTTTGAACCCCAGCCAATTAACACGATTGATCATCTTCACATATGGGTCAGGTAAGTTACTTCTTAACGGTCTACAAATTGTAATGATCGTCGGGGAGTGATCGGACGAGAGATCAAGAGAAGCTTGAACTTGAATTAAATCCCTAGAGATATTTTTTATGACGCCAAAATCTATAACATCCGGAATTTTTTGTATGTCAGTAGGCCAGTAAGTGGGCTCCCCACTCGAAATGACATCCAAGCCCATTTTTGAAATAGTGTTGAACAATGCTCGACCTCTGGGTGTAACAAGGCGCGAACCCCAGAACGTATGTTTCGCATTGTAGTCTCCAGCTGCTACAAAACAAGGTCCAAGAGATTTGTAGAAATCCTCATATTGATTCTCAGTGATTGAAAATCTGGGAGGGGAGTAAATTGATGATATAACGAAATTTGAACAAAAACTTTCAATGCCAATATTTGTTGCTTGTAGGTATTCTTCACAAATGTTATCAAGAACATAGTGCTTGAGTCTTGACTTTATTAGAATTGCTGATCCACCGCAAGCCCTTCCTCTAGGGTCCTTTGTATCATATATAGTGTAGCCATAAATTTTAAAAAGACTTCTCGAAGTCAAATGAGTCTCAGATACTAACATTATATCAATATTTTTCTCCGTGAGCAAGTGCTCAAGTTCATTTTTATATTGGCGAATGCCGTTTGCGTTCCAGAAACATATTGTTAACGTGTTCATGGCTTATTAAGTATTGCTTGAAGCAGAGTATTCTGCATTCGCAACATTTCTTGCATCATGCTAGTCATATTTGTTGTAAAATTGTTTATAGTTTGCACAAGATTTTCAATAGTGGTTTCAAGGCGATTAAAATTAAAGTTTGAGTTTGTATTTGTTGAATTATTTTGCGGTGAAACATTTTGTGTCGGAATAGAACTATCCTTAGCAGCATCTGCATACGATACACGGGAAGTAACTGGTTGGCTCATTTGCGGAAAAGTGGCAAAGCGTTTGCTGATTGAGCTGGAGCTAATTTAGATTTTTGCACCAGTCTTCTTTACAAAAGAGTACACAGGACAACCTCTGTAGTTAGCGGTGTGATTACCTCCACAATTACTGCATTTTTTATCGCTTTGATCTTTTGGTTTGTTGCAGCTAGCGGTGCCGTGTAATTCGCCGCACACAACACAAACGGAGGGTAAATTGCAGTATGTTTTTGTATGGCCATATTCTTGGCAATTATGGCACTGTACAGGACCTGAACGCTTATGTGGCTCTTCAACTGTGATTTTTCGGTACAAGAGGTATTTTAAATTATAAATTGGATGCGTCTCATTTTTTTCAATTTTATATCATTAGGCTCAAGTTCAACACGAAATAGGGGTTGGGGAATCTTTTCTCTATTTATTATATTGGACACATTTTTTACCTTGAACCCCTGGAGGACGAGTGCATCTTTTATTTCTTCGGGGACAACATAAGAATCTATGCCCTTCAATACGATCTGCATGCCTTTAGCGCTCTTAAGCTGGTATGTGTAGAAGCTTGTTTTACTTTTTTCAAATTCAGCAACCATTTTGCGGAAATCTTTTTCGTCATAAATTTGGATTTTAGTTTCATCGATGTTGCCACGTTTTATTGGAACAATGTGAAATTTATTCTCACCAATGACCGAAATTAATTTTTTAATAAGGGCATTTGAATTTTTTTGTCTCAAATAGATTGGTGGCGGCTTGGATGTTTTGTTCGAGGATACCTCGGGTTTGTCGTTGTCATCTTGAAAAATTTTAAAGCGGTTTTGGCAATTAGTTGAGGCTGCGCTGTTATCCCTAGACACTTTTGGAGCAGATGAGATTTTTGAAGAATTCGGGCTTCGCCCACGCTTTACTACGGTTATATATCTGTCCATTCCAACTTGTACCTTGAGTTTCGAGCCGCTGTTATCTGTAGTGATAACTTTGTTAAGTGATGAACACGAGCCTGAAGGGGATGATATTACTGACTTATATGAAGAAGTACTGGGCAACTGTAATGTTAATGCATCATTACTATTTGGCATTGGACAAAGCGAAGTTGATCGCTGACGAAAAATTGGCTTTGCCGTTAAAAAAAGATTTTCATAAGATTTATTTTTTATATTTTTTTTTCATTCAGAGTTTCAGAACTCACAATAAAATAAGCATTTCTGCCGTTAGAACTCACTTCAAATTTTTTTGTATTTGAGGAATTCATACAAAGAATTCCTCAAGGGTTATTCGTTTGTGTTTTTTTTTATTTTCGGTATTTTTTGTTTTTGTTATTTATGACTGTTTGTTTG
Source organism: Gymnocheta viridis (assembly GCA_956483585.1). NCBI lineage: Eukaryota > Metazoa > Arthropoda > Insecta > Diptera > Tachinidae > Gymnocheta > Gymnocheta viridis. The sequence goes on along the minus strand of OY101442.1, from coordinate 50,111,502 downwards.
ACTTCGAGGTATTCCTCAATATCACTTTGTTTAAGTTTTTTTTTGAGGTTTTTTTGTTTTTGTTATTTTTACTATGTAAAAAATATTAGCAAAGCATAAAGCTTATTATTAAAGACAGTATGTATGTACCTATTACGAATAATATGTACTACTAATATTTTTTTTTGTATAATTTTTGTTTGTTTGGTAAGTAAGTAAAATTCCGCTATTCGACTGTTCGCTATGAAGGTACCACGAGAACTGTGGCTCATTTATAACATTCGGCATACCTGGAACCAATATTTCCCTAAAAGGCCATTGTTTTCTCTTTCAATGTTCTGCTTTAGCTCTGTTGTCCCATAAACATATAAAACAAGGCCGCTTTGTAGAGCTAAGAGGAAATTTACCATCTTAAGATCAACACGAATTACCCAGTTATGTTAATCATACTTTAACATCTTCATGACCAATGCAATTACAGTGTTCTTCATTCACTTTGGTTGAATGTGCGATCGGAAAGGAGTAATTTTTTTTTCCATTATTGAAAAGGACACACTTCAAGCTGCGTTTCGATGAGTCGATAAATAAACGCCATTCGTTGGAATCGTATCTCTATAGACCCATGCCAGTTATCAAACCAGAATTATCTGTGCAGTACACAAAATCATCCTCTTCAACAATATAATGAAGTACAATAATACGAAACTTCAGTTATGAGATCTGTTTCTTTCAACCCATACTTACTTTACGTTAGAAATGCATTTAATACTCGGTGTCCAATGCTGGTTCAAATTGTGCGGATATATATTATAGCAGTCTTGATATGCCTTTTGCAATGAAGTTAAGAAGCACTTCCGTTTTCTATCGGTGATATATTGGCCGCACACATAACAAAACAAACATAAAAATGTTCTGCCTTTCTTGCTCATTTTTATTAATACTTGAAAAATGCTTTTAACTGAATAAGTCTTAATCTTTATATAGGGATAAAATGATGTTTCAGTTATCGCAAACACTTTTCGAATGAAATAAAACGGTTCAAGGAGCTCTTATAAGTACTGATATTATAAGTTGGGATAACCTTTATGTGGGTAGAGTTTGTGTGTGCTTCAAATTTTTTCTTACTCCCAAGAATCCTAAAAAAACATTAAGGAATTTTATGCAAAAAAATCATCTGTTACAGTTAGCCAACGGAAAAGAATGCAATTCTTTATGACCGCACGAACATTATGACCGTTTATTAGTTTGCTACCGCAATCGTAAAAATGAAACATTTTATTATTACTTATTTTTTTTTAATTCTGGGAATCATAAAAATGTCATAAAAGTTTTTTCTAAACAATTTTCTACATGTAAAGGGGTTTGCCAAAATCCGTGTTGTAAAATGCACCGGTGTTTCTTTTTTCTGCATTTTCTTTACATCATTTTCTATAGTGCTTGTAAATATGCAATGCCTTCAATTAATTGTAAATAAAATAGTAAATTATGCATAGATTTTTATGAACCATATCTTTTTTAATTCAAATGATATGTAGCTTCACTACAAATAAATAAAATTTAATTCTTTTTGCAGTTTTCGATTTTTTTCCAGATTTTTTTTATTTTTACCATTTTTTTATTTTTTGCCTAACGATTTGTTTCATAACTTTGAAACTAATGATCGAATTAAAAACATTTGTATACATCATTTAAAGATAATGTTAACCAAGATTTTTGTAAAATTAGTTTAACAAAATCGGACTAGTTTTTGAGTTTTGACAACATAAGTGGAGAAATGTCTCAAAATATTGACAATTTTACTTAAAAATTAAAAAAAAATTATCCATAGAATTGAAAAATTTTACCATTTTTGTACTTAGGTAACCATGATGCATCAAATCTATATAGTGGTTATTCAAGACTATTTTCGCTGTTGACCTGCGTTATAATTGTTTAAAAACTTTTAATAATTTGTAAAACTGCGTTCTTACCAGTTTATTGGACGTAGTTTCAAGTAAATTTGAAGAACAATAACTAAAAATTAGATTCTGCATGTTCTTTTAGATCAATTTGGATCGACAGTCAAACTCTTATTTTAGTTTTTAATAAAAAATTAGAATCTCATTTGCATATATCCGTCAGGGATTATTTAGTAAAAAATATAATAGCACGCCCATTCCTAATTTAGCACTATTTTGTAATTTTCCTAATTTTATTTCATTACACGAAAGTATTATCCCATTTTTTATAAGGCAATTCCTTGTTAACCATTCATTGTGAATAACCAAGGCGGAATTATACAGATGGTGGCGATTCTACAAAAGGTACAACATTACAATAACAACTGACATCTCAAACCCTAGGTTAACATATACAAATTTTTACATACGATCCTCTAATTTGTGGAAAAAAGTAGAACACCTGTTTCGACGAAGGTATCAGATATGAAAAATAAACTATATGAACCGATGTTTACTGATATTTCAAGAATTGCTGGAGGAATATTATCCATCCCACATTCTTCTGCAAATGTGGAGATTTATTTTCATTTCAAAATTTAATAAAAACAAAAGAGAGGAACAGGTTGTTTGTTTCGACTGTCTCTATCTAATCCAAACAAAGGATTTGCTGAAATCATCTAATTCGTGCTAATACAATTTAGATTTGACTAAGAGTTTCTTAGCAAGAAGTATATCATAAAGTATAATTTTATATTCAGATCTCAACAACTGATAGTCTTTTGTGTATCTTTTGGAATTAATCATTAAATTGAATTGTTATCTTTGTCTACATAATATATATGTATAAGTACTTAGTACAAATGAATTTAAATGTTTTTAGTTGATTGTTAATAAAAAATATTTAAAAAAATATAAAATACAATCCGACTGAAAAAAGTACACTTTTTCTTAAAACTCAGTACAATTTGAAAATTTAATTTTGCATCCCTGATCCCTGTGGAAAAATATCTATATTGAACTTGTTATGGGAGAAAAATATATCTCATTTGTATTTCTCTTTATTATGGAAAAAAATACATTGAGCCAGTATTCTTTGGTACATATACATATGTGTCGTTTATTGTAAGTTGTGTAACTCCATATTTTTAATAAATACACATTCTTGTAGAATAGTATCACATTTAGTCATATCTTTCGTAGTAACAGTGAAGCAACTCCAACATTTGCACCAAAACCCCATAGAAGAAATAATAAAGAAACACTGAAAAAAATTTTTTTTTTCTACAAAATGATTTTCAAAAGGCTCGTTCTCTCGAAATTTAATTACAAGGAGATAATTCACTGTTACAGTGACCGACACATAAACTACTTACATGACTCGAAGCAAAGTGTTTTTTAGTCGCTCAAACATATATGAAAAGAGAAGCACCAGTAAGATACAATTTCTGTAGTCTGAAAAAAGTGCAAAAAATTATCCTTTCTCATGTGTTGTATTCACACAACATTCGTATGTGCCAAGAGAGTTGTAAATTTTTTATTGGCATTGAGAGTTCGTTTACTATTTATCAAGGCAAATTTGTTTTACAGGTTGTGTTGAAAGCACAGCAGACTATTTCGCCTTCAGAACTTTTTTATTTATTTTCTGATCGTTTTATATTATCTTTTTTGGGCTACAGAAAATAAATATTTTTGTTTGGGGCATATGGATTGTGATGAGTGCTAAATTACATTTAAAATAAATTTTCTTTTTCAGTTTTTGATATTTTGTGCCAACAAGTCGATGTTTGTTGTAATATTAACACCTTACAGGTGCTGTTGATTTCGCTTTGCTATTTATTCTACATTAAATATTTTGTCGAAAAAGTAAACATGTAACAATTACACCGTTTTTTCTTACACACTAATTATTTTTAAATCAAATTGAATTGAATAATATTCGTTTATTTGGATATATGTAATTTCTTGTTATTTCTCCATACTACATGGATATTTTTAATACAAGTGATAAATGTTGCTTGGATTTTATTGAAAATTTTTTAATGTTTTATGGGATGTGAAATACTAATTTAGAAAAATGTTCGTGAAGACAAGCGGGTTTTAAACTGCATCAGCTGGACTTTGAAATTCTGACAGAGCATGTATTGGATTCTGTACTTTCTTTTGCGATCCCTTTCGCACTTTTGCACGAACTTCCTCTGGTTTTTCTGGTCTTACTAAAGGCTTCTTTTCTGGAGCTTTCATTTTCCATACAACAATAGGTGACTGGATATAGAAATAAAAAATATTTACAATATTATAAGATCAGCCATGGATATTACATTGTCGGAAATATTAATAACTATACAGAAAGATTTTAATAGTATGTTAAATTTTTAATTAGTTTTACATAAATGAAATATCAGAAATTAAAAATAATACAGTCCTGCTGAATTAGACAAATTAATGTTATTAAAAAAAATTAACGTTTTATGTTTAGAAAACAAACTTGGTTTTTGTTATCTAATTCAAATATTAGTTTATGATTTGATAGAACGTACGTATAATTTATATACTTCCTCGCATCGTCGCTTCAAAAGTTTCCTGATCATTATGCCACATTACCTGCTTATGCGTTCCAATTTTATTTTTTAAAAACTCCTCAAAGGTGTTCTATGGGATTCAAGTCCGGTGAATGCAATGGCCATTCCATAACGGATGCATAAATTCCCACCTTAACAGCACACAGAGGAGTATTTGGGCCGAAAAGCTGGCCAAAACTATTAAACGTATTTTTTTAATTAAAAGATTGAGTTTTTGATAGTTTTAGACGTAATTTGATAAAAGAAATTTAGTGGCGATTTTTGGTTTGTTATTAAAACTTCCCCTTTCTCCGCCATATTTTACATATTCAGTAAAATATTAATTATGTTACTAAAAACAAATTGAAATTGAATATTGGGGTTATAGTTAGTTTCTTCACCCAAATATTTCTTGAAACAACTAAAGATATTATATTAAACATAAATTAAAACAAACGAACAGTTTAATAAATTAAAGGAAATCGGTAGTCAAAACAATACTTTTCAACTTAAACATAAAGAGTTCCAAGAAATTACGTGTAAATATTACTGGTTAATAACACAGTGCAACACGAAAAAAATAACCATATACAATCGTTAAGCAGCTCTGGGCTGAAGAACAGCTCTCGCGTCATCGTAATTATTTCTTAAGTGCGGTCAGGCTTGCGTGTGTTGTTTAGCCTTCGAGTGTTTTTCGTCTCGCTCGCACTGGTTGACAGATTTGCCACGGATAACCGTATAGTCTTACGGTTCTTTTGTGGAATTTCGTTGACAACCACGTTGCTACTACTTCCTATGTGAAGGCATAGGTCGTATATAGTCAGTCACAAAACTTTTTTAAGATACTGTTAATAACATTTTGGACATATGGTCTAGTTACCGGCGCGCCGCGGCGCCATTTTTGTGCAACTATATTCTGCAAATTTACTTTGCAGAATATATACCAATAAATAAATAAACATAGGTAGCAAACCGTTAAAAATTCGACTACAAAAATGTACCTAAGATCTCAATAAACAACTTTTTAGAACATATGTTGTTCCTAGGAATGATTCTTAATACCCTTTAGGTAGCGCTCAGGTAATCGTAAAAGTGAAAAATTTCCCGAAAATGTTTTAATTTCATTTAGTTTTTATTTACTTCAAAATTGCGATACATACTATGCTATATAGTACAAAAATGTACCCAGGATCTCAATAAACAACTCACGCGATCACGCACCGACCGCAGCAGCACAGGTAAAGCAATAAGCTTAGCAGACGTATCAAAGGACGCAGCACACAATATAAAAGCGACACGACGCTCACATGGCGACGTCAACGAGAGCTCAGCGGTGATCTTGTGCTACAGCATAATTCGCGCAACACATTGGCAACTGAATATATCCATATGCAGTGTGAAAAAATTGATTTATTTTGTTACGCTTGCGGTCATCAAATCAGAAAAAAAGTTGTACAAGATTTCAAAAGGAAACGAATCTTTTAAGTAGTGAATTCAAAAGTTCATATGCATACGTTATTTTTCGACGAAGTAGACTTGACCGGTGAAAATTACACACCTAATACAGTGTGTCGCTAATGTTATAATAATCTCATGGCATGGTTAAGTGGAGGCAAAGATAGTATGAAGTATTGTAGATCAATAAACTGGATTAATCGCCCAGGTAATCATGATGCAACCAGTTGCTATGCAGCTTACACATGTTGTCTAAATCGACATGCTGAGAAGAACAAAATTTATAAAGCAACTATAACAGCCACACTACCAGTGCTTGCACCTGAAAATTTTGTATCACCAAGACCGCCAACTCCAGATCGTAGGACAGAGTTTACAAGAATGACTAGAGCAAATGGTGTTACTTATGAAGATTCATTTGATACCGATTATGAGCCCCAAAAGGGAAGAGATGGACCACAACTAATAACACAAATGGAAATGGATTTCATTGTGGCGATATTGGGACTATCGCAGCGACTTGCCATAATTTTGACAGCGTTCTTAAACCAAAGAAAACTCACACATACTAATGTTAACTCAACAGCGTACCGCAACGGCAATCTGAATTTCAGAGCCTCTACACTCTAAATGATGACAATTCGTTCGCTTACTGCAACGATATAAAAGCTTTGGTGGTAAAAATGGGAATGAACTACATCGCTAGTGAGTGGAGATTATTTATTGATGGTTCTGTTTCGAGCTTGAATGCAGTGTTGTTGCATACGTGGAACCGAAAAACTTCCATTCCGCTAGCAATGGGCATTAACATGAAAGAAAGCTATGAAACATTAATAGATATAATGAAAAAACTCAAATAATACAAAAATAAATGGAAGATTTGCTGCGATTTAAAGGTCATCAACATTTTGCAAGGGACCATCGATAAGGGCGGCTTTCCAAAATTCTTGTTTTCTTTGTAATTGGGATTCGCGCTCACCTCTGAATCAATTCCAATGTAATTCGTGGAGACCAAGAGGAAGTGTGGAGGAACAAATGAAACAACATAGACTGAAGAATGCACATTTAATTGGCAATACTCAAGACATCTTTCTGCCACCGCTCCACATAAAATTGGGAATTGTTAAAAAATTTTCTGGAAATTTTTCACTTTTGCGGCTACATAAGCGCTACCTAAACGGTATTAAGAATCATTCCTAGGAAGTTCATATGTTCTAAGAAGTTGTTTATTGAGATCTTAGGTACATTTTTATAGTAGAATTTTTAACAGTTTGCTACCTATGGACCTGAACAGTGGAAAAAAGGTAAGAAATCGATTAATTTTTTTTTTTTATGACAAGATCTACAACTTTGCCTCAGAAAATAAATCAAAATGATCAATATTTTGCAAAAATGACACCGAGGCCCCAAATCTTTGGGGGCCCATTAAAAAAGTGCATGATTTTGGGAGAGACACGGGTCTTCTTTTTTTGGTCTTTTATCATGTAGTGGTGTCCGTATATGGTTATTTTTCCATGACTTAAAAAATTACACACAGTGTAATTATTAGATTACACTTAAGTTCAAATCCCGAACATGACATTCAGTTGTTATAATTGTTTAAATTTATTATTCGAGATTGCCTCGATATCTTTTTTCAGAGAATTTCAAAAACCTTTGTTTGTTGAGGGTTTTTAGCTAGTCTATATATAGATCTCATTCGTTTAAGGTCTACTGATGATTTGGCATAAGCACCAATTAAATGCATGTACGAGGTTTGTTCAAAAGATAATGTAAATTTTAGCGGGCTGTGTACATTCAATTATCGAAATTTGTTTGATGTGTTGGTACACATGTGTTAAACATTTGTTTGCATTATCAACTCATTTGGATTAGTAGTTTGATGTTGACAACAAAAAAGGTTAGTCACGTACGTTTGTGAGTGTTCTTCGATTTTTGACTTTTGAAAAAAATGGATCAAGGAATATGTATTAAATTTTGCGTTAAAAATGGAATAAGTGGCCCAAGAATTTGAAATGTTGACTGTGACATTCAGAGTCCAATTTTTTTTTAAAGAGAAGTAACACTCAGTATGCCCTCTACCAACCCGTAGCTGTTTTACCTTCTTTGGGAAATGGATATTGAGAGAGGACAGACGCTGAAGGTGAGAAAGCTTAATTTTAACAACTCTGATATTGCGCGTTGTGTTAGCGTTTAGATCAGTGTTGCGGCGCCTCTGATGTCAAGTAGGCGCATTAAATGTGTTTTAAGCTGTTGTATAGCCATGTTTTTATTAATTATTTTACTTCACCGGCGATTTTGCTACAATATCGACAAAGGAGGGTGGTGCTGTGATGTTCGCCAGCATACACCAGTATCAATTGCTGCGCCGGTACTGTTCAACAACAACAAATACAAAGGCATACCAATGCAAATCTGAAAAATGCTGAATTTTATGACTTGCCTAAAGCAGGGCTCGAACACACGTTCTTAAACATTATTTGCTTTGTAGTCAACGCGCTAACTACTTCAGCCAACAGAACCCTCAACTTTGTCTCAAAAAAGTGTTTATAAGTGGTACAAGCGCTTTACAGATGGCCGAGAAGATGTTGATGACGATGAGCGTCCTGGAGTTGCAACCACGTCAACAAGTGAAGAAAATATTGGAACAGTGAAAAAAATTGTTATGGAAAATCGTCGAATCACTATTAGGGAAGTTGCAGAGGATGTTGGCAGACCAATCGGCTTATGCCATGAAATTTTCTCGAATGTTTTGGGCATTAAACGTGTGGCAGCCAAGTTTGTTCCAAAATTGCTATAAAGCGTTATATAAGCGATACAATCTTCTTGTGTGGACACCTATGAGACAGTGCCCTGTTAGTACTGCCACGAGTATTCGTAGCTGAAACGATTTTGTCCCGTTTTAAATTTATTTATTATTTTTGTTCCGATATTTGAAATACGTTTGCATTCATATTCAGGGTGTAAATAATGTAAATCAATAATAATTATATACATATACATGTATATATATTTTTGAATATTGAACCGTCATTAATAGTAAAAAGTAACTAACTTAGTATAATTCTGTGTTTATCGATTATTAAATCTTTAGCTAATAAGGCCTAACGTAGTTGATGTCAATAAAAGATTTTTTATTACATTTTTACCCAACGTTTCGTCAATTGTTTGTTGACTTTATCAAGGATTTCGTCTATTTTAAATTAAAAATGTTTATAAATTACATATAATAACACTAAACTCATGATCTACTTACATAGTAATAATTAACACTAAATGTATATAATTATATATATAGCATTTTTTCAGAAAATTAGTACCAAAACTAGAAAAATTAATTATTACATTAATTAGTTAAAGTGGATGTATAAATTTAATATCACAGTCAAAATTTACAAAATTTTCAACACTATAGCTGGTGTTGATATTGTTCGTGTCTTCTTTTAGGTTCATGGTTCTGTTGATGTTTTGTTGTATTCGCAAGCTTTCTATGGCGTATCTTTTCCTCCCTTTGTTTTCTATGTCAAGTATTTTAACATTTTCAAAATCTGCTGTATGTCCACTGTTAAGTATGTGCTGTGATAGTGCTGTTGACTCTTTCTGTTTGTTGATATCGTTTTTATGTTCGCACATTCTTGTTTCCAATGATCTTTTTGTTGTTCCTATATAGACTAAATTACAGCTTTGTTCATCATTTCCTTTGCACTTGACTTCGTAAACAACATTACATTGTTGTTGTTTGTTGATTTTATCTTTCATGTTGTTGAAAATTTTATTGAGGGTTGAATTTGGTTTGAAAGAAAACTTAATGTTTTCTTTTTTATTCTTGTTTTTAACTTTTTGTTGTTTGTCAAGCCTGGTATAAATGATACACCGTAAAAAATTTTTTTTATTTTTTATTTTTTTCTTATTGATTTACATTTTACAAAAATAATAAATTAAATTAAAGAAATTTGAAACGGAACACAATCGTTTGAACTTTTATTATTTTTTTATTTTAAATCTTTTTTAAATATTTAAATATAGCCGAACAATACACATATGTACATATAATTAATAATTATTTTAATAAATATTCTGTTATTATGGGGAGGTTGTGTGTATACACAAAAATGAAAATAAAAAATAACTACTTACCGTAACGGTTCCCTGACGTGTATATTTGGTAGAAGCAACATATGAATATTTAACCGTTAAAACGACCGCGTTCATTAAATTCTTTGCTGCCTGTATTAGAGAAGTTGCACTGTCCAACTTTAAAACGTTAAAAAAGTAAAGTTTAAAATTAGAAAGTCATAATGAATGAATATAGTAATATTAACACATACTCCAGAAACGATTAATTCTCCGCTAATATTTTGAACGTCAGCTTTTACTTTAGATGTAATTTGTATCTGATGGCAATACAAAGCAATACGCTGTAAATAAGCTAATAAATCCTTTTTAGTGGAACTTTCGGGGCATTGTTCAGCAATTTCCCGAGTTAACTTATCAAGTTTAGTACCGGCCTCGGAAATTTTCTTTGCAGCATTAATTACATCCATAGTAGTCTTCAATGGGCCACGTCCACTAAAAAAAGAAATACGGTTTGTGACGATATTAATAAAAACGTTATTTACTATCCAAATATTTATTAAATAACAATCTATACGTAAAGGTTCGTACCTTTCTATGAAACTTATATTAAATTGAATCATTGATTTCTTACAAATATTATTCAATTGCAAAAAATCCTTTTACATTTCATTAATGTCTTTTTAATAATAATAACTCCTTTTAATCTTGTACACTACATCTGATCGATAAATTAATACTGAGTTACATCATACTTGGCTTCAATAAGTGAATAATTATTTTATTCATAGAATTAAATAAATTTTGACACTTGATTGAAATCAGCCTCAAATGTCTTGGATTTTAGGTTTTAATCTAGAAATAATTGTCTGTGTATCATTTCTCACACGACGCTTCGTTATTATCCAGTTACATAGTTTTAATCTGGAGTGGATGACAGTAAGGTTTTTTCTGTAATTTTGGAAGATGTATCATTGAAAATTTTTTTTTTGGTATGTATGTATGTATTTTTGAATTCGGAAATAAAGTAAAAAATTTATTAATTTAAATTTATTTATTTATTGTAAAATCATTAACTGGTTCAATACAATTAAAACTATAAAAAGTCGCAAAACTTTCGAATTTTCAATGATTTATTTTTTCGAATCGTGATACACATTTTTTTATATTCATATAGAATATTGTTATGCTTGTGGTCCTCAAGAGAAAACTTTGTGTAAAGCACATACTTATAAGCCCATAAAATAGAAATATAATAGATCTGGGGGGGTTATTATGTATTTCGATTCGAAAGAAAACATTTTCGAAACACAATGTATAATCTACACCATTTATAATATTGTTACGTTTCGACCTTTTCGATAACGTTTACTTGTTTGAGTTCTTTTAATTAATCAAAAATAAAATAAAAACAACGGAAATTGATTTCGAACTTAATGTTTTATTTCCACTGTTTTATAAAATACATAAATTTTAAATTTTCTGTAAGCACATATTTTGCGAGATTGGCGTTCAACATTATACAAATATCTCGTATTGGAGCAGCTTTGTCTGTGCGCCTCCTTTCGTTTCTTGTTCTCGCGTCATCAAAACGTATAAAACGAATAAGATCCCTGAAGCGGTTTAATCCCATTGTTGCGTGGAATAGAGGATGAGACAATTGCGTCCATAAGTCCCTTGCGTTTCCATCATTGGAATGATTTGCGGCTGCCAATGGATGCGTATATTTCTGCCACTGTCGTATCCCTCCACTTCAATTGACGCTTTGTTGAATTTGCTGCATTGTAGGCATTATAACGATTATATCGACCATTTCTATTGTAAAATAACTCTTGAAGCATCGCATACTAGTCATACTTTCCGTCATTCGTAATGGACCCCTGCGAGTTCTAATATGTTGTGACTTCTCATTTGTTTGTTGTTCTTACAGGTGGTGTTGGTTGCCATTGAGTACCATCACGTGCAATCATACTTTCTGTTGTGCTTGATGTTGGTGCATTTTCTTCAACCATATCAGTTTCATTGTCACTTTCATCTTCAAATACATCTTGCTCAATTTGCATTGGCGTGTCAATAGCGGCTGGGATTTCGTTGTCAATGTCCCAGTCTTCACTCTCTGAGTCTTGCACTTCCCCAGTAAATACCTCTTCTTTTTCCTCAATTGGCACTAAAGCGTCGTCATCCTCAGTCATATCACCAAGTATAGACTCAATATATCTGCTTCTGGCTTCTTCAGTCAAACGCAGATATTGTCTCTCAGTTAAAAATTCTATTTTGCGGTTAATTTTTCTTCTTTTTCTAGCGTACCTGAACATTTACTACCAAAAACACAACAAGTCACAAGCAGGTACCAAAACAAGCAAAAAACCTAGCCTTATAAAACCAGTTTCTGTTTAATTTTGTCTGCCTGTTAGGTACAAAATGGCTATAGAAACCTGTATTATCTTACAAACATGAAATTTGTACAGTTGAGATGTAAAAACTATACATTATTTTATTTGAATATAAAGGAAAAAACTGCACTAGGTACCCTGGTTATGGACCGTAGGGTTAAAAGCTTTTTAACAACTGATCTATGCACGTAGTTCACCATGCCGTAGCTTAAAAAAGACTGACTCGTTGGTGCTTTGCAGTATCGGTTTATATACTTGTTGACTGTTAAGGTTCTCGAACGTAGTAGAAAAATCCTCACCATGACAACAAGCTTGCTTGTGTAAGCCTGTGTTTTATTCAGCTATGTTATGAAAGCGGCGTGTAGATGGCAGTAGCAACTTATAATGCGGATGGCGAATCAACTAACCAATTTTATGTAAATTTTAGCCGTAATCCAATCGAGGGCGTTAGTCTTTGTTTTAAATTATTAATGCAGCCAACTTGACAAAACGAATGATACGGAAGTTCTTATTATTGGGGCTACTTTCACGTGCAACTCTCAGAATTGAGTTCTAAATCAATGAGCTGAAAAATGTTGTGCTTTCTAATGAAGGGAATATGCAAGCTAAGCAAATTCCAACACATAAGTTTGGCTAATGTGAACAAGATATTCCTGCAATTTATGAATCTCACATTGACTAGTCAAATATATCACAATACACATACTAAATGCAGACCATCTCGAACTTCTACATGTCCACTAGAAGCCGCACCAGGAAGCAGCATGTAAGTGATTCATAGAGAGCTATTGCAAAATGCACTTAGACACAAAAAACCAAGTCAAAATGCTCCTGCTAAAGAAGTTCGACACGATAGTTACAATCACTTACCAGAACTTTTAAAAACTACATAACCAGGTCGTTGCAAAAGGGCGCGTGCTCAAAAAAAACTTTTATAATATTCCAAAAATTTATAGTTTATCTCTGTGTAAAACGAGGGAGTAATTGCTTTGTAAAATATCACACAATTATGTCACAATGTGTCTTATTTAATTACACTCGTTATCTTAAAATGTATTTATAAGAAACATGTCCACTAAGGAAATTTGTCCAATATATTGGACATCACCTGGCAGCCAGGTGAGATGTTTTACCTGTAATTTGCCTTCAGATTTTCAATATGCTTATCTTATCTGAGAAATTTTTAGATCTTATCTCAATTATTCCTCTTAATTGTTTGAAAGGGTTTTGTTTTTATTGTTTTCTTTACAAATATATATATGTAACACTAGCTATGACATTGTGATATATGCAGATTCTTAGCAAAAATATTTCCAAATGCTACAACCGATTACTTTGTGAGGATTGGAAAAAAGGGGTGGTGTCAAATGACCGCTCATCGAGCTCAAAATTGAAGGAAAATGTGAAAAATTCACAAAATGACACATACGAGATGCGGATTGATATTGAAGCTACCTAGCGCTAGATGGCAGCATCCAAACACAAAATCTTTTTTTTTAGAAATTGCGATCTGTCAAACGCCAGCTGTTAAAATTTCACCCAAATTCATCGATTAGTTTATTTGTTGTAGTTGTTTGAAGTCAGCAGCTTTTGTGTGTCTTGAAAAATTGAAAAAAGTGAATTTCGTGCAGTGATTAAACACTATTATTTAAAAGGGAAAACGGCGAAAGAAACAAAAGAAAAGCCTGGTAAACATTACGGTGAGTCCGCTTCATCAGATTACATGGTAAAATATTGGATTGCTGAATTTAAACGCGGCCGAACAAGCACTGGAACAATACCATAAACAGGAAGGCCAAAAGAGGTGGTTACTGAAGAAAATATCAAGAAAATCCTAGATATCGTTATGAATGATCGCCGAGTCAAGTTACGTGAGATTGTTGAAATGGTAAACATGTCATATGAACGTGTGTTCAAGATTTTGCATGAACATTTGCATATGAAAAAGCTATCGGCAAGATGGGTGCCGCGTTTGCTGTGTCGAACAAAAACGAGTTCGACAGACCACTTCACAGCGGTGTTTGTACATGATAAAGCGTAATCCTGTTGATTTTTGGGGTCGATTAATAACTGTTGATGAAACGTGGCACAGTGGAGTCTTTTGAGTTTTTTTCGGTTCAAAAATCATAAGTTTTAAAGTAATCAAGATATTTAAAAAATTTTAAAGCATTTGAAATACTCATCAGGAATATACATGATTTGCACGGTCATAGGTTAGCCGCGGCTCTGTGCACAGTGTCGGCATAACTTTAAAAGTAATAAAGATATTTTAAAAACCTATAAAGCATTTCAAAGGTAACCGTTTCCGCTTAAAAATAAGTAACTTGCATGGCCATAGGCCCACAGAGGCACTATGCACAGTGGTCTTTTCGTTGCAAAAATTATAATTTTTCAAGTTATCAAGATATTTCTAATGGTGGTAAAATCACTTGAATTTTAAATCATTTAGCTTCAAAATAAGTGCTCCCGCATTATGATAGGCAATGGGCACGGTGACACGTTTTGACCTTTTTTGTCGCAAAAATCTTATTCTTTGAAATAATGATATTTTTAAAATTTAAAAAGCATTTAAAACACAACTTTTTGTGCTTCAAATGATATTCTCATAAGTCTAGAAAAAAATAACAGTCTAATATAAGACTTTAGACTAATATTATATTTTTTATTTACACTACAGATACACATTTGTGAAATATTTTTAATATTAATGCTATATAATTAATGTTTGCATATAATTAATGTAATTTGCTATATAATTAATGTTGTCAAAAGTGTAAAATTGAACAAAGCACGCTGATGAGATGGTGTACGACCTCGAAATCAGTACTGATCCGTTCTTCTAGTATGATGAATAATAAAAAATTGTTCTATATATAGTACTCTCTTAATAAAAATAATGAATTTATCAAAAAAAATTTCTAATAAAAATTAAAAAAAAAATTATAATAAATAAATGGGTAAACTCGGTAAACCTTTTTATACGATTGTCGACGCCAGTAATTTGGGCTGTTACCTCATCATTTTCAAAAAAATGCTCTGGACATATTACCATCGTTAGTTTTTCCATACCCCTGCTTTGGGCAGTCTATTTATTGTCAGTCCAAGCTTGATTCATTCATGAATTCATTTTGTATAATTTTTTTTTCGAGCAGTTAGTTTTCTTTTGGTGTTGCGTTCTTATCAAAACATTCTCCTTCTCGCGGAATTGTATATGCGAGTTTCAAAATAAACTCCATGCACCTAATTCTGGCATGTAACGGAGAAATTCCATATTCATAGTTTTGCTTATCACTTGAATCTTTAAAATTTTGATTGTCTTTCTGTGACTTTTACAAATCGCAAACTTCAAAGTTAACGAAGTATCTGTTATAACATTTAAGATTTTTCCATCAAGCATTGTAAGACAAAATTCATAATCAATGAAAACAGTTTTTCCATTCATTTCAAGAACAGAAGGCTTTAGTTCAGAAATTTGCTTTTTATATCGTTTAATGTAGATTTGATAGTTTCTGAAGTCTCCTTTGCATATTTAAAAAAATACCGGACGGCAAAAATTAACTGATGATGGGTGATGATTTTTCCAATGCTCAGAGATTTCACTTCTCAGTCGTAATGGAACTACAGAAGCCATAAACAAATTTGCATCTGTAATAGTTGTCATTTGTCGATATTGTTTGTTTGTAAGCACATTAACCGGATAATCCATCACATCCCCACTTATTTATCAAAGTAAGCCTATCTTGAAGTAATACCGATTCCTTTTCAGCTAAACTTTCAATAAGGCTTTTCCTCTACCGATACTTCAGTAACCTTTACATTAGATGGCATAGCTTCTTTTTTGGCAGATGTAACCTTTTTGTATCCGGGAAGAATATTCACATTATGATTCTTTAAAGAGCTTCGTAAAATATAATATTTTTCCTTTGACAATCCCAAGTCCATAAATAACGCTAAGGCTTCTTCTTTGCTATACTTTGGAGGAGTTGGAATACTCTCCTTAATCCTCTGCAGTCGATATGGGCTTGCAAGCGCCACAGCTTTTGTAATGTCATACCTTGATTTATCTTTATCTTTTACATACTTAAGACATAATGCTTCTGAAAGATGCGAGTTAGACATATCCTTTGTGGCATTATGAAGTTTACGTTTTTTGTGTACTCCGAACACTCGTTTATGTTTTTTGCAGGTCTTCCTCTTCTGCTATCAGAAGATGTATGCGGTTCTTCGATGTTTTCAAAAGTTGTTACTCCATTTAGCCAGTCTGAGTTCTTTTCCATAAAGGTTTTTGTTGTACGGTTTGAGGCAAGCCATTTTTTATTAATTTCCAGGTAAACGAAGTGAATTTTAATTAATAATTTTAACATCCTTTTAGTGGTATCCTGGTAAATCGTGTAATTTTTCCACAATAGTCAATTTAAATACATTTTCCTTATGTGAGTTTCTGAATAACTCGGACAATTCCGAATTCTGAAATGGCATTATCGCACTTTAAAGTAAAATTGTATGAGTTCTGGTACTGATCACTATCTTCACAAAGTAAAAACTTAACTGGCTGATTTGTGAAACAGAAATGCAGGCCTCAATTAACTGTATTATACAACTGCAGTTTCTATTTTACTCAGCATATAAAAGAGAATTCAAGAAAAATGCAGGGAAAAAGTTTCTTCATATTTCAAGAAAACCTGTCATTTTTTGTGGATAAAGTTAGTTAAATTATTTAATGTATTATGTAGCAAACATGCTCAGAAAATATGGGCCAGACCATTTTTAGATATGGTCTAGTTTATTTGTAAAAATTACTTAAATATAGGGTGTCTGAAAAACGGCAACTGCCGAACAAGTAGGGCATCTGATGAATATTTTGTTACTTTTTTTAATAAAAAAAACACCTTTAAAACGATACCAAAAAAGTAACGATCAAAGGGCAATTTTTCTGACACTTCAATTAATTTTTTTTTTATATATCACCTTTTTTCTGGCTTTCTAAAAAAATGTCGGCTTTAAGGAGCTCCACCAGCTATAATTTTTATCCAATTACGAAAAACGTTTTTGAATTGGGATCAGTAAGAAGTTCTTTATACGATGTGTTCATTCATTTTACAAAATTTTGTCATCAAATTTTGTATTTTTGCCACTGGTTTTGGGAAAAGGCGCCACAGTGCGTGGGTCCAACGCTACACACCTGAAAGCAAAAATCAATCGAAACAATGGGTAGAAGTGCTCCGAAGAAGGCGAAGAGAGTGAAATCGACTGGCAAGGTTATGGCCACTGTATTTTGGGATGCACACGGAATATTGCTCATTAATTATCTTGAAAAAGGATCCACAATCACAGGAAAGTATTATCGTGCATCATTGGATCAATTGATTGATGCAATCAAGAAAAAACGACCACATTTAAAGAAGAAAAAAAGTGGTATTTTTTCAAGACAACGCAACGGTTCACACAGCATTAGATACGATGCTAAAATTATGTAAAATACACTTCGGATTGGTTGATCATCCACCATAGTCAAGATTTAGCTCCTATTGCCTTTTCCCTGTTTCGAAACTTCAAAAATGGCGCGCAGAAAAATGTTTCATCTCACAAACGAAGAAGTGATTACTAAAACTAACGCGTATTTTGAGGGGTTCCCAAAATCGTGTTATTCAGATGGTATACAAAAGTTGGAATATCGTCTTACTAAGTGAATTGAGCTAAAAGGAGACTATGAGACTATTGAGAAATAAATCGTTTTTGAAAAAAAATGTTTTTTCCTACATAGGTAGCTTCAATATCAATCCGCCCTCGTAGCTGCTGCAGAGTCACCCTTAGAGGGATAAAATGTGAGACCAGCCCCAATTAATTTTTGTCCCCAACATTTTCGCTAAGTATACTTAATACCTCCTTTCACCAATCCTTAAGGGTCTCCCATGCAAATTCATAAAATTGGATTGCACCGTTCTAACTCCCATATGGGTGCCCCTAGATGTGACAAATATGTATATGATCGACACCCAATTTTGTTTTAATTTCAAACTTCTTTCAAAAATAGCATTAGGGTGGTTCATATAAATTTTTTTATTTTTCTGAAATTGAATTCGATTGTGAAGTTTAGTAACACTGTGTCATGGAAAAATAACCATATATGGACACCACTACGTGATAAAAGACAAAAAAGAAGACCCGTGTCTGCGATGTTTGCCCAAAGTCATGCACTTTTTTCATGGGCCCCCAAGGATTTGGGTCTTCGGTGTCATTTTTGCAAAGTACTGATCATTTTCTCAGGCTCATATCTTACAAATCGTTCGGAATTTTGATTTACTCTGTGAGACAAAGTTGTAGATCTTGTCATAAAAAGTCAAAAGTCAAAAGTCTTGTGAACATATAAAGTCAAAAAAGATGAATATGAAGATCTTCAAGATGAAAATCGCAAAAAATTTAAAAAAAATTCGATTTATTTTACCTTTTTCCCACTGTTCAGCTCCATAGGTAGCAAACCGTTAAAAATTCAAGAAAACAATCAACTACAAAAATGTACCTAAGATTTCAATAAACAACTTTTTAGAACATATGACCTTCCTAGGAATGATTCTTAATACCGTTTAGGTAGCGCTTACGTAGCCGCAAAGGTGAAAAATTTCCCGAACATTTTTTAATTTCATTTGTTTCTTCTTTATTTCAACATTGAGATACATACTATGGTATCTATTACAGTCCCCAGATCTCAATACAATTAATAATTTATGAACAAATCTGGAACTCAATTTCGAAAGAAATATGCCAAGATATTGTGAGTTCCATGTGAAAACGTTGTGCAGAGGTTATTGCCAATAATGCGTTCACAACAAAATATCAATTTTAATATCTAGGACATCATAAATATAGTGAATTCAAAATCTTTAATTTGTTTTAAATTAACTATGGTGCTTTTTTTTGACTGAGTATTTTTTAAGTTTTTTTAAAAAAGCTTAAAATTTATAATAAAATAAAAAATAAAATAAACGTTTTTTATTTTATATTGTTACACAGTCTTGTTAGTATCTTACGACACATTTTCAGTAAAATAAGTTTAACGTATTTAAAAATATATCAACCCCTGTGCGCGATATTATCGTATGTTACAAAAACTAAATTTTACAGGAGAGCGTTTTTATTACTATTTTTATTATTATTATATGCTATAAAACTGTAACACACAATAAAATATGCATTGTGTTATCCTATAACTATTATATTTGTCGCTATAATATTTTGTCAACAGATGAATTAATGGATTTAAAACCGATTTGCATAAAAAATTCGATTTCGCAAAAAGTGTAACATACAATAATTTCGCGCACAGGGGTCGATATGACGAAGAAATGGTTTTTCCTATGGTGCTATTTTTTTGACCGTATATTAGAAAATTGCACACACAATAATATAATTTAAAAGAATTGCCTATTTAAAAGAATTAACTACAAATTTTTTGAAACTATTAGCGTTGCTGTTTAATTGTTGACGTAAGAAAAGATTATTCCAAAGTCTAGGTATTATGTTTCGGTTTAGTGGCGATTGAGAAAAACGTATACTTTCAAATATGTATTTAGGAGTTTGAGTATGTGTTTTTTTGTGTAAAAAACCAGAGTGCGGATTTTTAATAGGTTATCGAAACTGACTCCATAAAGGTTTTTAGAAACAGAGGAAACATGATCACATCTTCTCAATCCGTACGTACACATACCGTATAATATTGTTATATAAAACATTTAGTTTTCTTCAACTAACAGAGTCGCAGTTTGCAAATAATTCACACCCATACAGTAAGGAAGGAACCAAGTATGTCTTGGCAAGCAAGATTCTAATTCTGAAGGGTGTAAAGTATTGTGCAGACCAGAGCGCTCGTAACTTCAAATACAGACCAACCAATGAGTTTACATGATCTGTTCATGTCAAAAAATTATTATTATTAAAAATTATACTTAGAATTTTCGCTCTATTAATGATTTCAATTTTCTCACCATTTAAAACGATATCCCCAGAAATGAAAGGAGCTATATTATTTTTGCAAATTATGATACATTTAGATTTCTTAGGGTGCAAACAAAGCCCATTTGCACTAGCCTCGAATTTATTCGATTTAATTCATAATTTAACTGTGAGATACCAGCGGCAATGCTTTCCGCTGCGATACTTAAAGTTGTAAGTCATCTACATAAAGATGGATATTACACTTTGAAAGTATTTTTGGCAAGTCATTTGCATATATTCAAAATAAAAGCGGACCTAAAATTGAGCCCTGGGGTACTTCCCTTTGTCAGTTTATCAGACCAAAAAGAAAGAAAACAAAAAAAAAACAGGAAAGAAAACATTAGGAAAAATGTTGCAAAGCATTATGGCACCTGGCGGTTGCAGGAAAGTATCATACAACTAACTGGCGCACTTAATTAATACCCAGAAAGAGCAAGTGAAAACTTTAGGTAATAGAATTAATCTTCATTCTGAACAGATAGGGATATTCAATGATAGAATCCAGCAATTAGAGGGTAGAATTTCTCAAAACCTCCAAATATTTTAGGCGAGCCCTACTCAATATATTTCTTGGGTTCATAGTGTAGAATAAATATTAACTGCCTGCTTTTATAAAATGAAAACAAAATTGTGTGTGAGAATTAATATTGAAAACAACAATAAAATACGAAAAATTGTTTTTGTTTTCAATATAAATTCTTACTCACAATTTTGTTTTCATTTTAAAAAAACAGTCAGTAAATGAAAAACCTATCTATAGATCCATATTTCAACATATCAGACAAAAGACAAGAGGAGCAGCAGACATCGCTCTCATATTAAGATAATCGGGCCATTTTTCCGTTAGCGTTCGGCATCATCGTTGGTGTTGTCAACTTTTATAGAAAATATATCGGTATTCTCGATTTTAAAAAGTAGATAGTAACGATAAAGAAACATTATTTCTCTCTCTGTCGTCGCCATTGTGAGTATCGAAGTTGAAACGACTATAACAAAATACAGTTAAAATTAAAATAACGTGAGTATGGCAACTTTAAATGTTAATTTCCGAAATGAAAAAAGGTTTCTCGGACATGGTAAAGGTTTCTGGAAGGAAAGAAAACTACTGAATTTTAAAGATATGATATTTGTAAGGAAATTGCAGAAAAATTAAATCGATTCGAACCTCTTGACGGAGACGATTGGCACAAAATAAGTAAAGCCAAAGTAGCAGTAAATATTTATTAAACTTTTCATAACATGGAGTTGAAATTCTAGATGAAAAAGATGCTTGTGAACCAGAGAACGACAAACGATAGAATAATAAATAAATTGCTCTAGCTTATATTGAATATTTTCAATACAAGATATTTTTCGTATCTGTTCAATTTCATAATTGTATGTATCGGTGAGCATTTTATTTTATACCTGTATGTATTCATGCTCATATTTGTTTATATCCATGCGTAGCTATATGTATCGATAGGCACCCCAATGACTACGAGCACATTTATTTTCAAATTTTTGTTTGATAAGTATTGCCAGAAATTTTGTCTGCAGCTGTATTATGGATTTCGTTTCGTAATTATTATGAAACATTTTTAAGCAAAATGCGATAAAGTTATTTAAAAAAATTCGCGTTAACTTGGAAAGTATTCAATTTGACTTTGAAGAAAATTTTTGCAAACATTTTTGAGAATAGGAAAAGCTTAAAAATGGAAGGAAACGAAAAAAGGTAAGCTGCTTGCAAAAATTTCGAAAATCCGCAAAAAATTGCATAATTTGCAAACTTTTCACATTCCTTACATTTTTTTTATTTTGAGAAGATTTTACGCCTTTTTCAAAACTTTGCAACTTTTCGCGGAATTTCGGAATTTTCGTAATTTTTGCAGTTTTTTGCGAGTTTTCCAAATTATTTGCATTTGTAGCACGTTTTAGAAGATTTTACCACTTTTAAAAATGTTGGAAAATTTTGCGAACTTTCGCGATTATCGCGATATGATTTATTGCTTCATTGAATTTTTAAGATTTTAAATATGAACATAGAATATTGATCCAATATGCATGAATTTCATTGACCTTATTTTTATGCAAAAATTATTTTTACTCAAAAAGTTAATACCAAATAAAGAAGTGTAATTTTTGCCTAAAACAAATATAAGTTGAAAATAAATTGTTTATTTTTGTTATAGTTCTGCAAACAATTTTTTTCAAACGCTACAACATTGTCTCTTATAGTCATATTTATGGATACCCATCGATACGTATCTATATTTGTACGTATTCCTTCCTAGCAATACAAAAAGCATTTTCTATTTTTTTATGCTACACGTTTCGATATGCGCACTTATTTATATTGTAACCCGTTTTTAGTCATTGCTTTCTGTGAACGTATTTGTTTGTACCCCTACATTTTAATTATCCTACACTTTTGAATATCGATATGTGCTATTTTGCTATAATTGTATACCTTTGTCGTTCACTGTTGTGCATAACAAAACAGGAAGAAAAATTAATAAACAGGTTCCTTTGTCATCATTGTAGGAAGTGGTGGCAAATCAATTGCAATTTAAAAAGCAAATAAATCCAAGGATGGAAAGAATTACGTTGTTGAGGAAGCAAACCGAAGTGCAACAAGAGCAATGCAGTCATTTGAAATCCATTAGGGGATATTTGAAAGACGTCTCTCGTTATCAGAGAAAGAGATTGGAAGTAGAAGAACGCCTGAAAATATATAAAATGAAGCTCAGTCTTGATGTACCAATAAAAAAACGAATTACATTCACCACCAGCATATTTTTCTCGTAGAAACCTTTTTACTCGGCTTGTATTCCAAATTAAGTATTCGTGGCCAGAGACTGTATGTCGCATTTGATACGCATCGTAGGATCAGAAATTAAAGTGTAATCAAGAATGAAAAGATAACAACTCGATTAATTGTTAGTATTTCCATTAATTTATATTTATATTCTGTACTCGCCATTTTTTGATTTTTCGTTTAAAATAACAAAATCATAACAAAAAAAAATAATAATGTAAAAAATAACAAAGTAACATATTGCAGTGCTAACATCTTTTATTTATGTTTTCGATAACTATCTTCGTTTCGATATATTTCAAGAATGCCAATTTAGGAACGAAGGGACGATTGAAACGACAACGACATAGAAACCACAATTAAAACGACAACCCCAATGGGAATAGGTCCGAATATATTTGACAATTGGCCGAATATTAAAAAAGCGATTTACATACATACACTTGACAAGAGCAATTTACGTACACTTGAACCTGAACCAAACATAATACCAGAACCAAATTTATATATATAGACGTACCAATCAGACACCATTTGAAAATCATTCCAATAGAAATAGATAACTCACTTAGGTCGCACAATAAATTACATGAGCAGATCTAATCAAAAAGTAAGGCATTCAAACAAATCCTCAAACACACTTCGAAAACAACAAAAATTTTTAAATTTAGAGACAGCAAGGGAAATAGAAGAAGAAACAGAAGAGGGATATCTAGAACAGATTGAGGATGAAGTTGAAGAGGATAATGTATGGAACCCAGACGAGGTAAATTTTACAACAGAAGCCTCTCTAGGGTACCATACTTAAAATATTTCTCTAGAACTGGACAACCGTATAAATTTCTTATTGACACAGGAACTAAGTTCTTATTGGCTTCAATTCAAGAAAAATTAAGGCCCCATTCAAAATCCAATCAGCAGCAGGACAATTAACAATCGCAAAACTAGCTCGATTTTTTTTATTGTACTTGGAAATCATATAAGAATAATAAGGCCTTCCCTTTATTTCTATACTGTGGATTGTTCCAAAGAAGGAAAATGCGGCAGGTGAGAAGCAACATAGATTAAATGTGGATTTCAAGAGGTTTAACGACATAACAATAGCAGATGCCTATCCAATTCCGGACGTTACTAATACTTTCGCTAGATTAGACAATTCAGACCTACACTCGGCTTTCTTCACATCAAGGTGAAGGAACGTGATATAGAAAAAAACGGCATTTTCCACCGCAGGCAGAAAATACGAATTTTCGAGTTTGCCTTTTGGGCTTAAAAACGTTACAGCCATTTTTTAAAGGATGATTAATGATATCCTAAAACCATTCATAGGCATATGTTGTTACATATGTTGACATCATTGTATTTGGATCGAACTGATCCAAGGAAAATACGCGAAACCTCTTACAAACTTACGTACATATTAAAGTACGACGCACAGTGGCTGAAAATCGTTCTTCATTGGCCAAAATTCTGTAACTTTTGAACCGATCAAAATATTGAAGTAATTTTTATTTTATTGGATAGATATTTAGTTCAGCTTGACTCAGTTTAAATTACATTAAAATTGATTGAGGACTTTTTAAGGAATTCTAGGTCAAAGTTGAACTTTTGAATTTTTTTATCTTTTAGAGTGAAATATAGGTTTATTATTTTTTTGTTTATTAAAAAATTTAATATTTGGAAATTAATAATAATTATAAATAATTTTTGTAATAATGGAATTTTTTTAATGTTACACTTAAAAAAATTTGTACACTAAAAAAAATAGTAAAATCAACTGGAGATTTTGCTATTACAGAAAAATTAAAAATTGTTTACTGTCAAATTTGCAAATTTGTTTACACTCAAAGAATAGTTACACTTTAAAAAAAAACGTTAATAATATTATCTAAAAATATTGCTATTACTACAGAAAAATTTATTATTTTTGCTGTCAAATTTGATAATTTTAAAAAACATTTTAAAAATAAAAACTGCAATAAATTTTAATAACATTTGTAACAATGGTAGGTTCTGTTTATTATTATTTTTTACTAATACTATATTTTTCGTATTTAAATAACAATGAAAGGCAATTATAATTATTATTCATTTGACCCGATGTTCCACTTTCCATTGATTTCGAATACTGGAGATAAACGGATCTGACGTTGCCAATAATATATTAAATAGATCTTCATTTGTTGAATTTCGTGAAATTTTTCTGGTATTGTAATCCTTGTTCCTTTTTTCCTGAGCCTCCTCTGATAGATCTCCAAGTGGCACCAAATGATATTTAATGACATCTTCTCCATGATAAAGGATTTTGTGAACTGTTGCAGACATATTTCTCCATGGGTAGTTGGTTGTATGTACATATATATTTTTGCAGTTTCCTTAGCATAATTTCCCAATTTTCTAGTCAATTTTTTTCATTGCACGCAAGTACTTCTAGGATTATTTTAAATCTGAAAATAAGGTTTATTGTTACCCCTGTTATTTCAGATGCTGTTTCTGGATTTGAAAAGAATCTTCTTGCGGTATTGCAATCATTTGTATTGCCTGACCCTTGTTTTGGCTGATCTATAATTAATCCAAACTTGCGATATTCATCTTGAACATGTTTCTTTTTTGCACTTCTTAACTCTTTGTTGGTTTCGTTGTTTCTTATTGATCCTGAAGACCCGAAATCCAAATCATAGCTGATTTTTAGTATGTGTTCCATAAGTCGTATTCTTGCATGTAGTGGTGATAATCCAAATTCATATGCATCGGTATTATCTAATGATTCTGTCGGGACTTGGTTTAATTGGGTTGATGTTGCTAGGCATATAATGGAGCTGGATGCAGCCTTCGTGTTAGTCAAAGCCTGACCTACTTTTCCATCTATCATTGTCAGCACTAATTGGTAACTTACTTTAATTTGCTGACCATCTAACTGTAATTGTAATGGCTGTAGTGTTGCAATTTGGGGCCTTGATATCACTAACTTCTTTGTTAATGGCATCATGTGTCTTTTTTGAATTCAAGTTTGATTGGCCTGCAGTATTTCGTAGAAGATGGTGTCTCATTTTTCCAAATATCCATTGTTTGCGTTGTTCTAGTCGAAAGCTCTGAATCTTCCAAAATCTTTTTCAATCGCAATGGTACAAATGATACCATGAACATATCTGAGTCCGAAATATTTTCACATACAACTTGTTTGTATTGCTTTTGTCCCGAAGAACTATCACATCCCCATTTACAAAAAAGAATTAACTTTGTGTTTCCATATTTCTTTAACTCATTTCCTGTTATTGATTGTAGCAAGCGTTCGGCTGTGTGATCAAGTAGAGATTGTAGTTGTACCTCTGCCGAAATTGGTGTGATTGTAATGTGTCCTTTGATGGCAAACAGTCCATTGTAGCAGCGGTTATGTAATGATATGCTGGATACATATTTGAACCTTTTTCAATCGCACGCAGTCTGAGCTTAATATATTGCTGTTTTGTTAATTTCAAATCCAGAAATATTACTAATGCCTCCTCATTTGTGTACTGTATTGCATCATTCGGAGTTGGTATACTTTTATGAATCCGTTTTATTCTCACTGGACTAGCTTTAACAACTTTTTCAATGATATCCACTTTTGTTAATTGGTTCTGTGATCGTAATTGATGTAGGAAAGATTCTTTTATATTTGTACAACCAATTGCATCGTTGATATCTTTAAGTTTCCGCCTCTTAGATCTATCGCTGCAGTTGTCCAATGATTTGCGTGGTCTTCCAGCCTTATCTTGCTTTGCTGTTTCTGCAGCGACAATAAGTTGGCCCTCTAACCAGTTTGCACTTTTTATATAAAAGTTTTGTTTACTGTAGCGAACTTCTTTGTAGCGTTTTTTTAGTGCTTTGACGAAATTAAAAATACTCTTGCATTTCGGTGCTACACGAATTTAAGTTTAATTTTAACGTAACTAAGAACATCTTCCTGGTTTTTGTTTCTAAAATACTCTTCGGCCAGTTCTTTATAACTGAAGCTCTCCATATTTTTCTGAATATTTTTATTTGCGTCTGTTATGTTTTACCCGTACACCTAGAGGATTAACTTATTACTGAGTAATCCCTTATCGAATCCGTAGTTTTATACACTTTTAGATACATGTTATTCACACATTGATCTTTAATTTCATAGCAGGTAGTGCTTAAATTGAACAAAACTGCACATGTTGTCCAGACCTTAATATCAGGTAAAACTGATTAGTATCTCGCCAATATTTGTTGTTGTTGTTGTTGGGTTGTTTTTTTTCTTTAGTGCTTTAATGTCCCGATTATTGTTATAAAATTGTTTATGACTTTGGTTGACCCTAACATTTGATAACAGGTAAATTTAGAAAGAGATCATATGTTTACTGTAGAACGTATTGTGGTAATTTTATGACTTATTTTTGCTGATCAAAAGAAAGCCATTAAACCCCTTTTTTTAGTTTTACGTAGTCTAAAGTAAAAAAACATAAACTTTTAGGCAAAAAAGTGAAAATTATATACACCATTGTATACGAGTACTTTTAGGGCTGTTTAAATTATCGTTATTTGAATTTTTCGAGTAATTTCATTAAAATGAAAAAAGTGTTCTACCCACGGCTCGTCACGGGTGCAAGAGTATATATACCGTTAAAGAGGACACTTTCACCTTTCTCCGGATCATATACGTTTCTTGTGCCCCTTTGTTCCCTAGAAGTTCTATTCCACTAAAGTTTAAATTTGAGAAAAATATAGTAGTTTCATAAATATTCCGTAACGCCCATAATATTAAACGCTAGAGCTGTGACCACTTACAACAACTAAAGACGATAATCCTACCAACATTATAAAAAAGACCGCAGGCCATTATCGATGATAGCTTGCGAGTAGTAACCATTTATTTTTTATAAAAAACAAAAGAAAAACACCTTTTTTGTGAAATTAAAAAAAACAGTTGAGTTTGACAGCATGCCACGTCCACAATTATCAATAGTTTAACCTAATTTTTTGGCTACCTTAATCTTGATATATTAGCTACAAAAAGGCGTAAAAATTTTAAAAATCTGTGACAAAAAAATTAGACTTTTGGCCAATGAAAAACGATTTTCAGCCACTGTGCGACGATCGCGTAAGGTGGAAATAGATCTCGACTACAATAATGCTTTAAAAAAGCATTCGAAAACTAAGAAGGATGCACAGAAAGAAAAACGCCGTACTAAATTCAAGTATTTTCTACTTACTTTGAGTACAAGTCGTGCTCAAAACTTTGAATCAGTGTTACCACCTTATGTCTAATTACACATATCATGTGTAATTTTTATTTTCATGTGTAGCCCATTTGTAACTGGCTGCATGTGTAACTCATGTGTAATTTAAAATTTTATAGTTTTTGAGCACTACTTTTTTATTGTGATGACGACTGTGATGACGAATAAGAATTAGATGTGCTATTTCAATTTATTTATGAACCTGTTTTGCATTTTTTTGCTTTAAATTTATTAAGTTTTTGTTTGCGGTTGTCGTTTTCACACAAAACAAAACTGTGATAGTTTTAAGGAGAATGATGTAGAATTGGTCTAAAGAAGATTATGTATCTACAAAAATAAAAAAAAGAATCCCTGAAGAAGTTGGAAAATACCAACGAGATGTCGGAATAATATGTAAAAAATAATATTTTATAAATGACCTTGAAAGTCCAAATATTTCAAATATATTCATCATCAAAAAAATTTTAGAATTACAGCAAAAAAGGTCAAATATTTAATCTAGGTCAAATATTTAACCTAAACAAATCAAAGCACGTAAGTTTACAAAAAAATGTGAATTCCTAATTTCATGTGTAATTTTGGAATGATGCATGTGTAATTCAACATTTCGTTGGTGGCAACACTGCTTTGATTACAAATAACTATAAAACGTATTTTAATCAAGCCGAAAACGGGATTACTTTAGATAACCAATCCTCGAGTTTCTTAAAATGAGTACAAAATTTTTTAATCACGTGAAAAATATTGAATCAAACAAAAAATTAAATTGAGCACTTGATAGTCCGTACTTAAATCAATCTTTCTGTACTTGATTTCAGTAAATCTGGGATTACCGTACTTTTAACACCGCTTGGGATTGATTTAGGAACAGATGGATTAACTTTTCTTTTGCGTGTGCTCATGTTGTATGATATCTTAACATATTCTGATTTTGAAAGAAACGTTCATCCTGAGAGCGGACGCTTACAATTATGTGATTGGAACGGTGCTCTCACAGGGTGAGATTGGAAAGTACAAACCGATCACGGTTATTTCAATATGTTAGCCATCGTGTTTTGGGCAATATTTCAGACTGTATGAACATCGCCTAAGTGAAAATTGATGCCAGTGCAAAAACGCCAAAAAAAATTTGAAAAATACCCCAATTGTAAAATAAGACAATAACCCAAAAAGTTTGAATATTTATTCTTTATATAAAATCACGCAAAACCCGAATGAACCATCGCAAAATAAATTTAGTTTGTGTGATCCAACATCGGTATTCCCTGTTCCGCGAACGGGTGGTCATCTTAATGTAATACGGGGCTTAAGTGCAAGAGCACATGCAGACCGTGTCGACGAAGAAGCAGAACTCCGAGTATCCGCTTTCTAACCTCCTAAAAATCTCCGGAGAATCTACTCTCTTTGCACCCACCTCAGGTCAAGGAGAGTAGAATGCAACTGGGACTCAGATTAGGCCGGTGAATGCACCGGGACGGGCAAATCTGCAAGGTACTGGTAGCCACAAGACTACAGGACAGGGAAAGGGGAAACCCGATGGCACCAAGTGCCACAAAACATCATCTAAACAGTGCCAAAACAAACAAGCTTCGCCTAGAGCATGCCCAAAGCCGACAGTGGGATGCCCCTGGATGTCGAACCAAGCACTCCTGAATATGACACGGCCTGTGTTACCAAAATGGTATCGAAACCCCTACTTTGGAAGTTGTCGTTAAATAGACGGCAACTGTCCCAGTACTTATTAATCATTAATGATTAGCACGATTGGGCGGACGGACATTCTGAAAGAAAAGTATTTTACCTTGGAAAGATTTAGGGTTGGCAGTTTTCAAAATTAAAAGAAATACACCTTTACACACAATTTCAACCAAAAATAAAAATTTATCTTTTTATATTTCTTACCGTGTGAAATCTGTCATCTCCATCATTATCATACACATGTGCTTAGCCAAAAAGATAATGTCATTTCCAGTGTCATCCCATTTTGCAACCTCAGAATCAAATGTAAGCTTTTCGCGACGAAATAGCTCAACCTGTTGAGCTATTTTCTGTTTATCTTCTTCAGTCATCTTGCGCATTGCTTCCTGTTGAGTAAAACGATAAAATATTAATTTAAAAAATTACATTAAGTATATAGAATTAGAAGCATATCGTTAACTGAAATTTAAAACCTCATAACTAGCAAAAAAAGTTTGAAGTAGCGGATTTTTATTAATTACATTGTGTCACGTTACTTCATTCAATTGAACTATTTTATTTAGATATTTCGTGTAAAATTTAAAAGTCTGGTCACATGATTTTGTATTTCACCTAACGATATGTAAGAATGTTAATTAAATGTTTTTTTTCTTCTTAAAATACCACTAAAGCAATGTAACTCCGTCCGGTTACTAATAACATTATTTTATAAGTCAATCTTTGTCCTAATAACGTTTTTACACTGAATATCTAACATGTACTGCAAATTTTCGAATATTGTAATGCTCCTCAAACTAAAAAAAATCAATTTGTAGTAAAAAAATGTTTAAAGCTTCTCGCTTTGGGGAAACATTTTGTGAAAATATACGAAATGTTTCTGGCTGTTCAGGTTTTACTTGGCATTAAGTTTTTTGCGCACAACTAACTAAAATAATGGTAAATATTTTTGCTAAACGTATGTCTTCCAAGAACTCCTCCTCAGCAGTTGCAATTTGCATTAACTGATACGTCGCAGCACAAGTTCTTAATATTATTTTGTTGTTTTTGTTTACATGAGAAAAGCGATGTTGCTTACTTCAAGGCAATAAAACCGATAAATTTTTTCTAAATCATGGTATTGTTACCACAAACGAAATAATCAATGTTGCTAAACATTTTTCACAAATTTGAACTAATTGTCCCAAATATTATTTAAAAATACATTGAAATTGATTATGGAAGGGTAAACGTAGGTAGTTCCAATACTCTTTTCACTGTTGCTAAAACAGATGATCAGGGAACCTTAACACATAAAAGCTAAAACAATTTTTACATATGGAGTTTGACATTAATTACCCACCTTCAACACTAGGCGTTCCGGTCGGCGAGCTCACGGGTCAAGAGGAAAGCTCTCTCCAGTGACCAAAATCCCATATTGGTAATGAACGGAAAGCAATCCCGTACAGAACTCAACTGAAGCAGCGCCTAAACGGCAAAGATCAGGGAGAGGCCACCCTTCCTGAGACTAACAGGCCCAAGAACATGCCTCAACGGCCACTAATAAGATCGTACAAGAAGATGGCAAAAGACCACCTTATTTGGGCGATAATTGACCGCAACGCCAGTGACGGCACCATTTCTTCCAAAAACTGGAAACTGGTTGTCGTCGCACTATCCAAAGCGTTCTATAGGGTTTTAAGGGGTAGACCTGGACCACCACCCGAATGTGATGATGCTGGCTAGTATCAGAAGCATATTAAATGAATAGCATGTGTAGATGAGCGGTCATCGCTGCTGTACAACTATGCCGTGGAGTCCCTGGGGGAAGTCTGGCGAGGCGCTAAGATTGAGCCAATACTCCTGGCCGATGTACCACAAAGGCCCAGATCTGTTGCCAGGATCCCAGCTGAGCCATCAAGGAGATCCTGGAAATTATGCACGACAGTAACCCAAAGCTACCCACACAGGACTGGAAAATAGTGCGGGTTTCCGACGCTGTTGATGAGACCAGGAAGGCAACTGTTATCATAAACAGTGACTCTCTGGCAACACTTCGGGAGACCCAGGGGAAGATATTCTATGGTTTTGGAACTATCTTCCTCCGCGTCTACAAAGTTGATGACATAGAGAGCTTGAGGTCCGGTGACTGACACAACAACGGCTACTTCAGAAACTATAGAGGACGAACACAGGATTTGCGGGATGCCAACGTCATAGTCGTCCTTAGAGTGATGAAGGTTGATTTGTGTGACAACCTTCATCACTCTAAGGCGGCGTCAGCTCCCTTCTCCACCGATTACTTCAGGCGCGGAGGAGCTTATTTGCATCCAAGAACCATTGTTGTATAAAGGGTTTGTGGCCTCAGTTTAGACGGCTACAGTACTTTGTTCGCAGCCGAACAAGGTAAGACCAGAGCACGTTTTATAGTCAAAAACGTCCTGATTTTAGCGATAAGGACACTTGCACTGTCGCAGTGGAAAACAAAACATGGACAGTATGGTTCATGAGCTCCTGCATTGCAGCATGAGGATGATAACCCTCCGAACGGTGAAACCAGGAAGGCGATGTCATATGCCAATAGGCGCAACATTCCCCTTATCATATGTGCTGACGGTAATGTACACCACACTATCAGCTCGGATGTCAATCTAAACTTTATAGTAGAAAATGAACTAACAGTGGGTAATAGGGATAATGAGCCCACCTTTATTGTGACTAACAGAAGGGAAGTTATTGGTATTACGCTTATTAGCGATAGATTCACAGATATGATTAGTGATTGGAATGTTTCAAAGGACTGTTCCTTCTCTGACCACATGTACATTGATTTCAACTTTTCAATAAGTTGATTCAGTGAAACCCTATACGAACAGAAGAAAGACCAACTGGTCTGGAGGGCTGCCGCCATGTCCGGTTCGCGTAGGCAATGTGTCCACGCTTGACTCCGCAGTGGAGTCACTAACGGGTGTCTTAATTGAGGCAACAAACAAGTTCTGTGAAAGATTCGACAGGCAAGGCTAGGCCGATATGGTGGAACGCGGAAATTGCTGAAAACGTAAGGAAAGTAATAAAACTATTTAATGATGCTAAACGTAATGGTGTATGTTACAGTTACAAATCCTCGGTGAATTGATTCAAGAATCTTATCAGGAAGGCGAAGAGACTGACATGGACGAAATTCTGCAACGATGTGGAAATCCTGGACAACAAATAGTCAAGAAACCCTTGAGGTTCTCTGATGAACACTCACATCCCAGGCTGCACTAATGATCCGCCGAGGAAGGAAATTCTTAGTGGTGCTCGGGATACTTCTATTATCCCGATAACTCGCCATCGTGTGGAATGGGCGCTTAAAAGCTTCCATTCCATAATATCTCCAAGCCCGGATGGAGTTATCCCAGCGGGTCTTCAAAATAACCTGGAGGTACTGATGCCATGGTGATTTTTGGAGCCTGCCTGAGTCTCTCACATGTACCATAAATATGGACAACATATAGGATTGTCTTCGTCCTCAAGGGAGGGAAAACATCTCACAATAAGGCTAAAGCCTTTAGACTAATTAGTCTATCGTCCTTTCCACTGAAAACACTGCAGAGGATTATAGACATTCATATAAGATCAAAGCTAGGACATAACTCCTTGTCAATAGCTCAGCATGCCCATATGCATGGAAGATCCACTGAAACTGCGCTCACTCATTGATGGGTCCCTACAATAGAAGGAATTCGCATTGGTTGCTTTCCTGGATATTGAGGGAGGTTTCTACGATATTAAACCGAAATCGGTTATTAATGCTATGAGGCTGCTGGAGATTGACCAAGCGATCATTCAATTTTTCAGCACCATCTTGCTCTTCAGACGTATCAAATCTAACTGTGGCACCTCAAAATTTCCCAGTGGTTACCAGTGGCACCCAACAAGGAGGTGAATTTTCATCATTGCTTTGGAATCTAAATATCAATTACCTTATAAGGGCCATGAGAAGGACGTGCTGCAGAACGACTGTGTATGCGGATGACGTTGCAGTCGTGGGTATGGACAAGGATCCCAGACTACTGTCTGAACTTATGGAATCCGCACTGGATGTCCTATTAAAATGGTGCAAGGGATGTGGTATGGATGTTAATCCTGCCAAAACGAAACAGGTACTTTTTACAAGGAGATACCAAATTCCTAAATTTGTTACCCCAAAGCTAAATGGGGTCCCACTGAAACTATCTTATAATGCCAAATATGGAATAATACTGGATAGCAAATTGAACTGTAACATGAACACCACTTCCAGGACCACTAAGGCGGCAACTGTATTATATTGCTGTAAAAAAGCCATTGGCCTAAACTGGGGAATCAAGCCGAAAAATTTATACTGGCTATACGAATGTGTCATTAAACCCATTCTATTCTACGATGCAGCTGTTTGGTGGCCGGCGCTGAAGCGGAAGTCATCAAACTAAGTTTGAATGTATAATGAGAATGATGGCAATAAGAGCAACAGGTGCCATTAGAACAACAGACATTACGGCAAAAAAGTTGGCTACAAGCATGGCAGTAAGAATAAAGGCCACTAGAGCATGGAGTGATTACAAAATCGGTCATGCTAACATCCTGTATGATATAAATTGGCACATGAACGTTGATTATGTCACACCTGAGCCAATCTTTGAGCCTGGCTTCTCTGTATACATTTCGGATAACGCGGTTCACTCTGACGACCTAAAAACACCCGCGAATGTGATTCAAGTATTCACTGACGGGACTAAAACACTGAAAGGTGTCGGTTCTGGCATATACTCCAAACAGCTAAACTGGGGCAGTCTTTCAAGGCTTCCGGACTACAGCAGCGAAACATTCAATGGTCACCCTCAAATGGGTAGACGGACACAGGGAAGTACATGGAAACTGTATTGCGGACTCGTTGGAGCATGCAGGCTCAATTTTAAATCGGAGCTAATCAACATGTGATATAAGTGTCTCTCTCCCAATGAGCAAGCAACTTATTGCACACAAGTTTCACTTTATGGCCAATCAGATGTGGTTAGATGAAACTACCTGTAGGGAAACTAGGACAACCTGCCCCATAATAGGTGAAAAAAGGACTAGGCGGGCATTATATTTGTCCAGACATCATCCCAGAAACCTAATCGCGGTCATAACTGGCTTATTGGGAGGCATTCCCAAAGGTTAGAGCTCAATTACAATGACATATGTAAAAGCTGCGTCGATGAAGAAGAGGAAGAGTCGACGGAACATCTTCTCTGTCATTATCTGGCATTCGGAGATCTAAGACTTAATTTATTCAGCCAATACTAGGAACAATACTTGTCTCTCTAATATTGATTTAAACAAGATCCACTGCTTTATTGAATCAACCAGGTGGATGCGTAAGAATATCAGCAGCCAGGAACCCTTGGGAGACGAGGCAACATGGTAACACAACGGGAACTAATTGATGGAACCACGTGAGCTGTGCTTGATCACAGCTGCCAATGGAACCTAACCTATAACACGCAGTGCGAGAAAAAATTTGGACCTACATAATAAAGACGGTGTTTCTGATAGAGCTTGATCAACTTATTATATGGGAATTTCAAATGGGTATTTCACGTCAATTTCAAATGTCAAGAATGTTAGGAAACTGCGATTTAAAGTAGCGACTGGATTCAAGAAAATACAAACTATAGTAACTGAAGTAGCAGTAGGACACACAGATGCCTTTGGAGAAACTTTTAACTAAATACCTTCACTAAATGCAAAGGAACTATATTTGATTGATAACGATGATATATTTAGAATAATGCCGAAAAAAGAATTCAAGGGCACCGTTAATAATTTGATATGAAGGAATGGAGAGATTACGGATTATGATATATAAAGAACCAACACGAATAACTGACAAAGAAATACAATATGTTCTTATTACTGAGCACCTAGGGAGGACACTTGGGTATTAGATGATTTTAAGACTTAAACACAGATACGTACGGAGAAAGATTATCAAGAACCACATATTGAGTTGCATACCCTGCAGATATCGCGACTAGTCCAAACACGCATGTTAAGTACACTCCACAAAAGACTAGGACTAGTCCAAAAGTAACCCAAATGTATGTAAAAAACATGGTCTATTCAAAATTACGATTTGCTAGGGCTTGACCATATGGTCCAGTTTTGCGTTACATCGGACTAACCCAAAAACTACTCCGTGTCTTAATACATGGACCACTCACAAGTAGTTTGTTCGGCACGAGTACTATCGTGAAAGCACGAACAATTGTCGTAAAGCACGAACAATTGTCGTAAAGCAATAAGCTCTTGTTTAAAAGTGACATAGTCCATGACTGCACTACATAGGAACTTGTTGTAACTAGTCCGTTTCAGATATAATGTAGTCCAATATTATCTGCAGGGCAGAATGCAGGATGAATAAGCAGACCAGGCACACAGAGGAACAAGTAATTACGACAGACACACCAGGGACTAGTTTTGAGGTCGAATCAATATACACAGTAACTCCCCTTCGATTTTCAAATGAATTCAGGTTGCAAAAGCTCTAGTTGAACATTTAATCTTAGTACGGTCGTTTGTTTCATGGTTCTTAAATCGTACAAGGATGCTAAATTCGCGAATGAATTAATGTCAGAAGTGTGCAAGTTATTGAAGATTAAACAAATATTCAGTACACCTTCATCATGAGACTTTAGATTCAATAGAGGAACCACAGAGTACTATGTGAATTTTTCTTAAACTTTTGCAAAAACGATGAATGGTACCAATGCATTCCATTGCCCACTTGAGCGTTGAAACCATCCATCACCAATATTATGTCGCCCTTATTAACTTTTGAGATTACGCCAGCTATAAAGTGTTTCCTTTGTCTGTGTTTCAGTGAGTGCACAATACTGCACACAAACTATATAAATCGTATTAAACTCAATATAAAAACAACCCTAAATCTTTTGATAAATTCGAGAATTCCAAGCGTCGCTCTTCAGGTTATCTAAAACATTTGAAGTTTAGCTCCATGACTTCTGACGACGATGTTTCAATATATTTGTTGACTTCTTTTTAACAACTTATTCTAATAAGACCTATGATATCCTTATGCTACACCTCATTCATGTGGGATTTACCTTCCGCTATTAAATATTGACACTGTACTTTCGAACTTAAAGCCGCTGAAAAACTCGTTTCGTCCAAGTCCCGATGGTATTCCAAGCTGTATCCTTAGAAACTGCGCTGCATCACTTTCCGCGCCTCCTACTGCAATATTTAACAAATCTATTGAATCATGTTGTTTGTCATTGTATATAATTTCTTTATTCAAAAACGGCAGTAAAACTGATGTATCTATGGTGGTAATTACAGAGGTACATGAACATGGTTTTCGTAAGTCTCGTTCAAACACAACTAAGGTTTTACAAATAAAATGTCAACTGATGTGATATACCTTGATTATAGTATGGCTTTCTATAAAGTTAGCCACAATCTTTTATTGCATAAATTATCACTTATAGGCTTTAGTTACTCTACTTTAAAATTGTTAAACTCTTATCAATCACAAAGAACTCAGCAGGTCAAATTTCTGAATGTTATATCAAAAATCATTCAAGTATATTCTGGTGTTCCTCAAGGCAGTCACCTGGGTCCAATATTGTTCACTTTATTCATCAATGATTTTCCTACTTTTGGTAACTAGTTTAACGATATTAGTGGACATATTTTACTGCGTGGCGACTTTCAGAATTTTTCTGGTTCTTGCTTCCAATTAAGTAGACTCGTGTACACAATTGAATTTTACATGTCAATAAATAAAATCGCCAAGAAAACGGGAAGTTGTGGTTCTGTAGTACAGTTAATTCCTTCCCACTGACTCCTATAGAATCACAACACCATGGCAATCTGTCGCACTAATAATTTTATTTTTTGTTAATAAATATGTTAGTCATGATGTCGTTTTCTTTTCTAAAATGTAATATTTTTTTTTACTTTTTATCAAAAAAATTGTTCTTCAAAGTTTTCTTAGACAAAAATTTTCTCTCAGGGGTGATGATACTATAATTCCTAATAAACTCACTGTTTCAAAAAATAATTATAATGCAAATTTTCAATAAAAAGAACAAAAAATTATGCACTTTTTTAGAAAAGAGAACGCCATTAGTCACAATCAAGCTAGCATTTCATCATTTCAAACATTGCTCTTAGATTTATTTGTTTACGAATTCATATTATATAACAGTATTATTTATTATATAATCATTATTTTATGTTTCAGTAAAAAAAACTCAAGTATAAAAAACAAGTTGATCGGAACTATAATTTTAAACATGTCTGCGATGAGCTCTGTTAAGAGCAGAAGAATTTACATAAAGATAAGTAAATAAAGAAAATGTTAATATTGTGGTTATGTAAGGCATACGGCGAAATCGCCTTGCTGGCAATAATAATGCGAATGGTTTTTGCTTTTTATTAATATTTTTTTTTTGTTTTACGTGGTATTTAATGTTATAATTTTTGGTTCAGATTTTCATTTGTTAATACTCGTAATTTATAAACAATTGTTCATTTCACAAGCTCAGTCGTATGGCTTATCGTTTAAATAAAGACGATGAGCTTGTGAACAGACAAATTTGTTTTATGGTTTTTTTTTTGTATTTTAAATGTGAATTCAATGTAGTCTGTAAAATTAGTGAGTTTGACAACAATTTTTAATTATTATTCAGCTTACATATGTACTTATACGTATAATTTTTGCAATACAATTTATTAATATAAATAAAAATAAACATAAATGATGTCGCCAGAGGAAATATCACTAGCTATTGCAAAACTTACCAAGTACAAAATCGAGATAAATTAAGATATAAACACATGCACGACAGTAAGCTACACGGGTACATGGCTGCAAATTTATCTGGCTTTTAAAAAAATTTGCAACTTTTTGCGGAATTTTGCGTCTTTTGCAATGTGGGTTACATTTTTATTTTTCAATGTTTCATCGACTTTTATATGATATTAAACATTTTAATCTTGTTAATGATTGGAAGTTATTGCGAATTTTCGGCATTTTTGTAGTTTTTTGCGAGTTTTTCAAAATTTTTTGCATTTGTAGCTCGTTTTAGAAGATTTTACGACTTCTTCTAAATTTTGCAACTTTTAGCGGAATTTCGCCTTACAAATAAAATTTTCCATACCTGTCCTCAATACAACCATTCATAAAACATATAAAAATCATACGTATGTATAATTATAACACACTTTTGTATGAAAATTACCAATAACAAAAATACAATACTGTATAATTAGATGATTACACAACACATACGACGTTAATACCACCTTGTGAATTGAACAAATATTAAATTTGGTTGGCTTACATTTTTATCCTCGTTGTGTTGGACTACATCGAATATGGTTGAATTTTTTTAACTAAACGTATTTACCATGTAAAACTTACTGATTTGTTAGTATTAAGCTATGTACAGACGATTGGCAGATCTTACAATATTGCCAGAAAAATGTTCAGAAAATGTCTGACAACCATCTGAACTTACAATTTTTGTCTTACAACGTTGCCAGAAAAAGCATTGTCAGTTCATTGTAAGACAATAATATTGTCAGACATCTCACAATCGTGAGAACACTCTACTTTGCCATTGTCAGATAATTGTCAGACATTGTAAGCTCTCGTTTTATTGGCAGATGTGTTTAATTTAATACATCTGACAATGGCACCATTGTCAGATAATTTTTTTAGTGGCAACGCTGTCCATAAATAATAAATGTCAATGTAGTTTGTTCAAATATTCACAACAAAATTGGAAAAAGAAATGGAAAAAGACATTTCAATTAATGAACTGTGCATTATAGATTATGAACCAGTTGACGACTTCAGTTTTTCCATAGAGTCGCCATCAGGTACTGAGGACGTGCAAGAGCCAAGACCAAAAAAAAAATGTTATCGGAAAAAGGTGGAATCCGTGTGGTCGCACGAAAGCATAGTCCAACTCATCGAGGAAGTTGAGGTACGGCGAAGTTTGTGGGATGCTGGGTGCGCTGAATACAAACTTCCCAAAGATATTTTATGGCAAGAGGTCGCAGATTCAATGCAGCGAAGTGTGAATCATTGCAAAGGAAAATGGGCGAATCTGCGCACTTCTTTCAACTGCAATTTGGATAAATATAGGAGAAAAAAGTCAGGCCAAGGCAGTGATGAGCAGTTCAAAATTGTTTGGAGGTACTTCAAACCCATGCTGTTTTTGGAGACCACAAAAGTGCGGCAAACAACGCAATCCATTTCCTCTATGCAATTGGTAAGTATTAAATGAATTTGTAAATAAGGTGTTCATACATACATAGATATGAATGTACATAAGTATATGTTCGCTTATTATATTTTTTTTATTGTTATAGGAATCTGCAACAACGGATGAGTCGGTAGTATGTGATATGGGCTTTACCGACGAATTGAAGTCACCTGCACCATACACGTCGGGGGAACAACGCAACCGCAAAAGAGGTCCAACAGCGTCATCAACACCATCACGCACTGAATGCAAAGCTGATCTGAAGGTGATGGCTATAGAAGCACTGCAATCAATTAAATGTAGCGACTCTCAACCTAAGGATCCATTCACGGCTTTTGGAGAGTATATTGCCGCCGAGTTAAGAAGTCTCCCGCCAGAATCAGCTGCAATCGCTAAAGCGAAATTAAGGCGTGCATTCAATGACATATTGGATGAGGTTGGTTTGATGGTAAGTCTATCATAATTTTCTTTCTGCCAATCGGTTTTATTCTAATGTATTTTTAATCACTTTACCCTCGAATACAGGTACCACAGTAGTAAAATTTATGTTAGTTTTTGTAAAGAACAAAAACAAAAACCAATGGAATTTGGTACCTCTTGCCATAAAACATCTTTGTGCAGTTTATATCCAATTCAAGCAGCATCTCATAAACACCACCGTACCACCACCGTTGGTCAAGTGCCTCTTAATAATTTTTTCTTTTTTAAATGTTTTGTTTTGTTTTTAATTTTTTTATATGTATATATTTATGAATGAAGTGTTTTTGTTTTCCTATAATTAGCTTTAAATGACTGCCTCTTATTAATTTTTTCTTTTTTAAGTGTTTTGTTTTTAATTATTTTATATGTATATATTTACGAATGAAATGTTTTTGTTTTTTGTGAAATTAACTTTATATATTAATGTAAGGATAGATCTCAAGCTACAATGTGCCTTTAAAAATATTTATGAATGAAATGTTTTTGTTTTTTGTGAAATTAACTTTATATATTAATGTAAGGATAGATCTCAAGCTACAATGTGCCTTTAAAAATATTTATGAATGAAATGTTTTTGTTTTTTGTGAAATTAACTTTATATATTAATGTAAGGATAGATCTCAAGCTACAATGTGCCTTTAAAAATATTTATGAATGAAATGTTTTTGTTTTTTGTGAAATTAACTTTATATATTAATGTAAGGATAGATCTCAAGCTACAATGTGCCTTTAAAAAATATGTAAAAGACATTTTAATATACAATTATTTGTTTTCATACTTACTTTAAAGTAATATTTTTAATTGTTATAAATAAAAACTTGTGATATTTTGTAATAAAAATTTGTGATATTTTGTAATAAAAATTTGTGATATTTTTCCCAAAACTCGGAAACCGATTGAATTTTTATTTATTAATATTTGCACAGGCTAAAGTTCGTAAATGTTAATAATCAGAGAATCACTATTTGTTAGGTAGCTTTGTTGAAAGATTGTGAATAGTTAGTTTTGTTTGTATTTCTGCATATACCTTATATTCATTCTATCATGCAATGGGATCATCCACAACAAAGCCGTCCTGCAAAAAACTACCTGTCTATGAACAAGAAATTATTTGCACTTGTTGATGAATTTTCTGCTTGAGCATAAAAAGCGAGCGAGTATAAAATTGTCTCACTGGTACCTATCCTCAAAATAATGAAAACCAAAATAATAAATAATTAGCAATTATTTTATTTAATATAAAGGGAATCACAACAAATATAATTGGGTCTCCGAGTTGATGTGCTCTGTGGATGTGTGAAAGTAGGTGGTCATTGTCGACTTATTTGTGTGTATTGAAAATCCAGTTCACCTTCTTCAACGAAATATTCTGTAAATTCTTTTTGAATATTTTTGGCATTGAAAGTGTCATTACGTGGTTTTTGCAACGGATACATAGAATTGCCCACCGCTTCCTCGCTACGCCAATCACCTGGAATAAGTGCACCGTTGTCATCGTAACTGTCAAATGCATTGCCCGGAGCATACTTTTTTTATTTGTTGTGATTAAAAAGTTGTGCAGCACGCAACAAGCAAGTGTCACTTTAATTGTTTTTTCCGGATTCAGGGATATTGGTTTGCGCAGTACCCTAAAACGTGAGCACATGATGCCAAATACATTTTCAATAATACGGCGAGCACGACTTAATCGATAATTGAAAACACGCTGCACCATAGTGAGACCTCGTTGGCTATATGGCTTTAGTAGATTATGTCGCATAGCAAACGCATCGTCAGCAACGATAACGTAGGGAACAGGCCGCTGTCGACCGGGTAGTACCTTAGGGGGTGGTAAAAATAGCTGGTTGGTATCCAGCGCTTGTCCAAATGTACAACGATTAAAAACACCACCATCAGAAAATCGGCCATTACGACCTACGTCAACATACAGAAACCTATATTCCGCGTCAGCGACTCCCATTAATACAATGCTATGCGTACCCTTGTAATTATAAAAGACACTGCCAGCATTGGCTGGTGCATCCATTACGACGTGTTTTCCATCTACTGCTCCAATGCAGTTAGGAAATTGCCAAAATTTGTCAAATTTATCAGCAATAGCTTCCCAATCATATGCTTTTTTTGGCGTCTAGAAATATATTTATTAAAATTGGTTTGATGCTGGTATGAATGAAAAATATATGTATGTATATTTACTTTGAGATACGTATCTACAAGCACTTTGTAAATGGCATCTAAGACTTCGGGAATAATGGACGATATAGTTGATGCTGGAATACGAAACAGGTATTGCAGGGACCGAAAGTTCTCGCCGGTAGCAAGGTATCGTAGAGTTAACACGAGTCGCTCACCTGCTGAAATGCTCTTGCGCATGTTTGTATCTTGTTTTTGAATATGTGGAGTCACTAAGCAAAGAAGTTTGTCAAATTGTTCAGAGTCCATTCGTAAAAAATTGCGATACAAATCAGGCTCGTCAGTTCGTAGTTGGATGAGCAATTTAGCATAAAATCCCTCCTGCTGGCGGTGAAGCACCCAATCCTTCACCCAAACTTTGCGGCGTTTTTTTGCTATTTTGTCATCATCTTCGCTACTTTCTAATACATATGCAGCTAAAATCGTTGCAATTGCTTTTTTATGTTCCATATTTCCACTTCTTTAATTTAATATTTTCACACAATAATAATAAACTCACAATTGATAATTTCTGTCAAAAGCTTTGACAGTTCTGACAAAGTTTAACAACACATCTGGCAATTTTTCCACACAACAATCTGACAACCGTGAAAACTGACAATTTTTGTTGGCAGATAAATTTATTGGCTGACAATTGTCTGGCAATGAAATTGTAAGGTTTTCTTACAATCGTCTGAACTGACAATTTACCATTTGGTAAAAATTTTTCATTGTCAGTACGTTGTCAGCATATTGCCATATCTTACAATATTGTAAGATCTGCCAATCGTCTGTACATAGCTTTAGATAATATGCTCGTAACACAAAACAGTTCACATCAAATATTTAAAATTTTTTTTTATTTTTTTAAGCACTTAACCTTTGGTAATTAATTTTTTCCACTAATTGGGATACAATTTATATTTATTTTAAAGCGGACGAACAGAATGGATCACGATTAAATTGAAACTGATGTTATTTAAATTTGGCAACATGTGGCTGAATTTATAAAGCTAATAAAATTTAGTGCGATAGAAAGAGATGGTTAGAGAATGTAAATTTTAATGTAAAAGAATATGTACATATGTACATATATTGGAATTAGCAAATGGGATTTAAGTGATTTAAGTGATGGAACAGACAATACGATAAATAAATAGTTATGAAATTTCTAACAGCTCATTAATTTCTGGATGAAATCAAGGTTTCGTCAATTAGAATTTGTAACTAATCGTATGTATGAATTTTGTCGAATATTACAACAGCAACGATAAATATATTTCGCTGCTAGCAAAATCAAATTCAACTTTATAAGCATATGTTTTATGTATGTACATACATATATAATTTGGTAAGGCGTAGTTTAGAATTAGTGGAGGTTTCATG
This sequence comes from Gymnocheta viridis, assembly GCA_956483585.1. NCBI lineage: Eukaryota > Metazoa > Arthropoda > Insecta > Diptera > Tachinidae > Gymnocheta > Gymnocheta viridis. Next base: position 50,067,048 of record OY101442.1, on the reverse strand, counting down.
TATGGATTATTATAAGTTTTTTTGCTGTCTTGTTGTGAAGTAAGCTCTTTTAAGGATTCTTTTGGTAATCAGGGATGTTTCATGCTTATTTTACTCTGTATGTTGGCGTTTGTTTTCTATGCCGGTATCGATGTCCTCCGATAAAATTTAGGCAAAAATTTCGTACGGTGAGGAGCAAAAACTGTTCCGGACAATCTATTCTCCTCTCTGTAATATTTAAAATTTGCAAGGCAACTAAAGTTATATAAGACTATGACTTGAAGTTATTCCTATAGAACGATTGTGTGTGTAAAGTTCCTTGTTTAGTTGGAATTACCAAGGATCTGGATTCTTAAAATTACTCGTCACATTTATTTCGAAACGTTATACTACTTCGGCACTGATAAATGAAATAATGTAAGACTTGCAATACGCATAAAACGTGGTGTGTTGTAGGGAAAATAGCTGAACTGATTACTTATTTCTTTGCTTGTGCTAAAAATAGAGGTTTAGGTTTATTGTATTTGTAGGGTTTCTCGCAGAACTAATAGTGCCATTTACACGAGACAATAAAAATCGTTACAACTGCTGTTTTAAATAAAGTTGAAACTATATAAGATCTTGGCATACTATTAGATTATAGGCTCAACTTTCGCGATTACATCTCTATAAAGCCTATGGAGTAATTGGATTCATGAAACGCTGCTCTAAGGAATTTCTAGATCCCTATATTACAAAACTTTTATATACTTGTTATATGCTGTTTAAAATATGGCAAGTCGCTGCGATAGTCCTAATATCGCCATAATGAAATCCGTTTTCATTTGTGTTATTAGTTGTGGTCCATCTCTTCCCTGTTGGGGCACATAATCGCTTTCAAATTGATCTTCATAAGTAACACCACTTGCTCTACACCATTTCTCATTGAAATTGAGAAAATTCAAAATTAAGTTGAGAAAATTCCAAATGAAATTGAGAAATGCAATTTGAAATTGATAAAATTCCAAATGAAATTGAGAATTTCAATTTGAAATTGAGAAAATTCCAAATGAAATTGAGAAAATTCCATATGAAATTGAGAAATGCAATTTGAAATTGAGAAAACTCCAAATGAAATTGAGAATTTTAATTTGAAATTGAGAAAACTCCAATTGAAAATGAGAAACTTTAATTTGAAATTGTGAAAATTCCAAATGAAGTTGAGAAAATTAAAACAAAAATTAAGTAATATTTGCTGGAAATCAATATATATTTTTTTAAATAAATAAAAAAATATATACATGTACACCACCCCTGGAATTTTGGAGATATTAAGTATAAAAATGTTGCCAAATCCGTGTGGTTGTTCTCAAACCATGGCGTTTTTTTATTTTCACGGCAATTATTTTCTTTTGAGTTTTGGACAAGTAGGCTTATTACATATGTCACAGGAAAGCAGCAAAGAATTTAAAATAAATTGTTTATTGGAACGGGCAACATGGAGTGTAAAGATAATTGTGTAATATGTTTAATAAGCATGACGCGTGGTGAAATAAAACGACTCATTCCGTGTCGTCACTTATTTCACAAAAAATGCATTACTCAGGATATATCGAATTGCTCCATATGTATAAGTGAAATAGAATGAAAGTGTGAGGTGTGATATGTGTGACAATAATGGTTAATTTCTACATACTAATATTCGTAGAGTCGGAACGCATTATACGAAAAAAGTACAAAACATATTCCAATACGGATCGCCATCGTATTATCGATGCAGCTAATAAAGGAATAGACTGGGTAGAATTGGCTTTATCTCTAAATATTGCTTACAAAAGTGCTCATCGATGGGCTACACAAAGAAATGTAATACCTTTCAAAAGAGGTGGAAAAAAGCCTCTGTCTTTAGACGATGAAGAAGTGAATAGTATTCTAACTTGGATAGAAGGAAGGCCAGAACTGACCCTTCGTGAAATAGCCGAAAAAATAAATTCGGAGTTTAATAAACAAGTTTCGATCACAACTGTGGGAAATACTCTTCACGGAAAGATGTACTCCATAAAAGCAGTTCATATGCAACCCACATCAATGAACACCCAACTTAATAAAGAAAATCGTGCAGCATATATAGACAAAATTAACGATTTTGTCAGAGCTGGAAAACAAGTGGTCTGGATAGACGAGACCAACTTTAACTTATTTTGCCGTCGGAAACATGGTTGGTCTCGTGTTGGACTCCGCACAGTGCAGTCAATACCCACATCCCGTGGCCCAAACATACACTTGATTGGTGCAATTGGTACATCAGGCATTAATCAAATGTACTCCCGTAGGGGTTCCTTCGGAGCTGACAGCGCAAATGAATGGGTCAAAAGGGTTCTTGATAACTGGGAAGAGTTTGGGAACGAACTATTAGAACTCGTATTGGTATGTGATAATGCTCCCTGCCACAGTCGCTTGCATAGTATTTTTGACAACTCGCCAGCTACACTGCTACGATTGAGCCCCTATTCACCGATGCTTAACCCAATGGAAATTATTTGGTCAAAAATAAAAAGGTGAAAACAAAGATGAATGTACCGAACGTAAGTCCCCCACATGTAGGAGAGCAGATACTTGCTTTTTGAGAAGAGGTAATTAATGTTTCAAAGACATGTATAAGTACTGGAGATTGCAGTAGAGCTATACAGCATACTACAACGTTTTACCAATCTGCTCTGGATCTGGAAGATATGCCTGTTGGTCAATAATGCACCGATTTGTATTTATTTTCATATCATTTCTTTGCTTTGATCCTTATGTTCAGTTATCTATGTTTCTATATAGTATGTATATTTATGAATTAAAAAAAATTATATTATTAAATTTTCTCAATTTAAAATAAAAATTTCTCAATTTCATTTGGAATTTTCTCAATTTCAAATTGCATTTCTCAATTTCATTTGGAATTTTCTCAATTTCAAATTGAAATTCTCAATTTCAATGAAAAATGGTGTAGTCATTCCTGTATATTCTGTATTAAGAATCATTCCTAGGAAGTTCATATGTTCTAGAAAGTTGTTTATTGAGGCCTTAGGTACATTTTTATGGCTGATTCTTTTCATGAATTTTACCGGTTTGGTACCTATGGACCTGAACAGTGGAAAAAAGTAAAAAAATCGAATTTTTTAAATTTTTATCTTGAAGATGAAGATTTTTTGGTTTATATGTTCACAATTTTTGTTCTGTATGACAAGATCTACAAATTTGCTTCAGAGAGTAAATCAAAATTCCAAACGATTTGCAAGATATGAGCCTGAGAAAATGATTATTTTGCAAAAATGAAACCGAGGCTCCAAATCTTTGGGGGCCCATAAAAAAAGTGCATGACTTTGGACAAAACTGGGAGACACGGGTCTTCTTTTTTTTTTTTTTTTGGTATTTTATCACGTAGTGGTGTCCGTATATGGTTATTTTTTTAGTGTTGCACTGTGTTATTTGTTCTGGGCGTGATTCGTAATGATGTTAATTCACAGTTCCTACTTAGTCGACTAAACTTAACGTTCCTGCAAGACCGACCTGCAATTTTGAGCTCTTGACATTAAAATACTACCGTTCTGTATATGCTAATAATGATTCTTTTCGTCGCACACGAGTTAACTTCAAGAAATGCTACCACATTCTGGACATATCTGAGAGTAATGACGTACTGAAGGGAAATCTTACTTTATATCAAAATTTTTAAACCAATTATTTTTTATAATTTATTATTAGTGTTTAATCAGTAAGGATCTAAAAATTTATTGACCTAATAAATAAATAAAATAAAACAATGATACCTGTACTTGTAATTAAATTTACATATCAAAAGTTTTTATTTAATAATATGAAAATTCTAACTATTACTCCGGAAACCAACATCACATTTTATCGTACCCGAGGAAAAAAAGTACCAATCTAGTGATTGTCGTCTTTTCATAAACATCAGCAAAAGAAGTTTGAAGTGTGTTTTGCTTCATAACGGTAACAAGTACGAATCCATACCTATTGTACATTCGACGACTTTAAAATATTTCTAAAGTTATAGAAAAAATTAAGTATCAAGACCACAATTGGGTCATTTGTGTTGATCTGAACATGGTTAACATTCTTTTTTAACTTTTTTAAGCTAAAAGTGGACACAAAAAATTTTATAAACGTGACTTTAGCTAGCCGAAGCCGCATCATACTTCTACCCTTTCATATTAAACTCGGCATAATGAAACAGTTTGTGAAGGCGCTTGACAAAAGTGGCGAATGTTTCAATTTTCTTTCACGTAAGTTTCCTTGATTAAGTACAGAAAAATTGAAAGCTGGCGTTTTTGATGGACCACAGATTAGGCAACTCGTGGAAGATGCTAATTTTCTCATATCAATGACTGAAATCGAATTCAAAACTTGGAATACATTTGTTTTGGTTACGAGTAATTTCCTAGGGAAAAAAATCTGACGACCATGTCGAGCTTGTTGAGTGCATGCTATCGAACTTGCAAGAGCTAGTGTGCAACATGAGTATATAAATCCACTTCTTGCACTACATTTAGACCGATTTCCACAAAATCTGGGTGATTTTAGTGAGGAGCAGGGTAAAAGAATTCATCAGGATCTTTGGATAATGGAAGAGCAACGAGATCTGCCTACAGTCGTTCATTAAGGAAATCCTCTAAAAGATCATTTGATGGTGTTCGATAGAATTTTTGTTAACATATGTATTAATTTTTTGTATTTTTTTGTCATAATAATAAAGTTATATATTTCAAAAAGTAAAGCTGTTGGCGATCTCTCAGTATTTATTTCATAGTTATTGACATAGAAATATCCAATAACAGAAAAAATCAAAGGAAACAAGAATAGTGTTGACCTGTGTTATCTAATACAACTTAAAAACAAATAAGAATTTCAAAAATTACAAAAGTATAAGAAACTTAATCAAAAAAACACAACAAACAAATTATATTCGAAAGGAATATATTTTAAACCTTTATACAATTAAAAATTAAACAACTTCAATATAACAGCTGCACCAGTTTCTTTGCCTACATCTATAACAATAGACAAAGCACTATCATTGGGCTTTACTTGAACTAAATTTATTATACAATCATTACGTACTCCTATGTCGTGGTGCGAAGGCTTACAGTTGCAAGGACCTGACAGGCCATGCTGGCAGGGAATTTCTCCCTGGAAGGTTCAACTATGCCAGAAGGGCTGGAGGGAAGCAACTAACTAAGAACAACTACCCCTTAATCCAGGGTGTTAAGCTACCCGCACCCATTGGATGAGTTGTAGCCGGGGGTAATGCGGCTGTATTTTAGCGGAGCCTTCCAGAGGCGGACAGGTATCTGGTAATGATGGACCCCTCATGCTAGACAGGGCTATGGCATGAGGGTACTCAAGACCCTGCTACTCGTGGGTGCTACATGAAGAAAAATCAAAATCAGCGGGAATATCTCCGTTACGGAGCTCGCCCAACAAGTGGAGCAAGATTCACTTGACGAACCCAGTACCATTAATAGTCGCAGGAGTTCACCTCCACGACCAACTAAAAGCAATGGATACAGGAGTACTCCTCCACGTCCAGTGACAAAGAGTAGAGGACCCAGTGACAAATAGTAGGGGACCCCTCCCCACTATCGCAGCTACTATTAGGGTTAGAGCACCAACCCCGAGCAAGCTGTTTAACAAGGCGAAGCGTACAGATTACATAAAATCATGGCCTAAGCCTACGTGGATACGTCAGTAACACTCAAAAGGGCAGATGGTACCTACACCAGGAATGAAAGAGAGAAGGCGCTTCTGCTCCCTTCGACTAATTTTCCAGGAAGCATAGAAGGCCTGAAACCAGAACCATCTGCAGCACTTAGAATAAAGAATCCTGGGACGTAGCACGGAAACTATGCACTGAGCAGAGCATAAATTGGGCTATTGGCACCTTTCAACCGTACAAATCTCCAGGGGTGGATGGTAACATCCCTATATTTCTCCAGCGGAGAAAGAATTAGCTCCACCTAATAAGATTAACCAGTAGCAGCCTGGCTCTAGGTTATATACCACAGGTATGTAGAAGGGCAAGAGTGATCTTTATACCTAAGACAGGCAGGAGGGATATTACACTTCCAAGGTCATTCCGACCCATAATGACCTTCATGCTTAAGCTAATGGATTATATTATTGATAACTATATACGGTCAACTATCTTGTGAAGGGAGCAGTTGCATCCACGACATCATGCATACAGGGCAGGCCGCTCAACGGACACTTCGCTGTATCAACTGACGAACACAATGAGTAATTATCTAGATGCTTAGGAAGTCACGGTCTGTGCATATCTGGATGTGGAGGGGGCCTTCGACAATACAGAGCACGCGGTCGTCATGACTGCGCTTAGAAGGAATGGAGTTGGAAACATCATATCCAGATGGATATGGGCCATGCTTGAGTAGGACTGCGGAGACCCAAATCGGGGAAGAATACGACCAGGGGATGTCCACAGGGAGGTGTACTATATACACTTCTGTGGAGCCTTGTAGTTGATGAACTACTGCACAGACTAACGAGCCGATGACATCGTTATCATTACGAAGTGAAAATTCGAAGAGACGTTGTGTCACATAATACAAAACGGATTAAGGATAGTGAAGGAATGATGTTTATCTGTAGGGTTGAATATCAACCCTGCAAAGACTACAATTGTTCCTTTCACTAGGAGGAGGAAACTTCCACGCTGGCAAAATATCTGAGTGGATGGAGTGCAAATAGAAAGATCATCGGAGGTCAAGTATCTGGGAGCGACTTTCGACTCCAAACTGTTATGGAGACTACATTTAGAGGCTACTGTTGACAAGGCAACAAAAGCGCTAATGGTTTGTAGATCTGCCGCAGGTAAAACATGAGGGTGTGCACCCAAAATCTTTAGATGGATATACACCATGATAGGACTCCTATCATCACTTACGGCGCTGTTGCTTGGTCAGATAGGGTTAGGCTGGCTACGACCAGGAATCGGCTAGAGAAATTGCAGAGGCTACCATGCCTCTGTATTACAGGGGCTATGAGAACGTGTCTACGGCGGCTATGGAAGTTCTGCTGCCAGACAAAAAGTAATCAGCATTGCTGGAAAAAGCACAGATATTCCTTTGGAACGAGAACTATCAGGTGGTACACTGATGGCTCCAGAACGCCGACAGGCTCTGGCGTGGGAGTTATAGGACCGAGGATTAACTACTACGAGTCCTTGGGGAAAACTCCTATTTTTGAATCGGAGATTTATGCCATTGAAAGATGTGCACAATTTAATCTTGACAGGGGCTACCGAGGACGTGAAATAGTAGTCTTCTCGGATAGTCAGGCACTCACCTCATACGAATTTGCCTCTAAGCTGGCTTGGCAATGTCGCAGCAAGATTAACCAGCTAAGCAGGACGAATAAGGTCACACTCTGCTGGGTTCCTGGACACGCCGGAACCGAAGACAAAATGGCCAGGAAGGGGGCTAGTAAGTCCAGGGTCAGACAAGAACCGTTTTATGGGCATGGATTGGATAAAACTCGGGAAGATATATCAATGGTGACTAAAAGCACCAGGGAACATCACTGGTACAATATCCCTGGACTGGGGCATGCAAAGATAATGATTGGAACGTATAACCAAAACCGTTTCTCAGATCTCATGACCCCAATTAAAAACAATCTAAGAATGCTCAAAGGCCATTGCAGACTGAGAAAACACCTCTACAGACTTGACTTTGAGAATGACAGCCTGTGCAGATTCTGTGATTACGAGGATGAAACTCCTGAGCATATTCTGAATGACAGTGAAGAGCTATGCCACAGAAGATATACCCAATTGGGCAAGCACCTATTGGAGGATTAGGAACTGCCAACACTAGAACCACTGGCAATCTTGAGATTCCTCAGGAAAACAGGACTAGTTGAGGTGCTCTAGCAACTGGAATAGGATACAATAGATCTTCGGTCGCAGTGCCCTGTGTTTCCCGAACAATAAAAATTATTCATCCCATATCATTTATAAAATTTTAACTATTCAACTTCATCGCATAAGGCTTATTTTTTTCTTTTTTTTCCTTTAAAGAATCAATTTATTAGTAGAAATTTTGAAATCGATTATGGCCGTATGGCTAGATTGCTGAATTCAATAAATACAGTTGCTCTCATTAATATTCGGTATTAAGTTTCAGTTACTTCATCCTTAATTTGAAAATAAAATTTATGATATGTTAAAAATTTTTTATTATAATAAACACATTTTTAGCTCTTTTCTGTGTAACATATTTTTTTCATATATTAATCATTTTAAATTATAAAAATTAAAATGCGGCAATATTGCATAAATATATGCCTCATTAATATTCAATATTTTCTTCCTGCCAAAAAATACAACCAAGTAACTTTGCAACTGTGCAAATATTTCTGGTATATCGGACAAATTCAAATTTATGAAAGTCAAATTAAGGCGTGGTTTAAAAATTTTGAAATCGGTGATTTTTCATTACAGTAATGGAAAACCATATAAAATATTGCAATATTATTAAATATGAAGCCAATTAATGTCGGTGATATTGTTCGATGGTACAAAAATGAAAGCCGTATGATATAAAAAAAACTGGTCAGGCAAAAAAGTTGGCTGAAGCGGAAGAGCGCTATATTGTTAGAAAAATTACAAATAATCTGCACTTAAGTGCTTCTAAAATAGTAAGTGAAGTTAAGGAGCAATTAAATAAAACTGCATCTGCAGAAACAGTACGTCGATCCATTAAAAGGCAAGGGTACAATGGCCGAATTACTTGTAAGAAGTCGCTCCTTAATTTAAAGAATAGGAAATTCAACATATTCAACATTGGTAGCGATGGAAGAAAAAATGGTCTGACGGAAAGCCAATGAAGAATTGAAAGCAAAGAATATTACTCACACATTAAAACATGGAGGTGGACATGTGATGGTTTGGGGCTGTATATCAGCAAAGGGAGTCGGGAAACTGGTTTTTATTGATGGGACGATAAATAAGGATATGTACACATACAGACGTTATGATTGATGCGCAATTTGTCTTATTTCTTTTTTATTTTTAATCAGTACTGATTTCGAGGTCGCTACACCATCTCATCAGCGTTCTTTGTTTAATTTTACCACCTTTGACGGTGGATACTAGTAATCAGGAATATCAACTATTTAATCGTATTATTTAACAAATCAGAATACGAAAAGTGCAACTTATTCATTTCTTACAAGTTAAATCAATTTCGGTTATTACGAAATCCCATCTATGATGAATAACTACTCCATATACTCCAGTCTCTCTTGCTTATTCAGCGCCATTGGCTGCTGAGAATAAACGGTACTTAATCATGTTGTCTGGTATCTGTCATTTGTAGTTGAATTTATTTTTTAGTATTCAACCAACTATGACCACGTAAACATGTAGATTTTTTTGACGAGTTATTCATCATAGATTGGATTCCGTACTAACCGAAATTGATTTGACATGTGAAAATGAATAAGTTTGTACTTTTCGTATTCTAATTTGTTAAACAATACGGTTAAATAGTTGATATTCCTGATCACTAGTACCCACCGTCAAAAGTGGTAAAATTGAACAAAGAACGCTGATGAGATGGTGTAGCGACCTCGAAATCAGTACTGATCCGTTCTGCTAGTATGATGAATAATAAAAATTGTTGTATATATAGTACTCTCTTAATAAAAAATAATAAATTTATCCAAAAATTTTTCTAATAAAAATTTAAAATAAAAAAATTAGAATAAATAAATGGGTAAACTCGGGTTTGAACTTCAGCCAAAATTAATCGTTTCAATATATAAAATTTCTGAGTTTTATTCATCTTCTTTCTAAAATTTTCGTTTAAATAACTGGAAATAATGGAAATAAAAATACCGAATATTAATTGATCTTTCCACAAATGGTGATGTCAATATTGTCAGCATACTAAAAGCACTTGAAACGTATAGCGGAAAATACCAGTGACCAGATTAGATCTTTTTTGACAATGACATTGTTCTTTTTTCTTGTATTATTATTTTTACATTCTCCAAATTATTTTCGTTTTGCGATACTGATGTCATTGTGCTACTTGTTGTTGGAGTGGTCACTAAACAGTGAAAACGGCAATTGATTCTAGTGTTAAATTTTTTATTCGCACTTTTTCCCAAAATTAATATTTTACTTATTCAGTAAAACATTAACCATTTTGTTAAAAACAAATTGCAATTGATTATTGAGGGGTATAGCTTGTTCCTATGCGCATTTCACTGTTGCTAATGCAGATCATCAGGGAACTTTACCCAAATATTTCTTAGAACAACTGGAGATATTATATTAAACCTTCATTAAAACAAATGAAAAGTTTAAACAATATCAAAGTTGTAACAAGAACTCAATAATCAACCAATTGTTTTTGTTTTTGATTCCACTGGTGTCGGTATGTAAAAAAAAAATCCGATTTGTATTTTCAAATACTGCTATGACAACGCCATTTAGAATCAACTTTTGTAGCACACGTACGTAAACTAATCGTGAAATAGCCTTAGCCTTATATTAGACTCAGGTGCCTGCGAATCATCTTCTATATACTGTCAAAAACAAGAATATAATAAAAATGATAATTGTTTATTTAAGCAATGAATACAAGAATTTATAAGGGATATTATTTAAGTTCGTGCGCACTTCGATGTTCGCTTCTCGGCAGAAGGGTTGTAATAGATCAACAAGTTCAGTAGGTTATGCGGTGGTTGCCAGATGTGGCAGCTCGGCCATTCCTGACGACAAATTGTGTTCGATTTGAGACTCGTTGTCACTATTATCTCGTCCTTCAAACGCATCCAATTCAGGATAGATTCCACACCATGGTTTCAACTTGTCTGATGAATAGACAGAACTATATTTACGTGAAGTCACCTGCATACCAGGAATGTCTTCTATTACGTAACGCTCCTTTCCGAGTACTCGGCTTACAATGTATGGTCCTCTGTATTTGGGATCTAATTTGTGCGTTTCACCGGTAGCACCAGATTCGTATTCTGCCAGCACAAGGTCGTTTTCTGCATATTGGCGAGGCAAAATATGTTTCTTGTCAAAACGATTCTTCCACTTTTCGCGTTCTTGGCTAATGTTTTGAAGAGCCAGTTGGTATTTTTCATATGGCGGTGTGTTGGTCACGCTGTCGGCAGGATCACTTTGTATGGCGTTTACAAGATGATTTTGAATGACGTCCTTCACTTTAAAATTTAACACGAGCTCATTCGGGGTAAGACCTGTTGTTGTATTGATTTGAGAATTCACAATCCACTGTAGTTCGTGGAGGTTTACGACCTAGTTCTTTGAATCTTCATCTGTAGTTCTGAGGTAGTTCAATATAATCGCATTTGCCCTCTCGACTTGCCCATTTGCGCGAGGAGTACGGACCGCCGTTTTTACGTGTTGAATGTTGTGGTCGTCACAATATTTTTCGAACGCCTTTGCCGCAAACGCAGTGCCTCTATCGGACACAATTTTTGCGGGTAGGCCAAAATATCCAGATATCTCATTTAGTACGTTTATAACAGGAGCAGTTTTAGTGCTTTTTACGGCTTTTACAATTAAAAACTTTGAGAACGCGTCGGAGACTGCTAAGATATGGGTATTTCCCTTACGCGAGCGTATAAACGGGCCCAGATGATCTATGTGGATCAACCGAAAAGGAACTGGGTCAGGCGGATCGAAATGCATTCATCCTTCAGGTTTTCCTCGTTGTGCTCGGTTGTAACAGCATGTTACACAGGATGCTATGTACTCTTTAACATACTTTCGCATTTTAGGAAACCAGAACAATTCTCGAATACGCAGTATTGTTTTTTCAATCGCGAAATGTCCCATGTCATCATGGAAGTGCTTAACGATTTGCCACCTCACAGCAATGGGTATCACGAATTTTAGTTTACCATCTACTTTCCGGTACAATCGATGTTTTAGTTGAGTCTCCTCCGTTGAGCTCACTTTACCGGTCAGAACACCCATAATGTAATTAAGCCGCTTATCTTGTAACTGCATTGTCAGGGCCCAGTCGTTAATATCATCGGTGACTTTAAAAATTAATCCAGCTGGATCCACTTCGTTATAGGGCTCATCAGGCGATCGGCTCAGTGCGTCAACGTGAGTCAGCTTGCTACCCTGTCGATGTACCGTTTCAAAATTAAACTCTTGCAATTTCAGCCACCATCGGGCAATTCTCGATTTCAGCTCTTTTTTTTCACGGGCTTTAGCAATTGCAGAGCAATTGGTCACGACTTTAAACGGTTTTCCTAATAAGTAGATTCTAAAACGTTCTAGCGATTCCACTACCGCCAAAGTTTCCAGTTCGTAGCTGTGATACTGTTGTTCCTGTGGTGTACAATGTCGACTGAAGTAAAATACGGGCTGAAAGTCTTTGCCATCTTGTGATTGAAGCAATATACCCGCTAGACCGATAATACTTGCATCAGTGTGCAGTTCATGAATCGCTGAGGAGTCATATAAAGCCAACACAGGGGCGTTGATTAACACGTGTTTTAATTTTTCGAATGCGTGCTGTTGTTCGTCGCCCCACAAAAAATTATTTTTCTCTGATTTCCTTAACAAGTTTGTGAGTGGCTTAGAAATGAGAGAATACTCTGGTACAAATTTGCGAAAGAATCCAGCCAGTCCGAGGAATCGGCGAGTTTCCGTCACAGTAGTAGTAGCTTTAAAATTCTTAATCGCGCCCATCTTCAGTTCGCCAGGTTTTATGCCTTCGCCATTTATTATGTGGCCGAGGTATGAAATTTCGTCTTTCAGGAAACTGCATTTGTCGAGCCGCAACATATTTACCCAGGATATTAAGAAATTTTTCCCACATCCGCAGCCCATCGTTTACAGTTCTGCTCGGGATGATTACATCATCTAAGTATACGAGAATTTCTCCACGATTCATCTCTGATGCAATTTGGTCCATCATTTTCTGAAAACTAGCCGGGCCGTTTACCAATCCGAACGGCATGCGGTTATATTCGTAGTGGCCGTCCGTCGTTACGAATGCTGTGTATCGTTTTGACGATTCTTTAATTTCCAGTTGATGGTAACCCATTCTTAAATCTAACGCGGTAAACATACAATTCCCAGCCAACTGTGCAAATTGCTCTTCAAGTACAGGCATTGGGTACGGTGTCTTTATCGTGACGCTATTCAAAAGCCTGTAATCTACGCAGAGTCTATTTTCGCCATTTTTTTTCTCGACTAAAACGACTGGTGCAGCAAATGGTGAGTTTGAAGTTCGAATTATTTGGCATTTAAGTAAGTCATTTATAATATTAGAAACAATAGCACGTTTGGCTAAGGGAGTGCGGTATGGCCTCAAATTTATTGGCTCTTCTGTTTTAAGTTTTATTTTCATTTTAGCAATAGTGCACTTACCCAGCTCTAGTATGTTGTTAGCAAAACACTTACGATTTTTGGAAATGATTGATTTTAGCTCTGATAGCTCTTGTTGATCGACGGAATCACCGACGTTAATGTTATTTTTGGCTTCTAACCAACAGTCCTCGCCTTCAATCACAAATCTGTTTCCTTCACTGCATAAAAGCTCTCGGCCAAGCAAAACGTCTGCTGGCAAAAGATTATCGTCAACCAAAAATATATCCGCATTCAAAACACAACCGTCGATTTCAACAGGCGCATTTATTTTCGCTGAGCATACGTATTTTCCACCGGCGTGTTGGCGTGCGGCGTAAAAATAAAACACTTTTTAACAGATCTTCTTTTTCATTCACAGATTTTAAATTTATTTAAAACATTAAATTTACTTTTAGTTTTTACAATAAAAGAAAGAGGCTTTAAAATTAAAATGTTAACAACCGCGTTTTACAATGTTCGAAAACCAACTAACTTTAATGTTCTTTTCTCTGTTTAGGCAGACAACTTTTATATACATATGTAAAAAACTATGTGGTTGGTCTACATGATCATATAAAACGGACCGTTATATTTATAAATACATGAGAAACTGCAAATAAGGAATAATGCATTTAACAAGAAAAAAGAGTATTGGAATAAAAGTATATAATACAAAAGAAACGTTATAATTTTGCATACATACATATGTGTGTTTGTAAGTTTGCAAATTTAAGAATTTAGTGGGAAGTATCCCAATATTAATAAATGAATTTAATTTTAACATATAAATGATTTATAAAATAAATTTCTTTAAAGTAAATTATGAATGTTAAAATAATAAACTGATTGAAAATGAAAATTATAATATGATTTCGGCGGCAACAGGCGAAACCGGATAAAATCTTCGAGCAATTTTCAACATCACCAATGTCCGCAGCACGACTTTCGCGGATTAAATTAACTGGACTTCCCGAGTCAACAAATGACGTCATCTCAAGTTTATTTACCAAAATTATTTTATTAAAATTGTCATTCGGTTTATCATCCATAATCTTATGGACATTACTTCTAACGTCATTGTGCATTTTACGCGTTTCAACGTTGAACGGTTTATTTCGTCCCTTCTTTTCTACGATAGTATTATTTGCTTTCTTAGCAACCGCCGTTTCAACTAACACAGCGCTGTTATTTTTATATTTATTTTTTTCGTCACAACAATATAAACGTTATTGCTGCGTTCTTTTCTTTTATCAAACTTGTCTTATTTACTTTTTTTATAACCGTCGTCACAACTTACACGTCGTTGCTTTTTTTCCTAAACACATACATACATATGTATACGAGTATCTCTTTTTTTCATCAAATCGTTTCATGTACTACTTTTCCTTAGTTGTGTCCAACAATATGCACGTCGTTGCTGTGCCAAAATACATAGTAATACCGAAAATTTCAAAAACAAAAACACTGTTCGCAACTGCAGAAGTAAACGTCTTACTGCTTGCTTAGTTTTCCATTCCTTCTTAAGCACGAAAAAAAAACACGCAAACTTAATGATCACCTTTATCGCAATGATCATTTATTCGCGAAAACACATACAAACGTTAGTTCTTCTCTCATACGAGAGTATTCCACTTCTGAGTGTCAAAAACAAGAATATAATAAAAATGATAATTGTTTATTTAAGCAATGAATACAAGAATTTATAAGGGATATTATTTAAGTTCGTGCGCACTTCGATGTTCGCTTCTCGGCAGAAAATTAAAGACTAACAAGGGTTGTATAGATCAACAAGTTCAGTAGGTTATGCGGTGGTTGCCAGATGTGACAATATTTTCAATGCACACAGAAGTCTGTGCAGTGTATATTCCCAAATAGCAGTGTCAGCAATCTCTGGGGACATTTGGTCCTTAATTTAGAAAAACAGGACAGCGTGCGACAGAGATAAATTAACAAAAACTTCAATAGCATGCCGTCTCGTGTCATCACTGGTTGCCTTGTGCGTTTTGTACTTTAATATTTTACAGGCCTATATTTTAGGGGTACAGATGCAAAGGTTGCAATCTCCATTTTTTTTACAAACGCAACTAATAATACCTTCTACTTGTATTTAATGAATGCTTCCGATTAGTGAATATGGCATTACCAGATACACTTCTATTCTATGATCAAAATAACAATTTCTTTTTAATATGAAACAGTTAGTTTTAATGTTAATTTTATAACTTTGTCATTAGTCGTAATTATAGAGCTGAGTTATAATGAAGTTCCTCCACGGAGTTGAGAAAAACGAATACATACATATGTATATTAAAACACAAAGAGTTTTACAAATTTTTTAAAGACGAAAGTCCTGAAGTTTTAATTCTGAGTTTCGACTGTCAGAAAAATCAAGTTCTTCCTAAAGTTTTTGATCAGGCAGCGTATTACAGTAGACAACTTTACTTTCAAAATCTCACTATTGTTCAAAGACCATCTACTGCAAAACTCAATTGCTATAAGGTTTTCATTTACACATGGACTGAAAATCAATTTCATCATCGCTTACAAAAACACATTTCAATGACAGCATTGCTACATTACGCCTTACAGCAGACGGCTGTGGTTTTTGCATTTGAAATTCTCCACAGCAAAAATTTTTTTTCCCAGAAAGAATTTTGCATTACAAATGCGAAAATAAAGAAATAAAATTAAAATACTAATTTCATTAAATATACGTCGGTTTATTATGGTGTCTATTTATATTAATTGCATAATTAGTTCAATATAAAGTTCAAAGTTATTTTGAACACAGTGCCGGCTCAACGTTGAAATATAAACTATTCTCGGCGCAGGTTTATCATTTTATTGCAGTGTTTTGTTGTGCATTTTTATGTTGTGAATATTAAATTTGTGGTGCAGGTTTTAAAATAAAAATGAAAAATTCCTACCAAGAAAAACTCCATTGTAAATTCTATGTTGTCCATACTTTTTAGTATAAGCCAAACTAATTAATTTAGCAATTGAAAATTATTTCTTTTGCAACATTTTTATTACTTTTCAATTGTTTACATTAAACAGCTGTTCAGTATCCAATTATTCATCATGTAGTTACTAAGACGTAAATGTTGGACTCAACAGTTATCAACAGTTGAGCTCAACAGCTACGTCTTATGAACGCGACCATTATGTGTAATTACGCTTTGTTATTCTCCGAAAATTTTAAAAATCAAAAACTTTTTTACTGAACCTTTTATTGCCGCTCGTAAGAAAATACCCAAAAATAGCTGTTCCAATGGCTTCTTCTGGTAAAGGCGCTACAGTGTTAAATGGCAAAAGTACATTTGAAGTAGACTTTTACGACTCCATTTAAAAAAACATTATAACCGGGAAGATTGGCTTATATTTTTATTGTCAATTAAGTACTGTTTAAGTACACATATACTTGTAATATAAGTGTGTAAAATAAGCCTTGCAAAATATTTCTTCAAATGTGTAATTTGGAAGCCAGTGATGTGAAATTCTTCAATGGCAGCACTTGAAATATTAGTTAAGTTCGGGTTTTCACTTCGGCTTCACATGTATAAGACACTAACACATAGGCGCTGCCCGCGGGCGTTCTACTGGCAAACACTGATATAGACTAAGTTAAAGAACCCTCAACAAACAAAAGTTTTTGAAAATCTTTGAAAAAAAGATATCGAGACAATCTCGATTATTAAATTTAAAAAGTACTATATTGAACTTTTTTTGAAAACCAATTACTAATTGTTTTTCATGTATAAGATAGTTTTACTATTTTAAAGTTCAATATATCTCTTAATTTTGCATCTTTACGAAAATGTAAATTAAAAAAAGTACAATCGCTCAGATTTAATGACCAAAAGTTCGGGTTTGACCGAACTTTGAAAATTTTACCGAAGTTCGTGTTCGACTTCGGTCTGAAAAAATGCGTTCGATCGGACACTAGTTTTTGTTTTAATGTGTATGGTTTTGAGGTGCTTTGAAATTAATTGTTTGACAAACATTTAATTATAATAAATAAAATAAAACTTACCCTAGCTGTGCATATGCCGCTGATATCTGGGTACTCGTCCACAGTCTGGTCACCGGTATGAGCGCTAGCTGTAGTTTAAATAAAGATATATACATTAAACTCAAATATTAGATTTGTCGAATATAAAATGTTATTTAGTTGTTCATATTTATAATACAAAGAGATTTTAAGATGATTATGAAATTATGTTAAAACAGACAACTTAAAGAGGAAGAAACCAATGTCAGATCAAATAGTTTATTTAACAACTAAATAACGAAATAAGAAATTAAATATTTTATTACATCGACTACGTGTTTCCAAAGTCATGTCTTCTACCGGCTCAAATTCAGTGTCGGTATCCAAATCTTCAGAACTCTGTAAAGAAAAATATGTACGTACATAAAACAAAAAGGTAAAACATAAAAAAACTTAAAAACAAGTATTTCTTCTTCTTTTGGTTGTCATTCGATGATGATGATGAACTAAATATGAACTTTTAATTTATCTGGTTGAGTGTTAGCTTACATTTACTACGGGTCTCAAGATTATATGGATCGTCCAATTCTACATCTTCAGGATCAAGTTCATCTTTATCCTTATAAATGATTACATATAATGAACAAAAAATAGTACCCAATATGTTAAAAAAATGTTTGAATATTTCAGATAAACAAGCAATTCTTTGTCACTCTCACATCTTTATTATAATGTATTCAGTAATTTTATTATTCGAAATAAGCTCCGATATCTAATATCAAGAAGCTTTTACTTGCTGTGGGTTGAGCCCGTCTAGTCTATATGCATCCATTTCATTGGTGCTTATGGTAAATACACATGTAGACCAGCCTAATTCGCATGAAAAAAATTAAAAAACAGGAGAGACAGAATTAGTTGATACAAATTTCGATTCTCCGATGAAATCTGATTATATTCGAAGCCCACCAAAAATATGTTAATTAAAAGCCAAATACATATTTACGTACAAGATAATACGAAAAACATGCATATATACATACGAGTACATACATCCCCGCAAGGGTATCTTCTTATAAAGATAACGGGAGTACGACCCCGCGGACTCTGAGCTATCACAGGATGCAGAGTGCTCTATTAGATGCCCTACATAACTGTATTTTTGTGGTGGCCTTTTTGTATTTGGCACCCAAAGACAGCCTGACTTTACCCATATTGGGCAAGTCCCTGAACATCATCCGAACCCGTATTAAGGGCGGATGCCTTTCTCGCCCCCGCTGAAAAGCATTAAGACCAAGTCCAGCACGGTCTTAATTATGGCATTCCTGGAATTACGGATTTGAATTGATGTAACCCTGAGCTGATGGTTGTTGTATTCTGGGACCTGAGTATGTAGAAGTGAAATTTTACTGAAATGGCTCCCAGGCTAATGCCACAACTGCCCACGTCCCACAGTGGCTGAAAATCGTTTTTCATTGGCCAAAACTCT
This sequence comes from Gymnocheta viridis, assembly GCA_956483585.1. Lineage (NCBI taxonomy): Eukaryota > Metazoa > Arthropoda > Insecta > Diptera > Tachinidae > Gymnocheta > Gymnocheta viridis. The sequence continues at coordinate 50,048,178 of OY101442.1, read as the reverse complement.
GTAACTTTTGAACCGATCAAAATATTGAAGTAATTTTTTTTTTATTGGATAGATATTTAGTTCAGCTTGACTCAGTTTAAATTTTATTAAAATTGATTGAGGACTTTTTAAGGAATTCTAGGTCAAAGTTGAACTTTTGAATTTTTTTTAACTTTTAGAGTGAAATATGGAATTATTATTTTTTTATTTATTAAAAAATTTAATATTTGGAAATTAATAATGGAATTTTTTTAATGTTACACTTAAAAAAAATTTTACACTGAAAAAAATAGTAAAATCAACTGGAGATTTTGCTATTACAGAAAAATTAAAAATTTTTTGCTGACAAATTTACAAATATGTTTACACTCAAAGAATAGTTACACTTAAAAAAAACGTTAATAATATTATCTAAAAATATTGCTATTACTACAGAAAAATTTATTATTTTTTGCTGCCAAATTTGATAATTTTAAAAACATTTTAAAAATAAAAACTGCAATAAATTTTAATAGCATTTGCAACAATGGTAGGTTCTGTTTATTATTATTTTTTACTAATATTATGTTTTTCGTACTTAAATAACAATGAAAGGCAATTATAATTATTATTCATTTGACTCAAATATTGATTGCAAATATTCCATATTTTGTTCTGTGCTATTTCCCCACTTTCCACTGATTTCGAATACTGGTGATAAACGGATCTGACGTTGCCAATAATATATTAAATAGATCTTCATTTGTTGAATTTCGTGAAAATTTTCTAGTATTGTGCTCTCTATAAAATCTGTAATCCTTGTTCCTTTTTTCCTGAGCCTCCTCTGATAGATCTCCAAGTGGCACCAAATGATATTTAATGACATCTTCTCCATGATAAAGGATTTTGTGAACTGTTGCAGACATATTTCTCCATGGGTAGTTGGTTGTATATATTTTTGCAGTTTCCTTAGCATAATCTCCAAATTTTCTAGAGTCAATTTCTTCATTGCACGCAAGTACTTCTAGGATTATTTTAAATCTGAAAATAAGGTTAAAATCCACTCCTGTTATTTCAGATGCTGTTTCTGGATCTGAAAAGAATCTTCTTGCGGTATTGCCATCATTTGTATTGCCTGACCCTTGTTTTGGCTGATCTATAATCAATCCTAATTTGCGATATTCATCTTGAACATGTTTCTTTTTTGCACTTCTTAACTCTTTGTTGGTTTCGTTGTTTCTTATTGATCCTGAAGACCCGAAATCCAAATCATAGCTGATTTTTAGTATGTGTTCCATAAGTCGTATTCTTGCATGTAGTGGTGATAATCCAAATTCATATGCATCGGTATTATTGGTTTAATTGGGTTGATGTTGCTTGGCATATAATGCAGCTGGATGCAGCCTTCGTGCTAGTCAAAGCCTGACCTACTTTTCCATCTATCATTATCAGCACTAATTGGTAGCTTTAACAACTTTTTCAATGATATCCACTTTTGTTAATTGGTTCTGTGATCGTAATTGATGTAGGAAAGATTCTTTTATATTTGTACAACCAATTGCATCGTTATTATCTTTAAGTTTCCGCCTCTTAGATCTATCGCTGCAGTTGTTAATTGATTTACGTGGTCTTCCAGCCTGTTTCTGCAGCGACAGTAAGTTGGACCTCTAACCAGTTTGCACTTTTTATATAAAAGTTTTGTTTACTGTAGCTAACTTCTTTGTAGCGTTTTTTGGTGTTTTGGTGAAATTAGGTAATTGCTCTTGCATTTTGGTGCTACACGAATTTAATTTTAATTTTATTTTAACGTAGCTAAGAACATCTTCCTGGTTTTTGTTTCTAAAATACTCTTCGGCCAGTTCTTTATAACTGAAGCTCTCCATATTTTTCTGAATATTTTTATTTGCGTCTGTTATGTTTTATCCGTACACTTAGAGGATTAACTTATTACTGAGTAATCCCTTATCGAATCCGTAGTTTTATACATTTTTAGATACATGTTATTCACACATTGATCTTTAATTTCATAGCAGGTAGTGCTTAAATTGCACAAAACTGCACATGTTATCCAGACCTTAATATCAGGTAAAACTGATTAGTATCTCGCCAATATTTGTTGTTGTTGTTGGGTTATTTTTTTTTCTTTAGTGCTTTAATGTCGCGATTATTGTTATAAAATTGTTTATGACTTTGGTTGACCTAACATTTGATAACAGCTAAATTTAGAAAGAGATCATATGTTTACTTTAGAATTTTGTGATAATTTTATGACTTATTTTTGGCTGATCAAAGCAAAGCCATTAAACCCTTTCGCAGGTATTATATTTAATTTTTTTAGTTTTACGTAGTCTAAAGTAAAAAACATAAACTTTTAGGCAAAAAAGTGAAAATTATATACACCATTGTATACGAGTACTTTGGAGTAATTTCATTAAAATGAAAAAAGTGTTCTACAGGCGGCTCGTCGCGGGTGCAAAAGTATATATAGCGTTAAAGAGGACACTTTCACCTTTCTCCGGGTGGTATACATTTCTTGTTCCCTTTTGTTCCCTAGAAGTTCTATTCCACTAAAGTTTAAATTTGAGAAAAATATAGTAGTTTCATAAATATTCCGTAACGCCCATAATATTAAACGCTAGAGCTGTGACCACTTACAACAACTAAAGACGATAATCCTACCAACATTATAAAAAAGACCGCAGGCCATTATCGATGATAGCTTGCGAGTAGTAACCATTTATTTTTGATAAAAAACAACAGAAAAACACCTTTTTCTCAAATTAGAAAAAACCGTTGAGTTTGACAGCATACCACGCTCACAATTATCAATAGTTTAACCTAATTTTTTGGCTACCTTAATCTGGATATATTAGCTGCAAAATGGCGTAAAAATTTTAAAAATCGGTGACAAAAAAAATTTGAGTTTTGGCCAATGAAAAACGATTTTCAGCCACAGTGCGTCCTTTTAAAACTTGGCAAGTCTCAAAGTACGTTTGAAGTTCGTCATCATTAAGTTGTTGGTGCAGGTTCGGATGTCTCTCAGCGATTAGAACGGACCCATGGGGTCTTAACGTGACTGCACATTCGAATGGAGATACCGGCTTTGAGTTTGAACCCATTAGCATGAACAAAAATAATATAAATAAAAATAGATGTGATGTACGAGTATATGATGAGTTGAAGATGGGAGGCACTGAAACCCCATTTGTAAAGAAGTCTGTGATCATGAGATCACCTCCTACAGAAGTGAATAGTGGAGCTAATATCTTTCCCAACAGCGTTGCTGATAGTGGTGAGGGATATAATAGTGTGGAGAAATTAGGTAATGATTTCAAAGTTATTGTAAGGATGTCCCGTGAGATGCATGCGTTATATATGCAAGTGATAGATGAGATGAGTAGTGGACATGTTAGTGAAAAGAGGCCATAAACTAACAAACAGACCAGACAGATGAACCGGCATTCGCCGATCCTTTTGATAGGTGCAACCCCAAAGCGTAAAAGAGATGATAATACCCTAACCCAAATGGTAACAAATCTAAGAAGAAGAGGGGTATAACTCCCAATAAGCCAGTTAAGAAAACTGGAGATATTTTACCCAAGGTGGCAGGTGAAAAATCGGTACTAACTGGATTAAGATTCGTCCTAGGGTTAGAACTAAAAAGAAGAAAACACGATGCTTTGGTTACTAAAACGCTGATATCCTCAGACAGGTAAAGAAAGACCCTAAACTGAACAATGTGGGTCAAAATGTGAAGAATATAAGGAAGACTGCGAAGGGTGAGTTATTGTTGGATCTGAGTAAGCCCGCGCACCAAAATACAAGTGATTTCAGGTCGACTGTAAAAGAAATACTAGCTGAGGTAGCTGAAGTAAAGGCACTATCCCATAAGGTTAGGATCGAGATTAGGGATATAGATTAGGTAACTTCTCAAGAAGGATATCTATGAAGCCCTCATAAAAGAGTCCAACGATTTTAAATGTCTGCGGCCTGCTGCAATTGAATCATTAAGGAAAGCGTACGGAGGAACACAAACTCCCACCATTGGTTTAAGTGCTACCTTAGCTAGCCGTCTGGTAGAGGCAGCGCGGATGCGTATTGGTAGGGTCATATGCCGAATACGAGAATAGATAACACCAAGAAGACACTATAAGTGTATTGACTATGGGCATAGAGCAGCAAATTGTAAGGGGCAGGATCTTTCAAGTAATTGCTTACGATGTGGCAAAACCGGTCATAAAATTGAAACGTGTTCCAATAAACCGTCGTGCTTGCTTTGTAGGAGTGGAACCGACGTCGCTAGTGAATATGTCACCGGATGTGCAGTTTGTTCGTACTACAAAAGAGCGCTACAAAGACTTAGGGTATAAAAGAAAAACTAGGGCATCAAAATGCGTTTATTCCAGTTAAATGTCAACCATTGCGAGGCAGCTCAAGAGCTTCTTAAGCAAAGCGTTCAAGATTTAAATGTAGATGTTGCTGTGCTGAGTGAGTCATATAGAACCATGGGATCGGTAAATTGGGTTTCTGATAATACGGCTACACCGCCGGTATGGAACACCAGCACGCTAACACTTCGAGATAGAATGACATCACAATGTCGATATGCCCGAGCCACTATCTCTGGCATTACAGTATACAGTTCCTATATTCCCCCAAGATATTCTATGGAGGTTCATTGTCGATAATATAGTACCAGATGCAGCTACCAGAAACCCCATAATTATAGCAGGTGACTTCAATGAGTGGGCTGTTGAATGGGGCTGCCGCTTGACAAACACAAGAGACAGAGTGCTCTTAGAAGCTTTTAATGCACAGGATGTTGTACTCATGAATAATGGAGTTGAACAAAGTTTCAGAAGGGGTGATGGTGGATCTGTGATTGACATAACATTTGTCAGTAGCAGCATCACAATCCAAGTGAACTGGAGAATATCTGACATTTATACTCATAGCGATCACAGCGCTATAATTATAGCAGTACAAGATGAACAGCACCATATGACTGTACAAACGCGAGGGTTGACAGGATGGAAGTATATCTTCGCAGTTTGTATGGAGAACTCGGAACTGAATGGTTCAGCTGAAGATATGACAGTACAATTAGTAAATTATATCACAAGTGCATATAATGTAGCTATGGTAAAGCGTAATATAAGCCTCCAATCTACTGGTGGAATGATGAAATTGCTAGATTGCGATCAAATTCCGTAAGTGCCCGAAGGCTGTATACAAGGACCCGAGGTAGTTTTGAAAATTGTGTATACCACCATCTATGTACGGATATAAGGAAAGCGTAAAAGATTGCAATTCGTAAGAGCAAGCGTAGGTGTTTTCTCAGTGTATGTGATGAGATAGATAGTAATCCTTGGGGCCTTGCATGTAAACTGAAAACTTAAATGCCTTGGTCCATCGCCGCCAAGAGAAGAGCCTATCCTCGAAGGAATTGTAGACCATCTCTTTCCCCAACAGGAAATTCCGACATGGCAACAATGGTATCCTGCAGAATTTTTCGACATTCCTCCGGTTACGATTTTCGAGATAGAAGGTGAAAACTTAAATGCCTTGGTCCATCGCCGCCAAGAGAAGAGCCTATCCTCGAAGGAATTGTAGACCATCTCTTTCCCCAACAGGAAATTCCGACATGGCAACAATGGTATCCTGCAGAATTTTTCGACATTCCTCCGGTTACGATTTTCGAGATAGAAGGTGCTGTTTCAAAATTTAAAGACAAGAAAGCACCAGGTTTAGATGGCATTCCGAATATGGTTCTAAAAGAAGCTGTTAAACTCCACGCTGAACATTTTATGAAGGTAGTAAGCGCATGCTTGAGCCGTTCTTCGTAAGAAGTGGTAATATACGTCGTAAGCAATGTGTAATTTTTGTATATGATCAAATTACCTTCTCGTTTCCAAAGGATTGCAATGTTTTGCTTTGGAAAATAATACATTATATCTTCCATCACATATGTAATCAATGACTAGTTTTCCCGCTGGGAGAAGTTAGTATTTTTACCTAAGGATAATAAGCCGTTAGATGACCCCTCCTCTTATCGTCCGCAGTGTATGATAGATACAACTGGCAAACTGCTAGAGAGCATAATTTGTAGGAGATTGGAAGATTATGTTGAAGCTAACCGTGGCTTATCAGATAACCAATTTGGCTTCAGGAAAGCAAGATCAACAGTGGATGCTATCAATGTTGTAGTAGAAACTGCTGCTCAGGCTATCAGGGGGAAAAGGTGGAGAAATGGAGCAAAAGAATATTGTGTAGTTTTAACTTTATATAGTTGATGCCTTAGCTAGATTAGACATCCCAGGCTATCTACTGGCAATACAGGACTATTACCGGAATAGGGAGTTAGTTTATAATACTAATAAGGGTATTAGGAGACGCAAGATCATTGGTGGGGTTCCTCAAGGATCAGTACTTGGCCCACAGCTGTGGAACGTCATGTACGATGGAGTTTTGAGGTTAAATCTACCTGAAAGGATAAAGATAGTTGGATTTGTAGATGACATGGCCCTAGTATGCGTATCAAAAGAGCGAGTAGAGGTGGAAACCATTGCAAATGCCAGTATTCAGGTCGTAAGATCTTGGCTGAGATCAATGGACTTAACTCTAGCAGACCATAAAATAGAAGCTGTTTTGATTAGCAGTCGTAAAACTGGGGAAACAATTATGCTAAATATTTGCAAGTGTGGCATAGAATCCAAGGAGTGTCTAAAATACCTTGGAGTCATAATTGACAGTCGTCTGTCTTTTCATGAGCATTTGCAGTATATTGGCTCCAAAGCATCAAAAACATGCTTAGCGCTGTCCCGGTTGTTTTACGTCGTATTTCTATCGTTTCGGACATGAGTGTTCCGTTTTGTCCGAGCTGTGATGGTAATGTCGTGGAAGATGCCCAACATGTGTTCTTCTTATGTCCATGATTTGTTAGTAGGAGGGCGTATTTAAAATAAGTTTTAGAGCGTAGCATTAGACCGGACAACATAGTTCCAATCATGTTGGAATCTTTGAATAACTGGACGTGTGTATGTAATTTTGTGAAATTGGTTCTTCTGGAACTTCGTAGGTTAGAAGAGATTCGCAGAAGAATCGAGGCTAGGATTATCCCACGTCGTGACGTATAGCCTTGCGGTAGTTCCACGGGGAACGTTTGGGTCAGTGAAAAGGGGTGTTTTAGCGTTTAAAGTCTCGCACTCCTGGCAAACACCATCACTGCCAGTGTCTTTTGAAGATTTCATCCCATGATAAAAAAAAAACAACCCGCAAGGGTATCTTCTTATAAAGATAACGGGAGTAACGACCCCGCGGACTCTGAGCTATCACAGGATGCAGAGTGCTCTAGTTAGATGCCCTGCATACCTGTGTTTTTGTGGTGGCCTTTTGTATTTGGCACCCAAAGACAGCCTGACTGTACCCATATTGGGCAAGTCCCTGAACATCATCCGAACCCGTATTAAGGGCGGATGCCTTTCTCTCCCCCGCTGAAAAGCATTAATACCAAGTCTTTTTTTTTAATATAACACGAAGTTGATTTTGTATTTTTATTTAAAGTTTTATATTTTTTTTATTTCAGTCTATCTCCTGTGGAGATCTGTCAAGAACTAATTTTAAATTTATTTGGTCAATACGTTGGCTCGTGTCGCGTAGAATTTCGTCAAGCTAATCAAAAACGACAAAAAAGAAATAAAAATATAATTATGCTGATTCCCATACTAAAAAAAACTGCGAAATATGGAATTGTGCGCTTAACGTTTAGTTGAATAAAATATATTTATAAATTTTGCACAATTAACAATAAAAATCGTTATTGCGAAATAATGAATTCAGCACAATTAACAATGAAAAGAATTTAATAACCCATTGCGTGACAGTGGCTTAACTCTCCCTCCTTAAGCTAGGTACTCTGTTCATCATTTCGTACGAACTGATGTCAAAAGTCCATATAAAAAAAATTCATGCGAAATAATTGCAAAATAATATGGCCGAAGTTGTACTCTGTTCATCTTGTGAAAACATACGAAATGTTTCTGGCAGCATTATTTTTTCAACAACAACATGTTTCTAGCATCATATTTTTCAACTGCGAAATAATGTAAGCACCACTTATTTCGTGCGGAATTGCAAACAACAGATGATCAGATTTTACTCAGCATTGAATTTGTTGCGCACAAATAACTAAAATAATGGAAAATAGTGTGAAAATAACATAAAATAAAGGTATGGGATTGAATGAGAACGTGTGTCTTCAAAGAGCTCCTCCGCAGCAGCTGCAATTTACATTAATTGATACGTTGCAGCACAAGCTCTTAAAATTATTTTGTTCTCCATTTGTTTTCACACATGGTTTTTGTATACATAACAAAAACAATGTTGCTTACTTAAAGGCAATAAAAACGTTAAATTTCTTCTAAATCGTAGTGTTGTCACCACTGGCTAATTGTCAAAATTTTCAAACGAAATAATCAATGTTCCTCAACATTTTTCGCAAATTTGAACAGAGTACTTAGCTTTAAGGGCAAACGTCCTCGTTAGCAACTTTTGAAGTCTTTTCCGCTTCAATTCCCAGCCAACGACAAGGCCTACAATCGCAAAGGTCCGTAGTTCCTAGGCTCAAGGAGCTAGCTCTGTTCTCTTCTTTCAAAGATTCTATGTAGGGTTTGTTATTCAGATGCAATTTCTTTATTAACTGCAGCGATAGCGGTTCCTCGAAGATATGTGTAGAGTTCGAGGAAGCCAGAATAGCCGGTAATGGCTTCTAATGTCCACGTTCTGATTATGTTCCGTTTATAGTTTATAGCAATTTCTGTGTTGTAGGAGTTGAAAAATAGAACCCCGGGTTGTCCAACTTCAAAGGAAGGAATGTGAGAATTATTACTTTTCTTGCATGCTGGCTTACTATTGAGGAGATTAAAAATACATTTCGTGTTCGACATATCTTTTATGCTATTCCGTTTTCATATGCTTAAATCGTCATACGACTTACACGTATTATTGACCTCATAAATTTCATCTTGACACAAAATTACATTTGGAATATATAGTTTTACAATTTCTCTGTTCTTTTTTACAAGTTTCATTAGTATTAATTGACAATGGGTTGAGTTTACAATAGGTAAGGCAATCATATACAAGATAATGAAGATGTTAGTAGCTATTTTTATATTAGAGAATTTGAGACATTAATCAAGGTTGGAATAGGGAAAACTTTGTTGCTTTATACAAATTTGTAACAAACTGACTGACGTATTTTCAGAGAAAGAAATGTGGTAATGATATTACTTTTAGCCCACATTAAGGTCTGTTCTACACTAGTCACTTCTTTTCGAACTTAAGCCTTAGTCCTTATGCCTTTTGTAAGTCTCCTTCTCAGTGAAGGTCCTTCATAATTTCGTTCGTCCTGTTCGCTACTTCGTTAAGTTTTCATTCGATCAAATGGTTGATGATAATTTGCTTTTCTGTTTGTCTTATACTGTTGTTGATTCTTTCATTTACTAGTCGAAAATCGTCTCTGCCAGGTGTTCCAGCTATCCACTTCCAGGCCGTTCCTATCGCATCTATTGATCTTTTCATCTTACGTAAGGGCTTTACTCTATCTATAGCACCTTTTATGCTAGTTATCTCATGCTTCAGGAAGAGCAATAGAGGGTTGTGAGGTTGTATTGTATATTCGATGTGTTCGTTAATTAGTTTAAGTTCTCGTTCGTATAATGAAATATCTATTATGTGGGTCAGTCTAAAGTCTCCATCTTGTATGTCTGGTTCCGGTCTCGGAGTTCGAGTATAATATTTGAATTTCACATGTTGCGCAAGGAGAACAATAGCCTGCAAGAATAAAATTTATCTTATACTATCTTTATGCAATATTTTGTTGTCTATCAAAACCGTGGAACCTAGATTCTTTCTTTACAACCGTGGGACATAGAATGCACCACGTCTACAGGTATCTTGTTTATCACGGAGTGAATGGATTTATTGTATTCCATCATGGCCAAAAGAATCAGGTCTACCGTATCTTCTCTTTTTTTCAGCCCTCAAGCATCTTGCAATTTCTCCCAGGATACCGTGAAAGCGTTCCACCTGTCCGTTAGATGTGCTGTGCATTGGCGGACACGTAAATATTTCTATCCGAAAACGATCTCGTATAATGTTCTTATGGTTTGCGAATTTAGGAAATTTTCATTATCGCACACTATATATACGTGTTGTATTTCTAAATATGTTCAAAATTTCCAAGAGCGATTCTTTTACATCTACTAAGGCCCTAGAAGCTATCGGCAAGAAATGCTTCTCATCAGTGATAAAAATATCTACATGCAATATTTCCCCTGAACAATTCGGTATCGGTGCCGCGCCTACACCTGGCTTATTCTTTTATTGCATATACTGCACTTGGTTACAATCTCCATTAGATTTCTTCTCATTGCCGGACAGAAGTAATCTTTTAATATTTGCTTTTATTTTGCCGACCGATGCGCTCTGTCAATAATCTCCCGTTGGTCGTCTTCGTTAAAGATGTCGATAGCTTGGTGAGGAGTGCAGATGAATTTGGTAGCAGGAAATCTTTTCCGCAATTCGTTCTGAATTTTGCCCGAGAACAGATAGAACACACAAGAACATTAGTGACATTTGGATTCACACATACTCTCATATTCGTTAGTACGTTGTCAATGGAATCAAACAAAATTACATCCCCTAACTGGAATTTAAATGAAATCCTTTTAGATACCATCGAAGTTTTACGGTTTTCAATCACAATTTGGTTTCTGAAGCAATATATTGGGTTTGTCACAGATTTGATAACTTTGCTCACTATGAACCTAGGCACTAATGTATTGTCGGGATAATGCGTCCGCTACGAAATTTTCTTTTCCAGGCTTGTAAATAAATTTCGGAGATATTGTTCAATAAAGGACATCGAACGTCTTATCTTTGAATTTGGGTTCTTTTGCGATATAGTGAACGTAAGCGACTGACTGTCCGTGAATAGGTTTAGTCTTCTTACATCGTACAAATAGTTTCTCAGTTTCTGTAAAGCCCACGCTATTGCTAGGAGCTTTTTTGTCATTGGTCGCACAATTTTCTTCGGTTCTTGGCCATCGAAGATGCATCAGTTGTCAGTTCTAATGGCTATTCATAATCGGGTTGCAGAAGCAAGACGTCTTCTGATGCAAGAATCTTCGTTACCTGTTCAAAGGCTGCTAAGACTTCGTTATCTAGCTCTATCTTAATAATCTTGGAATTACTTGCTCCCGTGGAGTACTGAACGACAGTACGGCAACAATTCAATTTTTTTCAATTCATTCTATTCTTAAGAAAATCGGATGTAAATATTCAAATAATGTAATTAAATTAAAGAATTTATTAAAAAAATAGATTTATTAATTAAAAAACCATAGTTAAGATCATTTTAGAAACAACTTCTTCATTCATTTGACTAGAATATTATACTTTCTATTTTAGCTTAATATATAATATACTTTTTATGGGTTGATGCAAAAAAGAAATGTTTATATAATATTCAAAACAACTCTGATCAATACATGAAACAAAATAATATAACGTAAAAAAGATCCATGAACAAATGTAAATATGTCCTTCGTTCGAAAACAAGTGTTAAACTACTCTACGAAATCGAACGGTACACTATTGAACCAAAAGCATGCAGTAAAATAATCGGATCACTTCGTTCAGTTGGGTGATTCGTTCAATTTAATCCGTTCGTTCATGAGCTAAACAGCTTTGTTTCATACGTCACAATTTCTTTTACCTTACCCGGGCAAGTTTTTATAACTTAAAAGCGAACCTGCAAAATTCGAACTTGCTGATTTATTGAGAAAGCTGTATTTTGCCGATCAAGCGCTCCAAGTTTGTGTGCTCTCGTTAAGCTTCCTGAAGTCGATGCCATTGCCTTCCTATTTTCGTTCAGTCCTTTTTCTGTGTTTAGACACATGTCTTATTTTTTTTTTTTTTTTAACGAACACAAACCGCGAAGCCATTTTTGCTTGTCTGCAGTAACACCCAGGGTCTAGGCAGGAATCGCACCTGCGACCCCCCAACTAATAATCTAGTACGCTATCTACTAGTCTACGGGGGCTCCATGACATGATTCTTACTTTATCTTCTTTGAACTTTCATTGTTCTTCACACGAGTCATGTCATGTTGACGACATTTACGTGCAAATGCCTTTATGATTAAAATTACGAATGAGATAGCAAAACGTAATGACAGTACATGCATGTGTACTCGTTTCTTTTCCCCTCGTCTCTCTCCCCTATAAAGTAGCAATCATGTTAATAAGGCAATTCACACTAGACTAATTATACCGGCATAACATGACAGCTTGTAGGTATTTTCGGTGAAGAGAGTCGTTTTTGGTTGGCATAATTTTTCAACCAGCTTCAACTCCGCATTAGCAGAACAAAACTAAAACATACACAATTTAAAAAAAATCACACATGTCAAATGAATACAAAAAACACTAATACACACAAGCATGTGTATATGATACAATTTTATGCCAGATGAATTAATCCAGTGTGTTTTGGAAAGAACAAAGGTTAAGCGGACTAAAAATTAGTCTAATGTAAATTAGTTCAATAAGACATTATGTGTCTAAACGCAGACTTTGTTGTTTACAATTCATATTGGATCGTTATAGGGAGAGCGCGATGGTTGGATAATTTTGTTTTGTAACAATTCTTTTATTTCTTTTTCGACAAATTCTTTTAAAGCAGCATTATATACGTTTTAATAGTCGGCACTATTGAATTGTTGCAAGGTAGGTTCATCTGGATCGGCAAAAATTTCCTTGTGTGCTTCTAAAGACCGTTCTACGGACCCTTGACACGAGATTGGATTTACACGAGAGACTTATATTTTAATTACGTCTCTACAGTGAAAATACAGTAGTTTCTCCTTTCCTTCGCCATATTCGAAAGAGTTCTCCCTAAAATCTACGTTGGCATTTACTTCATTCCAAAGGTCTACTCTAAGTATTGCATCGAAGGTGTTTAATTCTGGTAAAAGGAAAAAATGCCCGTTCCTTCCAAATATTCCAAATACACACTTACTAGATATTTTTCTCCACCTCGTCGTAGAAATAAATTATTCCCCTCGAACCCTGCTTCAGCGTGCATAATTCTTCTTCTAAATGTATAATGTCCTTTTTATCGCCTTGAAATTAAGCACCGTGTTGTACGAATTCAGTACTGTATCCGCCGCTCCTATTGCTTTATTCCTAATTATCGCCACTACCTGATAGTAGCGGGTGATGCCATCAAACCGTTTGAATAGTACATGCGCCGTGGTTGCTGCCTGCATTGCGGTCGAATTCTGGAAGTGATTTAATAATTTCCAGAGACTCGTTGCATTCTACATTCGGCGGAATCCGCCGACGCTGTTGTTTTTGGTTATTTGTCTTACTTAATAGTTGTAACCTTTTTTGGTTATTTGGTTGGTTTTGTCACTATTTTGTATTTTCTTTTTACATTTATTTTTTCCTGTTTATCTTTTAAAGTTTCGCGCTTCTATTTATCTATCCTCTATGAGTACTTTTATTTTTAAACCGCGAGTCCTTTTTTAAGTTGGGCGCCAATTAAAACACTGGTTTTAGATTTTATTTAAGGTTATTTGTGTATTCCTTTATTTTAAAAAATAAAACACGAGTTTTAAAATTTATGTAAATGAAGTTGATTTTGAATTTTTATTTAAAGTTTTATATTTTTTTATTTGAGTCTATCTCCTATGGAGATCTGTCAAGAAATGATCTTAAATTTATTTGGTCAATTATATGTTTCCTCGCGTCGCGTCGCCAATAACAACAAAAGGAAGAAATAAAAAAACAATTATGCTGATTCTAATACTAAAAAACTGCGAAATATGGAATTGTGCGCTTAACGTTTAGTTGAATAAAATATTTTTATAAATCTTGCACTATTTACAATAAAAATCGTTATTGCGAAATAATGAATTGGTGTCGCATAACATTTACTTTGATAACTACTTTTGCAAATTCAGCACAATTAACAATGAAAAGGATTTAATAACCCATTGCGTGACAGTGACCTAAAATCTAAGACCAACAAAAAAATCAAGATTTTGGAACCGACCTCCTCAGAAGCGAACCAAACTTGGTAGGGCGGTTAATTCTTGTACAACTAACATTTCATAAAAAATGGAGTAGTATCGCTTGAGGTTCGCAAATTATAATACGTTTAATGTAGGCAAAATCATTTTTATATTTTTTATTAATTTTTTATGAAAATAAAAAGAGTTGAAAACTAAAGATGCGGTATTTTAAATAATTTAGGCGGACAGAAATGAACATGTAATACAATTTTAAAGAATTTAATCAGTTTTGATTAATGAAACCAGTTTAAATGAAATATGTAAATAAAATTCAATTTGCGACGTCTTTAAGCATGAAGATAATGACGCGATTTAAATATTGCGAAATTGAAACATGTAAAGAAGGAAAGTTTGCGATACAAACTAGAAAGCGGCATACACGCTATTTTTGCCGATAAACACCCAGATCCAGCGGCGTCGGCATTTTAATGTCGAAAAATTTCCGCAACGCACTGTTATAGTGGAAACCTTTTGGTGATCGCATAATAATAACTAGATTCAGAACTAGGGCACGTAATCTTACTTTCATACAGTGTTATGCGTCCACTGAAGCCGCATACGATGATGAGAAAAGCCGCTTAGCTTTTACAGTAACCTTTCAAAAGTACTTGACAACACTAACATTCGAGGCATCAGAAATGTTCTTGGAGACGATAACATTGGAAGAGATAAAGTCATGGGCACGCACGGTATGGGCCGCATCACCGATAACGGTTTACGGCTTATAGAGCTTTGTAGTAACCAGAATCTTATTGTAGGTGGCACACTTTTTCCATAAAGTTACGTGGGTGTCCGCCGACCATATCACTGAAAATCACGATCAGCCGCATGTGGCGCTCTTCTTGAGGTGCGTAGCAAGAGGGGTCATTGTGTGGGAAGTGATCATCACCAAATCAACAGGAAGGGAAAATTTGACTTAGGTAAACTATCAGGTGCAACCACTGTGTCGGCATTTGCACATTTGAAGTCTGTACAAGCTCCGCCCAAATAAACGACGAATGTTAAGATCCCACTCAATACTGGTCGCGAGCAAGAAATGTTTGAAAGTCTCCATAATCATCCGAGTTATGTAAGAAAAACTATGGATATCAGACTGCACATAGAAACTCATCGAGAATTGCAAACAATTAAAAATTTCCCCAAAAATGCAATATCAAGTGAATGAAAATCGGAGGCCACCGAGGCTGAAATGCTAGTGTTGACAACTAGATATATATATATAAAAAAACTAATTAAACTAAAAAAAATTCAAAAATCGAGCTGGTTAACTCCAAAGAGGAACAACGAATAATACCTTCCACAATACAAATAACTCTCGTATCCTTTCTCGAGTCATAATTTGTATAAATGCAATTGAAATCACATTCAACTGAGCCGCATGAGCACTGATGATGGGAGTATAGTATAGGGGCTTCCGAAAAACATCGTTGTTTCTGCTCTGCCGTATAAGTTGAAATTAATTGATGTTAAATTTTCCCTTGTTCCTTTGGAATGTTGTCTTATGTCCAATTCTTTCTGACTAAAAAGTTACAAACTTTATCAAAATAATAATCACTTTGGATTAAAAACCACTAACAACCAATTTGTTCGAAAAATAATCACGTTAAAAAAGAAGAGAAGAGTACGTTTAAATCAGCCGCTTTGCTAGAAACATATGAAATAGAAACAGGAAAAAATTGCGATTTTGTAAACATTATAAATGTTAAATTATACAGTTAAATTTAGTGAATAATATAGTGATAAATACATAAAAAGTAAATATTGTGGTAACTAATTAAATAAACACATCAGTTCAATACGCAAAGTAATATTAGTAAAGGCCATTTTACACCATAATACAAGTATTACGTAAATTAACAAAAATGCAACCCCGATATAATAAATTGTTATTGCTTTTTTATGTTTTTCAAAGAACAATATAGTAAGCGTTCCATTTTTGTTAATTTACGTAATACTTTTGTATTACATTGTGAAGTGGGCTTAAGCGGTATTTGTGACCAAACTATTCCTGTGTAAAAAATCCTGTAGCGCCGGAGGAGATATCTTCATTTTCTATACATCGTTTAGAACTTTATCCCAGAATGCCTGCACTTCTTCTTCTGACATCCACAAGCAATACCATCCTTCGTTGCCATTAAATTTGCGGGCTTTTCATTTCCCTCAGATGTTGTGTTTTTCGACATGTAATTCATTTAATTTATTTTTAAAATTTGACATAAAAATAAAGAATTTATTACAAAATGATTTTATAGCATTTATACTAACATACATTTTATTTAATTATACGTTTTTTAAATACACAAACAAAAATCGAAAATCTTTCCGTTAGTAAACAAAGCACTTGCAAAAACGTAGCTACGATCTTAATGCATACAATACATACAATCGAAAAAGAAATCGAAATGATACGGGGAACGCAACGTGAAAATTCCAACAACCGCAAGGATATTTAACAGTAGTGAAACAGAATATTAAGCACGTTTACAAAAAATTGATATAGAACTGACGATGCGAAGATTCAATACGCAATCGCTTCACTAGTGTCATAAGGTTCCAGGATCAAATGATCTCCCACCAGAACTACTGAAGGCAGACTGTACCATCACAGCCAAATTATTTAAATTACCTAGAGTGGATTTCTCGAACAACAAACAGCTACCAGATGAACTGAAAGAAGGGTTGATAGATCCCTAAGAAAGGTAATCTGACTGAAGCGAAATAATTGAACATGACAACATCGCTGCTACTATTGAACATCAGCTTCGGAACGAACAATCTGGGTTCGGAAAGGGTAATCATATGTACATTAGACCTGGCGCAGCTAATATGGGGAGTTTCATTTTTTGGAATTTTGAATGTGGGTAGCGATGAAAATATGCGATTTGATGCCAAAATTGATGTAGCAAATTTTCAGGCTGATCGGATGGTGCCAACCCGTGCCATAATGAGGTCAAAGGTCAACATTTTGAAAAACCACCAAAATACTATTTTTTGTATTTTATAAATTTTTTTAATTAGAAATACTATAAATAAAACTAATCTAAATTAGAACATCATTTACTTATAACCTGTAAATTAGTTATTAGTTGTATTAACGTTGTAGTATGCAAAGCCACCAAAATCAAATACATACATTTATGTATATTATAATTTTTAATCGAGATCTAAGTTGCAAAAATGGTGTTTCTGCTATTATAGTAAGACAAAAATATTTATAGAAATTTAAAAATGTTAACAATATTTATACCAACAACTCTTGTTGAAAAAACGGTAAAATTTTTTGTTTGTCGCTGTTTTTAAACTGCCTCAAAATTCCTATGCTTTGAGCTGTTAACAACTGCATATTTGTCTAAACGTACCGTTATTCTAGTACTGCTAGTGAGCACATAGCACTGCTGTTGATATGAATATGTAAAGTTTTGTCATTGCAAATTTGAATATTGTTGAGAAAGGTTTAGCTTATATAAAATAAAATACTTTGTTAATTTTCGTAATTCAATGGCTCAGAAGTCAAATTCATCGTTGAAACGGCTTCGATCTGCTGACGCAAATGTGTACTTGATTGGTAAATGTGAACCCAAAATACTTGGTGTCAAATTGCCATCAAAACAGCAAGTGCTTCAGCGTTTTTTATAATGTACGTTGTGAAAATAAATAGTTAAAGAAAGTGCAAGATTGGTGTTGGGTGAAATATTGCCTTTTTGGGAAAAAGCTAGAATCCCAACGTCAGATCAAATAACATGTGCTGCAAAAGTCATTAAACTTTATGAAGAGTGGAGAAAAGTCCAAAAAGGATGTAAATCTCCGTTC
This sequence comes from Gymnocheta viridis, assembly GCA_956483585.1. Lineage (NCBI taxonomy): Eukaryota > Metazoa > Arthropoda > Insecta > Diptera > Tachinidae > Gymnocheta > Gymnocheta viridis. The sequence continues at coordinate 50,030,270 of OY101442.1, read as the reverse complement.
CCGAGTCATCGCAAAATAGAAAATGACTAAGGAAAATTTAAACAATTTATTTGACATTGCCCACGTTGACGCTCTCAAGCTTATAAGTATACAGGAAGATAGAGACTTCTTAACGAAGCAGCGAGAAAATGGGCGTGTTGGAAGCATGACTTGTGTCGATCAAAATGTCACAAATAAGGAAAAAAGAAAGTTACAAATATTGAAAGATGAAAAACGTCGAAAAGAAAATTATGAAGAGAAAAAGGGCACTTCAAAGGACACACAGTGGCTATTTTTTTGTGCACTTAATTTCATATAGTCTTAACAATGGAACATGTTGAATTTGAGAGTGATGAATCGGGAGATGATATGCAGGCGAAGGATGTAAAGCAGACTGATAACATTCCAAGTTGCTCCAATAAGCCGATTCGAAAACGTGGAAAAAAAAATTTTATAGACGACCGAATGCTAGCTTGTATGGATGCTGGCAATATGTCATCTCCATTAGCTATACACTTCATCAGTGCAACTGCCAAAGCGTTGGGTCACAATATTGAGGATCTTGTTCTGAATTGCACAAGTTTACGTGAACAGCGTAAAAAATATCGTCGGCGTCATGGCAAAGAAATTATTGAAAATTTCAAGGTAATTTTTTTATTTTGGCGAAGTTATAATAAGTTTTTCTTTGAGCTTAAGTTTTTTAGATTCCAGCAACATTTGTGTTCCATTGGGACGGAAAGCTACTTCCCGCAATTGCTGGAAAAGATAAAGTTGATCGCTTGGCTATTGTGCTCACGTCGGAGAACGTTGAAAAATTGATAGCTATCCCCATCATTGAAGATGGAACTGGTGCTGCAGTCGCTCAATCAGTCTACGACTATTTGCTAAAAATAAATATACTGAATTCATTAGAAATGATATGTTTTGATACAACTGCTGCAAATACTGGCCCTCATAGTGGTGCTGGAACTTTATTGGAACGCAAACTGAAACACAGCTTATTGTCGTTACCATGTCGCCACCATATTGCAGAAATTCTTTTAAGAGCTGTATTTGAAATTAATTTCGGAAAATCAAGTGGCCCAGAAGTGGCGATTTTTGAACGTTTTGCACGGGAATGGAGCACACTTAATTCAGAGGGATACAGGACTTGCATGGAGGATGAACAAGTTTTGGGTGTCATATCAGTCGAGGAACGCGAAAAAAGCAAGAAGTTTTGTCTGGAATATTTAGCGAAAGTCCACATTCGGCATGATTATAGAGAACTCCTACAACTTGCATTAATTTTTCCACGTGGTAGCATTCCCAATTACACATTTCGTGCACCTGGAGCGACGTCTCATGCAAGATTCATGTCCAAGGCTATCTATTGTCTAAAAATGTATATTTTTCATGCACACTTTAAACTTTCTGCCAGTCAGTTGAATGGAATTCGTAATATGTGCATTTTCTTAGTAAGTCTCTATATTCCATACTGGTTCAGAACCGCAAATGCAGTTGAAGCGCCAAATAGAGATATGCAACTGATAAAGGAGATTATTGGCTATTTTGATAAAAAAAATATCTAGTGCTCTTGGAAAAAATTCGGAACCATCTGTGGTATTTATCAGAGGAAGCAGTTGGACTTGCCTTTTTTGATCCGCATGTAGACTCAGAAATAAAGGTGAAGATGGTTTTGGCGTTGCAAATAGAGTCCGATATTTGTGATGATGTTGATATTTTTCCTTCTAAAAAAGTGTGTGCAAGCATTGATGAATTACAATTATTCACATCCAAGGATTTAAGCTCTTTTGTTACTACCAAAACAAATTTTTTTTCTCGTTTGGAAATTTCTATGGATTTCTTACGCTTTGATCCGTCAACTTGGCCTAAGCGTGAATCATTTTGTAAAGGGGAACAGATCGTAAAATGCATTACTGTTGTGAATGATGCCGCTGAAAGAAAAGTCAAACTAATAACAGACTTTAACAGATGCTTAACACACAACGAAGACGATAAACAGTACTTGTTACACATTGTAGAGGACTACCGTAAGGACTTCCCAGACTATACAAAATCTTCATTGATTTAAAATAAAAATAATAAGCCTATTAAAAAAATTTAAGGAAAACACATTATATTTATCATATTTCTTATTTAAAAAAAATTTAAAACGCAAAAAAGTGTATTTTGGCGGTTTTTCAAAATGTTGACCTTTGACCTCATTGTGGCACGGGTTGGCACCATCCGATCAGCCAGAAAATTTGGTACATAAATTTTGGTATTAAATCGCATATTTTTATCGCTACCCACATTCAAATTTAAAAAAAAAAGTTTTTAACGCCAGGTCTAAATATGATGTAGTTGTATTTACGAATAATAGTAGATTAATCTGTTGAGTTTACTTGTTGTTTATCGACGTTGAACGTGCTTTTGATACGTTATACCAACCGGCTATATGGGGCGCTTTAGAATGCAATGGAGTTCCAGAACCACTGATACAATTTGCTAAACGCTTCTTGTCGAGTACTGCACGAGGTACTTTTAAGCCACAAATTTCCAGTTGAAAAAGGTATGAGACAAGGTTGTGTGCCTTCACTTACGAACTCGATGGAACTCACTTGCAAAATCCTTTTGATATTTTTTTACGAATGTGTAGTGTTGTAGACCTTTTATAATTCCTTAACACATCTTTTTACAAAAAATTTAACAACAAAAAAATTTTTTTAATTTGGAACATATTTTCTTATGATAAAAATGTAAAATAACATTTTCCTAAAAATTAGTATAAACAAAATGTAAAATCTTTATTCGTTAAGCCACAAAAAAATATATTGTAAGCGTCTCAAAACCGTAAAGTCAGTAAAGCGTATGCAATTTACACACTTTGGCTTTCCTGACGTTAACAGTGTCACAAAACGACAAATCTCAAGCAAAAGCCTTGAGCTGCCGAGCAGCGTACATTTCCTTGCATCTCGGATTTGAGATCAGGAAATGTTTCTGGTTTATTGGCATAAGTCTAAGATTTTACAAAAACCCAAAGTTGGCCAGTTGACATAATAATTTCTTTAGATAATTTGATCTAGAAATCGGTACTGCAATAAATCGACGTCCTTTCGGCGTCATCTTCAAAAAAGTAAGGCTAAACACGCCGTCTGACTAAAATCCGCATCAGAAAGCTGCTCGATGTGATAGTATTTGTTTCTCATAGACTACATGAGGATTTTCCGAGCTCTAATTCGACAATTTTGTGAATTCACGAAGCAATTCAGATGGAGTATTTTGCCATTGGTCTCAGCATAACTATATAAATTTGTGTAATAAGTTTTCGCAATTAAATCGCGTTGTTCTTTCGTAAACCGTTCCATTTTCAATAACCGGTAAACAAAGTATTTAATATTCTTTTTCATGAAAATTGCGAAACTAAAGTAATAATACCGATATTTTTTAAACGATATCGATATTTTCCCGCATCTCTAGTCTATATACATATGTAATTATTTGTTTGAGACAACTTACCCTATTCATAAGAACTGCACGTCTTATTTCACGAACACCATCATAAACTAAACGAGAGGCATCAATAAAATCGTTTTCGTCGACATCCTTATTAGAATTAGACGAAAGTGCATTGACTGCAGCCTCAACGCGCTGATCGAACTTTGACATAACTTCGAAAAATAATAATTATGTTTAATACAAAGCAGAAGAAAAAAGTAATTTGTCTTAAAATACCTTGATCCCTTAGAACTTTTACAGCCTCAAGCACACGTTTTGTGTATATACATGGTTCATAATTATCCATTTCTGCTTCAACTACATTACAAACTCTAGCTGATCTTCCTTGGATTGCCCCGGCTGTTGTTCTTAAATCTTCAGCATCGCCTACTTGTAAAGCCATGACACACTTATTCACATCTTCTAAAATATGATTTTCAGAAACAGCCAAAAAGTCGTCTATTGTAGTAATGTCATCCACTGCTTCCGTCAAAATGCGTACTTGAACTTCCCATGCTTGACGATACGCAGTCATATTTTCCTGTGCTACTTTCGAATTAGGCCGTACAGTAAGAATCGACGCTGCATTTATGACTTGAGGACACAAACTTTCTATTTGTGCAGCAGCATAGCGAACCATTTTTACGCCATCTTCATTGTTAGACATACTGCATACCAAATTAGCAACTTCTACTAATTTTTCTGCATGTTTAGTAAAAATATCCGCTTTTTCACGTACCATTTTTTCGTTACCAGTTTTGGCTGCTTCAATAAGATCTATTAATGGAGTTGTAGTTTCTAAAAACGAATCAGAAACATGATCAACTACGGCTTTGCGTAATTGACGTCGTAAGTCTCGAGTTTTTCGGCACATTTGATCTATAGCCCTATCTAGTCCAGAGCTATTTTCTTTTTGTCCCATCTGAAATAAATCAATTTTAATAAACCGAAAGTTTAAAATAACATGGTTAATTTCCTACATTTGACATATATTCGGATAACAAATCCTGCAATGCTTGTCGTACAGCATTGCATTCTGCAACAATACGTTCTCGTCGCTCATCTCTTGTGCAATCAGCATCTGCCATCAAAGCAGCTGCACTGATTATGCTTTCCAAACGTTCTTCTAATAATTGGCGAGAACGTTTTTCACTATAAGTCATAGGATCCATGATAATGCCCTCCTAATCAAAAGAAAAGATTTTCTTTAATAATACTATTAATAATAAAAAATTATGTAATATACATCAAAATCATCCAAAGCCGCTGCCAACTCTCCAGCTCCGCTGTAAATATCTGTTGGTTGGCAAGATTTTCCTTGTGCTACGTCACTAATAGTGTTTACAGCATCACATACTTGTTTAAGAATAAAGTCACGATTAACTTTAGCTAAATCTAGCTCTGGATGACGAACATATACTTTTGATGCTGTAAGCAGCATTGTGGAATGTTTTTTTAACATAGCTCTAGCGGCGGCTAAATCGTCACGGAGTTGTGGATCTTTAAGTTCTTGCTGTCGTTTTGCAGCCTGCTTAATAAGTTCGTTTGCGTTTCGACCAAATTGCTAAACAAAATATGTATATATATATATATATATTAAATTATTTTCATTTATAATTCTAATATTTACTCTCATGTTGGTCAACAGCTCATCCTGGCTTGATGCATTTTTAAGACGATTCAGATCGTCTTCGACAATATGCAACGATTTCAACAACAGATGCACATCAACCATATCGGCTAATATTAAAAGGCGCGTGACGGCTGATAGTAAATTACGAGCAGCACGTACCATATTTCCTCGTTTAAGAGAACTACAAGGATCTTCAGAAAATTCCCTAGCTGCAATGCTCATCGCATCACCAGTTTTACGTACTTCGTCTACGGCAGCTAACATTTCATGTGTAATATCTGGATTTTCGTATGCAATTTGTTCACCTTTTTGAATAAAATTTTCAGTAGCCTTTTCAACAGCAGCCACCAAAGCACTAGCTCTTTTTGATTTCCCTACATAATTATAAAATTAGAATATAAGGATTCAAATATATTTTACAGTAACATTTTTTTTAAGAATAAATTTTTATTCACAAATCTTATAAGATAAATAAAGTAAAATGTTATGAGATTTTACATAACTTCTGAAATGTTATAATGAGATTCTCAGTGACTATTTGGTAAACTTCTTATTGTATAGCAGAGTTCAGAAAAATACACACACTGAATAAAAATCTCGTACATAAATGTAAAAAGCACAGCTCAAACCAAAAAACACAAATTTTTATTTTCATAACATTAATGTGTGTGTCTAGATATTGTACGGTGGCGAACACGCACATAAATGTGTTTTATTTTAAAATTTGGTTGCGTACACGGACATGAGCAGTACACGTATTGTTCGATCGGAACACACTTGTAAGATATATTATAAATAAATAAATATGATTTAAAAGGTAAACAAACAAAATTAAGAAAACAAAAAGTATACAAAATGAAAAGTATTCGGTCCAGCCGGCTTTTTAATAGTAAAAATCCAGACTATTCGACGTTCAAAAAATCAATATTTTGAAAAAACCGACAACCGTATTGTAGAAAAACCGATTGTAAGACCGAGTCGATCACCCTAGTTAAAACCTCCCCCACAATCGCCAGACTTGTATGTCATTGAACATTTGTGGTAAGAAAAAAATAACTCTAGAAGTGAGTGCATATTTAGTTAATTGTATACAAAGACTACAAAAAGTTATTGACTCTAAAGGAAATGCTACAAAGTACTAAAATATTATTCATATTATTTTATTTGTTATTGTTCGTTTTTATTTATATTATTAAAAATTTACCGCTTTATCCGATTTTCCGTTTCTGTTAGTTTTGCTTTTTTCTTATCTATAACTTAGAAATTATCTTTCTTAATAGAAATATAAGTTTTGTTAAAAAAATTTTATGTATGTATTTTGTTTGTAATTTTGCGTTTGATTCACTGTATGTAAACTAAAAACTTTAAAATAGCGCATATTCGGAAAAAATTGCAATATTGGAAATAACACTTAAAATTTATTATAAAACCATACAATTTTACCGAATACTGATTAAAAAAACACTAAAATGCAGGAAATTTTTAAAAATTGCTAAATTCAATATTGATTAAAAAACGAAAAATTATAGAGCCTTACTTACAAAAAAAACATTTCTATTTCGAAAATGGCAAAAAACCACAATTATGACATTTATAATAAAATTCAAAATATACATACATACATAATTTTTATTTTACGATTTTTATTTTTTTATCAGAAATAATTGCCTGTTTCTGATTTTTTTTTTTGTCAGAAGTATTTGTTAGTTTCTGATTTTTATTTTTCTTTTCAGAAATGGTTGTCAGATTCTGATTTTTATTTTTTTTTAAATCATTATCTGTTTCTGATTTTTATTTTTTTTTCTCAGAAGTATTTGTCAGTTTCTGATTTTTTTTTGTCAGAAATATTTATCAATTTCCTAGGCGGATTCAAGGCAGATCCACAACAGGTAGTCTCATCCGACTTCGCCTTGAAAATTAGAACAGATGTGTCAAAAACGGTTGACAAATTTATAAGAAGAAAAATGTGGGGAATAATGTAAAAGAAAAACGTACAAAATCAAAATAAAATTGTGCTAAATAAAATTAAAATAAAAGTGAACAGAATCTGTGCTTTAATAGAAGTATTACATGAATTTTAATATTGGACTCAATACGTTTTATGCATAAGTGTTTTCAAATGTCTCCAAAGTTTCTACAAATACGTTTTTGACGAAAAATATGAACAATAAAAGATCCAGTACGAGCATGAAGGCATTTTCACTTCTTATTTCAAATTCTTTTTTCCGTGCACAAAAGTTAAACAATTATTTCACAAACTAGCACTTTTATCACTATTATCACCTTTAAATTTGAAATTTCGACTTTAACCAGTCTTTTTGTTTTCCTTATTTAATTATAATTGGAAATTTAAATTTTAAATGAAAACTGTTATTATTATTATAGTTATTTTTTTCAAACAAAACAAAATATAGTAAACAAATTTTGACCTGATCTCTCGAGACGAATTTACAACAGGTGGTCTCGACAGTTCAGCTGATTATTTTTTGCTCCTTGTATCTCTTTGCATTTTGATTTGTGTTTGTAAAAATTTTTTAATGTTCGATTTATATACATATATCTATATCACTCGATATGTGCTTTAAAAGCACTTTTATTTATTTATTTATTTATCATTCATCTGTAATACATGTGGCCTATTGGCCAATAAAAAATATTACTAGTATATACATATATGTGAGCTATGCACTATGAGGCAAACATTTTAGATTCCGATTTAATTTTTCAATTTAACAAGATAATTTCCTTCAAACACCCTCTCGAGGCCAATGCAATCAAGTAAATAATAAGGATACAATCCAACAATCATTGACTAAACTATAGACAAATTGTAGTAATCAATAAATTTATGCTTAAACCTTACTAGTAACATAGAAAAAGAACGTAGGTAAGTAGGCAGGCAGTTCCACAATCGAGCAGCACCAACCACAAATGAATGTTCATATGGCACGTTATAAATACGAGCTATAGTTATCTGAGGATTTCTAAGTGATCTAGTATAGGAAATAGGCTGCACAAGATCTAGAGGCCTTTGATACTTAATAATAATAAAGAGATAGGTTAACAAACAATACTTTAGAAAATCCTCAAATTTAAAGTTTAAAAAGTCCTTCACGTAGTTTGAAACATGGGCTGTTAGCATAAGTCCATAAATAAATCTCACAATTCTATGAACAATAACTTGCTACATTAGCAACGCATGAGCCAAAAATTTCTTAACATGCAAAGGAAGAAACAAGTTTAGATGATACAATCTTCGTAGTTTGTCTAATTCGCGAGCAGATTAAATTAATATGGGGTTCAAGAAATAGCAAATCGTCAGTAATTATACCAAGGCACCGCACAAACACAATTTTTGTTCGGTAATCCGTATAGTTTGATAACCCGGATTAGACTCTGCAATCAATTATCCGGAATATCAAGTTTTTACTCTATTTGCTTTTGTCCCTTCCTGTCAAATAACTTTTAAGCAAATTTAGTATTTTGTTAGCACACCATTATAATATAATTTTTGTAAAAATATGTATCTACACATTGCTCTTTTGACATCTAAAAAATTGCTGTAAATTTGTTATGCTTATCAATTTTCTTCCACCTACATATTTATGATATAGTATACAGCTGTCTCACATGAGAATTTTTTTTCTGAAACTTGATTGATAGTTAGACAAACACTGTTTTTCAACTCGACATAATTTGCCCGATTATTTTTCAAATAATTAATGGGCGATATTCTTCACAATTTTGTGCACTTTAAGTTAATCAATTGGTGTCACCATTGATTTCTGAAAAATTCCAAAAGAACCCTTCAAAAGCTTTAAAATACCAATATTGGCCAAACATATACATATATACGTTTATAAATGCAGTGGAATATCACATATACATACATACATACATATATATCATTTCTTTTATTTTACATTTTCTTATTTCAAAATTTTTTACATCCCTATGTATTTTTTTTTTTTGGCTGTGTCACTAAACTGGAATTGCTCCGTTTTTTTAGAAGAAACTCCACTTTAGCAATGAAAGTAGTTAACTTATTCGAATATGTATGTATGCAAAAGAAAACTTTATGAGCCTACCAACATGACAGATGTGAATATTGTATGCCGATTTTTCGTAAAGTAAAAAAAATTGTATAGTTAATATTCTAAACAATTGTGTACTTTTTATCTTACCTTTTTTCTTCTTGCTCGGGCCCTTGGTATTGACAAGTGTTGTTACTTGCAATACCAGGGGTTCAAGAGTTTTTTCTACCGACATAGTACGTATTTCCAAATTTTTTGGATCCCATTTCATTGCTATTTGCCCAAAATCTGACAAAGTAGTCATAATTGTTTTAGTTTAAGGTATTCCCTTCAATCTATGTATGTATACAATAGTTTTACAAGTAGACGCCTCTTTTAGATACACAAATAGTATATGAAGCTGAAGTTATTTTGTCTTCCTAGAAGCAACACGATTCTAAGAATTTGCCCATCAAACAATTATTTTAGATACTTCTTGGTCTTTGTTATTCTACAGCGTCTATTTTAATAATTAAAATTTGTTTTTAACTATATCTTTCCTACTTTGTGACACAGATTCACTTTTTTGTTCAAACAAAAGACAAATAACTTTTTTATTTCAATCCAGTGTTGGAAAATGAATATTTTCGGTTGAATACAAAATTAGTAGGCAGTACTTTTTCAACCATAGAGTACTAAAATAAATTCTATTTGAATTATATTCACAAGTGTTTAATAAAGAAATATTGTTGGATTTTTATATCGAAACCCGGTTTTGATGCACACATTAACTTTATTATTCGTTTGTGAATAAGGCCATTTATATTTACTCTTTATCAACTTAAAACATATAATAATTGTAGTTGCTATTGTGTTTATGTTATATTCTCCCATACATAAACATATATTTGGGAGATATAATATTTTGATGTCTGTTGTTTGGAGTTATTTCACGTTTTTGAGGTTTTTTAAAATGAGAAAATATTGAAATTGGCAATTAATTCATTTTGTTTGGGACTTATTTAATTTCATTGAGACGTATTTTAATTCACACTTTTTATATTATTATTTATATCTTTTATATCTTATTTTTATATCTTTTACAATTCTTATATTCTTATTTAATTTCTGTTGAGACTTTCTGTATTGAGAGATATATCACTTTTCTTGCGAGTTATTTCATTTTTTGGGGGGATCTGGTATTAGGAATTATAAAATTTTTTAATATTATTACCCGCAAAACTAGCAAGTTATTTCATTCTGCACTTTGGATATTATTTATTTTTTTCCTCGGTTTGCCCATTTCTCATTTTCGTTATGAATTATTTCGTTTGGAAGTTTTTATATGGTACCGAGTGTGATATCAAATCTTTCATAATATGAGGTAGAAATTGATTATAATCTGGATATATTCGGAAGACCTGTATAAGCAAACTTAGATCCAAACTTAAGACATGGTACTTTTTTCATATACTTTCACTTTGTTATGTATGTTTAGATATTCTGAAAAGCGTTATTATTATTTTTTGTATTAAATGAATAATAATATAATAAATATAATCACCAATTATACCATGTTCACACGGACAGCAAAATTCGAGGGTCGCTCTCCCATTCTTGGTTCGCGCCCCAACTATGCTCAAACCAAAAAGTTTTGCCATACAAAATTTTGAGGGCGAACCGTCTTGGTTCATTTTGAATCTTGCTGCAAACCACGAAAAATTTACTACTACCTTTAATATTGATGACAATTTTTCGCTAGTTTATCTATAGCTGTAAATATATATAAACAAAGAGAAACAAATACATGTAGGTAAAATTAAATAAAAAGTATGTATACAATCATTAAAAAATAAAAAAAGAAATAGTGTAATTTATTTTAAAGCTTTAAAGAGTCAAAAATTTGATAAATGAAACAAGAACGATCGTTTAAACACCAAGTTTTGCAATCGTGATTCAAAGAACGAAACATCCTATTAGAATCAACATTTGTACGAAAATATAACCTTTCCCATCACTGTTTCAAGTTGCACCAAATAGAGCTGCCAAGACCCAGGGAGTTTTTATTCAAGTGAAAAATCGAACTTGGAAGTACTAATTTTAGTTTGAGAAGGTAGACTACAAGAAATTGCTGATGAAAACTAAGCCATACACATGGTAGAATAATACAAGTAGTGTCGAAGCTAGTAGACGCCGCGCTTTAAAACCTACGATTTTGTTTGTGTATATCTATTTTTTTCAAACACGATTGCTTTAGGGGTTAACATACGCTAAGCGATTCAAATGCTTAAAAAAAGACTTTAGAAACAAACTTAGTGTTAGGTTTTATTTTCGTTATGGAATTTCTTAATTCGGTCGCCGCGCTCAAAGCCCGCGATAAAAGCTATGCAATAGCTTAAAAAATACTGCATAAATAAAAAATAAATAATTATAATTGCATAAATTGATAAAAATGCTTGCAATAGTTTTGCCGCAGCAGTCTCCGACTGCCACACGTCTTTTTTTATTACTAACACACACTCACACTTCTAAAAAAGCACACTAAGATTTCTTTCAAATGCAAATAAGAAAAGGAAAAGAAACAAAATGCTTTATAGAACAGAAAATGCAACCATTCTGCCATTTTTCTTTTGTGCTTTTTGACACCTTCGAACCTAAAAGCAGTGTTGTTGTAGTGACTAACAGCAGCTTTGTATTTAATTGTTATCATAGTGGAGTTTTTCTAACCAAATTTCGATGAACATTTAGTTTAATCTTTCTTCTCTTTCGTCTCTCTGTTTTTCTCCCAGCAGAATTAAAACTTTGCAAAGGAAACTTTGACTGTGGCAAGGCCGTCCATTCCGCTAGGAATGTGTATTAACATGAAAGAAAGCTATGAAACATTGAGAGATATAATGAAAAAAAATCAAATACTACTACAGGTATGTTGGTGGAGTCACAAGATCACCTATGTGATGTTAATGAAGTATTTGAAGAAGAAAAAGCTGATGATGGAGGGCAGTATGGAAGCAACGATTTGTATCCACAACTTCAAAGAGTGCGATTTTCAAGTCCAGGGCCATCAACATTATAAACATAATACGAATATTTTTTTATTCTTTTTGTAATAGATAGCATAGTATGTATCTCAATGTTGAAGTAAAGAAGAAACAAAAGAAATTAAGAAATTTTCGGGAAATTTTTCACTTTTGCGGCTACTTGAGCGCTACCTAAACAGTATTAAGAATCCTTCCTAGGAAGTTCATATGTTCTAGAAAGTTGTTAATTGAAAGTTGTTAATCTTAGGTACATTTTTGTAGTTGATTGTTATCTTGAATTTTTAACGGTTTGCCACCTATTGACCTGAACATTGGAAAAAAGGTTAAAAAAATCTTTTTTTTAATTTTTTGCGATTTTCATTTTGAAGGTGCAGATTTTTTGATTTTATATGTTCACAATTTTTGTTCTTTATGACAAGATCTACAACTTTGCTTCAGAGAGGAAATCAAAATTCCAAACGATTTGCAAGATATGATCCTGAGAAAATGATCAGTAATTTGAAAAATGTCACCGACGCTACAAATCTTTGGGGGCTCATAAAAATAGTGCATGACTTTTGGCAAAACTGGGAGACACGGGTCTTCTTTTTTTTTGGTCTTTTATCACGTAGTGGTGTCCGTATATGGTTATTTTTCCATGACTTAAAAATTACACACAGTGTAATTGGAACGCTAATGTATTTGGCAATAAGTAATATGCCATATATTTTATTTTCCGTGTGAGCTTGCGCAAAATAACCAAGGCTCACATGATGAGAATCAAAAAACCGCTAAGCATTTGCTCCGTTATTTGTCTACAACAAAATATTTGAAATTGTAATTCACGAAAACAGGTGTTAAGATATGTAGTTATTGTTTATTATATTTGTTATGTTCTTTACTTAATAAATTTGCTTATATATTTTTTTTATATTAATATATAGGCCAGCTGGCAATAACCTTTAATTGCAATTTTATTTTTATTTATTTAATTAATAAATTCGCTTACTCAACTTATAGAATTTTATACTAATATATAGGTCAGCTGGCAACAAACTTTAATTACAGTTTTATTTATTTGCTTACTCAACCTATTGACTATTCATATTAATATCAACAAATAATGTATTATTAATTATTAAAAAATCAGTTAAGCATTTTTTAGTCCAATATGTAAGTTTTGCTTGATTTATAATTCAATGTTGGACTTCCGTATAACTAAGCATTTTTCCTTAAATTCTTAATTATATTTAAACAGAAGTAAAATAAAGTTTTTCTTTATTGTTTTATAATACGGCAATTCTATTGTTCTTTACTTAATAAATTTGCTTATATATTTTTTTTATATTAATATATAGGCCAGCTGGCAATAACCTTTAATTGCAATTTTATTTTTATTTATTTAATTAATAAATTCGCTTACTCAACTTATAGAATTTTATACTAATATATAGGTCAGCTGGCAACAAACTTTAATTACAGTTTTATTTATTTGCTTACTCAACCTATTGACTATTCATATTAATATCAACAAATAATGTATTATTAATTATTAAAAAATCAGTTAAGCATTTTTTAGTCCAATATGTAAGTTTTGCTTGATTTATAATTCAATGTTGGACTTCCGTATAACTAAGCATTTTTCTTTAATGTCTTAATTATATTTAAACAGAAGTAAAATAAAGTTTTTCTTTATTGTTTTATAATACGGCAATTCTATTGTTTTATTGTTTAACACCGTCCTTCAAGTTTCCAAGTGCTTGCAAGGAACAAAAACGTAAATTAGTGAAGGCCTAAATTTATGTGTTTAGACCACCAACCACTAATTCATTCACATTAAACATTTTGGTGACCCCTAAATTTAAAAATACGCAACCATTTTTGAATGCGGCAAGGACATCTTCCTCATCGTCAAGGACATCTTCCTCATCATCAAGGACATTTTGCTTATCATCAAGGCGAAGCAGTGATCTATCAAGACATTACCATCCATCATCAACAAATTATTCAGCGCAGGAAAAGTCAACATGTCAAGCTTGGAATATCTAGTGTCTCAACAGGAGGTGAGGGCAATTGAGATTGAAAGAATAGTCTCTAATATTAAAAAGGCTCCACAAGATCGGAGGACGGTAGAATTTTACGAAACCAAACACGAGGAATTAAGGGAATTATGGATAGCTTTTGATAAAACGGAAAATACAATAAGAAGAGATTCAACATTGGCAGATAATGATCCATATATTACTAAAAATCTGCACAAAACAATTGGAAATACATATAGCACAACAATTGAACTAATTGAGACTCAGATATCTGAGCTACGCGAGATAAAGGGATACCCGAAGCCTGTACCAACAACAAGAGAGAAGCAAATAGAACATGCTACAAGTGATCAACATGTATCAAATTGCAACATGGGTTTAGTTAGGATGCTAAAGGCCTGTATGACGGCGTTGACACGCTTGGTGAACGGGTTATCATCAATAAATAATGACCAACCATCACAATTTTATCAAATCAAAAGCGAAGGTATAAAGAACTTGTGGTCTCAAATACAAAATTTATCTGATGAAATATGGCAGAGGGTAGAGGTTCCCTCAACATTCGGATTTGATCAAAATTAATACTATATTCTAGAAGACTTAGTTCAACAGTCCTTAGTAGATTTGGCCGTAATGGGAGATCAAGCCAATCAACTCGTGAACGATAACTTACCGAATTTACCAAACAATTCAGCAGTATATGGCACACTGCCTCTTCCAAAAGTGACAATTCCGAATTTTAATGGGGATTATTTAAAATGGTGTCAATTCTACGAACTATTCACTGAAATGGTAGATAAACAACTATTGCCTCAGGTACAAAAAATGTGGTACCTTAAAGAAGCAGCAAGACTCATAAGTCATCTATCATTAACCGAAGAAAATTACAAAACGGCCTGGACACTGTTGCAGGAGCGATTCAATAACAAAAGAGTCATAGTAGCAACTTTAGTAGACAAAATTTTGAACCATCCAACAGGAACATTGTCTAGTGCATCAATAAAGGCACTTCATGACACCACAAAAGAATGTTTACTGGCGCTAAACAACCTACACGTCAACACGACATCCTGGGACGCTATGCTGATCCAGCTAATGATTAAAAAACTGGACCGATCCCTTTACGTTCAGTTTATACAATCATTAGCGAAACCCAAAGAAGTCCCAACAATTAAAGAATTCTTGTCATTCTTAGACGCGCAATTTGAATCAATGGAATCAATTGGGTACAAAGAAAAATCGACTATCAATCAAAGATCTGTGTCCTCAGTAGCATCAATGGAAAGTTGCAATAACAATTGTAAAGTATGTAATAATGGTAAACACCTCATTTATCAATGTAATCGGTTCTTGGCAATGGCAGAATCCGAAAGACTAAGATGGATACAACAACAGAAGTTATGTGTGAATTGCCTTAAAGCCAATCATGTGGCCAAAACTTGTACTTGTGGCTGCTGCAAGAAATGTAACAATAAACACCACACTTTGTTGCATTTGCCAAAGGTATCGCGAGGTGCACAAAACCCATCTGTCCACATTACTACCACTAGGCACGATGCATCCCCCGTTAATACGGTGGCAGTTTCTTCAGCTTCAACAAAAGATCAGAACTACGTCATGTTAGCCACAGCAAAGGTCATAGTCAAGGCTGCAAACGGCATGTCAGAGGAATTCAGGGCCGTACTAGATTCAGGTTCACAAGTCAACATTGTGACTGAACGACTCATCAAGAAGTTATCCCTTTCAACAGCAGAAGCCTATCTGTGCATTGACGGAGTTGGAAAGATTGAAAAAAGAGCATCCCATCGTGTAAATGTGGAAATGATATCCATAAATAGTGACTTCTCAACAAACTTTGAAGCATTTGTTCTACCAACTATTATCCCAGTGCAGCCAAATCGCAATATTATTTCTACTTGGAAAATTCCAAACAACATTCGCTTAGCAGATCCCAAATTCAACATGCCTGAGAGGGTAGATATTCTTCTCGGAGCAGAATTTTACTTCAGTCTTATGCAACCTGGGGCAAAAAAACTAACTGAAGATCATCCAATACTTCAAAATACTGCACTTGGCTGGATTGTCGGCGGTTCCATCAAGCAGTACTCTGATTCTCGTCCATCTTCAACACTGACATGCGCAATATTTGACGGTGAAAACTCATTGGAACAAGCAATAGAACAACTGTGGAAGCTCGATGATGTAGAATCAAACGAAAACATCATGTCTCCAGCAGAACAATTATGGGAATCGCACTTTAATCAGCACGTTCACAATCACAAAGATGGGCGTTTTGTTGTCAGTCTCCTATTCAGAGATAATCCAGCAGCATTGAGTAACTCACATCAAATGGCCTACAATAGATTTATTAGTCTAGAGCAACGACTTCAAAAGAACGAAGACATTCGAAGTCAATATATTCAATTCATGAAAGAATATGAACAATTAGGACACATGCAAAGAGTACAGCTTGATAGTTTACCAAGTCCAAAATATTTCATACCGCATCACTGCGTGATAAAACCTGACAGTACTACTACAAAACTTAGAGTGGTCTTTGACGCATCTGCGAAAACATCGACAGGACATTCTCTCAATGACCTCATGTATACTGGACCAACTGTCCAGAGTGAACTTTTTTCAATTCTACTTCGTTTCCGACTGCCAAAATTTGTCTTTACAACAGACATAGAAAAAATGTACAGGCAGATATTAATCAACCCAGACAATCACCAACACCAATTAATCATTTGGAGAGAAAACCCATCACTACCAATTACTTATTATAGGCTTAATACGGTAACATACGGCACGCGAGCAGCTCCTTACTTAGCCACCAAATGTCTACAACGAATTGCAGAAGAAAATACAGATCGATATCCACTGGGTGCGCAACTGCTAAAAGAAAATTTTTATGTGGATGATGGGCTTGGAGGTTCAGATAGCTTGAATCTCGCGGTTGAAACTCAAAAGGAACTGAGAATTATTCTGAAGAAACACGGATTTAATTTAAGAAAATGGTGTTCAAACAACCCAAGGCTACTAAAGGATATACCACATAGTGATAGAGAAGTCAACTTAGATCTCGATGATAGTACGAACAAAACAATAAAAACTTTGGGCTTATCTTGGGTGCCCAAAACCGATCATTTTTGCATCAAAGTAAAATCCAACGAGCAGCAAGTAATTTCGAAACGTACAGCAACTTCTGAGTTGGCAAGATTGTTTGATCCTCTTGGCCTCCTAGCTCCTGTTGTTGTCAAGGCGAAAATATTTATTCAACAATTGTAGCAACACACATTCGATTGGGATGAACAATTACCTAAAAATCTTCGTAAGGTCTGGGAAATCTTCAGAAAGGATTTGGAGACTTTGAATAACTTCAAGGTACCAAGACATATATTCAATGGTGAGATTCCTGTAGAAACACAATTACACGTATTTGCTGACGCATCTGAGAGGGCCTTCGGTGCGGCCGCGTACATCCATGCAGTTCTCCGTGATGGACGAATAGTCGTGCGGTTGCTATGCGCAAAATCAAAGGTGGCTCCGTTAAAACAACAAACACTTCCTCGATTAGAGTTATGTGCCGCAGTTGTAGCAGCTAAACTTGCTCAAAGAGTGAAAGTTGACTTAAAATTGCAGAATCAGCCTATGCTTCTGTGGACTGATTCTGAGATTGTATTATCCTGGATAAGTTCACAATCATCCTCTTATAAAACATTCGTGGCTAATAGAGTTTCAACGATCCACTCATTAACTCTTGCTGAACAATGGCGCCATGTAAAATCAGCGGACAACCCGGCTGATATTTTATCGCGAGGATTTCAACCAAGCAACCTGCCCACAAGTAGATTATGGTTTCATGGACCAATTTTCCTTCATGGACAAGAAAACTTATGGCTGTTAAAATTTGTACCCAAGCTCTCCGAAACAAGCAGCATTGAAAGGAAAAGAGTGATTACAGCAACGGTGGTAGCGACTAACAGCGACATGATACACATGCTACCCCACAAGAATTCATTTAGAACCCTGTAGCGAATTTTGGCGTACGTACTTCGGTTCGTAAATAACTCAAGGAAGTCCATGAATGAGCGAGCAAAGCACACTTCGCTAACTCCAAAGGAACTGGACGACTCTCTCGGTGTTATCA
Organism: Gymnocheta viridis; assembly: GCA_956483585.1. NCBI lineage: Eukaryota > Metazoa > Arthropoda > Insecta > Diptera > Tachinidae > Gymnocheta > Gymnocheta viridis. The sequence goes on along the minus strand of OY101442.1, from coordinate 50,011,956 downwards.
TTCGAATAATACAATTGTCAGATTTGTCTACAGAAATAAAACAACTTCAAGATGGCAAGGAGGTTAGTAAAAATATCCCAATTAGTAGCCTAGCGCCATGCTTGGATGAAAGAGGTATTCTTAGAGTAGGAGGACGACTAAAACATTCCAACCTACAAGCAGATGCAAAACATCCAATAATTCTACCATACAATGATCCGCTTGTAAAATTATTATTTACTATGACACATGAAGATAACAAACATTGCGGTTCACAATCACTATTATATATAATGAGACAGCGTTTTTGTACAATAAAGGAAAAGATAACAGCTCGATCGGTGATTCAAAGATGCGTAAAATGCACTAGAGCACGAACACAATTACATCAACAAATAATGGGAAAGTTACCACAGACAAGAGTGGTTCCTGCTCGTCCATTTATAAATTCCGCCGTAGACTACTGTGGTCCATTCTGGATACATCACAAAATCAGGGGGAAAAGGCCGACCAAGGCTTACATAGCCGTATTCTGTTGTTTCACAACAAAGGCGGTTCATTTAGAACTGGTGTCTGACTTAACAACTGAGGCATTCATTGGTGCCCTTAAAAGCTTCATTGCTCGTCGAGGACACTGCCAAAATATCTACTCCGACAACGCTACCAATTTCATCGCAGCAAAAAATCAATTAGCGGAATTATCTGAAAACATACAGTCCGCTAAGGCTCAAGAAACAATAATCTCCGCTTCCAGCACTAAGGGTATAAACTTCAATTTCATTCCACCGCGAGCACCCCATTTTGGAGGCTTATGGGAGGCTGCGGTGAAATCGGCAAAACATCTTTTGATACGCAGGGTATCAACAGAATCGTAAGTATTACTGAGGAAGCCCTTTACAAGGTAAAACAAAATTTATTTTAAATAAAGAAAATTCTTTGATTGAATAACTATGGTAATTGAAATTCATTGTTTTATTTATTCATTTTATAATAATATATTGAACCGTCGGATATACGCCGAAACATTGGTACTTCGAGCCGAATTTTAATTACAAGAATTTTATTTCGTTCAAGAAGCATTCGAGGAAATATTTTCAACCTAACCTACATTTCATTATCATCAATTTATTTTTGCCAAGGAAATTAAGGTTAGTAAATTCATTCAAAAGTGATCGTGTAGACGAAAAATTAAATTAAAACATATGTGCATATATCAGTGTGTGTGTATTTTTTATAAATAACAAGTTATTTATGTATGTAAAAAGAAATAAATATATTACACACATATATACATATATAAAGATAATACCGTGTTTGAAAAAAAATCCGATAAAACAGTATCTTTAATAAAGCAGCACGGTTTAAGTACCTTGTATTACAGTTTTGCCTATTCCTTTTCTTTAATACCACAATTTTCAAGGCTGTGTTTGTTTTTGTGGACGGACGCTAAAAAAAATTTTAATTTTGTTTATAAATTATCTCGCGTAATTATCTAAGTAATTGTATAAAATTGTTACGAAAATTAAAAAAATTAAAGTAAAAGCGTAATTGGTTTGCGGTATTAAAAAATTAAAGTGAATGTAAAAAAACCAAAGTTTGTGTGCTCAACGTACATACATACATACTAAAGACGTGTATTTGTGTAACAACAAGTATTGTGAAAACAGTTCTAACATGTTACATACAACATACTATAAGTATAAATGAGTAAGGAGTGCTACTGTTATTGTAATACTTCGCTCTCACTAACTCACTCTACTCAATAAAACAAAAAATTTTACTTGTTGTGTTGCGTCCAAGACAACATTCCGCTGTTTGTATTTGAGAAAATAATATTTGTACAACAAGTAAAAGTGAGGAACTTATTGTACAATAAGTAAAGTTATAAAGTTATAAAGAGGACGGAGTGTGATATGGGAATATTTTGGATTGCTAAAAGATCAAAATGATATTGAGATCCCAAATTTTATAGCATGTAAAATATGCCAAAATGTTTATAAGTTTAATAAATACTCATTATCAAATTTAAACAAACATAAATGCTGTGAAATTCTGAAAAATAAAAATGAATCGAACTTTGTTGAACCAAACCAAAAAGCGAAAAGGCTTGCAGCGATGTGTTAACAGAGTGGGTTATAGGAGATATTCGCCCCTACTCCTTTGTAACTGGCAATGGGTTAAAAGCTTATACATACAAAGCTTATCCTAACTTTTGGTAAAGAACTGGGAGCTAACATTAATATCGATTCACTCATACCACATCCATCAACAATATCAAGAAGTGTAGAAAACAATTATGCTATTCAATTTGAAAAACTTAAAACTGATATTTGCTCCATTAAGAATGTCGGGTATAGTCTAACATGTGATTTGTGGACCGAAAATTTTTCAAAAATTTCGTACCTTGCAGTAACGGCACACTTTGTTACGAGAAACGAATATAAATGCAAATTATTGGGAATAAAGCCAATGAAAGGAATTTTAAATACAGGTAGTTTTATAAGATATGTACATATGATTTCAAAAAAGCCCTGAGTTACAAAAAATTCAAAATCGAGTTCTTGTTTGATTACGATGCACAATATCAAAATGCATGTCCCTGGAATATTTTACATGTTAAAATTGTACTAATTCCTTAATAACAAATAAGATTAAAATTAAAAAATTGTGATAAACTTTTTATATTAGAGAGATTTTTGCTTGTCCTCTATTGACTTTAAAAACAGCGTTATCGAGAAAGAAAAAATTTAGTCTGATTTGAACGTAATTTAAATTCATTTTAAAAGTGTTTTTATGTTAAATTTGAATTAAAGAAGTTTTAAATCTTACAAAAACAAATTATAACATATATATGTATGAAATAATTAATTTATGGAATGTTTCTTATTAATCAAAAATAATAAAATTATTAAATGAACTACTTATGACATTAACTATAACGTCTTTAATTGAAAACGCCTTGCAATTAAATGCGTATGTATGTAAGTATATATGTGTGCTTATTTCTACTTTTGCTTATTTGCTTATTATACACACACACTTCCCAAATGAAAGCATGTATAAATTGCGTATTTAACAAACAGCATAAAAAAGATACTTATTGTATGGCGTCCATATCTAAATGTGTTTTCTTTGCTGAAAATGTATAACACAAGTGTGTTACTCTCTTTTTCTCTTTACTACAACGCACTCAATCCATTTGAGTAGACACAAATAACAACTAATGCAACAAGGGCTAATTTACGTACAAGTACGCACAAGAACCAATGATTTTAAAAACTTGTATCATTTGGATGGAACAATGCACGTCTTTAATACATACATAGAAATTTTTATAAGTACATGCACATATTATCAAAACATTTAAATAATTATTATAAATTTAATATTATTAATAAAATTAATTGATTTGCAGTTAAGTTTATTTAAATCATTTGTGATTATTTATTTGGTGCGGTATTTGTGTAAATTCATACAAGATTTAGTTATTTTCGTTTTCCTTTTCCATCTGTTTCTTACATATTGGTAGTCACCCTACAGTCGGTCGATTTGATATATAGTATTATTTTTTCCAATTAAATAAAATCTTGAATTTTTTAAAACATAATTTCTTCCTTTTGTGCATTTATTCTTTTAAATTTTGATAATTTTACACGCGCTTCGGATACGATATTCAAGTTCGAAGTGAAGTTTAATAAAATTCGTGTTGATGATCATCACTTATTTCCTCTCGAGGTAATGAGTGAGGAATTGAAATCGATGTTGGAAAAGGCTAACACTGCTTATGAACTCATTATCGACGGTTTTGAAAGTTCCTCGAAAATTAAAACCGAAGATTTAGCAGATGCTGAAAATAAATATGACAATACGTGTATGACACGTGCGATGTATGAAAAATATAAAAATTAAAAGCCAAGATTCCTATTCGTGGTGCTGAAGCTGAAGTGAATGATAATTTTTCTCACAATTTACCCCTTCCACCATGCGATACGGATATATTCGATGGGGACTATCTTTCGTGGCCAACATTTTAGGGATCTTTTCACGGCTTTGTACATTAATAATAGCCGTCTCAGTAATATTGAAAAATTATGCTATTTAGTTAAACGAACTGGGAAAGAGGCTAGAGAAATTGTGTCAAAGTGGGTTTGATATTGCCTGGACAAATCTGAAGGATACTTATGAAAAACCTCGAATGTTGGTCAACAATCAATTAAAAATTCTTTTTAATTTCGAAATCGTATCAAAGGAAACGAGTTCCGCTCTAAAAAATTTACAACGTGGTGTAAACGGTTTTTTGACTGCGATGTCAGTTTATAAAATTGAAACCACAAATTGGGACCCTTTAATTGTCTTTATGTGTATACAAAGATTACCTTCGAATACAGTTTCAAACTGGGAACAAACTGTAAAGGACAAATGTGCCTTATCTTTGTGGAAAGATTTGGATGCATTCTTAACAGAACAAATTCAAACTCTAGATTGCAAAAGAGATCTCACGGACAACGACGTTGAAAAAAAAACGGCGATCGGAAGATAAAAGCTCGTTTCTACTAAGAGCTCACCGGTTATGTGCGTTTTATGTCCAAAGCAAAGTCATTTGTTAAGCTTTTGTCGACGTTTCAAAAATTTATCGATTTCAGAACGTTTTTCAAAGGTCAAAAAATTTCACTGTTGTGTGAATTGTCGTCTCTCAAAAACCCATGAAGTTACGGATTGCAAAAGTGAAAATCTTTGTTTTAAATGCAATCAAAAACATCATACGATGGTTAATCGGGAAAATTCGGGGAACAATTCATCATTAAACAATTCAAATGTTAATTCTGCGGAAACAAATTCTCAAATGCCGTCGACGTCAGCTAATGCTCAATTAAATTTTAATCGTCAAGTTTTTCATCTCACACAGAATTCTTCTGTTTTATTAGGAACTGCCATGGTATCAATTATTTGCCATGATACTACGAATTCAGCAAGGGCGTCCAGCGTCTGAGGCTTCATTTATCTCTGAACATTTGCGAAATCAACTGCGACTTCCGTCACATTCTACGAATGTACAAATTTCCGGTGTTAACAGAGAAGCCTTCACTACTTCTAGAAGAATTTATAAAATTAATGTGGGATCTCCGTTGGATCGCCAAATTAATTTAGAAACTTGTGCACCTGTTCTGCCATCAATAACGGGTAACTTACCATCCTTTACATGTTCTACGGATATTAGAAAAGAGTTACCAAACTTGAAATAGGCAGATTGCAACTTTTATAAAAGTAGGTCTATAGATTTGTTACTTGGGGCAGATTTATATCCTCAAATCATTCTTGATGAAGTTCGACGCAATATTGCAGGATCGTTAATGGCCCAAAAAGCTATTTTTGGATGGATTCTAACAGGTCCAGTGGATAATTCATTGAATAATTCAATTAATGTTTTTTCTACTTCTGTTGCTTTTTCCGACGAAGATAATTTAAATCAAAATCTGTTGAAATTTTGGGAATTAGAGGAAACCCTGAAAAGAAAGATTTTGTCACATTCTGATAAAATGTGTAGAGTTTTATAAGAGAACAACTCGTCGCGATTCAGATGGTAGATACATCGTGTCTCTACCTTTTAAGCCAGAATTTCCTAGAGAAATTAACTTAGGAATTTTTTTTATTAATTTAATTTATTATATATATATATATATAATTTAGTTTTATTAGTTAGTTTTATTATATATGAAAACTTTGTATAGTGGACTGTATAATTAAATGATGGTTAGTCTTCGTTCACGATTAAATTAGTAATAATCAATGCATACACATTTCTGTTTAAAGTATGCGAATGCATCAAAGTTATATATGTATGTACATATGCATATGAATGTAAGCAATATAATACAAAATTGGAATTAACAAAAAAAAAAAAAAACAATTAACAAGAGCAACCAGTTATGTATAAATATGTACGAGTATGTAGAAATATTATAAAGTGCAGCAGGTAGAAAATCGAACGATAAATCAAACGCTGTTGATCCTCTCTCTTCCTATGGTTGTTGCGTTCAAAGACGTAGTAAGGGCCTTAGTGGGATCGGCAGTTTATCAGCAATGCATTTCAAACCATACTGCCGGCCTTAAAAAAAGGTTTCAGTTGACCGGCAGGCGAGCAAGCTTCGTTACTGGTCGTGTGTATGTACTTTTTTCCGTCTTCAATGTAACAACTCTCACATATCCATCGGATCCCGGATGAACATTAATCACTCTACCTAATAACCATTTCGTTGGTGGTAAGTTAGGCTCTTTCAAAACTACCAGGTCTCCAATTTTAAAGTTTTCAGTTTGAGTCTGCCATTTCGGTCTCTGTTGCAATGAGGTAATGTACTCGGTTGACCATCTTTTCCAAAATCCTTGCACCATATGTTGTAAAAATTTGTAGTGTTTTAAACGGGGTAATGGGATAGATAAATAAGTAGGTTCCGGAATGGCAGTAAGCGGTTCACCTGTAATGAAATGAGACGGAAATCATTATCAGATATGGCACATAGTAGTCTGCTATTGAGTATAGCTTCTATTTGAACTAGAATCGTATACATTTCTTCAAATGATAGTAGTGTTGACCCCACAACTCTTTTTAGATGCAGCTTTACCGACTTTATATTACTATCCCAAAGACCACCAAAATGTGGGGAAGATGGTGGTATAAAATGCCATGAGGTACCGTCTCTTGCTACTGATGCAGCTATATCCTCAGCTATTGACTCTTTAAGCAACATTTGTGTCATTTCAGAAAGCAATCGGCGGGCGCCATGGAAGTTTGTTCCGTTGTCCGTATAAAGATTACAACATCTTCCGCGTCGGGATATAAATCTTTTAAATGCGGCAATGAATGCATCAGCGCTCAGATCACTTACCAGCTCTAAATGAACAGCCTTTGTTGACATACAAATAAATAGAGCTATATATTCCTTTGTCACACGAGGACGTTTGCAATTCGTCATCTTAATAGACAAAGGCCCTGCAAAATCACAACCGGAATTGAAAAATGGTCTATATTGTTGAATTCTTTCCGCTGGGAGATTGGCCATTAGTTGTTTCGAAGTTTGTCTTCGGAGCATGAAGCATCGTTTACACCTAAAAACTGTCGAGCGAATCATATTTCGTGCTCCAAGTACCCAGTATTGTGAACAATTCGGAGGCCCCGAAATTAAAAGTAGTTATGACGATGTGATAATGGATTATTTAAAATTATATCATATGCGACCCATATTATTCAATAATCAAGCCGTCACAAATTCATGCTATTTGCCACACCACCCAGTGATCAAACCTGAATGGAAAACTACAAAACTTAGAGTAGTTTTTAATGCTTCCAACAAGACATCTAATAGCAGCAGTTTAAATGATTGTCTTTTTGTAGGTCCTACGTTGCAGGCTGATTTAGTTAATTTGATTTTACGATGGAGATTGTTTAAGTTCGTTTTCAGTTGTGACATTACCAAAATGTACAGACAAATTCGGGTTCACTCATCACACACTCCATTTTAGCGAATTCTTTATAGAACATCATGGGAGGATCAGATGCAGGATTACGAACTCTAGACCGTTACTTTCGGATTAAATTATGCGCCGTATTTAGCTATTCGTACTTTATTGCAATTAGCGGATGAATGTGAGGAAGACTTTCCGATGGCTGCTGAGATATTGAGAAAAAGAATGCACGTCGATGATGTGTTGTCTGGAGCCCATGATGTTGCGAGTGCTTTAAAGGCAAGGGATCAATTAACGGCTGCATTGTTATCAGCGGGTTTCGAACTCAGAAAATGGTCTGCAAATAATCTTTCGATTTTGCAAGGAATGCCTTCGGAATATTTAGTAGATTCAAAGTTTTTTCTCTAGAGGTGAAATCGAGGTATACGAAAAGAGAACTTTTGTCCTGCATATCGAAGTTTTTTGAACCAGTTGGTTGGCTGAGTCCAGTAATTATTAAGGCAAAAATGATAATGCAATGCATTTGGCTTAACAATATCGATTGGGACGAGGAACTTCTTTCTTCAACAAAAAAGGATTGGATACAATTTGTCGAATCCTTTAATCAAATCAATTTTATTCAAGTGCCCAGATGGGTTAATTATGTTAAAGACTCGACAACTGAAATTCATATATTTTCAGATGCATCAGAAAAGGCATATGGGTGGGTAATCTATATAAGAACAGAAAGTTCATCAGGTGAAATTTACACACATTTATTATCTTCCAAAACAAAAGTAGCCCCTATTAAATCTGTTTCATTGCCGCGTCTCGAGTTATGTGGAGCAGTTTTATCATCAGAACTATTGAAGAATATGCTCAGGGAAATTGAAATTCCAATTAAACGCGTGTATTGTTGGACAGACTCTACTATTGTATTGGCGTGGTTGCGAAAAACACCAAGTTCATGGACTACCTTTGTAGCAAATAGAGTTTGAACTAAATATGAGCAAAAAATTATATTCGAAATAATTTTACTTTTACAAATTTTTATAAAAGCTGGTTGGTAGTCACAATCCCTTCTTGTGCACCACAGAGCAGTTGTATTTTTCATAGTAGTTTACGCGTTTAAGAACATAATATATCTTATTTATTATAAAATACTAAAACTTCAAATTCTTGATGGAAATTGGTGTGGTTGTTGTAAATCTTCCCTTTTTGTCACACATATATCACATACATACATACTGAAATGCATTCATGGGAACATGTACACATTGTGTGTATCCATGTGCAGTCGAAAAGCAGATTTTTTTTGTTTGTTTCTTTAAACGTACTTTTGTACGTTTTCAAACCGAATAATTTTATGAATAATTCCAAGAGAATGGTATAAAATTTATTTCTCTATATTGTGTTCAGGCCTTAATTCTTAATACACCAAAATGTAGCAGACGGACAGCAGGCTGAATATGAATTACCGAATTCGTATTTTTTAAATCAATTGTGGTTGAAATTCCATTGTGTTTCTATATCAGAAGTATACAGGTTATATTGAACCAAAACCTTTATTAGTCTGGTCCAACCGCAATACATTTAAGTAAATGGAAAAGTTAACTAAATTTTAAAAAGACAACTATCAGAATACCACTAATTTACATACATACGTACATCATACGAGTTTCAAAGAAAAAATTAAAAATTAAGATTTTTATAATAATTAATAAAAATTATTATAAATGAGATTGTGCCTGGTTTTTTAAATAAATTGTGGAACAAACGTTTTCAAATAAAAAGAAAAAGTAATAAAAACAACTAAAATGTATCGAAAATTCTAAAAAAATAGCATTGTGTTGTGTTCAGGATTCGAAACCGTGCCACCGGGTAAGAAGGTACGGTTTGAAATTCTATTTCCATCACGTGAGGGTGCGTCCGTGAGACGGTGAGAGGCATTTTTTTTGCTTTAATGCACTTCCATTTAAATTCTTTTTTTTAATGTTTTCCCGTATTTCATGGGCGTGAATTTTCGTGATTGTGACTTCTTTCGTCAATCCATACTATGGTGAAAGGTATATAAGATTCGGCACAGCCGAATATATCTCTCTTACTTGTTTCATATAGCTTAAGTTTTTATGTATATCACTTAAAATTTCATTCGTTTTGTGAATATCATAGAAGCACTGAGGAAGCCCTTAACAAGGTAAAACAAAATTTATTTTAAATAAAGAAAATTCTTTGATTGACTAATTTTAATAATTGAAATTCATTGTTTTATTTATTCATTTTATAATAATATATTGAACCGTCGGATATACGCCGAAACAGACAGTTTATTTATGTTCTCTAGGGTCCATAAAATAACATGAGCCTGTCAATAGTAGTCAGTTGTTTTCGACAACGGGTAGACAAGACCTAATTTTTTGGTATTGTGTTGACGTGACGTCGATGTCGCCAACTACTTTAACCTCTTCTCGCTGTTTTTAAGTTTTTACGTATACGAATTATTCAATGTAACGTCTTTTACATTTCTCTCTAGTTTTTCGTAGGCTGGAACAAACGTTTGCTTAAACAATTTTTAATTACTTTGTATAGGGAATATCCCTTCTACTGTTCTTATTATTAAAATTTTTACATACTTCGAAGGTTACTCTCAAAATATATGAAATGTATTTATTTTAAGGCTAAGGCTTAAAACATTTAGTTAGTGATACCATGATATTTCGAGATCAAACACGTTTTCATGATCAGAGTTATCGTGCTGTTTTATTTAATTCTTACGTGGAAGAGCTTTCGAATTGATTTAAATTTTGACATTAACTAACTGCCTTGTAAGTACCGTAATTGGTATGGAAGTAAAACAGCAAAATAACTCTGATAATGAAATTGTCTTTCTCTTTTCAATTGTTATATGCTTTAGAATTTCGTTCTAAATAAAATAATTTAATTGAAAAATTTACTTAAAGCGGACTTAAGCCAGAATAATTAACAATTAAATAATTTAATATACAATACATTTAGTTAAATTTATTAAAATAATTAAAAAATATACAGTAGCAGAGAAGCGTTTATTTATTTCTGACACAATAATTATATTGTCCGCTAACAGAGTATCGCCGTAACTGCTAGTATGGAATAAAAATGTTCACATAGTAGTTAACATAAAACAAATTTTATTAATAGTATAAAAATAGACACTTATAAATAATTGAAATAAATATTCTTTGAAGCACTTAAAGTTTTGGGTTTTCGAACAGCTGCCCTCGCGTTACAATTATATCAGCATAAGGGGATGATTGTGATACACTCAGTGCGCGGAACTTCTTTAACACCAGAAGGGAATAGAATTTTTGTGCAGCCTGAAATTTATGATAAAATGAAGATTTTTAAAAAAGAATATTACTTTTCAAAGGATAAATTTTTATTCACAAATCTTATAAGCTAAATAAGTTACAATGGTATGAGATTTTATTTAAGAGTACTACAACAATCAAATCTAATAATACTACTACTGCCTTGAGAAAAATTTGTCACAAACAGCTCTTACAAACTTTAGAAATGTTATGTAATTCTGTAAAACAATCATTGGAAAATGCGTTTATCTTTTTGTATTTGTGTTCGAAAATAAACTACACAATATTTTGTGTTTTGTACACACACCCGGAAACGATATCTATTTTCTTTAATGTTTTAGTAGTTTTACACAACGCGAACCAATACGATTTTTAAAAGCAAGTAACATATATCACGTAGCGTTCTCTTTTTCGTCCTAAAGCAGTACAATTATATTTTAACGTTCTGTATTGTTTTTTTCCATAATATATAAAATTTGTATATTTTAAATGCGATAAAAAAAATTGAACATGAAATTCGCCTTATGAAAATACCAATGTAGAATTTAATGATGATTTCAATATTTTGCAGTGGTGGAACTCACATAAAATAACATTATAAAATTTTGCATTGTTTCAAATAAATTCTTTTTTATTATAGTTTTTTACAGATTTCATTACCTTCTAAAAACCCCACACGAATTAACCTTCAAAAAAACATGAAATATAGGAAAATCCCAAACTCCTAATAAACGCACAGATGATAATTACACACATATGTATGTATGTATTAGAGAAAGGCAATAATAACTTTTTTCGTGAATTAATCATACATTAAATTTTTTATTCACTTTTAATCATGCAAAACAAATCAACGTTGAGTGATCGAACATGTTTTACTCACATCATTCATCATACAACGTTTGCTCACATTTAATCATTCAACAAAACTGAATGTTGAATAAAATCAGTATCTTATGAAAATGGATTGTTTTTTTTTTTTTTGCTAAATTGCTCAACATTTTGTTTTTATAATTAGTAAATTCTAAAACCCTTTTTCTATCCCTGATATGAAGCTTGAAAATTAATACATACATACGTACCTACACAATATTGCTAAATACATAATAATAATATATGCATATGCGTTCATACGCGCTCATTTGGTAGAATAAAACACGTAGTAGTGAAGCGTTAACAAACTTTTTTTTGTGTTCGCTTCAGTCAAAATTTGTTTATGTTTTAAAACGCACACCCAAACTACTAAAAAACACATTTGAACATTAGAACACTTGAACAAATGCAAATAAGAAAAGGAAAAAAAAAAATTCTTTATAGAGCAGAAAACGCAATTTTTCTTTTGTGCTTTTTGGCAGCTTCGAACCTAAACAACAATAAAAAGCAATGTTGTTTTTGATCTTGTTGGTTTGTTGTAGCTTCGGCAATACATGTGTTATCTACAATGGGTAGTAGCGAAGCAACATCCCCCTTATAATATGTGCTGACGATAATGCACACCACACCATTTGGAGTAGCTCGGATGTCAATCTACGAGGTGAGTTGCTTCTAAACTTTATAGTAGAAAATGAACTAACAGTGGGTAATAGGGATAATGAGCCCACCTTTATTGTGACTAACAGAAGGGAAGTTATTGATATTACGCTTATTAGCGATAGATTCACAGATATGCTTAGTGATTGGAATGTTTCAAAAGACTGTTCCTTCTCTGACCACATGTTCATTGATTTCAACTTTTCTATAAGAGTAGATTCAGTGAAACCCTATACGAACAGAAGAAAGACCAACTGGTCTGGAGGGCTGCCTCCATGTCCGGTTCGCGTAGGCAATGGAATCACTAACGGGTGTCTTTATTGAGGCAACAAACAAGTACTGTGATAGAATCGACAGGAAAGGCAAGGCTAGGCTGATATGGTGGAATGCGGAAATTGCTGAAAAACGCAAGGAAAGCAGAGAAGTATTTAATGATGCTAAATGTAATGGTGTAAGGAACAGTTACAAATCCTCAGTGAATGGATTAAAGAATTTTATCAGGAAGGCGAAGAGACAGACATGGACGAAATTCTGCAACGATGTGGAAATCCTGGACAACAAATAGTCAAGAAACCCTTGAGGTTCTCGTATGAACACTCACTTCCCAGGCTGCACTAATGATCCGCCAAGGGAGGAAATTCTTGGTGGTTCTCACCTTTCCACTGAAAACACCGCAAAGGATTATAGACATTCATATAAGATCAAAGCTAGGACATAACTCCTTGTCAATAGCTCAGCATGCCTATACGAATGGAAGATCGGTTATTATGCTATGAGGCAGTTGGAGATTGACCCAGCGATCATTCAATTTGTCAGCACCATCTTGCTCTTCAGACGTACCAAATCTAACTGTGGCACCTCAAATTTCCCAGTGGTTACCAGTGGCACCCTGCAAGGAGGTGAATTTTCACCATTGTTTTGGAATCTAAATATCAATTACCTTATAAGGGCCATGGAAAGGACGTGGTGCAGAACGACTGTGTATGCGGATGACGTTGCAGTCGTGGGTATGGACAAGGATCTCAGACTACTGTTTGAACTTATGAAATCCGCACTGGATATCCTATTAAAATGGTGCAAGGGATGTGGTATGAATGTTAATCCTGCCAAAACGGAAATTGTACTTTTCACAAGGAGATACAAAATTCCAAAATTTGTTACGCTGAAGATAAATGGGGTCCCACTGAAACTATTTTATAATTCCAAATATCTTGGAATAATACTGGATAGCAAATTGAACTGTAACATGAACACCACTTCCAGGACCACTAAGACGGCAACTGTATTATATTGCTGTAAAAAAGCCATTGGCCTAAACTGGGGAATCAAGCCGAAAAATTTATACTGGCTATACGAATGTATCATTAAACCCTTTCTATTCTACGATGCAGCTGTTTGGTGGCCGGCGCTTAAGCGGAAGAGTCATCAAACTAAGTTTTAATGTATAATGAGAATGATGAAATTACAGTAACAGGTGCCATTAGAAAAACCCCCTCAAAGGCAGTGTTTACGATCTTGAACTTGCTACCACCAGACATTACGGCAAAAAAGTTAGCTACAAACACGGCAGTAAGAATAAAGGCCACTAGAGCATGGAGCGATTACAATATCGGTCACGCTAATATCCTGTATGATATAAATTAGCACATGGACGTTGATTGTGTCACATATGAGCCAATCTTTGATCCTGGTTACTCTGCAAGAATTTCAGATAACACGATTCACTCTGACGACCTACAAACTCCCGCGAATGTGATTAAAATATTCACTGACGGGTCTAAAACACTGAATGGTGTCGGTTCTGGCATATACTCCGAGCTGCAGGCTGAGATAACGGCCATTTACACAGCCGCAAGATACATTCGGTACAGTGAAATATCAGATCATTACCGATAGTAAGGCGGCCATAAGATCCCTGGAGAATGTGTTCATCACACCAAAAATCGTCCAAGAATGCCGGATAATAAATCAAAACGATTCAACATATGACATAGGTGTCTCTCTCCCAATTAACAAGCAACTTATTGCACACAAGTTTCACCTTATTACCAATCAGAGATGGTTCGATGAAGCTACCTGTAGGTAAACCAGGAAAACCTGGCCCATAATAGATGAAAACGGACTAGGCGGGCACTACAGATTTACAGACATCTCAGAAACCTTATCGCGGTTATAACTATAACTATTGGGAGGCACGCCCCAAGGTTAGGGCTCAATTACAATGACCTATGTAGAAGCTGCGGCGACGAAGCAGGAGAAGAGTTGTCGGAACATCACTATATCATTGTCCGACATTCGGAGATCTTAGACTTAAACTCTTCGGTCAGAGAACTCTGAGGGATAAAACTTGTCTTTCAAATATAAATTTAAACAAGATCCACTCATTTATTAAATATCGGATGGCTGCATAAGAATATCAGCAGCCAGATAATATAGGAACCTTGGGAGACATGGTAACACAACGGGAACTAATTGATGGACCCACGTGAGCTGTTTGATCACGGCTGCCAGTGGAACATAACCTAACCTGGTCCGCAAAATCAACTAATCCTTTATGAATTACTTTTTAAAAGGCCTTGTCCAGAAAACTTAAAATGCTTAATGGAATATAACCGGTGTTTAAATTCGGATCTTTTCCCTTTTTATGAATCGGTACTACTTTAGATTTTGTTTTAATTTATTGGGAAAGAAGCCATTATTTTACGCAACAATATGATCATCAGCAAGACAATTCACAAAATTTTAAAACTTTGGGGCTTCATAGTGTTGTCGGTCATTATGGAAAATTACTGATCGGTTCAACTTGGTGCGATCATTACCGTGCTCTTTGTTGTTGCTTTGGTCTAAATACCTCCTTAAATAAAAATTTAAATAAATAAACCACACATTAAACATACAAAACAACAAAAATTTACAAATAAATGCAACAGAAGAAAATAAAATAATAATAAAAATAAATAAAAAAGCAACAAATAAAACCAAAACATTCCAATTAATTAGTATTAAGAGGAAAGGCCATTTCACACCATTATGCAAGTATTACGTAAATTAACAAAAATCCAACCCTGATATAATAGTGTTTATGTTTTTCAAAGAACAATATCATAAGCTTTGCATTTTGGTTAATTTACGTAATACTTGTATTATATGTAGAGTCTTTAATAGTTTAAAGCAGAAAGTGCTCTCTGAGTGAAGTTGTGTACCTATGCCAGCAATCATTAGGCACAAATGATCCAGAATTTAGCTGTCTCTCGCTAAATTCATAATCAAGTCACACTATTTGCACTTCGGGTTTCTTTACAGAATTTGAAACGCGGGAAGGGATAAAAATTTATCCTGATTCGATGTCCTTTCCGATTCCATATGAAGAATCCTTGAGAGTTGTCCGAGCAGTGAAATTGTTATTGCTGGTGACTTCACATCTCGTATTGGTTTCGCCATTCGAGCCATATAACCTCGAAAGGCCAATGTGTTGAGTTGTTCGTCGCGCACAACCATCTGGCGCAATTAGTGAATGGTGAGCGTAAATGCACCTCTCGCTAACTCTGATCATTGCACGATTTCCGCTTAATTTTTTTTCTCCAAACTTCGCAACGTTTCTCAAATAGCTACGAAATGTGTTAAATTTATGTACGAAAAAGCGCGTCGGGCTGGGCTCAACGAATGCTTTCGGCATTTTAATGTAAACTTTGTTTCTTAGACAATAATGTCGTCAATGCCATGGCGAAAATGGTTGAGTGTAATTTTGCATGGAACGAAAGCTTTCGTACCATCCACCACCGGGTTAACAATCTTGTCGCGATGTGGTGGCTTAAGTGCTGGCTGAGTCTCCCATCCCAATCCAGGTGCTGTATATACATTGCCTGGCTTGGGGTAAGGATTCGTTAAGGCCTTCACAACTAAAGGTTAACCACACACCCCTCATCCTTTCCCAATCTCCTCCCATCCTGTCTCTATTCCATCCTGTCTCTCCCCCACTTGTAAGATCAAGGTGGAGGGGGCTGTGCCGAGGATCTGAATGGCTAGTTAGTGGATAAAGAAGACTAGTCGTTAGCAGCTCCCCCTCCGGTGCCAAGACACGGGCCGGTTGTAATTTTTCTTGTCTAGTCCACGCACGCCGTCACTGTGTGGATGGTCACACCCCTTACTGGCATACTCGTGGGACCAAAATATGAACAACATTAATGATAAAATAAACAAAAACACAGAAGGGAAGAAGTCTCTTCAGAGGACGACCTCCTTGCCTCCAGCCAGGAGACAGTAGTCGGCCTCTCGGATAGAGAGGGTAAAAGACACAGTACCCCACTATCTGCACAACGTGCCTTACAAGCACCAACAAAAAAAACCCATACACAGGCACTCGAGTCCGAGAGCCAGGTGAAGGGTAAGCCGAGGAAGAAGAGGAGCCAGAAAGACATCCTCAAATCCCAGTACTCCAAAGCCGTCTTCATTCTTGACAAGATTGCTAAGAATGCTGCGAATGGAGTTACTCATGAGCGTGACGCCGCGGATAAGGTGAAATACCAGGCTGTGGTAGATGAATACCTAAAGGTTAGGGATTCGATACCCAGCACATCCAGAGCCACTAACACCAAACGTAACCGCTCCCAGGCAGAGAGCGAAAAATCGCCGAAGAGGAGAAAGGTCGCAGCGAAGACGGCCACTCATACCCAACTTACGTCATCAGCCACAAGAAGGCCCTTTAACGAGGTAGTTAAAGACCAACTGCTAGTGGCACTGGTGAACAAAAAGGAAGACAAAATTGCTCCTGTAATAACGGAATGGGGGGCTATCGAATCCAAATTGGCGGAGCTCGTAATGGATTACGTAATCGCCAATAAGGACAAGCCGGCACCTTGTTTCGACTCCGGTGAGATACACCGGGGGTACAGGGTAATCAGATGCTTGGACGTGTTCTCAAGGGAGTTCCTCAGTAATAGCATCGCTAAGATTAGTGAAGCTTGGGATGGGTTAAGTCTTAAACTTATCCCTGCTGGGGAGATCCCATTGAGACCGCGGGCAAGGGTTTGGTTACCGAAAATGGGCAAAGACGGTGGAAGAATGCTAGAGTGTCTGAAGCTTCAGAACCCTAGCATTCCGATGGATGACTGGTCGGTCATACGCACTGAGGACCACGGCACCAGCGGTACCTGCCTCATTCTCTCCATCACGGAACCTGGCGCAACGGCTGTTGAAAAAGCAGGTTCCAAGCTGTTTTTCGGTGTGAGGGACGCCAAGGTCAAGGTGACCCGCCCAACCAGTTCTACTGGTACAGACGAAGACGTCGTCGAGGTAGCTAGTAACCTTCTGGTTGGGATGCAGCTGGCAGAGCCGGCAACCGAACAATAGACGACAGAATGGCGACAAAAATCGCTCAAATAAATCTGAAGCACTCCAAGTGTGCGACAGATAATCTCAAGGTTCTCCTAGCCGAGGAGAATCTCGACATTTGCGTGGTGCAAGAGCCTTGGGTGGCGAACTCCGAGGTAAAGGGGTTCCCTTTGTCCACGTACAATGTGCTCTATGCGAAAGGATACGGTAAGCCAAGATCATGCCTAATAGCCAAGAAACATATTAACATTTTTCTCTGCACACAGCTCAGCTCAGCGGACCTAACAGTTGCTAAGGTCGAGCTGCCCGAAGACAGAAGCTTCCTCATAGCATCATGCTACATGGCACATGACAAACCAGCACCGCCAGACGAGCTGAAAGCGGTTATGTCATCCTTGGGTGCCAACGAGAACATCATCCTATGCTGTGATGCCAATGCTAGGCACACAATATGGGGCAGTAGTGAAATCAACGAAAGAGGTGAGCATATCCTAGATTTCATTAATTCTCACAACTTAACAATTTGTAATTCCGGCAACTCGCCGACTTTTATCTTTCCGAGCTCGGACAGATTTAGAGGGTGGGAAGAAGTTTTGGACATTACTCTTACGAACGACAAATTTAGATTTCTGATCGACAAATGGAGGGTGTCCAATAAAAGATCCTTTTCGGATCATAATTGGATACTCTTTGAAGTCAGACTTCAAAACAAAAATAAACATTGCTTTAGAAATCCGAGGAGAACAGATTGGAATAAGTTCAACGGGCTTCTAAAGCAAAAACTAAATCGAGTACCAGAGATCGAGAATACGATAGAAGGACTTGAACACCATGTGGACATCTTCAACAAGGCTATTACTAGAGCCTTTAAGATCTCCTGCCCCTTGACAAAAGCCCGGAAAAGCTATCCTCCTTGGTGGAACTCAGAACTCTCTATTCTACGCAAGGAGGTACGTAGGGCTTTCAACACAAGCTACGAGAATAAAATGTGGCAACCCTATCGCGATAAGCTGAATATATATAAAAAAGCTATAAAAATCGCCAAACGTAACTCATGGAGAAACTACTGTGAGTCCATAGACAGTACCAGAGATTCTGCAAGGCTTGCTAGGATTCTGGCTACGAATCACTCTTGTCCAACTTTTATAAAAAGGGCGGACGGCTCCTGGTCAGATTCCTCTTCGGAATCCTTAGACATACTACTCAACACTCACTTTCCTGGCTGCAAGGACATGTATAGTGCGAACAGCTGTATCAGTGGGCAACAAATGACTGTAAATTATGAGATAATATCCTCGGATAAAATCTCATGGGCTATTGACAGTTTCTCACCGTTTAAATCGCCGGGTCCGGATGGCATCATGCCAAAGATGTTACAGAGCGCGAAAAGCTCCATCATCCCCTGGCTTTCTAAATTCTATAAACTCTGTCTCTCTCTTAGTCACGTTCCGACTAGCTGGAGAAAAGTCAGAGTCGTATTCATTCCGAAGATCGGTAGAAGAAGTCATGAAGACGCAAAGGACTTCCGACCAATCAGCCTCTCATCTTTCCTGATAAAGACATTGGAAAGACTATTAGATACCCACATTAGGCAGCGGCTACTGGGATCGTCAAGGCTCTCAAATAGCCAGCATGCCTATCTTAAGGGACGCTCCACAGAAACAGCTCTACACGAAGTAGTAGGTTTCATAGAGAGATCTCTGGAACACAAACAATACACCTTGGCGGCCTTCCTAGATATAGAAGGTGCCTTCAACAATGTATCGGTGACAGCCATCCAAAATGCTCTCCGGGACAATGATGTAGAGGATTACATCATACACTGGATAATAAACATGCTGGGGGCAAGAAATGTCACCGCGAAATTAGGTAACAGCGAGAGGTCTAAATGGGCATGCAGAGGCACACCGCAAGGAGGGGTGATCTCACCCTTGCTCTGGCTTCTTGTTGTTAACACAATACTTCTCAGATTAGATGCCGCGGGGGTTAAAGTTGTGGCGTACGCGGATGATGTGGTAATAATGGTCTCAGGGATGTTCACGGACGTGATTAGCGATATCATGTCCAACGCTTTGGGCACACTCAGTAACTGGGCTACAGACTGTGGGGTAGGAGTGAACCCAAACAAAACGGAACTGATGCTATTTACCACAAAGACCAAGGTACAGGACTTCAGACTTCCTCGGCTGAAGAATCATCAACTGTCCCTATCGGACAACGCAAAATATCTAGGAGTTATACTAGATCAAAAACTTTCATGGAAACTGAACGTTCAACACAGGGTTAAAAAGGCAACGGTTGCCTACTATTCCTGCCGTAGGATGTTTGGCTCAAAATGGGGCTTAAACCCCAACATGCTAAAATGGACGTACACAGCAATCGTGCGTCCAATACTGAGTTACGGCTCTGTAGTTTGGTGGCCGGCCACAAGTAAGAAATACGTGGTAGATCAGCTTTATAGAATACAGAGATCCTCCTGTGTCGGGATAACAGGATGTTTACGTACCAGTCCTTCGGAGGCTCTGAACGCTTTACTTAACCTTATTCCGATTGACCTTCATGTATTGGCGGTATCCTCTAGCAGCGCGGCAAGATTAGCGGCATCTGGGTGGTGGAGATCAAGGCCGTATGGTCACGCCAGAATCCTGGATCAACTACCCCCTACGCTGAGGAAATCCACTGATTACATGATACCTCAACTGAACTTTGATAAGGTGTTCAAAGTTCTATTTCCATCCAGGCGGGAGTGGAAGGGAGGTACAATAGTTAGACAATATGACGTCAGAGTATATACTGATGGATCAAGAATGGTCTGCGGTGTCGGCTCTGGAGTCTTTTCAGATGATCTAGGTATAGAACGTTCCTTCCGTCTCCCTAACGAAGCCACAGTTTTTCAGGCTGAAATTCTGGCTATAAGGGAAGCGGCCAGAATGCTGGTCGACAGGAAGGTACAAGGTAAAGTCGGCATCTTTGTCGACAGCCAAGCAGCGCTTCTATCCCTAAGATCACATACCACCTCCTCTATCCTAGTAGGGCAGTGCAAGAGGATGCTATCTAGACTGGGTGATCAGGCTGATCTCACCCTTATCTGGATTCCAGCACACAGCAATTTCTTAGGCAACGAACAGGCGGACGAGCTGGCTAGGGCTGGCTCTGCTCTGAATGCCTCCAGCGCCGAAACGGTAGCCACGCCGTTTGGCACTATTAGAAACTGCATCTTCAAACATTATTTCCATAAGGCTGAATGCAGATGGCGCAATATAAGCACGTGCAAGGTTGCAAAGAAATTGTGGCCTTGCTATAATTATGAGCGCTCAATGCAACTAACACGCAGAAACCGCAAGGACATCTCGAGGGTCGTTGCAGTTATGACGGGACACTGGACGGTTGGCAGACATGCCAGTAGGATAGGTCTGTCCTACAACGAGTTCTGCCGAAGTTGTCGAGAAGAAAGCAAAGAGGAGACAATCTTCCACTTTCTTTGCGAATGTCCGGCTTTGCATATCTCGAGACACAAGTTTTTAGGCAATCATGTACTAGAGGACCTTTCAGATTTATCAGAGATAGGACTGAGCGATCTTATTAGATATCTCAATGCGACGGGTTGGATCTAGTATCAATCACTGTATCCGAGTACTTAGATACGGCTACACATAGTTTGACACCGACGAGTGCAGTGGTCCTTTCAAAAAGGAATCTTATAGATTCTACTTGAATGCCTACGTGTAGTGGGCAGCCACGTAAACCAACCAACCAACCATCTAAGCAAATATTAGCTAAGCCGAGAGCAAAATCTTGGTTTAACCAGATGTGCAAAAATGGAGTCAGATCCATTGAGAAAGCGTTCAGTATATGGCGTAATAACAAAAATGCCGGTACAGATTTGTTATGCAAAATAGCAAGATCTTCGTGCTAAAGTTCACAATGCCCCTCAGGGTAGTAAAAGCTTTTGGCTATTGGTTGAAAGAGTAAAGGATAATGCTGGTTCCTCAATTCCTGGGCCGGATAGAGTTCCAGCACTGGTCTTGAGCAGTGCTCTTCGACAGTAGCACGTCCATTAGCCAACCTTTTCAGTACAATGTACCATGCTGGTGAATTTCCAATGTGTTGGAAGGTTGCTAATGTAACGCCAAAACGCCCCGAAAACGGAGGCTAACAACCTTGAAAATTACCGCCCAATAGCCATTTGTTTTGCACTTTCTAAAACTATGGAAAGTATGGTCACCTTCTATCTTGTGAGATATTTGGAATCCAATAGCTTTCTTAGCGACCGCCAGTATGGCTTCCGTAGGGATCTCTCTACGGGAGACCTGTTGACATTCCTCTCGGAAAGATGGTTTCATATTATTCACCATTTTGGCGAAAGTACGGTAGTGGCTCTAGATATTTCCAAGGCTTTTGATAAAGTTTAACATGGTGCACTTCTGTCAAAAATTATTGCTTTTGGTGTCGGTGATGTCTTCTCTCGATTTATATTGACCTTTCTCAGAAGTCGCATTATACGAGTTGTTATAGACGGACACGTTAATTCGGGGGTACCACAAGGCTCCGTTCTTTCTCCCACTCACATTCATAATCATTCAGTGACAGGCCTATCCTTGTAACAATCTCTGAATGGGGTCATGCAAATATGGTAGATTTTAACGCTCTAAGACCCAGTGTTGCATGCTTACGCACAGACATTTGACTGAACAAGTCAGTTCATTTTATGTTTGGTATAAGTAATCAATGTTTAATGAGAAAGAGTAAACAAGATTTAATAAGAAAGAGTGAAAAAATTCCTAGGATGGAGTTGTATACTAACTACTACTCAAAGAGTTTAAAGCCAAAAAGACTTATGCTTTTGTTTTCATGTCCATCTGAAAAAAGGAGTGGAAAAGCTAATGACGGTACGTAACACTGATGAGCGATTTATTCAAAACAATAAGGAATGGCTTAAAGTATTACTGGAACTATATTCATGGAGGCATAAAGCAGTAGGCGCCTCATAAATACCGTTGGAGCGGCACAGGACAAAAGATTTACACTGTGTTACAAAAAAGAACGAAGTCGAAATACCTGGGATGTGATATTATTATTCTTGTAGGTGCTGTCGAGTCGATCAAGAATCTGTATTTGAAATTTACGGGACACCCCCAAAATCTGGAGGGTCGGGTAAAAACCCGTTTTTTCGTACTTCTATGCACTTATAGGTCTGTAACTTAGTTAAATATTAACCGATTTATGTATATGATGTTCATGTTACTTTCAAAAACATGTTAGTAATTTAACCGCAAAGGCATTTTTCGTTAAATTTTTTTTTTGCTATTTTTCATATTCGGAAATGTTTTTTGCAGTATTTTGTAAGAGAACTCTATTTTTTATACACATAATATGAAAGTATATTTTTTAAGGAAAAAAAGCTACTTTGGTTTTTTAAATCCGTTAAAAACTAATTGATTTATTAAAATTTTTATAAACACAAAATATTTGCAAAAATCCCTACATTCAGTTTTTTGTGTTCTTTTAATATGATATTTGTTCTATTTTAAACAAAACGATGTAATAATCATAAACCATATATATAATCATTGGTACATCAGTGTTCGCCAAACTTTTTATATTCCAGAACCCCATTTTATTTATACAAAACTTTATATTCCTTTAAATTAAATTAGTATTAAAATGGATTTTTCTAAAGATACAGTTTTTTTATTATTATTCAAATGTTTTATTCACGAATCTTATAAGCTAAATAACATACATTTCTACACACACGAGGTAAGAGACAGTAAGATTTTTAAGATGGTGCTGTTTGGTTTACCCCGACAGACGACAGCAGCTATTATGGACGAATTTAAACATACACACAATATTACTCCTGTAATAGTAAAAGATCAAACGAAGATGACACTGTATCTGATCGAATTTGACAGGCAACACGTTTCAAAACCTTTTAAGAGTAATAAAGGTCCTACACAATGTACCAAGTGTTCAATGTACGTACGGTCATGGAGCCAACAGAGTCAAGATATGTACAGCTTGTGCGGGTAACCACGATTACGCTGATTGTTCACTAAACAAAAGCTCACCTGATGGCAGTATAGTGTACAAATGTCATAACTGTACAAATAAAAATGACAGAAATGCTAACCGCAGGGCAGATGATCCTAAATGCCCGTGTCGTAAAGATTATTTAGAGATTCGACAAACATTAACCGGAAAAACTAGAATGACTAGTATGAGACATAACAGTAGTTATGTAATAGACGAGAGTGATTTCCCGCAACTATCGAACCAAGCACATCATGGTATTGCACAAGACTCCCAGATCCAAGGGAAAAATGTGTTTTCTGAAGTGGCTAAAAGTAAAACACGGGACAACGACGAGTTATTCAATGATAAACTATCGGAAATATTTTTTAATGCAGTATATGCAAACAAAGTTTGACAAATAGAGAGTCTTAGGTATGATGCTTAAACAGGCCATTTAAAACATTGGTTGTACACAATGTTCATGTTATGCACTGGAACGCTCAAAGCATAACAACCGATTCAGCAGTTGCACAGCTCGAGCAAGTTCTTCACGACAAAAAAGTTGATATACTTTTGCTCAATGAGACGTTTTTAAAACCACATCACAAACTTAAATTAGGAAGCTACAAAATTCATCGTGAAGACCGGCTAACGCATGAGCGGAGGAGTACTCATTGCGGTAAAAGCTAACATAGTTCATAAGTTATTACCTAAAATTAACCCAGAAAACTTTGAAAATATTTCTATAAGTCCTGTAGTTTTTACTGCTGCATATAATCCAATTTATACTCCGGACTTTAAGGCGGAGTTAGACTTACTCACAAACTTCTCTTGTGACATTTTCATTTTTGGTGATTTCAATGCACATCACACACATTGGAACTGTGTATCTAATAACACAGCCGGTAATGAGCTTTACACACATTGTTTGCTTGCAAACTATTACATTTACTTTTCATTTACCCGATTCGGTCAAAACTTAGCCCAGGTCCAGCCCTCAACAGTAGACATTTTACTATCTAATTCCAATATCCCTTTTTCAAACTTAGTCACACCCAAATATTTTCCAGTTCCATTTATAGACAGTTTCAAAATAAATTAAATACAGTAACTTTGTGTAATCGTGCAGATTGGCCAGCAATTAGAGTTTGCGTGGAAAGGGAAATTTTACGCCAAAACCTTGATCAAAAAGAGTGTATTCCTAGCAAAGTAGATCTATTGCTAAATAAATTAATTTCAATTGTTAATGCCGTTTTTAGCAAGATTCCCGTAGGGAGAAAAAACTCGTGGCAGAGAGAAATCTCAAGTACATCTAAGATACTTATAGCTCAAAGAAATAAATTCAAACGTAAATTTCAGAGATGTAGGGATCCAATTTACAGAGTCCATTTAAACAATATCTTAAGGCAGTTAAATAGTCTAATTGAAGTCCACCTTAAAAAGGACATAAATGAATCCTGGGCAAGATTTATTTGAAAACTACCACCGGGGTCCAAAAAATTCTGGAAACTAACAAAAGCTTTAAAGAGAAAGAACTCGTTTTGTTCAGATCTTAAAAGTAATAAAGAAGTTTTAAAAACCGACACAGAAAATGCTAATGCATTTGGTAGTTCTCTACACTATTACTATCAATAACTCATCGCCTTTGGATACATGTGTATCAGATTTCATTAATTGTCGCAATAATAATTCTCCTATTAGTAGTAATAATATTGAACGTAAAAATGCCACTGAGGTTAAGACATTTGTTATATGTACTATCAAAATATAATAAATCCCGGGCTTAGATGGCATAAATAGTATTATCCTAAAAAATACGCCAGATTGCTTTTATAATATTCTAAGTAAAATATTTAATTGTTGCTTAATTAATGGCTTCTTTCCCCGTACTTTCAAAAAATCGAAAGTAATACCGATTAATAAAAAGGGGAAAAAGATTAGTTGATTTTGCAGATCAAAATAATATTATTAACCACCAACAGTTTGGATTCCGTAAGGAGCACTCTACCGTACACCAAATTAAGCGAGTTGTAAATTATATCGAAGATAAAAGGAGTGGTAAGAGTACTGGCGTTGTTTTTCTCGATATAGAAAAGGCTTTCGACACCATCTGGCACAATGGAATGCTATACAAACTCAATTCGTTAGTTTTCCCATTGTATATGCAAAAAATTATTTTATAAAAAGTTTTTTTTTAAGAACCGTACATTTGTTGTGTGTGTGACGGGAAATTCTCAACCGAAAGAACAATCCCAGCGGTATTGCCACAAGGGTCAGTATTGTCACCTACACTCTACTCATTGTATACGTCTGATGTTGAGGTGCACAGAAATCAGGAAGCAGGTTTTTATGCTGATGACAGTGCTTTTATATGCAGTGAAAAACTTTCAAATGCAATAATGAAGAGAATGCAAGAGAGCCTTACCACAAGCCAGAAATATTTTAATAAGTGGAAAATAAAAGTAAATGATAAAACGCAGGCCATTATATTTCCATTAAATAAATCACCGAAACGTATTCATACTAAAACTTTGTACTGTCGGGGAAACGTGATGCCCATCAAAGTTGATATTAAATATTTAGGTATCACTTTAGATAAAAAACTTAAATTCAAACAACAACATGTAAACTACATTTGTGATAAAGTTACAAAGTTTACCCCATACTTAATAGAAGGTCTAAGCTCAACCTTAAAAATAAGTTATTGTTGTGTAATATGTGTATTCGACCGATAATGACTTATGGCTGTCCATCCTGGTTTCACAAAACTGCTAGGACACATACAAAAAGACTTCAAGGTTATTTAAAACTAAAATTTAAAAATAATTCATAATCTTCCACATAGATTCCCCATAGTAAGTACACAATAGATTTAAATATAAAAAGATAAACACTTTCGCCAACAATTTGACGCTGTCATTTAATGACGAATGCAGATTATCTAATTTTGAAACAATAAGGAATTTACTAGCGATTGTTTTATCAAATTTCATTTTAACATTTTGAAACTTTGTAAGAGGTTTTTCTGACAAATTTTCCTCAAGATGGTATTATTAATAGTTTCCTTATTCAATTATTAGATGTAATTGTTGTAGTACGCTTGAGTAAAATCTCATAACATTGTACCTTATTTAGCTTATAAGATTCGTGAATAAAACAGTTAATATTTTAACGAAAAAAAGCGGGAATTTTTATATAGTTAATATCTCATGCTAACTATAATCAATTCAATTGTTACAGCCTGAGGCTGCTAGTTGCAAATCACTGTTATACTTTACTCAAATATTGTTGAGATACCACCTTATTGCGTCTTCAGAAAAATAAACAGACACGTTCTAATAAGACAACTTTATTCGTCAACGATTCAAATACAAGTCAGATTGTATGAGAGTACAAAAAAGAATAAAAGCTAACAAGTATCAATGTATGTAGTATATGTGAGAAGTTTGAAAATGTTGCATTGTTTGTGAAAGGGTTACCATTCCAACACCCCTCCTCAATGCATACCACCAAACTTTATACATAATATATAAAATTTTTTATTTCAATCCAATCATTTGAACCAGTGTTTCATGACTTGGTCTCGGCAAATTTTTGGTGAAAACATCTGCTAGATTCTGGGAACTGCAACAATACTGAAGTTCGATATCACCGTTTCGAAACACATCTCTTACATAGTGATATTTAATATCAATATGTTTGCTCCTTTGGTGATATACTGGATTTTTTACCAAGTTTATAGCGCTTATATTATCGGCATTAATAACTATTGACTTCGGGCATTGAAGGTTCATTTCGCTTAACAATTTCTTCAAAAACGTAGCTTCTTTGGAAGTAGACGATAGTGCCATATATTCGGCCTCTGTGCTGCTAAGGGCAACTGTTGATTGTTTCTTTGACTCATAAGAGAACACTGCACCAGCAAGTATAAAAACATATCCAGTGTATGATTTGCGGTCAGTGGTGTCACCGCCCCAGTCAGCATCAGTAAAACATTCTATTGGCTTTCCTGTTTTATGATATCTGAGTTGTTTATCCTGCGTGGCAGATAAATACCTTAATATTCTCTTTGCAGCCGACATGTGCTCTTCATGTGGGTCTTTATTCCTCTGTGAAAGTTTACTTACTGAGTGTAATATATCAGGACGGGTGTTAATGGCAATATACATCAGTGAACCAATTAACGATTGATATTTAGTTTGATCCACCTTTTGACAATTTTCTTTATTACAGCTTACTTGATGTTTTGGGTCCAAGGGTATTAATATGGGTCTGCATGTTGACAAATTATATTCATGTAAAAGTTTCTTAATTTGCGTTTTTTGACTTATACTTATTTCTCCTTTATCGCCAACTCTATCCACCTCAAGGCTCAAAAAATATTTCACAGGACCCTTGTCAACAACCTTGAATTCAGCAGCAATCAGACTCTTAATTTTACTTAACTCATCCTTATCCGAGGAGGCTATCAGCAAGTCATCAACATAGACAGCAATTATGTTAATAGAACCTTTATTCGGCTTCACATATACACAACGTTCACTTTCACACGATCGGAAACCAATTCCCTTTAAAATTTTATCAAGTTTCACATTCCACTGCCGGCCGGACTGCTTCAAACCATAAAGTGCCTTCTTCAGTTTCAGAACCATATGCGGGGAGTTTGGGTTTACAAAATTTTGCGGTTGAGTCATGTAGACTTCATCATCAAGCTCGCTATTCAAATAAGCTGTTGAAACATCCATCTGATGAAGAAAAAGTTCATATTCGGCCACAATAGCAAAAATCATTCTGATGGTATCGTAACGTACCACGGGCGAGAAGGTTTCTGTATAGTTTATGCCATATTTCTGTGAGCATCCCTTGGCAACAAGTCTAGCCTTAAAGCGTTCGATTTCACCTTTCTCGTTCTTTTTCAATGAAAAAACCCATTTGCTGGAAACAGGCTTCTGACCCACGGGAAGTTTCATTAATTCCCAGGTGTCATTCAGAATTAAAGCATCATGCTCTGCCTTCATTGCTTCCCACCACTCATTACTATAATCGCTATTTAGCGCCTCATGAACAGTTTCAGGGATTTTTATGTTACCATCTAAACACATTAGACCTAACAAATTATATTGCTTCCTAGGTCTACCTGGTACACCAGATCGTGTAATGCGTGGTCTTCCTGGGCCTCTCGAAGGCTTCTCTTCTACAATTTGTTCTTCCTCAGCTGACTCGAAACCCTCAAAGTCACTATCAGTGTCAGATTTAGTGGATCTTACACTATGAGAATCTTTCACAATTGGATGTGAATGAATATCCGATACGGCTTCGCTTTGAATATTTTCGTTTTCTGGTAGAATTTGAAAATCAGTTGTGTCGACATGCTTCTCACAGTTTTCGATAAAATAAACGTCTCGACTCACTATAAGCTGTTGTGTTTTCTGATCATATAATCGGTAAGCCTTAGAAGTTTCAGAATAGCCCACCATGGCGTATTCTTTTCCCTTGGGTTTAAATTTTCCCTTTTGACGTTTGTCCAATACAATAGCTGTGGAACCAAAAACTCTCAAGTGACCCACAAATGGTTTGATACCATTAAATATTTCGTATGGTGTTGAACCGTCCAGTGCGCGAGTTGGAGATCTATTTCGCAAATATGCTGCAGTATACACTGCTTCTGCCCACAAATGTTCGCTAAGGTTTGCCTGGAGTAGCATACATCTTGCCATCTCAATTAGGGTGCGGTTAAACCTTTCAGCAATACCATTCTGCTGTGGCGTATAAGGCACAGTCAATTGGCGTAATATTCCTTTTTCCTTCAAATATTTGTCAAAGGCATTATTCACAAATTCTGTGCCATTGTCGCTTCTTATTATTTTTATTCTCTTATCCTTCTGTCTTTCAATCATGGTATGAAATTCTCTGAATTTGGAAAACACTTCATCTTTGCTCTTCAAGAAGTAAACATGGACATAACGAGTCTTGTCATCAATAAATGTAAGCATATATTTTGCTCCACCAACTGATGTCTTATTCATAGGGCCGCAAACATCTGTGTGGATTATTTCCAAAATTTCAGTAGCACGAGTTTCGGAGTTGTTAAATGGCTTTTGAGTACATTTACTTTTCATGCAAATCGAGCACTGAATGTCTGACGGTATTGAAACACTTATACCCCGTACTAGTTGCTTCTGAACTAATTCTCTCAGACTGACAAAATTAAGATGGCCATATCGCGAATGCCATTTCATCGCCTCATCAGATAATTTTCTCGAGAAAAATAACTTGTTATTATCTATTTCAAATAAAAATAGATCACGTACCTTGTTTGCACGAAGGACGATTCCTCCGTGCGAATCCTTAACTTCAACCACGTCCTTTCCAAACACAACAGAGTTTCTAAAAATTACCGCTTTCGAGACAGACATGAAATTGCATTGCAAACCAGGAACAAACAACACATTAACTAATGTAATTTCACTCTCATTGACATACAAACGAACTGTACCAATGCCTTCAGCTTTCATACTATTATCGCCAGCAAGTATAATTGTTTCATCATGCTGTTTAAATTCAACAAACAAATTGCGGTTACAGCACAAATGCGACGACGCTCCACTATCAACACACCATACGTTCGGACGTAAAACATTGTTGCTAACTGTTGAAAATAACGAACTTTTTTTGTTGTTATGCATACCCTTTTGATCTTGCTCTCTCTTACGCTCTTTGCAATTTGCAGCATAGTGGCCTCTTTGTTTGCAGTTATAACATTTCACATTTTTTATGTTGTCATTTCTGCTGTTTGTGGTGCTTGTGTTTCTATTCTGCGAATTTTTGTTTTTGAAACCGTTATACTCACGCACCATAAATGCTTGTACAGTACCATCTTCATTTTTAACCACTTTTTTGCGCTCACCCTCTTCAATTAGCTTAATTTTTAAAGTTGAAAGAGTCGGTAGCTCATCTCTTGACTCCAGGGCAACTACCAAAGGTTCAAACGACTTTGGCAGACTGGCAAGAAGCATAATCACGAACAATTCTTCCTGAAGTACACCTGTTTCTGCCAACTTCTCAACAATTGACGAAAAATTGCAAACATAACGCTGTATGCACTCACTATCGTCCATACGCATGTTTAATAATTGTTTAAATAGCGTAACTTTACGCACTGGTCCCTTTGGACGATGAATCTCTTCAAGAGTTTTCCAAGCATCTTTGGAAGTATTGCAGTTTTTAACGTAGCCAATCTGCATCGGCGTCAGACTTAAAATAATTGTTGCCTTCGCCTTTTCATCCTTAGCTTCCCATATTGCAAGCTCCGCTGCAGCTACTGGTTTAACGCCATCTTTCACCAACGACCATAACTCCTGGTGAACCAATATACTTTTCACTTGTATATTCCATGAATCATAATTGGACTCATCCAATTTCTCAATGTTGAACATTGACCCACTCATTTTTTATTAAATTTCTTTTCGATTTTATTTTAAGAAACCACTTTAATTTAAAACTACTTATTTTTCCTTTATGCCTGGGCCCATAACCTGTTGAGATACCACCTTATTGCGTCTTCAGAAAAATAAGCAGACACGTTCTAATAAGACAACTTTATTCGTCAACGATTCAAATACAAGTCAGATTGTATGAGAGTACAAAAAAGAATAAAAGCTAACAAGTATCAATGTATGTAGTATATGTGAGAAGTTTGACAGTGTTGCATTGTTTGTGAAAGGGTTACCATTCCAACAAATATATTAACTCAAAGATAAAAAACAAACAAATTATGAGAAAATGCACTCCACAAAAAGCACTAGCATTGTTGGTGGATGGCAATGCGACTTAATAAAAGGCGAACGCAAACAATTATGGAGATGTACGAAAAACAATATGACAAAGTGCAGATCTTTTTTTCAGTAAGGTTCTTTCGAATTGCTAGAAGAACAAGCAAGAAATCTCAGAGAAACCGAAGTTATCGAAGTCAATAAAAATAAGTCATATTATATTGCTAACAACGGTCGATGGAATTCCGCTACAGATACTTCATCAACTGTGATATGTATGCGGCCAAACGTCAAAAGATTTCTGAAGAAGCTCTCACGTTTGGTCTATCTATTCTTCCTGCAAGAATTCGCTTTTTTAGCTGTTATTGCACGTTGCATATAAAAACTCCGTAAAGTGTAAGTTAAGAAGTGGCAAACTCGAACGATTGAAGAGAAAAGGAAAATACAGAACAGATTCAAAAGAGCTACAGCGATGAGATGGGCTTCCTTGCTTGGACTTCCCTAAAACAATTTACGGGAATAATTGTGTTTTGCGGCAATTATCCGAGTGCGTACCTTTGCTGATACAAAGTAGTGATCCGAATCTATGTTCGCAGTTCGGAACGCCCGTGTGCCCAATACGCTGGAAGCATGCCTTCCGTCTGTCACAACATGAGCGATTTGATTCTTTGTTTTTTCCCGCTAGTTGACACACATATTGGCGATGGCGAAATCGTTCAGCCTCATTCCGTTATGCTCCAAAAACTTTGTCTTTCATTGGTATTCGTATTTGCCTTCCGTTGGCGCATTAGCACAGAATAGGCTAATAAAAAAAATTTCCTTGATGGGGATTGTGACCAGCCGTTCGTCTACTGGTATGTAACCGGCCACCAGGTGGCATATTCGCTTGTTCAACAAATCCGCATTCGAACTGCTGCTTGCTTTCATGGCAGCTGTAATGGATGTCACAACTTTTGTTTTTATTAACTCCGTGTACTTTTTATCGCACAGAGGAGTATTTATTTGAGCTAAAAAGCTGGCCAAAATTATTAAACATTTTTTTTGAATTAAAAGATTGAGTTTTTTGATAGCTTTAGGTGTAATTTGATATAAAAAGTCCAGTAATAGTTTTTTTCGCTATTTTTACAACAGCCCCCCTTCTGTACTGTTCAGTGACCAATGCTACGTCTTTGTCACTTGAACAGTCCAACAACATCAAATACAATGGCACACTAATGCACATATGAAAAATGCTGGATGTTATGTCTTTATAGTCAACTACTTCAGCTAGCAGCACCCTCAATTCGATACCCAAAATTGGGAAAGAGTTGCTGATGAGATGCGTGTTCCCACAGGAAGTAGAAAAATTTGCTTTTCCTGTTGCTTTCACTGTACGATGGAGTCTGATTGCACACGATTCCCAACACCAACAAAAATATGTTTAAATACAATTATGTAAATGTAAATACACTACTACCATGGCGTCGGCGAAATTGGATAACTACAAAAATTGTTTTTAGTCGTGTTTTTTGTCAATTTTTAATTTTGTAAGTACATATGTTTTCTTTTTCAATATGATTTTTGATATGATGACGAATTTGCAGAGTGAATTTTCACCGTCGAATTCGTCGCGTTGGGCGAAATTCTCTAAATTAAATATTGCAATCAAATTAAAAAAAATCTACGAAACATACCTGTTTCCTCGAATTTTTTACGGTTAATTCAGATAACAATAAGCATTCCTGACTAGCCATGCGATTTTTAACAATATAGAAGAGTTGAGCAGCTCTTTTATTTAGAACACGTTCTTCAAATTGTTCACTGGTCTCATTCTCCATTTGCTCGTCAACATTATTCTGTAAACATATATAAGGAGTATATTATTATATATTTATATGTATCTTATAAAGAGCAATTGCATTTTGAATTTAAAAACATTTTCAACATAAAAAAATCGTTATCTATTTTGGTAAAAATATGGATGAAAGTATTGTTACCTAAAACGAAAAACGCGCTAACAATAATTTATCTTGAATTTAGAATATGAACTTATAAATATTTTTCAATTAGAAGTCCTAAATTTCTTAAATTTATTTTTTTAAATATGCTACACATATATAAACAGTTTTATTATTTTATAAAGCAGCAAGCGGATATAAGAATAATGTATTTTTCATACTTTTGACGATTTTTTTGGTGTACGAGTAGTTTCTTCTTTTTTCTCTTCTATATCTTTTTCATATTCTCTCACCTGATTATATTTTTTGAAAGGCTTCATAATCGACCTCCATTGGTTTCCGCGTGGGAGTGCCACAGCCACTACACTTCCCAACGTAACCTAAATAACAACTCCGAATAAAAATCAGATTACTGAACAAAGTTGCTTTAATACCATCAGTGAGAACATTTTGTGGCACATCGTTAACACAATGACTGTCCATTGAAACAGGTTTTTTTCATACGGTTTGCTATTTATTCTTGTAATATTTAAGACACATTCTTTCACGTTCTTGTGAGAAGTAAAATTTTTGAAATTTTAATAGTTGTGGATCACTAGGTGCGATCCCGTACTCAACAATGGGATCCCGCGGGATCCTAATTTGCACGAAAACTGTTCCCGTACTGCAAGATTGGGGAAATGAGGGAGGCTTTGAGAGAAAAATAGTCTTCTTCTTCTTGCACGAAACAGCCCGTACTTTTTCTTCGGGCAGTTTGTGTAAATTGTCAAACAGTCAGCTGTTTGCAAAATAAACAACAAAATATTATTTTTCACCAAAAACCAAAAATGTTTTTTAAGAATATTGAACAAATAAGCATTCAAAATTTGTCGCAAAATGTAAATACTAACGTAGAACAAACATACAAACATATTTGCGTTTTCCGCTGTTACTTATTCTTGTGAATGCATGTACATGCATACTTATGTGCATATGTATGTACACACATATGTATGCTATTTTCAACAGACATTGCTTTAACATTTTATTCTGGGTTGAAAATGTGGGTTTTAGTGTTCCGTACTTTTTAACATATTTGACTATTAGTGAAAAAGAAAGTTAACTAACTGCCCGTTTGGAAAACATGCACCATTTAACCAACGGTTACTGACCGTCTTTGACGATGTCAATTAGTCGCCTCCGATCTGCGATTTGACCCCTTTATTTTTTCTTGTGGTGCCCTTAATGATGTGCGAATAATCCACAACCGTGAGATAGTTAAAACGCTTTAACTACGTCGTGGAAACTTTGACTGTTAGGATGAGCTGCGAATACAGCAGCGACAGTCACATGAATGAAATCATGTTCCGTAACAGGTATGGAATATTTGTTATTTCTAATAAAGCTAAATTAAGTTTAGTTAATTCTATTTAAATTTTAAGAAGATACTTATACTCAAAGCTCCCTGTATATAAAAATTTTTTTATATAAATATTGACCTGTATTTCTATCGTGGGCGAAAACGCGTAATCATTCCAATCTTGGGCTATATCGCTGGATTTATTGACATTTACTGAACCATCTTTATTAATATTATCTGCTATATTTTCTGCTTCATTTAGTATAGATGATATTTGATCAACGGGAAGGTTTGGTATTGATTCAATAGATTCAATTTCAGGATGCCTTGGCGTGATTTGTCCATGATTTAGGTTAACAGGAGTAAGACCACCATGATTAAAATCGTCAACAGCATCGATTCCATGGGCCAAGTTTCCTGGAGTAAAATTAAGGTCACCCAGAGATTCAAGATTGTCAATATTACTTATATCGTTCATAGTAAATAAAGGACCAGGACTCGGACAGCTATCGAATATTATTGGTTCTGCTGTTTGAGTTGATTCATTTGCAATTAAATTATTAATTTTCAGAGAATCATTTGAAGTAATGAAGGTTTCATGCTCCCGAATCGTTTCAGGAACAGATAAGCTCTGAGCTGTAATTTCTCCATTTACATCCACAGAAGATATAAGATTGGCGTGTAAGACGTCAAATTTTCTTTTGCGACCTCTTTTGTTTTGAATTATTGCTGAAGAATCGTTCTCGTTACTAATGTGATCCAAAGCTAAAATATCGGATGGTCCTAAGCATGTAAAATCTTCTAACTGGGTGAAATGAGATATAAGATGTCTGTGATAATTTAGAAATAGTGCTCTTGCTGGTATTGTTCTGGATGGTAAGGAAAATAATTTTTCAACTCCGCCTGTCTCTTTCCAATACATTAACCTGAAATGGATTTTACATTAATAAAGTTATTTATCTTTTAAACGACTATAAATAATTCACCACCTCTTCGTTGGTGGAGCTAAGTCCAGAGTGGTTACAATATCTGAGGTATTCGCCAACTGAGCCTTCATTTCCTCTCCAGAAATGTTTTTTACTTCATCTACTATAAGCTTCCTTTTACGTTTTGTTTTTGTAACCCCTTTATAAGCCGAAGCATCTACAGGAGCCAAAGCGAAACTTTCATCTTCATTTTGTATTAATGTTGATTGCTCCAAACTATCACCAATTGCTTCATGCTGCTTTACAACTGCTGTTTCCTCTTTATCAGCATCGCCTTTAATAAAAATGAAACAATTATATATTTTTTAACTATAGAGTGTAATGAAGAAAAAATTCATGAATTGGCCAGTGATGTTTTCTATATATTATCAAGCAAGTGTGCGATATTCGGCAGTGCGCATGTTATACACCTTTCACCAAAGTATTGAATAAGAAACGTTTTTCTTGGTCTGTTTAGTTTTCAGTGCAATGTGAATGAATATTTTTCAACGAAACAATTTAAGTGTAGTAAAGCATCTTTATTTGTTTTGTTAAGGTAAACATTTTGTGTTGCTCTCTAAATTAAGTCTCTGATATCGTAATCGTAATTGAAGTTTTCCGGGGTGATGTCCAATGCCACATTAATCGTGGATATTCGTTATTCTCTGATACATGCGCCTCAACAAATGATCTTCAATTCTAATAAAAAGGGCAGCAAACTAGCAAACGCGAAAGATGGTATAAGGTTGCATTGAATGCTCTGTCTCAAGTTTATACAATATCTAAACAGGTTAAGAAATGCAGGACATCCTTATATAGATGGTTTCACATTCCAACCTGGAGCATATCTGGATACTTCGGCGCGCAAGTGTGCCCAGCATCATAATTGCGGA
This sequence comes from Gymnocheta viridis, assembly GCA_956483585.1. Taxonomy (NCBI): domain Eukaryota; kingdom Metazoa; phylum Arthropoda; class Insecta; order Diptera; family Tachinidae; genus Gymnocheta; species Gymnocheta viridis. The sequence continues at coordinate 49,975,408 of OY101442.1, read as the reverse complement.
CAAGCTAGTTAAAGGTGCTCATTTACAAAAACGGGATCAATTGGCTAGTAAATTACACATACAACCGCAACTATTAGGGATAGCGCAATCCAGATTATCCAATTGTATACAACTTTAACTCTTATCTAAGAAAACCAATACAAATGATGAATAAAGGCCGTGTTTTTGTATTATTTGCCATACGGACGTTTTCGTAAAAATCATCAGTTTGTTGTTTGTTATTAAAACCATTTATAACTAAGGTACATAGGAAGTTGCAGTAGATTAGTTATATTGGGGCAGCCTTTTCTGAAGTCATGTTGATGAGAAGATAACAATTAAAATACCTCCTGATTAAAATTATCTATTTTACATTTTACATAAAGTTTGGAAATCTTGAATATTTGTTAGGAATTATCAAATTTGTAAAATGATTTTGGATCACATTTCAAATTGTACTAAATGGTGTTAATGTAGTGTTTAAAAGGCATAGTATTTGTTGAATTACAATTATCCCGAAAACAGCATATTGGGCATAATCAGGATATCTAGTTTACTTTGATTTTATTGTAAATCGTTTGTTTCTTATGTTCTTCAGATTAGACAATAGTATTGAGATCCGTGGAGGAGCAGTTCGAAAATATCGAATGGGGCGACGATCAATAGTTTTGCAGCTCTGATCCTGGGCCCACAACCTGTTTAAGTTTGTCACGGGTTATACTATGAAATTTTTTTTTCTGAAAGTGTTATTTTGTGGGTGTACGGGGAGAGAAGATTGGGAAGGGGTACACTCTTTCACTCTTACTTTGAAATTCTCTTGTGTTTTGTTACTCGTAACTGTCATCTTGAAAATGGTTGCAACTTTATTTTTGATTTTCTTTTACATTTCACCACCATGAAGGTGAGAGCAAAATTGTGTGTACAAAAAAATAATGTCGATAAACATGCAAAAATCTTAAATTTCATTACAAAAAAATTTCAAAGTGTAGACATTAATGAAAGATCAAAAGAGAAAATTTCAGAAAGAAAACTCATAGTCTGAACCGGGACTTTGGTTTCAATGAACGATTTATTTAATTTTAAAATATAAGCGTCTTAACTTCAGTGCTCATTGAAAATTAATAAATATACTATGTACATATGTACAATTGAAAAACATGACAGCAAAAACTAATGTCAACGGCGAACAGTGTTGCCAATTAGAAAAAGGGTAATATATCTGTAATTGGCACCAGTTTGCGACATTCACATTGTATACAGAGTTACCAGATGGCTCATAGATTCCCAACAGAGCCGTTATCGGGTTTTGGTATGAACATCGTCAATTATTATTTTAGAACTCGTATCAGATTTTTACAATATTTCAGTTGATGGAATCATATTATAATTGCTGAAAGCGTAACTATCCACGATATAAAATAACTTAAAATTAATAAGTATACTATTAACTAATTTCGGTTTCATTTATTTTGCGGATAGAAATGTCTCTTTAGCGATGTAAATGTTTTCTGTGTTTCCTGAAAAATAATAAAAATTCAATTTCGAGGTGCCAACGTTTGACCGTCGATATGTACTTTGTGAATGATTAATAAAAATTACTAAAGGGTCAGACAATTATTAACAGTGACTAAATAATAACACACCTTTTTTGTTTAAATCCTGAGGTTCTTCACAGCTTGAATCAGGTGATGGGGCTCTAGCATCAAAATGGACAGACGCATCGTCATCTGACTCTGCATTCTGATTGGAGATGGGTTCTATTATTTCATGATTTTCGGTCTCTAACCGAGGAGGTTCTCCAAACAACTCATCTCCAAACAGTTCGGGTTCTGTAAAGAGTTACCTAGTATTTATATTATAAGAAATCAAATTCGAACATACGACCAAATTCATCTCCAAATCCATCGCCATCTAAACGAGATTCGGAAACATCAGGTTCATTAAGCCGGATACTTGTTTCGTTGCTTTCTCTTACGTTTGAAATTATTTCATCTTCGAATAACTGATCCTATGAAGATATGTGAATTTAAACAAAAGCAAACCAGAATAAAATAAATTACATTAATTGCGGAATCCAATTGCCCTCGAACCATATCAGGCGTTTCATTATCAAAGCCAATATCACCAAAGCCATCATCATGCAGGGAAAGTGATAAACTTCCGTAATCTTCGCGCATTGTTATTTCATCAGCTCTAGACTGGTTTATAGAAAATTGTGCTTCTATATCAATGTCATTTAACTCAGGTAGTGCTGTATCAAAATCATGGAAAACTTCTGGCAGTGTTATTGCGTTAACATTTGCTTCTCTGTGTCCCTCAGGTAAATCAACCATTCCTGGTCGGAATGCCATCTACAATATGGAATTTATATATTAATACATATATGCAATTTCAATAATTGAAGCTTTGTGCAGTAACCATGAAAGCCACAAATAAATTTAGAAAAAAATATGTATATACATAAACTGTATTTTAAAAAAATTTCTACTTCAATTACGCGGCTCTGTTAACAAAGCTATGCTACCTGGTTACGTGGTTTCTGCAATAAGATTCTCAATTGAAAGCAAGCTCCTTCAAAAATAGCAAATAAATTAATTATTTGTTATGTTTATTCAAATTATTTATTAAGGATATTAGGGTCAGTTCATGACTTCGTGTTTAAATGTTATTTATACTTAAGTTCTATTTAAAGACGAAATTAAGTTTTGCAGTACAAATAATATTTAAATGGCCAACCTTGCTGATTTAAGTTCTACTTAAGTTGTGCACACATACATACACAAACATATGGTTTTGCTAGCTTGTTGTTTCGCGCAACAAAGTAAACAAAAAATTTGCGGCCATTGAAAAATCAACATCTTTTGGGGTGCAATTTGGACTTCTTTTATTAATATTATTCTATTATCTTTTTTCTAAATTTATCAATCGAGATTGCCTCGATATCTTCTTTTGAAGGTTTTCAAAAACTTTTGTTTGTTGAGGGTTTTTTTAGCTAGTCTATATACATGCATTTCATTGGTGCTAATGCCAAATCATCGGTAGACCTTAAACCATATTTTTGAAATGTTTCGATGAACAAACGCGTGCATGGAAAAATACACACACACACTAATGAAATATTTCATCTAGGCTTTTAATATTAATTACACTAAACAACTACTAGCACTTGCACGACACATTTCTCACTGCACACATTTCAATAAGAGAACAAATTAATAATTCCTCTGTTTTATATTAATTCACTCCTATCGTGAATATTTTTCCCTCGAAATATTTCCCTTTTTCCCGATGTTCCAATCGTGAATAATTCCCGCGAAAAATGTTCACATGAGAAAATAAATTCCCCTTATCATGAATATTTTTCAGGGGAATTTTTCCACTTTTCCCATGGTTTTGTTCACTTAATTTTTGCAGGTGAAATAAATACAAAAACATCATGTAATTTCAACATTTTCCTTCTAATTACATACATATACATGTACATAAATATTTCATTTTGGGAAGAGATCAGTAAATACTGTTCGTTATTCTTAATAATTCTCCACAAAAACCTTTTTGGAAAAAGTATGCATCTTTTCGGTATGTAATCATTCACTGCACTTAAAATATATTAAACACATCTTTATTTACATTCTAAAACATTTAATTTATAACCAAAAGTGTGTATTTCCTTATTATTGAACTTGAATTTGTTTCATTTGTAAGTTTTCCCTTTTATACATTCACTGAGAACTGGTAGCGGAAAAAAAGTTCACATGAAATTCACGATAACAATTTTCTCTTCAAGGGGAACAAAAATTCCACTTGTTATTCACGATAGGAGTGATTATTTTATATATTTAATTGTAAAAAGTTTTATAATTTGTTACATTTTTCTCCTTTGTAATTTAGTTACTTGCAAAATGCTTTGGTTTTGTTTTGTTTATTTTCCCTTATTCTTACATGATATTGTTATCTCTCTTCCACGAAAAAATCGTGTGTAAAAAAATGATTTGCTCCAAAACATAACCTCAAAGTTTCATCTCTGGTTATCCTGTGACGTAGGCATTACAGAAGCATATGTAAAAGGAAACGCCGAAGAAAGCTAGATATATGATCACGTCTTCCAACACTATAAACGTAGCAAGTTCCTTTATTGAGACCAGAGTGCGAAAGCAAACAAAACTTTTCGCAAACGTTTCCTACGAAAACACAAACTTTAAAATTATTTTCAATCGTTTTGTATATGAGCAAAACCAAAACAAATACTTTTCAAAAGAGCGCAAACAAAACAATTCAAGGCAGATCAACAAGGTAGTAGCGATAGCACAGCTGATTTACCCGAGTAAATGTTAATTGTGTAAAATTAAATTTGTGTTGATATCTAATACACTCATAACAATAAGGCTGATTTCAAACTGCCAAACAGCACAGCTTTATATGATGTTTTACATTGGTAAGAGGTTCAACTGCGCTAACAGTGCACCCGGTTTTGTACAAGTTTTGAGTGTTAGTCGGGTACTTTTATAACAAATTTTGTATTGTTGAAGAATCGCTACTACCTGGTAGATCTCCCTTGAAACAATTTGCTTTTCATTCATCTGCTTTCTTCAACATCGCGTTAGTCTGCGTTTACACACGTCATATCTTCTTGACATGATTGCTACTTTATAGGCGAGAGAGACGAGGGGAAAACAAATGAGTACTCAGATGCATGAACTGTCATTACGTTTTGTTTTCTCATTCGTAATTTTAAGCCTGAAGGCATTTGCGAGCAAATGTCGTCAACATGACATGACTTGTTTGAACAACAGTGAAAGTCCAAAGAAGAAAAAGTAAAATCATGCCAATAAGACTGAGCCGTCTTTTAATAAAAACTAAAGACGATTTAAGCCTGACGTGTGTGAACAGGGCTTAAGATCCTGAACTTGTGAACCGGAAGTAGTTTACTTTAGACTGAATTCCCAAAAGGAATTTTTTTTGGAGATATGTGAAGATAAAAATGTCGACATTTCGATATATGAATGTATGTATATCGATATCTTTTCAGTCACACACAAAAAGTACTTTCCTTATAAATAATTAATCTGAAAAAGTCAATTTCCAAATATGTCTGTGTTTTTTTTATCATGGGATGAAATCATCGAAAGACACTGGCAGTGATGGCGTTTGCCAGGAGTGCGAGACTTTAACACGCTAAAAGACCCCTTTACACTGACCCAAACGTTCCCCGTGGAACTACCGTAAGGCTTTACATCATGGGGTGGAATAGGTCCTACACCCGATTTACACTATATCGATTCTTCTGCGAATCTCTTCTAACCTACGAAGTTCCAAAAGAACCAATTTCACAAAATCGCATACACACGTCCAGTTATTCAAAGATTCCAACATGATTGGAACTATGTTGTCCAGTCTAAAACTTCTTCTAATATCCCACTAACATAACGTGGACATATGAAGAACAGATGTTCGGCATCTTCCACGACATTACCATCACAGCTCGGACAAAACGGAGCACTATCATGTCCGAAACGATACAAGTACTACCTAAAACAACCATGTCCACTCAAAAAATTGTGTAATGTAGAAGTTCAAGTCACTATGTCTCCTTGCTAACCATGTCTTAATGTCAGACATCAGTAAGTTATTCCATCTTCTCTTATCAGTTGATCTCCATCGTTCTTGCCACTTCCGTAGGCACAAATCAGTCACACCATTCGTACCGTCCTATACGGCCTCTAGCTCGATGGGTATCATGCAGTTCGGAATGCGCTACATACTCGCATTCCAGCCAGCCTATACATAGGGGATATCTGGCGCACATATGTGGAATATCTCAGTGCACCTCACCATATAGGGGATGCATATAGGATAATACTCCTTACTACACCAGTGAGCAATTTTCTCTGCAGATATTTAGGATCTCTTGTATTCGGCATGATCCGGGACAGCGCTAAGCATGTTTTTGATGCTTTGGAGCCAATATACTGCAAATGCTCATGAAAAGACAGACGACTGGCAATTATGACTCCAAGGTATTTTAGACACTCTTTGGATTCCAGGCTACACGTGCCAATATTTAGCCTAATTGTTTCCCTAGTCTTACGACTGTTAATTAAAACTGCTTCTGTTTTATGGTCTGCTAAAGTTGGCCAAGCAGTGGGCCAAGTACTGATCCTTGAGGCAACCCGCCAATGATCTTGCGTCTCCTAATACCCATATTAGTATTCTAAACTAACTCTCTATTCCGGAAATAGTCCTGTATAATTGCCAGTAGATAGCCTGGGATGTCTAATCTAGCTAAGGCATCAACTATATAAACTTAAAACTACACAATATTCTTTTGCTCCATTTCTCCACCTTTTCCCCCTGATAGCCTGAGCAGCAGTTTCTACTACAACATTGATAGCATCCACTGTTGATCTTGCTTTCCTGAAGCCAAATTGGTTATCTGATAAGCCACGGTTAGCTTCAACATAATCTTCCAATCTCCTACAAATTATGCTCTCTAGCAGTTTGCCACTTGTATCTATCATACACAGCGGATGATAAGAGGGGTCATCTAACGGCTTATTATCCATATTCGGAATGCCATCTAAGCCTGGTGCCTTCTTGTCTTTAAATTTTGAAACAGCACCTTCTATCTCGAAAATCGTAACCGGAAGAATGTCGAAAAATTATGCAGGATACTATTGTTGCCATGTCGGAATTTCCTGTTGGGTAAAGAGATGATCTACAATTCCTTCGAGAATAGGCTCTTCTCTTGGCGGCGATGGACCAAGGCATTTAAGTTTCCAGTTTACATGCAAGGCCCCAAGGATTACTATCTACCTCATCACATACAGTGAGAAGACACCTCTTCTCACAATCTTTAACGCTTTCCTTATATCCGTACATAGATGGTGGTATACACTATTCTCAAAACTACCTCGAGTCCTTGTATACAGCCTTCGGGCACTTACACACTCTTGATCGAAATCTAGCAATTTCATCATCTTTGTAGCGCTCTTTTATAGTACGGACAAACTGTACATCCGGTGACATGGTCGCTAGCGGCTCCACTCCTACAAAGCAAGCACGACGGTTTATTGGAACACGTTCCAATTATATGACCGGTTTTGCCACACCGCACAGTGGCTGAAAATCGTTTTTCATTGGCCAAAACTCTGTAACTTTTGAACCGATCAAAATATTGAAGTAATTTTTTTTTATTGGATAGATATTTAGTTCAGCTTGACTCAGTTTAAATTTTATTAAAATTGATTGAGGACTTTTTAAGGAATTCTAGGTCAAAGTTGAACTTTTGAATTTTTTTAACTTTTAGAGTGAAATATGGGTTTGTTATTTTTTTATTTATTAAAAAAATTGAATATTTGGAAATTAATAATAATTATAAATAATTTTTGTAATAATGGAATTTTTTTTATGTTACACTTAAAAAAATTGTACACTGAAAAAAATAGTAAAATCAACTGGAGATTTTGCTATTACTGAAAAATTTAAAATTTTTTGCTGACAAATTTGCAAATTTGTTTACACTCAAAGAATAGTTACACTTAAAAAAAACGTTAATAATATTATCTAAAAATATTGCTATTACTACAAAAAATTTATTATTTTTTGCTGTCAAAGTTGATAATTTTAAAAACATTTTAAAAATAAAAACTGCAATAAATTTTAATAGCATTTGTAACAATGGTAGGTTCGTTTATTATTATTTTTTACTAATACTATGTTTTTCGTACTTAAATAACAATGAAAGGCAATTATAATTATTATTCATTTGACTCAAATATTGATTGCAAATATTCCATATTTTGTTCTGTGCTATCTCTGTTCTTTAGTAGTTTTTTGGCTTCTTCATCTAAATCCCGATGTTCCACTTTCCATTGATTTCGAATACTGGAGATAAACGGATCTGACGTTGCCAATAATATATTAAATAGATCTTCATTTGTTGAATTTCTTGAAATTTTTCTAGTATTGTGCTCTCTATAAAATCTGTAATCCTTGTTCCTTTTTTCCTGAGCCTCCTCTGATAGATCTCCAAGTGGCACCAAATGATATTTAATGACATCTTCTCCATGATAAAGGATTTTGTGAACTGTTGCAGACATATTTCTCCATGGGTAGTTGGTTGTATATATTTTTGCAGTTTCCTTAGCATAATCTCCAAATTTTCTAGAGTCAATTTCTTCATTGCAAGCAAGTACTTCTAGGATTATTTTAAATCTGAAAATGAGGCTTAAATCCACTCCTGTTATTTCAGATGCTGTTTCTGGATCTGAAAAGAATCTTCTTGCGGTATTGCCATCATTTGTATTGCCTGACCCTTGTTTTGGCTGATCTATAATTAATCCAAATTTGCGATATTCATCTTGAACATGTTTCTTTTTTGAACTTCTTAACTCTTTGTTGGTTTCGTTGTTTCTTATTGATCCTGAAGACCCGAAATCCAAATCATTTTTATCTGATTTTTAGTATGTGTTCCATAAGTCGTATTCTTGCATGTAGTGGTGATAATCCAAATTCATATGCATCGGTATTATCTAATGATTTTGTCGGTATTTGGTTTAATTGGGTTGATGTTGCTTAGCATATAATGCAGCTGGATCTAACTGTAATTGTAATGGCTGTAGTGTTGCAATTTGGGCCTTAATATCACTAACTTCTTTGCTAATGGCATCATGAGTTTCTTTTTTGAATTCAAATTTGATTGGCCTGCAGTATTTCGTAGAAGATGGTGTCTCATTTTTCCAAATATCCATTGTTTGCGTTGTACTAGTCGAAAGCTCTGAATCTTCTAAAATCTTATTCAATCGCAATGGTACAAATGATACCATGAACATATCTGAGTCCGAAATATTTTCACATACAACTTGTTTGTATTGCTTTTCTCCCGAAGAACTATCACATTCCCATTTACAAAAAAGAATTAACTTTCTGTTCCCATATTTCTTTAACGCATTTCCTACATGTTATTTCCAACATCTAGATACATGTTATTCACACATTGATCTTTAATTTCATAACAGGTAGTGCTTAAATTGAACAAAACTGCACATGTTATCCAGACCTTAATAACAGGTAAAACTGATTAGTATCTCGCCAATATGGGGTTGTTTTTTATCTTTAGTGGTTTAATGTCCCGATTATTGTTATAAAATTGTATATGACTTTGGTTGACCCTAACATTTGATAACAGGTAAATTTAGAAACAGATCATATCTTTACTGTAGAATTTTGTGATAATTTGTGATAATTTTATTACCAATTTTTGGCTGATCAAAACAAAGCCATTAAACCCTTTCGCAGGTATTATATTTAATTTTTTTAGTTTTACGTAGTCTAAAGTAAAAACATAAACTTTTAGGCAAAAAAGTGAAAATTATATACACCATTGTATACGAGTACTTTGGAGTAATTTCATTAAAATGAAAAAAGTGTTCTACAGGCGGCTCGTGGCGGGTGCAAAAGTATATATAGCGTTAAAGAGGACACTTTCACCTTTCTCCGGGTGGTATACATTTCTTGTTCCCTTTTGTTCCCTAGAAGTTCTATTCCACTAAAGTTTAAATTTGAGAAAAATATAGTAGTTTCATAAATATTCCGTAACGCCCTTAATATTAAACGCTAGAGCTCTGACCACTTACAAAAACTAAAGACTATAATCCTACCAACATTATAAAAAAGACCGCAGGCCATTATCGATGATAGCTTGCGAGTAGTAACCATTTATTTTTTATAAAAAACAAAAGAAAAACACCTTTTTCTGAAATTAAAAAAACCGTTGAGTTTGACAGCATGCCACGCTCACAATTATCAATAGTTTAACCTAATTTTTTGGCTACCTTAATCTGGATATATTAGCTGCAAAAGGGCGTAAAAATTTTAAAAATCGGTGACAAAAAAAAATTTGAGTTTTGGCCAATGAAAAACGATTTTCAGCCACAGTGCACCGTAAGCAATTATTTTAAGGGTCCTGATGTATGTAGGTATGTATAATACCTAATAATATATGTGCGTTGAGGGTTTTTAACTAGTCTATATACATGTAATTCATTGGTGGTAATGCCAAATCATCAGTAGACAACCATATTTTTGAAAACTTTCCAACCTCTTAACTTATACAAAAACTTTTAAGAAACCAATGAGAATTACAAAAGTTACAAAAGTATAAGCATAGTATGCTCTGAAATTTACAAAAAAAAATATATTCGATATGAATCTATTTTATTTTATACAATTAGACGCGATTTATTGCCAATGTATGTATTTGTTGGTATATTAGATGCTGACGAAGAAAAAGGAAAAATAAAATTTCTTCTTAACGTGGTTGAATTGGAGACACCAAACCCAAACCATGCTTCAATTGCTCGAAGTTTTAATGATTCAATTGCGTTATTAGGCGAAAAATTCAATAAAACTCAAATATTATTATACGTGACCGATGCTGCACCTTATATGATCAAATCTGCTAAATATTTAACTGTTTTCACGCAATGCACAGAGTGGCAGAAGAAATAAGAGATCAATTTGAAGACATCGATCTGTTGACTTCTTATGGAAAAAAAATATTTCTTAAATCAAAATCGCGGGTGGCAATGTTTAAAGAAATGTATCCTGGTCTTAGTCTTCCAGCTCAACCTGTAATTACAATATCGGGAACGTGGCTGAAGGCTGTCGCTTATTATGCAAATTACTTTGAACAGTTTAAAGATATTGTGGAAAAAAAATCAAACGAATTTTAAGTTTAAATTCAATAAAGGATCAGTTGGTGTTTGTCAATGCAAACTATGCATTTCTTATTGACACAATTGATAAGCTACAACAATTCAATTCATTGCATAGTCAAGACAGTTAACGAAGCTATAAATAAAATTAATTTAGTTGAAGGCGAAATAAGTGAAAAAATTCGGCGCAAAATAAAGACCGTTATTAAAAAAAAATAATGGGTTTCAAGATAAAAAACAAATAGCTGGTGTTTTTCTTCAGTACCCTGTGATTATGCGATTAAAGAAAAATATTCTATAAAAGAACTTGAATCATTTAAATATGCTCCAATCACATCGGCAGATGTTGAAAGGTCTTTTTCAATGTACAAAAATTTCTGAGACCAAATAGATTGAACTTTACTTTTGAAAGCAAATTTTATTTTTGCATGTAAATAAATAAACAAATTTTGTATATATATATATATATATATATATATATATATATCAATTTTTTGTATTTTTAACTACTTTACATACATATACAATGAGACTGAATTAAAATGTTCCGTTTTTTATTTTTTTATATAAATAAAAATATTTAAATAAGTGCATTTTTTTTCTTTTTAATGCATATTTTGCGTTTTTTATGGCATATTTAGGCGCCTAAAACACCCCTTTTTATTGCATGAAACCCCTGTCCCTGATTATTATCATGTTCTAGTTAACCTTAATTTTAGTTTGTAGGAAAAGGAAAATTATAAAAAACACGTATAAATAGAGAAACCACGACACCCTACGGTAGTCTAGAAATACACTTATAACTTATAAGTAATAAAAATAAAGAATTCTCGAACGATTTATATTTAAAGTAGTGATGGGCATCGCTCACGTGATTAGCGTGAACCACGCGTGATCATGCATGATCGTGAGCAGTTTTTTGTTTCAATCACGCTCATGCACGAGTATAAAAAAACTTAACGTGAGTGAGCGTGTATGAGTAGATTTTTTGCGTGATTTTGTCGATTTTGGAATTTTTTTCATATTTTTAATAGGTACGTGATTTTCAATTTTGCCGTGAAGACGTAAAACGTTGTGCCGGTATATATTAATGTACTGATGTGAATGAACGAGTCAAAGTAGCAGAATAAGTCCGAGTTTCGACTGGCGAACATTTGGAAGAAAAACATCTGCAATTCTCTTTTTTGTTTTTTCAAGCGCGTGCACACAGACGAACAAGACCTAGAAATTTTAAGTTTTTGGAAAAAAGCTAAAGATCTTCTAATTCTGAAAAAATTGGCTAAACAAATACTTTGTGTACCATATAGCTCAGCTACAAGCGAGGGAGTTTTTCAACGCCAGGAAGAATACTTGAAGAAATGTGAAACAGATTTCAATTCAATTCAATTGTAAAATTTAATTTTGACTTCAAAATTTGAAATCGCTTGATACATAGTATGTATGTATGTACATACATAATTGTGTAAATACTGCGTGACGAACCCTACATTCGTACGTGTTTTCACATTAATATATGTATATGTACAAATTTTTTGGTCTTTCAAAAGAGGTACCTTCAACTTATGGATGGAGCTAGTGGCATATAAGTGTACTTTCGAATGGCATAATAAACAATTTTTTAGCAGGTATTTGTTGCGAAATAATTGATCGCAAAGTTTAGTGACGCATGCCACAAAAACGGAAGTAACTTTGAAAGTTAAAGTGTGTTTTCGTAATTTTTTGCGAATTTTGCATAATAAAGTACACAAAATATAGTTCCTAAAAGAAAGATGAATATAAGAGAATTCTAAAATAACTTATTTGCAGCCAAAAAATTTCGTCGTTTTTTGTCAGAAGAACCATTTGTGACGTGAATACGTGCCTCACGTTATATTTTTTCTATTATATTACTAACACTAAAGTAATGATATGAATACATAAAAATTGTTAATTTTTGGTATGAGATTAGAAGATCTGAGGCACGATAGAATTTGGTAATAATTTGTGCATTAATGATCGCCGAAATACATCTATTTTTATTAAAAAAAAAGATAAAAGATAAGTTGGATCAATTTAAAAAAATTTTGTTTGTTGGACTGTTTCTGAGACTTATCCATATATCAAAATTGAAAAATTGTATTTCAAAACTAACATAATTTTCCTTTTTTTATTGCAGAATTCTCTAACTGTATATTAGATTTTTCTATTTGCATTCAGAAATTTTAATGCATAAATAAATACCCATAGTTTGTGATTTTTTCGTGATCGTGAGTTTTCGTGATTGTGCCTAACTTTTTTTCCACTCACGTGAGTGAACGTGAGCCTAAAATATGCGTGCATGAGCGTGCATGAGTGAAATTTTTTTATCGTGATCGTGCATGAGCGTGAGTGAAAAGTCACTCACGATCCCATCTCTAATTTAAAGAAGTAGTTTCCTTTAACTCACGTCCACATTTACTGGAGAAGTAGAACCATCTAATATCTTTCTTTTAACGTAATTTTTCTCAAATAAATTTTTACCATCGTCGACCACAGTCAGGTTTATAATTTTTGATACATTTTAGTCATTTTTATTACTTTTACTTTTTATTTGAAAAAGTTCGTTCTTTTTTTTAAATTTTTTATAGCTTTAAATTATTTTCAATATGAAGATAATATTGGAACATTTTAATCATTAGACTAGCAGATTTATGTAATAGGTGTAGATTTTTTTAATAAATTTTGGGAGAATTTCTTCATTATTAAATCTTTTCTTACGTTTAAAATCATTTCTTTGTTTAGTCGAAGACGTTGACACACTTCTTGTTTGTGTGAAAAATTATATAAGTGCTAATAAGGGTATGTTAATATTTTTATAATGCACCCCAGGCAAGTGTTACAAATTTGTTACGAAATTCATGGATGACTTCATAAACGCAGTTTGCAAATGTAATTTTTTTGCTTTAATGTAATTTTTTCCATATAAGTTCTTTTTTATATATTTTTTCGTATTTCGTGGGCGTGAATTTTCGTGATTCTGACTTCTTTCGTCACTCCATACTATGGTGAAGGGTATATAAGATTCGGCACAGCCGAATATATCTCTCTTACTTGTTTCATTTAGTTTTAGTTTGTTCATTTTTAACCATTTTTTTTTATTATTTATATCTTCATTCATGTTGTTCTGACAATGTTTTTCTGTATGTCCTTCTGTAAAAATTAGTGTGTATTATTAATATATATAATAAACAGTAGTGCACCCAAAATAGATCCTTGTGGAACTCCATACTCATTATCTATGCATTCCGATTTTGTGCTATTTAATTTTACCATTTGTTTTCTTTCCGTGAGATACGATTTAAACCACTTTAGCTCGTTTCCTCGAATTCCGTACATATAGTTTTTGTATTAAAATAACCCTATCAATTGTCTCGAAAGCTCTTTTGAAGTCTAAGAGAATCGCCATAAGTTTTTTGTTTTTCTCAACATTTTTCCATCTATTTATAAAATAGTTCACCGTTGACAATTTGAATTTTTTTTCTAAAGCCTAATTGAAATTTGGAAAATATATTATTTTCTTCAATGTATTTTTCTAATTGTTGTTCAATTATATTTTCACAGGTTTTTAGGTTATTTATAGGACGAAATTCTTCACATTGCTTTGTTTCTGCATTGCTTTGGTGTTACTGATGTTATTTTCCAGCATTCAGGGAATTCTCCTGTTTCTAATGATTTATTTATTAGATTTACCATCATCTTACCCACAATGCTCCAATTGTCCATAATTATTTTCACTGATACTTTATTAGTCAGGTTTATTTTTAATATATTTACATATAATTTCAAGTTCTTGTAGAATTTGAATTGAGTGTTTATCACAAATAAATGGTTTATATATTGCACATGATCGATCGAATTTCTAATCGTTTTAATACTGTTTACAAAGAAGTTATTAAATTGACTAGCTATTTGTTAAATTTCCTTATATTCTACTTCGTTAAATATCACATATTGTATCACATTTTTATTTTTATTAATTACTACGTCTTTTATTTCCCTCCACATTTGTTTCTTATCTTTGGCATTACTTAATTTTGTTATTGACAAATTTATTTTTCTCATATTCGATTTTTATTTTATATTTATTTCTTATTATTCTATGAATAAATTGTTTTAAATAAAAATACTCTCTTAATAAAATAATGAATTTATCCAAATATAATTTCTTAAATTAAGAAGAAATGGGTAAACTCAGATTTGATCTTAAGCCATAAAATTTTCATTTCAATATAAACCTTAAACAGTTCAACAATTACGTATAAATACAATTTTTGTTGGAATTTTACAAAATTTTTTTATTGGGTTAAACAAAAAACTATAAAGCAGAAGAAAAATAATAAAAATTTACCTTTTATATAAAAATATTGTTATATTTTGTAAACATGAAATTTATATTAATCGAGATTGCCTCGATATCTTTTTTCAAAGATTTAAAAACTTTTGTTTGTTGAGGGTTTTTAGCTAGTCTATATATATATATATATATATATATATATATATATATGTATATAGACTAGCTAAAAACCCTCAACAAACAAAAGTTTTTATATTTTGTAAACGATATAAAATTTAAAATCACTAAATTACATGCTAATTATTGAATTATTGTGTTAAACTCTTTATAAAATAACGAATTTATCCAAAAAAAAGTTATTGAAAATTAAGAAGAAATGGGTAGTGAATTCACATTTGAACTCAAGCAAAAAATTAATATCAATAGCCCAATTCACAATGAGGTGCAAATGGTCTTGCATCGTAGCATTTGCAAAGTGGTGTAGAATATTTTTACTATACACCAACAAAATACAAAGATATACAAACACTATAAAAACCTGTAGTTTATATTTGCACTTCATTTTGCAACAACCAATTGAGAGAACTCAAAGAATTCAAAGAAGATTGATTGATTGAGATTTAAAAAATACATACATATGTAGAGTATAATATGTATATGTATGAATATGTAAAGTACAAAAAGAAAAATTTTAAGAGAAATTGTTAATAAACAATTAGTTACTGTTTATTTCAACAGGATAGTGCGCTTATTCCCCCAATTTAAACATAATCGGAAATATATGGGAATGGTTATCCTAAAAAGTTTATGAGGGTGGGAAACAATAATCGACTACTCCAGAGCTTATTCAAGCCATGAAAACTGCCTGGAACTCAGTTCAACTCGACTACATAGCCAAATTATACGTTATAATGTCTAGAAAGACCTAAAAAGCAGGCACAACCCACTATTAAAATTATTAAATTTAAGACAAAATGTTTAATAAAAACATATTCAATGTCTCTACTTCTTAATAGATCTGCAAAATTATCGATAGTCATCCTATTTGATAGATGTTATCCATATTATTGAGTTCTTAGAAGAATGTCAGTGTTAACTACGCAAACATTACCTAATATTACTTTTTACTGACTTCGCGTTTAGTTTTTTTTAAATCGCTTTCTTTCGATACCATCGTAATCGGAGAAAAAACATCGATAGTTCATTGAAAAGAAAACTATCGATGCAATCGATAGCACTATCGGTCGTTTTGCAGCTCTACCTACAAATTTTGCATAACCGTAGGTACGTATATTCAAAACTATATTGACCATATAGTATGTACGTTCAGAAATGTAGTGGAAAATCGCATATACATACATATATGAATATACGACAATTTAAGAGGTCCATAGCTCGAAAGGTATACGTTTCCGAGACTTTCATTTAATATTTTCTTCTTTTCCAGGGTGATGAACTTCTTTTTCTTTATTTGGAGGTTCGTTTTCTACTACAACTCGAGGACCATAACTCGAAATATAAAGCTGGAAGCCAAGTTTTTTATTTAATATTTCCATAAGATAGGGACATCGTTCCTTTTTTAACGGCGTAGAAAAAATTCGAGCCACTTTATTTATAAACAGTAAAAGCAATAACATTTTATTTGTATGTAATGTTCACTATGAACTCTTGTTTCCTAAAAATAATAGTGCACTTTTCTTTTTCAATTATACATATATTTCTTTTTTAGTTCATGTAATTTACACCCCAAATTACATGTACATGCATACAGAGCTTTACAATGGATTGTAAAGGATACAAAAACAACGCAATTTTTAAAGGAACGTCATTGCTATTAAGAGTGAAATATTAACATAATTTATTATAAATACAACTTACCTTTATTTTGACGAAAGCTTCATTGCAGTCAGCTAGCAAATATTTCGCTTTTCGTGAATATATACGTACCACTCCAAGTAATAAGTGTCCAGATGTACGTAAAGCCAGCTTTACTTTTGGTTGCATTATTCCTTCAACCGATTTCTCAATGTTCGTTTCAAATACATGAGCCTTTGTAATTTTTTTGTCCCAATGAGCCGCGAGCCAGACTCTAGCCAAAGGACCTTTTTTTGCCAAGATTATATGTGCGTAAAACATTTTTCTTAATTTTGTATATTAATAACTTTTCAATAATTTCTACCAACATCTACCACAAAATAAAAACTGTACAAATAAATCAACAGCGATGACAAAAGCAGCGCTTGCGTCGGAAGCAAAATTAATTAACAAGGTAGTAGCACTAGCACAGCAAACTCTATCGTTAGATCAAGGTATATTTAAATAGGTGGCAGTATTAGTAAAACAATTTCAACAACACAAGAACAACAGGCAAATTTGTTTTGTAGTTTCATTGTGTATATCAAAAACATTCCCCATAAACCAAAGAAAACAGATACAGAAAAAAAATTAAAAAAGTATTTCGTATGTATTTTGACACTAACTACGAAGAACATTAGCAAAGCAAAAAATTGCCAGCTGCCTTAATATGCCACTAGTTAAAATATCCTTGAGTTATGTCATGCGGTCTACACCTAACTCTACGTCTACACCTAACATGAAATGCAGTTAAAACATGAAGTTAAGACTTTCTGTTGAAATACCTATTTCTCTATGGTGGTGTACACGTAGTGATGTTAAAGTTATAACTTTTCATTATTTTCAGTTCGTTGTCGCGTCAATTAGCTACAGTGAGTTTTTTAAAGCTTGTCGAAAATAATTTGTTTTGAACTTAAGTGATTATTTTATATGTTATTTTTTAATATTAAAACATTCCCGCTTATATTTTTCACAAAAAGCCAAGTGTGCAGATAAATTAAATAAAAATGGCTAAAAACAGCGGGCTGTCAAACTTAGATGTCAATTTAAGTTATAAAAGAGCTCTCAAGAGAAATGTTTTAACAACCATGTTAAAACTTTAACATGAGCGGTCTACACTCAACATTAACTTGAAGTTAATGTTAAAGTTAGTCATTTTATGTTAGGTGTAGACCGCATGTAACATAAAATGACTAACTTTAACATTAACTTCAAGTTAATGTTGAGTGTAGACCGCTCATTTTAAAGTTTTAACATGGTTGTTAAAACATTTCTCTTGAGAGCTCTTTTATAACTTAAATTGACATCTAAGTTTGACAGCCCGCTGTTTTTAGCCATTTTTATTTAATTTATCTGCATACTTGGCTTTTTGTGAAAAATATAAGCGGGAATGTTTTAATATTAAAAAATAACATATAAAAGAAATAATTAACGCACAGAATATATTTATATACTTGCTTTTTGCTAAAACTCCGTAAAAAACTCTCACAATTCTTGCACTTTATTTGCCTAGCATAAAATAATCACTTAAGTTCAAAACAAATTATTTTCGACAAGCTTTAAAAAACTCACTGTAGCTAATTGACGCGACAACGAACTGAAAATAATGAAAAGTTATAACTTTAACATCACTACGTGTACACCACCATAGAGAAATAGGTATTTCAACAGAAAGTCTTAACTTCATGTTTTAACTGCATTTCATGTTAGGTGTAGACGTAGAGTGTTGATGTCAATTCTGTGAAATTTTAAAGTTGATATCATGGTAGAATAATACAGGTATTGTCGAAGCTACAACAACACTGCTTTTAGCTGCGAAACTGTCAAGAAGCACAGAGAAAACGGCAAAATGGTTGCATTTTCTGTTCTATAATGAATTTTGGTTCTTTTTCTTTTTCCTTTTCTTATTTACATTTGAAGCGACTGTTAAAGTGTGCTTTTTTAGAAGTCTGGGTGTGTGAGTAAAATATAAAAAAATTTTGACTTACTCGAACCCAAAACAAAGTCCGCTAACGCTTTGACACTTCCGGTATTATTCTACCATGGCTGATATAGTACTTATAATTAAAGAAAACACCTTCACAACATAAGCCCGCAAGTACAACATAAATTACAATGTAATCTAACAATCAAACAAATTCCATATATGAAAAATTTTGTTTTCGTTTTCATATTGAGTTTGACATGCAGAAATTATTTTCCAAGCGATTGGCTGCTTTGACGAGTTTACATTGCCTTTTTCATTTGGGTTTAGGCATATCGACAAGCAGTTAGACAGCAACATAAATTTTTGCTGTAGAAAAAACGTAATAAGCTGTCAAAATAAAAGCAAAATCGGGTGTCGCTATCAGTACAGGTGAATCTATAAAAAAAAGATAAAATATAGTAGAATATTATACGTAGTGGCGAAGCTAAAACAACACTATTTTAAGAGCCCCATACACTACACCAGCGTGCACATTTAAACAACTGTTGGTGTCAATGATTTGAGGCCCAACCATAACATGCGGTCTACACCTAACATAAAATGACTAACTTTAACATTAACTTCAAGTTAATGTTGAGTGTAGACCGCTCATGTTAAAGTTTTAACATGGTTGTTAAAACATTTCTCTTGAGAGCTCTTTTATAACTTAAATTGACATCTAAGTTTGACAGCCCGCTGTTTTTAGCCATTTTTATTTAATTTATCTGCACACTTGGCTTTTTGTGAAAAATATAAGCGGGAATGTTTTAATATTAAAAAATAACATATAAAATAATCACTTAAGTTCAAAACAAATTATTTTCGACAAGCTTTAAAAAACTCACTGTAGCTAATTGACGCGACAACGAACTGAAAATAATGAAAAGTTATAACTTTAACTACACCACCATAGAGAAATAGGTATTTCAACAGAAAGTCTTAACTTCATGTTTTAACTGCATTTCATGTTAGGTGTAGACGTAGAGTAATATGCATAAGCTAACTTAAGCTCTAAACACTTAAGGCCCAACCATAATATGCAAAAGCTAGCTGAAGCCAGCTTAAACAACTGTGCGATTACATATAAAATGTATGGGACAAACTATAATATGCTTAGGAAAACTTCGTTAAGTTTTACAAACTGTCATTTGCTTAAGCAAAGTGCGAAACTGAACGCATATTCCGTACGGAATCAGCTGCTTTTAGAATTTGTGTGTGTATGCATGTACACAAAAGCTATTCATTTATAAAAACTGGAATGCGCGGCCAAGAATACGTTTATATTTAGTATAATAAAAAACGTTGAATTATTTTTTTGTCCATTTTTAATTTAAAATCATCAGAATTAATCAATTTTAATGTTTTTATCTTTTAGTTTGAAATGATTGCTTACAATAAGTGTTGCCAAAATGGAAAATGGTAGAATGCTATATACAAGTATGTATGTGTGTAAAAAAGTTAAACTAAAATGTTCTACAAAAGAAAAATTGAATGTTCAATTAAATTTTAAATACTATTAGCCAATTCACAAAGTGTTCTTTCGATTGTGTCATAATTGTACTATGGGGTAAAATGTTATGTTGATAATATTTTCATATAAAAATATTATATGCTACAATTTTGTTATCAATGTTTTTTCAGTGTGCTATTTTTTATTTTCTTCTGAATCATTTTACTTTCAAAAATTCATATAATTCTGTTGAAAAAACTATTTAAGAATTTGCTGTATATTAAAATATAAAAGCAATGACTGAAATGGAAACAGAAGGAAATAATGTGGTTAGTGTGTGCATTTAAAATTTAGTTAGTAATAAGTTTTGAAATAAGTATTTGTCTGCTTTGTACAAATTGTTTTCCTTTAATTATAATTTCTATGGTTTTTCTGTGATTTGATTTTAATCTTTATGAAAGCTTTTATATAGCAATACAACAGGCCGTTCGCAATACTTTGAACTGGCTACATGACTGTGAATTGGTTATGTGATTTATTTTAAGTTCATATAAGAGAAAGTTATTTGTAAAATTATGAAATTGTTTGCAGATGAAAAATAATTTTAATTAATTAAAATATCTTCGAGATTTTTCCATCTTAATCAGATGATCGAATTTTTCTGTATTTTGTGAGTGTAGCAGCAAGTTTCTTTACAAATTTCGCTTCAATTTCTGTGGAACTGTATATCAGAGCTTAAATTCATGTCGAACTTTACCTTAACAATATTATGTACACACTGATATATAATTTTGCAGTAGTACTCTGAAGTAATTTTAATGAAACTGTTTTTTAATATTTGAAATTCGATCATATGAATATATAATCTGTTTTTATCTTGAAGGTTTTCTAATCCATGTTTAATGTAAATTACAAAAAAGTAAAACAAATATTTCTCCCAAAACTATTACAATTTGTTTTAAAACAAATTATGTTAATATAGCATATTTTCTATAAATGTTAATGCATCAAGTTCAAGCTAAATGCTAAGATGGTAACGCTGTTCAAAATTCAATAATGAACACTGCTGCAGTTTTTAGTCTTTTCAATATGAATTACTCACAAAAAACACAAAAAATGCTTAAATTCGCAACAATGGGTAAATTTTTCTTAAGATCACAGTACATTATGGATACCTAAAAGTCTTCTTTTTGAATTTGTTTAAGCATTTGACAGACTTTTCGTCAAATTTTGACAGTAGCTTAAGTTAGCTTATGCATATTATTGTTGGGCCTAAAGAAATGAATATTGCACCAGTATGCTTTTATGGTATGTGTTTCGAGTATGATGCAATATCACTTGGTTGTGCCATTATACTGGAGTAATATATGCCCTGCTTTAGGTTCGAAGCTGTCAAAAAGCTTAAAAGAAAAATGGAAAAAAACTGTATATTTACACTAGGTGTCATAAGTCTACGCTCTTAAAATGTTTCATTTAAAAACATTAGAAAAAAAATAAAGCGGCATATTGAGTTAAAATCTTTTATTAAACTAAATATTTCAATTCAGGCACTTTAGTATAGATAGACTTATTTCTCCACTTAAGTCATATTTTATATAAAAACAACAAAAAACAATTATCAGTTCAAAAACTTATGCGCCAAACGTCTACGCTCATAAAATAAAACATTAAATTTAAATAAGTATAAATAAAAAATCAGTAAGAGGTTGGATAGCCTCGACGTTTGATAACCTCTCTTAATCTATTCTGCATGGAATCAACCAGGTGCGCAGTTTCCGCAGGCGAAATCTTTTCCCACTCTTCCTTGATTACTTCCTTTAGCATTGTTTTGCTTGTTATTGTACTCTGACGGATCTTTCTCTCCAGTACTGCCCATAGGTGCTCTATTGGATTCATATCCGGAGATTGTGGGGGCGTTGGCAGCATCTTCGGTGCGTTGTACAATAACCAAAGCTTAACGACTTCAGAGGTGTGCTTTGGATCGTTGTCATGTTGAAAGTAAAAATCGGTAGACTACCCTAATTTTTCAGCACTCTGTTTCATATTCCTCTTTAGAATGTCCAAGTAGGCAAATCTGTCCATTGTTGATTCTATAAATTCAAATCTGCCTACTCCTCCTGCTGCCATACATCTCCACATCATGACTCCTCCTCCACCATGCTTAACGGTTGGCAGCAAATTTTCTTTATTGAGAGCAGTTCCTATTTCCTCCATACTATTTGTCTTCCCTTTATTCCAAAAAAATTACTTTTTTCCAAAATTCTGGAGGCATGTTTACGTATTTGTTGGCAAATTCTATGCGTTTTCTTCTGTTGACCAGCGATATGTAGGGTTTCTTTCCGGCAATACGACCATGGTAGCCATTTTTTCTTAAAATTCTCCTAGCTGTGGACTCACTAATTGCTTTTTTAAACTTTTGGTCAATATCAAGTTTTATTTGAGACGCTGTTGTTCTTGGATTATGCTTTATAAGGGCCATTATGCTTCGAGACTCTCTATCTGTTAGTTTACATGGACGACCAGATCTTGGCTTAGAAGTAATTCTACCCGTTTTTTCAAAGTTTTGTATTACTGTTCGAACTGATGTCCATGGCCTTCCAGTAGTTCTTTCTATTTGTCTGTAATTTTGACCATCTTTCCAAAGTTTTAAAATTATTTTTCTTTCCTCTGTCTTTATTTCTCTTCTTTTTTCCTCCATCACATAAAACTCAAAAAATCCGCTAAAAAACTTAAAATTAATAAAATTGCAAATTTTGAACATGTATTGTAGCAAATAACGATGTAATTATGACCAACAAACACACAGTTAGCTCGTGTTAATTGATTTATGAGCGTACACTTTTGACACTGTATGCGAATAAGTTTTTTGGAAAAAATGTACCGTTATACATAGGTGCAAATGGAAGCATGTATACATGTGTATGCCCACTACCTACTGCGTTTTAAGTTTCTATTAATATAGAAATTCTTTTTATTTAAAAAAAAAATTTCAAGAATTTTTGCACTAATAATCTGTCATGGTTTAAGAGCGTAGACTTATGACACCTAGGTACATGTACATTCTATAAAGAATCTTGTTTGTTTTCCTTTTCTTATTACGCCTGTGAAGAAATCATACCGAGAACATACTTTTTGAACAATACTTTTTCACACAGTTGAAAAAACAAGTAACAACGAAATAAAGTATTAAAAAACTAAAAACGTATCAAAATAAACATTTTTGCAACCATTCTGCCAAAGTTTGTTTACAAAATAATGTATGTTATTTCAATTCCACTACATTTCAACCACAGTTTGCTACAGGTTGAAAATTTTAATTTGATTAGTTAAATTTGTATGGTATGTTGTTCGCTTATAAAATCGTCAAATATGAGAGTGTCGCGACAATTCCAACTGATTTGGATAGAGCAATGTCCCCTGAATCCACCCATATACGTGTCATTTTTTAATAATCTAAAAAATCGAAAAATTATTATGAAAAGTGTAAGTCTAATATAACGTGTGCGCAAGAAAATCTTAATTTTATTTTATTTTGATACAGAAGAAATGCAAAACAAGCCGATGAAAAATATAATAATTTATTCCAACAGCAAAAGTATACCGAAATTGAAATCGCTAAGCCGTCTAAGGAAAATCTAAGGTTCTTTGAAGAGAGGGAGGAAGCCATGGATGCAACTCCTACTCTAGCAATCCTTGGTAAAATCAATAAAAATATTGAAATATGTGAAAAAATTGGCCAAGAAAATTAAGAATTCTTTCAATCATTGCATAATAGAAATGATGCAAACCAAGCAGTTGAACAGAATCGTTATTTATGGGCACATAGATCACTGCTAAGGTATACCGAAAATGAGCTAAGTGCCGCAAATGCTCTAATTTCACTAATCGAAACCGCAGAGCCGGCTAAAAAAAAGTTTTTCTGAAGAGAGGAGGAAATCGAGAATGCTACTCTAGAAATTCTTAAAATAAATGATAAAAGTATTACGGAGTATGAAAATTCAACTAAGCCCAATATAAGGAATATTACTTTACCAAGTAATACACATTTGGGTGAAGAAATAGTAATTAGTTTAGGCTCTATTGTAAGCTGAAAAAATTTAAAAATTTAACGTATGTAAATGAAAGTAATTCTAAATTTTAACACCTTTCTTCTTCTATTTCCAGGATGATCTTGTACTTTCTAATGGTGCGAAAATGATGTTAGAAAATATACTAAATAAATTCACCACAGAATTGAAATCAATATTAAATATTGTAAATGAAAACCTAAAGTTGTAAATAAAAGTAATGAAAATAAATTTTTATATGAAAATAAAAATTTTAATTTTGAAAAAGAAGAAAATATTAGTCTTACTAACTGCATCAATGCAGATGATATTTTTGAAAAACACGGTTAGATTCTAGGACCATTTGAAAATGAAGATAATATGTACTTTAGATGTGTCTCGGTTTGAAAGCTATAGAAAAAGAATTGACCCAAAAGAAAAAATAACTAAGTCCGTTATTCGAATGCCCGGGACAGTTTTAAAACGAATTCGCCATTTTAGAGCTAATGTCTCAGATTGCCATTTCAAAGTCAACCCTGATTTGATTTTCAAATCAAAAGGTGATGATAAATTCAAATTGAAAAAAAATTGTTATAGATGTAATTAGGCAAGAGTATTTAAAGGTAAATAATTCATGCATTATCTCCTTTTCTAACTTAAATTATTTAGTGTCTGGGTTGTTAGCATATGGGTACTGTACATTCCCAGATTGCTGCAATTATCGATTTAAGGTTACTTTCGACGGTACGGTTTCCGTTTATAGAACGGGCGAAATATTTCACGGCCAAGAAGAAAAACGAGTCGCTCAAATTCGTGGCGTTACACGCGCTATTGTCAAAAAGGGTTTACAAAATTGGAGCGCTTATATGTATAGAAAAGAAAAATTTTTGGAAGCTTCCGGTGAAATAGCTCAAAGCGGAAACTTCCAAAATACTCAAAACTTACATACGCTGCGCAAATGCAAATCCGAGCAAAATTTTGACCGATTTTGTGATCCTGATTCTTTTATTGATGTGTTCAAAATGCAACAAGGATTGTATCAAGGTTACATTCAATACATAGCTTCACCATTAGCTATACATTGTTGGGAAGATAAAACTTTTGAAACGTTTCACAAAAACCCACAAATATTGAAAGGCACAAATCGCACCATTCATTTTGATGCAACTGGGCAAAATGTGCGACAAAAAAAGAATATTAATAGATATATAAAATGGTTATACGGATTAAGAAATTAAAAATGATTCTTCCAATAGTAACTGGTATATTATCTCGTCACACTATTATAGATATATATTTAATATTTGAAAAATTGGAGCTATATTGTAAAGAGCAATGGCCAATTTTTGAAAGAGTCAGCATAGATGTAAGCTATGCCTTGCTTGGCGGAATCTTAAAATCTTGTAAAAGGCAAAATGTTTCTGACTATCTACATGATTGCTTTAATTATCTAGAAAATCCAAACATAGCTTCAAGGCCAAAGGTTATAGTACAGTGGTGCAAAGCTCATTACATTCACATTATATGCAAAGCCTTAAATAATAAAATCGGTAAAAGCAATGCCCTAAGAAATTTATTAACAAATGCCTTAACATTAGCTTTTGATTTGAAAACAATGGACGAGTGTAAATTTTGGTTCAAAAATATTTTCACTGTTTTTTTTTAGCCCACACAAAAATTATTAATTTAAAAATAGTAATTCTATTCTAAAGAAAAACATAATGGAAGTGATAATTTTAATGATAAAACGATAAAGAATGCTACCAACGAATTTTACAATGAATACATTTGTATATTTGTTCTTAAAAAATATTGCCCTTTTATTCCAATGTGGACAAATATTATGGGAATCCTAGTATATCCTTCAGGAGATCATATAAGTAATGCTCCAGTAGAATTTAGTTTTTATTTGCAAAAACATATTCTACTCAATAATAAATCGGTTAGGCCTGGAGATTTCATAAAAATCTATCGAAAAGATAATATGAGTTCTTTAAAAGAACTTCGATACAAATATGATATGTTTGATATAACAAATAATGAAGAGAAATTAGAACAATATATATATCATAAGATTAATAAAAACGCCCATATATTGCAAACAGCAAAGGAAAATGATTATGATTTGATCGAATTTTTAGAACCAGAAGAAAAATGGAAAAAGAAAAATTTGAAGACCCAGAAAGCTATTAAGCCAAAACACCTTCTTAACGCCAAACAACCAAAAATGTTTTTATCCATGCCTGAATACGTGCAAGATATCATAAAACTTGACGCTGATAATGAAGATGTACAGTGCGTGTCAAGGATTAAGAAGGAACACACGTACTTTGAGCAAATGGACTCGAATAATTTAAATCAAAAACCACAAGGTGTTGTTAAATACATTCTCTTTAGATATGATAATTTAATTAAATCAATGTACCCAGCTCTGAAATTATCAGATATTGGTTTTTGGAATATGACTGGAAAACATTAGCAATTGGGAAACAATTGAAAAATTTTTTATTGGACTGTGCAATACTATCCATTATCAAAGAGAATTTCAAAAATGTGATTAACCTACCATGCCAAATTGATAAAATTTGTTGCGAAAAAGTTAATAGGCTACTATCACATAAGCCAAACTTTATAATTATACCAATTTTGAGAAGCGCTCGTTTTAGCCTTTGCATATTAAACGTCATATCAAAGAAAGTTTGTTTTTATTGATTCATATCATGATTATATCGGGCAAAATCATTATAACGATTTTATTTTATATTTTCCAAAAGATAAATGGAATTTTTTAAATATATCAAAAATAACTAAACAGAAAGATGGTGTAAGTTGCGCGGTGTTCGTTATAATGTTTACATTATACTACTTAAATGGGAAATCGTTAGAAAA
The DNA here is from genome assembly GCA_956483585.1 of Gymnocheta viridis. NCBI lineage: Eukaryota > Metazoa > Arthropoda > Insecta > Diptera > Tachinidae > Gymnocheta > Gymnocheta viridis. The sequence continues at coordinate 49,948,197 of OY101442.1, read as the reverse complement.
GTTACCCGCTCCAGACATCTTTAGAGATAGTATCAAATCAATTTTAATTCGAAATGCAGATGATTATTCACAATTTTGTTGTCACTGCGAAAATATTAAAAAGCCAAAAAATAAATGTAACTTCTCTGAATATAGAATTTGTATAAGATGTGTGGGAGATCTATATAAAAATTGTTTCAACAAATGTTAAGTATGTACAAATAAAATTAAAAAAAAACCATAAAAATGCCATAAAATACATCAATAATGTATATTTGTATTTAGCATGAAATACAATAAGAAAATCTGTAAATATTATGCATGAAAAAAATTCAATTTAAAAAATTATATTAAAAAATAAAATCTCAAAACATTTGTATTATGCATGAAATGCAATACTAAAATAATCAAACAGAAATGGCTTCAAACACATTTAAAATAAGTTAAAATTAAAAGAAATATTGAAAAATAAAAAATAAAATCTGAAAATATTTGTATTATGCATGAAATACAATAATTACAAGTAAGAGAGATATATTCGGCTGTGCCGAATCTTATATACCCTTCACCATAGTATGGAGTGACGAAAGAAGTCAGAATCACGAAAATTCACGCCCAAGAAATACGAAAAAAAATAAAAAAATAACTTATAAGGAAAAAATTACATTAAAATTTACATTACCGTCTCACGGACGCACCCTCACGTGAAAAATTAATCACGATCACGCATTATTGGTTCTAATCTCTATTTCATAGTATAGGCTGATTTCATAAACACAGCTTCCAAAGCAACACTTGAAGCATGAGTTTACAAGGCATTCTAGTGTTGCTTTGCAAACTGCGTTTATGAAGTCAGCCATAAATTATGAATTTCGTAACAAATTTGTTACACTTTCTTGCCTGGGGTGCATTATAAAAATACTAACATCCCCTTATTAGCACTTATATAATTTTTCACACATCCAAGAAGTGTTTCAACGTCTTTATCAAAAAGCCAGTGGTCTTCAACTAAACAAAGAAATGATTTGAAAAGTAAGAAAAGATTTAATAATGAAGAAATTCTCCCAAAATTGATTAAAAAAATCGACACCTATTACATAAATCTTTTAGTCTAATGATTAAAATGTTCCAATATTATCTTCATATTGAAAATAATTAAAGCTATAAAAAATTCTTAAAAAAAGAATGAATTTTTTCAAATAAAAAGTAAAAGTAATAAAAATAACTAAAATGTATAAAAAATTAAAAAAATAATAATAATAATTGGTTGGTCAGGATTGGAAACCGCACCCTACCCGGTGGCACGGATTCGAATCCTGAACACAATTTTTAGAATTTTCGATACATTTTAGTTGTTTTTATTACTTTTACTTTTTATTTGAAAAAGTTTGTTCCGCAATTTATTTTAAAAACCAGGGCACAATCTCATTTATAATATTTTTTTTAATTTTTGCGCTTTTTCCAATTTTATGAACGATAAAAGGTTAATTTTTCAAAAATATCCAATATGTTATCAGATAGGATTTTGTACAGCGATAAAATAATTATATAATGAATTCAGTATGTTGTCGACGTTTTTATTTGATATAATAATAACACCAAAAATAAAAATTAGTTGACGGTGTAAGAAAAAATATTAAATTATAAAATATAACAACATATTTTAATTCATTATTTTAATTTAATTTTTTCTTTGAAACTCGTATGATGTACGTATGTGTGTAAGCTAGTGGTATTCTGATAGTTGTCTTTTTAAAATTATGTTAACTTCTCCATTTACTTATCTGTATTGCGGTTGGACCAGACGATAAAGGTTTTGGTTCAATATAACCTGTATATTTATGATATAGAAACACAATCGAATTTCAACCACAATTGATTTAAAAAATACGAATTCGGTGATTCATATTCAGCCTGCTAAGAAAACAGATGAATTTAAATAAAAACATTTTTTATTTAAATCTTCTTCTGCGTTTACTGTGTAAGACAGTGAACTAAATATGAAAAATTACGATAAAATCGCAAACAGAAAGCTTTTTGCTCTAAAATCCAACCCATAATTCGGCTTATTTTCGTAATATTTAACCATTAATCCGCGTCCAATTCCGTAGTGCGTGCTATCGACAATGCGATATTCCGCAAAACTATAATTTTTTATGTGTTTTTAATGAATGTAAGACCAGTTTATTTTATATGAATATGAAGAAATCCATTTTTTATCTCGTAAGATCTTAACTTATCATTTTGTACATGTTGAATTGGGGAAAATATGCAAAAAAATTAAATACAAATATGTATGCATATAGTATTTTTAAACGCGGTACAGCTGGCGAACTATTATCGCTACGCTTTACAAATGTTTTTGAAATTTTCCCCAAACATTCCGATCTAAAAATCCAAAGTTCATATGTATGTATACGATAGGAACTGATTGTTTGAAAAATATTTGATGAATTGCGAACTATTCTTAGAATACATTTTAATAAAGCCCACATTAAATTATTCAATTGGATAATGCAATCTAGAATCTAAATATAAATTTGTGGAAAGTAGGTATTTCAAATACTTTTATTCAATATACAAATGCATTTGAAATTTTTATTCCAAATACAAAATAGTTATTAATAAAAGTTTGATTTTTACAATGGAAATGATATTTTTTAAGTTTTTTTACTCTGTAATTTTGCTGTTTTTTAATCAATATTGAATCATACGATTTTCCATTTTAGAGATTTTTTAAAGATTTTGGGCTGCCGATTGCCAATTATATAATTTTATTTAAATAAATTTTGGGAATAATTTCCAATATTGCAGTTGCAATTTTTAGAATATGCGCTATTTTCGCGGGGTTTTCAATTTTTTTGTTTCTTTGCTAATTACATTTTGGAGCTTGATATCAAATTAAAATCTAACATCAAACTTTGTTTTTATTTTATAGAAAAGCCAATTAATTAAAGTGTTTTTAAAGATTAACTCACTGATGTTACAGAATGAAAGAAACATTTCTTATGAAATTCTAGCCGCGAAGAGATTTTTCTGCTTTGTTATGTGTTATTAAGTATCCAAACAACATTTTAATTGTCAAAAGATTTTTTATCACATGTACACATGTACAAATACAATAATAATACCGGGCTCTGATATACTGCAGGTACGCTCTGCACCTGAATATAGAAAATAATTAAAATTACACAAGGATAAAACAGGATATAAGCATCAATTTTGCCTTTCTTCTGAAATCACAAATAGTCATAAAAAATGAAATATTAATACATTTTGAAAACAAAACTAAAATTCAATTCCATTGATTTCGTATATTTACTCGTACATAGTGTCTTGACGATCCATTACATTTCTTTTATATAAATAATATAAAAAATAATTATGGTTATTTATATACGAAGAGTGTAAGAGAATGTAAGCGATAAAAAATACATATGCATGCATAATATTATACTAATAAAAGTAAAAAATAAGCTTAAAGAAACAAATAAAAACAAAACAGCAAATCATTGCTTTTTGATTGTTTAAATATACACATGAATACACACAATTGGGGTATTCACACTGTAGTCATAAGTCATATGTCATAAAATAATAGCACACCAAAATATGACAAGTGTGATCTACCCCGTCATAATTTAGTGTGCTATGTCATAATTGTGCCAGCTGATACAAAAAAACATTTAAAAATACAATTTCATATCAAAATGCCGAAATCAAGTGAAAAAAGTAAAATAATAGCTGGTTTGTGCGAAAATTACATGTTAAACGTGATAATGGCTACCTCAAGTAAATATGAACAAAAAAATTCATGTATGTATGTATTCAAATTTAAATGCACCCTTTTCTAGGTGATGAAGAGGAGAAAGAACAAACTAATGTGCATATAAAAAAGCAGCTGTTGACAGAAATATGAGCCGAAATATTTTTTCTTACGGCGGCAAGTAGAAAAACATCCATAAGCTGCCAGGCAGATAGCTTACACAAACGCATAATTTTCATTCAAGGCGAATTAATTATAAGGTGGTTGCAGTGGCGAATTCACGTGAATTTATACATTACCTGCCCTTTCAAATTTGTTAAATATTTTCCGCCGCCATTTTAATGTAATTTTTTATGCATGGAGAATTTTGACAGCGTATATAATGAATTCACCGTTTACACAAACAAAATGCCTGTTGTTTGCTTTGTTGTTGATTTATTGTAGTCGTAATAAATTTGCCTTTTGCACGAAAATTACATTAAAATGGCGCCGGAAAATATCATGGTGTAATAATATCAGGTGTGCGCAACAAGGAATATGGTTTTTTGTACGGTTGTGTTTTGACCGTTAAATAATCTGCAAAAAAAATGGTAAGTTTCACGGTCTTGTCAAAAGTTGTTTACATTTTTGGCCGCCATTATGAATATTTTTGTTTACGTTATGCTTTTTGTTTTTGCATAACCACTAAATACATACAAACCACATTTTGTTATGTTTTGTATACAGCTTTTTTGACGATATTGTGATAATTTTACACAAACAAAATGCATGTTGTTTTTTATTGTTGTTTGATAAGAGCACCTTATATTATTACACCATGGAAAATATGTAACAAATTTGACAGGACAGTTAATGTATAAATTCACGTGAATTCGCCACTGCAACCACCTTATAATTAATTCGCCTCCTGGTAATGAATTTGCCTTGTTTTCATTTTGTGTTATTTGTAGCGGCGGCTTGTTAATATTATCGCCGGCTCGAATAAGGAGTTACAGCTGCTCGACTAAGATTTCTACTGTTATTTTATGACAAACCAAAAACATACCTTAAAAAGTCTTATTATTTTATGACTTTTTTGCTTGAAGCACAACAACAACTTTTTTAAACCATTGTAAAATAATAAGACATTATGACAATATGACTGATATGACCACAGTGTGAACACCCCAAATGTGTACATGTGCCCATGAACGCATTTCAGTATGTATGTGATATCTGTGTGACAATAAGGGAAGATTTACAACAACCACCACTTTCCATCAAGAATTTGAAATTTTAGTATTTTATAATAAATAAGATATATTATGCTCTTAAACGCGTAAACTACTATGAAAAATACAACTGCTATGTGGTGTACAAGAAGCGATTGTGATTACCAACCAGTTGGTTGTTGGATTGAATCCCCACGCAACTTTTTCAAAAAAAAATTTTAAAAGTAAAATTATTTCGAATGCCATTTTTTGTTGCTCATATTTTAGTCGTTAATGGACCGACTTCAATTATTTTCAGTCTAAGCCTTCGTAGAACTCCATACATGAGATCTGTTTCATAAAATTGACCGTGGGACCATAAAAAACAACAGAATAGGAAAAATAAAAAAAGTCTTTTGGCTATATCTCATTAATTATTGGACCGAGTTTGTTATTTTCAAACCGAATAATTTTATGAAAAATTCCAAGAGAATGGTATAAAATTTATTTCTCTATATTGTGTTCAGGCCTTAATTCTTAATACACCAAAATGTAGCAGACGGACAGCAGTCTGAATATGAATTACTGAATTCGTATTTTTTAAATCAATTGTGGTTGAAATTCGATTGTGTTTCTATATATGAAATATATAGATTATATTGAACCAAAACCTTTATCCTCTGGTCCAACCGCAATACAGATAAGTAAATGGAGAAGTTAACATAATTTTAAAAAGACAACTATCAAAATACCACTAGCTTACACACATACGTACATCATACGAGTTTCAAAGAAAAATTTAATTAAAATAATAAATTAAAATATGTTGTTATATTTTATAATTTAAAATTTTTTCTTACACCGTCAAGTAATTTTTATTTTTGGTATTATTATTATATTATATCAAATAAAAACGTCGACAACTTACTGAATTCATTATATAATTATTTTATCGCTGTACAAAATCCTATCTGATAACATATTGGATATTTTTGAAAAATAAACCTTTTGTCGTTCATAAAATTGGAAAAAACGCAAAAATTAAAAAAAAAATATTATAAATGAGATTGTGCCTGGTTTTTAAAATAAATTGTGGAACAAACTTTTTCAAATAAAAAGGGAAAGTAATAAAAACAACTAAAATGTATCGAAAACCAAAAAAAATAGCATTTTGTTTTGCTCAGGATTAGAAACCGTGCCACCGGGTAGGGTACGGTTTCAAATTCTCTCCAACCATTTATTAATTTTTGATACATTTTAGTTATTTTTATTACTTTTACTTTTTATTTGAAAAAGTTCGTTCTTTTTTTTAAGAATTTTTTATAGCTTTAAATTATTTTCAATATGAACATTTTAATCATTAGACTAAAAGATTTATGTAATAGGTGTCGATTTTTTTAATCAATTTTGGGAGAATTTCTTCATTATTAAATCTTTTCTTGCGTTTCAAATCATTTCTTTGTTTAGTCGAAGACCACTTGGTTTTGATAAAGACGTTGAAACACTTCTTGGATGTGTGAAAAAAAATATAAGTGCTAATAAGGGGATGTTAGTATTTTTATAATGCACTCTAGGCAAGAAAGTGTTACAAATTTGTTACGGAATTCATAATTTATGGCTGACTTCATAAACGCAGTTTGCAAAGCAACACTAGAATGCCTTGTAAACTCATGCTTCCAGTGTTGGTTTGGAAGCTGTGTTTATGAAATCAGCCTATACTATGAAAAAGAGGTTAGAACCAATAATGCGCGATCGTGATTAATTTTTTGTTTCCATCACGTGAGGGTGCATCCGTGAGACGGTGAGTGGCAATTTTTTGCTTTAATGTAATTTTTTCCATTTAAATAATAATTTTTTTAATTTTTTTTCGTATTTAGTGGGCGTGAATTTTCATGATTGTGACTTCTTTCGTCACTCCATACTATGGTGAAGGGTATATAAGATTCGGCACCGCCGAATATATCTCTCTTACTTGTTTTCAGTTAGTTTAAACTTAATTTCAAAGTGGAAGCTAAGAATTTTCTTTAACAATAAAGAAAGTGTTTTAACTTTTTCTTATCAACTGTTGTAATTCACAGCAGAAATTTATTTTTGGGAAATGCAAACCACACCTGAGCATGATTTCTGATATAAAAATATGTCGTTTTTTTGAGTTTGTGTTAACTTTAAGTAAATTTTTTTATTGTTAACGGCCCTAACACATAAGATTTTAGACAATTTAAAGTGGAAGTGAAGTTTTAAAAATGCGCTACCACTTTGTATGCAAAAAGAAAAACGATCCTGGAAATGGAGTATTTTTTAGTGTCCTTAAAGAGGAAATTTAAAATTAAAAGTGGATGGCAATATGCCAAAAGGATTTTAAGGCAAGATCCCGTATATGTATTGACCATTTTGCTCAGGTCAATATAATAAATTTTTATCCTTTTTATATATGTATGTATCTCTTATTCTGCTATCGTAAAGTACAAAGTGATGTGATATTTTTTTGTTGAAATAATACAAATTAAAAAATTATAGGTTTTGTTTTATAAAAACTTTTTTCTGTCTTTTATTTACACCACTATGGTTTATTATAATTTTTACAGACTGATGGCCAGTTTTTTATTTCATATTTAAATACGCATTTATGAAAATAACATTCATAATAGATTGCTGCAATGTTTTAAAAGTTTAAAACAATTAAAAGAAATATATGTAAAAAATAATATTAACACAAGAAATCCAAATTTCACGCCAAAAAATTTTGATTTTTTTAATGGTCGCAAATTTTTTTTATTACTTTGTTGCGCAAAACAACAAGATAGCTAAAACATATGTACATATGCATGTTAGTTGGCATAACTTAAATAGATTTTAAATGCATAAGTTTGGTCATTTAAATATTATTTAAGTTTCAATAAAGCTAATGAATTTCGTATTTAAATAAACAACATTTAAATACGAAGTCAAGAACTGGCCATCAGTTCCTTTTTCATTTGGTTACTTTTTTAAGAAATTTGGTTGCACAAATTTCTTTGTGCTTTGTGCCCTTTGTGCTACCATATGTTTTTGACAACAACTTGTATATTACACAAACAAAATATGAATGTGTTTGTTGTATTATTGTACAACAACTCCTTATGGGCTCACCTAGTTAAATACACCTTGGTTTCAACAGTTCTATACAAATGCAAATGACGAACAAAAAAATTTTATAGATCACGTTATATGCGAAGTATTACATTATGATACTAGTTCTAATGTTTTTTGTTTAACTGCACATGCACGCTGCGGCAAAACTTACATATGTATGTTCAAACTGCAATAACACACAAATTAAACTCTTTAAACCACAGCTTAGTAATGCGTTTAAATTGCCGATCTCAGTGTTAGACAACACAGTTCCAAAAATAACTCCGAATAGTTTTAAAGGACGACATATTAATTAAATAGATTTTGTTTTGCTGTATGAAATATCTATGTGTCCAAAAATGTCTTAATGATTTTAGATTAATTTTTTAGGGATTTAGCAACCGATCCAATACAAAAGTCAAAATTATTTGCCGGTAAATCTATTTTATTCGATGGAGACTTTAGGCAAATTTTATCTGTTGTTTCACACGGAAGCTGCACTTCTTTCATTGAAAATCGTATCGTTATCTAAACAGAGTTTTGTTCCTTTCATCATTTTATTTTAATACAGAATTTGAGAGCCCTACCTGTATTATTCTACCATGGGTTAAACCCTATAAAAAACTGTATGCGTATATGGTGCTTGGTAGGTTGAAATCAGCCTTGATATTATGAGTACATTATCATCAAACATAATTTTACATAGTGTGTGTGCCAATCGGTAGCGAAGTACTCTGGTATGTAAATTTGTGACACTGCTGTGGTGAATGAAATTTTATTAGCCCTGGGATCTAGTAGAATTTTTTACAGACCTTGTAAACTTTGGATTAAGCAAGGTGTGTTTAACTAGGTGACAGCATTAGGAAAATAATTACAACAACACAAGAACAACAAGCATTTGTGTGGTTTCATTGCGTATGTCAAAAACCAACCCATAAAACAGAAAACGGATACAGAAAATAAAGTAAAAGTATTTTGTATGTATTTTGACATTCGCAAATAATAGTCAGCTGCTGTAATGCTGCCACCTGGTTATACATGCCTCGGGATTAAGAATGTACTAAGATAGTTACAGGGTTGTATTTGAAGTTAATACAGGGTATTAAAAGAATGTTATTCATTATCACAACAGTAGCAATTTAGAAGCCTGGTATCACAAAACAAACTAAGCCACCGCCGTCGTTTTTAAAAAATCCAGCCCTCGCCCAATACATTGAATTTTTACTGCTCTTAAATGTAGTTAGACTGAAACATGGTAGAATAATACGGGTAGAGTCGAAGCGTTGACGGACTTTTTTTTGGGTTCGAGTCTGTCAAAATTTGATTATGTATTACTAACACACACCCACATTGCTAAAAAAGCACACTTTATCACTTGTTTCAAATGCAAATAAGAAAAGGAAAAGAAACTAAATTCTTTATAGAACAGAAAATTCAACCATTTTGCCATTTTTCTTTTGTACTTTTTGACAGCTTCGAACCTAAAAGCATTGCTAATTATAACTTGCGATCGTAATCGCACATCACACTATACAATTTTTCGTTACAGCAGAGAATTTTATTCCATGTGTATACAAAATTTTTTTGGCAGCCAATGGCTTGTAGTCAAATGTTTTGGCTCGCCGCATCAGCAATTTTTTCATCAGCTTTATGTTGTCAAAAAAGATACCATTTGGCACAGCAGGAACATGAAATTTTTTCCTAACGAGTAAATATTTGTTTCACCATAGTATTTTCCTACCGATTGGCACACACCCATAATTGACATCTGCTCAAATCTGCTATGCGAGTCTTACTACCTTGTTGATCTGCCTTGATATGTTAGAACTTTCCAAGACACCTCAACAAGGTATCAGCGATAGCGATAGAGTCTTCTTTGTGGCTGCGACACGTTGCTTGCGACTCGAGTTTGCAGGGTATTAAAAGTCATGATGAAATGATCTCATGATGTTTATCCAAATTCATAAGAAAAACGGCATCAAAAAGCCATATAGAAGATGGTGCAATTTTAAAAGAGCTTATTGAAAATTTTAATAAAAAAATTAACACAAATTGAACAAAAAAAAAAAAAACTTGGATATATTGTAAATTTAACTAGAGATGGAATTGTAAATGACTTCACTCAGCGCTCATATACGCTCACGATAATAACTTTTACTCATGTCCGACCTTATATTTTTGGCTCACTTTCATGCACGGTCACGTGAGTGGAAAAAAAGTTACAACATGTAAACTCACGCTAACGTGATCCGTTCTGCTAGTCTAATGAATAAATTGTTAAAATATGGTACATTATTATTAAAAATAATTTTAATTTATCAAAAAAATTTCTGACACTCGATTCACACAATTAATATTATGACGTCCAATTTTCGACGTCATTTTTTGATTTGTTATGCTGCCTTTAGACACCATGTACATATTTATGCTGCCTTTACAGACTTTGTATTTTACATTGTGTTTGTCAGCTTGAAAATGCATCTGTAATTGCGCATGTTTGTCAAAATTGTACATTTATAGACGGTTTATAATTTTTGCTTCTACACTTGAGTTTTTGGTTTCATCTGACATAACCTATAATAGCTTACAACAGTATGAATTAATGTATTCAAGTAATCAAAAATTTAGTTTGTTTGCAGAATATGTATAAACATTTTTTTTTAAATATATATTCAATACATTTTTAATAATTTGTCGAATCACAAACGCTATGTTCTTGCCGCAATATACAATTGACTTGCAAAACAGCTGACGTCAGATGGTTTGTCAGTTGAAAATAGAACACGCTCTAAATGAAAAAATTTTGCACTGTAAAAGCGGCCTGACATTTACAGAAGCAAATTCTTCTTCTACCAGCTGTTTGGCTTTATATCTATCAGGAGCTGCTAGATCTGCTACTCATTTCCCCACATGCTCGTCGAATAACTTACGCTCCTTGGCAAATATATAGGCATGTTGAAGATTTTTGTGGCAATTTATTATCGCCTCCACTGGACCACACTGAATCGGTCATGGCCACATAAATTAAGCACTCTTCCGCCTTTGCAAGTTTTAACGAGGGCTTTTGCTGTTATTATGTTGTTCTTAATTTCTACTGGTTCTACTACAGCACTAAGTTTTTTTATGTGAACCTGGCTTTCATAGCCAACATCCAGAGGTATTTCAATGTTACGCCAAACCATAACTTGTTGGCCCATATGCAGGTTGATGTCATGGCTTAACATAAAATCGGCACTAATGACAACCTCGTCAACAATAAATACATGTTTGAATGTAATATCGGCAATAGTCACCTTCACTTCAATTTTACCATAGACAGTGGCAGGCTCACCGGTAGCTGTGCGCAGTTGTACATTGCTCAATGGCTCACACTTGCCCTTCACTATATCGGGTCTCATAATTGACTGCGACGCTCCTGTGGCTATGGTAAAAATGTGTTTTTCACCATTGAAGTATCCACTTGCTGTAAGGTTGCTGTTTTTCTGCTGCATCACTGATATGGAGATTATGGGGCCCTCGATTGTGGGAGCTAGCTCTTGGCCAATAGTGCTAGCTCGTTTTAGTTTAACGGTGACTCCTGTGATGTTTGTAGGTTCACCCGCTTATTGTTCCCTGGTGGCGAAACAGATCGTGTTGAACTAGAACTTAAAGACATTAAATGACGCACTGCCATCAAAGCTGTGTTGTTTCTGTTAGAAACTTCTGGAACAACACGCACTGGTACCCCTTGACACTGCAGATTATTAATTTTCGTTTCCAGGTTCTGCCATTTTTCGTCACCAGTAACTTCTAGCTCCGTTATTTTTTTCTCCAGTAAAGAGAGCTTTGGTCAAATTCACTCACAAAGCTCTCTTGTTTATGACTTCAGAAATTTGTTGAAATTTTTTATTAGTGGCTCTAGAATTTCCTTAAACTTCGGGTAGAAGTTTTTCATTGTTGGCTCTGGATGTTTCCTGAACTTCGGTTTTGACGTTATTAACTTCAGCTAGAAGTTTCTCATTGTTGGCTCTAGAATTTGTTTGAACTTCGACTAAAAGTTTTTCATTGTTGGCTCTAGATGATTCTTTAACGTCTTCCATTTTTCCCATCATAGCAGCCAACAATGTGTTCAAATCCAGGGTGCTTGTTGTCTCGCGAGTACATACATACCTCTATTTCCTCTTTTTCGTCTTTGCCCTCAAATTCGTATCTGCTGATGTCGATATCATGCCGCTTGAACTCCTCCATCAGCCTCTTCTGCAACTTAGTTTTATTACTAGTTTTCTATTCCTTTTTGAGTTGTTCAGGAAATCTTTCACTTTTGCGGCTACCTGAGGGCTGCCTAAACGGTATTAAGAATCATTCCTAGGAAGTTCATATGTTCTAAAAAGTTGTTTATTGAGATATTAGCAATTATTTTCTTGAATTTTTAACGGTGTGCTACTTATGGACCTGAACAGTGGAAAAAAAGGTAAAAAATCGATTTTTTTTTAATTTTTTTTGCGATTTTCATCTTGAAGATGAAGATTTTTTATTTTATATTTTCACAATTTTTGTTTTTTCTGACTAGATCTACAACTTTGCGTCAGAAAGTAAACAAAAATTCTGAACGATTTGCAAGATATGAGCCTGAGAAAATGATCAGTAACACCAAGGCCCCAAATCTTAGGGGGCCCATAAAAAATGCATGACCTTAGGCAAAACTGGGAGACACGGGTTTTCTTTTTTGGTCTTTTTTCACGTAGTGGTGTCCGTATATGGTTATTTTTCCATGACTTAAAAAATTACACACAGAGTTATGTAAATGCGTACATATGTTTTTTAATTTTTTTATTATGGGATGAAATCATCGAAAGACTCTGGCAGTGATGGTGTTTGCCAGGAGTGCGAGACTTTAACACGCTAAAACACCCCTTTACACTGACCCAAACGTTCCCCGTGGAACTACCGTAAGGCTTTACATCATGGGGTGGAATAGGTCCTACACCTATATTTACACTATATCGATTCTTCTGCGAATCTCTTCTAACCTACGAAGTTCCAAAAGAACCAATTTCACAAAATCGCATACACACGTCCAGTTATTCAAAGATTCCAACATGATTGGAACTATGTTGTCCAGTCTAAAACTTCTTCTAAATACGCCCTCCCATTAACATATCGTGGACATATGAAGAACACATGTTCGGCATCTTCCACGACATTACCATCACAGCTCGGAGCACTGTCATGTCCGAAACGATACAAGTACTACCTAAAACAACCATGTCCACTCAAAAAATTGTGTAATGTAGAAGTTCAAGTCACTATGTCTCCTTGCTAACCATGTCTTAATGTCAGACATCAGTAAGTTATTCCATCTTCTCTTATCAGTTGATCTCCATCATTCTTGCCACTTCCGTAGGCGCAAATCAGTCACACCATTCGTACCATCCGATACGGCCTCTAGCTCGATGGGTATCATGCAGTTCGGAATGCGCTACATACTCGCATTCCAGCCAGCCTATACATAGGGGATATCTGGCGCACATATGTGGAATATCTCAGTGCACCTCACCATATAGGGGATGCATATAGGATAATACTCCTTACTACACCAGTGAGCAATTTTCTCTGCAGATATTTAGGATCTCTTGTATTCGGCATGATCCGGGACAGTGCTAAGCATGTTTTTGATGCTTTGGAGCCAATATACTGCAAATGCTCATGAAAAGACAGACGACTGGCAATTATGACTCCAAGGTATTTTAAACACTCTTTGGATTCCATGCTACACGTGCCAATATTTAGCCTAATTGTTTCCCTAGTCTTACGACTGTTAATTAAAACTGCTTCTGTTTTATGGTCTGCTAAAGTTGGCCAAGCAGTGGGCCAAGTACTGATCCTTGAGGCAACCCGCCAATGATCTTGCGTCTCCTAATACCCATATTAGTATTCTAAACTAACTCTCTATTCCGGAAATAGTCCTGTATAATTGCCAGTAGATAGCCTGGGATGTCTAATCTAGCTAAGGCATCAACTATATAAAGTTAAAACTACACAATATTCTTTTGCTCCATTTCTCCACCTTTTCCCCCTGATAGCCTGAGCAGCAGTTTCTACTACAACATTGATAGCATCCACTGTTGATCTTGCTTTCCTAAAGCCAAATTGGTTATCTGATAAGCCACGGTTAGCTTCAACATAATCTTCCAATCTCCTACAAATTATGCTCTCTAGCAGTTTGCCACTTGTATCTATTATACACAGCGGATGATAAGAGGGGTCATCTAACGGCTTATTATCCATATTCGGAATGCCATCTAAGCCTGGTGCCTTCTTGTCTTTAAATTTTGAAACAGCACCTTCTATCTCGAAAATCGTAACCGGAAGAATGTCGAAAAATTATGCAGGATACCATTGTTGCCATGTCGGAATTTCCTGTTGGGTAAAGAGATGATCTACAATTCCTTCGAGGATAAGCTCTTCTCTTGGCGGCGATGGACCAAGGCATTTAAGTTTCCAGTTTACATGCAAGGCCCCAAGGATTACTATCTACCTCATCACATACAGTGAGAAGACACCTATTCTCACAATCTTTAACGCTTTCCTTATATCCGTACATAGATGGTGGTATACACTATTCTCAAAACTACCTCGAGTCCTTGTATACAGCCTTCGGCCACTTACACATTCTGATCGCAACCTAGCAATTTCATCATTCCACCAGTAGAGACTGGAGGCTTATTTGGTGACCTATTACGCTTTACCATAGCTACATTACATGCACTTGTGATATAATTTACTAATTGTACTGTCATATCTTCAGCTGAACCATTCTGTTCCGAGTTCTCCATACAAGCTGCGAAGATATACTTCCATCCTGTCAACCCTCGCGTTTGTACAGTCATATGGTGCTGTTCATCTTGTACTGCTATAATTATAGCGCTGTGATCGCTATGAGTATAAATGTCAGATATTCTCCAGTTCACTTGGATTGTGATGCTGCTACTGACAAATGTTATGTCAATCACAGATCCACCATCACCCCTTCTGAAACTTTGTTCAACTCCATTATTCATGAGTACAACATCCTGTGCATTAAAAGCTTCTAAGAGCACTCTGTCTCTTGTGTTTGTCAAGCGGCAGCCCACTCATTGAAGTCACCTGCTATAATTATGGGTTTTCTGGTAGCTGCATCTGGTACTATATTATCGACAATGATCCTCCATAGAATATCTTGGGGGAATATAGCAGCTGTATACTGTAATGCCAGAGATAGTGGCTCGGGCATATCGACATTGTGATGTCATTCTATCTCGAAGTGTTAGCGTGCTGGTGTTCCATATCGGCGGTGTAGCCGTATTATCAGAAACCCAATTTACCGATCCCATGGTTCTATATGACTCACTCAGCACAGCAACATCTACATTTAAATCTTGAACGCTTTGCTTAAGAAGCTCTTGAGCTGCCTCGCAATGGTTGACATTTAACTGGAATAAACGCATTTTGATGCCCTAGTTTTTCTTTTATACCCTAAGTCTTTGTAGCGCTCTTTTGTAGTACGAACAAACTGCACATCCGGTGACATATTCACTAGCGACGTCGGTTCCACTCCTACAAAGCAAGCACGACGGTTTATTGGAACACGTTTCAATTTTATGACCGGTTTTGCCACACCGTAAGCAATTATTTGAAAGGTCCTGCCCATTACAATTTGCGGCTCTATGCCCATAGTCAATACACTTATAGTGTCTTCTTGGTGTTACCTTTTCTCGTATTCAGCATATGACCCTACCAATACGTATTCGCGCTGCCTCTACCAGACGGCTAGCTAAGGTAGCACTTAAACCAATGGTGGGAGTTTGTGTTCCTCCGTACGCTTTCCTTAATGATTTAATTGCAGTAGTCTGCAGACATTTAAAATCGTTGGACTCTTTTATGAGGGCTTCATAGATATCCTTCTTGAGAAGTTACCTAATCTATATCCCTAATCTCGATCCTAACCTTATGGGATAGTGCCTTTACTTCAGCTACCTCAGCTAGTATTTCTTCTACAGTCGACCTGAAATCACTTGTATTTTGGTGCGCGGGCTTACTCAGCTCCAACAATAACTCACCCTTCGCAGTCTTCCTTATATTCTTCACATTTTGACCCAGATTATTCAGCTTAGGGTCTTTCTTTACCTGTCTGAGGATATCAACGTAGGAAGCATCCCCACATATTTTAATAACCAAAGCATTTGGTCGTATTTTCTTCTTTTTAGTTCTAACCCTAAGATGAATCTTAATCCAGTTACCTTGAGTAAAATATCTCCAGTTTTCTGAACTGGCTTATTGGGAGTTATACCCCTCTTCTTAGATTTGTTACCCTTTGGGCTTAGGGTATTATCATCTCTTTTACGCTTTGGGGTTGCACCTATCACAAGGGTCGGCGATTACCGGTTCATCTGTCTGCGTCTGTTTGTTAGTTTATGGTCTCTTTTCACTAACATGTCCACTACTCATCTCATCTATCACTTGCATATATAACGCCTGTATCTCAAGGGACATCCTTACAATAACTTTGAAATCTTATCACCTAATTTCTCCACACTATTATATACCTCACGACTATCAGCAACGCTGTTGGGAAAGATATTAGCTCCACTATTCACTTCTGTAGGAGGTGTTCTCATGATCACCGACTTTTTCACAAATGGGGTTTCAGTGCCTCCCATATTCAACTCATCATATACTCGTACATCACATCTATTTTTATACCCTTCACAAAAAAATTTGGAAAGGGAATATATAGGTTTGTCATTCCGTATGTAATTTCTTCATTATTCATTTAAGACCCCATAAAGTATATATATTCTGGATACTTATAGATAGAGAAGTCGACTGAGCGATGTCCGTCTTCTACATTTTGGTGTAGTTAGAATTGAGGTCAAAACACAACATAGAGAAATAAATTTTATACCATTCTCTTGGAATTTTTCATAAATTTGTTCGGTTTGAAAATAACAGAACTCGGTCCAATAATTAATTAGATATAGCCAAAAGATTTTTTTTATATTTCCTATTCTGTTGTTTTTTTATGGTTCCAACTGTCCTACGGTAAATTTTATGAAGCAGATCTCTTGTATGGAGTTCTACGAAGTTTTAGACTGAAAATAATTGAAGTTGGTCCGTTAACGACTACAATATGAGCAAAAAAATGGCATTCGAAATAATTTTACTTTTAAATTTTTTTGGAAAAAATTGCGTGGGGATTCAATCCAACAACCTACTGGTTGGTAGTCACAATCGCTTCTTGTACACCACAGAGCAGTTGTATTTTTCATAGTAGTTTAAGCGTTTAAGAACATAATATATCTTATTTATTATAAAATACTTAAAAAACTTTTGTTTGTTGAGGGTTTTTAGCTAGTCTATATAAATGCATTTCATTGGTGCTAAAGCCAATTCATCAGTAGACCTTAAACCTAATTTTTAAATGTTTCAAACCTCTTTACTTATACAAAAACTTTTAAAAACTCAATGAGAGTTATAAAAATTACAATAGTATAAGCACAGCAGTAAAGAGAGCTTTGGTCAAATTCACTCACAAAGCTCTCTTGTTTATGACTTCAGAAATTTGTTGAAATTTTTTATTAGTGGCTCTAGAATTTCCTTAAACTTCGGGTAGAAGTTTTTCGTTGTTGGCTCTGGATGTTTCCTGAACTTCGGTTTTGACGTTATTAACTTCAGCTAGAAGTTTCTCATTGTTGGCTCTAGAATTTGTTTGAACTTCGACTAAAAGTTTTTCATTGTTGGCTCTAGACGATTCTTTAACGTCTTCCATTTTTCCCATCATAGCAGCCAACAATGTGTTCAAATCCAGGGTGCTTGTTGTCTCGCGAGTACATACATACCTCTATTTCCTCTTTTTCGTCTTTGCCCTCAAATTCGTATCTGCTGATGTCGATATCATGCCGCTTGAACTCCTCCATCAGCCTCTTCTGCAACTTAGTTTTATTACTAGTTTTCTATTCCTTTTTGAGTTGTTCAGGAAATCTTTCACTTTTGCGGCTACCTGAGGGCTGCCTAAACGGTATTAAGAATCATTCCTAGGAAGTTCATATGTTCTAAAAAGTTGTTTATTGAGATATTAGCAATTATTTTCTTGAATTTTTAACGGTGTGCTACTTATGGACCTGAACAGTGGAAAAAAAGGTAAAAAATCGATTTTTTTAATTTTTTTTGCGATTTTCATCTTGAAGATGAAGATTTTTTATTTTATATTTTCACAATTTTTGTTTTTTCTGACTAGATCTACAACTTTGCGTCAGAAAGTAAACAAAAATTCTGAACGATTTGCAAGATATGAGCCTGAGAAAATGATCAGTAACACCAAGGCCCCAAATCTTAGGGGGCCCATAAAAAATGCATGACCTTAGGCAAAACTGGGAGACACGGGTTTTCTTTTGTGGTCTTTTTTCACGTAGTGGTGTCCGTATATGGTTATTTTTCCATGACTTAAAAAATTACACACAGAGTTATGTAAATGCGTACATATGTTTTTTAATTTTTTTATTATGGGATGAAATCATCGAAAGACTCTGGCAGTGATGGTGTTTGCCAGCAGTGCGAGACTTTAACACGCTAAAACACCCCTTTACACTGACCCAAACGTTCCCCGTGGAACTACCGTAAGGCTTTACATCATGGGGTGGAATAGGTCCTACACCTATATTTACACTATATCGATTCTTCTGCGAATCTCTTCTAACCTACGAAGTTCCAAAAGAACCAATTTCACAAAATCGCATACACACGTCCAGTTATTCAAAGATTCCAACATGATTGGAACTATGTTGTCCAGTCTAAAACTTCTTCTAAATACGCCCTCCCATTAACATATCGTGGACATATGAAGAACACATGTTCGGCATCTTCCACGACATTACCATCACAGCTCGGACTGTCATGTCCGAAACGATACAAGTACTACCTAAAACAACCATGTCCACTCAAAAAATTGTGTAATGTAGAAGTTCAAGTCACTATGTCTCCTTGCTAACCATGTCTTAATGTCAGACATCAGTAAGTTATTCCATCTTCTCTTATCAGTTGATCTCCATCATTCTTGCCACTTCCGTAGGCACAAATCAGTCACACCATTCGTACCATCCGATACGGCCTCTAGCTCGATGGGTATCATGCAGTTCGGAATGCGCTACATACTCGCATTCCAGCCAGCCTATACATAGGGGATATCTGGCGCACATATGTGGAATATCTCAGTGCACCTCACCATATAGGGGATGCATATAGGATAATACTCCTTACTACACCAGTGAGCAATTTTCTCTGCAGATATTTAGGATCTCTTGTATTCGGCATGATCCGGGACAGTGCTAAGCATGTTTTTGATGCTTTGGAGCCAATATACTGCAAATGCTCATGAAAAGACAGACGACTGGCAATTATGACTCCAAGGTATTTTAGACACTCTTTGGATTCCATGCTACACGTGCCAATATTTAGCCTAATTGTTTCCCTAGTCTTACGACTGTTAATTAAAACTGCTTCTGTTTTATGGTCTGCTAAAGTTGGCCAAGCAGTGGGCCAAGTACTGATCCTTGAGGCAACCCGCCAATGATCTTGCGTCTCCTAATACCCATATTAGTATTCTAAACTAACTCTCTATTCCGGAAATAGTCCTGTATAATTGCCAGTAGATAGCCTGGGATGTCTAATCTAGCTAAGGCATCAACTATATAAAGTTAAAACTACACAATATTCTTTTGCTCCATTTCTCCACCTTTTCCCCCTGATAGCCTGAGCAGCAGTTTCTACTACAACATTGATAGCATCCACTGTTGATCTTGCTTTCCTAAAGCCAAATTGGTTATCTGATAAGCCACGGTTAGCTTCAACATAATCTTCCAATCTCCTACAAATTATGCTCTCTAGCAGTTTGCCACTTGTATCTATCATACACAGCGGATGATAAGAGGGGTCATCTAACGGCTTATTATCCATATTCGGAATGCCATCTAAGCCTGGTGCCTTCTTGTCTTTAAATTTTGAAACAGCACCTTCTATCTCGAAAATCGTAACCGGAAGAATGTCGAAAAATTATGCAGGATACCATTGTTGCCATGTCGGAATTTCCTGTTGGGTAAAGAGATGATCTACAATTCCTTCGAGGATAAGCTCTTCTCTTGGCGGCGATGGACCAAGGCATTTAAGTTTCCAGTTTACATGCAAGGCCCCAAGGATTACTATCTACCTCATCACATACAGTGAGAAGACACCTATTCTCACAATCTTTAACGCTTTCCTTATATCCGTACATAGATGGTGGTATACACTATTCTCAAAACTACCTCGAGTCCTTGTATACAGCCTTCGGCCACTTACACATTCTGATCGCAACCTAGCAATTTCATCATTCCACCAGTAGAGACTGGAGGCTTATTTGGTGACCTATTACGCTTTACCATAGCTACATTACATGCACTTGTGATATAATTTACTAATTGTACTGTCATATCTTCAGCTGAACCATTCTGTTCCGAGTTCTCCATACAAGCTGCGAAGATATACTTCCATCCTGTCAACCCTCGCGTTTGTACAGTCATATGGTGCTGTTCATCTTGTACTGCTATAATTATAGCGCTGTGATCGCTATGAGTATAAATGTCAGATATTCTCCAGTTCACTTGGATTGTGATGCTGCTACTGACAAATGTTATGTCAATCACAGATCCACCATCACCCCTTCTGAAACTTTGTTCAACTCCATTATTCATGAGTACAACATCCTGTGCATTAAAAGCTTCTAAGAGCACTCTGTCTCTTGTGTTTGTCAAGCGGCAGCCCACTCATTGAAGTCACCTGCTATAATTATGGGTTTTCTGGTAGCTGCATCTGGTACTATATTATCGACAATGATCCTCCATAGAATATCTTGGGGGAATATAGCAGCTGTATACTGTAATGCCAGAGATAGTGGCTCGGGCATATCGACATTGTGATGTCATTCTATCTCGAAGTGTTAGCGTGCTGGTGTTCCATATCGGCGGTGTAGCCGTATTATCAGAAACCCAATTTACCGATCCCATGGTTCTATATGACTCACTCAGCACAGCAACATCTACATTTAAATCTTGAACGCTTTGCTTAAGAAGCTCTTGAGCTGCCTCGCAATGGTTGACATTTAACTGGAATAAACGCATTTTGATGCCCTAGTTTTTCTTTTATACCCTAAGTCTTTGTAGCGCTCTTTTGTAGTACGAACAAACTGCACATCCGGTGACATAGTCACTAGCGACGTCGGTTCCACTCCTACAAAGCAAGCACGACGGTTTATTGGAACACGTTTCAATTTTATGACCGGTTTTGCCACACCGTAAGCAATTATTTGAAAGGTCCTGCCCATTACAATTTGCGGCTCTATGCCCATAGTCAATACACTTATAGTGTCTTCTTGGTGTTACCTTTTCTCGTATTCAGCATATGACCCTACCAATACGTATTCGCGCTGCCTCTACCAGACGGCTAGCTAAGGTAGCACTTAAACCAATGGTGGGAGTTTGTGTTCCTCCGTACGCTTTCCTTAATGATTTAATTGCAGTAGTCTGCAGACATTTAAAATCGTTGGACTCTTTTATGAGGGCTTCATAGATATCCTTCTTGAGAAGTTACCTAATCTATATCCCTAATCTCGATCCTAACCTTATGGGATAGTGCCTTTACTTCAGCTACCTCAGCTAGTATTTCTTCTACAGTCGACCTGAAATCACTTGTATTTTGGTGCGCGGGCTTACTCAGCTCCAACAATAACTCACCCTTCGCAGTCTTCCTTATATTCTTCACATTTTGACCCAGATTATTCAGCTTAGGGTCTTTCTTTACCTGTCTGAGGATATCAACGTAGGAAGCATCCCCACATATTTTAATAACCAAAGCATTTGGTCGTATTTTCTTCTTTTTAGTTCTAACCCTAAGATGAATCTTAATCCAGTTACCTTGAGTAAAATATCTCCAGTTTTCTGAACTGGCTTATTGGGAGTTATACCCCTCTTCTTAGATTTGTTACCCTTTGGGCTTAGGGTATTATCATCTCTTTTACGCTTTGGGGTTGCACCTATCACAAGGGTCGGCGATTACCGGTTCATCTGTCTGCGTCTGTTTGTTAGTTTATGGTCTCTTTTCACTAACATGTCCACTACTCATCTCATCTATCACTTGCATATATAACGCCTGTATCTCAAGGGACATCCTTACAATAACTTTGAAATCTTATCACCTAATTTCTCCACACTATTATATACCTCACGACTATCAGCAACGCTGTTGGGAAAGATATTAGCTCCACTATTCACTTCTGTAGGAGGTGTTCTCATGATCACCGACTTTTTCACAAATGGGGTTTCAGTGCCTCCCATATTCAACTCATCATATACTCGTACATCACATCTATTTTTATACCCTTCACAAAAAAATTTGGAAAGGGAATATATAGGTTTGTCATTCCGTATGTAATTTCTTCATTATTCATTTAAGACCCCATAAAGTATATATATTCTGGATACTTATAGATAGAGAAGTCGACTGAGCGATGTCCGTCTTCTACATTTTGGTGTAGTTAGAATTGAGGTCAAAACACAACATAGAGAAATAAATTTTATACCATTCTCTTGGAATTTTTCATAAATTTGTTCGGTTTGAAAATAACAGAACTCGGTCCAATAATTAATTAGATATAGCCAAAAGATTTTTTTTATATTTCCTATTCTGTTGTTTTTTTATGGTTCCAACTGTCCTACGGTAAATTTTATGAAGCAGATCTCTTGTATGGAGTTCTACGAAGTTTTAGACTGAAAATAATTGAAGTTGGTCCGTTAACGACTACAATATGAGCAAAAAAATGGCATTCGAAATAATTTTACTTTTAAAATTTTTTGGAAAAAATTGCGTGGGGATTCAATCCAACAACCTACTGGTTGGTAGTCACAATCGCTTCTTGTACACCACAGAGCAGTTGTATTTTTCATAGTAGTTTAAGCGTTTAAGAACATAATATATCTTATTTATTATAAAATACTTAAAAAACTTTTGTTTGTTGAGGGTTTTTAGCTAGTCTATATACATGCATTTCATTGGTGCTAAAGCCAATTCATCAGTAGACCTTAAACCTAATTTTTAAATGTTTCAAACCTCTTTACTTATACAAAAACTTTTAAAAACTCAATGAGAGTTATAAAAATTACAATAGTATAAGCACAGCAGGCTTTGAAACTTATTCAAAAATCCCAACAAACAAATTATTATATTCGATATGAATCTATTTTATTTTCTTTACTAGTTTCAAATACTCGCGAGCCAAAACTACTCTTCGTTGGAACTCTGCCCGCTAGTGTTTGGAAGTGCTGCTGGTACAGGAGCCTGGTCCAACAACAACCTTCGCACACTCTAACAACTAACTACTCTAGCGTTCCTCTCAGATGAGATTCGCCTTTGAAACGATGTTTAATGGCAACCTCCAATCGTATCTACTGAGAGGTTGCGGTCAAAGAAGGGATATTGAGCCCAGGAGCCAGTTCCCAATATCAATTCTTGCTCCCAACGGCTGTAGTAATATATTAAGACCAGGAGCCTAAATCTTAATATATGTTCTTACCCCAGCGAGCACAGCACGCAAACTGATTTTTGCTTTGTAATGAATGACTCGCCTTTTATACACAATCTGTAAAACGCACATTGGTATACAATCACACAAACGCGAAATAACAACCCGAGTGTGTGTGTAAAACATACAGTGTGTTGTTTTTCTCTCTCTATGTGTATGATCGTACACATCAGTGTTGGGCGGTTATAGTTATACGCTAATAGTACCAAATTAGTAAAAGGGTAGCCAGATAAAGGATCAACTAAACATATTGTTTCTTACTATGAAATAATAATAAAATATAAAGTATAAAAACCATTCATTGGTCAATTTTATGCCGTAGCAGTATAAATGTGAATATTGTAATAATATTGTATATAAGGTAATTCATTGTTATATAAAGTATAAATGTGTAAATAAAAATTCATTGTTGAGAATATTAAGGAAACAAATTCATACCGTTGTGGCCGAAAACGAGCTGGTGACTTTGGCCGTCACAATCAAATAAAAACGTCGACAACATACTGAATTCATTATATAATTATTTTATCGCTGTGCAAAATCCTATCTGATAACATATTGGATATTTTTGAAAAATAAACCTTTTGTCGTTCATGAAATTGGAAAAAACGCAAAAATTAAAAATAAAATATTATAAATGCGATTGTGCCCTGGTTTTTTAAATAAATTGTGGGACAAACTTTTTCAAATAAAAAGTAAAAGTAATAAAAACAACTAAAATGTATCGAAAATTCTAAAAAATAGCATTTTGTTTTGTTCAGGATTCGAAACCGTGCCATTATTATTATTTTTTTAATTTTTGATACATTTTAGTTATTTTTATTACTTTTACTTTTTATTTGAAAAAGTTTGTTCTTTTTTTAAGAATTTTTGATAGCTTTAAATTAAAAGATAATATTGGAACATTTTTTAATCATTAGACTAACAGACTTATGTAATAGTTGGCGATCTTTTTAATCAATTTTGGGAGAATTTAATCATTTTAAATCTTTTCTTACGTTTCAAATCATTTCTTTGTTTAGTCGATGACCACTGGTTTTTTGAGAAAGACGTTGAAACACTTCTTGGATGTGTGAAAAATTATATAAGTGCTAATAAGGGGATGTTAGTATTTTTATAATGCACCCCAGGCAAGAAAGTGTTACAAATTTGTTACGAAATTCATAATTTATGGCTGACTTCATAAACGCAGTTTGCAAAGCAACACTAGAATGCCTTGTAAACTCATGCTTCCAGTGTTGCTTTGAAAGCTGTGTTTATGAAATCAGCCTATACTATGAAATAGAGATTAGAACCAATAATGCGTGATTGTGATTAATTTTTTGTTTCCATCACGTGAGGGTGCATCCCTAAAACGGTGAGTGGCAATTTTTTTTGCTTTAATGTAATTTTCTCCATTTAAATTATTTTTTAAAATATATATTTTTTCGTATTTCGTGGACGCGAATTGTCGTGATTGTGACTTCTTTCGTCACTCCATACTATGGTGAAGGGTATATAAGATCCGGCACAGCCGAATATATCTCTCTTACTTGTTATTTATATCATTTTTGTTCATGCTAATGGGTTCAAACTCAAAGCCGGTATCTCCATTCTAATGTGCAGTCACGTTTGCAAGCAGTGAGGTCCATGCGAGGGTTGACGAAGAGATCTTATGGATCTTCCTGCCAGAGCCAGATCCGTTCTAATCGGGGAGAGACATCCGAAGCTGCACCAGCAACTTAATGATGACGAACTTCAAACGTACTTTGAGACTTGCCAAGTTTTAAAAGGACGGGGCAGTTGTGGCATTAGCCTGGGAGCCATTTCAGTAAAATTTCACTTCTACATACTCAGGTCCCAGAATACAGCAACCGTCAGCACAGGGTTACATCAATTCAATTTCGTAATTCCAGGAATGCCATAACTAATACCGTACTGGACTTGGTCTTAATGCTTTTCAGCGGGGGCGAGAAAGGCATCCGCCCTTAATACGGGTTCGGATGATGTTCAGGGACTTGCCCAATATGGGTAAAGTCAGGCTGTCTTTGGGTGCCAAATACAAAAAGGCCACCACAATAACACAGGTATGCAGGGCATCTAACTAGAGCACTTTGCATCCTGTGATAGCTCAGAGGCCGCGAGGTCGTTACTCCCGTTATCTTCATTAGAAGATACCCTTGCGGGTAATGCATACATATGTGTATACAAACATATGTATGTGTGTATTACTATGTATGTACGTAGGACAAAACAATTGTTATTTTTGTGGCACGTTCCATTTTTTGGGTTTTTTGTGAGCTTAGGTTTTTCCTATATGTCATGGTTTTTTGAAGGTTAATGCATATGGGTTTTTTCGGAAGGCAATAAAATATGTAAAAATCTTTTATTATTGAGTCGTGTAAACGCTAGAGTGGTTTGCTGACGTTTGTTCTCAACTCCTCCGAAAACATTGGTCTTTGTCTATAGAAAAAGGAAGTTCAAAGAAAATAAAAATTTTGTCAAACGAATGATTTAGTTTATTAAAATAAAATAACTTTACTAATTTTATTAGGGTGATTGATATTGTCATTAAATGCTTTTTGATGCTAGACAATTTTAGAATTTTCTTACAAATATAAAAAAATTTCTATGTATTCTTAACATAACAAAAATGAAAAGGCAACTTATTTCCTTTACAATAAATACACTTTTTTGTTGAAAAATTAACTTAAGAACACAAATTTAAAATCTTTTTTTACGTTTGTGAATAGAAATAATATTAGAAATAAAACAAATTAATTCCGAATAGATATATGAGAACTAAATTTATTTCTAAGCAACATGACTAAATAAAAACCAAACGAAATTCCTTAAGAAGGAATAATATTATATATTTTAAGTTCTTTCTAAATATCTTGAATAAGAACATTCATACTGCACAGCTATGAAATAAATATACAATGTGTTTCGACAAAAGATCCGTCATAAGAAATTTTGCGTGTATATGGTGCACCTTCTTTAGTTTATATTCTTTGCACAAACCAAACACTATTTTGTTCTAGTATTCCGTATATTAGTTTCTAATAGTAACAAGTACTGCACGTATATAAATAAAATAAATTAATAATATCATTAAAAAAAAGATTCTCAAAATTCCTATTAGCAAAAAACATCAATGAAATTGCCAAAAACAATTCACGTAAATATCATATTTATGCATTAAATATCTGTGGCAATAAATAATAATGGCTTAAGTTTACGTACATAAGTTTTTTTTCATTTTATTACATATTCTTATTCTCTTCTTCAAAATGTATCACTCAGCTAAATTTCATTATTAATAAAACTATAGGCATTAATATTTTAATTTAAGTCTTTTTGGAAAATAATACATAAGCCATAACATCTTAACTCAACTTAATTTTTTCAAGGTACCTATATCAATATTAAAATGTTTGATCATTAAAACTTATAAACACTTAAGTTCAATGACCAACAGCTCATTCAAATTATTCCTCATAAAAAACATTATATTTAAGTAAGCTTTTATAATAAGAAAACCTCCTTTAATTTTGTATACTTAAGTAAACATGAGTTCTTATAAAATATTTATTTATTTATTATTATTATTATTTAGCCTTTCAATATAGTAGCTTAAGTTCACTTAAGTTTCTATTTTTCTGACAATGGATTTTTTCATAACATCTTAACTAAAAAACAACGAATATTAACAAATAAAACGTTTTTTTTATAAAATTACCAATTCTGTTTTAAAAAATTTCCATCTTCTTCTGTGGCTAAAAAGTTTATATTAAAACCAAATAAATTTATTTTAGACAAAACCCTTAATATCTCAAAATACGAAATTTCAACTTAAGCCATTATTTTTGTGTGTTATGTTTGAAAATATTTTTCTTTCTTTTCCTCCTTTCTTTGGTCAAACACACCTGTTCCAACAGAAGGTATTAATGATGAAACAGAGAAAACTGCAACTTCAGGCTAATCAATGTTTTCCATACAGTTTGACATAAAATTATTCCAGAGAATGTTGTCATGAAATAGAATCTATTTTAATTTTACAGCGTTTTTTCTTATACTCTAAATTTTAGACACTCATTCTCTCAACAATGTTAACGTGTTTTCATGAAATCACATACATTTTCATACGAAAAATGCAAACAAAAGAGAGAATCGATTTCGTTATGGGCCACCAAGCGATTGTTCCTGAAGTTGCCGAGTTGTTCTGTTTCATCATTTTCTATACATTTTTAAACATTCAATAATTCAAATAATATATAAATGCTTGCTGTAGAAGTTAGCATTGTAACGAGGTATTCCTATGTTCAACCATTATCAAAAGAATTTCATACACATTCAAAACATACATGCAAACGATATGAGTCGTTTTTGTGTCACTAAGAGGACATGATAGAATAATATCATGTAACAGGCATTTCATTCATTTTTGTATTTCCACACATTTAACTCTCTTTAGCTCTCACTGGCTGTTGAAAATTTGAATGAATGTTATTTTGTTGTGGGCAGCCAAACAAATGAATGTACTCACGCTGCCTTTTATTACACATTTCCTTCGTCACTTAAACAGTCCACCAACAACAAAAACACATCTGAAAAATACTGCTTATTATGACTTGCATGAAACTGAACTCAAACCCACCACTGGATTTCTAGTAGAGATGGGCATCGCTCACGTGATTGGCGTGAATCATACGTGATCACGCGTAATCATGCATGGTCGTGAGCAGTTTTTTGTGTCAATCACGCGCGCGTGCATGAGCGTGAGTATAAAAAACTTAACGTGAGTGAGCGTGTATGTGTAGAGTTTTTGCGTGATTGTTTCGTTAATTTTTCGATTTTGGAATTTCTTTCATATTTTTAATAGCTACGTGATTTTCAATTTTGTCGTGAAGACGTAAAACGTTGTGCCGATATATATTAATGTGCTGATGTGAATGAACGAGTCAAAGTAGCAGAATAAGTCCGAGTTTCGACTGGCGAACATTTGGAAGAAAAACATCTGCAATTCTTTTTCGTTTTTTCATTCGCGTTCACACAGACGAACAAGACCTAGAAATTTTAAGTTTTTGGGAAAAAGCAAAAGATCTTCCAATTCTGCGAAAACTGGCCAAACAAATACTGTGTGTACCATCCAGCTCAGCTACAAGCGAAGGAGTTTTTTGAAAGCCAGGAAGAATACTTGAAGAGATGTGAAAAAGACTTCACGGGAACAATTTTGACAAAATTTTATTTCTGCATAAATCTATTTATCTATTATATATTAACGCTAAAGTACAAGATTCTACTTTATCTTAATATTTTACACAGATTGCTTATGAGCTACAAAATGAATGATTTTAATCAAAATATTTTAAATGTGCATAATTTTAAATTTCACTTCAAAACTTCCAAATAAAAGAAAATTTATATTTTCTTTAAGAATTTTCAATTGTATTCAATTGTCAAATTTAATTTTAACTACAAAATTTTAAATCGCATGATACATATGCATATACATACATACATATGTATAAATCCTGCCTGAGAACACTACATTCGTACGAGTTTTCACATTAATATATACGAGGGCGGTTCGGAAACTTCTTAGCCTTGCACAAAAAGCGCGGTATAAACAGAAAAAAGTTAAGTGTTTTGGAAACTTCCATCTCTGCTATGAACACATGTTAAATTTTGTTTCGATCTAACAACTCCTTCATATAGAAACAGGTGTTCACAAAAGACGCATCCGCGATTTTTTTACAATGGAAAAATTAGAAATGCGTGGTGTCATTAAATATTTACATAAAAAAGGTTTATCGGGACAAGAAATTCATAATGATATGGTGAATGTGTTAGGTGAAAGTGCTCCTTCATATTCAACAGTAAAAAATTGGGTTGCTGAATTTAAACGTGGTCGTACAAGCATTGAAGATGAACCACGTAGTGGACGTCCAAAAACAGCAACAACAACAGAAATTGTAGCCAAAGTGCATGATATGGTATTAAATGATCGACGAATAAAAGTGCGTGAAATAGCTAATATCATGGGCATCTCAAATGATCGAGTCCATTTAATTTTGCATGAAGAACTAAAGATGAAAAAACTATCGGCAAGATGGGTGCCGCGTTTGCTCAGTGTCGGACAAAAAAGAGTTCGACAGACCACTTCACAGCGGTGTTTGGACATGATAAAGCGTCATTCTGTTGATTTTTGGCGTCGATTAATAACTGTTGATGAAACGTGGGTCCACCACTACGCACCTGAAACCAAAAATCAATCGAAACAATGGGTGGATGCTGGTGGAAGTGCTCCGAAGAAGGCGAAGACAGTGAAATCGGCTGGTAAGGTTATGTTCACTGTATTTTGAGATGCACACGGAACATTGCTCATCGATTATCTTAAAAAAGGATCCACAATCACAGTAAAGTATTATCGTGCATTATTGGATCAATTGATTGATGCAATCAAGAAAAAACGACCACATTTAAAGAAAAAAGTGCTCTTTCTTCAAGACAGTGCACCGCTTCACACAGCATCAGATACGATGCTAAAATTACATGAAATACACTTCGAATTGGTTGATAATCTACCTTATTCTCCTGATTTAGCTCCCAGTGACTTTTACCTGTTCCCAAATCTAAAAAAAAATCCTGGCTGGGAAGCGTTTTACCTCAAATGAAGATGCAATTACAGTTGTGAACCACTACTTTGAAGACCTTGAGGAAAACTATTTTAATCAAGGGATAGAATTGCTAGAAAAGCGTTGGACTAAGTGTATTGAAGTTTCAGGAGATTATATTGAAAAATAAAAATATTTTTGAAAAACTAACTATTCTCTTTCATTGATAGGCTAAGAAGTTTCCGAACCGCCCTCGTAAAAAATTTTTTGGTCTCAAGAGAGGTACCTTCAACTTACGCATGGTGTTTAGTGGGATATAAGTTATAATTTTTTAGCAGGTATTTGTTGAGAAATAATTGATCACAAAGTTTTGTAACGGATTAGTCTTCATTAACACTAAAGTAACGATATGAATACCCAAAAATGGTTAATTTCTGGTATGAAATTAGATGATCTGAATTTGATGTAGGATTTGATAATAATTTGTGCATTAATGATTGTCGAAATACATTTATTTTATTTATACAATTATATATCTAGTCTAAAATTCCTTAAAAAAATTATAAGAAATAAGTTGGATCGCTTTCAAAAAATTTTGTTTGGTGGACTGTTTCTAGGACTTATCCGTATATCAAAATTGAAAAATTGTATTTCAAAACTAACAAATTGTTTTAGAAAAGTATATTTCTCAGTTAAACATAATTTTCCTCTTTTATTGTAGAATTTTCTTATTGTATATTAGATTTTTCTATTTGCATTCAGAAATTTTAATGTATAAATACTTATAGGTTGTGATTTTTTCGTGAGTATTTCGTAAGCGTGAGTTTTCCACTCAGGTGAGCGCCAACCAACAACACCGACTGAAAAATATTCATTTACTCGTATTGCAAAGCATAAATTTTCAGCAAAACGTTCACGAACAAATTGATGCGTTGGTTCGCAATGACATTCTGGGCTTTTCATGGCCAGAAACAAAAAACCTGCATTTGCATTAACTTCCTGTTATTCCTTTTGAAAAATAAAACACTGTTCACAAACTATTTTAGCACATTTTATTAACTATTAAAAGTTCATAAATTTTAAACTCCTTACAGTTAAATAATTTAAGTTATATACATTTTTCACAATATTTAAATAAAATTACTTATTTTAAACTACTATTATATTCTGGTATATGATGGAAATTTATAGATTTCAAATTGCGCGATGTGAAGAAACAAATTCTTATTCTTATTGATGACTTATTGGTTTGAGGAATATATTTAATTCGAACTTATATCCAATTCGACGATATAGATTCACGTTCATTTTCCGAAATCGCACGATTTAATATCGATTGATTTCTATCACATAACAGAATATTGAAGCCAAAAACACAAGTAAAATAATTTCTTTCTAATAATTTTGAAAACATTTCAGTTGTGCATTGTAACTTTGATTAAATAGTTGTTATATTATTATTTTTATTCACTCGCGTTTAATGTTATTTTTTTAAATACATATTTTTATTTAAAGAAATTCTTCAAAATAATGAGTTTAGAAAGTTAAATATCTTAAGAAGAAAAACTTTTCATTTAACTATTTATCTTACAATACATAATAACAAATAAATCAATCACATTCATATTGTTAGACTCATTTATATTTTATAGTGAGCAAAAAATATATATGAGAAAAACTTTTAGTTACATAAATAAATGCATATAGCACAGGCCTACGCTTTAAATTTTTTTTAAGTTGTTTTAACTTTGATCACTAATTTTTATTATTCATATATTTTAGCTTTCTTCTATCACGTATATTTTTTGTGCGATCGCGGTTTTAATATTTTATTCATATTTATTTATTATGTCAAATGTTTCTTAAAAGGAATGATGGGGCACATGCCCCACATTTTTCCGAACTTTACCTTCAAATTATAAACACAAATTTATTTTATTAATCTATACGAACTTGTCTTTTTGTTGACTACAACGTTCTAATATGTCGTGGAAAAGTCGCAAGGATTTTCGGAATTAAGTCCGTTCAGTTTTTACAATTTGCAGTGCAAATATTACAATAAAAAAATTTTACAAAATAATTGATCAAAATAAACATATCAACATACGAATAAAACTACATAACGTTAGAAGTTCTAGAATGATACGCCGACACGTACTCTTAAGGTCTATATTGGACGGAACAATATATTTTATAATTTTTTTTGTGCTGAACTTAAATTGTTTTTTATTACCTCATAGGGCCTTCTCAAAAGATCATTTTTTACAGAACTATAAAAAAATTAAAAATGTTTTTTTTTTATTGAACATTCCAAGAAAACATTTTTTAATATTAATATTAAATGATCTAAAACTTCCAGTTATTTTATCAATATTTTAGTATATTTGCAGCAGATTTGTTTTTTATAACAATTTGCTTTTTGTGGTCTTTTTGTCGTACTTAGCGAAACAAATTGAAATTTTTTACCAAATGTTAAACTTACAAAGACAATACTGCAGTTAGTTAATTTTCAAATACATTGCAGTTGCCTCGAGATGTCCGGAAATGTACTCCCATAAAATTAAAGCAAAAAGGTAATTTGAATAGATTAGTTGTCTATACAACGTTTTACTGCTTTAAGTTTCAGTTCGGAAAAATATGGTAAAAAATAGAGAAATATTCAGGCATGTTCTACAAAAGTAGTGAAATTGAAATATGAAAAGTAAACTTTCCATTTTTGATATTCTGAAAAGTAGAGTATCCGGTATGTTCTACATTCCACTTTGAAGTGGAATTCAATTGAAATTACTTCAATTTGAATTTTTTATGTTCTGCATTCTTATTTTTACATTAAAATTTAAATATTCAACACAAATATACTCTACTTTTCCAGAACATCAAAAATGGAAAGTCTACTTTTCATATTTCAATGTCATTACTTTTGTAGAACATTCCTGTATATTTGTATAGAATATTGAAATTCAAATGTAAAAATAAAGAATACAGAATGTAGAACATACCGGAATGTTAATAGCAAAAACCCGCGATTGTGTGAAAAGTATAAGTAATAGAAAACAAACAACGGAAAATAATAGTGTCCGAAAGGTACAAAAATTACCTTCAAAATACAGCATTCGAGTTCGTAGAAGATGCTAAAAACAATTTATTGCAATTACTCCCGAAATAATTAAATTTATTCGTTGCTTCATTGATCACGTACATATGTACATATTCTGATACATATGTTCATGTTTGTTTTTTTTTTGGAACAATCTCAAAATTCTTTGAGCATATTTGGTTCATATGCACTTTTATAAGGAAATTAATTAGGTAAATGATTTAAAAAACATACGTAGTGCTGATATGTTTTATTAGAATTTTTAAATTTTGGACGATCTTTGGTCAGACACTAGAAAGTGGTGTTTTATAATTTAAATAAAATATAAGAATCACTGATGAAACTTTTTTCATGTAGGCCTGTGTAATTTACATATTTCTGTATAAAACGGTTCTACAAATTTATGTATGTATAAAGACCTTTATCATGTTGTGTAAAGCTTAACACTTTTTAACAATACGCTTTAAGGGAAAGCAAATTCATACCATGTTAACTCGGGTTGTATTTCATCATGCTGTGTTTTAAAAATATATTTTTGGTATACCTATTTTCTGGTTTTCAAATCGCCTTGAGCTATTTATTTTACAGCAGTTTTATTTTATCTAGTATGAATTTTCCTTCAGCTCTTGAGAAAACTTTAATATTTTTGTTTAACCAAAACATATGACTTCATATACGCTATTAATGAACTGATATCAGTTTTATTACATATTTTCATTAAATCAACTTGTACTATACGAAATTTCTTAAAATCTGAATAAGGAACGAAACAAACAGATAATCAATGCACTCTTAACAGAATAGCCTCACCAAGAATAAAAAATAAAGTTTCACAATTTTTATTTATTTTAAAAGTTGATGTGCCCTTTGATTTGCAACAGCTATTCTCGCCTCGTTTGATTCGCCCTGAAAGAATATAAATATGTATGTATATAAAATAGGAACCGAGTTGAATAAAATTATGATTACTTTTCTGTTGATTCTGTCTATTTGTCTATTTTGATTTTCAAGTTCTGATCCCATGTCCAAGGCCATATTTCGGAGATTTCCAATCATTGTATTTACTTGGCCCATATTTTCTTCCATTTCATCCTCTCGCGCATCATTTGTTATTCTAAAAAGAAACAAAAATTGGATTACAAAACAAAATTATGAAATTCATTTTATGTTTTCGGTGGCCTTACAAAAAATATATACATATCTAAGGCCACCCACCATCTACCCAGCGCTGCCAGTAATATTTTCATAGAAATCTTGTAAATAAAAACGTCAATATTAAAAAAAACTCGTCAAAAAAGCGTCACTCAAAAATCTTCTGTTTTATACAACAATCTCACTTAAAAATTAACAATGCAACAGAATTATTAAAAACAACAAAACCTTTAAACATTTTATTCAATTCAAAGCAAGATTTGAAGAGATTTTGTGTCGAAAATAAACGTTAGTTTTTTGTATGATTTGTTTTATATTTTAATTTAAATAGAAATTCATAGAATATACTATTCTACAGTTTTTCATAAACGTGCAATTCATGTGTAGAGTCGAACTAATTTTTTGATTTATTCGATTTTATTACAATCATATGTACATATAAAGTACGTAGGAAGGACATATGATATTGATTTAAATTGGGTAATTACAAAATAAAAATACTAAACATACATATCATAGTTATGTTTTTCTATATTTTTTGTAATGCTAACATTGTAACATTCAGAGGAATTATTTTTTAAATAATCTTTTAAAAAAAGAATCCCCTCAAGGGTTCCTGTTTCTAATGAATTTCGTATCTTGGTTCTATTAAGATTATTTTTTCTAAATATTCTTTCAACATTAGCTGAAGAGTTTGGCAAAGTCATTAAGTTATTTAAAAATTCACATAAATTTGGAAAAACAGGTTTGTTGTTTGATATATTAATTGACTTCCCTCTACATTTAATGAGCTGTCTCCAGAAGCCAAAACACTTAGTTCTCTTATTTCATGCTCAATATCTTGATATTTTTCCTTAGAAAATAGATTAGGAAAACCTTTTAATAAAGGTAGAATTTCGGAGTTTTTTTTAAATTGAAATTTTTTATAATTTTGTCATTCAACGTAAAATGATACACAATTATCAATAAATTTCAACATCATTTGTATATTGTCTTAACATTTCTTTTACATACACACCAATATAAACTTTTTCCTTTTTTAAACAAATTTTTACGGTTATGGTAATCAATTTGATTTAGAGGCGTATTTCATCATCATTTCAATCATTTACTAGAAATTTATTAAAACATTTTCAAACAAAAATTTGAATTTCACAATTGTACAGTTGGATCTAAAATATTCATGAATCGGGAACTTCGTGTAGGGATGCGTGATATACATCAATGCATCGAAAACAATGATATTTGCTATTCGATTTACCATCGAATTAAACCGATACAACGGTTACAGTCGATATTTTACAATACATCGATGTATTTTATTTTATGCATCGAATAAACTCCTCATACATTTATTTTTTATTTAAAATATACCTCAATGTTCTTAGCGTTTGCACTGAACCAAAAATCTACCTAAATACTGCAAAATGAGGTTTATAATTGAAGAAATGTACAGCATACAAAATCCTTATTCAAGCTTACGGGCATTTTTCATTAAAAGCAAAAATTTTAGTAAATATTTATAAAGAAGAAACTTCTTCAACTTCACTATTACCTCATCGTTGTATATGTAACGAAGTTTTGTTTAAATTGAGTAAGAAACTAGCCAAATAAACTAATTATTTTAGTTATATTTTATTAATATTGAATAATTTTTATTCATCTTAACTACAAAACATAGTTATTTTTAATAATTTATTATTTACATTGTCCGATTATTATTCAAATGAAATAAATTTGTTATTCATATTAAAGAAATATTAGTTACTTTAACTGCTATCTACTGTTTATTTTCTAAGCCCCAGTAAGAATCTTTACTTTCACAGTTTCATATTATACAAAAATTTTGTAAACAGTAGTTGAGTGCATAATATGTATAAGCTGTTGTATTTTCAAAACTTTAGCACATACAATCAACACAAAGTTTATAAAATAAAATTTAAGAAATCGACACAACAGTGTGTAGATCTTATGAACTCTTTTATAGTTTACAAACTTACTCCATGGAGTGACCATCATTACCTAGTACACAGAAACTGGAAATCAAATAAGTACGAAGAAAGTATTTCTGATGAGTTGTCGGTCTACTTGAGAACACCAGTTCGCGGATTAAAAGAAAATCCCTTAGAAGTATGGGCTAACTATAAACAGCAGTTGCCGAAATTGTATAAAATTGCCTATAAATATTTAACTATAGCGGCCAGATCTGACATACTTTTTTCAGATTGTGCAGCAATTGTAAATCTAAGTGGAAAATTAACCGTGGCACTATTCCTACAATATTTTGATAAAGAAATGCATTTCAAATATTTCAATACTTTATGGTAATCTAAAGAACATATCAGTGCAAAACAATTAAGAGCATTTGTACCGTTCTATATTTTCTCAGGTTATCATACCGTTCCCTCCCGGATTTAATATTACTGGTCCGCCCAAACTACATTGGGTGTGTCCATCGTCAAACAATGTATATCGCGTCAAATGTTTAAAAAAATTCAACGTATTTTTCATATGATAGACAACAAAGAAATGGATGTTTTTTTTAGGATTAATCGGTGAGAAATTTATGTTCAAAAGGATGTCGATTGGAACTAAAATAATTTCAACCACCATGGCGCTGTATGAAGAGGCTCTGAAAACGCTAAAAAACAACAACATGCATTTCTACACACACGAGGTAAGTGATAGTAAAATTTTCAAGATGGTGCTGTTTGTCTTCCCCGACAGACGAACACAGCTATTATGGAGGAATTTCAAGGTACGTACAACATTACTCCTGTAAGCGTTAAAGAAATTATTACCAAAAGATCAAACGAAGATGACACACTGTATCTGATCGAATTTGACAGGCAACACGTTTCAAAACGTGAAATTTTAAAAATCAGATTTTTCTGTAATATTGCTGTGTACTGGAGAAAACCTTTTAAGAGTAATAAAGGTCCTACACAATGTACTAAGTGTTCGATGTACGGTCATGGAGCCAAAAACTGCAACAGAGTCAAGGTATGTACAGCTTGTGCAAGTAACCACGATTACGCTGATTGTTCACTAAACAAAAGCTCGCCTGGTGGCAGTATAGTGTACAAATGTCATAACTGTAAAACTGAAAATTACAGAAATGCTAACCGCAGGGCAGATGATCCTAAATGCCCGTGTCGTAAAGATTATTTAGAGATTCGACAAACATTAACCGGAAAAACTAGAATGACTAGTATGAGACATAACAGTAGTTATGTAATAGACGAGAGTGATTTCCCGCAACTATTGAGCACAAGACTCCCAGATCCAAGAGAAAAATATGTTGTCTGAAGTGACTAAAAGCAAAACACGGGACAACAACAACGAGTTATCCAATGATAAACTATTGGAAATATTTTTTAATGCTGTAGATGCATTGGAAAAATGTCAAACAAAGTTTGACAAATTGAGAGTCTTAGGTATGATGCTTAAACATGCCATTTAAAACATTTGTTGTACACAATGTTCATGTTATGCACTGGAACTAGGCTTGCCAGATCTAATTTGTCAAAAAGCTTGACATTAACCAAAAAAAACTTGATTTTGAAAAAAAAACTTGACAAATAAAAACACTCATACTAAATATATAAAAGAGATTTTTAGTTTTTAAAGAAAAACTTCTGGATAATTATTATTGGGAAAATACGAATTGAATTTTAACTTTTACTCGTAAAAACAATTTTGCTGAGAGTTTTTAGCTAGTCTATAATAAATAAATAATAATTTTCATAAATAACTTGACAATTCTTCAAACACATAAGTTTTATTTAAAAAAAACAATGAAAAACCGCCTGTATTATTCCACCATGGGTATATCAAGTCGGCTAAGCTGATAGAAGGATGGCGCGCCGGTAAAACCCCGGCTCAAGCCGAATCGCCGCCGCCGCCGACGAATTTTCGTACTTGCGCCGCCGCCGACGAAAAGTCCACGACTTGCTTCTCTGGTTCCATGTTGTCAAATTACTAGTGTTGAGTAATGGGGTAAATATCAGTGTTGGCACGTTTATAATAATTGTACAGAAAGTTATAGTTATAAATATTTTTTAAACTCTAATTGCACAAAAAAAATATGTATCATATTAGTCCTTAGTTCTATTGATAGTAAAAATATGGGCTTTAGATTTGTTTTTTAGAAATATACACATACTTTTTTTAAGTATTATTACATAGCTAGAATAAATTTGAGAAAAAAAAAATTAACTTACAAAAAAGCTTGCCAAATCACTTTTTCACTTGACACTTGACGCGCATTAAAAAACTTGACAATCAGGCCAAATCAGGCCCTTCTGGCAACCCTAACTGGAACGCTCAAGGCATAACAACCGAGTTAGCAGCTGCACAGCTCGAGCAAGTTCTTCACGACAAAAAAGTTGATATACTTTTGCTCAATGAGACGTTTTGAAAACCACATCACAAACTTTAATTAGGAAACAAAAAATTTATCGTGAAGACCGGTTAACGCATGGGCGGAGGAGTACTCATTGCGGTAAAAGCTAACATAGTTCATAAGTTGTTACCTAAAATTAACACAGAAAACATTGAAAATATTTCTATAAGGCCTGTAGTTTTTACTGCTGCTTATAGCCCAAATTATACTGTGGACTTTAAGGCGGACTTAGACTTACTCACAAACTTCTCTTGTAACTTTTTCATTTTTGGTGATTTTAATGCACATCACACACATTGGAACTGTGTATCTAATAACACAGCCGGTAATGAGCTTTACAGACATTGTTTGCTTGCAGGTCCAGTCCTCTACAGTAGACATTTTACTATCTAATTCCAATATCCCTTTTTCAAACTTAGAGTCACACCCAAATATTTTACAGTCAGATCATGTTCCATTAATGGACAGTTCCAAAATAAATTAAATACAGTAGCCTTGTATAATCGTGCAGACTGGACAGCAATTAGAGTTTAGGTAGAAAGTGAAATTAGACGACAAAACATTGACCAAACTGAGTGTATTCCAAGCAACGCAGATTTATTGCTAAATAAAAATATTTCAATTGTTAATGCCGCTTTTAGCAAGATTCCCGTATACAAAAAAAACTCGTGGCAGAGAGAAATCTCAAGTACATCTAAGATACTTATTGCTCAAAGAAATAAATTCAAACGTAGATTTCAGAGATGTAAAGATCCGATTTACAGAGCCCACTTAAACGGTATCTTAAGGCAGTTAAATAGTCTAATTGAATTCCACCTTAACAAGGATAGAAATGAGTCGTGGTCGAGATTTATTTCGAATCTACCCCCGGGATCCAAAAAATTCTGGAAATTAATAAAAGCCTTAAAGGGAAAGAACTCGTTTTGTTCAGATCTTAATATCAATCATGAAGTTTTAAAAACTGGTGCAGAAAAAGATAATGCAATTGCAGAAGCTTTTGGTAGCTCACACACTATTACTATCAATAACCAATCGGCTTTGGATACATATGTATCAGATTTTGTGAATTGTCTTGATAATAATTCTCCTATTGGTAGTAATAATATTGAACGTAAAAATGCCACTGAGGTTAAGACATTTGTTATATGTACTATTAAAATATAATAAATCCCGGGCTTAGATGGCATAAATAGTATTATCCTAAAAAATATGCCAGACTACTTTTATGAAATTCTAAGTAAAATATTCAATTAAATTAAAGGGGAAAGATCCCAAACTACCCACTAGCTATAGGCCGATAAGCATTTTAAGTTTACTGGATAAGGTCTTGGAAAAAATCATTCATAAAATTAGATTAGTTGATTTTGCAGATCAAAATAATATTATTAACCACCAACAGTTTGGATTCCGTAAAGAGCACTCTACCGTACACCAAATTAATCGAGTTGTGAATTATATCGAAGATAACAAAAGGAATCGCAAGAGTACTGGCGTTGTTTTTCTCGATATAGAAAAGGCTTTTGATACCATCTGGCACAATGGGATGTTATAGAAACTCAATGCATTAGGTTTCCCTTTATATTTACAAAAAATTATACAAAGTTTCCTAAAGAACCGTACTTTTGTTGTGTGTGTTGACGGGGACTTCTCAACAGAAAGAACAATCCCAGCGGTATTGCCACAAGGGTCAACTGTTGAGCGCATCAGTTACGTCTTAGAAACGGCTTGATGAATAATTGGATCACAAACAGTTGATTAATGTAAACAATTGAAAAGAAATAAAAATGCTGCAAAAGAAATAATTTAAATTTGCTAAATTAATTAGTTTGGCTTATACTAAAAAGTATGGACAACACAGATTTTGCACTGGAGTTTTTCTTGGCAGAAATTTTCCATTTTTATTTTAAAATCTGCACCACAAATTTAATATTCGCAACTAGTGCTGCCATATTTGAAAAGCAAAAAAAAAAGTACATTGAGAAAAGAAAAACAGTACTTTTCAAAACAAAGAAGTACATTTTTTTTATTTATTGATAACGTAACTTTAACTTCAATACGCCAGATTTTGATTTCAAATAAGTCAATAAGAAACATAAAGACATTTTAAGATCAGAACGGTGACATAACATAACTTTTAATTCAACATATCACATATTTTTTAAAAACAAGGTAATAAAAACGGAAAACATAAGTATTAAAAACTCTAAGAACGTAACGAAAAATGTTGCATTTCTTTCAAAAGGCAATACATACACATACATAATAGATCTTGTCGGAATATAAATAGTATCTTTAGTTACTTACGTAATCAAAAGCACAAATTAAACGTCGTTTTTCGATTGATATTAATGTTGATTTGAATAAACGAATTACAAATGCTGCACCATTTCTTATAGTATTTCAGAACAAATTATATTTTGAGAATGATCTAATACATTTCAAAATTTATTAATTAAAATTATTCTTAATTATATTTTTTCGACCTTCTGTTTTCTAAATGAATCTAAATTATCTCGAGCTATAGGTTAATTTTTTTTAAAAAACGTTAACGAAATTAAATTTTTTTAAATTGACCTATAACTCGAGATAAATTAGATTAATTTACTAATTAAATTTAAAAAATTGTGAATAGAATCTCGAAACTGATAATTGAATTAAAAAAACTACGAATTGAATTTTAAAATCATCTTTAATATCTATGTATGTTGTATTTTTAAGCAATTTGAGTAGCTAAAATAGTGCATAAATATACATCACTGTGTAGAAAGACAACTAGGTGTACGTTTCTTTAATCAAATCAAAACTAAATAATTTTTTTTGAGAACAACTAAATTATTTCTTAAGTTGTTGTTACCGTTAAATTAAAAGTTAGCTTTACATTTATTTTTTATTTAATAATAAAATACATTCAAAACCAATAATAGTTGAAGATCTATTTTTAATTATTGAAGAAACTACTTCAATCTGCAGACAAAAACTATGCGTTACAAATTCAAAAAATCCGTTGAAAGTATCGAGTAGTATTGAGTACACAAATGAAAAGTATTGAATATTATTGAGTAATGAAAAGTAGTAGAATTTGGCAGCAATAGTATGTAGGTATGTATTTTAAAAATTCAATTGATTTTTTGCATTTTTTTTTCTTCAAATTACAACAACATTCAGTTAATACTTTTGAAAACTATTTATAACTTAAAAAAAAACCAATAGCATTTTAAAAATTATCAATTTTAAGGCAAAACTTTACTTTATTATCCATAGAAATTATTATACCACTTAAAATCAAAATACAATTTAACGAACCTAATGGTTGTCAGGCCTGTTCGTTAAAGCGAATAGTTCGTTATATCCAGTACTAAATTAAAAATTAATATCGTCGCCTATTTTATTCATAAGTTTAAATATTGTTACAAAATTTTAAATGTAGATTCCAAT
Organism: Gymnocheta viridis; assembly: GCA_956483585.1. Classification (NCBI taxonomy): domain Eukaryota; kingdom Metazoa; phylum Arthropoda; class Insecta; order Diptera; family Tachinidae; genus Gymnocheta; species Gymnocheta viridis. The sequence goes on along the minus strand of OY101442.1, from coordinate 49,905,838 downwards.
TTAACGGACATTAAAATACAACAATAATTAAGCACAGTTTAATCAATCGTGTGTATGCAAATTTGAGCACTCAAATTCAAACTAACGGAAGCAGAACATTCAAAAAGTTCTAGAAACAGCCACGAGAATCTACTTGATTTTTTAAGAAATCTGTATGAAAAATCTTCATAGCAATTGTAAACAAAGCCTAACGATTGGATTACGGATAAACTTTGTATAAAATTAGTTGATTCGCCACCCACATGTTTTTACGTTTGCTACTGCTATCTCCACGCCGCTTTCATAACATGGCTGAATAACAACAAAGGCACAAGAGGATTTTTCTACTCCGTTCGAGAGACGTAGCAAGTCAAATGCTACATAAGCCGACACTGCCAGGCACAAAGAAGTCAGTCTAGTCTAAGCTTTTACAGTGTTAACTAAACAAGTTACTTTGTGTATTTTATAAAACAGTGATATTAAAAGGAAATAAAGTATCATTAAGTTCAAGATCAATTTCTGTTGTGTTTTTTTATATTTTATTTTTGACTTTGAGATTAAATTAACCTTAATCTTTATTTGTGGTTTTTGGGTAGTCGATTATATGGTTTTGCTTGCTAGTTTCAGCGGCCAATTTTGGTGATTTAATCTTAAACTAGAACTGTCAACATACACAGTTGTTGAACCAACAAAAATAACAAAAACTACAGAATTTTTAGAAATCCAAACAAAAATGGATTATTCTAGTGGAGACGAAGATTTTAGTGATTCCGAAATATGTATATAAAAACCTGTGTGTGTAATTCGCCGATATTCTTGAATGCACATTCATATCACTTGTAAAAATCAACACTCTAAAATTGTAAATATGATAAAATTCGCGCATTTTCTTTTTCTTCTGTAAAAAAACTGCTGTTGTTCTGTTGTTTTGATAACAAATTTGAAAGTTGGAAGAAAATGTTGCGATTTTTTGTTATTCAATATGGTAATATGGGGTTTAAACCACAGCCCAAAAACATTATATTTATTTGATACTTGATTAATTTAATTGTCAGATTAGCTAATTAGAGAATAAAATTAGGTTTATTCTCAAAGTCAAACATGTAAACGTTATCGAAAAGGTCGAAACGTAACAATATGAAGAGTGGTTTTTAAACTATTTTATTAAAATTATAGTAATTTAAAATAAATATTTCTTTAAAAATATGTATATAGAAAGGAAAAGTTTATAAAAACACTGTATTAAAAAATAAATTATTTAAAAAATTGCTTATTGGAATGGATACCTTTTTTAATGGCATATTCTGAAGCTCTCTCAAAAATATTAAATTTGTGCTACAAATATTGTTTTGCCGATACCATTTAATACAAATTTCGAAGTGTTTAATGACTTCTTCTTTTTTTTGTTCTCCAGAATTTCAGTTTCATCAACCTCTTCCTGATTTTCTTACGTTCATCGTTTTGTCTTACATTTTTTCGTTAAACCGAGTACAAAATAAAATTTTTATTCGTAATATAAGGTACTTACTTATTAGAAATAAAAAATCGGGTGTTCGTTATATGCGATGTTCATTAAATCGAATGTTCGTTAACAAAAATTATAGGATCAACAATTAGAAAACATTTTTTTAAATCGACTATAATTTTATTTTTAATAATTTTTAATTTTTTTTTTGCGATTTTCGACTATTTTTCACTTTTTTAGGCGAGTGACAGTTAGAACTGTTTGAGGCTACATAGTCACTAGAATCTGTATCCCTTTTTAACTAATCATAAAAATATATTTTTTATAATAGATATCTTACCGTTTAGTTAAGGGATATGCCCGTGTATTTAATATTTTTAAATGAATATTAGTTTAATTACACATCAAGAGAACGTAAGTAAAACACAAAACATTTATATTTACAAATATAACATTGATTGCTTGGAACGTTAAACAAACTTGTATACAAAAAACAGTACGTGTACTGTTTAAAATAGTACGAATGGCAACCCTATTCACAACATAAAGATGCACAACAAAACATTGCAATAAAATTATAAATCTGCGCCGATCATAGTTTATATTTCAACGCAGAGACGGCATTATTTTCAAAAAAATCTTTATACCTTATATATAACTGTAATTTAATGTAATTAATATAAATAGATACGATAATAAATCGACGTATACTTAATGAAATACCAAGTATTTTAATTTTATTTCTTTATTTTACTTTATCGCATTTGTAATGCAAAATTTTAAAATGAATTTGCAGTGGCCACCTTACAAAACGGCGTTGCATTAGAATATAAAAGAGCACAACTCTCTTGATCAGCTGCGGAAATAAACTAAATGTAGCGAAAAAAATTTATGATGGAAAAAATGGCAGCCAATACTCAACTGATGAGTGGAGCGGAACTACTCAACTCTGCGTTTCTAAGACAAACACTCAACGACAGTTACGTCTTATGAACGCGACCATTCTCATTTATTTTTATTATGATCATATTGGTATGGTTCAATTATGTATGGAACAAAATATCGGCCATTGAATTCCAATTTCGGGCCATAAAAAGTTCGTTATCATCTCACGATAGCGAACACCATTCACAGTAACTGCCTGACCGGCCTCATTTTGGAAAAAATACGGTGATGCCGCCAGCCCACAAACCGTACCAAACAATCACTCTTTGTGGGTGCATTAGTTTTTCGACAATCACTCTTGGATTATCATTCGCCCAAATGCGGCAATTCTGCTTATTGACGAATCCAATGAGGTGAAAACGTGCCTCATCACTGAAGATGATTTTCTTCGAAAATTGATCATCCACTGTTGCCATTTCTTGCCGCCACTCTGACCATTGGCGACGCTTGGAATGGTCAAGAGGCTTTAGTTCTTGAGTCAATTGCACCTTGTAAGCGTGTAAATGCAAGTCTTTATGCATAATGTTCATCAACGACGAGCATTAGAGGTGCAATTGCTGGGCGCGACGACGAGTTGAGGTGGACGGCTCTTCAGCCACACTATCGCGAACAGCAGCAATATTTTCTGCAGTATGAGCTGTACGAGCAAGCATTGGTGTAGTCACATCTCCTACACACCCGGTTTGTTCAAATTTTTGCACTATTTTTCCGACTGTGCGCACATTTGGACGATTAAATTGACCGAAAAAATCACGAAGTGCACGTATGCATTTTGATTTGAACGACCATTTTCATAATAAGCCTGAATAACTTTAACGTGGTGCTCCCTTGTGTATCTTTCCATAGTTCAAATTGAGTTAGTCTGAAATTGAGAAATATCAAATGAAATGTAGAAAAAAACTTGACGTTTAGGTGTTGTTCATATTCAACATCGGCCCTTACAATTTAACCACCCTTTAATATATCATAAAATATTGAGTATTTTTGAAAAACAAAACACTATCGTTTTAATGTTGTTAATTAATTATTCGTGTTTTGTATTTGTTCGAATAAAATTTCATAATACAAACGAACAAAGAATAAAAAATTTACGGATAAAACAGCATTAAAGAGCACATCAAGTTTGTTTCTTCTTTTCTTTGATTTTTTTAAATAGTTCAGATCATCAGCAATGCTGTTAACGATTTTTGCGTTAGTACAATTTCTTACTTTATTTATAGACTTTTTTAGATCAGTTAATAACACGTTATTATTTTCCTCAGAAACGTCATCTTATTCTTCATCGTAGTTGAGGTCATTCGCAATACATATGTATTCTTATCACAAAATAATCGTGAAAACGAAATAGTTGCGTACTTTTTTGTTTAGCTTCTTGTGGCATATTGTAAAAAGCTGGATAGGAAATTCATAGAATTCATGAATAATATTAAAGTCTTTAATGATTTTATACGTCGTGTATTAATTATTCGAAAAAATTTGTTCGAATAATTCTTTATTCTAAATTGAATATTGTTTATTCGTTCGAACAAAAATTAAATTCGAATGACTATCGTTTATTGAATGAAAAAAAATATAAATGAGATTTAAAAACAAGTAAGAGAGATATATTCGGCTGTGCCGAATCTTATATACCCTTCACCATAGTATGGAGTGACGAAAGAAGTCACAATCACGAAAATTCGCGCCCACGAAATACGAAAAAAAAAAATTAAAAAAAATAATTTAAATGGAAAAAATTACATTAAAGCAAAAAAAATTGCCACTCACCGTCTCACGGACGCACCCCCACGTTATGGAAACAAAAAATTAATCACGATCACGCATTATTGGTTCTAATCTCTATTTCATAGTATAGGCTGATTTCATAAACACAGCTTCCAAAGCAACACTGGAAGCATTAGTTTACGAGGCATTCTAGTGTTGCTTTGCAAACTGCGTTTATGAAGTCAGCCATAAATTATGAGTTTCGTAACAAATTTGTTACACTTTCTTGCCTAGAGTGCATTATAAAAATACTAACATCCCCTTATTAGCACTTATATAATTTTTCACACATCCAAGAAGTGTTTCAACGTCTTTATCAAAAAGCCAGTGGTCTTCGACTAAACAAAGAAATGATTTGAAACGTAAGAACAGGTTTAATAATGAAGAAATTCTCCCAAAATTGATTAAAAAATCGACACCTACTACAAAAATCTGTTGGTCTAATGATTAAAATGTTCCAATATCATCTTCATATTAAAAATAATTTAAAGCTATCAAAAATTCTTAACAAAACGAACTTTTTCAAATAAAAAGTAAAAGTAATAAAAATAACTAAAATGTATCAAAAATTAATAAATGGTTGGAGAGGATTTGAAACCGTACCCTACCCGGTGGCACGGTTTCTAATCCTGAGCAAAACAAAATGCTATTTTTTTTGGTTTTCGATACATTTTAGTTGTTTTTATTACTTTTACTTTTTATTTGAAAAAGTTTGTTCCACAATTTATTTTAAAAACCAGGCAAAATCTCATTTATAATATTTTTTTTTAATTTTTGCGTTTTTTCCAATTTTATGAACGACAAAAGGTTTATTTTTCAAAAATATCCAATATGTTATCAGATAGGATTTTGTACAGTGATCAAATAATTATATAATGAGTTCAGTAAGTTGTCGACGTTTTTATTTGATAATAATATAATATTAATAACAAAAATAAAAATAACTTGACGGTGTAAGAAAAAATATTAAATTATAAAATATAACGACATAGTTTAATTTAATTTTTTCTTTGAAACTCGTATGATGTACGTATGTATGTAAACTAGTGGTATTCTGATAGTTGTATTTTTAAAATTTTGGTAACTTTTCCATTTATTTATCTGTATTGCGGTTGGACCAGACGATAAAGGTTTTGGTTCAATATAACCTGTATATTTCTGATATAGAAACACAATCGAATTTCAACCACAATTGATTTAAAAAATACGAATTCGGTAATTCATATTCAGCCTGCTAAGAAAACAGATGAATTTAAATAAAAACATTTTTTATTTAAATCTTCTTCTGCGTTTACTGTGTAAGACAGTGAACTAAATATGAAAAATTACGATAAAATCGCAAACAGAAAGCTTTTTGCTCTAAAATCCAACCCATAATTCGGCTTATTTTCGTAATATTTAACCATTAATCCGCGTCCAATTCCGTAGTGCGTGCTATCGACAATGCGATATTCCGCAAAACTATAATTTTTTATGTGTTTTTAATGAATGTAAGACCAGTTTATTTTATATGAATATGAAGAAATCCATTTTTTATCTCGTAAGATCTTAACTTATCATTTTGTACATGTTGAATTGGGGAAAATACGAAAATATGCAAAAAAATTAAATACAAATATGTATGCATATAGTATTTTTAAACGCGGTACAGCTGGCGAACTATTATCGCTACGCTTTACAAATGTTTTTGAAATTTTCCCCAAACATTCCGATCTAAAAATCCAAAGTTCATATGTATGTATACGATAGGAACTGATTGTTTGAAAAATATTTGATGAATTGCGAACTATTCTTAGAATACATTTTAATAAAGCCCACATTAAATTATTCAATTGGATAATGCAATCTAGAATCTAAATATAAATTTGTGGAAAGTAGGTATTTCAAATACTTTTATTCAATATACAAATGCATTTGAAATTTTTATTCCAAATACAAAATAGTTATTAATAAAAGTTTGATTTTTACAATGGAAATGATATTTTTTAAGTTTTTTTACTCTGTAATTTTGCTGTTTTTTAATCAATATTGAATCATACGATTTTCCATTTTAGAGATTTTTTAAAGATTTTTGGCTGCCGATTGCCAATTATATAATTTTATTTAAATAAATTTTGGGAATAATTTCCAATATTGCAGTTGCAATTTTTAGAATATGCGCTATTTTCGCGGGGTTTTCAATTTTTTAGTTTCTTTGCTAATTACATTTTGGAGCTTGATATCAAATTAAAATCTTACATCAAACTTTGTTTTTATTTTATAGAAAAGGCAATTAATTGAAGTGTTTTTAAAGATTAACTCACTGATGTTGCAGAATGAAAGAAACATTTCTTATCAAATTCTAGCCGGGAAGAGATTTTTCTGCTTTGTTATGTGTTATTAAGTATCCAAACAACATTTTAATTGTCAAAAGATTTTTTATCACATGTACACATGTACAAATACAATAATAATACCGGGCTCTGATATACTGCAGGTACGCTCTGCACCTGAATATAGAAAATAATTAAAATTACGCAAGTATAAAACAGGATATAAGCATCAATTTTGCCTTTCTTCTGAAATCACAAATAGTCATAAAAAATTAAATATCAATAAATTTTCAAAACAAAACTAAAATTCAATTTCATTGATTTAGTATATTTACTCGTACATAGTGTCTTGACGATCCATTACATTTCTTTAATATAAATAATATAAAAAAATAATTATGGTTATTTATATACGAAAAGAAAATGTAAGCGATAAAAAATACTGTAATATGCATGCATAATATTATACTCATAAACGTACAAAAATAATTATTTTTAAACTTAAACTTAAGTTTAAAGAAACAAACAAAAACAAAACAACAAATCTTTACTTTATGACTGTTTAAATATACACATGAATACACACAATGTGTACATGTGCCCATGAACGCATTTCAGTATGTATGTGATATCTGTGTGACAATAAGGGAAGATTTACAACAACCACCAATTTCCATCAAGAATTTGAAATTTTAGTATTTTATAATAAATAAGATATGTATATTATGTTCTTAAACGCGTAAGCCATTTTTTGTTGCTCATATTGTAGTCGTTAATGGACCGACTTCAATGATTTTCAGTCTAAACCTTCTTAGAACTTCATACAAGAGATCTGCTTCATAAAATTGACCGTAGGACAGTCGGGGCCATAACAAACAACAGAATAGGATATATAACAAAAAAAAAGTCTTTTGGCTATATCTCAATAATTATTGGACCGAGTTTTGTTATTTTCAAACCGAACAAATTTATGAAAAATTCCAAGAGAATGGTATAAAATTTATTTCTCTATGTTGTGTTTTGGTCTTAATTCTAACTACACCAAAATGTAGCAGACGGACAGACGGACATCGCTCATTCGACTTCTCTATCTATAAGGATCCAGAATATGTATACTTTATGGGGTCTTAAATGAATAATGAAGAAATTACATACGGAATGACAAACCTATTTATCCCCTTTCCAAATTTTTTGGTGAAGGGTTGTTTAGGTTCGAAGCTGTCAAAAAGCACAAAAGAAAAAATGGCAAAAAATTATATATCCAGTTGTGTGTTTGGTTGCATATTCTGTTCTATAAAGAATTGTGATTCTTTTCCTTTTCTTATTTGTATTTGTTAACAAATGTTCAAGTGTGCTTTCTTAGTAGCGTGAGTGTGCACTTGTAAAACATAAACAAATTTTGGCAGATGCGAACTCAATCGAGCTGGACGATTAGGAACATTAAACGAAATATTATCGAGCAGGAAATTAGAACAAATATCACAATTAATTAAATTTGATATAAACGAAACATTCAACACAGTCCTTCGGCTTTCAAGAGTTGGAATTTTGATGAGAGGAAGACGGCTAGTGTATGATGGAAGATGTAATGGGTTCCACTGTAGACCAGGATCCCTAACTATAGATGCATATTCTAGGACAGGTCTGACGAGGGGAACATAAAGATGCTTTACAATATATGGGTCCTTAGACATATGTATGTTTACATTTTTTCAAGTTAAGCTCCATGATATTTAAATTACACCATGACTGAAATGAGTCCAACTCTTGTTTAAGTAGACTGTAATTTTGTATTCATTAAAACTTAAGAAAATCTTTACATTGTCCGCATACATTAAAACGTTGGAGAATTTAATCACGTTAGGAAGAAAATTGATAAAAAGAGTAAGCAGCAATGGTCCAAGATGACTTCCGTGTGGCACTCCAGATAAAACATCTATCGATTTAAATGTGACGATTTTAAAACGGACACATTGTTTTCGATTTAATAAATATGACTCAATCCATTTAAGAGAGTTATATGAAAACCCCACGAGCAGTTTATGGGTTTCTTCGTCAAACGCCTTCCTTAAATCAGCGTATACCCGTACGATGTCAGTTTGTTTATATTGCACAAAACCCCGATTTATAGTGGTTGTTAGTTGTAAAAGATTTGTTGTAATAGAACAGTCATTTCGAAAGTCATGTTGAGCAGATGACATCCAATGATGGATGATGAGAAATTCATTCAGTTACCATCTTTTGAAAAAGTTTTGGAATAATACTTAGTTTAGCACTGTCAGACTTAGTACCAGATTTGTAAAACGGAATAAAAGAATTTCTCCAGATATTAGGGATATATCCATATTTAATTGACATGTTAAAAATGCAGGTCAATGGTACGGCGAAAAAGTAATCACATCAATATATAGCTGGGAATGTTGTCAGGACCACTTCTAACCAAGATGTATTTAACTAGGATTTTTTTTTTATTTTCTGCAGAAACACCCAGGGTCTAGGCAGGAATCGAACCTGCGACCCCTCGACTAATAGTCTAGTACGCTATCTAATAGGCTACGGGGCTCCCCGGTGACAGCATTAGGAAAACAATTACAACAATACAAGAACAATAGGCATTTTTGTTTGTGTAGTTTGATTGCGTATGTCAAAAACCTAACCGATAAAACAAAGAAAAAAGATACAGAAAAAAAGTAAAAAAAGACAAAAATATTTTGTATGTATTTTGACATTCGCAACGTATAGTCAGCTGCTGTAATGCTGTCACCTGGTCAAATACGCCTTGATTCTAACCAAAAATTTAAGTTTTTTTTAAGTTACTTGTAATTGTGGAAATATCAAAGAATGGAATTGAAATAACTTGATTAGCTGATTGAGAACATGAAGAAATACTAGAACCATTATAATCGGTATGAGAATAGGTCGCAGAAAAGAAGTATTCAAACATGTTACTTATGTTAAGGTCATTGTAGGATTCTGAAACTTCATTACTGTAGGAATATTCGTATTTTTGTTTTGTTATGTATTAGGTAGTGCTGCCATTGAGACCAATTTTTGACTTCAATTTCTTCAATAATTTCTTTGGTTAAATAAGACATTTTGCTTTTAATAATTACTTTTATTTATAAATTATTGCCAGTATTATCTGTAAGCATATTAATTTTATGTTTCACAAACTATGAAATTGTTCCTTTGTGGCAACACTGTTACGAATAAAGGAATAAGAAGAATTCATCAATTAAGTTTATAAAAGTCCCCTGACTCTTGCAACAAAAAAGTCTTATTGTAAACTCATGAGGATTTAAGAAGGGATTTCAAAAGAGAACGTAAGCGTTGTCGCAGTGATATCACGGTCAATGTATATAGGCTCTTACGTTGCAGTTATACCATGGTACAATTATCACAGGTAATATCGATTATACAACAAATTACAACACCAAAAAACACGCATTTTGTTGGTAGAAACGTAAAAGGTTTATGTCAAAAACTATTGTCTGTGTGACGCACACATTCTCAAGTTTACTAAGTCAGCTGTGCTATTAGCATTACCTGGTATTCTTGTACCATGAGTCACACCATCAAATTATTTTTCAATTCTCATTCAAGATTTTTACACATACTGCTTGCCAAAATTCACAAAAATTCAAAGCTGTGACGTAGGCTGCACGCAAATTTACAGCAACATTTTTTAAAATGCCATAAATTTACAATTTGGATGAAAAAATTTGCAATGAGCAGTTTTCTTGACTGGAATTTAAAACACTCTATTGAATGAAAATTTGTAAGCAAATTCTCGTAAAATGTTAAAAAATGAGAGAGAATTTGAAATTTTAATGAGAATTTGATCGTTTGCAAGGCAGATCTACAAGGTAGTAGCGATTCTACAACTTTACAAAATTTGTTGCAAAAATTCCTGAGCAACTGTCAAAACTTGTACCAAACCGGATGGCACTGTTAGCACAGCTAAATCTCTATAAAATGTCAAACATCATATAAAGCTGTGGAATTCGGCAGCTTGTCGTCAGCCATGTTTGTTATTACACAAATTTAATTTTACATAATTGACTTCTAGTCAGGTTAATCAGTTGTGGTATCGCTACCACCTTATGTATCTGCCTTAAGGTGGAGGTACATAACACGCGTTGCAAGCGTTAGCGCGTTGTAGACTTCTGTCAAAAAAGTTGAACTAGAGTATTTTCAAATAACAAGGTACATAAAAAAGTCGGCAACGCGTCTAACGCAAAAAGTTGGTTAACTTTGAACTTTTCACGCTTCATGTTTAATATGGCGGCTACTCAGCTGACATTTGTTTTCATACTTTATTTGTTGTCTGGTCAACCGCCGAGAAAATCGCTCAGCGCAGGTCTCTGCTGGTAATCAATTGATTTAGTGTAATTAAAGAAGTTAAACAATGGAAGAAAAATTAATAGAAGAGGTTAAAAAATATAAATTGTTGTACGTCTATAAAGCGTGCTGTGTAACTTGAAGCGTCTAACACATAAAAAGTTTACAAAGCGTATAACGCACGCACGCCTCAACGCGTGTTATGTACCTCCACCTTTAATCGTGGGGGTTTTCTTTCGATCAGTGTTGCCAAGAGTAGGGAATTTCCTCTTTTTGTAAGGAATTTGTTAAAGTCAAAGGAGGGAATTTTCATTTTTTAATGTTTGTTTTTTTCCTTTTATATATCGGTGTAATTGCATAAAACTCCACACAAAAGTTGTAATATATAAATAAAAAAAAATCTAAATTATGTTACAGTATTACGCGAGATATTTTATACAGACAGAAAACATAATTTGGTAAATAATATATAGACACAACGAAAGGCAAAGAAATATCCGATTTTCTTGGGAATAGAATTTGCATGAAAAACAAAAACAAATGTTAAAATTTTTGAATTTTTATTATTTAATATGTAAATTAAGACTTGTATTTTAATTACTCAAATGCGCTTTTTGAAATAAAAAAGCGATTGGTTCATTGTTGCCATTTGTAGTCATATTTTTAATTCGGACACAATTTTATTTAAAAGTCAGAATTAAGATTTGATTACCTTGTAAGGTCTCCAAATCCTTATTTTAAAAATTTAAGCAGCCTACATTGGTAGTGAATTGAAAAGAATTATTAAAGAAAATTGCGCAACAAAGGGCATACTAGATATACTAAAAATTAAATAATTTTTTAAGAAATGTTAATTAGTACATTCGTTTGAAAGCTATGATGGCACAAAGACAGATATTTAAAATTGTTAACATTACAAATTTATGATATTTTTATTATTATGTATTTAATTTTGTGTGTTTTGAGACATGTAGGGATTTTGTTAAATTTCTGGTGGCATGACTGCTTTAGATATCGCCGAACAGGCAGTAAAAAATTTTAATATTAATTCATTTTAAGTAAAAAAGATATATAAAGTCGATGGTAGTTAAATTAATTGATATGAATTGGTTACCTTCCAATGTATCCTGCTTGCGCCATCATTCCATTCCGATCGTCCATTACTCTCTGCGGTTGATTGTTGACGACTTTTCCGTCATCATTCCCCTTCCAGGTACCATCATCTTCTTTAAACGATTGGCTTCTGCAATTAAAACAAAAAGATGTTAAAATCTGTTCCCACAATTTTAAGTTCAGAAGTTTTGCCGATATCGTTTTTCTACAATAAATACATACGGAAGTTGTGTTTACATAACAATAATAGGAGGTCTAAGCTCAACCTTAAAAATAATATATAGTATTGTAGTATAAAATGTGTATTCGACAAATACTGACTTACGGCTGTCCAGCCTGATTTCACAAAACTGCCAAAACTCGTACAAAAAACCTTATTCAAATCAAAAATTTTAAAATTATTTATAATTTTTGGCCCAGATTCCCCACGGACTTTTTGCACAATATATTTAAATACAAAAAGATAAACGCATTTGCCAATAATCTAATGCTGTCATTTAAAGAAAAATATAGATTATCTAATTTTGAAACAATAAGAAATTTATGTACTAACCAGTCACTAAGAACATTTCTACTCATGCACGCTCACTTCCTTCGTACTCACGTTTAGTCACGCTCACGTAGTTGAAATAAAATATTAAACACCCATGATCACGCATGATTCACGATAATCACGTAGGTGGTGCCCATTTCTAATATGAACAAACCTGACATAAGATTGGTCAAACAATGCTAGAGCAAAATTTTATCATATGACGTAGTAACGCCACCTTCTTATTTCACCATTGCTACAATTATAAAATTAGAAGCATCGATCATATAAACGGTTTCTCGAAATTGGGGAATCGGGTGTATTAATTTAGACTTAATGATGAAAAAGATCAAGGTCTGCAAAATCGCTGAAGGCTCATCATGTAATAGACAGCAATAACTCCAAATGATACTCGTATCTTCTTATTATTGTTTATTAAACCCTGTAAAATTATTCTATCAACAATTAAGAGCATAATAAAAATAATAGCGCATATTCAGAAATTACCACTAAGTGTTAATTTTTTTACGCGCTTATTTAAGTTATTCACAGTTGGTTACACTTTCAGCACGAAAAGTTTGCACTTACAGCCCGACCATAATATGCATAAGCCAGCTTAAGCAACTGTGCAATTACATATAAAATGCATGGGACAAACTATAATGTGCTTAAGAAAACTTTTCGTTAAATTTTACAAACTGTCATTTGCTTAAGCAAAGTGCGAAACTGAACGCATATTCCGTACGAAAGCAGCTGTTTTTAGAATTTGTGTGTGTATGCATGTACATTAAAGCTATTCATTTATAAAAACTGGAATGCGCGGCCAAGAATACGTTTATATTTAGTATAATAAAAAAAAAACGTTGTTTTTATCTTTTAGTTTGAAATGATTGCTTACAATAAGTGTTGCCAAAAAATGGAGAATGGTAGAATGCTATATACGAGTATTTGCGTAAAAAAGTTATGCTAAAATGTTCTATAAAAGAAAAATTTAATGTTAAATTAAATTTTAAATACTATTAGCCAATTCACAAAGTGTTCTTTCGATTGTGTCATAATTTTACTATGGGGTAAAATGTTATGTTGATAATATTTTCATATAAAAATATTATATGCTACAATTTTTTTATCTATGTTTTTCCAGTGTGCTTTTTTTTATTTTCTTCTGAATTCGAGCAAAAATTTTACTATCAATATCATTTTACTTTCAAAAATTCATAGAATTCTGATGAAAAAACTATTTAAGAATTTGCTGTATATTAAAATATAAAAGCAATGACTGAAATGGAAACAGAAGGAAATAATGTGGTTAGTGTGTGCATTTAAAATTTAGTTAGTAATAAGTTTTGAAATAAGTATTTGTCTGTGTTGTACACATTGTTTTCCTTTAATCATAATTTCTATGGTTTTTCTGTGATTTGAATTTAACCTTTATCAGATTTTTATATAGCAATACAACAGGCCGTTCGCAATACTTTGAACTGGCTACATGACTGTGAATTGGTTATGTGATTTATTTTAAGTTCATATGAGAGAAAGTTATTTGTAAAATTATGAAATTGTTTGCGGATGAAAAATAATTTTAATTAATTAAAATATCTTCGAGATTTTTCCATTTTAATCAGATGATCGAATTTTTCTGTATTTTGTGAGTGTAGCAGCAAGTTTCTTTACAAATTTCGCTTCAATTTCTGTGGAACTGTATATCAGAGCTTAAATTCATGTCGAACTTTACCTTAAGAATAATATGTAAACACTGATATATAATTTTGCAGTAGTACTCTGAAGTAATTAAAAAAAAACTGTTTTTAATATTTGAAATTCGATCATATGAATATATAATCTGTTTTTTATCTTGAAGGTTTTCTAATCCATGTGTAATGTAAGCTACAAAAAAGTAAAACAAATATTTCTCTCAAAACTATTACAATTTGTTTTAAAACAAATTAAATTAATATAGCATATTTTATATAAATGTTAATACAAATAATGCTTAAATACGCAACAATGGGTTAATTTTCCTTAAGTTCGCTTAACTACATTATGGCTACCTAAAAGTCTGTTTGAATTTGCTTAAGCTTTTGACAGACTTCGTTCAATTTTGACAGTAGCTTAAGTTAGCTTATGCATATTATGGTTGGGCCTTTAGTTATGGGTGAAGCTGTAACTAAATGATAACTAACTAATACATTCAAACAGCTGATTGATTTTAATTGCGTCCAAAAAAACATCCATACAAAAAAAAAATCACTAGAGACGTGTTTTTGGTTAACAATGTTCTATTGAATAACTTTGCTTTTAAAGCCCCTTATTTTAATTGATTTATATAGAAATTATGAATAAAAAATTACTTTCTTAGCATTTGTATGAATGTTTTAAAGAATAAAAATAGTTGCAGTAAGTATCGTTCAAAATATTATCGACATTTTGTTATCTCTACATGCAAATATGCAGGGTTGCATTTCTTACATCGGCTAAAAGCAGTTGCTGCACTAGTTATGATTTGTGAATAAGATCTATAAATATCTGCAAACTATTTTTTAGTTTCTGTTTTACTAGTCTCGACTTTGGTTATGATTTCTGTATTATATTTCACGGTTACTTTCCGCGGAAAGTTTTTAATAGCAAGATTTTTTGAAAAACTCTTCTCACTCAGTTCTGTTTTATCATTTAAGCGCTTCAAATCATTCTTTACGATCCCTGTTTCGTTCAAATTGCTTATGCTTCTTCAATATGAGTTATAATTTTTAGCGTGATAAACTATGTCTATCACAAAACTACAAATCTGCAGGGCTTCTAACTGAAATTTTTAAGTAGTTGTAACTTCTGTAAATCATAACCGATTACAATGATTTGTTTGTCTAGAGCAAGGTGATTTAATAACAGGTGGTCTCTGCAGCGCAGTTATTAATTTTTTGCTCCTTGCATCCTTTGTATTATGATCTGTTTTGTTTGTCAAAATTTGTTCCTGTTTGATTTATATATAGTGTTTGACGTTGATTTTGACAAAGAAAGCAGGTATTTTACAGAGCAAATTGAGGCGAGTCTACCTGTTACAACAATTTGTTTGACTTCTTGCAGCTATTCGCTCATACATTTTTTCATATTTAAATAAACTTTCTTAAAAATATATGTATATATTGAAACGATTAATTTGCTCAAGTTCAAACCCGAGCTTACCCATTTATTTATTATAATTTTTTATTTAATTTTTATTAGAAAATTTTCTGGATAAATTCATTATTTTTCTTAAGAGAGTACTATATATACAACAATTTTTATTATTCATCAGACTAGCAGAACGGATCAGTACTGATTTCGAGGTCGCTAGACCATCTCGTCAGCGTTCTTTGTTCAATTTTACCACTTTTGACGGTGGATACTAGTGATCAGGAATATCAACTATTTAACCGTATTATTTAACAAATTAGAATACGAAAAGTACAAACTTTTTAATTTTCATATGTCAAATCAATTTCGGTTAGTGCGAAATCCCATCTATGATGAATAACTACTCCATATATTCCAGTCTCTCTTGCTTATTCAGCGCCATTGGATGCTGAGAATAAACGGAACTTATCATGTTGTCTGGTTTCTGTCATTTGTAATTGAATTTCTTTTTTATTATTCAACCAACTATGACCACGTAAACATGTAGATTTTTTGACGCATTCTATCGTTATTTATAATTAATGTTTGTAAGTAATTAGTCGAACTTTTATTAATATTGTATATACTGAAACGATTACTTACAAACATTAATATTAAAAATGGTTTTAAAACGCCATCCAATCTAATCAGAATAAAAACATAAAGTTTTATTTTCGCTATCTTAAAAACTTTCGCAGTGACAAATTCTCAAATCTGAAATTTCCAACAATATTAAAAAAATTTTAATTTTTTAAGTAAAGGTATAGTTTATTTTCTTAGTGGTTGTGGGAAATTTATTAAATAGTAAAAAAAAAGAAAAGACATTGAGTGCATAAATAAAATTTAACGCTTTTTAAACGTTTTTGTCGTTTTATTATGGACTATATTCTAAATAACTGGTGCAAAAGTTTACACAACCTACGCATAAATGTGACCTCACAAGGGTTTTTCGAAAAATTTACAAATTTTGACACAATATTTTTTTCTTATTAAAAAAGTAATGTTCTGAATATTTATTTTATAATATTTTGATTAATTTAAATTACGAACACATTGTTTCTTTAAATGTATAAAAATTATTGTCATAATTTGGCTAATCAACCTTGATGTACATATGGGTCACCGCTGACTTATCAAACTATTATGAACTATATGTTGAAATAAAACGCGATTTTTTTCAATTCAGTTGTTACATTATAATTATATTTATAAGAAAATAATACGTTTAGTAGTGTGAATAATATGTACAATAATAGCGTTTGTGAAAATTCAAATTTAAATGTGAAAATAAATAAAATTCATTCCACTTTAGTGCCATGAGGATAAAACCCATAACTTGAGCACCAGCATGCGATTTAAATTTCAGTGGGTTTTGTTAAAAGGTCCAAAACTTCGTCACCAACTCGTTTGCTTTGCTTCTCACGCGTCGAGGAAATAGCGGGAAGGGACTGAAAGTGTATTAAAGTTAGGAGAACATTAATTTTGTTTATAGCTTAAAAAATTTATTTGTGTAGTTTAAGTAATATCTGCAGTAAGTAGTGATAGCACATATTGAAGATGCACTCTAACTTTCTTACCATAATATCATCTGAATCTGCATTGATATTGATGTCATTGCGATCAGAGCTATCTTCACCTTCGTCCGGCAGATCATTGATTTATATTATAATCCAGCATTTAGCCATCTTCAACTAAAAATTAATAATAACTATTATTTAATGTGCTGCGGTGTGAAAAAACACTTTTTAATTAAATATGTACTTATCTTTTTGCTGGAAATAAATATATCACAAAATGTTAGCTTCGACACTTTTTTTTAAAAAAATTATGAGTATTTTAAACTTTTACTGTCATAATCCCAAATTATGTGAAAAATGCAACATAATTGGTCAACGTTGACGGATTTTTCTGTCACCAATGACAGCCATATGTTTGTTCTAATGTTAAATTCCTATAAATGTATTAGTATGAAAACTGTGTACGTATTAGTTTCGGTCATCCATTTCTTGTAGGGTTGGTCATACTTTTATTTGAACCAATATTTACATAAGTGAATGCGTGTACGTGTGTATTTTTAGCATTTGTAGTGGTGTCAACCTTAGAAGCCTTTTGCTCCTCTAATACTGAACCGATTTAAATAATGTATAGTCGGTTTCCTAAAGCTTAAAAATGGATTAAAAAATTTTTCTTTGCCTATTTATATAGAGATATTCATCTGTTGTTGTTTTTCTACAAACCTCTTACAACTTCTATTAGAGTTGAAAAAAAGTCAGGTAGTAATGGTAAGGTAAGAAAACGAAAACAATTAGTTGATTATTGAGTTCTGGTTACAACTTTGATATTGTTTAACCTTTTCATTTGCTTTAATGAAAGTTTAATATAATATCTCTAGTTGTTCTAAGAAATATTTTGACAAAGTTCCCTGATGATCTGCGTTAGCAACAGTGAAATTCGCATAGGAACTAGCTATACCCCTCAATAATCAATTTCAATTTGTTTTTAATAAGAGTGTTAATATTTTACTACATATGTAAGTAAAATATTAATTATGGGAAATAGTGCGATTAAAAATTTAAAATACAAAATAAAATTAAGGTTTGTAAAATAAATTACTTTTAAATTATAATTAAATTATTTTAGTGTAGATTACTCTAGACAAAAGAGTCGTTGAAGTCGGTCATGATTTACAGGAGTTATAACTCTCTAACACACACGCGGTGTTGTCAACTTCGACGCCTTTTAGACCAAGTACATTATTTGAAAAGTTTATGTCTTCTTCTATGCATTGCTTTTTCTAACTTCGCGCCACTGTGCAACGTATCACGGACAATCGTATTACAACTTCTTTAATTTTATTAAATAAAATGCATGAAGTTCGTTCAGTACGTAGAAAAACCATATTTTTATTAAATACATACACACATATATGTAAAAAAATCGTAATAACAAGAAAAGTAAACATTTTTATTGATTTTCGTATTCAAACATCATAATTAGTTTATTAATCAATCAATTCAAAGTAAATTTACGTGCTCACGTAAATAAAAAATTTACTTACTTATTGCAAGGCAGGACGCAGATTCCGCAACATTTTTCCATGCCACTTAAATTTTTTTCTGCTTCTCTCATATCGGCATTAATCTGGTCCATTCCTTCTTCGATTCGATCCAATTGTTCTGAAAATTTTTAAAGTAAATAAGCCTATTATTAAGGGGTATTATGTATGTATGTGCTGTAATAAATCTTACGAGTCAACTTTAAAAAATACAATATTTTAAGCGTTTTATTTGATCTGTTTGTGTTTAAATTGAAAAGTAGTTTTGGTTCGAGCTCGGATCATGAAATTATATATGTACATATATTTGTTTTATTAAGAAATGTCAATACAATATTGGATAAAGTGTCACAAAGTTCGGCATTAAATTTTTTTTATATGACTGAACTAATAGGCGTCGTACAGATTTAAAATATATATTTTGCTATGAGTGTTGCCAGGAACTGGAGAAAAAAAGGAGCGAAATCAGCTTTTTTAAAAGGCAAGAAGAAACTAAATCGCGCTAAAATAAAGCTAAATATTTTTTAATCAAAATTTTATGTATTATTAATAAAAAATGCATAAAAAAATTAAAAGTTATTACACAAAAGTAGACCTCAAGTACTTAAATAAACAAAACGAATAAAAAGTCACATATTTTTATATACATACATATTGTTACGTTTCGACCTTTTCGATAACGTTTACTTGTTTGAGTTCTTTTAATTAGTCAAAAATAAAATAAAAACACAACGGAAATTGATTTTGAACTTAATGATGTTTTATTTTCTTTAATACCACTGTTTTATAAAATACACGAATTTGACTTGCTACGTCTCTCGAACGGAGTAGAAAAATCCTCTTGTGCCTTTGTTGTTATTCAGCCATGTTATGAAAGTGGCGTGGAGATGGCAGTAGTCAACGTAAGAAATGTGGGTGGTGAATCAGCTAACCAATTTTATGTAAAGTGTATCCGTAATCCAATCGAGGGCGTTAGTCTTTGTTCACAATTGCTATGAAGATTTTTCATACAGATTTCTTAAAAAATCAAGTAGATTCTCGTGGCTGTTTCTAGAACTTTCTTGAATGTTCTGCTTCCGTTAGTTTGACTTTGAGTGCTCAAATTTGCATACACACGATTGATTAAACTGTGCTTAATCATTGCTGTATTTTAATGTCCGTTAAATTGGAATCTACATTTAAATTTTGTAACACTGCCGCCCACACAATCACCTTTTCCATAGTTGGCTAGTCGCTCCAGATGAACAACTTTCATTTTGGATCTTGGGCTGTTATACTTTTGTATGCTGTATACGACATCATTTAATCTTTTTAACACTGTGTAGGGTCGATCCCAATGAGTTTGCAGTTTTGGGGACATTCCTTTTTTTTGTTGTGGGTTGAAAATTTGTGCCTCGTTGAATCCCTGAAAGTTTGCAGCTCAGTCGTACCTGACTTTCATTTTATTGCGGACCTTTTTAATTCGACCGCGTACAAAGTTATGAAGCTCATTAAGGTTTTCTTGATGTTGGGAATAGTTTGTATCTTCTTCAATTGCTGGTGCATTCTTAATACCAAATTCCAAGTCACCAGGCAGTTTCAGCTCGGCTCCGAATACAATCCTAGCAGGTGTTTGTGATGTTGAGTCGTGCACAGCTGACCTGTATGCCAGTAGAAACTTCGGGATGTGCTCGTCCCAGTCCTTTTGGTGCGCGCTTACCACTTTACGCAGGTATTATTCCAGAGTACGGTTAAATCTTTCTACCATGCCATCTGAAAAAAAAGCGCTGTTCTGGTTTTATTTATTACATATATCTCGCACATTGCCTGGAATATTGCAGACTCAAAGTTTCTACCCTGGTCAGAGTGTCATTCTATTGGAACACCATAGCGACTAGCCCAGTTGTTTACGAATGCATCCACTATTGTTCTTGCTTCTTGGTTTGGTATGGCATATACTTCTGGCCATTTACTGAAGTAGTCGATAACCACAAGAACATTACGATTTCCGGCGTTGCTGAAGGGGAAAGGACCTGCAACATCCATTGCTATCCGCTTAAATGGGGCTCCCGAAATGTATTGCTGCAGCTGTCCGAGACTTCTTTTTACAGGATCTTTGGCTGTAATGCATTGTGTACAATTTGCTGTCCATTCGACTACAGCTCGCTGACATCCAACACAATAAAAACGCTGTTTTAACTTTTCGAGGGCTTTCGTTACACCAAGGTGACCACCACTAAGGCCATTATGGAACTCACTCATTACTTCTTTCATCTTGGATGCTGGCACCACTAGCAAATTAGAAACCACTTTGCCGTTCGCACTTTCCCATGTACGATATAAGCATCCATTTATCAGCTTTAGCCTATTCCACTGGGCCCAATAAGATTTAACGAGCGGGCTCTCAGCTGATATCTCGTATCGGGTAGGCCTTTTGTCTTCCTGCTTAGCAGCTATAATTTTTGCTAATGTGGGATCATTCCTCTGAACCTCTGACCAGTCCTCCTCAGTATCGATGTGCATTAGCCGAACTTCAACGACACATTCCTTTGCTTCGGTTAGGGCACAATGTCGGCACTCTAAGTTACAGGGCCTACGTGACAGGGCACATGTTATGTTTTACACCCTTTTTGTGTTCGATGCTAAGGTCGTAGCTTTGAAGACGCTCAATCCAGCGCCCTAGCTGCCCTTCAGGGTTTTTAAATTGCAGTAGCAACCTGAGCGCAGAATGGTTGGTCCTTAGCATAGTGTTTCCCATACAAATATTTGTGGTAACGTTTTATGCTCGCATCCCTATCTAGCACAAATTTCTCCTGCGATTGGATAGGCCGAAACCGGAGCTGTTACACAACAAACCTCTCAGTGTCCGGAACGCTTCCTCTTGCAGTTGACCCCATTAGGCTGTCGCGACTTTTTAGTTCGCTCGTGCAAACTTGCTGCTACACTGATGGAATTAGGTACAAAGCGTCTATAGTATGTGCAAAGTCCCAAAAAGCTGCGGAGCTCATGAAGATTTTTCGGACGAGGCCATTCCTTTACTGCTCGTATGCCATCTGCCGTAACGCGATGACACAAATATTTCACCTCTTTCTAGAATAATGAGCATTTCCTTGCGTTAAGCTTTAATCCAGCCGATGATATTCGCTGAAGCACCTTAACCAGGTTTTTGAGGTGTTCGTCGAAAGTCTTCCCCATCTTAATAGTGTCATCAAGGCACACTAAGCATGTCTTCCAGTGAAGTCCTTTTAAGACGTGTTCAATAAGGCGTTCAAATGTGGCCGGAGCGTTGCAGAGCCCAAATGGCATAACTTTAAACTGCCATAAGCCATCGCTTGCACTGATAGCTGCTTTCTCTTTGTCCTGCTCTGCAATTTCGACCTGCCAATAGCCACTATGCAAGTCTAAGGTAGAAAACCATTTTGTTCCACTAGGTTGTCCAAGGTGTCTTCAATTCTTGGTAGCGGGTAGCTGTCCTTCTTAGTGACGTCGTTTAGTTTCCTGTAGTGAACACAGGGTCTGGTACCGCCGTCTTCCTTCTTTACGCGAGCTCCAAGGACTTGAAGATGGTTCGATTACGCCACTCCGCTCCATTTCGTTGACTAGCTCCTTAACCTCATTTCGTTTCGCCAAGGGTACACTTCTTAGCGCCTGTTTTATTGGCTTAGCCAGTATTTATTTACTATTACCCTTCTCCCTTGGCTTTGACTTTTTAGAGCGAAGACGTAGGCGTGCATTTTTAGCAGCGGTTTGACTTTATTTCTATCAGGAGCTGCTAGTCCTGCTACCCATTTCCCCACATGATCGTCAAATAATTTACGCTCCTTGGCAGACATATTGGCAGGTTGAAGATTTTTCTCGCAATTTATTATTGCCTCCGCTGGACCACACTGACCTATGTCGGTATTTTTATTAATGACTCGCTTCTGGCCACATAAACTAAGTACTCTTATAGGGACTCTTCCACCTTTGGAAGTTTTGACGAGGGCTTTTGCTGTTATAACGTTGTCCTTAATTTCTACTGGTTCTACTACCCACAACCGGTTATCCACACAATCTCCCTCCATTCGTCCCCATATAAAAGATTCAGAATGCGGTGGTAAGTTCTGATATTCAACAGCAATAAGTTATCTTATGCCAACATCCAGAGGTATTTCAATGTTACGCCAAACCATAACTTGTTGGCCCATATGCAGGTTGATGTCATGGCTTATCATAAAATCGGCACTAATGACAACCTCGTCAACAATATCGGCAACAATAAATACATGTTTGAATGTAATATCGGCAATAGTCACCTTCACTTCAATTTTACCATAGACAGTGGCAGGCTCACCGGTAGCTGTGCGCAGTTGTACATTGCTCAAAGGCTCACACTTGCCCTTCACTATATCGGGTCTCATAATTGACTGCGACGCTCCTGTGTCTATGGCAAACATGTGTTTTCCACCATTGATGTATCCACTTGCTGTAAGGTTGCTGTTTTTCTGCTGCTTCACTATGGAGATTGTGGGGCCCTCGATTGTGGGAGCTAGCTCTTGGCCCATAGTGCTAGCTTGTTTTAGTTTAACGAGGTTTCTTGTGATAGTTGATAGTTCGCCCGTTTATTGTTTCTCTGTAGCGAAACAGATCTGGATCTTTTTCTGACCGACCTTACCGCAGTTATAGCACTTGGACGTCAGCTTGTGCTGACTCTCTGCTAGTGCCTGGATTACTGCCTCCTTCATTTGGCCAAATAGGTTGCCCTGATTTCCAGCAATGATATCCACACTACGCACTTTGAACACCTGCGGCTTAAAAATCACTCTAGCAGTCTCTTGGGCCAGTGCAAACGATACTGTTTCTACAAATGTAGATTTTTGCGTTGCGCACACTGCAAGTTTTACCCCAGGATCAAGGATGCCGTTGAAAAATGCCTCTGTTTTGAAGTGATACAGGAATGAGTGGTTTTCGCCTGGATAGGTAAGCTGCACCAACCGCTCGATTTATATTGCGAAATCCTGTAGAGGCTCTTTGGACTTCTGCACTCTACACCTCAACTCCATTCGGTATAGGTCGCGCTTATGTTCACCACCGTACTTACGTTGTAATGCCGCCATTATGTCATCATAGTTGTTTCTGCAACTCATTGGCACGGTTTCAAGTACCTCTGCCGCTGTTCCTTTCAACGCCAAAATCAACGTTGATTATACTGTGCTTATAACCGCTTTATTTTTATGTCCGTTAAATTTTAATCTACATTTAAATTTTGTCACAGTATGTCTTTTCTTATGGTCACCCTAACTTACTTCTCATAACTTTATTACTTTTCTAACTCTTTTTTACTTATTTCTTATACTTACAATTTATTACGATATGTTCAATTCATCTTAATTGTAACCCTTAACATTATATTGTATATTTCTCGAATACATATGTAGTTAAATAAATTAAAGAGGTTAACTTGTGAATTTAAACTTGAAGAAGCCACACGTGTTTAAAGTACAGTTGAATATGTTAATGTAAAGCAACCCATAGACGTTGCGACCCTTGGTACAACTCGGTTGATAATCAAGTTGTGTATTTGTTGCACAAACGATACAATTAGCTGTGCGATCTCATGCACAATGTTTACTGCAAGATGACAACCAACCCACAAACGTTAAAATCTCGTCCACAACCTCATCATGTTGTACCAATGGTCGCAACGTCTATGGGTTGCTTAATACATTACATTTACTATATAAGAAATTGCTGCCTACTCACGGCGATCAGTTGTGACAGAGCTTTTGATGTGCAAATTACTTTGTGTATTTTAGAAAACAATGGTATTAAAGAAAATCATGCATCACTAAGTTTAAAATCAATTCAAACAAGTAAACGTTATCGAAAAGGTCGAAACGCAACAGTATAATAACATAACTAGTAATTTTAACATAAAGCAGAGGTTACTTTCTTCAATCCAAAAGGAATAATTGAAATTTGGTGCGATTTACGTATTGTTCAACAACAGTTTTTTATGGTTTTTATTTCTTTGCTTTTTAAAATATTTTTTCGAAGACTTTATTATGAATCTTGCATACTTGATAGAATAAAGTCTGATTCCGTTTATAATTTTTTGCGTGAAAATACATTTCTGATGGATATGACAAAATTTGAGCTAGATATTCCTTGAGCTACATATGTATGCAAAAAATAAAATATAAACTTGGTGTTAATTATATTGGCACATTGCCGGAGGTAAAACAATGGGCATCTTCATAAAAATATTTGTGTATCATGTAATGAAAAACACTTTCGATAACATAACATTTTTTTTGTAAGTAAACGCCAAAAAAGCTTCGTATTTTGTATTCCATTAAATTGACATTGAGAACTGGACCAAATGGTCCCTGATACAAGATTAGCGAATTTTTAATTTTTTAGTAGTGCTTTACAATAAGCATTTGACAAACTTTTCGTTAAATTTTGACAGTAGCTTAAGCTAGCTTATGCATATTATGTTTGGCCCTTAAGAAATATTTGTGGGATTCAAATGATAGTCATAAAATTATATGTTTTAAAATAATAAAACGAAACAATATGACGAGGAAGAACAAGCAACATGTAATTTCTCTCACACTTCTCTCAAATTTCTTCTATTTGGATAAGACAAAAGAATAAACATAGTTCGAAAAGTCAGTCGTTAAGCAGCTCTGGGCTGAAGAACAGCTCTCGAGTCATCGTAATTATTTCTTAAGTGCGGTCAGGCTTGCGTGTGTTGTTTAGCCTTCGAGAGTTTTTCGTCTCGCTCGCACTGGTTGACTGATTTGCCACGGATAACCGTATAGTCTTACGGTTCTTTTGTGGAATTTCGTTGACAACCACGTTGCTACTACTTCCTATGTGAAGGCATAGGTCGTGTATAGTCAGTCACAAAACTTTTTTAAGATACTGTTAATAACATCTTGGACATATGGTCTAGTTACCGGCGCCATTTTTGTGCAACTATATTCTGCAAATTTACTTTGCAGAATATATGTATACCAATAAATAAATAAATATTTTAGGTGTGTTCATTTACTTTACTAGTAAAAATTAGCAACAAGGGATTAAAAATAAATTTTCCAAAATTAATCTCAAAAATGTGAAAAAGGAAATGAACACCTTAGTTACGGTTCATACTATAAAATTTTTCTTTCTGAAAGTGTTAGTTTGTGGGTGTACGTGGGGAGAAGATTGGGACGGGGTACACTCTTTCACTCTTACTTTGAAATTCTCTTGAGTTTTGTTATTCGTAACTGCCAACCTGAAAATGGCTGCAGCCTTATTTTTGATTTTCTTTTACTTTTCTTTTCTTTCATGTTGGTGAGAGCAAAAACTTGTGTACAAAAATAAAAGGATGTGAAGATAAACATGCAAAAATCTTGAATTTCGTTACAAAAAAAATCGATGTGTAGACATTCATGAAAAAATGAAAAAGTTTTGCAATTTTATTTAATCTAGTACTAGACATAGTCGAAATACGCTAAACACGATAAAGCTCGGACTCGGTACTTGGCAGCACTAACAGATATTTTGTATACGGCGCTTGCGACGCGTAAACGTAGAAAGCTGTTTAACTTTTCACGCGTCACAAGCGACAAGACTCGGAACTTGGCAGCACTAGCTGATATGTTGTATACGACGCGTAAAAGTAGAATGTTGTTCAATTTTTTTCGCATCACAAGCGTTGTAAACTTTTGTTTTGTAACTTTCTTTATAAAAATACTCTGATTCAACTTTTTTGAGAGACGCGTAAGACGCATGACGCGTAGAACGCGTCGTGTGGACTTTCCGCTTAAGGGTGATTAGCTAATTTTGAATAAAACATATATATCATATAACAACATAACATTTTTATTTCAAACATCGGAAATAAAGACAGAATGAGGTCGCAGAAATGTTTATTTCCAACTTTGTGTTTTATTTTCCAAACGGTTTTCATAAAAGGTTGTTTTAATGCGTGTTAGAATAAGCATGTGTTAATAGATATTAATTTTTTTGTACTTTATTGCGTTATTATTATAATAATTATATAATATTAAGTATTTTTTTAATGTGATTTTATGAAGAACTATATATGTAAATAAACACTAATAAAAAACTACATTAACACGCAAGCAAATGTGAGTTGAAAACGAGAATTTTTGCTAATTATTGTCTAACATTAATGCAATTTTCGTTTTCATTGTAATAAAAAGCTTTATCCAAAATAAAATATCATGTTGCTGCCAGCATTCGGCCCCAAAAGCAGTAAAAAAGTAATTTAATAATCATGTGTTAATTTAAATTTATTTGCAAATATACATATATCTGAACTAATTGACTTATTAGCTTGCTAAAAAATTTACAACACTAAAAATAACAGCTGGTCTGGAAAATTAAAAAAAAAATAAAAACATTTCAGAGGCTGTTATTTTATTTCTGTTGTTTCTAATGCTGGCTACAGACGTTGCAACGTGTTTATGCAACGCGTTTATCATTCATGTTTCATATTTTGATACAGACACTGCAAACAAGAATGAAACCATGAACGCAACATCATTTCCGTATTTTGTATTCGCATTGAACATCGTGCATGAAAGTACATATGTAGTTGAAAAAATGAGCTGTGAGCTAAGTGAAACAGCAGCAGTAATTATTATTAATGAATTGTATTATGAAGAGAAGGAAAATAAGGTACAACCAAAGAAATAAATGATATGGTAAAAAATTGGTATTTAAAAAAAAGAAAAGTTTTCAATTGAAAGACTGTTGAAAGAGTTAAAAGAAAATGAGCCAAAAGATTACAGAAATTGTGTGCGAATAGACGAAAAAACTTTTCTTAAATTATTAGACATGATAAAACACAATATTACAAAGCTCATTTGTTTTTTCCGTGGTTGAAAAAAAACATATGCATACTTTGCAACTACAACTACACACTATGCAACCAACATTAATACAACCTGAAAATATTAAAATATTTTGATGTTTATGAAACCTCGAATGCAACACGAAATGAAACCATAAACACGACTACAGACTATGCAACCAACAATGAAAAAAACCTGGTTGCATAAACACGTTGCAGTGTGTGTAGCCAGCATAAGTTACACAAAAATAAATTTATCTTTTTAATACTTTTTACCGTTTTAAAAGTTTACATTTACAAACAATTTCTTAAATTTTCCAAAATATTTAGAAATATTATTTTGTAAACACAAACACAAAACAAATTTTACTTGTAAAAACTTGCAATTTTGTTCTGTCTCTCAATTTTTTACGCTCTTTCGACGCTCGCTCGTTGAAATTTTTTTGGGTTAATGAACGCTTTCTAGTAACAATTGTTACAAATTTGTAAAAAATTTTTGTAAATGAACACAACTTTTATTTATGACTTTTTTTGTTTGAAACACAACAACAATATTTTTTAAGGCATTAATAATGACAATATTACTTAATAGGGCACTGTTTGAATGCCTCAGCTATGTACTTAAATGCGCTAAATACTAAAATACCAACAAGGACTCTTTGGTGTGTAAGAACATTAAAAAAAAATATTAAAATTGTTAACAGTAAAAATATTTTCGAATACAAGTTTTTGTTCATATTTTATTTATTTATGGAAAGGTTTCCATTATTTTCAGTACTATACATAATTATTCCCAGAACTATACATAAGAGTTCTGTTTCATAAAATCGACCGTAGAATAACAGAATTACACAGAAGGAAAAAAGCTTATTTATAAGCTACATATATCGCGCGTTCAGCTTCTATAAGGATCCAGAATATAAATACTTTATGGGGTTTTAAATGAATTAATGTAAAAATTACATATGGAGGGCTGTCATTCCAAAAATATAAAAAATATTATTATACCCTTTAGACAAATTAGTAACACGCCCTTCAACACGAACTAAACGTAAGTCCAGACCACCTTGGTGGAGTAAACAGTTGGACCGTGAAAGACGCGAACTTCGTGAGCTATTCAAACTGGCAAAAATTACCGACCGGTCTGAATGCTGGGGAGAGTATAAAGACGTTCTTAGGGTATACAAATGTAACGTACGAAATGCCAAACGAATCTCGTGGAAAAGTTTCTGCGGCAATATAGAGGAGACAACTGAAACGGCAAGATTACGGAAGATGTTAGCGAGCAATCCGACAATGCCAAGTACAGTTTGTGAATGGTGAATGGACGAAGAGCAGTGGGGAAACGCTGGAAGTACTTATCGATACTCACTTTCCAGGCTGATCTGACGATCTCATTCCAACTGACACAATTTCTCATACAGAAGGGGGTGATAGTGATATCATCTCCTACGATAGGGAAGAATGGGTCATTGACTCTTTCCAACCATATAAGGCCCCTGGTCCTGACGGTGTCTTCCCGGTGCAATTGCAGCAAGGCAGACAACAGATAGTAACATAGCTAGTAAAAATCTTTAGAGGATGTCTGAGACTGAACTGATTGTGTTTTTGCCGAAAGCAGGCAAGAGAAATCATGTGTATCCAAAAGATTTCAGACCAATTAGTCTCACATCATTCTCCTGAAAACTTTAGAGAGACTTTTGGATCGTCATATCAAAGGGAATATGGGGCCAACAATTCTCTCTGATAATCAACACGCGTACACGAAGGGTAAATCAACTGAGACGGCGCTTCATTCAGATGTCTCACTGATAGAGAAGATCCTAAACTATAAATATTTCGCTGTGGGAGTATTCCTGGACTTCGCAGGCGCTTTCAATAATGTGTCCACAGAGGCAATTTTGACTGGCCTGGATGGTACGGGGGAGCATCCACATGCTAAGAACTGGTTTGGCAACCTACTACAGTGCAGAATCATATCTGCGGGTTGGGGAAACTCCAGCATAAATATCTGGGCCCTATTACTTCTGTAATGGTAGCCACACTATGGTTGATCAAGCAGTGGGCAACTAGAGTAGGACTGGTAGTTAATCCTGAGAAGACAGACCTAATACTTTTCACGAATAGATACATATAAAATCGATCCTTGGAGAAAACCTAAACTAGGGGGTACTAGCCTGGAACTTAAAGACCACACTAAATACTTGGGTATAATAATGGATAGCAAACTGTCGTGGAAACTAAATGTGGAGGCAAGGGTAAAGAAGGCCATATATGAATGCAAAAAAATGCTAGGCAAAACTTTGGGCCTAACCCTGACCTCGCTCATTGGATTTACACGGCAGTCGCGAGACCAATCTTAGTATACGAGATATTAGTGTGGTGGACAGCCTTAGATAAGATATCTTACCGGAATGAAAGACTCGCTGAACTTAGCATCACCGGCGCTTTGCGTAGCACACCGACTGCGGCACTAGATGTAATCCTAAATCTACAACCGATTCATTTGGTAGCAGAAGGTACTGCAAAGGAAATCCGCGATCCGCTTAAAAACAACGGGACAGTTTATAGCCAGTCCATATGGTCACTGCCGTATTATAGGGGTATAGACTGTAGCAGTGACTACATAATTCCGAAATCATTCTATACAGTGTTGCCAAAATGGTGGTTTTCCCGTTATTTTTGACTGTATTTTGTTGTGCTTAGCGGGAAGTCTATTAAAAAAAACCGCCAGTGGATTTTTTAGCTGAAAATTTTTTTATAACTTTTCAGTACGTAACATATTTCAAGCAAATCAACAAGATGTTATTCCATGCTTAGAACGTGTGTATTCCAGAAAATATTGAAAAGATACTAAACCGGCTTAAATATATAAATATAGTCAGATGTAATAATACTTCGGATACTACCTCTTTCTGGTTCGAAGCCTTAGATTATGAGGACTCTGCAGGAAATAAAATATTTAAAGAATTGGCTGAATTTTGCTTAAAAATTTTATGAATGCCATGGTCTAACGCAGAAGTTGAACGCGTTTTTAGCCAACTAAATGTAACTAAATCAAAACTTAGAAATCGATTGCAATCTCAAATGGTGAAAGCTATTTTAACAGTTAATTAATTAAAAATTTAGTAAACCCTTTTAGCTCATTTTATTCATACTATTTCTTTGTTTTAGGTATGGATTTTGACGTCATAGCAAGTGTTGTTTCGGCTATGAAGTTCCCGTAGAATTTTTACGTTTAGTTGGAACATCTGATATTTATTTATGTTCCAGAAATTATACCGATATTGATGAATGGGTAGATGTAGTTTGACGATCTCATTTACAAAAATATCTTTAAAAGACACGTTAAGAAAACAGATTTCTTAAAAGAAAAAATATTCTTTATACATATGTACATACATACGAGTACATACATATGTATGTACAACTTATATAATTTATCTCATTCTATTTTTTTACTTTAAAGTCATGATAAATAAATTTTTTATAAAGAAGGTAACGAGGAGGCGGACGAATTAGCGAAACGGGGAGTTCAATTACCGTACAACAGAGTGATTACATTCCAATTCGCAATATTAAGAGAGATATAGACTCTTCTATACAAGGCAGTTTGGGGAAACACCGAAACGTGCAAAGTATCCAAAGTTATGTGGAGATCCTATGATCCGAGATTAACTAAACTTCTATTGCTATCGAGAATTGACTGTAGGCTTCTGGTAGGTTTTATAAAAGGCCACTGTTGGACGGCAGTATACGCCAAAAGGGCGGGGCAAATGACTAGTGACAATTGTAGATTCAGTGCTGCTGTCCGGCACTTATACACTCTAGGTCGAACTGTCTGGGAGATCATTACGAGGGGAAATCTCTGGAATCGGACTAATGAGACTCCTAGCATTAACCAAGAGAGTGTGGAGTACTCTTGGTATCATCACATCGAACTAACTTCTTCATCTACGGGTTATCGTATATCATGGTAACGTTAAGGACCTATTCGGCCTACGCGGAGTCTTTATGACCAGCCATCTTAACCTCACCTAACCTTTATACCCTTCACCAAAAAATTTAAAAGGCATATATGTACATAAGTATAGTTTTTTCATTCTATATGTAGTTTCTACATTATTCATTTAAGTGCCCATAGAATATATATATTCTGGATCTTTGTAGAGAGAGAGAGAGAGAGAGAGAGAAAAGTCGAATGAACAATGTCCATCTGCTATATTTGGTGCACTAACCACGAAGGCCTCACACAACATAGAGACCTAAATTTTAGACCATTCTGTTGGAATTCGCAATAATGAATGAGATATAGCTAATAGACTTTTTCTCGTTATATGTCTGATTCTGTCGTTTCTTTTCGGCACCAGCTGTCCTACGGTCGGTTTTATGAAGCAGATTCTAGTGTACAGTTCTGGAAAGGTTTCTTCTGAAAATAACTGAAGTCAGCTAAAATATGAACAAAAAATGGTATTCGAAATAATTTAAATTTTTAAAATTTTTTGGTAAAACTGTGTTGAGTTTCAATACCTACAACGTCACAAGCGCTTCTTATGCACCACAGAGCTCATTTTCATGTCATGGTATTTTTCGGGTTTAAGAACACAATATTTCTTTTTCATTATAATATACTTAAACTTAAAATTCTTGATAGAAATTGGTGAGGTTGTTGTAATTTTACTCTTTTTACACAATCGCACATTTTTAAACACTTACATTAATACTGTTATACGTCCGTGCTAAGTCATGCTGAATTATCCAAATTGAATATATTTTTTATATTCAGGTGCAGAGCATACTTGTAATATTTAAGAACCCGGTATTTTTATTATATTTGGCGAAACGACTACAAGAAGACAAATTTAATATACATATATATATATGCATGCATACATACAAAACACATTTTTTATGATATTTATTCATTAATCTTATGAAATGCTAATATGTAAAAGCATTTAAAGGTTGATTTTGGCTTTTCGTAAGCGTTATTTTAAAAATTGGTTGTGTATATTCTACGCTTAAACAATCCCGCGAGCGACCATTGTTAGCTTTGGAACTATATACAATTATCAACTAAAATAAGTTTTATCGCTTTTGTAGAAATTTCCCGTATGCAAATTTTTAATTTTGGAGGTTTCAACTGGTTTAGTAATTTAAATGTTAGTACGGTCTTGTATAAGTGAACACACAAACTTCGTGTATAGAATAGAATCGAAATGCATAAAAAATAATGATGAAGGATTCATGAATATCATTATTTAGTTTCATGTAGATGTACAATATGTACATATATGTATATGCACATATGTACATATCCATGGGTGTGCATGCACAGATATTAATGATCAGGACAAGTTTTTCATGCTTTTTTTCATGAAAAATATGCATTTGCATATTTTTCCCAAGAAAAGCATTTTTGATTTAACTTCCATGAATTTGCATATTACGCAGGCTTGTGACTCTTTTTCACAAACATTGTGTATGAGATTAATTACATTTTACAAGTATATTGCTAGAGAGTCAACAACAGACTGTACTGTGTATTATTTAATGATCTTATATTAAGAAGATTATGTATTAATACGCAAATATAAACGATCCGTTACAAAACTGGATTAAGCAAAAAAGAATATTAAACATAATATCATAATCAATAAAATACAATACAATGAGATTAAAATCGATGAGAGTAGATGAAGTAAGATCATATAAAATTAATTACGATATGCATATTGCAGTATTATATTTATCATAATTAATAAGTATATCAGAGCGGGTGAGAAAATATGGTTTTGCTTTAAGATAAGGAAATTCAGAAAAGTATTTCTAAACTTATTTATCAGATTCTTTAGCTTGTGAAACTGACGCAATGATCAATAGCCCAAAAGCCCTGTACCCCTACATGGGTATCTCGGTTAACGGCTGTTATATATTACTGCGACAACTTTATAGAAATGAGCAGCGTTTTAAATGAGCTTTATGATGATGAGGCAGATTCGAAATGTAATGCAAAGGCTTTATTTCAGAATTTATCGGAAAAAAACAGATTTAGCATATATTTAAGATTTTGAATGTATTTGCCACAGTATAATCAAATTGGAAACAAAACGACTTCCTGTACGTGAAAGTTTATCCGTCATAGAAGTTGTAAAGAAAAACTTAAAAATATTAAGAATAAAATTTTTATTGAAAAACTTAACAAAGTTTTTAATCGGAATGTTGGCCTTCAATTGTTGATCAAGATTAAAAACAACATATACAGTGACGTCGACTGATGCTGAACGTATATTTTCAATATATTCGACCGTTTTGTGCGACAATTGAAGATCCTTTCAATTTGAAAACTTTAAAAAACATATGACTATACTTTGTAATAAACATTTGTTTAGATGAAACTGATTACAAATTATTAGTCTGTGTTTTTTCGGGTGCATATTTTAAAAATTTTAAATCTGCACTGTTAATGAGGATTAGGCGGGCGGTTTGAATTGCCGTTGTTATAGAAGAATATTGGTTTTTTCCGCACTTTTTTATGAATGCTAAGCAATATAATAATATTTTTTTCGTTATACAATATATGATTAAAAATTTCTTAACAATTAAAATCTTGTTGGGATACTTAGTTACACATAATAAAGCAGAAAAATCTTTTCCCGGCTAGAATGTGATACCTCCTCCCAAATATATTCTGTTTGAAACATTCAGTATTTTTATCACAGCATTTTTCTGTTTTTTCATTTTATATTCAAAATTTGGTATTTTACTGTTGTTTTCAATATAAATTCCCATAAGAAATGTTTCCTTCATTTTATAACAATAGTGAGTTAATCTTCAAAAGCACTTCAATTAATTGCCTTTTCTATAAAATGGAAACAAAGTTTAATGTAAGAATTTAATTTGATATGAAGCTCCAAAATGTAATTAGAAAAGAAACTAAAAACGCCTATTCTGAAAATTGCAATTGGAATTGCAACATTGGAAATAAGCCCTAAAATTTATTTAAAAAATCATATCATTTTGTTTAAAATAAATCATATAATGTACCAATTGCCAAATGTCTTCAAAAAATTTCTAAAATGGCAAAAGTTCTTAAAAATATGTAAACATCGGGAAAATTGAAAGATCCAATATCAGTTTAAATACGGCAAAATTATAGAGTCCAAAAACATACAAAATATTATTTCTATCGCGAAAAAGGAGAAAAGCTGCCAAATTTATTTAAAATTCCTGAAACTGTTAAGATTATCAAAATTTCGGAAAGAAAACACATAAGTTGTAATTCAGATTAACGATTTTGAATTTCAAATACTTTTATTAATGACTACATACATATATAATATTTGGAATAGAAAAATAAAAATTAATTTTTATTTTTCGGCTTAAAATGTATTCTACGAATCGTTCGCAATTCAGTTTCCATCATACACATACATATGAACTTTGAAACGATTGGCCGCAAAAAATATTTTTAAATTTGTCTGAATTTTGGAGGAGAATGTTCGAGGGGAATACTCAAAACGTTTGTAGGATGTAGCTATGATTGCACAGTACAACATTTGTCAGCTGATTGAATTGGGACTCAATTCTGAGAATAGAAAGTTGGCTGCGTTAATAATTACATTTTAATACGGAAAATAACAACTATACGAGCGATTTACCGAGATATAAACGTGTTGAAATATAGAAAAAGTGATAAAAATACACTTTGAACAAAAAAAATCGTATGACCATTAAATTATTAATGCAGCCAACTTAACAAAACGAATGATACAGAAGTTCTTATTTTTGGGGCTACTTTCACTTCCCAAAATCATGTGTTGTACTGTGTAATTGCGATTACGATATCTGGGGGCAAATTGCGGCAATCGATATCGAACGAAATTTCCATACAAATTCAAAAAATCGAATGCCGTAATTTGCCCCCTGGTTTTTGTACTTACTAAACTCTAATGACAATAAAATCAAATGGAACCTGTTTTTAGAGACAAACAGCCACAAGTATTTTCATTTAAATACCTGTTTTCAATTTCCCGAATTTAAGGGAGAATTAAATGCAGTAAAATTATTTCGTCACTCCATGCTATGGAGAAGGGTAAATAAGATTCGGCACAGCCTCATATTGAGTTTGACACTCAGGAAATATAGAAAAATCAAAGAGCTGCTTTACTTTGTTTCTATATCTCGCGATGACTCGTCAAAACATAAGCTGAAAGTCCATACTACGCTTTGCGTGCATTGTGCTTTTGATTCTTACGACGCATTTCTAAATTTAAGGCTTTTGCTTTGATCATCTGTAACCAAGGCGAATTCATAACAGGTGATCTTGACAGCTCAGGTGATTATTTTTAGCTTCTTGCTTTGATCTGTTTTGTTTGTCGAAATTTGTTTATATTTGATTTTGAAAAAAAGCAGGTATTTTTCAAAGCGAACTGAGGCGAGCCTACCTGTTATGAATTTGACTTGGCTGTAGCGTAAATATTTTAATAAAATAAAAAAAATATTGCTAAATTGTTAAGTGAAATTTAAAGAATTTATGGATTTCGTTTATGAAGTTTTTTTAAAGGACGAAGCTTTTATTATTTAAAAGTTCATGATTTTTCGCAGCATTAATTAACCTTGATCTTTGACAAATTGATACAATTAATAAACATAGCACAGATGAGATTTAGCACGTAAAATTAATCGATAACTAAAATAAAAATTTTGTTGATGAGAGAATTGTGTAAAAAAATTAATTTTAATGTATTTTATCAAGGCAGATCCACATCAGGTAGTCTCATCCGAATTCGCCTTGAAAATTAAAACAGATATGTCAAAAACGGTTGACAAATTTATGAGCAAAAAAAAAATAAAAATATGTCTTAGGAAAATGTGAAAATAAAAATGGTGAAGGAAAACTGGATATAGAAAGTATTTCGAATGCGACATCACGAACCGTATGTATATACATACATACATATGTATATGCAAAGGCACAAATAGTGCAAAATGTGCTACAAATAAATCTCGGCAGTTTGTTGGACATACATGTGACAGAAGCAGCCGTTGCAACTCCTACAGGTTTAGCCATATCAGTGTGAAATACGAGGGCGGATCAATAAGCGACTTTTCGAACTTCCGTCGTAGTTATATGAAATGCAACACTGTTCCCATTATGTACCCCCTGTTAATAGACTACTGAGCAAGTGCCGTCAATTACTTTACGTTTAACAGCTGTTCAAAACATGCAACCTCGTCTATTTTTCTAAAAATAAAAAAATGTAATTTCAAGTGCTCATTAAATATTATTTTTTGCGAAAAAAACCGTCAATCAAACCAAGAAAAAGGTCTATAAATACTATGCGGACTCTGCAACATCGATTTCAATGGTAAAAAAGTGGTTTACTGACTTTCGTTGTGGTCGCACAAGTACAAATGACGCTAAACCTTCTGAATGGCTACACTCGAAAAAATCCGATCGAAGAGTAAAAGTGCATGAGATTGTTGATGACATAGGCATTTCATATGACAGTGTGGTTTCGATTTTAAGTGATCAGCTGGGCTTAAAAAAGTTGCCTGCAAGATAGGTTCCGCGTTTGCTCTAAATTGACCATAAACGTAAACGTGTGACAACTTCAAAGAATTGTTTGGAATTGTTTAACCGCAATTTTAATTGGTAGCTCACCCCCTGTGACTACTTCCTATTTCCAAACCTAAAGAAATAGCTCGGTGGAAAGAGATTTAGCTCCAACGATGAAATTATTGACCAAAGAAATGCCATTTTAAGGACCTCGAAATATTCTGTTTTTAGAAGGGATACAAAAACTGGAGAAACGTTGGACTAAGGGTATTGAGTTGAGCCTCCTGTTGCGAATTCGCCTTGGTGTTTTATTTTTGAAATCATATTTAAACTATAGTTCAAGACGTCTTTTAATAAAAAAAAGGAAAATATTTCACAATACAAACATATTTATCGATAACGTTTAAAATATAATATAAGTCTTTATTCCTGGCTATTAATATCAGCTGGCTTTTTTTTTGATGGCGCTTTCGACACTAACAAAACTAGAAAAATTATTCCACCATTTGAATAATTTGTATTCGAATAATAATTCTAATATATACAAACATATTTATCACTAAACATACATTTACATATCTTACCTCCTTGTTCATCCAGCATTACAATACTCCTCATTCCAACCTCAGCGCTCTAAATAAAAATATATGAATGGGCTTTATGATTTTGCCATATTTATATAATTGTATGTACATTTGTATGTTCCGTGTATACATTAGTGGATTTTAAACGGCCAGTAGTACATGTGTCTTGTTGTGTACATAATCCATTTTGTTTTCATGTTTTTGTTTTTGTGCACAATACAATTCAAAATTCGCTTGAATTTCTTGTTTCAAATGTTTTGTACATGTTTTTTTTGTAGATTACGATTATTAGGAGGAAAAAATGCTGTTTGTATGTAAGTAAGTGATATATGTACATGTGTACATATGTATGTACATGCACCTATTTGGCTATTTGCTAGGACTTTCAGACATTTTTTAGCGAAATTTACTATACGGTGCAAATAAGTTTTGGATATTGGAAAATATTGTAGCATTTTTCATAATCCAATTAAAATATGTACATAATTATGTACAAACTGTCATACCATTTGTACAAAGCTCTGTTATTGCTGCGAATTCATAAATGATAAAGTTTTGACATGATAAACATGAAATCGAACATAAAGACTGTACTTATAAGTGTTTTTTTTTTAAATTGGACCAGCAGTCAATGCATTGTGCCGGAACTAGGAAAATTGGTTGTTGGAAGAAGGTTAGAGGGAGTAGTGTTTGTGGACATTTGACTTGATCTTTCCCACATTGAATTGACAGACCTCTGCAAGGATTTTATTTCACATACGAACTGTTCACTGATGTTGAGCTTCTTCGCCCTCCCCTGTACGCGGTCAAGTAACTTACAAATAGACTTTGAAGCACCGGCCCATATATAAGAGTTGTATTACGTTTTCGGTCGGATACAGGTGATATAAATTTTAAGGAGATCAGATGGAGTGAAGTATCTCTTAACCCGTCTTAGAAAACCGAGGCAATTTAATGCTTCTTTTGAGACTTGAAAAATGTGATCCATCGAACATCACATTTAATTTTCATGCCAAAAACATCAAGAATATATGATTCCTCAATACCCTCAACACCCATTATGACAGATGAAGCAGCGTCATTGGTCGTACATTTGTGTGTATGCATACAACACTGTATCTCACGAACATTAAATTTGAACCTATCCAATGATTAAACGAATCATTCATATTTTGTCTCCAAGACCGCGATTTCTGACAGGCTTGGTCTGCTACTGAATAAATATGGAAAAGAATAGCTAGAATTTAAAGTTTGTCATAGAAGATCTTTTAAGAATATAAGAAAGAGGGTGGGACAAAAAACCTAGCCTTGCAGTACCCCAGAGCCAACCTTGAACTCGTTTGATGAGATTCCATCTGTAACAACTCGTACAATGCGATCTTTGAGAAAGGTCGATATAAATCGATAGAAGACATCAACGAAATATCTAGAGCCACCACCTTACTTTCGCCAAAATGGTGAATAGAATGCCACCATCCTTCCGAGAGGAAGCAGGTATCCCGTAGTCATACAGGCGGTAGCTAAGAAAGCTGTTGGATTCCAAATGCCTCACAAGATGCAAGTTTAGCATAATTTCCATATCTTTAGAAAGTGCAGAACAAATGGCTATTGGGCGGGTTTTTTCAGGATTTTTAACCTCTCCTTTTTGGGGATTGGCGTGACATTAGCAACCTTCCAACGCTTTGGAAATTCACCAGCATGGTATAATGTAGAGAAAAGGTTCGCTAATGGAGTACTGCTTCAAGACCAGTGCTGGATTTTCATCCGGACCAGGAGACTTATTTATGTTGAGATCTGCTAAAATCTTTTTAACTGCACAAGCTCGAAAGAATATTTTTGGCGTAATTACAGATACTCTCTCAAGCACGGGAAGTGGTGGATTGCTTTCCGGCAAGTGGGAAGTACTTGCAAATAATTCAGCCTGAAGGTTAGCTTTATCAAGCGGGTCAGTAAATACTTGGTCATCCTTCAAAAGAGCCGGAATTAAGGAACTAGCATTATCCTTTACTCTTTTAACGAACCAAAAGCTCTTACTACCCCGTGGAGCATTAAGAACTTTAGCAAGAAGACGCTGCTCCTACAAAGTTTTTTCGCGCCTTAATACTTTGGCAGACGAAGATATCGCCCTTTTGTGGAGCAAATGAGTTTTGGAATTTTTTTTATTACGCCATATACTGAATGCTCCCTCTTTGGATTTGACTGTATTTTTGCACGTCAGATTAAACTATTATTTTTCTCTAGGAGTAACGGAACGAATGCTTTGATTCCTTGCGAAATGCCACTTTCAATCATTTTCGCCATGGCGTTGACATTATAGTCTAAGAAGCAAATCTTCTAGACTTCTAAAGAATGTGTTGAGCTCAGCTTAACGAGCCTATAACGTATTTAATACGTTTTGTAGCTGCTTGAGAAACGTTATGAAGTTCTGAAAACAAAAAGGAGACGGAAAAGAAGCAATTATCCGAGTTACGAGAGGTGCATGGTAAGTCAAATTTATTATCGTATTATTTATCATTTTAATAACATTTTGCTTTCACACTTACACGTATTATTACAGTTTTTGACAAGCCTTAATACAAAGTATTATAGTATGAAAGGCCCTTTAACGAAATATAATATACAATAAACAAACATACATTTACATATGTATAAAGAAATAGAAACTATATATTCATAAATATATGCACATACAATTATTATTAGTATTACATATTATAATGTAATAATATTATATATTACATATTATTTTAAGTACATACATATATCTCGAGCTGAAGGCCTATGATGCTATTGCTCTTATCCTTTGCCTTTTATCTTATAATTTGTAATTATAAGTTAAATAAATAAATATGAATTTATTATTAATAAAAAATACATAAAACATGCTAAAGGTGACTAAACAAAAATGCACTTCAAATTAGAGATGGGATCGTGAGTGACTTTTCACTCACGCTCACGATAAAAAAATTCCACTCATGCGCGCTCACGCACGACCTCATATTTTTATCTCACGTTCACTCACATTAACGTGAGTAGAAAAAAAATGTAGTCACAATCCCGAAAACTCACGCTCACGAAATACTCACGAATTTATATATTAAAATTTGTAAATTCAAATAGAAAAATCTAATATACAATTAGAAAATTCTACAATAAAAGAGGAAAATTATGTTTAACTGAGAAATATACTTTTCTAAAACAATTTGTTAGTTTTGAAATACAATTTTTCAATTTTGATATACGGGTAAGTCCTAGAAACAGTCCACCAAACAAAATTTTTGAAAGCGATCCAACTTACTGCTTATCTTTTTTTATGGAATATTAGACTAGATATATAATTTTATAAATAAAATAAATTTATGTCGACGATCATCAATGCATCTCAATAAAATTCTTATTAATGGTATTTGGATCTGAAATTGGATGAACACCAACGCGATTCCCCTGAAAGATCCCAATTCCTCTAATGGCTGCCCAAGTTTTCTTTACATTTGCCGAATTTTCAAATTTGTCTGCATAAAACGATGACTTCACTTGTCTGATTGTTTTTGCTGCGTATTTTCTAGCCAATCGATAGTTTTCATATAGGGTGTTTTTTTAAGCCCGATAGAATAATACGTTTGTTTTATATTTCTTTCAACTCCAGTACGCAATATTGCGCTCTTTCATCAAACGCTAAATATGACTTATCATCACTTTAATTTCCTTTGTTTGTAATGGTATAACTAAGTCATACATGACAATTCAAAAACGCTAACTGCTCGTCGACTGTTGAATAATACGAGTAGTATATTTGGCTCCAATCAATCTTGAAAATCTCTTCTTCCAACATATTTTGATTGACCTGCTTGAAGTTACGGAAACTTATTATGTTATTGAAAGAATGAATTCGGATGTTATATGTATGTAAAAAAATAAGATCATGTTTGGAAAAACATGATGCTAATAATTGATCATACATCAAAACATTGGACTCGTTGGTAACAAAAAAATAAGTGCACAAAAATTTACATTTACGATACATTTACGATTTCTGCGGTCGGCTAAAGAGATCTTAACTTTTTGGGTAATTGCAATTATTAGATAATCCGAGGAAGATATGCTTCTGCCCATCATAAGCTGTGGTTCTGCCAAAGAACAAGTAGAGATAAAGCAAAGGTCTCCTAATACATACATAAGTATATCTAAAAATGGAGATTCGCTTATCTCATACCCAAACTTAAAGAAAGTATTTAAGATTTCAAATAAGTTTTGTCGCATCTGAGAGACTATTTTCCACTGCAGGTCTCGTTCAAAAAGAGTCCCAGTTTACTATTACGCAACTTTTGTCGTTGCAGTTTTTCTTTCGTCTTTTTGAAAGTTGAATTTGCGTTTACAATATGAAATTTTTATTAGAAATTTTTGATGGATGTATTTGTAGAAAAAAAGAATTTCAGGGGTATTTACTGCCAGGCCCACGATGTCACACATATTCGTGCTTTCGTAAATTACATTTAAAATAAAATCAAATTATAAAATTTTGTTTCTATTTTAAATGTAATTGTTCGAAAGAACCAATACGAGTGACGACGTGGGCCTGGCAGTTCATTCCTCTCCACTCTCGCCTGCAACACTGGAATCCATTGCCATCAGATTTTAAAATAATAAAAGCTAAATATAATTGAAATAGAGCTAAAGAAGGAAATTTAAAGCCAAAAAAATAAAGCTAACTTTTTTATAGCTTTCTAATAGTAACTTTCAAATATTTCGATATTTTTCATAATTTAAATACTGTTTATTTATAATACAAAGATATATTTTTATTCATTTAAATAAAAAATATATGTTTTATTCACAAGCTTGTATTAACGTCGTATGTATTGTGTAATCGTCTAATTATACACTATTGTATTTTTGTTATTGGTAATTTTCATACAAAAGTGTGTTATAATTATATGTTTGAATTTTTTATAGTTTATAAATGGTTATATTGAGGACAGGTATTGAAAAATTCTATTTGTAAAGACGATATGTCGAATCAGCATATTTATGCTGAAAAATTTGT
The DNA here is from genome assembly GCA_956483585.1 of Gymnocheta viridis. Taxonomy (NCBI): domain Eukaryota; kingdom Metazoa; phylum Arthropoda; class Insecta; order Diptera; family Tachinidae; genus Gymnocheta; species Gymnocheta viridis. Next base: position 49,863,162 of record OY101442.1, on the reverse strand, counting down.
TAAAAAGTTGCAAAATTTAGAAGATTCTAAAGGATTTTTTTACTTTCTGTACAACTAAGGCACGAAACTTACGGCGTTTTCTTTTCTAAAAAAAGGGCAAAACCCTTTTTATTGAAAATTTGCGATATAAAAATTTTTTGAAATAGTGAGTTTTTTAGAAATTATTGATCATTACTTACGATGCAACATTTTTGTCTTAAGGAAACTTTGAATAGCAATTTTTTTGATAAAAAGTAAGAAAAGAAAACGGCATTATGCAAATCTGAAATATTTTCGAAATCATGAGAATTTTTTTCAGCCCATTCAAATTCAAAAATTTTAACGGCTTCACTTGCTGGAATAAATTCTTTTAAATTCTGATACTGCAACAACCATATTCAGAAACTGGAAGTACATTTTCGGCATTGTTCCATTGTCTGATGTCATCTACAGTATATGACCAATTGATATTTTTTCGAGATGTGGGAATTCCGCTTTTCGAAATATCCGTGCATTGAAAGCGCTTTGATTTAGGCGTGGAAGTTCACCATCCAAGTTTGTTTTTTTTAAACCACTTGTATTAATTAATTAATTAATTTTATCCAAATGGGATTTATTCGATATTGAATAAATCCTTTGACTTAAAATTTCTCAAGAAATGAGAAATTATAAGTGTAGGTATTTGCGGGAAAATGCCAGAAAAGAGTAAATATAGAAAAGGAGAATTAGTAGAGATCTAAAATAAAATAAAATCGAGAGATGCTTACCAGTTCACAGTTTTCACAATAGTGATTTATTATCTCGTTTCGTAATGCGCGAAGGATTTTAGTACAAGTTGCTTTACAAACTTAACGAACTAGGGTTGCCATTGGACTTTAATTCAACAATATTAATACTAAAGGAATACGTATTTTGTACATTTTGGTACAAAGTCATAAAATATATACAGGAATATAAACGTATAAAAAATATAAAAAGTATAAAAAACATAGCACTCCTTTCTGATGTTTTAACATGCCGCCTCTCCTTGCGCTCGTGCAAACTTTAAAATTAATTCGTTGATGGGGTGGCACATAACACAACCGCTAATGACCGGATTGTCTCCGACAATATGCGCTGGTCCGGTTTGTTGGTGATGGTGGGTGGACGACGCACAGTGGCTGAAAATCGTTTTTCATTGGCCAAAATTCTGTAACTTTTGAACCGATCAAAATATTGAAGTAATGTTTATTTTATTGGATAGATATTTAGTTCAGCTTGACTCAGTTTAAATTACATTAAAATTGATTGAGGACTTTTTAAGGAATTCTAGGTCAAAGTTGAACTTTTGAATTTTTTTTACTTTTAGAGTGAAATATGGGTTTATTATTTTTTTATTTATTAAAAAATTGAATATTTGGAAATTAATAATAATTATAAATATTTTTTGTAATAATGGAATTTTTTTTAATGTTACACTTAAAAAAAATTTTACACTGAAAAAAATAGTAAAATCAACTGGAGATTTTGCTATTACAGAAAAATTTAAAATTTTTTGCTGACAAATTTGCAAATTTGTTTACACTCAAAGAATAGTTACACTTAAAAAAACACGTTAATAATATTATCTAAAAATATTACTATTACTACATAAATATTTATTATTTTTTGCTGTCAAATTTGATAATTTTAAAAACATTTTAAAAATAAAAACTGCAATAAATTTTAATAGCATTTGCAACAATGGTAGGTTCTGTTTATTATTATTTTTTACTAATATTATGTTTTTCGTACTTAAATAACAATGAAAGGCAATTATAATTATTATTCATTTGACTCAAATATTGATTGCAAATATTCCATATTTTGTTCTGTGCTATTTCTGTTCTTTAGTAGTTTTTTGGCTTCTTCATCTAAATCCCGATGTTCCACTTTCCATTGATTTCGAATACTGGAGATAAACGGATCTGACGTTGCCAATAATATATTAAATAGATCTTCATTTGTTGAATTTCGTGAAATTTTTCTAGTATTGTGCTCTCTATAAAATCTGTAATCCTTGTTCCTTTTTTCGTGAGCCTCCTCTGATAGATCTCCAAGTGGCACCAAATGATATTTAATGACATCTTCTCCATGATAAAGGTCCCGAAGAACCATCACATCCTCATTTACAAAAAAGAATTAACTTTGTGTTTCCATATTTCTTTAACTCATTTCCTGTTATTGATTGTAGCAAGCGTTCTGCTGTGTGATCAAGTAGAGATTGTAGTTGTACCTCTGCCGAAATTGGTGTGATTGTAATAGTGTCCTTTGATGGCAAACAGTCCATTTTAGCAGCGGTTATGTAATGATATGCTGGATACATATTTGAACCTTTTTCAATCGTACCCAGTCTGAGCTTAATATATTGCTGTTTTGTTAATTTCAAATCCAGAAATAATGCTAATGCCTCCTCATTTGTCTACTGTATTGCATCACTCGGAGTTGGTATACTTCTAAGAATCCGTTTTGTTCTCACTGGAGTAGCTTTAACAACTTTTTCAATGATATCCACTTTTGTTAATTGGTTCTGTGATCGTAATTGATGTAGGAAAGATTCTTTTATATTTGTACAACCAATTGCATCGTTAATATCTTTAAGTTTCCGCCTCTTAGATCTATCGCTGCAGTTGCCCATTAATGATTTGCGTGGTCTTCCAGCCTTATCTTGCTTTGCTGTTTCTGCAGCGACAGTAAGTTGGCCTTCTAACCAGTTTGCACTTTTTATATAAAAGTTTTGTTTACTGTAGCGAACTTCTTTGTAGCGTTTTTTTAGTGCTTTGACGAAATTAGATAATTCCTCTTCCATTTCGGTGCTACACGAATTTAAGTTTAATTTTATTTTAACGTAACTAAGAACATCTTCCTGGTTTTTGTTTCTAAAATACTCTTCCGCCAGTTCTTTATAACTGAAGCTCTTCATATTTTTCTGAATATTTTTATTTGCGTCTGTTATGTTTTATCCGTACACTTAGAGGATTAACTGAGTAATCCCTTATCGAATCCGTAGTTTTATACATTTTTAGATACATGTTATTCACACATTGATCTTTAATTTCATAGCAGGTAGTGCTTAAATTGCACAAAACTGCACATGTTGTCCAGACCTTAATATCAGGTAAAACTGATTAGTATCTCGCCAATATTTGTTGTTGTTGTTGGGTTGTTTTTTTATTTTTAGTGGTTTAATGTCCCGATTATTTTTATAAAATTGCTTATGACTTTGGTTGACCCTAACATTTGATAACAGGTAAATTTAGAAACAGATCATATGTTTACTGTAGAATTTTGTGATAATTTGTGATAATTTTATGACTTATTTTTTGCTGATCAAAACAAAGCCATTAAACCCTTTCGCAGGTATTATATTTAATTTTTTAAGTTTTACGTAGTCTAAAGTAAAAACATAAACTTTTAGGCAAAAAAGTAAAAATTATATACACCATTGTATACGAGTACTTTGGAGTAATTTCATTAAAATGAAAAAAGTGTTCTACACACGGCTCGTCACGGGTGCAAAAGTATATATAGCGGTAAAGAGGACACTTTCACCTTTCTCCGGGTGGTATACATTTCTTGTTCCCTTTTGTTCCCTAGAAGTTCTATTCTACTAAAGTTTAAATTTGAGAAAAATATAGTAGTTTCATAAATATTCCGTAACGCCCTTAATATTAAACGCTAGAGCTCTGACCACTTACAAAAACTAAAGACTATAATCCTACCAACATTATAAAAAAGACCGCAGGCCATTATCGATGATAGCTTGCGAGTAGTAATCATTTATTTTTGATAAAAAACAACAGAAAAACACCTTTTTCTGAAATTACAAAAAACCGTTGAGTTTGACAGCATGCCACGCTCACAATTATCAATAGTTTAACCTAATTTTTTGGCTACCTTAATCTGGATATATTAGCTGCAAAAGGGCGTAAAAATTTTAAAAATCGGTGACAAAAAAAAATTTGACTTTTGGCCAATGAAAAACGATTTTCAGCCACAGTGCGACGCTGCTCACCGCTTCCAGGCCTGTCGCTCTTGTTGCTGCGGAGCTGACTGTCGGTATAATTTCTGCACCTATGGTGGTTGCGGTTGCGAGGTGGACTACCACTGCCATTTCTCGGTCTGCTGATGGTTCTACGGTCACGGCCTCTGGTTGTGTAACTACGTCCTCAGGCCCCACTTCTGCCGCTGCCCACCAGCACCAACAAACCGGACCAGCGCATATTTTCGGAGATCTTGCTACAGCAAATCTCTTCCCAAGAGCTGTAGCTTCAACTCCATTTCCTAATTCTTTAAAAGCTTTTTCCTTTATTTTAATAGAAAGAAATTTCTCTCTTTTCACTTTATAGAGATTTGTGTTGTTCACTGTTTGGAGTAACTAATGTAAAAAATAAAGAGTTCATTATACCCAGTAGTTCGAATTAAAAATAGTTTACTATAACCCGAGCGCACTGTATTTAAAATAAATATGTTTCTAATTTTAGTTTTTATTATAGTCATATCACTTAATACGCGCTCAACTGCTGCGCTACTAAAAGGCAAATCTAAAAATTTCACCACAAAAATTGACAGTTCCCAGTATTCCTTAAACTATTTTCTAATGAAAAGAAGCTGTGTTTTGTAAATTTAAAAAAATATTTCGCAAACGTTGTCGTAGTTCACATATTAATTGTTTAATAAAATTTCTGGTTTATATCCATGTACCATTTTGTATATGATGTATTGGAGTAAATACGAAAATACGATTTTGCGACTTTTCTTCATTTTCGCGAAAGAAATGATTTTTTTAAGTTTTTGGACTCTATAATTTTGCCGCTTTTAATCGATATTGAATCTTGCAATTTTTGTGATGTTTGCAAGTTTTTAGGTATTTTCACAATTAAATAAATTCTGGGGCTTATTTTCAATATTGCTGTTGTAATCTCCCGAATAAGCGCTATTTTCGCGGATTTCTCAATTTTATAGTTTCTTTAATAATTACATATGGAAATTTGCACCGTTTTCGCTACATGTTTTGTTTGTTAAATTTTTTCATTATTTAAACGATTTTGAATCATTTTGAGGCTTGATATCAAAATGTATTCTTACAATAAACTTTGTTGCCATTTTATAAAAAAGGCAATTGAAGTGCTTTTGAAGATGAACACACTGTTGTTGTAAAATTAAAAAAAATATTTTTTGTGGGAATTTATATTGAATACAACAATAAAATACCAAGCTTTGACTATCAAAACAAAGACGTTAAAACAGAAAAAAGCTTTGGTAAATCTACTAAAAGTTTAAGCAAGAACATATTTGGGAAGAGGTATCAAATTCCACCCGCGAAGAGATTTGTTGCGTTGTTATGTGTAATGAAGTATCCCAACAACAATTTATTCATTAATTTTTGAACAACACAACCGCAGAAAGATAAAATATTGTTATAGTGCTTAACATTCATAAAATATTAATATATTCATATAAAAGTGTAAAAAAGGATCCGCTCAAGGCCCAATGCACATTGAGATGTGTACATGCACACATACTATGTATGTATGTATGTATATATATATATATATATAACTTTGTGCATTGAATTCTTTTTATAGCATAAAAAATACATATTTGGTACTCACTTTAACCAACAAATAAATACATTTTTGAGCACAGGTAGACCTCATTTAACACGGAGGCTGATATATTTCATATTTTATTCGATTTTAATTTTAATCAAGCGGACATGACATTGATCCAGTGAAATTCGACATCAACTTTAAACAATTGCCTAAATATATGGTTGGCATCACATGTCACCAACAGGTGAGACTCGGAAAAAACATATTCGCAAATATCGTGTAGACTTTAGGAGAAAATTCTTTTGAGTTAACTGCAACAGAGACATTTGAAATATTTTGTCAACTGCCATAGACTAAACCTAAAAAGTAAAAACCAGCCTTTACCCAAGGAAACTATGAGATGGATAAATTTTTGTTATAATTATGACATGTTAAACCTTAGTTTGATTAAATTTTGTATTTTAATTTAATAAAAAAGAAAACTAAAACATTATATAATTTTTTACGGGTTTTTACCTCAAATACCTCTATGTGCGCTACGCATATTTTTCTAGTAGTTGTTGTTTTACAGTTTGAAGCCCGCTTTCCGATAGCCATAATAGTCCGCTCCACCAATGCCACTTGATGCTATATCAGCATGAGTGTCGCTGCTGTTGATATGGTTCCATGATGTTTCAGGTAAAATTGCATTTATTTCTTTTTTTATTTACTTTTACTCACGAATTTGTCCTTATTTTTATTGTTATAAATCCAACTTAATGATATAGTTGAATCACTCCATGCATATATGCATTATTCTAATTTGGGTAAAGTTTTTTTGTTTTTGATCAGATTTACTTTATTATTAACAGCTAGTAGCTTAACAAATATATTTTAATTGATATAAACTCATCTGATAACACTTCATCCCAAGTATATTGCTGCATACATCATTTTAGAATAAACAGTTTTGCTAGTACAGTAACTGGAGGCAACCATCTCAAAGGATCTAAAGTTTTAGCAACATATTTGTTTGTGAAAATTTTACCTTAAACTGGAAATCATCTCTTGCTGGACCCCACTGCATGCACAAAGTTTTTCCAGTTTCGTTATCTTTAAATATAATTATCGTATTCTGCTCTGCGTTTTGTTCATAATATACTATTTCTTTGTCATTTGGCACCCATTTACGTATGTTGAAACCAAAATTACTTAACTCAGATTGTGTTCACTGCTGAATGATCATCTTACATTGTTGAATACTATCTGCTTCTCTTATTAAATATAAGTCTTATTTTATTATTTTCTTTATTAATTCATCCTCAATTGAAGGATGATCACAGATTTTACTGCTAGAAATGGTGTTGATGACATGCCATATGTTACAGTTGTTAGTTTATATTCTTCTATTAGGCTTGTTTTACTTTCCCTACATAATATACGTTGATACGCTTGATCGCTGTCTTCCACTTTTATCTGGCGGTACTTTTTTTCGATATCAGCTGTTATTACATATTTCCATAATCTCCAAGATTAGGTCCTGTGAACATGGCATCGCTTAAACTTTTCACATTTATTGTTTTAGCAGAAGCGTCAAACATCACACGAAATTTTGTTGTTCAGCTGCTTTCTCTTATTACAACTTTATGCTGCCGCTTAATGTTGTTCTTAACTTCTTCCATATGACCGAGATTCAGATACTCATAAATTGCATGTGGTTTTCTAGTATGTATAAAATTTTTCCAATCATTATTATTGCATTTAGATGATCTATCTGGAACTATCTGGACTACTGCTTCAATTATAAATTTCTCATTAATGAGCAAACTGGGTAGATTTTCCAAATATATCTTTGATTTCCATATACCGACAATTGTATTCACAAGAACACGAAAGATTGCATTTTCCTTTAATATTGGCAGTTGTAGATACATATAAATTCTCCTAATCATAAATATGCGTAAAAATTTGGTTTCGATGGGTACGTTAATTCTGCAGCCGGATCTCCTACTATATATGTTATTTGCATATTTTTTAATCTAATTTATTACTCATGATTTGTTAATTTACATCGTCTGTATATCTATCTATCCTTATTAAACAACATTGTTTACTTCTTTCCTATTTTATGCCAGATAATTTTTTTATAAAAAAGAAATTTTCTATTTTTAAAGCACTTTAGCGAATGCTTTTGTTCATCTATAATTTTGTCTCTATAAAATTATTCGTTTAACCAGCCCAGAGGAAGGTGATTGTGGTCCTTAATAAGGATACTTCGATACTTGTCGATACTTCGAGGTAGGCAGGGCCTGGTATACTATGTCTTTAAGCCACCTTATATTCCGAGTGCCGCAAGAACTCAGACTGCAATATCTACTCGGAGGCCCTGGTTGAATCCGAGAGAACAGTTCTGTCAGAATGTTTCCAATCACACACATGTCTGGTTGGAGCTCCCCTGGAACAAGTGCTCTGCGGGGAAGACGAGGATGCTCTCCTCGACACGGTCCAGCAGAAGCCGAAATCTTCATCAGCTATGATCACGATAGCGATAATCTTTACCACTCAAAGGCAGCATCATTTCGTACATTACTCCTCCGCCAAGTGAAAAAAGGGAGAGCATAGCACTAAGCCGGTAACCGTGGGAGCTAAATTCTTGTACTTGGTGCCAAAGGCAATAAGCTACTGTATGTAGAGCAACCTTAGCTAATAGTGACAAACACATTAGAGATGTATTTTAACGAAAGCACACCTTAATATCTTCATGCTTTCGAGCTACAGTGATGAAGATACGGTGAGTGCAGCACAGGAGGCAAGGGATTCCACGCACAACCTGACGCCAAGAGCAGCAAACGCGAAAGGCATCCTTCTTATACTATCTGTAGATGCTAACGTGCACCCTCACATCTGGGGCAGTTTAGAGAACAACACAAGAGGTGAGTGCAATTTTGATTTCATACTAGACAATAACCTTGTAGTACTACACTACACTTGGAAAATTTCAGGAGACTGCTCCTTCTCTGACCACCGCTATGTAGAATTTTCCGTTAGCAAAGAGAGTAAAAATACCAGATTCTACCTAAATAGAAGAGCAACAAACTCGAAGAAACAAAATCGTATCCTCGCCAACCTTCTTCCAAAACATCCGCTCACTGAGGAAGGTGAAGACATTAAGGCGGCCGTAGACATGCTGACTAATGTATTTCTAGCCCAGCAAAAGTTTCCATTTGTTCAAATCTCCTTAACCAAATGCAATGTGATCTTCATCCTGAAGGACTTCAGATCAATCAGTCTAACGTCCTTTCTTCTAAAGATATCAGAGAGATCGACGCTCATATTAGAACAAGCGTATACGGCACTCTCCTTTCGACCTCTCCACACGCCTACACCAAGGGCTCGTAGGGTACATAGAAAAATCACTCACTAAAGAACTATACTCTGGTTGCATTCATGGGTATAGAAGCGCCTTTGATAGCGTTGACTCCACAGCCATATTGCATGCGCCAATAAAGCTGGAGGCTGACCAATCAACCTATCACCTGATCAAAACATGCTTCTCTGCAGAACAATCAGCGGCCGGAGTTTAAGCCCAGCAAAAACGGAACTTGTACTCTTCTCCAGAAGATACAAGATTCCATCTTTTACGCCACCAAAACTAAATGGTGTCACCCTAGCCCTATCGAATAGCGCCAAATATCTTGGAGTTATCTTGGACAGCAAACTATCCTGGAAAGACAATCTTCAGGCAAAAGCACGAAAGCCCTAACGGATATATACTTATGCAAAAAGCCATAGGCTCTATCTGGGGCATCAGCCTACAGGGAGTAAGTTTTCTGCAGAAGTCGGTTATAGAGCTGATACTTTTTTTGGCATATAAGAGAGATGGAAAGCACTGGATATTCTGACCAATAACTCTTTTATAGATAGGATATTTGGCATCATGACGTTCATGACAACTGGCGCCCTTAAATCAACATCAACAAAGGCGATCTTCGCTATCTTATGCTGGCTCCCAGTAGATGTACTTGCAAAACAGTTAGCACTACCTAAACGCAATCGGCACATGGAACAACAGACCATCATGGTCTTATTGACTACTGCACTTCAAGGCCCTTTTTTGAAAGAGAATTCCAATTCGATTTGACGGATTGCTTTTCCCGGCAACTCGGAGGTTGTCTCATCGACAACCCAAAACGGGACTGAGAATTGGCGGAGGAGTCTATATTAAAGAATTTGGCATCAGAATGCCCTTCGGGGTCCCAAATGAATGTAGCGTTCTACAGGCAGAAATATCTACCATTAAAAGAGCAGAAAATAGGCTAAGGTTCTACGGAATAAGAAACAGATACATCCACCTTATAACGGACAGTTAATCTGCAATCAGGTACCTTACAGGTTCATATAGAGCTTCTAAAATGGTCCGAGAATGTCGCATAACCCTAAATGAGGAGTGGGTGAGGAGACACGGGACCACTTTAAGCAATATCATCGCTGACCATCTGAAAACGAGTGGGACAATGCTTACAGATGTTGATATTGACAATTTCTGGGGCATCAAAACTAACATAACGCGCAATATCAGAGTTGTAAAAACAATTAAGCTCTCTCGTACTCTCTTACTATCTCTTTCCCAAGGAAGGTAACACACCTACTTGTCGGTAGCCATATTAATTGCCTGAGTGTTACTTCTCTTAAAAGAAAAAAATATAAGATACGTTCAAAGTAACGAATCCATGCGTGAAGTGTTGATAGTGCAAATTCGTATAAATGAGCCTTGCGTTTTAATGATCAAATAGCTTCAATGTCATTCATTAACTTGGGGGAGGCTTTGCAAATTCCACACTTGGGAAGATAATTCTGCCAGAGCACTAAAAGCTTTCCCATCTATCATCGTTAACTGAATGCTTGTTGGCATAATTTTTGATCTAATCAACTCCGCAGGTTCTTTGGAACGAGGTATTTTCAAGGATCTATAGAATCGAGGTGAGGAAGTTTGCTAATTTTTTTAAATTGTCACGTATTCCTTTTGCAATTGTAATGGGACTGCAAACAAGTATTTATCGCTAAGATTATTGTTATCGCATTCCACATCTTGTCGATAGTTCGAATGGCCGCTACTACCATCGCAGCCCCACTTATAAATAGCAGCGAAATTCTGCTCACTCTGTCAAGCAAGATTAAATTTAAATATAGAAGAATGAGCTTTTTTGTTGCGCATAACAATATGATCACCATATTTTGTAAAGGAAATTAAGCTGAATAGTTCGTAAATTGGACTCCATTTGGAACATTTTTTTTTTGCAATACGCCATTAGCAATTGAAACAAGTTCCTACGAACTTCGTTTTCCAGCTTTGTATAAACTGCACGTTGTAGCTACTACGAGCTCACTGTTGGGTGTTTCTTTAATTTTATTTTGTTAGAATATTTGTCGATCATCTTTTCGGGTCTTCCACGATTAATCAGTGGATTAACTAATAAAAGTTGTCAGTCTAACCAGGCCTTGTTGTTTTCTTCATATATGTGGCTGCTTCTTTGGTTGAATTTCCATTTCTCAACCAATTTTGCTACAAAATTTGTTTTCTTATTAGAAGGATTTCATTACCACCATGGCTTTTTCCAAGCAGTATAGTCAACTTTAACCATATTTTTTCAACAACACTTAAGCACAGGTCACAAAGAATTTTTTTTAGTTAATACCTACCTCAAACTATAAATAAAATCGCTTCTCTTAAACTGAATTGAGACAAATGCAACTTAAGAGAAAATTTTGTCAATGCAGAGAAAACACGTTTTATAGCTTAGTGATGCACCGGCTGAAAGAAATGTTATGTTTGACAACTCACTCACAGCTGTTCAAATAAAATAGAATCTATATATAAGTTCCATTTCGTTAGATCGACTATTTCGCTCACAGTGGTACGCCTCTATTATTAATGCGGCACTCACGAGTAATATCAGGGATTTGATCGTCTTCCTTTTTTAATGTATAATTTTTTAAGTTGACTTTATGTATCAAGATTCCTCCCTGCGTTAAGATCGTGTTGTCGCGTTCTGCTTTTACTATGTGTTTTCTATATCTTCCGTTGTTTTTCTTCCGTAATCAAGATATTTTTAGTAATATTGGTTTTCTTGGTTCACATGTGCGATTCTTTCGTCCTCTGATTAGTCTTTTCGCAGTACTCTTATGTAAATAGGCAAATACAAATTTTTGGATCCCTTTTTCTTCTTTATTTGTCTACCAATTTTCTTTATTCTTTTACCAAATGGTAGACGTTGTTGAGCTTTAGCTCCTCGACTATTATCATCGGTTCAGTATTAAAGGAATAAAAGGCTTACAAAGTTGACACCACTACAAATGATAAAAAACACACGTACATGCACGTATGTAAGTATTGGTTCAAGTAAAACCTGCAGATAATATTGGACTACGTGGTCCGTTATAGATGAAACGGACTAGTTACAACATGGTCCGATGTAATGCAGTCATGGAGTATGTCATTTTCAAACAAGAACTTCTTGCTATACGACAATTGTTCGTGCTTTCACGATCGCAGTCGTGGCGAACAAACTACTTTTGAATGGTCTGTGTATTAATGACATGGAGTAGTTTTTGGGTTAGTCCGATGTAGTGCAAAATGTTAAATAGACCATGTTTTCTTCATACGTTTGGGCTACTTTTAGACTAGTCCTAGCCCTTTATGGAGTACACTTTACATGCGTGTTTGGACTAGTTGCGTTATCTGTACGGAAAACATAAGCAAAGCAATGAGAGTGTTTAAGATTGAGAGTACCTTTTTCATTGAAGTTTTTTGTGATTATTTTTTTTTAATTTATTACTCAATCGATCTTTTGAATCACATTCTCCTATTAGTATGTATGTATACATACATCCATACATACGTTGCATATTTATCTACAACTAACAAAAATGTGAGTTTTATCGTTATAATATATATATGCATGTAGATATGATTGTATAATATACATATATATATATATATATATATATATATATATATATATATATATATATATATATATATATATATATATATATATATACATATGTACATACATACATACTTATGTATGTGTTCTCTCTTGTAAAAATACATGCTATACATTACATTCTGTATTTAGATTTGATCAGTAAAATTTCTCGACTATTTCCTGTACGTGGTTTTCATATCCTCGGTGTGGACTACCATGAGTTTCTTTGATTATTTTTATTTGCTATTCTTTGTCGGTGATATTTTGCAGTTTGTTTTGGGTGCATAAACAATTTGCATTCTATTGAATATTTATTTTATTTTATTACCAAAAGTGGTCTTCGCATTTATATGTTATTGCAGTTATTCTGTCTGTAAATTGTAGTTGATGTCGGGTTTTGTTATTAGTTTAATTTGGGTCGCGTATGTATTGACTGTTTGTGCTACAGTTTCAATCATGTCTGTTGTTTAGCTTTAGGCTGAAAGAGTTCCACTAAAGCTGAAAGTCCACACCACGCTTTCTACGCGCTTGCGTCTCATGAGTTTTAAGCCTTTGACGCTTTAAAAACTGCAAGTCACACACCACGCTTTGTGCAGGTTTTTGTTTATCAAATTTCAAGTAAATTTTGAGACTTTTTGTTATCTTTTTTAAGTTTTATGTTCTTTACATTGTTTTAATTCGGTTTTCACCAATTTATTACGAAAATAGCTTTCAAATAATTAAATGTTCAATCTCAAAAAAATTTAGACTCGGAACTTGGCAGCACTAGCTGATATGTTGTATACGACGCGTAAAAGTAGAATGTTGTTCAACTTTTTTCACGTCCCAAGCGTTGCAAACTTTTGTTTTGTAACTTGCTTATGAAAATACTTTGATTCAACCTTTTTTGAGAGCCGCGTAGGACGCAAGACGCGTAGAACGCGTGGTGTGGACTTTCAGCTTAATAGTTGATAAATTTATTGCCCTAAAAGGGCGACAAACAAAATTTAATTAATTTAAAAAAAAAAATATGACACGGATAGTAAGAGTATTAGTAACTTAAAGGAAATTATTTCAGGTTTTAATAACAAAAAAGTTTATTTTACAATTTATATTGTGCTGCAATGTTGGGCTTTTACTTTATCTAATGCAAAATATACTTCATAGTTTACAATTGTATACGAAAAATAAAACACAAGTCAATATTGAATGCAAAAGTTATTTTTGCATTCTCTTTTAATGGACATTCTGTCAAGAGTGAGATGGATATGAAAACACATTATATTCCGTCTCGTGTCATATTTGTATACTTTGTAATCGTATTTTGAAATAGTTTTGAACTTCGTATGCTTATACCTATAATAAGTCTCAAGAAATTAATTAATTAATTACTTATAAAAGAATACAAAAATTTAATAGTTTACCCAATATTGAATAATTGTAAGATATTCTATGAAAAATAAAATATCCACACTTGTTTGTAACTGGGCGTCTCCATTTTTTTTAGATATTAATGTCTTTCAACTGCTTCATTAATTTTTTAAATTTTTAATGGGGTCGTATTTCGATGATAATATGAGTTAGGAATCCAAAATACTTTGTGCATAATTTTGTTACAAAATGTATGGTGAGGTCGATATGATATGGAATATTAAGAATTGTTTTAAATAACTAAGTAATTTATGTAAAGTGTAAAAAGTGGACTCACCTCCCTGATCATCGAGAGCTACAAGGGTTCGAATCCCTGCTTCCTTGCTCTGGTGTGCAGCAAAATGTAAAATATTTGTAAAGTTGTGTAAAGTTAGTGTTCAAGGAATTAATATTTGTATGTAATATAAAAATGAAAACTTTATTCTTATTAGTTATAATAATTATTATTCATATTAGAGTTTCTTTCAATAATAAAAACAACAGTAACGCGTCAAGGGAAACATTGCTATGATACATAAGCTGGACCTTCGAGACCTACAGCACAGATAACTATTTCATAAATCTTTCAACATTTGTTTACATATTTTATATACGCATACATACATTTGTATGTATATAAAAATGTTATAAAATTGGTAGAACTGAAACTAAGTTGGAACCACTACTGTTTTCGTCATTTTTGCTTTGAAAAGTTATTCGTAATAGTTGTGATATGTGGTCAAAATGAAATCATAAATTTTTGTATACATATGTAAGTCATTAACCAAATTATAAGGATTTAAAAAATAAAGGGCGAGTAACATAAAAATGAACAGTAAACGTACATTTAAAAGACGTGTAAATCGTTAAAAAAACAGATGGCATAAAACTAGGATCTCTTTCTTCGATTTCGACAAATTTGTCTGAAGAAATTGCATCTTCCTCATTTTGTGTTCAAACAAATTTGGTACCATACGATATTGAAGATAAAGACAATTTTTATCATGATAATATCATATAATGTCACTGTGAAAAATTAAGGTGCAATGGCATATGAAGTACAACCCATCGGTGCAATGCTGCACATCTTTGTTAGGCAATTCAAAATCAGGGAACTACAAGTGTTGGTCTCTTGCAGAGACACGAGAAATATGTATGTCTCAAGAACTGTCGCACTTAAGGATTGGAGAAGCAGCTTTAAAAAGGAAAGGATGTTCTTTTGCAGTACAGTGACGTATTTGAATATAGGAATAGATGGTTTGCCACTTTATAAGAGTTGTGCTATCGGGTTGTGGCCGATTCTGGGGAGAATTGTGGGTCCTGAAGAATATTTAATATCAATTTTCAGTTATTTATTTAGAATAATTTAATCATTTAAAAAATTAAGAATATGAATTCCTTTAATTTTATGTCATTAATTTAAAATAATTTAAAAATTAAAAATATGAATATAATTTTATTGAAAAAGACTGAACTGAACAATTTAAAAAAAAAAAAATAAAATAAATTTTTATTTTTAAAAATTCAAAAAAGAAATTATTAATTTAGTATTAACTGTCTCTTTTTGTAAAATATAACTAAAATTTCGTGTACATATTTATTTTTCAAAGAAAAATATAAATACTGACACTAATTATTTGCTTTGCTCTAAATTTTATAAAAAAATTGAAAACCGTCACAAGTCATTGCATTTTTCATTGCTTCAAGCCACACATTGAAAAGACGTGAACCCATGATCTCCAATGACACGCTAATTTTAAAATCAATTGTGTTTCACCCAAGTTGAATCAGTGCTGCATCAACTGCATTTTTGGCACGTCTTGTTTTGTTGGGTATATTTATGGTAATGTATGAGTTCAACATCTTCGAAAAATTTTGTTTTTTAGATTCCTTGAGTTTCTTTGTGTTGTTTGTGATTATAGTTACCGAGTAACTGCGGAGGAATACCTAATAGCAAAAAAAAATTGTGTTGTCTTATTTGTTTCAAGCCAACCCTTCATGGATTATAGAAATTATCATTGCGTGCAAAACCACTTAATATAATTTTTTGGAATAATACCAAATACATGTCCATATTTGAGTTCACAAGTTTCAAAAATCATATTAAAATTTCAGGATTTGGCGTTCGCTAGGACGGAAGTTCTCCTGTATAAAGTATAATAACTGTATAATTTTCCTTTTCTGGAAATTTTCTAAAGCATTTGCGACTTTTTCGTTCCAAATTTTTCAAATTTTTGCATATGATATGGCACAGCGTAACGCCGTTAAAAAAGATAACTTTTTGAGACCCGCTTTCCAAATTGCTCAGGAGCGGAGCTTAGCAGTCTGAAATTGGGACACTCAAGACATGTGCAATCTTTTGTGTTTTCATCGGATTCCAAAAAATGTGTGGGTGTTTAATAAGATCTAAAATAAATGGTTGGTTTTGCAATTATCTATTTTAGTTAAAGATTTGTATTCATTTGAAAATTAACATGTTTATATTTTTCAGGACCTTGGTCCAGTATTTTCATGATATCGAATTGAACTATCAACTGATTTCCCAAAAAAAAAACTTTTTCTACACTTTTACATTTTTATTTCTAACTTGAATTATTCCCAAACTAATATTTTAGTTATTAAGTAAAATTGTTTGGTTGTATGAAAATAAAACAACAAAAAAATAAATAAAATAACTCGCAAAAAATTTTCATACATTTTGGACGTCAATTAATTTTGACATACATAATTCCAAGTTTGTAAGATTTATTCATTTCTTTTTGGGAAAGACTTTATTTTTGTTCGTTAAAAAACTGAAAATGAAATAAGCCCAGAAATATTGACACATATTCAGAAATCATAACCAAAGTCGAAACTAGTAAAACAGAAACTAAAAAAAATTCATAGATAGTTATAGATCTTATTGACAAATCATAACTAGTGCAGCAACTGCTTTTAGCTGATGTAAGAAATGCAACCCTGCATATTGGCATGTAGAGAAAACAAAATGTCGATAATATTTTGAACGATACTTACTGTAAGTATTTTTATTCTTTAAAACATTCATACAAATCCTAAAAAAGTAATTTTTTATTCATAATTTGTATATAAATCAATTAAAATAAGTGGCTGTAAAAGTAATGTTATTCAGTAGAACTTTGTTGGCCAAAAACTCAGCTCTAGTGTGTTTTTTGGACGTTATAGAAATCAACCAGCTGTTTGAATTTATTAGTTAGTTATCATTTAGTTACAGCTTCTCCCATAACTAAGTGCAAAGTTTTCGTGCTGAAAGTAACAAACTGTGAATAACTTAAATAGGCACTTGGAAAAGTTAACACTCAGTGGTGATTTCTGAATATGCGCCATTTTATTTTTTGTTATTTCGTCGAGAAAATCAGTTGTAACTTATTAATTTTTTTGGATGACTCTGAATATATGTAACTTCGTTTATTAGAGAGAGGCTTTTTTCGGCTGGGCGAAAGAATTCTCTCTTCTCTTTTTGTCTGCTACCCAGGGGCGAATTTTTCGCTTACAGAACCGATGATTTCATCCACACGAGTAGGACAGTAATGAACACAAACTCCATTACAACATATTATACTTTTTCGAATGCATTGCCGCATTTTTCGAGTGAACGCCTTACACTTGCATAAAAAGTAAGCGGAATAGTGATGTGTTCATCCAATTCATATAAACTGATTACTGTCTCACATACAGTGTAAGCAGGCAGTAGACAGTCTATATACAATCTCCATTACTTCGTGGGAAAGTATAGAGTATCGAACACAACTTCGCACACATTGTAAGCAGACAGTGGACAACCTACACACATTCTGCATTACTTCCTTGGCTAATTGGGGGCGCCTTGCATACTTCTTTACATACATTGTAAGGATCAGTGGACAACTTACACACATTCTGCATTATTTTGTCCAAATTTGGCAAATTCCATATACTGCATCAATATACTTTGTAAGGTATAAATAATTGAACACAAAGTGTGGCAAATTTCATTGAAGAGATGTAATGTGGTATACAATGTTCGCCGCTGGGTATTTGGTTGCAACTTATTTCATTGTTTCGCATTCGCAAATTTATTTCATTTCATTTTGTTGCAACAAAATTGTTTTTTTTTTAGGTTTTTTAATAAAAACTATTAAATATACATATATTGAAATTGATTTTTGGGTGTTGTAGCGCGTTCTATAGCTAATGCATATAGGCCTACAAGTCGTACTAATTTCAAGAGTACGCGCAAACTTATTTTATTCAATATACATATATACATATTGCGTTCTACATTAGCCAGTCAAGTGTACGGCAGTACAGTTTTTTCTTCTAGTACTATTCTTTACTAACAATTAATTTTCTATAAACCATAACAGTAAAAATTTTTATATTTGTGTAATATTTACTATGATTTTATAGCTGTTTCCCTTGAAAAATAACAGCGTACTTTTTTCTTTAAATTGTAATTCTTTTATTTTCTCCACGCAGTTCTTTCGTCAATTAAAGATTTGACTATAATTGCAGACTATCAGAGAACTGTTACTCAAAAATTTTCAGAAAAACCAAGGATACTATACTAAGCTTATTGGCGTAGATAGACCTAGCTGGAACATACATACATATGTATTTATGTATGTAACTAAGATTTATTGATTTAAAAGAATGTTCTTTATATGTACCCTGAAGGAAATGTCAATAGTGGAATTATACTGATTATCTATTGACGATGTCACCATTACTACTGACTAATTGTAACACAAGTAATGATATTTGCTATTGACATTTAACACGCGATCGTCCTACGAAATCTACCAGTAGACTGCGTCAATACTGACTAGGTAGTACTTGTGGGGCCATATGGAGAAAATGTCAATAGTAAGATTGTGCTGACTTACTATTGACGATATCACCACACTGTGGGAAATGTCCGCAGTAAAACTGTACTGATTCCCTATAGACGCTGTCAACACCTGCAGGAAATGTCAATATTAAAATTATACTGATGATGTCACCAATATAATTTTATTTTAATTAAGTTGAAACAGGTACAAGTATTTATTTAAAATAGTATTTAAAAGTAAAATAAGTTATAACATATTTTACAGTCTTCTTTGCCGTATACTATTCTTATTGTTAAATAACATGAAAGGAATTTCGTTTCGTTTCTACCTATTAAAAACAAAACAAATTGTTGAAAGTGTCACCATAATTTTTGACATGGATACACTTAAACCCATGCTTCCTTCAGGGTAAATACATATGTATGCATGTATATTTTGTAACAAAAAGTAAATTCGATTACTTTACCAAACAATAACATTTTTTTACAATTTATATCAATTTTTAAACATAAGGTAATGACTTTACCAAACTTAATCATCAGCTAAGGTATTGCAAATAGTTCTGAGTCAGGGATATTTACATACGTACATACATACATACATTGGGGTCAGACCCGAAAGTTTTCGTGTATTTTTCGAAAAGATAAAGGTCTTACTTTGGAACCAATTTCTACAAGCTTTGCATTTCATGTGATATTGCTTCCGCGATGCTAATATATCTATCATAATTTGACAATTTAGCGATATATTCACTTAAAAACTATTAATTTTCCAATTAAAAGCAAAAGTTTCAATAGAACTGCTGGCGGCAGTGTGACGAACACTATGAATTTCTTCCCAGCAAATCGACCATCAAATACCACTAAGACTTCCTTTGAGGCCTACCAATGAAAAATGAATTTAAAACTTGTCGTTTTTTATGACCAATTTTCTTCTCTACCCCGCTCATCAACAAAATAAAAGATCATCAATTTTATTCATAAATTGAATTCCTTGTATAAATTGGGCATAAATGACATCTACGTTTGGATTAGGATTAATAATAAGAAAACGATTATATGTTTGTAATAACTATCAACCGCACTACTAACAAAAACTACTAAAAACACTACAAACTACTAAAAATTTATTTTTCCTACTAAACAAAAATAAAAAATATATATTAAGTGGTAAAACAATTTGGTATCACTGGCTGCCGGACTTTACTTAGAGCCCTTTTCCAAAGTTTACTTTGCAAAGTCTTGTGTTTTTAATGGTGATAAAGGAAAGAAGAAAGGGGCTGATTACACACTTTGCTGTACTCAGCTTTGCCAGAATGATGATTTTATCATATTTTTGATGATTTTTTAACCAGAGTATGATTTGATGATTTTTTTCTCAAATTATGATTTCTAATTTATAGAAATTATGATTTTTATTTCAAGTGTGTACAACTTTCATTGTAATTGTACTACAAAGTGAAGATTTGTGTCAGCTTGCTGTTGGTTGCTTTTAATTACTTGTAGTTGTGTAGTTTCCATGTAACAAACACATAAAAACGAAGAAGTTTATCAGGGGGTTTTTTTAAACAAAATATTTCTAGCTCAAAGCTCACTGCAAAATAATTTATTGAAAATTGTGTGGCATTTTACATGGAGTTATTTAAACAAATAATAAAACGCGTTGATGTAACGATATGTTTTTAAAAGATCTCTCATGTCTTGAACCTTTGAAAATTATACATAAATAGAAAAGTTAGTTTCGTGCTGAAAACATTCTAGCTTTTCCGGTCCTGTCAAAATTTGTTCAAAACTTAATATGTCTTCCCATTTCTTCAGCAAATGTTGAACGAATATTCTCAACAGTCAATTTAAACTAAATATAGAAATATGTATGTATATTGGACCGCAGCACTCTCCAAGGTATCTTATATGCAAAAAATACTTAGCAGCAAAAAAGATATTAGATTAAAAGTTCTTCATAAAACTTTTTCATAGTACATGTACTTTTTAATCTGATTTGATTTTTGTTTGGTTTTTTTAAATAAGTAAATATTTATTTATCTATGTCAGTGATTGCCAAACGCACACAACGACACTTTTGCTTCGTATTTTCATGTAACGATGTGCGTACACTGAACCAAATATCTTATTGAATACCATTTATTTCGCTAATATACATAATTAGGAACTACATGTAATATAATAACTATTATTAGAGTGTTGTTATTTGCTTGGAAAATAGTCTATTTTTTAATAGTTCTTCTAGTTTCTTTTAATTTTTTTTAATAGTTTTTTTCATTTTTGTTTTTAATATGTTTTGTTAAAATTATTATTTGAGATATTCTCCAAATTTTATTTGTAAGAAAGTTTTAATTTCTTGGTGGTTAAGCATACATAAACACTCGCATAAGCAGTTCATTTGTTTCGCTATGTATATACAAGAAACAAATGGCGTACAGCCTCCTCGTTCAATAGCTTGGTTACAAAGAAGACCAGAGGTGACACGTGGCATGCTATTGTTGTTGTTTTGCTGACTCTGTCGCACGAAAAAAAAACTAAACAAAGATTTTTCTTGCTTTGTTTTAATCCATTTTCTGCCGCAAGAAATTTTTAAATATAATTTCTTAAAAACTTTGTTTTATTAACAGGTAAATTGTTATTTCATTTACAGGAAAATTAAAATTGTTCATGCCACATATTTTTCTTGGCTTCTGCATTTTTCTATAGCAACTTTCAATAAGCATTTTTGCTGAACAAACGCGTGCATGTAAAACACATCCACACACACTATTAAAATATTTCATCTAGGCTTTTAATATTAAATACACTAAGCAACCAGTAGCACTTGCACGACACATTTCTCACTGCACGCATTTCAATAAGAGAACAAATTAATAATTCCTCTGTTTTATATTAATTACTTTATATATTTAAATTGTAAAAAGTTTTATAATTTGTTATATTTTTCTCCTTTGTGATTTAGTTACTTGTAAAATGCTTTAATTTTGTTTTGTTTATTTTCCTTATTCTAAAATGATATTGCTATCTCTCTCGCACGAAAAAATCGTCTGAAAAAAGCTGATTTGCTCCAAAACATAACCTCAAAGTTACATCTCTGGTCTACCCTGTGGCTTGGATACGACTGAGTAAAATAATCACAGTTGGTACGGTCAGTGCTGCCGACTCGTGTGTTGATATAAGGCCGAGGCACATAGAATCCGTCGTACGTTATACGTTGCTTTTTTCAATTGACATTAAAGTACCGGCGGAGGAGGTTGACACAATAGCTATGTTTGAGTACTTTTGCAGTAAATGAGTAATTACTGAGTAAACTTTTACTCTCAAAAAAGGAGTTGCCCAAAAAAGTACGCGAACGGAAAAACTGTAACACTTAGTAAGATTAAGGAAACAAGTGATTGCAAATCAATTGAAATATATTTACATTTTTGACTACTCAACTATTTTTCTTGTTGGTACTCAATGCAATATTTATTATAACATGAATATTTTAAGAAAATATAAACAAATTATTTTCTGTAATCGTGTCCATGTGTTTATTTTTATTTTATTTGATTTTCCTAATGTGTGTCTGATTAAATTTATTACAAAGTATGTGATTATTTGTTTTTGCTATTGACTACCTTAAAAGTAAGTGCAGTACTAAGTAACCATATATATACTTAGCATTTTCACAACTTCAACGAAATAACAAAGTAACAACCAAAATGGCTAAATGGATTCTACAAAATTTATTTCCTTTTTAAAGGCATATATGTATGTATGTATGTACATACATGTTTAACGAACGAATAGTTTACATATAATTGTTCACTTATTATGTTTTAATATTTTGTTTCAGTTTTTTTATAATTTTTTCACAAATTGTATACTTTTTAATTTCATACTTTTTTTGTTTACCTTTTGAATCACACATGTGTTTTTCTGTTTTACTAAATTTTACTACCAGAAATTTCTACAGTAAAAATTTGTAAACTCTTAAGCTGAAAGTCCACACCACGCTTTCTACGCGTCTCTCAAAAAAGTTGAATCAGATTATTTTCATACAGCGAAGTTACAAAACAAAAGTTTGTAACGCGTAAAAAGTTAAACAGCTTTCTACTTTTAAGCTGAAAGTCCACACCACGCGTTCTACGCGCTTGCATTTCATAAGTTTTAAGCTTTTGACGCTTTAAAAACTGCAAGTTACACACCACGCTTTATACACGTTTTTGCTTAGCAAATTTCAAGAAAAGTTTGCAGAATTAGAGGATATTCTGTTTTTTTTTTTTTTATTTAATTTAATTTTGTCACCACACAACACAAAAAGTTTAATATAAACAAAGCAAAAATAAAATATTTTTCAAAGTACTCAACGTACGGTAAAAGTTGTCCAACTTTAGTACTTTGCGTTGACGGGGACGTATCGAATGTGACAAAGCTCATAAGAAAACTTGTATTTCAACTTAGTTGTCAGTTGAAAAAAAGCAACGTATAACGTACGACGTATTCTATGTGCTTCGGAATATACACATACATATACTTACATACATACATATGTGTAATTTCGCTTTATGTTATTCTCTGAAAATGTTCATTAGTTGCCTCACCGATCACATGTAATGAAATAAAATTGTTGATTTCATAGCGTTATATCATCTGAGTTGGTCCCTAGATTAATTCCAGAACGGAGCCAAATCTTTCATTAGGTGTTACGTCTAGTAGGATGATGAAATGGTACATTCATTTTCTCGACGCTCCAGAAGGAACCTAGAATAACTTTTTTACTGAACATTTAATTGCCGTTCATAAGAAAACACAGGAAAATAGCTGTACCCGTGGCTTCTTCTGTTAAATGGCGGCCGTACATTTGAAGTAGATATTTATGACTCCATTTCCAAAAAAATCGATAGCCCGGAAAATTGGCTTATATTTTAATACTTAGCTATTTTTCACTTAAGTACTGCTTAAGTACACATATACTTGTAATATAAGTAAAATAAGTCGTGCAGAATATTTCGTCAAATGTGTAATTTGGAAGCCAGTGATGCGAAATTCTTCATTGGAAACACTTGTAATATTATTTAAGTTCGGTTTTCCACTTCGGCTTCACATGCCCGCGGGCGTTCTACTGGCAAACACTGATCTAAATATATACTGCCATTGCTCCAACGAAATCAGTTTTGTGTTTTTCTAAGTTTTCTTTTTGTTGTTTAGTGAATTTATGACAATGACGATATATACATATATACAGTTACGGACAAAAAAATAGGGTCAAATATTTTTGTCATATAAAATTTAAAATCTCTGCCAAAATTTTCAAGTTACTTAATTATTTTTTTACAAATTATTGCATGTCTATAGAGCTTATAAAAATTATTATCTGGCCGCGCTCTGCAAATAATGATAATGTGGTAAGCTTTCATCAATCAGGAATGCCCACTTTTAGTGAAGACAAAAAAATAGGACCAACGGTAAATTACTATAAAAAGAATTAAAAATTTTTAAAAGAAAGTTGTTTGTGTGGCTTAAAGTAGTTTTAAAGTTAATATAAGCTATTTTTTTTTATAAATATGTTATACGTACTAGTAATATGGGTCGCGCAAAGCATTGTACGGATGCTGAGAGGTCCATCATAAAAAATTTGAAAAGTAAAGGTAAAAGTCAACGGCAAGTTGCTGAAATTATTGGAAGATCTCAAAATTTCGTAATTAATGCATTACGAGGTAAAGTAAATAATTTATTGAGGGGTAGACCGCGGAAAACTTCAGCTAAAGATGATAATTGCATTAAGTTATTATCAACCCGTGACCCTTTCAAGTCTCCTGCTGCAATTAGAACTGAGATAGGACTTGAGATTTCCATCAGGACTGTTAGGCGCTGATTTGTGGAAAAGAATTTATTTGGTAGGTCTTCCAGAAAAGTCCCAATGCTCACTTAGAAACATCGAAAAAACCGAGTAATATTTGCAAAACAACATGAAAATTGGGACGGCCCCATTCTCTCCAAAAAGTGGCGGGACGTTTTATGGTCGGACGAATCTAGAATCAATTTGATTGGTAATGATGGAAAAACGTGGGTTCGACGTCCAAAAAATAAAGAATTATGTTCCCGGTACACAACCAAAACATTTAAACATGGTGGAGGCAACGTAATGGTTTGGGGATGCTTTTCGTGGTATGGAGTAGGCCCATTATATTGGATAAAAGAAAACATGGATAAAAATCTATACTGCCAGATCCTAAGTGAAGTAATGCTGCCCTATGACGACTGGGAAATGCCCATCAAATGGAGTTTTCAGCAAAACAACGACCCTAAACACACGTCGTTGCTAGTAAGAAAATGGTTTTTGGACAACAATGTAAATGTAATGGCATGGCCTGCGCAATCACCGGATTTAAATCCGATAGATAACTTGTGGAAAATAGTAAAGGAAAAAATTGGACCAATAAAACCACGAAATAAAGTGGAATTGTGGCATAAAGTTCAAAGTGCGTGGTACGCAATACCAAAGAAGATTTAGTGTACTCAAAGCCAAAAAGGTGCAAAGAAGTCCTACAAAACAAGGGTTGTACTACCAAATATTAGTCACGTGCAAACTCTCAATAGTTAATTTTCGATTTTTTGTATTTTTTTATGACCCTATTATTTTGTCCTTTCCAAGTCGAAGAACCTTATGACTTTTTATGCTCTATATATTAATCAATGAACTGTTTTTGTTTTTTATAGAATAGGTAAATAACATATGATGTATCAATAAAAATTAATCAATAAAAAGGACAAATGTTTCAAACTGAAAAATTTTATTTCGTTTTATATAAATTAATTATAACTGACCCTATTTTTTTGTCCGTAACTGTATATGCATACATGTGTTTGTCATCATGTAAACATACATATGTAAGTATTTACATGTTTCATTTAAATAAACACTTTAAGTAATAGTGATTTAAATACTTGTACATATGTAAATATATATTATTTATACAGTTTTTGTCTTAAATAAAATTTTTTATTAAAAAAAATATGATGTTTTTTCATAAAATATGATTTTTTTCGGCATATGATGATTTTCTACTCGCAAAGTGTCTTTCTACTTCGTTCTTCGATTACACATACATATGTACTTGTATTTGGTTGCATTTGTGTGTTTGGTTTGCATGTTCATTCAACAATCGAACACAAAATTTTTCAAAGTAAACTTTGCGTGTGGAGAAGCGAAACAAAGTTTAAAAGAAAATTGAAAAGACTTTGTCAAAGTAAACTTTCATCGTGGCAGAGGGCGCTTAGAAATTATGAGTTTTACCGCCACTGACAAGTCAAGTTTTTGATTTGACGGTCATTTGATGTTGTGGTCATTGGCGACTTTGAACTTTTAATAATTGCGCTAAAATTAGGCAACTCAAACAGGAAGTGTCGGTTCTACAATAATACAACATTTGTTGTAGAAAATACCTGATTAGCTGTCAAAATACTGTAACTCTTAGCACAGATGTATCTTTAAGGAAATGTTAAACACCAACCATGTAAAACTGAATAGAAGGGGCTGTTGGCTCAAGTAGTTAGTGCGTTGCCTACAAAACAAATAATGACTAAGAACGTGGGTTCGACCGCAGTTTCAGGCACGTCACAACATCCAGCATTTTTCAGATGTGCATTAGTGTGCCATTGCATTTGTTGTTGTTGGACTATTTAAGCGACAAGGCCAAAAAACAGTACCGGCAGCAATTGATACTAGTGTATGCTATGTTGTACATAAAAGCGCCCTCCTCCTTCGTCGGTATTGTAACAAAATCGTGGCGAAGTAAAATAATTAATAAAATGGCTAAACAGCTAAAACAAATTCAATGCGCTTACTTGACAGCAGAGGCGATGCAGCATTGATCTAAAAATTAACATAAAGCGCAATATCAGAGTTGTACAACAATTAAAATAGTTTGGCCACAAACACCGTTTACTCACATTCTAACTTTTTCTTACTTCCCGTATTTATCTGATGTGTTTATTTAGTTAAAGTTACCACAATATTTATTTTTTTCGTATTTATCACTATTATTTTCATTTAAATTAACTTTTTACAATCTAACAATTAGAATGTTTACAAAATTGCTTATTTTTTCTGTTTCTTTTTCATACGTTTCATAGCAAAGCAGCTGGTTTGAAATTACTCTTCTTCTCTTCCATTTCTTTCGATTAAGTTTTGTTTTGGAATACCATTTTTCGATTCGATCGTAACTGAATTCGGGAACGTAATCGAAATGTAGAATAGGAGTTATTGGAAATTGAATCCTCTTGTAAAGTTAAAAAGGCTGCTTAATATAAACAACTTTGTGTGAATAAAGAAGGTTGCGGTATTTTATCGGATTTTCAAAAGATATGTTGTAGATTTGATAAGAAAAATCAGATATGCTGCTAAATCTCGTAAGTCCAATGTTGTGAAATATTTAGCTAAGATCCCACTATCGGCGCAATGTACCGATTATTGTCGCAATTCATGTATCGATAGTGTGAACACAAACTATTTTTTATAAATGCGACAATCTGCGCCGAAATTGTGCTGAGTATGGACAATCAAAATCAACCTTGATGCGCCGATAGTTAATGTAAACACTCTACAGCACAATGGTTTTAAAATGTAATTATTAATGCAGCCAAGTTGACAAAACGAATTGTTGATGTTTTCATGCATATGAACACTTCACTTTGACCCAAATTTGTACAAGTATGTATATCAAATTGCATACGCATACGACCGAATTGTACACACCACGAATAACTCGGTGATTCCCCGTTTTATTTTTACTTTAATGAGCGAAAAAAAAATAATTTGTAGAAAAACTTCCAGAAATTGGGGTTCTAATTTTAGAGAGAAAAAATATTTTCTGGTGGAAATAAAAACAAACAAAAAAAAACACTTCCAGAAATTAGATCTGCCGCTTGTAATTTGTGGACGGTTCGAATTTGTGAGACTCTACTGCATTTTATAAATCTTCTCCCAATGTGGGTTTAGTGTTTGTTAAATAGAAAATCGTATCTAAAGAAACTGAATGCATAATTATGTACATATGTACAGGGTGGCGCAAAATGAACGTTATGGTGTAAATGCTTTATAACAGTACAGATTATTGATAAAAGACCCAACCAACACAAATAAATAACGACTTGTGGACAAACTTTTCAGATTAGAAATACTAATATCGTTTAAAGAGAAAAATATTAAAACTATAATATCTGCAGTGCCAGGGGCAAAGAAAATTTATAAAGAAACATTTCCATTAAGGCCGATTTTGTTCATCTATAAATTCTTCATCTCACGAGCTTAGTAAATATGTATATTACAATGATTCTTAATAATCGCATATATAATTTGAAAGACACTTTACAGTTTAGAGATATGATTAAAGAGGTAAAGATACAAGATGAGTCGAAAATAATCTCGTTATATGTAGTATCCTTTTTCCCAAGTGTATCTACAGACCAGGATTATTTAAATTAGATAGTAGATATTTTCAATATCAACAAACCTACATTCTCAACAAAAATGACTTCATATGGACTCTACAGCTTCTTCTACTGAGGCTGACATTGTTATGGAGAAACTACTTGATACATGTAATAGCAGATTATCAAATAAAAAAAATTATAACAATATATGTGGAGAATTTATTTTGTATTGTATCAGAAATTGCAATAGATAATATATGAATTCTTTCCACCCGTATATTCTAATTACGGCTGTAAAGGAAGGTAATGCTATACCTCCATATTTAGATACCTTAATAAATGGTTGCAACTTATTATGTTTGCACCAGAAACCTACATCTCAGGAAGAATTATTATTCAAAGTATCCCAGAAGACTTGTTATTAATACGGCCAAGAATCTCATAGACACGATACTTACTATTATTGACATATACTTTAATGGAAAAAAAACAAAGGTTTTGTAATTTGATAAAACAATACAAAACAGAAGAGAAATAATATGAACACTATTCCTAAACCAAAATCTTATATGTATGTCTTTTTATAAAGAACAAACACAAACCGAGAATCCATTTTGGCTTGTCTGCAGAAACACCCAGGGTCTAAGGAGGAATCGAACCTGCGACCCCCGACTAATAGTCTAGTACGCTATCTACTAGTCTACGGGGGCTCCCCATTATTTCTGAACAATTGGACAATTTCAGAATTTCTGATTTTAGTAAATATAGAATGTCTCATGACACTTATAATACTCGTACATTAGGTAGACTATTTAGTAAAATGAAGAATTAGACAGGGAGATTGCACAGATATAATATAGCTTAAAGAATTCCATATAATGGGGAATATAGTGAAGTATGTAGTGTCTGTAGATACTAAAAAGAATACACATACTCGTAATTGTTGTTAAAAATACAAATAGGTATCGCTCCTTTTTTGCAACGTAGTCATATTTTTAAAAATAAGTGATTATTGAGTTGAGAATGCAGAATAACTCTTCGTATCATTCTTCATCTTGTGTAAACAATTCATACAAATATTATTGTTTACTGGTGCATGAATATTTTTTTTCATTGAGGTGTTTGTAATTAAGAAACTTTAAACTAGTTTTCTGAAGAAAGAATTTTGTAATGAAGGAGCGATATTTTCTCAAAAAAACTGCATTAACATCACATTGTGCCAAATTCATCCATTCACCAGATTTTGAAAAAAAAATAAGTTTTAAACACAGAAACAAACTATAAACGACGTTTTATGTTGAAAATGTTGTACGCCAATACTAAAAGGAATTAACTCTAAAACGGATACTGATAATTTAGCTCAAAACTATAGACGACATTTAATTTATAAGTATAGAATATGGAATTGAATAATTTTTAAATATTGTAATAAATTAAGATTTGATATAGCGTAATATCGGATGTAATAAAGTTCTTCGTTTCAATTGAAAATTGACCTAAAACTAAAAGAAGTTTTCTACAAATACAAATAATAAAACATCGAAATAAGAAATTAAAATAATAATATAAGGAACGAATTTTGATTACACATCAAAAAGAAATATTTCGTAAAAATATGTTCTCCTTATATTTTTATAGTAACATGTACTTTTCTTACTGTTTATAAAAAAATCAGTAATCAACAAATCAGCATTTAAACCAAAAATTGTACCTAAACCTAAAAAGCTTTAAATTAAAATCAAAATAATAAAAATTTTAAGAATCCTGGAGTGGTAAATTACTTCTGACTGAGCCCTCTCCAGACATGTCTATCTACGCCAATGATTTTCCATAACGATATCTATGTACATACATATGTATATTCTTTGAGGTTGCACAGTTGAGAACTTCGGGAAAAAATGGAAATATGTCTGCAGTTTCTAAACGAGCAGTCCGATTCTAACAAAATATCATACTGCGCTTAAAGGGGTGTTATTGATCTTAAGTTTCAGGTTAAAGCCTTATATCTTTAATCGAAACCGAAATGGCTCACATCGAGCTTATGAAAAATTCAAACTTATGCTGTTTTTAATCGGATAAAAGATTTTTTTGCCGACAGATTTAAAAAAAATCTGCCATATTTATGGGTCCCCGCTTTTAGTTTAGAATATATTCAACAAAAAAAATTTATTTAAACTTTTTACCTACCTTGGCCCCATATTTTGCGAATGATGAAATAAAATTTTCTCCAAATTGAAAGAAATCGTATGTTAAGGAGCCATAGCGTTTTAAAATATACCTATTTTTATAGTAAATATAAATTTTAAGGCGTGTTTTCTCAAATCGGAAAACTGCAATAAAAGAATTTATCAAGCCACTTTAAATATTTCAAAAAAAAAGTTATTTACGCCTGGAAATAAATGCAGCAAAAATACTGAAAATTCCGTTTTCGGGATCATTTCCATCATTTCCTACTTATTCGGTGAAAAAACATAGATAAATAAAAATTGTATAGCATTAGAAAGAAGCTTGTCATATTTCTTCGATACTTTTTCAAGAATCCTTTTTCTGATACCTCTAATAACATCTCAGTATAATTTTTTTTATAAAAATAAACGTTTCTTCTGCTGTGATTTCAAAAAATTAATATTTATTTATTTGTTTTATTATTGCATGTATTTAGCTTTAATAAGTGAATATTTATGTGTGATATTGATGTACATATGTAATGGGTGATTTTTTTCAAACTTTCGGATTTGATTTAAAAAAACACATAAAACTTATAGAAATTTATGAAATCTTTATTTGAGTCGATTTTATGTAAATGTAGACTGCGGTTCAAATTTTTCATACGCTGGGTCCAATGTTGGCATACTCTCTCCAACACATAGGTCGGTATCTCACAAATAAATGCTTCCAGTGCGTCAACCGTTGCCGGCTTGTCCCTCCCTTAACATACCTCACAATACATAGTCCAAAGGCGTTAAATCGCACGATGTAGGAGGAAAATTGACCGGTCCCAAACGTAAAATAAACTGTTTTGAAACTCAAACTCGCCTCTCAATTGGGCCATTGTTACCCGTGCTGTGTGGCATGTGGCACCGTCTTGCTGAAACCACATATCAGCCAGGTCCAGCTCTTCCAAATTGCTACGTACCGCACCGAATCGATAGCGGATACAGCTGCAATATTTTCCTTTTCCGCACTGTCCAAATAGCCGCCTCAGAAGGTCGCCCAAAACTGACCATTAAAAGGTCAGCATAAATTTTGATTATAAAATTCATTAATCTGCAAGCGTATTTCGGTGATTCCTGGTTAAATTAAAGAACAATCCGAACATGTTTAACAGTAACATGTAATAGTAACAGCTAAAAGAAAATTGCTAAAAAATCACCCTATAAACATACACCGGCTGCTTCCTAAAAAAATTTTATATGTTGAACACCACCGTAAGATACGAGTACTTACATACATACATAGTATTTGGCTGTAAATATACTTTTATTTTACTTATAAGTTCAGCTGGACTAAAGGTTGGCGCGAAGAAATGCTCTGTATTTCAGAAAGAGGTGAAATATTTAAAGCATCGCGTTACGGCAGACGGTATTTCTGCGGGTGCATATAAAATACGTGAAGTAAAGAAAAGTCTTCATGAGCTCTGCAGCAGTGATGGTATTTTGGTGATTTTCGGGTATTTTTTTGGTGCTTTTTGCCTCTTCATAGACGCGAAATTTCGTTATATACCCGTTTTTAAAAGTCGGGTATTTACAGTGCTTTTCACAATTTCTCATAGCACCTTTTGTACAACTGAGAAACGTTTTTAGGGCGTGTGTCAAGCGGTAGCAAAGTACTATGCATAAAACAAATATTTGCTAAATGATATCTTATTTGACAACATAAAATTTTGACGTCTGTAAAAACAAGCAAAACATTTGACTACAAGCTGTCGGTTACCAACAAGTTTTTAAAACATATTTTTTACACACGTTAAATAAAATTCTTTCCTGTAGCGAAAAGTTGTATAATAAACAATGCGTTTTTCGGTCTAACTACATTTAAGAGCAGTAACTGAGAGAACACTGAAGATGGCACATAGCCGAAACCGGTCTGTTTATCAACCAAATTTGACGTGGGATGACGGAAATTCATTCCAAATTGCATCAAACCCCGTCGGAAGAAAAACACAACACTTAACATTTAAGAGCCATAAAAATGCAATGTATTGGGCGACGGCTCGAAGTTTCAAAAAGGACGGCAGTGGCTTACTTTGTTTTGTGATACCATGCTTCTAATTTGCTGCTTGGCAAAAATTTATAAGTTCTGTTAAAAAATCCTCTAGCCCCAGGGCGATTGAAATTTTATTCACCTCAGCAGTGTCAAAATTTTACATAGCATAGTACTTTACTACCGATTGGCACACATCCCTAGTTAAAACAATTTTGTGGTTCTTTTAAGTGCAAATAGTACTTTTTAAGCAACCATGAAATTTTCCGCCAAGATTGAATAAACATTCAGTTTGATGAATTTGTTTAAAACAAAAATTAGAAACCGGTTAACTTTAAATTCAGTAAATGCGTTACTGCATATTAAATACGGGTTAAAATTTTAAAATGGATGTTGTACAAATTTTCAACTGCCTTCAAATGTTTGTAGCAAAATAAATTCGAACGTATCATTACAAAAATCTCAATATTTTATTACAACTGCCTTGTGGCCTTATTGCGAAGACAAAATGGATATTTTTGATAGCAAAATAAACGAAAATGAAATAACAATCGGTTGAAATGCTGTCGTGAATTTCAATCGACTTCCCTTTCTTTAATCGATTCCTTATTATTTAGAATTTACAGAAATTTGATTACTACACATCGATCCGTTAATGCAACATGATCATATTTAAAAAAACCCCAAACTTTTAAGTTACTTAGAAAAAAATGTTGAAGGTATTTCGTTATATGTAAAAAGTTGTTCAGTAGTTGTTCAAATTTATACCCACTAAAAAACAAATACAGGGTATCAATTAAGGAGCGATATGTACATACATAAATATACTTTTAAATTTTGTCTAAACAAACTATTTTATATATGTACATAATGTATGTGTACCATGTACATACATATCGTCATATGAATTCATAAAAGCCCTAAGTTACATTGAAAACATTTTTGAGGACAAGCAAAAAACTCTCTAATATGAAAATTTAAGCAACATTTTTGAAGATTTGTTTAGTTTAAGCTTATTTCTTATTGACGAATTAGTACAATTTTCCAGGGACATGCATTTTGATATGGTGGATCGAAATCTACCATGAAGTCGTTTTTGAACTTTTGTAACTTAGGACTTTATTGAAATCATATGACGATATATTCTTTTACTCCTGTTTTTGTTTTGTTACATTTTTTTAACTTTTATTAAATGAATTTTGATTTTATTTTAATTAATATGTTAATAAATTCTGCTATTTGATCTCAAGTCCTCTATTTATTTTGAAGCAAATACTTTAAATTGTATTTTGGATATTTACTTTAACTTTTTTATAAATTGCTTAAAATTTTTTAAATATTTTTTATGGTGCTATTCTACGCTTTTTTGTATTTTTTGCGCTTTTTACACTTTTTGGAAGATTTTACGGTAATTTTGTTCTTCCTTTTACAGCCGAAGCCCGAAAGGAGCTACTGTGTGACACAGCGAGAGCTGCTTGCAATAGAGTGCATAAAACATTACTACAACTTTATGCTAAGGACAGACAAAACAGGAAGACAAAAGATCAGCCCGCAACGAAATATCAGCTGAAAGCCGACTCGTAAAATATTATTGGGCCCAGTGGAATAGCCTGAAGTAGAGCTGTGTAGCTCATGAACGAACGGGTTAAATTGAAGGAATCACCCAACTGAACGAAATGATCCGGTCGTTTCACTGCACGCTTTTGGTTCAATAGTGTACCGTTCGATTTTGTAGATGCCAAATTTACTTTCGTTCATGGATCTTTTTTATGCTGTATTCTTTTGTTTCATTTGCATTTTGATGTATTTATCAGAGTTATTTAAAAAATTAAATATATGTACATTTCTTTTTAGCATCAACCCATAAAAATAGAGTATACATATGTATATTAAGCTAAAATAAAAT
This sequence comes from Gymnocheta viridis, assembly GCA_956483585.1. Taxonomy (NCBI): domain Eukaryota; kingdom Metazoa; phylum Arthropoda; class Insecta; order Diptera; family Tachinidae; genus Gymnocheta; species Gymnocheta viridis. The sequence continues at coordinate 49,828,893 of OY101442.1, read as the reverse complement.
GTCTAATATTCTAGTCAAAAGAACAAGAATTTGTTTCGAAAATGAACTTAACTATGATTTTTTAATTATTAAACCAATTTTTTAATAAATTCTTTGATTTAATTACATTATTCAAATATTTACAACCGATTTTCTTAAAAAAATAATGATTTAAAAAAGTAGAGTTTTGCCGTACTGTCATTCAATTGAACGAACGGGTTAATTTGTGGTAATTGAACGAAAATAACCGATCACGGAAATTAACGATTTGGCACAGCTCTAACCTGAAGCTGATAAATGTACTCTTATAACTTACATGGGAAAGTGTATCGGTAAAGCGGTTTATTATTCGTAACATCCACATGCGGATAGCAACGGATATAGCAGGTACTTTCCTTATCAGCAATTTCGGAAATCGTTATGTTCTTGTGGTTATGCACTACTTCAGTAAATGGCCAGGAAGCAAGAACAACTGGGTTTGTCGCTATTGTGTTCCAATATAGTTATATATTCTGACCCACAGTCTGATGGCATGATAGAAAGATAACAAACAAGTTAAAGTTTGGTTTATCTAATGCTAATGCTTTAATTTCACGCCATGTACGTCCTGCTGCTAGACCCTCTGCATCAACCAGTCTCCATCATGTATTAGCAGGTCTTCCTTTCTTCGGATACCCTGTGGGTTCCAGTCAAGCGCCGTTCTAGTTATATTGTCTGGGGGCTTCCTGAATGTCTGCCCAATCCAGTTCCATTTGTTTTTATTGGCAATTGATCTGTTGCTGCCCACAATGCGGCATTGGAAACAATTTTATTCGCTTTAACAATTATAAAATAAAAAATAACGACTACCGCAAGCAAAAGATATTGAAATTAAAGTTTAGTTTTAGGATTCTCATAATTGTAATTAGAGATTGATTTTTATAGAAATAAATTAGTTTATGAAGAAAACTTAAAAACAATAGACGTTGCATTTTATTTACATACGAGTATAACTACTTTTTATGCAATTTTAAAAATTAGCAGCAGCTGTATATAAGTACATGCATCAATATTACCTGCAATAATATAACAAATAAATATGAAATTACCCGCATCTGCTTATAGTAGAGGAAGAGTTTCTTTTTTTCATATATTAATACTGCGGCGGTATTACAGTCTTTTAAAAAATAGCGAAGAAATATTACCAACATCTTTCTTATGCTATAAAATTTTTATTAATCATTAATGTTTGCAAGTAATTAGTCGAACTTGTATATATTGTATATACATATGTATATTGAAACGAATAGTTTGGCTCAAGTTCAAACCCGAGCTTATCCATTTATTTTTTCTAATTTTTTTATTTCAGTTTTATTAGAAAATTTTTGGGTTAAATTCATTATTTTTTTATTAAGAGTGTACTATATATGGATTAGCAGAACGGATCAGTACTGATTTCGAGGTTGCTAGGTCTAATAAAAATGAAATAAAAAGATTAGAAAAATAAATTGGTAAGCTCGGATTTGAACTTGAGCCACACTATTCGTTTCAATATACATATGTTTATAAATCAATATTTTCGGCAAAATATTCTCACTGATATACATAATGCGGAGAAAATAAAACCAAATAGGATTTATTTCTGAGCATCGCGCAGTTCCCAAAGAAACTAAAAATTAAGTTTTCTATATTTCTATTTTTTTGTAGGCGCAAATAATTAGTTAAATAGAATTATTTAAGATCATATTAGGCCTCAAGGTAGCAGGTGTTATACGCTTTTCAAATAAATATAAATTATAGGATAGGTTTTTGCAATTTTTTTTATAATCACGAAATAATTAATGCACTTTTTTCCGCAAAAAATGGGGAACATATAACTTTTGACCAATTTGCGTTTTTAAAAAAAGCTTTTTCCAAATATAAAAAAAATTTTGATCTAAGAATCATTTTGCAAATTGAACAAGATTTGACTTTCTTGTTATCAAAACAAATTTATAATTTGTTAGTCGAATATCTCCGAAACTCATAAATGTTTCACACTTTGTTTAGCTCTTGGCTTGGAAAATCTATCAGCAAAAACTCTTATTTTTAATATGCAGTATTAAATGTTATTAGAATCAGACTGCCCCTTTTGAAACTGCAGATTTGTATAAATTTTTTTTCAATATCCCTACTGTGCGTTTTTACAGAGTTAGTTTTTTGAAATGTTATTTGTATTATATTTTAAAGTATTTTTCTAGCTTAGATAACATTAAATGTTTGTGTCGTTTAAGGCCATTTACATATATTTATAATACAAGTATTACGTAAATTAACAAAAGGGAAAACCTGATACATATGATGAGTTTTTAGTTCTTTTCTTTAATTCTTCGAAGAAGAATTCAATCAGGATTGCTTTTTTGTTAATTTACGTAATGCATGATTCAATTTCAACAGTTTTACATAAGTAGAAGTCTCACAGAATGCTGTTAAAAATCGGACCATGCATTTCTTAGCAAACAAAAGATTTTGAAAGCTTACCTCTTCACATAGTTCCAACATACGACGTGTGCTTTCCAGTGACTGCAAGAAAATAAACGAAATATAATAATTAAATTATCGTAATGATTTATATGAGTTTATTAATACTAGAATAAAAATGATGCCATAACTTGCGAAAGACTGCACTTATTTGGCTAATTTGGAGGATGGTCCAAGCTTGTTATTCGATTAATCAAAGAATTTGTTTCTATTATTTGATCGAATAGTTTAAAATAGCAAATTCCTAAATCGTGTATAACTAATCGCAAAATTTATGTGAAATAATCGATTCAGATTACGTACAGTTGTACCTGGACGCTCGGTTCTGTCAAGAATAAATTATTAAAATTTTAATTTGAAGCAACTTTTGAATGGGACTTTGGCTTGAAACTAAATTTCGTAAAATCGGTAATACTTGTTTGCTTTTTTACATTTATTTCAACAATTAATCGGTGAAAAGTTTATGTTGAAGAGAATGTCGATTGGGAGAAAAATAATTTCAAGCACCATGACGCTGTACGAGAAGGCTCTAAAAATACTAAAAGAGAACAACAAGCATTACTACACACACAAGGTAAGAGATAGTAAGATTTTTAAGATGGTGCTGTTTAGGGTACCACGACAGACGACAGCCGCTATTATGGACGAATAGTGCAAAAGAAATTATTACCAAAAGATCAAACGAAGATGACACACTGCATCTGATCAAATTTGACAGGCAACACGTTTCAAAACGTGTAATTTTAAAAATCAGATTTTTCTGGAGAAAACCTTTTAAGAGTAATAAATTTCCTACACAACGTACCAAGTGTGCAATGTACGTACGGTCATGGAGCCAACAGAGTCAAGATATGTACAGCTTGTGCGGGTAACCACGATTACGCTGATTGTTCACTAAACAAAAGCACACCTGATGGCAGTATAGTGTACAAATGCCATAACTGTACAAATGAAAATTACAGAAATGCTAACCGCAGGGCAGATGATCCTAAATGCCCGTGTCGTAAAGATTATTTAGAGACTCGACAAAGATTAACCGGAAAAACTAGAATGACTAGTATGAGACATAACAGTAGTTATGTAATAGACGAGAGTGATTTCCCGCAACTATCGAGCACAAGACTTCCAGATCCAAAGGAAAAATATGTTTTCTGAAGTGGCTAAAAGCAAAACACGGGACAACAACAACGAGTTATCCAATGATAAACTATTGGATATATTTTTTAATGCTGTAGATGCATCACAAGCTCCAACTAGGAAGCTACAAAATTTGTCGTGAAGACTGGCTATCACATGGCGGAGGAATACTCATTGCGGTAAAAGCTAACATAGTTCATAAGGTATTACCCAATATTAACACAAAAATCATTGAAAATATTTCTATACAGGTTACTATTAATAGTCGTCCTGTAGTTTTTACTGCTGCTTATAATCCAAATTATACTGTGGATTTTAAGGCGGACTTAGACTTACTCACAAAATTCTCTTGTGACTTTTTCATTTTTGGTGATTTCAATGCACATCACACACATTGGAACTGTGTATCTAATAACACAGCCGGTAATGAGCTTTACAGACATTGTTTGCTTGCAGGTCCAGTCCTCTACAGTAGACATTTTACTATCTAATTCCAATATCCCTTTTTCAAACTTAGAGTCACACCCAAATATTTTACAGTCAGATCATGTTCCATTAATGGACAGTTCCAAAATAAATTAAATACAGTAGCCTTGTATAATCGTGCAGACTGGACAGCAATTAGAGTTTAGGTAGAAAGTGAAATTAGACGACAAAACATTGACCAAACAGAGTGCATTCCTAGCAACGTAGATTTATTGCTAAATAAATTAATTTTAATTGTTAACGCTGCATTTAGCAAGATTACCGTAGGGAGGAAAAACACCTGGCAGAGAGAAATCTCAAATACATCCAAGATGCTTATTGCTCAAAGAAATAAGTTCAAACGTAAATTTCAGAGATATAGAGATCCAATTTACAGAGTCCACTTAAATGATATCTTAAGGCAGTTAAATAGTCTAATTGAATTCCGTGGTCGAGATTTATTTCGAAACTACCCCCGGGATCCAAAAAATCTGGAAATTAACAAAAGCTTTAAAGGGAAAGAACTCGTTTTGATCAGATCTTAATTTCAATGATGAAGTTTTAAAAACTGGTGCAGAAAAAGCTAATGCATTTGGTAGCTCTCACACTATTACTATCAATAACCAATCGCCTTTGGATACATGTATATCAGATTTTGTGCATTGTCTCGATAATAATTTTCCCATTGGTACACTCAAAATATTCTGTACGTATAATTAACTAAAATTGTAATTTAAATCAAATGAAAGTTCACTTAAAAACCGGTTTACTCATTTTTCATTTAAATGGAACCAAAAGTTCATTTAATTTTTAATGTTAAAAAATTAATTGACTTAAGCCCGTAAAATAAAAGATTTTTCTTTGTTTGTATAGGAGAGGAAATCTCAAACAAATCAAATAAAGCAAGCAAAGAAAAAAAACAGCATTTGAAAACAACGGACAATATTAAATGTAACCGAAAATCCGTATTAATATGTCCTTAGTTTTCTAAATGAATGTTAGAATCAGTTAAAAATAAAATTGCTTACAGTTTTAAATGTTAATGCTTTTAAAAATGACTGAACGGATTACTTCTGATGTGCATTTAACATAAAGTTCTCTTAAAAATAAGTTCTCACTTAGTGTTCTCTTAGTTATATTATTAATAAGTTCATGTTTATAATTATGTCAATAAGAATAAATAAATCAGTCTTCAACTAGCATTAAACCACGTTGTTTGTTTATACTTATCATTGGCGACGAGTAAAAAAAGTAATTGTAAATGGTAAAGGAAGAAGACAAAGTAAATGAGGAAAAAGTAGCAGATGAAGTAGAAATGGCGAAATTTATTGGTTCTGCAGACCCTTTTTTACTAGGAGAAGATTTTGATCTTTATGCTCGCAGATTGGATCATCTTTTTAAATTAAATGCTATAAAAGACCCCGAAAAGATTGGATTTTTGTGCAGTTTTGGTGGTGCAGAATTATACAGGGTAATTGTTTCTTTAACGGCTCCTAAAACAGAAAATGACTATACGTATTCAGAGTTGGTGAATAAATTAAAAAGTCATTTAAAACCAAAAAGAAATATTATTATTTTTTAAAACTAATAGAAGTGTGGATCAGAAACTAGCAGATTTTGTTATTGAGCTAAAACAAGCACAATATTGTGATTTTGGAGACTTTCTGGATAAAGCATTATTAATTCCATTTGTATATGGAGTTGGAAACGAAAAAATACAACAACGATTATTGAGTGAAGTTGATTTAAACAAATTCCAAAAAGCAATAGAATTAGCAAATGCAGTGGAAATAACAACAACGAACGTAGCATTGATCAAAGAGGAAGATGAAAACATTAATGCGTTGAAGAAAAAAGGTCATGGAACGTCAAGAAGAGGGGAGCAAGCAGAACAACAAAGCAGCGCAGGCAACAACAACTCAAATGGTAGCTACAACAAACAAGCGGGTAACGGGAAGCAAAATTTTTATAAAAATGTGATTTGCTTTAATTGTGGTAAGCAAGGCCACATGCAAAAGTTTTGTAAGAAAAAGAGAGGACAACCGAAAATTAAGAGTTTGGAAGACGAAAATGAAGAAGAGGAGCAACTGTGTAATTATATAAATAACATAACATCTCTTAAAATTAAACCTTTAAAACTTAAGTTAGGTATTGAGAACATTGATGTCGAATTTGAAGTAGGTACAGGGGCGTGTGTTACCGTGATTCATAAGGGAGATTTTTACAAGTATTTTTCAAAATATAAACTTTTAAAGGATGAATTTTCTACAAAATTAATTTCTGTAGATAGAGTTAAAACAATTGGAGAATTTACGGTTAAGGTAAATTTTAAACGTTGTAATTTTAATCTAAAACTAATCGTTTTAAATACAGAAATGTATTTTTACCCATTACTGGGTAGGAATTGGATGGATGTAATTTTTTGTGGTTGGAAAATTTTTTTACTGAGTATGAGTATTGTAACGTTAATTTGGCAATAACTGATTCTGAATTGAAATTAAATAAAATGAAATTTTTAGAAAAGTATAATGCGATTTTTACTAAATCAAACGATTCTGTTATAAGAACTTTTAAAGCGGAAATTGTATTGAAAAATGATTCATATCCAATTTTTTGCAAAGCAAACACCGTTCCTTATGGCCTAAAGGCTAAGGTTGAAAACGAACTCAACACTTGTAACGAGAAGCAATTGGGCCAGTCCATTGGTAATTGTCAATAAAGGGGATGGGTCAATTCGACTTTGCGTAGATTGTAAAAGAACAGTAAACAAATTTGTAGAGATGGAACACAGCGCAATACCACGTATAGATGATATATTGGCATCTATGGCAGGATGGAAGGTATTTACCAAACTAGATTTGACGGGGGCTTATTTACAGGTCGCTGTCTCAGAACGTTCTAGGGAACTGCTAATTATCAACACACATGTGGGTTTATTTCAATTTACTAGATTAGTTTTTGGCCTCAAAACAGCACCCCAGATATTTTGTTCAATAATCGATCAGATTTTACGAAATATTGAAAATGTTCAAGTTTATTTTGATGATATAGTAATTGGAGGTAAATCGGAAGATGATTGCAAAGTCAATCTTATACGGGTCTTAGATAGGTAGTTAGAATACAATGTAAAGGTGAATTTGGAAAAATGCGAATTTTTTAAATCGGAAATTGATTATTTAGGGTATCGAAGGTGGATGCCGTTGTTAATGCTCCAGAACCAAGCAACAAAACTCAATTGAAGTCATACTTGGGGATGATTAACTATTATAATAAATGTATTCCTAATTTGTCTGGCGAACTACATTGCTTATATGAGTTGACAAAGGAAAAGGTAAAGTGGGCATGGGGAAAAGAGCATAGTGAAAGTTTTCAACGCAGTAAGCGATTGGTTAATAACATAAATATATTAACACACTATGATCCTACAAAGAAAATCATTGTGTCCGCGAATGCAAGTCCATATGGGGTAGGTGGAGTATTGTCTCATGTTATTGATGGTGTGGAACGTCCAGTGATGTTTGCATCAAGCACGTTGAGTGCTGCAGAACGTAACTATTCTCAGCTCCATAGAGAGGCACTAGCCATTATATTTGCGGTAAAAAAATTCCACAAATATATTTTTGGGTTTAATTTTACTATACACAGTGATCATCAGCCTTTACGGGCAATTTTTGGTGAGAGAAGAGATATTTCGGGTGTGGCAGCAAATCGTCTTCAGAGGTCGGCTATTTTCTTATCAATGTATTCATATGACATTAAATATAAAAAGGCAAAGGATATGGCTAATGCAGATGCATTATCAAGATTGCCAATTGTTATAACACAGGTATTGAATATGATAGCATAAGTAGTTTGAGCACTTCAACTTTTCCATTGAGTGCAGAAGAGGTAAAAGAGTCAATGAAAAATTACTCGTGTATGACAGAAATTTATAATTCTATTATAACAGGCAAGTGGCCAACAGAAAAGACAGGAGAGCTACAAAAATATTATTTAAAAAGAGATTCACTTGCTACAGAAAATGGGTGTTTATTTTACGGCGATAGAATAGTAATACCGGTTACTATACGTATTGATGTTTTGAAATTAATTCATGATCAACATATAGGAATAGTTAGAAATAAAGCTTTGGCAAGAACAGTTGTTTGGTGGCCAGGTATTGACCAAGATATTGAAAACTTTAATAATAAATGTGATTTTTGTCAGTCTACGCAAAACTCAAAGCAAACTCAAAATGGATAGAGGCAACATATCCATTTGAAAGAATTCATATCGATTTCTGTTCTGTAAAGGGACAACAGATTTTGATTTTGTATGGTGCGTATTCAAAATGGATGGAGGCTATTCCTTTTAAAACAACTACAGCAGCTGTAGTAATTGAAAAACTTCGGTAAATTTTTTCTACGTCTGGGCTTCCATTTAGTATTGTAAGTGATAATGGGCCTCCTTTTAGCTCCAGAGAATTTGTTGAATTTTGTAAATCTAACGGTATAGTTCCTCTTAAGTCTCCACCATACCACCCCCAATCTAACGGCAGTGCAGAAAGAGCTGTACAAACTTTCAAAAATGGATTGCGGAAATCACTGTTGGAGCTAAAAGAGGCCGTTATATCTTTACAACTAAGAATTGACCGATTCTTATAGTATAGAACAACTCCGACCTCTTCAACTGGCTTAACACCTGGAGAAATGATTTTTCAATACAAACCACGAACATTAATGTGTTAAATTCTAATAAATTATGTTACAGCGGAAACCAATTCATAATCAGTTAAACCAAATGTGGGAATTAAACACGGTTCAGAAGTTTATCAGAATAAAGTAGTACAATTCAATGTTGGGGAGGAAGTATGGTACAGAAATGTTTTTTCCAATTTTGTTAAATGGGTAAAGGGAAAGGTTATTAGTAAACTAAGTAGTTACAGGTACCTGGTTTTAGTCAATGGAATACAAAAAAAGGCACATAAGGATCAAATGAGAAAGAATACAAATTTGGATAAAACTTTGGTTGAAACTCGTAAAGACTTAAATAAAACGACTACAGAAATTCAAAGTAGTATTACTGAGGAAGAGGAGCAACGAATTGTTACTCGAAGTATGGCTAAGAAGACTAAAATTATAGGTGGGAAATGATTTTATTTAAGTTGTGAGGAATGATGTGTATTTAACATAAAGTTCTCTTAATAAATAAGTTCTCACTTAGTGTTCTCTTAGTTATATTATTAAAAAGTTCATAAAAAGGGGAAAAAGATTAGTTGATTTTGCAGATCAAAATAATATTATTAACCACCAACAGTTTGGATTCCGTAAGGAGCACTCTACCGTACACCAAATTAAGCGAGTTGTAAATTATATCGAAGATAAAAGGAGTGGTAAGAGTACTGGCGTTGTTTTTCTCGATATAGAAAAGGCTTTCGACACCATCTGGCACAATGGAATGCTATACAAACTCAATTCGTTAGTTTTCCCATTGTATATGCAAAAAATTATTTTATAAAAAGTTTTTTTTTAAGAACCGTACATTTGTTGTGTGTGTGACGGGAAATTCTCAACCGAAAGAACAATCCCAGCGGTATTGCCACAAGGGTCAGTATTGTCACCTACACTCTACTCATTGTATACGTCTGATGTTGAGGTGCACAGAAATCAGGAAGCAGCATTTTATGCTGATGATAGTGCTTTTATATGCAGTGGAAAACTTTCAAATGCAATAATGAAGAGAATGCAAGAGAGCCTTACCACAAGCCAGAAATATTTTAATAAGTGGAAAATAAAAGTGAATGATAATAAAACGCAGGCCATTATATTTCCATTAAATAAATCACCGAAACGTATTCCTACTAAAATTTTGTACTGTCGGGGAAACGTGATTCCCATCAAAGTTGATATTAAATATTAGGTATCACTTTAGATAAAAAACTTAAATTCAAACAACAACATGTAAACTACATTTGTGATAAAGTTATAAAGTTTACCCCATACTTAATAGAAGGTCTAAGCTCAACCTTAAAAATAAGTTATTGTTGTGTAATATGTGTATTCGACCGATAATGACTTATGGCTGTCCATCCTGGTTTCACAAAACTGCTAGGACACATACAAAAAGACTTCAGGTTATTTAAAACAAAAATTTAAAAATAATTCATAATCTTCCACATAGATTCCCCATAGTAAGTACACAATAGATTTAAATATAAAAAGATAAACACTTTCGCCAACAATTTGACGATGTCATTTAATGACGAATGCAGATTATATAATTTTGAAACAATAAGGAATTTACTAGCGATTGTTTTATCAAATTTCATTATAACATTTTGAAACTTTGTAAGAGGTTTTTGTGACAAATTTTCCTCAAGATGGTATTATTAATAGTTTCCTTATTCATTTATTAAATTTAATTGTTGTATAACGCTTAAGTAAAATCACATAACAATGTACCTTATTTGGCTTATAAGATTCGTGAGTAAAATATTGTAATTTAAAAAAAATATTTATTTCAACTGCATACAACGATATCATTACGGAATTCCAAAAGGTTTGACATGCGTTTACTGGAAAATATATCACTGGTTTTGTAACATTATTGATGCCTTCACATGTATGGACACTTAGAACCCCTGTTCTAATTTTAGAGAGTTTAATTCGGTTTTTCGCCTATTTAGTTAAAAATCATAGAAAAAAATATTTTCTAGTGGAAATAAAAACAAAAAAAAAACATTTCTAGAAACTAGAACCACGGGTTCTAATTGCAGAGCGTTCGAATATGTGAGGGTTCTAATTTCTGGACGGTGCGAATTAGTGGAGGTTCGAATTTGCGAGATTCTACTGTACCACTTAATGGTCAAATAATTTTTTTCCAAAAAATAAATAAAAATCAAAATTTTGTTACTTGTCGTGCATTTCATTAGTGCTTATGCCAAATCTTTGCGTTGAATAAGTTTCTTTCGACGAGTACATCTTGCAAATCTTAATTTATTAAAAAGATAGTCTGGCTGTTCAGTGGTTATAATCCGGTGCAAGAACATTAAACTTAAGGAGATCATTAAAAGTCATCTTATTAATTTTGTATAAAGCTAAGTACTCTGTTTGAATTTGCGAAAAATGTTGATCAACATTGATTATTTCGTTTGAAAATTTTGACAATTAGCCAGTGGTGACAACACTACGATTTAGAAGAAATTTATCGTTTTTATTGCCTTGAAGTAAGCAACATTGTTTTTCTTATGTAAACAAAAACCATGTGTGAAAACAAATGGAGAACAAAATAATTTTAAGAGCTTGTGCTGCTCTGAAGACACACGTTCTCATTCAATCCCATACCTTCATTTTATGTTATTTTCACACTATTTTCCTTTATTTTAGTTAATTGTGCGCAACAAATTCAATGCTAATTAAAAGCTGAGCATCTGTTGTTTGCAATTCCGCACGAAATAAGTGGTGCTTACATTATTTCGCAGTTGGAAAATATGTTGCCAGAAACATGTTGTATTTGAAAAAATCATGCTGCCAGAAACATTTCGTATGTTTTCACAATTTGAACAGAGTACAACTTCGGCCATTTTTTTTGCAATTATTTCGCATGAATTTTTTTTATATGGACTTTTGACAGCAGTTCGCACGAAATGATGAACAGAGTACTTAGCTTAAGGCCAAAAAATATATTCTGGACGTCCTCTATTGTAAATTTATCTCGCGATCTTATTGTAAGTAACATTTAGTTTGTGGAAGTCAGCGCTATCCCAGTTTGCGTAGATTTCACATCCATTTAACAGAACTGGTATGAGGAACGTTTTAGCAAGCAACATTCGTTTAGTAAAAGGTGTTGAATATTTAACTGCGCAGCACTCCATACACACGGCCTACAACACAGGTTATATGGTTGGACCACGTAAGCTTATTATTAAATATTACGCCCAGATTCTTTTAAGGAATGTACGAATTCAATTTTGCTAGAGTTTATTTTTATTTTGATGTCATCATTCAGGGGTGTGTTACATTTGGACAGAAAGATACACTTGGATTTACAGGGACTGATGCTTATGCAATTGTGTGCTAATCCTGATTTATATTATTTGCGCATAAAGAAAATCCGTTAACTGAATTGCTGTTAGAAATTTGAGTATCGTCAGCAGACATACATATGTATATCACAGTAATTTACTATGTCCGACAAATCGTTGATGTATAGACAAAATAATAAAGGTCATAGTATTGAACCCTGTGGTACTCCTCTATTTAAATTAAGTACATCTGAAATTTTTACATTTAATTAAGCAACTTGAGATCGCCCTATAAGATACGACTGTATGAGTTTACAGGTTGAAGGTGTAAAAATATTTCTCGAGCTTTTTGGTTAAGATATTATAATACACTGTATGCTTTACTATGATCTAGAAGTACCAAGAACGAGGTCATGCTTTTGCTCAAGATGATCTTTGCAGCTTTTTCTTTTGACAAAACCAAATTAAATGTTGGCTAAATGGTTCTGATTCTTGATATATTCGTTCATTTGATAACTCATGACCTTTTCCAATACTTTAGATAAGAAAGGGAGAATCTCTATATCTCGGGGAAAACAGATCGTGATAAATATGTGGGTAACAAAGGCTGAGACTTTCATTATAGCACCTCATAAGAAAGTATGATTTATTCCATGCACACCTACAGCATTCGACTTTACTGCAAAAAAGATTGAAAGAACTTCGCATTGGCTTACGCTTTCTTTGTTTTACACACTAATAATTATTAATTGTATCTTCAAAAATTAACTAACTATAAGTATGAAAATCTTATGTCTAGATATAATAATTAGGCGCAACCAGTGTCGGACATAAACAAGTGATAGCAATTAATAATTCAAAAATGTATGTAGTATTAAGCACAAAAATATTTTCAAGAAGTTTCAATGTATTAGAGACCCAGTGTCCCTCTTTTTTAAGCGGATGTGTCCAGTAAACTTCAAGATATTACGAGCAAGGGGATTAGGATGGGCCTCGAGTTTTGTTAAATATTTGCCTGCGTATTTTGCTATTTCAGCAGTCACAAGTGGCATATTTAGATCGCGATGTAAATTTGAATTTTGATGTACCATGGCGCCGATGTTACATGTTCATGGCTTATTAACTATTACTTGAAGCAGTGTATTCTGCATTCGCAGATTATCAATATCAGCTTCAAGGTGACTGAAATCAAAGCTTGCGGTAGCATTTGTTGACACTTTCTGCGTGGGAGTAGAATTAATCATCACAGCGTCGACAAACAATACATGTGTAATAATTGGTTGGATGATGTAAGGATAAGTAGCGGAGTACGTATTTCCTGTTTGAGCTGGGGCTACTTTAGGTCTTTGACTCATAGCCTGCTTAACGAAAGAGTACACAGAACATCCTCTGTAGTTATCAGAGTGATTACTTCCACAATTACTGCACTTTTTTCCTTTCTAATCTTTTGGCTTATTGCAACTAGCAGTACCTACCATGTAATTCACCGCACACAACACAAATAGTAGGTAAGTTGCAGTAATTTTTTGTATGGCCATATTCTTGACAATTATGGCACTGCACGGGTCCTGAACGCCCGCGCTTTTCTACTGTAATATACATATATCAATTCCGACTTGCAAATTAGGTTTCTTATTGCTGTTATCTATAGTGATAGCTTGGTTATGTGATGAAGACGAGCCCGGAGCGGATGATGGCGCTGCCTTTAATGAAGAAGCAATGGGCAACGGCAATTTTAACGAATCACTAGTAGGTCTTGGAGAAATCGAAGTTGATCGCTCGCGAGAAAGTGGTTTGGTCGTTAGAAAAAGACAATCATCAGATCTTTTATTTTTATTGTTTGCATTAAGAGCTTCAGAACTCACAGAAAAATAGGCATTTTTTTCGTTAGAACTCACGTTACAATTTCTTGTTTTTGAGGTACTCACATTGAGTATTCCTCAATGTCACTTTGTTTGCGGTTTTCTTTGTTTTTGTTATTTCAGACTAAATATGTATGTATGTATGAAATATAGTAAAGTAAAAAAAGCTTATTCATCAAAGTCAATATTTAAGTTGACACCAGAATCAGTTTATTTTAAATAAACCACTTTTTGCAATTTCAGAAAAACAATTATGTTGCTGGCGATGCGTGTGCACAACGAACATTTTTTTGTACGATTTTGTTATTTTTTTGTTTGTTTAGTATGTATGTAAGAAATACTCCGCTAAGACGTCTGTTCACTATGAAGGTTCAACTTGCAGCGAAAACAAAATTTATTTTCTATAGAGGCAGTGATTAATGGTTCTGGGATGTCGATGTTTACAAACTTTAGACTAAAATCATTGGCGTCAACATCTATCACATGGGAAGTTGGTTGGCCAATGCCAATTTTTTTTTCTTTCCGTTTAGACCGGCTGTCAATAGCAGAAGAAAATTTTGTTTGATAGTACAAATTTTTTGCCTATTGTATACTTTTCAGCACTGCTTTTCTAGCAGACGGGAATAAAATATGGAGTTCTGAAGTCTTAAACATTTTCCATCTTTTATATGCTACATTACGTGCTTTCATTAGATCTCTTATTCTTGAGGTAAGCCATGGCACCTGATTAGCATTCATATGTTTTATGTCAAGGAGTACGCATAAGTCAAATAACTGATTCACATTATCTTGCAAGAAACAAAGTCGATCATTAACATCTATAAGAGTGAAAATATAGTTTCAGTATTCTCTATCTGCGCATTTAAAAGACTGTAATCAATGTTGCGGACATCCCTATAGCTAAAAGACTGAGGTTGGTCATGAATAGTATATCGTATTTGGAAAAAACAGTTCCAATAGTTGGTCATATAATAGAACTTTCTATTTATTTTTGATAAATACTAAGTTCATGAGACTATTACAGGATCTGTGATAGTGGGTTGGGTTTGTTGTATTAACTGGCACTAGATCTAATGACTTCAACGCATCAACTAAAGGATTGTTGGTTAATGAGTTACAGTCGAAGTCACCAAGAATAACAATATCCTCATATTCAGCAGAAAAGTTGGCCTAGAAGACGCATGTCTCTTTGTGATCTATAAACACTACGCAGCAAGAGTTTATATTTGGTTGCAATTTCAATAAAAAAGTACTCAATTTCACTACCATCTAACGTTTTCTGCTACACTTTACAATTGATGCCACATCTAATATATATTGCGACTCCACCACCTTTGGTTCTACATTCAGTTCCGCTAGCGGAACTTTTCGTATCTGGTCGGTAGAGGTTAAACGCTTGTAGGACTCACTGATATCTATCGGAAACCAGGTTTTAGAAATACAAATTATGTCAACAGCAGCTGATGCAAATAAATATCAGAACTCGTAAATTTTGCTATGTAAACTTTGCGCATTTATATGAACGATATTTAGTCCCATTCGCTGCAGAAGCATATTTAAAACACTTGCTCAATTCACAAGCTCGTATTAACGTCGTATGTGATGTGTAATAGTCTAATTATACAGTATTGTTTTTTTATTGTTGGTAATTTTCATACAAAAGTGTGTTATAATTATACGTTTGAATTTTATATGTTTTATACATGGTTATATTGAGGATAGGTATGGAAAAATTCTATTTATGAGATTAATTTTTAAAAATCTTTTAAATATGTAGTAAGTAAACCAAGAAAATACATTCTTCTTAATGATAAATATTATTGATTCATTTCAATTTAATTTGCAAACCATTTTAATCAAAATAATTTGTTGCGAAAAAGTTATTAACTATTTCGCGTAAATTAGAATTTCCTTAACTGGTTTAATTTCATAGTATCAACTGAATTGAGTGTCGAATATTGTGGAACAAGAAGATGCACTTACTTGAATCAATCATTAACCTTAATTAATTTATTTTCTTAAGTTTCACTTTTCATGTTTTTTTATTTGATAAAAAGAAATTTGTTGTTCGACATAAAATATTTACTCACAATGAATTGACATTTAAAATACAGCAAAATGACGATACAACAAATTTGTCTGTTCGTAAGCACATAAACAAATATCGGATTTTTTAAACGATAAGCCATACGACTGAGCTTGTGAATTGAACAACTGTCTTTGAAATAAACTAAAAGCTTTAGAATAGAATAGTACAGCATGGTGTATAAGAAGTATCAAACTACATTATTGAGAGCTCGCTATTTTGTAACGGATTTCATGAATATCAGCTTGACTAGGATCTCCAGGAAAAAAATGCCTTAGATGCTCCATTCCTGAATCTGGATCAACTCATCATTGGGATGTGTTTTAACATACACAATACCATGCATAGCGAAAGCACTGGACAGCATTTTTCTTTATTTTAATCGAATTGCAACTCGCAAAATATTAAAGTCCGATTGTGTTAAATTTGTCATTTACGTAAAATTGATTATCTGAGCGATAACCAATGTCTCTTTGTTATATGTCGAATGCAGAACACAGCCTCTTTGAAGTTATTGTGCTTACATAATCGGTATATAGATTTTATATTTGGAGTTGGGGTTTGAATAATATTACATATACTGCTGAAAATGTCCCAAAAGTTCCCGTTTTCAATGTACGGAATTAATTTCAAGCCATGACTTAAGATAATTTGAGGAGTTCTGAAAAAAGGACGTCCAACTTTTCTTTTCACTGTGTGTAGTGTGTGTGCATACTATTGATTTCAGTCATATAATAACATCCCAAAGGTAAATATTTGTTCTTTGTTTAGGCTCTAGGTCATACGAATTAATTAAATAAAACTCTTTTTATATTTTATTAAATTTGTTATATAAATTTAGTAAATTTATTTTTTTATTTCGATATATCGAGCACCTTCGGTGCTCTTCTTCAGGAAAAAAACTATAATAAAAACAAAAATACAAAAAACAAACAATTGTTAATATTTTTTGTAAATAAAAATGTTTTTTTAAACAATAACAAAAAACGTAAACATTAAAAATTAAAGCACAAAGAATGTTCAAAATATACTAAAAGCTTCCTTTTTGTTTATATTTTGATATTATGTGTTCATATGCATGCGCGCAATTTTCTGTCTGTTTTAAAATTCATTCGCATGTTCGCGGGAGTATTAATTATGTGTAACATCTCAATTGTATACCTTTTTTGTAATTGTTTTCTTGTTGTAATATTGCTTTATTACTAAAATTGGGAGAGTGTCCATTACTTGCACAGTGGGCTGCTAACGCCGTTTGCTTTTCTGTTGTTCGTTTTTTTGTTTTGTAGTCCGACTCTGCTGCTACTCTTGTTCGTAGTTTAGACTTTGTAGTTCCTACATATACTTTATTACAATTATTAAGCCCATCTCCGTTGCAAGGTATTTGATAAATTACATTGGATTTATCTAATAAATCCAACTTTGTTTTTGTGTTCGCAAATAACATATTAACTGTTCTGTCAGTCTTAAAAGTAATATTTACGTTTTGCTTATCGAAGATATCCGAGTACGAAATTCTTTCAGGAAACCCAGGAACGTAAGTCATTGAATTAAAAATCTTTTCCGTTTTTTCAGTAGGCACTTGGTTGATATTTTTAATAGCGTGTTTGATAATGTCATTTGTCATGTCAAACGAAAAACTATTCCTTTGTAATATTTTCCTTATCCTTCTGATATTTTTTTGTGGTGTATCGTGTCAATAATCTGCAACACTCTTTTCGTGAAATTCTGTGCTGTGTTAATTTTCACATGTTTAGGATGGTAAGAGTAATAGTTGAGGATGCGTCCTGAGGCCGTTGGTTTTTGGTACCAATCTATTGTCAATGTGTTATTTTTTTGTATTATGAGTGTGTCAAATTGCAGACAAATGTTGCTACCGCCCCGAGAATATATGGGCTACATAAGTTAATTATATAAAGCAGCGAGGAATTAGGGGAGAAAGGAGAAACAACATCAACTTTACACAAAACAGCAGTCGTGGCAACAACAACGATAAGAGGAGCAAGGAGAAGAAACGCAATACGTGTGTCCACTGCGGTTGGAAAAATCACTCATCCAATGAATGCCGATACAAAAACAGCACATGCAATTTTTGCAACAAAATTGGGCACTTGGCATCAATATGCAGAACCAAGTCTAACAAAATAAATAATGGTTTCATATTTAGGGATTACAAAGAAATTAAAAGTTGTTGTTTCGAAATCAAACTATCCACCCTTATTTGGTAGAACTTTTCTACGTGCTTTCGGTTTCGAATTATTGCAAGTAAACGCGGTAATCACAGAAGGTGATTGCGATAAAATTATCACAGAATTTAAACAAAAATATTCGAATGTTTTTAGTAATAAGCTAGGGAAATATCGGTCTTTAAAAGAGAAATCAAATCCAATTTTCTGCAAACCGCGACCGCTTCCACTCGCTTGGAATGACAGAATCGAAATAAAATTGCGTGACATGATCAAAATGGATATTATATAAATCGTTGATAATTCTGACTGGTGCACGCCTCCTGTGCCAGTTCTTAAGCCAAATGGTGATTTAAGAATATGCGCAGATTACAAAGTCACTATAAATAAATACTTAAACGATGTAAAGTACCCTCTACCGCGCATGGAGGAAATTTCCGTGTCGCTGGAAGGAGGACAGCTTTTCACAAAGCTGGATATGTCAAACGCTTATAACCAATAGGTTTTAGATTCCCACTCTCAAGAACTTTGCACGTGGAGTACGCATATTGGCACATTAAGAGTCAAACGTCTTCCATTTGGCGTTAAAACGGCTGCGTCTATTTTTCAAAAGACTGTCGAAAATCTTTTTCGTGGGATTTCACGTGTAGCCGTCTACCAGGACGACATCACAATCACTGGTAGAAATCTGCAGGAACATTTACAAACATTAGATTCGGTCTTGTCAAAGCTAAGTTCAGCTGGCCTGACTTTGAATGAGAACAAATGCATTTTCTTTAAACCTGTGGTAACCTATTTGGGTTTTCAAATAGATAAATTCTTCGAAAAACACCAGAGCGTATATCATGCATCAAAAACGCACCGGCACCAACTAATGTGACCGAACTTAAAGCCTTTGCAGGCATGGTGAATTATTATTCTAAATTTGTATTCAACTTTGCTGACAAAATGAAACCTTTATATAATTTACTGTCAAAAATGTCAAATTCATTTGGTCAAAGGCATGCCAGCAGGCGTACGAACAAATCAAGAAAGATCTTATATCAGATCAAGTTTTAATTCATTTCAATGCGAATTTGCCGATTATTTTGACCACTGATGCCAGCAACAATGCCGTTGCTGGAGTGCTGAGCCACAAGCGTCCTGATGATTCTGTAAAACCAATAGCATTAGCTTCTCGTGCTTTGACCAAAAGTGAATTAAACTAAGCGCCTATTGAAAAGGAAGGTTTAGCTATTATTTTCAGTGTGTCAAAATTACGACAATATCTTTTGGGAAACAAGTTTACGATTCGAACTGATCATAAACCTCTATTATCCTTATTTGGTGAAACTAATGGGATACCTGTCATGGCAGCAGCTCGTATCCAGCGATGGGCAGTAATACTGTCAGGGTTCGATTATATTATCGAATATGTGAGAGGTGATCGTAATCATGCTGATGGTCTATCAAGAATACCGCAATTAGTCGTTGCTGAGGATCATCATGAAGGTACTATATAAACTTTATCGATTCACAAAATTGCATGCACATAAACTTTCAAGACATTGCAAGTGAAACACGTCGTGATCCTATATCTTCGAAGGTTTTTGAGGCAATTCAATCAGGCACTCTTTATAATATGAAGGATTCAAATTTCGAACCATTTCGTAACAAAGTCAATGAATTGAACGTAGAATATGGTTGTATAATGTGGGGATATAGATCTGTTATTCCTCAAAAATTTCGACATGAATTATTACAACAATTGCATATTCCACACTTAGGCATAGTCAAAACCAAGGCTTTGGCAAGATCGTACATGTGGTGGCCTGGCCTTGACAATGACAATGGAGGCCCACTGATTCTGTATGGAGTCGTGTACATGCCGACTTTGCAGGCCCTATCAAAAACCACTACTTCTTCATAGTCATTGACTCATTCTCAAAACGGGTAGAAGTCTTTCCCACAAAAGATATAATATCTAATTTTATCATTGGCAAAATGAGAAATTTGTTTGCACGATCGATATGGTATAATAGACACGTTTGTGTCTGACAACGGACGACAATTCGTTTCTGAAAAGTTTCAGGAATTTTGAAAAATCAATGGGGTCAGACATATTCTAACAGCTCCTGGTCATCCTGCGACCAATGGCCAAGCTGAAAATTGTTTAAAAATTAAAAAAAAATCTATTTATGCCAATCTTAAATGTGACAACCATGCAAACTTGGATACCATTATCTGTCGATTTTTAGCAGACTATCGCAATGCAAAGCATTGTACGATGAATCTTTTTCTAAAAAGAACACCAAAAACAAGATTCAGTTTGATTAAACCACCGCAGTAATTCGAAACCAGAACAAACGTATTATCAATTACCGGGGAAAGCGAAATGTTGAATTCCATAAGGGTGAAAGAGTTTTAGTTCGCGATTACACAGATCCTAATAAAGCCGGTTGGTCTTCAGCAACAATCAATAAACAACTTGGCCCAAGAACATACCTTTGCGTTTTAACTAACAACAATCGGCAAATTAAAAGGCATCTCAATCAAATACGAAGTCCAAAACAAAATGGTACAAACAGCAATTTCACAGTGCATCACGGAGCTATTACACACAATGATATTGCAGATTCTACAAGCAATGTAGTTGCGCCTGAAGGCGACGTGGTTCAAGCTGAATGTAATTCCAACTCACACACACATTACCACCCCGAAGTAGGTACACATAGGCGTCAATTAAGACCGCGTCAAGGCGGTAAGGTAGTTAAGCTTTGAGTGAAACAAAATGTTCAATAAAATTCATGTAACTAGATAAGTATATCAACCAGCACCATTCATATTTATATATATATATATAAAAATATATATATATATATACATATGTATGAAGGAATAAGGATAACATATTATACTAACAACATAAGTTTTTTTTTCAATTGAATTAACGATATACTGTAGATCAATTGTAACACTAATTTGAATTTTATTATGGCTTAACATGCATCTCAACAAAAAAAATATGGGGGTGCCTGTTGTACGTGTGAATTGAATTCAGTATATATAATAAGTAAACAATCTGGCAGCGCTTCTCGTTGTCAACTATTATTAGAGTAGAGATTAAAGAAGAATGAAATAAAGATTATTCAGTAATCAACTGCATTCAATACAAGTTGCCTCCTCTTTTCTTTCCCCCACGTTCACATTACAAAAATAAAGAAAGTTAGGGAAATGTTTATCGTTACCTACAATGTAAAACGCCATAACTAACAAAAAAATTTTAATGATTTTTTTCATTTATTATTTATTTTAAATCTATTTTTAATTTATTATTCTAAAAGAGCCTTAACTTCGTCGCTTATAACACTATGCTTTTTCTGGCTAAATGAAGAAGTCAAATGTGAGATCATGGGATCAGATGTTACCATCATTCGGTGCATAATATCTTCGTTCGTGGCATTTCGACTGCATTTTCTGGAGTGTCTAAGGCGATATTTTTTATAGTCTTTGTTACGACTTTCCTGAGCCTCTTCGGATAGTAAGCCTACAGAAAAAATACACTTTTCAATTATATCTTTTCCATGAATCAGCATTTTGTAAAGTGCAGGTGGCATATTGTACCGCTCGTAGAGTGCAACAAACTCTTTTGCCGTCTCCAGACAAAAATCACCAAACTTTTTTGGATCTACCACCTCGGTGATTGTTATAGCTTCAAGAATTATTGCAAACCTCTGGATTATGTTTTCATCTAGACCCGTGATTGCGGAAATCATACCAGGATTAGCAAAGAATCTTCGTGACATATTTCCTGAAGTTGTCGTACCAGATTTCTCTTTAAGTTCACGCTTTATCAAACATTTTCGGGCTTCTTTTATCGGACGAGTATTTGAGTCGACTCTCCCACGTTTAAATTCAATATTATAAGCTACATGCAAAAGACACTCCATCAGCTTAATACGCGCATGAAGTGGTGACATACCAAATTGCAGTGCTTGTTCATTTACGGGCACAGCTTGAACTTCTTCGATTTTATTCATCTTGGATGTTGTGGCTGCACAAATAAGACAAGAAGATGCTGCTGGTGTTTCTGTTACTGATTGTGCTGTCTTGCCGTCAATCATTGTAAAATATAATTCATGTTTTACTTTAAAGTTACGATTATTTACATCGACTCTTCTCTTTTCTTCTCGTACAACTTGAGGTGTCTCTTTAACGTATTCAAACTGTAGTGTTCTACAATACTGTGTGGAAGAAGGTTTATTGTTGTTCCATACTAATTTATTTATGTCATCACATAATGATGATTTAAGTGGTACAACTGATGTCATATATAAATGAGAGTCAGAAATTTGATCATCTGAAAACCTCTGTTGGTATTCGCTTTGACTAGATGCCCCATCACATCCCCATTTATAGTACATTGTGAGATTTCCGCTTTCAATTTCATTTATTTCCTTTACTGACTTGGTCTCTAGGACTCTTTTAGCAGTATGATCCTACAGATAACTTGAGGATAACTGTTAGTTTTTTCTTTCGTTAGTTCTTTGTATGGTACGAATATTTTGTACCCTTCATTTTCTAACCAATGCATTAGATACTCGTATTTTTCTTTTCTCAGTTCAAGCTTTGTAAACATCCCCAAAGATTTTTAATGTACAAATTTTGTGGTTGGTTTTTGAAATACTAGAAGTAAAATCAATTACTTCTTGGAAAATATAGCACGTACTTCATCCCTTTTGTATCGTTTGGCGCGATCATAGCACTCCTCAAACGATTTACGTGGCCGACCAAGTGCAGAACTGGTAGAACATTCAGCCTCAGTAAACTTAATTGTAAATGTGCGTTCAAGCCAATTTGCATTTTTTTTTTCAAATCGCTACTTCGTACGATTAGAATCTTGCCATCTTTGTTTGAACTTAGAGTAAAAGCTTTTAATTTGTATCCAAAATTTCACATGCTCTAGATTCGTTTAAGCCAACGTACGATTGTTGCAAAAACTGCTACAATTTTGTTCTGTCTTTGTCAAACTCCAGAAGTTTCGAGCATAAAACCCCATGTTAAATAGAAAAACTTTCCATTGTCGTAAGACTCTTGGGCCTTAGTTTCAGTTATAATTAAAAAGCCGGAGAAAAATCGCTTGTACTTTTCGCGTTTGTCGTCACTTGTTGAATGACCAAAATCGATCAATTATAAATACTACGTATTTTTCAATATTTTACTGACAGGTACTTATGAGCACTCATAAACGTGGGTGCAATTTCTGTAAACAAATCATGCAGGTAACTAACGGAAAAACCCAAATAGTAAAAAAAGTGCACTTTCTTTTTTCCTTTTAATTATCCACGCAAATTTATTAGCGCTTATTACTTTGCTACTGCAATCGTAAAAATCAAATAACCTTTTGTTTATTACTTTTTTTTTATTCTGAGAATCATAAAAAAAGTCATCAATGTTTTTTCCAAAGAATTTTGTGCATATCTGGAGCAAATATTTTAAATTCATACCTTTACTTAAATGTGAATAAAAGCGAAACACGTTCATCGATTTTCATGATTTATGTCTCATTTTGTTTATAGGTTATGCGATTTTACGTGAAAGTAATAGGACTTGAAACTTTTTTACCATTTTAGATTTTTTATGAATTAAAAAAAAATTAATTTTTTAGTCAAAAAATATTTTTTTTCTTCATACATTTATTTATAACTGCGAAACTGTTGCTTATGTAGCGAAACGTTATATAAACAAATGAAAGTATTTGTAATTCTTGATTTTTCTAAATTTGTAGTGGTTCTTGAGTTATTTTAAACAAAAGAGCCTTATCAGAATTGAGTCGCGAATCAATCAGCTGAAAAATGTTGTACTGTGTAATGCAACAAATTTAGAGGTGGCACCTGGTGGCACTTGAAATTGATTAAAAATGTAAATACAGATATGAGACAATGTATTAGTAGTGATTTCTAACTGTGGGAAAGTATGGTTAAACTTGCAGATCCAAATGTTTGTAGAAAAAAGGAATTTTTGTTATATGTTCATAAAAATAAACAAAAAAAACTTAAGTCTCTGCAGAGTTTATTTTTTCAATTTTAGTACACTGAAATATCCTACTTTGAATAAAAAATAAAAAGAAAAACGTTAGTTCACATAATAAAATAATATTCGTTTTGAAATTCTTTTAAATTAAGTTGGTTCGGTAAAACATACAAGTACTGAGTTTGAGACGGCTATAATTGCACAATTTAGTCTAAAATTTCAAAATATCACTGCATACTGCATGAAGAGTATGTTTACAATTTGACTTTTTCAGGTAGTTTTATAGTTTTTTTTATACTGAGTAAAATAGAAACTGCAGTTGTATAATCCAGTTAATTGATGCCTGAATTTCTGTTTCACAAATCAGGTAGCTTGAACCTTTTTTATTTCTGGGTATAAATTAAACCGCAAGAATTATTGTACACGTGTTTGCTATTAACTACAATAGTTTAATCTCAAAAATATTTCAACATGCAATTACTGTTTTTCCAAAACCAAAGCAATTGGGTGTTTAAAAATATATAATTATTTAAAGAAGTTCTTGATAAGAAATTATTATATGCCCGGACTGGCATTTAAATACCACGGACTGACGTTCAAATCAGACATGGAACATTCGATGCAGATCATCCAGGGATGGAAAACGAATTTACATTAGAAAAACATTTATTCACCTAACAAAATACACAACATTTTTCACGATCACGTTTCCCAGCCAGGCATGATCGCAAATTTGTATGGAAAAATTGATAAGAAACCGCCTAAAACATACCACTAAGTTAGTACAATTTTCATGCAGGTAAATAAAATGCTTCTGAAAATTTTAATATTTTTAGTAAATTTGATCTCCTGGCCACATTTTTGAGCGGGCGGGTAACAATCAAAAGCCAGATTAATTGCATTGCATTAAATATATGTAATATAATTTATATTCTATTTTATTTTTTCTTAAACGAATAATTTAGAATTTCGTTAAAAAATTCTCCAATTCGTCCAATGCTGGATATAGCGTGCATGCTGTAATTGACTTTGAGTTTCTACTGCAGTCTTTTTTATGTCTAATCTTTCGAAATAATAAAAAAGAAAAATTTTGGTTTTGGAAAATTTTTTAGATAAACGTCGAACAATCAAGTTCTAATGTTGTGAAAATTTATAAATTTTTTACTCTTATTTCAAAATCTTGACTTTGATTTTTTTCATGACTAAATGAATTAAGGTCAATTAATTAATTTTTTCTAATTGGAGTCACTGTGCGGTGGTATAAATAATAAAAATTTTTAAATATTTTTTTTTTGTTTTGTCATATGCAAAGAGTATAAATTTGAGAGAAGTAAAAGATAAATTACATAGTGCTTGTTCTTCCTCGTCGAATGTTTTGTCAAATATTTGATCAGATGTTTTGTATCGGAAAAAATTAATTTGAGTGTGACCACAGGGAAAAAATATTTTCTCATGTTTGCTCTTGACGTCATTTGAAAGCTGTTTGGCAAATATACAGTCACAAAAAATGTGCGTAGTGTGACCAGCAAACAAATTGTGTACTTACCAACATTTTGGTTAAACATAATCAAACACATTGGAATGAAATGTTTTGCCAATGTGAACGTACCTTAACACTTTTTACCTGACAAACAAAAATTATTAATAAAAAGATATATTACACATTGAATTAACTGCAAGCATTGTCACTTTAGGTTGATTGGTCAATTTAACGTAAATTTAGTTTTAAGTTATTAATTCGACAGTTAATTGGTATTAAATTTAGTATAAATATCTCAATAAAATTTATATTTGGAGGTCAGTAGTAAAAACTCGTTTTTTGTTTATTAATCTCATTACGTTCAAGTTCCAAGTGCTTGAAAGTAAAATAGCCAAAAAAATTTGTGCAGTTCGAATTTATGTGTTTGAATCGATTCTTACTAATAAAAAATTCTAAACACTTTGGTGACCCTATCAACAGTAACGAGCTTGGAAAATTTATTGGTGACTTACAACTAAACGCAGCCTACCCAGTAACATTAGTCTTCAGTGGAGATTCGCAGAACAAATTCTGCCCAGCAAATCCTCGTCCTCAGCGGAGGCTTTAACAAGTATCATATCATTCGTGCGACAAACAGCAGCAGATCCAGCAACTTGATTGCAGCACTGACAACAGAAAACAGCATGTGGGTGAATAAATTCAACAATTCCACTAATCCAAATTTCGGTGGAGCATCAATACATTATTGCCAACAGATTCATCACTTCCTGGATCTTAATATACACCTCAGACAGAACAGCCACTTTCTGAAGCAGCTGTAAAGTCTGCGGAAAATCTTCTAGTTCGGAGTGAGGCGAACATGCGTATGTTCATTATGCTTTTTGTTTTCTGTTAGTTGATTTTAATTTTTAGTATTTTTTTTAATGATTAAAAAAAATTATATGTATGTTTTAATATTCGGTTACACATTTTTAGAAATTTTCTAAATTTACGAAAAGGTTTCATACAACATTTTGCAATTAAGACAGAAAGGACTACGATTGTCTAGTTTATTAGTTCTATAGACAATACTTACCTCATCAGCTACACTGTTTGCTTTTATTTGCAATTCTTCCAGCTCAGTTTTAGGCACCTGTGGTGCAGAATTTTCTTCTGGGTTTTCCACTGACGGCATTCTGAAAAAAATAATGTATTCATTATTTAATGTGATAATTAAACAAGAATGTTGAAAATTTTCTTAACTATTGCACTGCTTACGTATAACACCCCTATAATAAATTCAGTAGTCGACAACAAAAACAACTCAGTTTTATTGAACTTTTATAATCTTACTGTAAGTCGAATTCTGTATATTTTGTGCGATGAATTTGCTAATTTTCTGTAAATTTCTAATGGCCTTATTCACAAACGTTTAATGTTGGATTTTTTATATGGGAAATAATTGTCTACTCATTCTTCCTCAAAAACGTTTCATTTTACAAGCAATTGACAGTGATACTACACATTTCAGCAACTACTGTAACATATTATTTAATGCAGCAATACCATGCAGACATAATGGTACAAATGTACCCCTCTTACATGACCAAACATTTTATTTTCTACGCTTAAAGCAGTGGGAATCATTCATTCGCTTATTTCACGAAGTTGGAGGGGTATTTACTGTTGAAATTATTACACGATGGCAACCCTAATTTGTGTTTATTCTATTCTTCTAATATTGATCGTTTGTTACTTTACATTTTGTTTCTTAAGGCAGAATTAGTTTGTACGTTCTGTTCTGTTACGAATCAGCTGTTTTGTTTCTGATCAATTGAAAAACTGTATGGGCGGTTTGTTGTTACTTTTTCGTTCTGTTCCGTTGCGGACTATTCTGTAGAAAATAGAATAGAACGTTAAGTGACAGTTTGTTGTGGTGTAAAATATTAAAAAAATTTTGCTAAAAGTCAGAAAATTTTGTTTCAATTCAAGATTTATGTATATATTTTTTAAAATAAAAAACAATGGAAAATGAAAAGCTAAAAACAATTGATGATACTGACAAATTGTTTGTGGAAGCAGTACAAACTTTTAAAGAATTCTGTAAAGAAACTACATCGCTCACATCCGAAAGTTCAGAGTCAGAATTAAAGAAAATAGTAATTTTTTATTTAATTTCTTTCTTTTTGTTTATTAAAAAATAAACTACGAAAAATTTTTGTTAACAATTCCAATGTTGTTTGTTTCGCAAGACAGCTGATTCCTTTTACAGAAAAAGTAATTCAAAAATATTTCCTACAGAAAAGAACGGCAACGAAAAGTAAAAACTAATGAAGCCTTTACTTTTTAATAAAACACTGAATTGAAAAGACGTTTTGATTGTTTGCGTTCTTATTTATTGGAAAAAACAAAACCAAGTAAATATAATAATCATACATTTATTTTTCGTGACTTTTGAGCCAGAGGTGCCGAAAGGTAGAAACGTTTCGTACCAAAAAAAACTCCTTAACTCTTTCACGTCAATAGGAAACATGTTTTAAAAATTTTGGACTGATATAACTTTTTTGCATTTAATATTTAATTTATCAACTAAAGAAAATGAAAAAATTCCATTAGAATTGAGGGAAACTTTTTAAAATAATATATGTTTCCCGATGCTTTTTTAATTTGGTTTGTTTTATCGCTGCTGGAGATCTATTACTGATAAATAATATCTGATGAGTATAATAATATTTACGTTAACGATTGGATTTCCAACTGAAATATCCTTTATCTATTGCACAGGGGGAGCTTTCGCAATATAAATGGTAATAAATCAAGAAACTGCTAATTGGATTTGTTTGAAAATTGGAACGTTTATAAAAGAATTCAGACTTTATATGCCGTTTCTTGGTAGACTTGTAGCTTAAGTACGAATGGGTGTAACTTTTTTAAATGTTATCCGATTACAGTATTTTAAAGCAATGAGTTTCCCAAAAAAATAAAAAGAAATAGTATCCTCAAACTTTTTTTATGTACATCTCACAGTTAAGAAGATATTTGGCTTTTTTAGGTTTTGCTTACAACTTTTTATTTAAAGTTCGATTTGAATTTAAAAGACACCATTCGATTATTTATGAAATTATATGATTTTTTTCATGCATTTCTTAAGTCGAAAAAAGAGTAAAATTGATATTGAAATGAATATTTTAAATTTTGTAAGAAAATTAGTTAAGCATATTCATTATTTCATTACACATCACAAAACGCAATGGCATTTTGGGCATGTACTCTATTTTCAGCATTGGCCGAAAATCGTAAATTTTCAAAGATTCCTGGCTAAAACTGAAAATTGCCTACCCATAAACGTGAACACACGTTGATTTTCTGAAAAAGGGGAATGAAGTTTTGTACCATAAAAATATGTATATAGTAAAAGAAATCATATTTTCTCAAATTGGCATTCTTCTTCTATTCTTTTATTAGAATCTTTTTGCTAATCCAAAAAATATTATAAAATATCATTGATCTCGGGTTATTCAGATTGTTAGGTATGCAATTTAAAGAACATGCAGAATGCTTTTAACATCTCTCCTCTTATTCACACAATAGCTTTTTACAAATGTTATAATTTCTAAAAAGTCTACATAATCATCGTAAGAAAGACGATACTACAATTATTCATCTTTGTGTATGGTTTACGAGATATGAGTTAAACATTTCAGTTTTTGTATGAAAAGCTGATGTAAATACATAAAAATACATACGAATAGTGTTATAACGTTCCAAAGAATTATGAACTGTAGTACAAGGAATATTTTTTTCTGAAGATTACTTCACTGAACGGGCCAAAGTGGCAAAAAACAGAATACACAAATCAAAAACTTTCGATAATTTAAAAGTGTTGAGGCCCTAGATACCGTTTTTTCGGGTCAGTTTGTTAGCGATCTATAATGTTTTTAATGGAACAGAGTGCAAAAGCTCAAGTACGCTTAAGATAAAAAAATTTATTCATGCAAGCTCATACACAGTGTTGCCAAAGGTTAAATCGACTTTTTAAAAATGCCAGAAAAGCTAAATTACCCAAAAATAAAAGTTAAAAAGGAAAAAAAATTTATTCATAATTCAGCGCTTAATTTACTATTGATTAAAAAATGCATAAACTATGTTAAAAGTTTTTAAAAAAATTCACTTTAAGTACATAAGCAAATAAAAACGAATAATGCTACATATTTATGAATGGGTATGTACATATTTCCGTTGTGTTTTTATTTTATTTTTAACTAATTAAAAGAACTCAAACAAGTAAACGTTATCGAAAAGGTCGAAACGTAACAATATATTCAAGTAGTATAACTGCCTTAAAACAAACAATTTTTAGTTGTATATATACAAATATATGTACGTGATTAGCGTGAATCATGCGTGATCATGCATGATCGTGAGCAGTTTTTTGTTTCAATCACATGAGCGTGAGTATAAAAAAACTTAACTTGAGTGAGCGTGCATGAGTAGATTTTTTGCGTGATTTTTTTGATTTTGGATTTGTTTTCATCTTTTTAATAGTTACGTGCTTATTTCAATTTTGTCATGAAGAAATACAAAAAGTGGCAATATAAGTCCCAGTTTCTACTGGCGAACATTTGGAACAAAAACATCTGCAATTATCTTTCGTTTTTTCATTCGCGTTCACACAGACGAACAATTCCTAGAAATTTTAGGTTTTTAGAAAAAAGCTAAAGATCTTCCAATTCTGCAAAAATTGGCTAAACAAATACACTCATACCCCGATTAGCGTCGCTAATTGGGACCGGAAAAACGAGACGCAGTTTTGCATTATTTGTATTATTCGTTCCGGGACTCATAATTTTAGTAAAAAAATTATTTTTCAATACAAAATACCAATTTTTTATTATTATTTGTGTAATAATACAGGGTGTCCGCCGGGAAGGTATACTACTTTGTTTTGCCTCTATTTTGGTAAACATTATACTTGACAACTCATATTTGGCAGTCGTGAAGCAGACACGTGGCAAATTTATTATGGAAAAATATTCGATAAACCAACGTGTTTCAATCGTTAAAACATTTTATAAAAATCAATCATCGATTACTGTGACGATGAGGAAGCTACGTAAAATTTTTAGGTGAAACAACGTGCCAACAAAACGCACTATTTATCGTGTAATGGATGATTTCGAAGAAAGAGGGTCTGTAGGCCCAAGCATGGATCACAACGTACTGCAAGGTCGGTTGAAAACATTACTGCTGCTCAAGAAAGTGTTCAAAACAATCCATCAACCTCAATTCGACGCCGTGCTCAGGAGCTTGGTCTTCAAAGAACAACTTTGGCCACAATTTTACACAAGGATTTGCATTTGTTTCCATATAAGATTCAGCTTCTTCCACAAGACCATTTACGCTGCCGTACATATGCCAATAGGATTTTACAGCTTGCCCATGACAACCCCTATTTTTATGAAAAAATCATAACGAGTGACGCGGCACATTTTCATTTGAATGGTTATGTGAATAAACAGAATTCTCGGTTCTGGGCAATGGAAACCCTTCAAATTATTCATTAGTCACATTTGCATCCATTAAGACAGTCTGGTGTGCAATTTGGTCAGGAGGAATCATTGGACCTTACTTCTTTGAAAATGTAAACAGCGTAACGGTAACTGTGAATGGGGAGCGACATCGTGATATGATTGAAAACTTTTTAAGGCCACAACTGCATGCTTTGGTATTGATTAACATATGGTATCAACAAAACGGTGCCACATCACATACAGCTAGGATTACAATGGAATTACTGCGATACCCCTTTCTGCAACAAGTTATTTCAAGAAATGGTGATGTTGATTGGCCTCCACGGTCGCCTGATTTGACAGCTCCGGACTTCTTTTTGTGGAGATATCTCAAAAGCATGGTTTATGTAAACAAACCGTGAAATGTGTGAGAATGTAATGAAAAATGTGCTCAAAAGGGCTCGCATTTGTGAAGCTAACAGAGGCGAACATTTATCTGATATTGTATTCCACACATAATTGTCGATATTACATAAAACATTTATCAATATAAGATCCATTCTCTTTCATTTAATCAAAAAATATAAACAAACAAAGTAGTATACCTTCCCGGCGGACACACTGAACTTGTAGACAATTTTCACATACAAATTTGCATTGGACTTCGACGGGAAATCCCCCTTTTCTATTTTTGCTTTGTACATACAAACATTTATTAACGGCGCAAATCGAAGCACTAACGACGCAACTTCGAAGAAATGCGACGCAAACTGAAGCAAAAACGACGCAATATCGAAATCGCAAACCGGGGTGTGAGTGTACTGTGTGTACCATCCAGCTCATCTACAAGCAAAGGAGTTTTTTCAACCGGGAAGAATACTTGAAGAGATGTGAAACACACTTCACGGGAAAAATATTGACAAAATTTTATTTCTGCGTAAATTTATTTATCTATTATAAATTAACGCTAAATTACAAGAACCTATGTACTTAATCTTAATATTTTACACAGATTGCTTATGAGCAATAAAATTTATGATTTTAATCAAAATATTTTAAATATGTACATAATTTTAAATTTCACTTCAAAACTTTAAAATCAAGGAAAATTTATATTTTCTTTAAGCATTTTCAATTGTTTTCAATTGTCAAATTTAATTTTAACTACAAAGTTTGAAATCGCATGATACATATGTGTAAATCCTGCGTGCCGAACCCTGCATTCGTATGCGTTTTCACATTAATATATAAAAATTTGTTGGTCTTTCAAAAGAGGTACCTTTGACTTATGCATGTTTTTTAGTAGGATAAGTAATTGTAATTTTTATCAGGTATTTGTTGCGAAATAATTGATCACTAAGTTTTGTGACGCACGCTACAAAAAACGGAAGTAACTTTAAAAGTTAAATTGTGTTTTCGTAATTTTTTGCGAATTTTGCATAATAAAGTACACAAAATATAGTTCCTTAAAGAAATATGAATATAAGAGAATTCTAAAATAACTTATTTGCAGGCAAAAAATTTTGTCGTTTTTTGTCAGAAGACATGAACCCTTTGTGACGCACCCTACGTGAGTCACATTATATTTTTTCTATTATATTTCTATTCTGAAATTTTATACCTAATTTCAATGTTTCCAAAATAGTAAAATTTTTTTTTTAAATTGAAGTGAATTCACGGTATAAAAATATGGGTTTCGTTCGGGTCATCTTTACTAACACTAAAGTAATGATATGAATACATAAAAAGTGTTCATTTCTGATATGAAATTAATGGTCTGCGAAATACATTTATTTATAAAACTTATTATTGCTTATTATTTATTTATAGTATATAGTACAGTATAATATTCCACAAAAAAGATAAGAAATAAGTTGGATCGCTTTCAAAAAATTTTGTTTGGTGGACTGTTTCCCGTATATCAAAATTGAAAAATTGTATTTCAAAACTAACAAATTGTTTTAGAAAAGTATATTTCTCAGTTAAACATAATTTTCCTCTTTTATTGTAGAATTTTCTAATTGTATATTAGAATTTTCTATTTGCATTCAGATTTTTTAATGTATAAATACTTATAGGTTGTGTTTTTTTCGTGAGTATTCCGTAAGCGTGAGTTTTCGTGATGCGACTAACATTTTTTTCCACTCATGTGAGCGTGAGTGAGTGAACGTGAGCCAAAAATATGAAGTAGTGCATGAGTGAATTTTTTTTATCGTGAGCGTGCATGAGCGTGAGTGAACTGAGCATGAGCCACTCACGATCCCATCTATATTTAAAATTTTTCAAAAATATTGTTTAAGGTCTACTAATGATTTGGCGTTAGCACTAATGAAATGCATGTATATATGTAGGTAGACTAGCTAAAATAAACCCTCAACAAACAAAAGTTTTTTGAAAATTTATTGCGGAGGTTTACTTTATTAAAAACGTTTTTAGTACAAAACAAGTAAGAGAGATATATTCGGTTGTGCCGAATCTTATATACCCTTCACCATAGTATGGAGTGACGAAAGAAGCCACAATCACGAAAATTCACGCCCACGAAATACGAAAAAAAATTAAAAAAGAAAAGAATTTAAATGGAAAAAATTACATTAAAGCAAAAAAAAATTGCCACTCACCGTCTCACGGACGCACCCTCACGTGATGGAAATAAAAAATTAATCACGATCACGCATTATTGGTAATCTCTATTTCATAGTATAGGCTGATTTCATAAACACAGCTTCCAAAGCAACACTGGAAGCATGAGTTTACAAGGCATTCTAGTGTTGCTTTGCAAACTGCGTTTATGAAGTCAGCCATAAATTATGAATTTCGTAACAAATTTGTAACACTTTCTTGCCTAGAGTGCATTATAAAAATACTAACATCCCCTTATTAGCACTTATATATTTTTTCACACATCCAAGAAGTGTTTCAACGTCTTTATCGAAAATCCAGTGGCCTTCAACTAAACAAAGAAATGATTTGAAAAGTAAGAAAAGATTTAATAATGAAGAAATTCTCCCAAAATTGATTATAAAAATCGCCAACTATTACATAAATCTGTTGGTCTAGTGATTAAAATGTTCCAATATTATCTTCATATAGAAAATAATTTAAAGCTTTCAAAAATTCTTAAAAAACAAACTTTTTCAATTAAAAAGTAAGAGTAATAAAAATAACTAAAATGTTTCAAAAATTAAAAAAAAAAATTAATAAATGGTTATTCAGGATTTGAAACCGTACCCTACCCGGTGGCACGGTTTCGAATCCTGAACACAACAAAATGCTATTTTTTAGAATTTTCGATACATTTTAGTTGTTTTTATTACTTTTACTTTTTATTTGATAAAGTTTGTTCACAATTTATTTAAAAAACCAGGGCACAATCGCATTTATAATATTTTATTTTTAATTTTTGCGTTTTTTCCAATTTCATGAACGATAAAAGGTTTATTTTTCAAAAATATCCAATATGTTATCAGATAGGATTTTGTACAGCGATAAAATGATTATATAATGAATTCAGTATGTTGTCGACGTTTTTATTTGATATAATAATAACACCAAAAATAAAAATAACTTGACGGTGTAAGAAAAAATTTTAAATTATAAAATATATCAATATATTTTAATTCATTTTTTTAATTTAATTTTTTCTTTGAAACTCGTATGATGTACGTATGTATGTAAACTAGTTGTATTCTGATAGTAGTCTTTTTAAAATTTTGCTAACTTTTCCATTTACTTATTTGTATTGCGGTTGGACCAGACGATAAAGGTTTTGGTTCAATATAACCTGTATATTTCTGATATAGAAACACAATCGAATTTCAACCACAATTGATTTAAAAAATACGAATTCGGTAATTTATATTCAGCCTGCTAAGAAAACAGATGGATTCAATTAAAAACACTTTTTATTAAAATCTTCTTCTGCGTTTACTAAGTAAGACAGAGAACTAAATATGAAATATTACGATAAAATCGCAAACAGAAAGCTTTTTGCTCTCAAATCCAACCCATAATTCGGCTTATTTTCGTAATATTTTACCATTAATCCGCGTCCAATTGCGTAGTACGTGCTATCGACAATGCGATATTCCGCGAAACTATGATTTCTTAGGTGTTTTTAATGAATGTAAAAGCAGTTAATTTTATATGAATATGAAGAAATCAATTTTTTATCTCCTAAGATCTTAACTTATCATTTTGTATATGTTGAATTGGGGAAATAAAATATGCAAAAAAAATAAAATACAAATACGTATTCATATACTATTTTTGGAAATTTTCGCCAAACTTTCCGATCTAAAAATCCAAAGTTCATATGTATGTATACGATAGGAACTGATTGTTTGAAAAATACTTGATGAATTGCGAACTATTCTTAGAATACATTTTAATTAAGCCCACATTAAATTATTCAATTGGATAATGCAATCTAGAAGCTAAATATAAATTTGTGGAAAGTAGGTATTTGCAATACTTTTATTCAAAATACAAATGCATTTTAAATTTTTATTCCAAATACAAAATAGTTTTTAATAAAAGTTTGATTTTCACAATGGAAATGATATTTTTTAAGTTTTTTACTCTATAATTTTGCTGTTTTTTTTTAATCAATATTGAATCATACAATTTTCCTGATGTTCGCATATTTTTAAGAATTTTTGGCATTTTAGAGATTCTTTCAAGATTTTTGGCTGCCGATTGCCAATTATATGATTTTTTTAAAATAAATTTTGGGAATAATTTCCAATATTGCAGTTGCAATTTTCAGAATATGCGCTATTTTCGCGAGGTTTCAATTCTTTGCTAATTACGTCTTGGAGCTTGATATCAAATTAAATTCTTACACCAAACTTTGTTTTTATTTTATAGAAAAGGCAATTAATTGAAGTGCTTTTGAAGATTAACTCGCTGATGTTACAGAATGAAAGAAACATTTCTTATCAAATTCTAGCCGGGAAGAGATTTTTCTGCTTTGTTGTGTTATTAAGTATCCAAACAACATTTTAATTGTCAAAAGATTCCACAATGTACAAATATAATAGCGGGTTCTGATATACTGCAGGTACGCTCTGCACCTGAATATAGAAAATAATTAAAATTACACAAGTATAAAACAGGATATAAGCACCAATTTTGCTTTCTTCTGAAATCACATATAGTCATAAAAAATGAAAAATTAGTAAAATATTAATTTTGGGAAAAAGTGCGAATAAAAATTAAAAATACTTAAATTTGGGAGATTCCCATAAAAAGCACCAATTTTTATCTTGACAAGCACCCGGTCGCAAAATTTTATTTGACATCACTCTCTACAAATGTATAGCAGTTGTTGTTTTAAATTTTCTACAAACCTCTTACAACTACAATTAGAGTTGAAAAAAGCCAGCCTAGGTAGTAATGGTAAAGTAAGAAAACAAAAACAATTAGTTGATTATTGAGTTCTTGTTACAACTTTGATATTTTTTAAACTTTTCATTTGGTTTAATGAAGGTTTAATATAATATCTCCAGTTGTTCTAAGAAATATTTGGGTAAAGTTCCCTGATGATCTGCATTAGCAACAGTGAAATGCGCATAGGAACAAGCTATACCCCTCAATAATCAATTGCAATCTGTTTTTAACAAAATTGTTAATGTTTTACTGAATAAGTAAAATATTAATTTTGGGAAAAAGTGCGAATAAAAATTAAAAATACTAAAATTTAATTTCATTGACTTTGTATATTTATTCGTACATAGTGACTTGACGATCCATTACATTTCTTTAATATAAATAATATAAAAAATAATGATGGTTATTTATATACGAAAAGAAAACATAAGCGATAAATACTGTAATACTCATGCATAGTATTATACTAATAAACGTACAAAAATAAGTTTAAAGAAACAAACAAAAACAAAACAACAAATTTTGCTTTACGATTGTTTAGTTATGCACATGTATACACACAATGTGTACATGTGCCCATGAACGCATTTCAGTATTGATGAATGTGTGACAAAAAAGGCCAATTTACAAGAATTTGAAGTTTTAGTATTTTATAATAAATAAGATATATTATGTTCTTAAACGCGTAAACTACTATGAAAAATACAACTGCTCTGTGGTGGTGTATAAGAAGCGCTTATGACTGCCAACCAGTAGGTTGTTGGTATAAATCCCTACGTAATTTGTAAAAAAAAATTTAAAAGTGAAATTATTTCCAATACCATATTTTTTGGCCATATATTAGCCGTTAATGAACCGATTTCAATTATTTTCCGTCTAAATCTTCGTAGAACTCCATTCAAGATATCTGCTTCATGACGCGTACAAAAATAAACCTAATTCACGCGTCGTAAGCGTTTAAGCATTCTACATTTTGTGCCTTGTCACATACAACTGCTTTGATTTAACTTTTTTGTCGGACACTTAGAACGCGTGGTATGGACTTTCAGCTTAAGATAATATCAATGAATATGTTTTTGTGCTCATCAAGAAGTGTCCAGCGTTGCCAATTTAGCGCGTTTCGCGCTAGATTTAGCTCTTTTCTACTATGCCAAACGCGCTGTTTTTCGTCTTAGCACGTTTAATAGAGAACGCGCTGAATTGTCGTGTTTTTAGTAGTTAATAAATTCAAATGAATCCTATAACAATCGGTTTTGTGGACAGAAGATGAGCCAGACGGTGTAAATGAAAGTATTTTGTTTTTTTTTTATATAATTATTAAATTTATTTAATCGAGATTGCCTCGATATCTTTTTAAATCTTTATAAATTTAATAATTACCTAATTAAGATTTTATTTTCCGTTTTGCCTTAATAAATAATAAAAAATATTAACAAGTTCCTTATTGATGCTTTTAATCAATGAAAATATTAACCTCCTTATTTATAATACTTACCAAAAGTGTATAATAGGCCTATGATACTGTTTCGTAAACTTTTAATAAACATTTGATAATTTATAATGAATAAGGCCCTAAAAGTTTAATATTAAATAAAACAAGACTGAGCTATCGATTTAATCTTTTCAACTTTACCACGTATAATTTTATGTAATGCTTAAAATATTAAAATTTGTATTGATATACCAAAAGAATATTTTAAATTTTGCTGTCGTTTTAAGCTTCCTACATGTTCTTATTAGTTGAAAATATCTACTTTTTGTACCTGAATTAATATGTACTATAGATAGTTAATATTTTTTTTCAATAAATATTGGATTTTTTTCTAATATTTATATGCATCGACTTTCATCATACTGTTACAAAATTCAAATATATATATTCAAATTTAACGAACAAAAAAATACGGTGATGATTAAGCACAGTTTAATCAACCGTGTGTGCGAATTTGGGATCACTCAAATTCAAAATAACGGAAATAGCATATTCAAGAAAGTTCTAGAAACATAAACGAGAATCTACAAGATTGTTCGAGAAACCTGTACGAAAAATCTTCATAGCAATTGTAAACAAGAACAGCCTTCGATTGGATTACGGTTAAAATTAATTTATTAGCTTAGTATATTTTTTTTATTCGACCTTACATTTTTGTTTCAAAAGTTTAGGTTAGTTGATTCACCACCCACATTATAAATTTGCTACTGCCATCTACATGCCGTTTGTAACTTAAATACATTCTCATACTACCTAAGGCAACCATAACATAGCGGAATAGCAATACAGGTTCACACAAGCAAGCTTATTGTCATGGTGAGGGTTTTTCTACTTCGTTCGAGAACCCTAAACGTAACAGTCAACAGGTATAAAAGCCGATACTGCAAGGCACAAATAAGTCAGTCTTGTCTAAGCTAAGGTATGGTGATCTTCGTGATTTAGTAAATAGATCAGTTGTGAAAAAGCTTTTGAAGTGTTAACGTTGATAAGCAAATTACTTCGTGTATTTTATTAAATAGTGATATTAAAAGAAATAAAATATCATTAAGTTAAAATCAATTTCCATTGTGTTTTTATTTTTGACAAATTAAAAGAACTCAAACAAGTAAACGTTTTCAAAAACGTCGAAACTTAACAATACATAAAGGGTCCGCCATCTAACGTTTTTTTTAACTAGTGCTTATTTCGTGAATGGTAACACTTAGCTCATGTCTGATCTGGCAGATAATTAGTTTTATCCTTCCGCTGAACGAATATGGTTGTGTATACGTTTGAACAACGCTGGGAAATATTGCCTACGATCAACTTACAGCAGACGCCGATTTTGCCAAAAAATCATCTTTTTAGATGAAGCTCATTTTGATCTTGGCTGGTATGTAAACAAGCAAAATTGTCGTATTTGGGGCACAGAAAACCCGCACGCATACATTAAAAAGCCGACGCACCCAAAACGAGTCACTGTTTGGTGCTGATTTTGGTCCAGAGGCATAATTGGGCCATTTTTCTTCGAAAATGAGCAAGGAGCGGTCGTTACAGTCAATGGCGATCGTAATCGGGCCATGTTGAACGAATTTTTGTGCACAAAAATTGAAGAGGAGGATATTGGTAACATTTGGTTTCAACAGGACGGCGCTACGTGCCACACAGCCGATGCTACACTCGATGTTTTGCGCCCTGTTTTTGAAGATCGCATTATCAGCTGCAGAGCTGATGTCGTTTGGCCACCTCGGAGCTGCAATTTGACACCGTTGGACTATTATTTGTGGGGTGCCGTCAAAGATAAGTGTTACGCCGACAAGCCAGAGACAATTGACGCTTTAAAGGACAATATTCATGAAGCCATTGGTGAAATACAGCTGCACACAATCGATAATGTGCTTGAAAATTGGACCGATCGTGTAGGCTACTGCATGGCCAGCCGAGGCAGCCATTTGAATGAAATTATTTTTCATTATTAACCGGAAGGATTGTACTTTCAAATAAAAAAAGAAATTTGAGAAAATATTCACTAGTTTTTTTATAGCATTTTCAAAAAAAAAAAAAGTTATCTGGCGGACCCTTTATTATATTTTCCGGTATGTCATTCTTTGAACAAGTTATCGTGTTTGTATTTGTCATTGTGTTCAAAGCATACGTGCTTGTTTAGGTTCATGTTCATTGTTCTTAGTTGCTTGCTCGTGTTTATAGTTCATACATGTTTACTCATCGTTGATTCAATACAATGAACAGAGTCGAGTATGATACAAAAAACAAGCCGAACATATTCAAACTTGCTTTTTCTTTTGTTCATGCAGTTGTCTAACGTAAATCTATTAAAACTTCTTCAAGCCTAAGGTCAACCAACAGATAACAATATAAAACTATTTTTCCAATATTTCGCTTTCTCTTTCGAAAGTTTCTTCAGGGATAATTACCTCGCTCAAAAATCTCAGATTTTTGGACAATTAAGCGAGGAAAGCATATAAACGAATTCGTTTTACTACCTCGATGAGGTAATTATGCAAATACTTTTAATTACTTCAAAGGGGAAATTACGCGAATAAGCTTAACTACCTCTTCAGCGCAAGGGTGCCGTTGGCTGAAGTAGTTAGCGCGTTGACTACAAAGCAAATAAAGTCTAAGAACGTGGGTTCGAGCCTAGCTTCAGACAAGTCATAACATCCAGCATTTTTCAGATTTGCATTAGTATGCCATTATATTTGTTGTTGTCGGAGTGTTTAAGTGATGAAGGCATAGCACACTGGTCACTGAACAGTACTGGCAGCAATTGATACTGGTGTATGCTAGCGGACATCACAGCGCCCTCCTTCGTCGGCGAAGTAAAATAATTAATAAATTTATTAACTGTAAGTTAGTTAGATTTAAGTCCAATCAAAAGTTAATTGTTTACACTTTAACTAAATTGTTGTACCTAGCTGTCATAATTAATTAAAAATGTTTAAAAGTATTGGTGTAATATTTGAAAAATAATAATTTAAAAAAGTTTTTTTTGTTTATGGTTTTAGCTCGTCTATTTCATTGGTGCTTATGTCAAATCAGCATTATTCCTTAAAACATATTCTTGAAAAGTTGCAAACCTCTTATCTTATACAAAAACTTTTAAAAAACAAATATGAATTTCAAAAATTACAAAAGTATAAGCTTCGAAATTTATTTAAAAAAAAACACAACAAACAAATCTTGCATTGCTTATTAGATAGCTTAAAATTTGTACACGAGAGTTAACTCAAAGTTGGATATTTCTGTAGTCAGCTATACATTTTCCGACAGGGAAGAACCAAATGATACTACATATATGTGCATATTGATGGTTGTATTACTGACAGTGTAACTAAAAAGTCGCTTGGGTAATTAAACGAAGGAAGTAGTAGGAAAACTTTTTTTTTGAAATTTAAATTTTCAGGCAATTACCCGAAGAAGGTATTTGATCGTGGGTTAATTAAACGTATAATTTTATAAGAGAAAACTTGGAAAAACAACGGGGATTTCAGATTAGAGGCAAATAAACGTGAAATACATTTAAGCGTGGGGCATTTATCCGTGGATTACTGTATTTAAATAATATTAACAATATCTCTGCAAAAGCTTTCCAAAGAGAAAGCGAAATACTGAATAAATAAAGTTTTATATTGTTGTCTGTTGACCTCTAGCTCGAAGAAGTTTTTAATGAAAAGGTCGAAAAATTTGAATAATCGTATACATATAAATCAATATATAACATCAAAATCAGGTATTTCTTTTGAATTCAATTCAGTATTGGATCAAAAATAAAACAGAATCTTTGTATTCAGGCAATATACAATAATTATTGTATCATTATTTCAATATATTCAAGTACATACTATATACATATACATATATACAGCCTTCTGAAAAAAAGCTTAACAAAGGTTGGTAAGCCAAT
The DNA here is from genome assembly GCA_956483585.1 of Gymnocheta viridis. NCBI lineage: Eukaryota > Metazoa > Arthropoda > Insecta > Diptera > Tachinidae > Gymnocheta > Gymnocheta viridis. The sequence continues at coordinate 49,786,912 of OY101442.1, read as the reverse complement.
GTTAAGCAAAATTCCTTAAAGTTTCATGCAAAAACGATTGTTAACTTAACACACGTCATGTAAACCGATGTTAACATCAAATAATTTAAAGCAGCTATCCACCTACTTTAAAGCGATGTTAAAATTTAATGAACAGAATTGGTGAAAATTAAATTCTATTTCATGTGACAATTACTTTCCAATGTGTAATTTTTCATTTAGAACGCAAAAGCCAATTGGCGGGTTATTATCGTTCACGAACTTATAAGACGAGGATTGCTGGCTTCTGCCTTCCAGATGACCACTTGAAGAGGAAATATCGTTTTAGGAAAGAAACAGTGAGAAAGATTATAAAATTTATAAAACCGGATATTCAAGTAGACCGCAGTGGGTGTGGAACATCACCAGAGCTGCAAGTTTTGGAAGCTTTACGTTGCTGGGGACGAAGGGAAGTAAGTAAAAGTTTCCGTGGCAGTAAACTGAACACAAATTTTATTATTTTACGTGTCAAGACGATGCTGGTGAACTTCTTGGCTTGACACAAAGCACAGTCAGTAGAATTTGTGGCAAACACGCTTCAGAATTTATAAAAATGACATCTTCTATTGAAGAAGAACTGGAATCGTTAAAAGGCTTTAAAGCAATTCACAATTTTCCAGGAATCGTTGGCATAAGATTTTTTTGAAAAAAGTTTATAAAATTATCTCGAAGGCCGTTTGCGATTTCCATCTGAAAATAATGGAGCTTGTGGCAAGATGGAGAGGTAGCACACACGACTGCCTGCCTATTTATTGAATCGGTAACAAAAGAACGGTTTAAAAACTGGGAATTTCGAGGCCGTTTGCTTAATGATTCCTTATTTACACCTCTATTTCGCCCCCAAATGAGATGTTCAAATACAATAATGCTCATATTGCAACCCGAAATACCGTTAAGCGATGTTTTGGAGTTTGGAAGCAAAGATTGCGGTACTTGCTCGATGATATAACCGCGAGTTTTCCAAACACTAAAATATTAGAGTTGTAACTTTAGCTCTTCTCCATAGTATCGCAATAGAAGAAACCGATATTTATTTAAAAATATATGTATGTACATCCTCTTAAGTTATTGTAATATAAAAAAATAACAATTAAAATTAATAAAACAAATAATTAAAAAAACAAATCTCGATCTTCAAGTAATCGGTTTAAAAAAAATTAACAAAAAATTGGCGTATTTATTATTTTACATTACAACAAAAACATTGCAAAACATTTGATTAAAATTCAAAACATCATTAATATATCCGACTATCCGGATGAATTAATACTCGTTTTTTTTTCATCTAGTAAAATTTATTGAAGCATGTAATAGTTAGCACAGAGTTTTGCATACAACTTTTTATCATTGGTTTGTTAGCCTTAACATCGCTGGTAGCTGATTTGAAAAATCACTTAAAATGTAGATATTTGAAACAAAACCATTCTGTAATGTTCAAGAACTTATTATTTAATTATTTAGATAATTTTTTTTATTTTTAAGAATTTTTTAAACTCAAGTTTTGGTTTTCCGAAATTTTTAAAGACATTCAAGCAAGCGCTTTCCTAGCCTAATGTCCTTCAGCTCGATGCGATTATATAAAAAATTTAAAATGTGTGGCATTCACGACAATGGGTAGACAAAATATTTTCAAAAATTCAAATCCGCATTCAGAACGTTTTGGGAATAAAAACAGAACCAAAAAAAATAGTAATTACAATATCTTAAAAATAGTTATTATACGTCCTCAGTTTACTTTGATATAATTATATTCATATTATCTATCAAAAAGTGTCCCTGAGGTCAACTGTTTTAGTATGGAACGAGTATTAGGAAGCAATAAAATATTGTTCTAGAGCAATATGAAGAAAAAATTAAAGTTCTTAAAAGTGTGACAAATTCTTCAATGATTATTATCATTAATTTCGAATGTAGTAATTTTCCTCCTGTTCTTACATAAAATGGAGTTGAAACAGCGGAGACAAAAGAATAGCATATATTTTGCAATTGGCACATACATACATATATACTTCATATATTATATACTTTTATTCACATCTATTATTTATTCTTAATTCCCTCAACGCCAGTAGAATTGGAATTATCATTTGCATAAATATCACAAGTATGTAATAATTTTATTAAATCAATGGTAATTGCGAAATCATGACAACGTTTTTGTAAACTTTTTAAAGAACTTCAAATGTGTAAATTTAATTCTAGTACGATTTCTTTCTTTAGTTTTATTTATTTTCAAGGTACTAAAAAGTCTTTCAACCTCAGCTTAACTGAAAGCTAATACTGGATAGCTAAACACCAGATTAACCAAATCAGGAAATGAATTTTCTTGCAGCGCACCCAAAATTCAACCATTGGATTTTATTCAATGTAATTTTGTCTTCAGTGTAATAACGTTTGTATATTGGATTAATATTTTAATATGTTTTAAAATGGGTTTATGGGTTCAGTAGAAAATACAAATTTTAAACAAATTTTGCATTTATGAGACTAAATTTAAAATCAGAAGAGCCACGAAGCTAAAACGTAAATTTCGAAGTTACAATACAAAATCCAAAAAAAATAGATCATCGCAAACGCTAAACTGCTAAGCAAAGCAATGATAGAGTTTAAGAGTACATAGATACGAGTATGTATGTATATGAGTAATAAGATTTTTTTATAAATGTGCGTGTTTGTTTGTATAGAATTTTATTTCTTTTATTGTTTTTTCCATGGGGAAGGGAATAAGTAATTATGTAATTTTTTCTCTTTAAATGAATGCAACTAAAATAGGTGTACGTTTAAACTGTGCTCGAATTTCGACCACTAAGTGTACTCTAGTCTAATTAAAAGACGACGATAAAACACGCCTGTATGGAGTATCACAGTGTAGCTCTCTGACTTACTTCTACTAATGTGGCTTAAACATTTTAATTTTGTCCTGACTTTTTTCAGCTCTTTGCCCAAACTTTCTTCAAAAATAGTTTTAGAAAGCCCAATCCATAAAAAAAATCGTTGTCTCAAAAACTTTATCCGTGACTAATTTTAAAAAATATTGGAAAATCTAATTATTTACGAAAAAAATTATTTATTTATTTAGTATTTCTGGAAAATGTATTATAAAGTCAAAAAGATTTTAATTGTATCTGAAAGTTAAGACTTTGAACTTACGATACAGATATTTCTATGACTTCTTGGAAATGCAGCCTAGATCCAGCATTGGTAGAATATTATAGTTTTTTTTCACAAAAACCCTAATTTTTGAGTAAATAATAAATTGCACGGTTTTTATTTTTATTTTTTTTTTATTTTTAGCATAGACTATTTTATTTAAAACAATTGGTACAAAGGTCTTAACATCATACGCATGAGTGTTAAAAAATTAAAAATTTTGCAATTTTTTAAATAAATAAGTAATGTTTTAAACAATGATCTATCTGCCTTGGTTCTGAATATTTATTTTAAAATATTTTTATTGATTTAAGTAATGAACACATTGTTCGTTGAAATGTAAAAAAAAATTTCCCAAATAGTTTTTCGCGTTCTTTATTTTTGGTCCGTATTTTTCACAATTTTTCATTTGCTTCAAATACATAATGATAATTATTTATATACCACAATAGTAGACATAATTACTCTTTCAACGGTTTTTAACATGTATACCTTTATAGATGCACCAGGTTTACATGATGTTATTTATAAGTTGTATTTTTGTAAAAGTCAGATATATAAAAATGGGAAAACAAATAAATTTTAAGTCCATCTTAAATTATATACTTGGAAAAAGCATTTCAGAAGTTGAATACAATAAATATAAAAAGGATTATGAACAGAATTTTGTTGAAAAATGTAGAGTTGTGAAAAATTTGTATTTGAAATACTTTTATTAAACATAAAAATTTTACCGCTTATTTCCAATTTTGCTTGTTTTGCGAACTAAAACTATCGCGACGATAGCAGTGATTTTTAGTAAGTAAGGACTATAAAGAATTCTGGTAAATTTTTAATCAATTTTGAATCTTGCAATTTTTTGATGTTATCATGATTTTGAGAATTTTCGTAATTTTTTAATTTTTTTTTTTAATTATTATATCAGTTTTTAATAAATTTTAGGGCTTATTTCCGATATTGCAAATTTTCGCTAACAGGAAAATTTTTTCATTTTTTCAAGTTTTAAGTTTCTTTTTATATTATGTACAACATGCAAATTTTAGCAGTTCTCGCGACAGTGTGGTTGGTTCAACTTTTTATTATTTGAGCGATTTGTAATCAATTAGGGCATGATATCGATATTTGCATTTTTCGCATGCATATTTTTAAGATTACATTTATTGGAAAAAAGTATTTTGTATTTTCAGTTTTCAAAACAAATTTAAAATATAGTTTCGCGAATGTGTTTCAAATAGAAAATAAAAATTTGCAGTTTGTTTTTGTATTTTAAATAATTGTACTTTAGATGTACTATGAAAAAAGTATTGATTTTATTTTAATATACTAAGAACGAATATAATAACATAAATTCTCACAGGAATGCTTGTTGTGCAGAATATATGTACATATATTCTTGATGAGGTAAAGGGTATAAAAATATTAAGGAAAAAATATTCATAAAAAAGCAAAACATTTTAACATTTTTTTTACTTATTAGCTTTGAACTAAGTATGTACTTATATACTGCTTCTATGCTTAGGGTTTGTACCCCAATTGTTATATTCGACAAAGTTAAAAGTTTATCTTTGCAAAATAACATTTTTAATTCTGGATTTTGTTATTAATGAGTAAAAAAATATTACAGGAATCTATCAATATTAAAATTTTAAAACAGCATTAAAAGTTTAAGTTTAAGAAGTTTACGGCCTTGCTCCTTAGCAAAATAGTGCTCCGAAAAAGATTTTATTAACTAAAAAATTTCTGAATTAATATAATTGGAGTTTTAAATGACAATTATCGAAAAATAGCAAAAACAAAATGTGATATGTTTGATGTTGTACAAATGGAGGTTACTTGGTTCTTTTAGTTCAATGAAAAATAAGGAATGCGTTCTACGAGCGCAAATTATTACGTATTCGTGCATTGTTTGATTGCGTAGCGTTCTATAAACAGGCTGGTAAAATTATTTGTAGTAGGGACGCCCGTTAAAAAAATGTATTTTGTGTGCTAAATATTCAACCCTTTTCTAACACCCAACTTGTTTATTGGCATTGAATTAAACAAACGTTACTTCCTAGAAGATTTCTTCTATATCAGAATTGAAACCCCCTTTCTGTACATAAAAAAAAAACAAACAAATCATATAAAATCATAAAATTAGGAATTTTCAAACATTTCACTTTGTCATTAATTGAATCAATATCATAATATATAGTACATACATATGTATGTATGTGTTTATGTACATAAGCACCTCTATACAGAATTAAGGGAATATTTGAATTTGGCATGATTATGCGCAGTTTAAATTTTCCTTTGCAGAATCGATAATATTACATATAAATGTTTTAATCTACTTACATGGAATTTTATTCGCTTTCACTTAAATAAATTTTCACTTTGAAATTTTTTATTTTTTTGTATCACTTAACAAAAATTAACTCCTTAATACTTTCATATACACCGTTTTTTAAATAATACCATTTAACTTAGTCCCAACGACTTTGATTTTCTCATATGAACTGGCTCAAATTCGACAATGTTGTTCTAAGAGCAACGCGAATTCAATTTACAAGTGGTAGCGCGGTGTTAGGTCAAAAACAGCTGAGTCAGACACATACAAATATAAACTGCTTCTTCATAAAGAGAGCAATACACTTTCGATAGCGAGCGTACACCAAAGAAGTCGAGGACAAGTCGAATTAATTTTGCAGGTTGTGTTAACAAACACCGACTGGTTGGCACAAAATGTCAAACATAAAAAAAATAATTTGTACGGTAAAACTCGTTTAAAGAGAACTTAGTTCGTTATAAGCATAGTGACATGGTAGAATAATATAGGTAATGTCGAAGTTACAACAAACCAACAACAGCAAAAGCAACACTGCTTTTAATTGTTGTTTAGGTTCGAAGTTGTCAAAAAGCACAAAAGAAAATGGCAAAGAATTATACGAGGCCGGTTCAAAAACTCTGTGACTTTTCGAACTTCACTCGTAGTTATATGAAATGTAACACTATTCCCATCAAGTACACCCTGTTAATAGACTACTGTCAAATTTCATATGACAGTGTGGTTTCGATTTTAAGTGATCAGCTGGGCTTAAGAAAGTTGTCTGCAAGATGGGTACCGCGTTTGCTCTCAATTGACCATAAACGTAAACGTGTGAGAAAGAGATTTAACTCCAACGATGAAATAATTGACCAAAGAAATGCCTATTTTAAGGACTTCGAAAAATCATAATTTTTGAAGGAGTACAAAAACTGGAGAAACATTGGACTAAGTGTATTGAGTTAAAAGGAGATTATGAGGAAAAATAAATTTTTGTTTTGCAAAAAAACAGTGTTTCATTCAAGAAGTCACGGTCTTATAGATCAGCCCTCGTATTTTTTAATGAAGGCATAATAAAATTTTTGTTTTGCAAAAAATTTCACACGGCCTTATTGATTCGCCCTCGTATATTCACATGTGTGTTTGGTTGCACTTTCTGCTCTATACACAATTTTGTACGTGGGCCAAGATAACGTCGACGAAATAGCGTAGATTATGTGAATTCAAAAAGCGGAAAAAACTGGGGTAAATTATTGGGTATTTTACGCGTAATAGCAAAAGATAGCGTCGATTTTGGGAATTAAAACCATGGAAAATATTAGTGGGCAAAGAAAATCGTGGATGTTTTATCCCGGGAGCACTGTCGTTCTGCTCTTCCGACGGAACATGAAAGTAGACCCCTTAAGGCAATCTGTGTAAAATATTAATATGAAGTAGAATCTTATACTTCAGCGTTAATAGATAAATAGATATATACAGAAATTAATTTTTTTCAAAATCTTTCCAAAGAAGTCTGCTTTACATTTCTTCAAATATTCTTCCTGGCGTTGAAAAAACTCCTTCGCTTGTAGCTGAGCTGGATGGTACACACAGTATTTGTTTAGCCAATTTTCGCAGAATCGGAAGAAATTTAGCTTTTTTCCAAAAACATAAAATTTCTAGGTCTTTTTCGTCTGTGTGAATGCGAATGAAAAAACGAAAAAGAATTGCAGATGTTTTTCTTCCAAATGTTCGCCAGTCGAAACTGGGACTTATACTGCTACTTTGACTCGTTCATTCACATCAGTACATTAACATACCGGCACAACGTTTTATGTCTTCATGCCAGAATTGAAAACCACGTACCTTTTAAAAATATGAAAAAATTCCAAAATCGAAAAATTCACTAAACGATCACGCAAAAAATCTACTCATGGACGCTCACTCACGTGATTGGAACAAAAAACTGCTCATGATCATGCATGATTCACGCTAATCACCTGAGTGATGCCCATCTCTAATACATACACACATCTCGCTCCTTTATTGCAACATAGTCATATCTCAAAAAAATCTTGCTCTTCGGAAAACGTGTTTAAATTTTTAATCTACACACATCTAAATGGAAAAATAAAAAAGTGTTCGCCCTCAAGCCGTGAGTAAACAAGATATTTGTATAAATTTTTTACCCAAAATGAAGAGCGATGCGACGAATAATTATGCATTCATAACTCAAAAATTACGTTTTCTGAGATATGACTACGTTTCAATAAATAAGCGATATGTATTCTGCATTTGAGTTTTTTATAAAAAAAAGAACGCCCACACATTGTTAAGCTCTAATCATTATGAGTTGATAACATATTACACATATGAATTGAATTTCAATTTAATCAATGTGGTTTAATTAATAATTTAATCAATTATTTTTCTTATAAGGTATCGACAGCTGTTGTTGAACCATACAATTCCATTTTAACTACCCACACAACACTTGAACATTCGGATTGTGCTTTAATGGTAGACAATGAAGCCATCTATGACATCTGTCGCCGAAACATGGATATTGAGCGTCCCTCATATACTAATTTGAATCGTTTAATTGGTCAAATAGTATCTTCGATTACAGCATCGTTGCGGTTCGATGGTGCCCTAAATGTTGATTTGACTGAGTTCCAGACAAACTTGGTGCCATATCCCCGTATTCATTTTCCATTGGCCACTTATGCTCCAGTTATTTCGGCTGAAAAGGCATACCACGAACAATTAACTGTTGCCGAGATTACAAATGCATGCTTCGAACCAGCCAATCAGATGGTTAAATGTGATCCTCGCCATGGAAAATATATGGCATGCTGTATGTTGTATCGCGGCGATGTTGTACCAAAGGATGTGAATGCAGCCATTGCTACTATTAAAACAAAGCGTTCCATTCAGTTTGTCGACTGGTGTCCAACTGGTTTCAAAGTGGGCATCAACTACCAACCACCAACCGCTGTACCGGGCGGTGATTTGGCAAAAGTTCAACGTGCCGTTTGCATGTTGTCTAACACTACAGCAATTGCAGAGGCATGGGCACGGTTGGATCACAAATTCGATTTGATGTATGCCAAACGTGCTTTTGTGCATTGGTATGTTGGTGAAGGCATGGAAGAGGGTGAATTCTCTGAGGCTCGTGAGGATTTGGCTGCATTGGAAAAGGATTACGAAGAAGTTGGCATCGACTCAGCCGAAGGTGAAGTTGGTGAAGGTGACGAATATTAAAAATGATTTCTTTATATCCACACAAACATATGTATGTATGTATGCATGTATGTATGTGCCTATATTAATTAATATGATAATATAATATGTTAACATAGAACGCACATACTCGTATGTACATACATATATGATAAAATGTTTGAAGTGGAAGCAAGATTTCGGAATTGGAATTGATATGATTACACACGAGCCACGAAAAACTCCCAAATAAAAATTAACAAATAAAATATGCACATTAAATGCGTTTCCGTTTGCTACCATATCTGCAATTTTTCCTAACTTTTTTTATTAACAAATACCAATAAGTAAACTTTTTAGTTTTAATGAATACATCACGAATTTTTATACAAAATAAAATCTTTTTCAATTATAAAGAATGTGCATCTGAATGTTTTATATTGCTTCCTTAAGCTTAAAATCACAAGGTAGGTCAGAGATGAAAGAATGAGATTATACTTTAGCACAAACCAACTTTTTGCTATCAGATTAAAAATAAAGAGACACATCAATATCATTTATCATGTAATATCAATTTACATATGTATACGATTGCAATAGCATTCAGAATAGTAATTGTTGTAGGGACGGGTTGCTTTCAAGGTGGTAGACATTTTTTAGTAGGCCCAAAAAAAAGTAATTCACATGAATAGTCAAGTTTATATTACCTTCGAATTATGATTTATTAATATTCTGAGATCTACAATTCATCAAGCTTGTTTTTGTCTGCTTCTAGTTTTTAGTTTTCAAGACAAGCTACTATACCACATTAGGGTGGTTATTAGCTATATCGATTTTTTGTCTGATTTTTTCACCCTTTCATACCCGAAATCGATGAGTATTAGGGGAAAACTATCCTAAAAAATTTCAGACGAATCAGTTTAGATTAAGGCGTGTTGCACGCCCTCCAAAGTTTGAAAAAATGTTTTTTTTTATTTAAGTCTCATAATTTAATAAATATTAATATTATTAAAAATAAGTATTTCATGATGAAATAAACAGGTGGCAGTATTAGGGCTACAACTACAACAATGCAACAAAAAAAGGGAATTTTTGTTTGTGTAAAGTCTAAATGCCCCGTTAGCCGAGCGTTGCTGTAGCCGTACCGTACCGTACTGTTAGCACGATAGTCCACTTATAGAACATTTAAAAACGTACGTTTGTGTTATTGCCAGGAAAAAGGAAAAGCTGCTTACAACACACTGATGGGTATTAAAAATTTTCAATTGGTGACTTGTGCAGAAAAAGTACCTAAGATATTTAAATGATATCAGAACTTTATTTTGTGTATGTATGTACATAAAAGTTATTTATTATTTCACATTTATATTATAAAATTATAATATAAAATATAATCAACAAATTAGTGTTTATATGTGCATACAAAAAAAATTGATACCATTTAAATTATTTTATATGTATATACGTACATATCACATTTATATAACATATGTATTTGTTTGTTATATTCATCTAAGCATGTATATCGTCTTCTCAAATACAAAAGGGCCAATCTACATTATAACAAAATTTTCACTAGAGATAAAAAAATAGTTTTTTTAATCACACTAGTTTGCTTTTTATTAAGCTTTTTGTCTCTCCTGAAAAAAACAAATAGGCCATTTTGCATTTTATATGACGATATGTATGTACATATATATGTAAATATACATTATTTTAAGTTGTTTTGTCAAAAGTACACTAATTTTATTATCAAAAAGTACCAAAAAAAGAGCGTAAATATCCCCTTAACTTGTACCAAAGAAACAGCCCATCACTGGCTTACAAATATCACGTAACAACGTTAGCAATTTCTATTTTATACAGATTGGTACGTTGCAACTACGGTAATTTAAATTCGGCAAGCTTTTGTATTGCTTTTCCCATAACATAGGCGAACAGCTGATACAGTACGGTACGGGTGCGCTCCGCTAATTCTGCCTTCAGTTCTTGTCACAATTTATTGTAAACAAAAATTTTTTGGATGCTACAAATGAAGAAGTGTGGATTACTTTGAAAGTATTTGCAGTCCATATAGAAGGTAGTGGCACTCTCAAAACAAACTCAAATATATAAGTATCTATAAGAAATTATTGAAAATTTTAATAAAAAAATAAACACAAATTGAAGAAACAAAAGTTTGGATATTTTGTAAATATAAGCTAGAGATGGTATTGTGAGTGATTTCTCACTCACGCTCGTGATAAAAAATTTTACTCATGCACGACCTTATATGTTTGGCTTTCGTCCTTGCATGCTCACCTGAGTAGGAAAAAAAGTTACGCACAACCAAAACTCACATTCACGAAAAAACAAAATAATAATAAATAATCAAAAAAATATTAACACTGATCAATTCTGCTAGTCTGATGAATAGACGGTTTAATAATACTTTCTTAATAAAAATAATTTTAGTTTACGTTTACGTAGAAAATTTAATTAAAAAAGTATACGAAAAAATAATATAGCAAAAAAATCACGAAGCAATCACGTCAAAAACCTGCTTATGCACGCTCAATTTCAATTTAATTGAAACAAAAAATTAATTGCGGTGAGCCACGCTAATGACGTTAGCGGTGCCCATTTCTAATATAAACAAAACTGACAAAATATTGGGAAAACAATGCTAGAGCAAAAAATTACCATATTGCGTAGTAAGATAAAATATTTGTAAGAAAATAAGCAAACAAACAACATAAAAGGAAGTATCTTAAAAATAACGTCTGTCATTTAGAAGATGCACATGTAAAAATATACATACATATGTACTGTTAACTGTAATATTAATTCATATTCAAATAAAAAAACTTAAGAAATGCATAAAGCATTTTAAAAAACTTTGTTTTTTTTTCATTACAAAAAACGAAAGTTATTCTAGAGGAGCAACATTTATGTTTTTGCTCCAGAAGCGGACCGATATATCCTTGTCGCAGCAATGATTCAACAAAAAAAGTTTTTCGTAGAAAAAAAATTAAAAATTAAATCAATTCTTCATATACAAGGTGGCGCAAAAATAACCTTCCGATGTTTTTTGGCTGTAATTTAAAAAAAAAATTAAAAACTTTGATTATTCTTGTGGATTATTTTTATTTGGTCTTTTAATTTTTTTACATCAAGTCGAGAATATGATGTCATGTAAATGGCCGCCGCCACAGTTGATTGTCATTTGAGCCCTTTTTATGGCATTTTCCATCACTTTGGCCAAAACTTCCGGCGATAGGTCATCACATTCTTGACTTTGAGCGGGTGTAATGGCTCTTCGTAAGTTACACGCGGATTTTCAGTGCCCCAGAAGCGTAAATTTTGCTTATTTACGTACCCGCTAAGATGGAAATGGGCCTCATCACTCATGATTATTTTTGATGAAAAATCATCTTCCTCTTGGTGGTGATTAAGGATGGCTTGAGCGTATGTTAGACGCGATTGGCGGTCAGCAGCTAACAGCTGATGCACCGTCTGGACTTTGTACGGAAACATCTTCAAATCTTGTACCAAAATTCGCTGTAAAGACCGTCGACTGATACCCATTTGCGTGGCACGTCGTCTGATCGATGTCGACGGCGCTTCCATGACATCCTCGGCTACAGCAGCAATATTCTCTGCAGAACGGCTACTCCGGGGTCTGCCACGCCTGGCAGCATCTCGTGTTGTGCTAGCCACTTCGAGGCAAGACGGCCAGGAAATCTGCGACGAAATTCACGTTGTGCCAAAGTCACCGACCGATTATTGGTCAAATAAATAGTCACCAATATTCCGCGTTCTGGAGCAGTGTAGCGTAACATTTTTTATTAACGTGTATTTCGCATGTGTTTACTACACAAATATCAAAACAGAACTGACATTAGGGGCCAATCGCAAAATTTATAGCATTTTCTGATAGGAAGATTACTTTTGCGCCACCTGTTAGAAGATAAAGAAAATTTATGTTTAAAAAAGTCGAAAGTGATGTTAATAAATTAATAAAAGAACGAAGTAATAATAGACAGAGAACATTTAACAATAACAGAGAAACGGCCCAAATCAACATAGAACAGATCATCCAACAAATGGCAAGTCTACAAACAGCTTTACAGGCGGTCCAACGAGTAGAACCGTGAGAAATAACCCCCAAGTGGAAACCCTAGAGGCAAGACTTGGAGAATATAACAATCCAAAAAATGAAATGATGGAGTGAAGAATAATTACAGACTTTGGCGAGAAGACGCCATGATTTTCCCCCGTGATGTTACATAATGATAATCTAGGTCCGGTTGGTAGTGGTGCGTTTATTAAGAATGTGCTGCATCCTTTTAGCTCTCAACTGAAGGTGGAACATCTTAATTGCCAGAGATTAAGACCTTCTGCTGACTTTTCGAAAATCGATGAGTTAAAATGCATATGAAATGAATCTGAACTTGACATTTTTGCTATTTCAGAAACATGGCTAAAGCCGCACATCTTTAACATATCAGTTAATATTCCTGGTTTCAAATTTTGTCGAAATGATCGGAATGGTTCAAGGGGATGGGTGTACGTACATATGTATATACTTGTCCAACAAGATTAAACCTAAGTTGATCTTCAAAGTGGGAGAAGCTGGCGTCTGTGAGTCCCTTTTTATTTTGCTTTGGTAGCTCAAAAATGTTTTTCGGAGTTGTGTACATTCCTCATGGTGACATTGTTAAGATAGACACTACCAGCTGTTTATAAACTATTATAGTGTTATTATGGTTGGCGGTTTTAATTATAACCTATTCGACGCACCTAAATCATACAATTTTCGTTCAATGTGTACTAGAAATAATTTATTTATTTCTCATAAAAACAGCTCATTTCGATATTGCCCATAGCTCTAATTCTCTGATAGATTACTGGCTGCGAAGTGATCACTCGATTATGACTTTCTCTGATCAAATCCAATGTCCCACGTTTTGACATCATGCCTTGAGTTTTGCAATTTTTTCTATTGACATTGACAGTGGAATTTTTGGATTATAATCCCGTTGACTGGAATGCATTTTTCTGTTTTATATTTGACTTCGACTTTTCTGCGTTTAATGTTTGCAATGTTGATGAGCAATGCTCTACACTAAACTCTATTTTTGAACAGCTTTTGCTATTTGTACCTCTAAGGAGGAAGAAAATAAAATATAAAGTTGATGCGTGGATGAAGTCTAATGAAATGATTTCTGCCCGTGTTTTAAGGGATTTTGCCTTTTCTGCTTTCTCTCTGGATCCCTCCAATTATAACAGAAGAATCTTTTGATTCTGATTTGAGATTTTCATTTCGTTTTGTAACTGAATCTGAGGTTTTCAAAGTAGGGTTAAGTCTAATGCGCTTGGTGTTAATAAAATATCCGTTAAATGCATTAAACTCATTTACCCCTACTTACATATCTGGTTATTTTATCTCCTTTATTAATAATATTTTCACTACTTTGGTTTTTCCCATGGCTTTGAAGACAGCACGCTCGTAGCTATACCTAAGTCGAAAGTGGTATGTGGACTCGAAGATCTTAGGATTATTTCTATCCTTCCCTCTTTTGAAAATACAGCTATCTGATAGAGTGCTACCATCTCCTTATCAATCACAGTTTGCTTTTCGTACTGGACACAATACAACTTCCTTGATTCTATGTATAACCGACCTTATTAAGGAAGGCCTTAACGCTGATGAAATTTGTGTGGTAGTTTCTCTTGACATTTCAAAAGCCTTTAATTCTGTTATAAATGGTTATTAAAATGAGAATCGAATTTAATTTTTCTATATCTGCTTGTAAACTTATCTGGTCTTACTTGAATTGCAGGTTCCAATTTGTTTCGGTTTGTGAAAGAAGCTCGTATATAAAACCGCTTGGTGTAGGGTTTTTATTTATGCAGATTACGTTTTTTTACTATTTAAGTGTGGACGTAAATTCTCGGATATGCTAGAAAGCAGTATTAATTTTGGTTAAGAACGCGTTCTCAAATGGACTCTTTCTAATTCCCTTCGTTTGAATATTACTAAAACAAAAGCTATCGGTTTTAGTAGATCGTCAGGTTTCATTTTCGATTTTGATATATGTTGAATTATATAATATTATACATACAACTTTAATATTACTTTGCATTTATGTACTCTAAATTTTTTAATAAATTTACCTTTTATAAAATACTTCAAATGTATATTAATATTTTCAATTACTTTTTAACTCTCTATCAAAACTTTGCTCAATAAATATTTATATAAAATAAAACGGATATATAATTTAACAATAAACATAAGTTTAGATGGAATCGCTATCGAATTTATACACAACATTTGGTGTTGGGTGCTATTGTTGATAATAAATAGGCTTTCATTTATTCCACATTTTAACACTCTGCATTTTCGGAATCCTGCGTAGGTTATTCTCGACAAATTTGTTTTTACCGCTCTGCATTAGAAAGAGACTGTCTCAATCATTATTAATGCCTCTTGCCTTGTATGGGCTTGAGGCTTTTACAGGGGTAATGCAACCAACGCGTCAAAACTTACACGGATTGTTAATATGATAGTCTGTTTTCATGCAATATTGGTTTTCGTGACCATATCTCGGAGTATGTATGCCATTGTCTTGGTTGCTCGTTTCAAAACTCGTGAGTTTAGAAATCTGGTGTTTCTCTACGGTGGATCTTTTAACCCTTTGTCTGTTTTCTTTACTGCTTTGTGTATATATTTTGTGAAATTCTCCAAATAAACATACGCCCAAGAAATAAATACAAAAACAAAAATAATAAAATGAAAGAAATAATTATCAATAATTTTCCCGAATGCAAACGACTAATAATGGTAATGAAGCAAGTTTATTACACCATCAATTATCATGAATAAAACATGGCATACAGAAGATAAAAAAACCAGTGCAACGATCAAAAGCAAACGGACAAGTAGAAAGAGCTCATAACTCTATTAGTGACTTAACACGCATTTTTGAAATATAAAACTCCTCTACAGTAGAGACGTTAAAGAATTAAACAACTCAAATAATACTGTAACAGGATACAAGGGGCAAATTACGGCATTCGATATATGTACATAGATCGCAATCCCATACAATATATTTCTGATATAGAAACACAATCGAATTTCAACCATAATTGATTTAAAAAATACGAATTCGGTAATTTATATTCAACCTGCTAAGAAAACAGATAGATTCAATTAAAAACACTTTTTATTAAAATCTTCTTCTGCGTTTACTAAATAAGACAGAGAACTAAATATGAAATATTACGATAAAATCGCAAACAGAAAGCTTTTTGCTCTCAAATCCAACCCATAATTCGGCTTATTTTCGTAATATTTTACCATTAATCCGCGTCCAATTGCGTAGTACGTGCTATCGACAATGCGATATTCCGCGAAACTATGATTTCTTAGGTGTTTTTAATGAATGTAAGACCAGTTTATTTTATATGAATATGAAGAAATCCATTTTTATCTCGTAAGATCTTTACTTGTCATTTTGTATATGTTGAATTGGGGAAAATACGAAAATATGCAAAAAAAAATACAAATATGTATTCATATACTATTGTTAGACGCGGTACAGCTGGCGAACTATTATCGCTACGCTTTACAAATGTTTTTGAAATTTTTGCCAAAAAATTCCGATCTAAAAATCCTTAATTCAAGGAACTGATTGTTTGAAAAATATTTGATGAATTGCGAACTATTCTTAGAATACATTTTAATTGAGCCCACATTAAATTATTCAATTGGATAATGCAATCTAGAAGCTAAATATAAATTTGTGGAAAGTAGGTATTTGCAATACTTTTATTCAAAATACAAATGCTTTTTAAATTTTTATTCCAAATACAAAATAGTTTTTAATAAAAGTTTAATTTTCACAATGGAAATGATATTTTTTAAGTTTTTTACTCTATAATTTTGCTGTTTTTTTTTAATCAATATTGAATCATACAATTTTCCTGAATTTTAGAGATTTATTTAAGATTTTTGGCTGCCGATTGCCAATTATATGATTTTTTTTAAATAAATTTTGGGAATAATTTCCAATATTGCAGTTGCAGTTTTCAGAATATGCGCTATTTTCGCGAGGTTTCAATTCTTTGGAGCTTGATATCAAATTAAATTCTTACATCAAACTGTGTTTTATTATTTTATAGAAAAGACAATTAATTGAAGTGCTTTTGAAGATTTAACTCACTGATGTTGCAGAATGAAAGAAACATTTCTTATCAAATTCTAGCCGGGAAGATTTTTCTGCTTTGTTATGTGTTACTAAGAATCCAAACAACATTTTAATAGTCAAGAGATTTTTCATCACATTGTACAAATACAATAATACCGGGTTCTGAAATATTGCAGGTACGCTCTGCACCTGAATATAGAAAATAATTAAAATTACACAAGTATAAAACAGGATATAAGCATCAATTTTGCCTTTCTTCTGAAATCACAAATAGTCATAAAAAATGAAAAATTAATACATTTTTAAAACAAAACTAAAATTCAATTTCATTGACTTTGTATATTTATTCGTACATAGTGACTTGACGATCCATTACATTTCTTTAATATAAATAATATAAAAAATAATTATGGTTATTTATATACGAAAAGAAAATGTAAGCGATAAAAAATACTGTAATATGCATGCATAATATTATACTAATAAACGTACAAAAATAAGTTTAAAGAAACAAATAAAAACAAAACAACAAATCTTTACTTTAAGACTGTTTAAGACAATGTGTACATGTGCCCATGAACGCATTTCAGTATGTATGTAAGATATGTGTGACAAAAAGGCCAATTTACAACAACCACACCAATTTCCATCAAGAATTTGAAGTTTTAGTATATTATAATAAATAAGATATATTATGTTCTTAAACGCGTAAACTACTATGAAAAATACAAGTGCTCTGTGACTACCAACTAGTAGGTTGTTGGATTGAATCCCAACGCAACTTTTACAAAAAAATTTAAAAGTAAAATTATTTCGAATACCATTTTTTTGCTCATATTTTAGATAGTTGGGGCCATGAAAAAACAACAGAATAGGAAATATAACAAAAAAAGTATTTTGGCTATATCTCATTAATTATTGGGCCGAGTTTTTTTTAATGAAAAAATTCAAGAGAATGGTATAAAATTTATGTCTCTATGTTGTGTGAGGTGTAAGTAGAAACACCAAAATATAGCAGACGGACAGACGGACATCGCTCATTCGACTTCTCTATCTATAAGGATCCAGAATATATATAATTTATGGGGTCTTAATTGATAATGAAGAAATTACATACGGAATGACAAACCTATATATCCCCTTTCCAAATTTTTTGGTGAAGGGTATAATAATGAAACTTGAAAAATTAAGTAAAATTCTACCGCAAAAGCTTCCCGAGATATTAAGATGTAAAAAGTGCATATTTTAGTACATATTCACCGACTTCTCAATATTATTGGGCACTTTCACTATAGCTAGAGAGCTTAAATTTGATATGCAGGTAGGTCTGAGCGAGCAATAACCAGAAAAATCTGAAAAGGGGAATTTTTTCACCCGGGAGAGACTAGGGTTTCCGCCTTTTGTATGGGGCAGTTCCAGTATAGCTAGAAAGATGAAATTTTGTATAAAGGTAGGTCCTGATGAGCAATAAGACTTTAAATTCAAAAAAAATTATATATTAATACAAATATAAACATTTATACAAAAATAACTTAGAAAAAAGAAATGAGATCCGCACAAAAACATGAATGTGAAAATAAGCCAAGTTCCTATCCAAAAATTTCGGCCGTAAAAAGTATTGAAATCAAAATAAAGACCAATGTCTTGATAAGCACAATACAATCTCATTTCTAGGCAACCTGTCAGCTTGCCAACATTTTCCTATAATTCTTTCACATATTAGAAAGGCAAAAAATATTTCCAAGCTACCAGTTTTTTTAGAAATGAGATGGTATTGTTCCTATCAAGAACTTGGTCCTTATTTTGATCTCAGTACATTTTACCGCCGAAATTTTTGGATAGGAACTTGGCCTTATTCACATTTCTGTTTTTGTGCGGATTACAATTTGCAAGTTATTTAAATTCACGCCGCTCAACATTGGACATGGTACGATTACAATAGACGAAAATATTGCACTCTGACAAAGAATATATCAGAATGAAAAATTACTTAAGCGAAAATATATGTATAACAAATAATGAAAAAGATAACTGTATTAAACCAGTATTGGAAAATAGAAAGGCTAAATGTAAAATAATATAGGAATATAACGCTCAAATATTGCAAATAGAAAAAAGATTTATCCTCTTGAATGGAACAAATATTATAGATAATCTAATAGTATCAGGAACTAAACTAGTTAGTTATAGTGATGAGGTAAACATAAATAATACTACTTTCAGAAACATACAAGATAGAATGCTAGAAGCTATTCATAATAAACATGATAAAATTTTGAAATAATTGAAATATAATCCCAAACATAGTTTTAAGATAAGAAATATTTGTTAACAATGAAATAAAAATAAGTAACGAATATTTTAGTTCTTACGATAAATATTTTGTAAACATATTTTAAGATAATAAATATTTGAAGCAAATATAAGATAATAAATATTCCGTAAGCATATTGGTAATAATGAAATTCATTTGTAATTATTACTAATAAATATGTGTAGTTTTAAGATAAAATATTTGTAAGAAAATTAACAACAACGTACATACATAAAAGGAAGTTTCTTAAAAATAACGTCAGCTATTTAGAAGATGCACATGTAAAAACATATGTAGTGTTAAGTGTAATATTAATACATACTCAAATAAAAAATAACTTAAGAAATGCATAAAGTATTTTAAAAAACTTTGTTTCTTTTTTATTACAATAAACGAAAGTTGTTTAATTACCGTAGTATTTGACCACAGATTACTGTGACGTTACTCCTGCTATACGTTCCAACTAGTGTTGGCAATGTATTGAGTAGTGGGTACCGAGGTCGGGTTTTTTTTTTGCTACTCAATACTCAAAAGTAGTTACTCGAAACTTTTAGAGTTGTATTTTTAAGCAAGTTGAGTGGCTAAAATAGTGCATAAAAATACATCACTGTATAAAAAGACAACTAGGTGTAAGATTCTTTAATTAAATCGAAACTAAATAATTTTTTTAGAACAATTAAATTATTTCTTAAGTTGTTGTTAACCTTAAATTAAAAGTTAGCTTTACATTTATTTTTTATTTAATAATAAAATACATAAAAAACCAATAATAGTTGAAGATCTATTTTTAATGTTTGAAGAAACTACTTTGCAGATAAAAACTATGCGTTAGAAATTCAAAAATTCCGTTAAAAGTATCGAGTATTATTGAGTGCCCAAATGAAAAGTATTGAATATTATTGAGTAACAAAAAGTAGTAGAATTTGCCAGCACTAGTTCCGACAGAACGAGCAACTTTCTAAGAATAACGTCGGCAGAATTACGGTGCCAAATTGTTAATATTCAAAATTTTAGAATTAGTTTTTGTTTTAAATGTAAGTTGTACGAAAGAACGAATACGTTTGACATCGTGGGCATGGCAGTAAGTCTTCTTTCTTTTTCTTCGATAGTATAACAAATAAAAGTTAGAGCTACGCATATTGGTAAATATATGTAAATCTAAGTGTCGTTCTAATAAACTGTTTGCTAAAGAATGAAATACATGAAAGCCAAAGTGTCCTTTCCTTTTATCACAAAATTAACAAAAACTTGTTCCCGACAGTTGCAATGACGTACAGGATAATAATATACTATGAGTATCAAAAGTGAGTCAACATCACCAACAATTTTATATTTCGTTTTATTAAAATGATAGTATTCGCAAAAGAATAATTCTTTCAATTACAATTAAAAGCCTATCTTATTCACATTTAACTACTGGCGAAAAATATCCAAAAACACAACAACAAATTTTTTTATAGTAACTAGAGAAAAACCTCCAAAAATTACGCCGCATAAGTGAGTATACATTTTGTTTGTCAGTTTGTGTTTTTGCTAAAACCGTTAGATTTACAGCTAATTTTGTGTTGAAATTTTAAGAAATGCCAAAAAAGAATTGTTTTAGTTAGTTCTTTTTCAACATTTGTCGTGAAAGTGTCACTAAAGTTTTATAAAGAACTTTACAAAGGTGAGAACTGAAACCTCAATAGAAACACGAAAAATTATAATAGATTTAAGAGAAAAAGGTAAATCATTTCGTGAAAATTGTAGGAAGACACCACACTTCTGTAAAAAAAATTGTCAACAAATTGAAAAACTTTAAGAAGATAGACAATTTTAAACGAACAGGTCGACCAAAGGTATTAAGTGAAAGGGAAGAAAGGAAGATTGCTGCCGCAGTTAAAAAAATTTGGAGAAAAAGGAATCAGGAGTTTGCGGAGCAAAATATCGAATGCACTGTGAAGCACGGTGGCGGCTCAGTTATGGTTTGGGGGTGCTTTTCGGCATCTGGGGTTGGAGAGCTTGACTTCATTGATACGATAATGAATGCTCAAGGCTATGTACAGCTTTTAGCAAAAAATATTCCACCAAGCGTCGCCATTGGATTTGCCTGGACATTGGATCTTTCAACAAGACAATGACCCCAAGCATACATCCCGTCTGGCGAAGGAATGGCTGTTATACCGAACACCAACCCAACTTTGTCATCCACCGCAGTCCCCAGATCTCAACCCTATTGAGAATATATGGGATAATTTGGACCGCAAAATTCGCAAAAGAAACATCAGTAGTAAAGACACTCTCGAGGAAGCTTTAAGAAAAGAATGGGCCAACATTTCTCCTGAATATACTAAGAAGTTGGTGGAATCGATGCCAAATAGAATAAAACGTGTAAAAAAGCCAAGGGAGGCCAAACAAAATATTAATATCCAAAATAAATAGAATTGTCTGCATTTATGTTTTCAAGCGTATATATTCAAGCGTATACTAACTTTCGTGGCGATGCTTATTGACTTTTTTGTTTTATAGTATAAAAAAAGAATTGATATTTAATTTAAGTTAATTTTTATGTTATAACGTTATAAATAATGAATAAAAAATTCTGTTTTTGCAAAGAAAATTGATATGTATAATATATTATTTTCATTAGCTTAAGAAAACAAAACATTTCATTGGTGTTGACTCAGTTTTGATGCTCACTAAAACAACTTTTTATTAGAACAGTCACCAAAAAACAAGGAAACATTAAAAAGGACGTAGCCATAACCATAAACAACTGTTTTCTGTTTAGACATATTTGTTGTTTTTAATTGTGCTTATACTTGTTAAAGTCGCTGGATTGTTTTGTAAATTTTGTTTACATTTTTAGTTTTTCTTATTCTAGTTTATTTTTTATGATGATAAGTAATAAGTAAACTTTTTATTATTATAATAAAATTGTTTTTTCTCAAAATAACCTACAGTTATGATATTTATTTATCTATTATTATTAAAATAATCAAAACATAAACAGCTAGTTGTGGTTATGGGAGCACTAATTGGCAAATTTAAAATAGTTATGGCATTATGCTATGACACGTCTAATTAAACATTTATTTTGCAGTTACTACTTGTCAAAATTGACAACTTTCACGTAGTCTGAAGGCGTGAAGGATAAACTTGAGCGTGTTGCAGCAGGATTACATTAATAAGTGTTTTAAAAATCGTTGTAAACAAGGCGTATTTAACCAGGTGACAGCATTGCAGCAGCTGACTATTCGTTGCAAATGAAAAATACATACAAAACACTTCTACTATATTTTCTGTATCTGTTTTCTCTGTTTGATGGGTTAGGTTTTAGACACACGCAATGAACCTACACAAACAAAAATGCCTGTTGTTCTTGTATTGTTGTAATTGTTTTCCTAATGCTGTCACCTAAATAAAGACACCTTGGTTGTAAATTATTTAAGCGATTTTATCGGTTGGAAATTAGGCGCATACGAATTCAGCGGCGGTATAGCTTTTACAAAATAGTCGGCGGAACATCTAACCGCCATCCGTGCCGCCACGACGTACTTCGCTGTTAACTACTTTAAACGTTTACAGGAAATATTAAATATTACGTCTTAAATTTTTCATACATATTTGCATACGATAAATTGGATTTCTAAATAAAACCACAATAAAACGTTGTTATAATAAAAAGGTAAAGTACATGACAATTGTTGAAGTGATCAAAGTAATAGCTATATTATTTATTGCTCTCGCTAAAATACAACATTACGAAATAAAAAAAAAATGGAAGACACGAAATACTTATTGGTGCAAAATGATGCTTGTTTATTAAGCAGCTCGGATGAAAATGATGTCGATAGTGAGTCATTATCTAGTTTTCGTTCGAAATATAACTGGGAAGGCTTTAATCGAAATGAAAGCTTATTGGAAATAAATTACTCCAACTCTTTAATCACCAAAAAGCGAAATGGTGAAAGAAGATTGCCAACGCGAAGGCCTGATCCAAATGTATATAATCGAAATGCACTGTTGGCAAGAGAAAATAGGCGAAAGAAAAAAGTTTATCTTGAAACGATCGAGAAAGAATTACTAGTCGCTCGAAAAGCTAATCGTGCGTTGGCAAAGGCTCTTAAACGTCAATTGACAATAGCACATCGACTTGAAGAGGAAAAGAAATATTTGGAAAGTTTAGTTACAAATCGGTCCAAGGTAGTGACTTATATCAGTGGATTGAATTGTAACGATTTTTCTGAATCTGACGAATCTCCATTTTCTACCACGAGTAGTAATGCGGACTATATCAACACGAACGTAAGATATGCAACAAGCAGTAGAAGCCTTAGCAGTACTTTTCAAGACGCCGAATCACTATCAATAGGATTTGATAGTCCATCTGATGGTAGTGTAACTGCTCCCATAGACAGTGCCTTGTGTGATTATTCATCATTTGATTTTTGTACTTTTCCCGAATTTTTCACAGATTTGGATAATTGCGCCGATTCTAGTTTACCCACAACCTCCACAACTTGGGATGATATATGGGGTGATAAAGGTTATGATATTGACAATTTAATTTCACCTAATTTAACAATCTTACAAACCAATAATGTCCAGCAAAGTTTTCACGATGACCACTGTTACGTATCGAAATCTAAAGTAAATAACATTACAAATCCTGAACCAAAGTGCGAGTCTATCGATTATGTCGATGTTGGAGAAGATTGTTCACATATTGGAAAATCTTGCTCAAGCTGTAACTGGAACCCTGCATGTAGAACACCCCCACTTCAGCTCTTCAGCGATCAGTTTTGATTTTTTTTTCGAAAAAAATTATTTGGTTAGTTGTTTTTTTCCATTCATACTTATATTTAAGTTACCAAAAATTTGTTCCACTGTCTTGTTTTTTTTTTTTTTTTTGTTTAAGTATTTAGCTAAGCATAAGATAATTTTATTATTTATTTAAGATAGTTTTTATATTAAGGGAGTAGAGGTTAGAGGCTGAGCTAAATTTAAAAAAAGAAAACAAGATTAACCCTTGTGGAAATGAGGTCGCACATCTAAACTCGGAATTTTGTTTTTTGCCGAACAAAGAGGCAAATCCCGAGGGATAAAAGAAAAACGCGAACAGCCTTTTATCCACAATAAGAGGGGCTATTTTTGCTTTCTTTTTTTCTAAGCTATTGCTGCGCTGGTTACTAAATAACGTTCTCGCCATTTCAGGCTGTTGGATCATCACCGATGCTGCGGACAGTGCTAGAGCCTGGTTTAAAGCTCGCACACAATGTAGCATCTAGTAGTAAAGGTGGGTTGTACCATAAACTCTTCAATATAATAAGAGTTTGTAATAAATAGTTACTTATGCACTGAATTGAATCTTTTACAGCGTGCGGCTTACAATTAATGGTATCATGGAACAAAAAATTTTACAACTTCTGCAGAAAATTTTATCGTTTCAATTGAAATGATGAATGCAAGAATAACTCAGCCAATATAAAACTGCTTGGTTTAAATATAGTTTATCGACGTAGAAGGTGAAGAAAATTAGAAATAATAAAAAATTTATGAATTTTTCATATAAAACGTTTTGACAATTACATTTCGGAATGTATCTAGTCAATATTGGTATCTTCTAAAAGTTTTAAAAATATCTTGGGAGGTGTAAGAATTTTGAAAAGTTATAACATTTTTCATGTATTTGTACATGCATATGTACATATATAGTGCTCAAGCAAAGAATGGGTGTTTCCGGGTTACATTTACCCAGACAATTTTACCAACGTATTTTGTTCTCAAACGCAATACTTTTGCAGTAAGTTGCAAAACTTACAATGTATTAAAAAAGTTGATATACAGTATTGTTTTACATATTGTAAACATATGTTTAAGATAACTGAATATGGTAATTTCTTAATTTTCAATTTCAGTTGTGCATAAATACTTAGTGTATCTACTTTAATTGCCGGCCATTTCTGTAACTTCCCGCTGAATGGAACTGACTGAACAATAAGATTCCGACCAAGGTTTTAAAGTACAAACACTATTAAAATCGAGTTGACAAACATTGTTTCTGCAATATTTCTGTATATGAATTAATTTGAAGTACTCTAAGCAGTTTTCAAGTTCAAAAACAGTAAATAAATACTGAAAATCTATTTGACAAGTACCAGAAACACGCACACAATCCTTTAAATGATACCAATATTGACCGGAAACGGAAAATATTACGTGCGACGTGACTCCTAACTGAAAATAAAAGATAAATTTTCCATAAATTTTTTAGCTACATCGATAACCTAGATTTGTTTCCAGTTTTCTGTACATGATATATGGTAAAATGATTGATTCATCATCATTCTCTTCAACTTTTGTTAAACCAAACTAATAATTTTTTATTTGCACATTATTAGTGAGTTACAGATTTGAGGAAGTAATCCAACTAAATATCGTCAAAAAATATCTGCTATGACTACAAAATAAATATATATTGCGGTTAAATATTGAAATATTGAAGTAACCGGCAAGGAAAATCATATGGTATGTACCTCTACTACTACTCCCATTATGTTTCATTGATTTATTGTTTCACATATTAATATATATAATTTTAGCATTAATATAACATAGGGTACATTCGTAAATTCAATAACCGCACAATATTTTCTGTACGGCAACAATTTGTTTGCTGTTTCAATAGTTTGCAGATTGCTTGCGCAAATTTACTGCATTTACGAATTCACCCATACATGTACATATGTGTATGTTTCTGCATAATCTAAAGAGAGAGATACTTATATATTTAAGTTATTTAAGTACAAAGTGAATCTGTTGGCAAACCAAAACTGCTCTTAATACATACTTATGTATTTATAACCATGGTAGAAAAATATAACCTAGTTTCATTCTCTCTTTTATTACTTAAAAATAATTTTAACTATTATAAAATTTCGAATAAAAAACTTATTTGTGAATTTAAGAGTTGTGCTCCACCCAAAACAACTGCGTTTGAACTTAAATATAAACAGTTCAAAAAGTTACGTATAAATAATAATCCTATTCATTATGTAAATTTGTAGATAATTTTTTTGGATATATTATGAGCTGGATGCACTGGCAAAAATTTCATTATGCGTCGAAATATCTACGGAACACAATTTTGTATCGGAGTTACAAAAATTATTGAAATATGAAAATTTATTAAAAATATTGTGAATATATGCATTTTTATTAAGATTATTATGCTTCATGGACTAATTATAACAACTTAAATACAAATCAGAAGAAATGTGAGAATATATGAATGAACACCAAAATATATCGAAAAATTTTCACCTTAAACGTGGGTAAGAAAAAGGTACAGCCAGCTGGTATGAATGCGTTAAGGCCTTTCCTTGTACTAATACGACTCACTTTCAACAAATTTTTATGCTTTATTTTATCATATCAAACATAGGTTTGTAAACGTTTCCATATCTATTGCGAATGAACTCTCGAAAGTGTTGTGGAAGTTGAAAACTTGTGAATTTGAAGAAAATTACGATCCGCTTGCAATCAATCGTACGTGTTGATGCCCTTGAGCTCATACGAGACGTATCACGTAGTTTTCCTTCGTACTATTATCGAGGTCTTTTCGTCGCTTTCGATAATGAGCGATTCGAATGCCTTAATCTCAAACTAAAAATATGTGATCGAAAAAAAAAATCAGTTATTCGTACTAAATAATTATATTATAAAATATTCATAATAAATAAAAAGCATTCGTAATACTGGACGTTCACTGTATATACTTTGTGCATCATAATTTGAAAATTGTTTCTGTTTCTTCAACACAAGTGCGAACAAATTTTTAATCCACTACGGAGGGTTATATTTTTAACCTATGTGTTTAGATCTTCAGCTTGTTCCCTCATAACTTCTGAACTACTTATCTTAATTGGAGAAATGAGATATCGTTGAAAGCGTCTCCATCGTCCGCTTCACCCGATAATTGGCAGTAATATATACCTCCAAAGTAATTTAAATAGAAAATAAATTTTAAAAAAGTAGAAAACAAGATAACATAAATTGTCTAACAATTAGATGCTTAACATTGAAAATTTTGTAGATGAGAGTGTTAGAAAATATATTCTTGTTTTCTACTTTTCAGAGCACAGTTTTATAAGTAGTCGGGTTTTCGTTTTTTAAACTTATTTTTTTATAAAATTGCAAGGCAAATTCATAACAGATAGACTCGCCTCAATTCGCTTTGATAAATACCTGCTTTCTTTGTCAAAATCAACGTCAAACACTATATACATATGTACATACAAATCATAGATAAACAAATTTTGACTAACAAAACAGATCAAAATGCAAAGATATGCAAGGAGCAAAAAATAATCAATTAAGCTGTCGAGACCACCTGTTATGAATTCGCATTGATAAAATTGTAAAATTTTAATTATTTTTTTTTAATTTTAATTTTTTTAAATGACATGTTTAAAGTTGTATATCGTCATATGAATTCATAAAAGCCCTAATTTAGATTGAAAAAAATTTACAGGACAAACAAAAAGCTTATCATATGAAAAGTTACTAAAATATAAAATTTTTTTTCAGTTAAATTTTAATACCTGAAATATTCCAGGAACATCTATTTTGAATTGGTGCACCGTAATCAATCAAAAATAATTCGATTTTGAATCGCTTGTAACTTTTTTGAAATCATATGACGATATGTATAGATTTATAATTTTAAATTTATGTATATGCATATAAAAACATGTACATATATCACTTAAATCATAATTTTAAATATATGTATGCATATATAACTTTAAATATGGTAGTTTAAAAAATAATTATTGGCAAAGTAAATTTTTAAACAAACTACAAACAAAAGCGGATATATTAAACTCAGGCATTGTTTCAGGGGATGAGAAAAGGGTATATTTCCCCTCCCGATATGAATAAAATATCCGTTGCTTATAAAGTCTAGCTAAAATTTTTTAAATATTGGGTGTTATATAAAATTTTCGATCACAGACGCTTGAGCTTAATCCGCCTCTGATGAAACTAGCACGATTTTAAAGAAAAAGTATTTTTTTTAGAATGAAAATACTTTCTATTTTACTACCATGGTCATAAAACCAAATATTTGGAACAAATGTAATATGTACGATATATTTATATCTAGATTTTAGTCCATGCATATGTGTATACATGTATGTAATTATTTGTATGTATATGTAGTACATAGTTATTAAAGACTTGATTAAAATTTATTTTAACTAAATAAAAATAAACTGAAAAAAAATTAAAACTTGTTTTATTGTGCAAACATCTAAAATAATAATACAAACCAGCGAAACGAGCAAGTGTGTGCAAAAATACATCGTTTATATCAAAGTAGGTTAGGTTAGCAGGTAAGAGTGGTAGCCAGAATCTCTGACTTAGACCATTTTGGTCCATTGTGATACAACGGGTCCCCACCGTCGAACCAAGCAGAGCTCAATATAAAGTTACTAATACGTTGCAGTTTAATACTGGCGACGTCAGAATTTTCCCTGAACTCAAGAGCGCCCATTGTATCCATTCTCTTTCTTGACAGTCCGGGAAAGTGACACAGAAAATGTTCTACACTCTCTTCATCGATATCTTGGTAGCTGCGGCAAAAATCATTGTGTTCGACCTTTGCCTATGAGACAATGTCCGGTTATCACGGACACGAATTGAGATTTGTTTCCTATTTCTTAAAAGCAAAATCGCTGTATTTTCCCTATTAAGATGGGTCCATAGCTGCAATCATTTCTTATATTTGTTTTATCTTCTGTCTTGCGCCTAAGTCTGAGTTTGCAAGAGAGTAAGGATAAAACTACACATTCCCCGGGGTCCAAATGATCCTAATATCAAATTGTTATGCCATCTCGTTTAGAGATGAACGGCAGTCAAGGGCTGTTGCTCTTAGAAGCGGGTATGCAAGGACCATAATAACTGCTCGACTATCATTGTATATATAAGTATGTTAATTAAAGTCTGAAGTAACATTCATTTTCAACCAATTTGCAACTTCCAGCAAGGAAGACACTGCAGTGATCCGGAAGTCGCTTTGCGATACGAAGACCTAAAGTCCCTGAAAAGACTCCATAACCCACACCTTGTGTTTTGGAGCCGTCCGTATCCAGGTTTTATAAAGACGTTCATGTAACAACAAAGGGGAGGTTTGGTCAATCTTCTACAACCAAGTTTTATCGTCGAGTTCCACAGAGAGGTACATCGAAGACGGATTGCTGATGTAATTGCTAGCTCCTTCCCTACTAGGCCCAATGGTAGTAGGTCCGTAGCGGTAGAGCGAAGAGCACTGGTTATATACAAGGATGCAAGTCGTTGAACATATATAGAATGTGTAGATACGACTTTTTCACGGCCGCCCCACAATGATCCCATACAGTGAACGATTTTCGGGATGAGACCCCAGTTTTTTCCAATAAACTTCTTGCATAGATAGATGTGATAAACCCCTGTTCTGGAACGGAAATGGCACGCTGGTGGTCGCTGCGGCTGTAGCTCGCCGGATAGGGGGGATCATTTTCGTCAGGTTTTCAAAATCTAAAGTTCGTGCCAAAAAGAGATGTACTACAAAACAAAAATATTGGAAAAAAAATCGCAGTTAAGCTGAAACTTGTATCGCCCGTTAAAGTAATAACGAACTGCTGATGATCGAATACCCATCATTCTGGACATAATAGAATCCGAGCTAAAAAGGACATGATGTTATTGTGCAACCCAGGCAGCTCTCCTCTCTTATGACATGTTATAGTAATCCATGACATTATTTGTGCCTGATGGTTTTTTGTGCGTTTGTAAAATAATGTCCCTATGCCGCATTAACTATAGCCCCATTCTTTACCCCAGCCACATTTCAACCTTAAGTTTAATAGTCTGCCACATTTTGTTAATTTATACCCGACTGTATGACATTTTAGATTATATATGTACATACATATATTTATCTTTTATTTGTTTATTAGTTACTTATACAATCAGCGTTTTATTTACTTATAAGGACGGTTAATATAATACAACAGTAATAGCTATAATTAATGTTTTAATATACTTATATAATATTTATTTCTATTTTTGCTTAGTGCGGAAAACAAGAAGGATTAATAATGGAGAATCGTTTGCAACAGTGGCAAGAAAAATTATTCAAATAAATCAGTTAATCATTTTTATTTTCGGCTAACCGTAAAGCTACATGTAATAATGCAAGGTCACTTGCTGCTTTTTTTCTTATTCGATATTCAACAAATTTGTTTAATTTCTGGTAATTTTATAACGACGTAAAATAGTAGAAATCGCCAATTTCAATTCTTTATTATTTTGAAACAACATAAATTTCCTGCTAGTTTGTCCTATAATGTATTTTTTCTGTAAATTACATTAATTGATTTTGTATCTTATACTTTTACTTTCTTTTTTTATGTTTGTTCAATATTTAGTTACGTTACGTATATATATGTATGTATTCTTATGTTTTTTGTTTTTACCGGGAAACGGTATGTATGTACTTAAGTGTAAATATATATAGCATGCAATCGAAAGACAACTGTTAGGTTATGTGGATGTTCTGGTTTTTGCGTTTTTTTATTTATTCGTTGGTTAGTGTAAATGTTTTATAGTAGCTCTACAAAATTGGTACTTGGCAAATGCTTATCGGGGATCAAAACAACTAAAATGACTAATGGTACTTTCCTTGGCTATTCTTAATTTACGTGAAACGGAAAATAAAGGAAATACGACACAGATTTACCTCCTTAAATATCGCTTTGCAACACTCCAAATTTTGGTGAACTTATACTGAAGCACTGCGGTTGATTCTCAGACTGTGGATTTTGTGGATGCCACACGAGCGACAATACGAGAAGCCTCGCAATTATACGTGGTTTCCCTTCGTTGTTGAAATTAGGGATGTTATACGTACAATCGGGTTGGAGAGGTCTTGATGAATAAAATTTTTGGGTCAGATATTAATATTGACGAAATATTTTGCATTGTATCATCGTTCTCCTGGCAGAAAAATATTAGCGTTAATTAAAAATACTTACAATTCTGTGTGATCATTCATTAAAAATCGATATTTCTTTCTCGATCAGCTTGAGTTTTACTCGCGAGAACAAAGGCGGGAGAGAATTCTTTTCTCTTTTAATTTCACTCTGTCTATCGGGGTTATTGAAGGAATTTAATTATCCCCTTAACATTTACTCCCGGTTTTATGATTTAGGTGATCTTTACACGTGTGACTTACAAAAGGAAATGAATTTTAATCGTGTCGACCGAATTACTCGTCGTTCCCGATTACATGAGTCAGCAGCCCTATCTTAACTCCTTACTACAGTCCGGCAGCCCTGAGTTCTTTTAACGCATCTTGCATTATTTTGAATGAGAATCTGTGTCATCTGCATTTCACGCCGATGAGCACGCACCCAGTACAGTGAGGTTTAACTTTATCAAACTGGAGTTGTCAAGCTACACCTGTCAGCTGACGTACTGCTACTCGCATGAGTTTACCTCATCAAAAAACTTTTTCCAATCATATGGGAGACAAATATGCAGTGGAATGTTGCTGCAAATTACATTATAAAAAATGGAATTTTTGAGAAAGATTGTAACCGTCACATAGAGTGAAATTGTTGCTTTCTTTACTCTCTCTAGAATATTAATTTTGAAACTCAGTTTCGAGTCAAGGATAACCCCGAGATATTTTGCAGTGTTGCACACTTGTTTATTTATTTAAAAATTAGTCAATGGATATAATCCTTACAGACTAATAACAAGATACTAAAGTTATATTAAATTACATGAATTATAATAAAAATTTAATAATTATGAATTAAGAAAAACAATGATTTTATGCTTTATAATATTAGAACTAAAAAAAATAAACAAGTTCAGACAATTAATTATATTGACGACATAATCTCGTGAAAGGATCAGCCATAGCATAATTAGACCTACAAAACTTAATAACAAGAGGATTATAATGGCGAGTACTACGACAAGGAATATTAAATTCAACATTAATGCTAATCTGCTAGTATATGAAGGCAAATTTGTTGAGGAACTCCATCAAAGGCCACGTAAGCAGAGCAACAAGAATTGTTTTTGCACAGATTCAATACAAATATTATGAATGTTGTAGTATGGATCCCATATGATTGATCCGTATTCTAAGATATGTCTAACTAGAGACACGTACAGCTGTTTCGTAATGTAAGGGTCTGAAAACTCTTTAGACCAACGCTTTATAAAGGCAAGAACACCTCAAGCTTTATTTACACCCAAAGTAATATGAGAAACAAAATTTAATTTAGGATCCAGTAAAATTCCAAGGTCTACAAATGAGTCAACCAAACCCAACTGATGACCTCCTAAGAAATGGTTAACAGCAATAAGATTAGTTATTGAAAAGCGCATGCATTTACTCGTACATTTTTTTGAAATTCACATCCATCATGTTGTGTTTGCACCATTCAAAAAAGTTTTTAAGTTCACTTTGAATATAAACGTGATCAATAAAATGATTAAACGAATAAAAAATGTTAACATCGTCCACATACATCAGTATATTGGCGAAGTTGATGACGTTTGGAAGATCGTTTATAATTAGCGAAAACAGAATTGGACGAAGATGACTGCCTTGGGGAACACCAGATGAGACATACTTATATGTATGTACTTAGTAGAAGAAATGTTGTGAAATCGATCTTAACCATCTTAAACAGCTACGAGTTACACCCAACCTTATCTGAAACCATGTTGGTAAGGTGACATTAATGACGCAGTGTGATGACATAGGAAGTCAGCAAATAGTTTTTCAAACAATTTCGGAATTGCACTTAATTTAGCGATACCTCTATAATTCGAAATATCGGACTTGTTACCAGATTTGTAAAGAGGTTAATGTACGAATCTTTCCAAAATACGGGAAAATAACCATGTTTTGTTGAAGCGTTAAACAATAAAGTTAACGGTTTGGCGAATGATTCTGTGCAACTTGCAACACCAGCAGGACTGTGATTAAAGGACATCTTAAGTTTTTTCTTTCAAGTTAAACAAAATATCGCTGCAATTGAGTGTAGGGAAAGATATTAGTTGATTTGACGCAAGCGCGTAGGGATACCCATTTCTATCATCGTAAACAGCATCGGAATAAGTTCTTGCAAAAAAAAAAATCAGCAAACATATCACAAATAACATCAACGTTGCTGGATTCTTGATTATGAAGTTTCATAACTGATGGATATCCATTCGATTTTCTTTTAGATTTAACAAATTAATAGAGAGATTTCGGATCCCTAGCAAAGTTGTTTTTCACTTTGATTAAATAATCCTTATATAAAGCATGGTTGAGCATGTTATATTTTATATATATTTTTCAGACGTGAAAGTTGCCACGAATTCCATGGAGGCGCAACTGGAGTGTAAGTAAATTGTTTAGGAACACAGGTTTAAAAAAATGAGTAGATTTTATCGTAAAATGTGGTAACAATCGCATCAATATCCGAATTGTTGTTTATAGGGATATTCAAAACGTCATTCCAGCAAGTATTTCTTATTAAGTCATTTAATAACGTAAAGTCCGTTCGTTTGAAACAAAAAACTTGACCAGATTCAGAAGTCTTCAGCTGAATTTCGGATGGAATCGGAGAGCTCCGTGTTATTAAGAGTGGTAGGTTGGAAAACAGGTATCTTGTACTTCCTGGAGAAGAGGACTAGTTCCGCTTTATTTGGATTAACGGCAAGCTCTCGTTTCTCCGCCTATCTTGCTAAATATGAAAGACCACTCTGTAGGACATCCCTTTGAGAAGTGAGGAATTTTCCTCTGACAGTTAATGCCACATCATCAGCATAAGCCACAATTTTATAACCCCGCGATTCTAGAGATTGCAGCATAGAATTTAGGGTTACGTTCCACAACAGTGGCGAAAGAACTCCTCCCTGTGGTGTAGCTCTACAGTAGTAGTAGTCCTACATTAACCCCAAATTCAACAAGGCATCAATTACCGCATCTCGAGAAATGTTATTGAAAGCCCCCTCAATATCTACGAAGGCCACAAAGGTGTATTCACCCACCGAGAGTGATTTCTCTTTTGTGCTAACCAGCTCGCGCAGAGCCGATTCGGTTGACTTTCCCCTTTGATATGCAGGCTGATGCGAAGAAAGTAGTTTACCGTTAATGGTTTGGCGTATATAATGATCAACAATCGTTTCTTATGTTTTCAGAAGAAAGGATGATAGAGTTATTGGTCTGAAATCCTTCGGTGTGGCAAGAGGGCTCTTACCAGCCTTCGGAATGAAGACAAATCTCGCTTCTCTTCAATAGCCTGGGGCTATGAGATTCGATACATTCTCCATTTCAGCCGGTATGATACCGTCTGATCCTGAAGAGATTTGTAAGGCTTGAAGCTTTTCAGAGCCCAAATTATGGTCTGCATATTGAAAATGTAAGATATGGTCCGCGTCCCATTGGGATTCTTCAGATATCCCATTGTGCAGGGAGTAGCGAAAAACATGTTCCTCTGCTTTTTTTATTCTTTTAATTTTAAGCTATTGCATAGCTTTTATCGCGGGCTTTGAGCGCGGCGACCGAATCAAGAAATTCCGTAACGAAAATAAAACCTAACACCTACATAAGTATTTGAATCGCCTAGCGTATGATAACCCCTAAAGTATGCTATTGATTTCATTAACATACAGAATTGCCAGAACAGATTTTTACATGTAAGAAAACACAAAATGGCGTACTTACGAGCAATCGTGGTTGACAAAAAATTATATACACAAACAAACCGACAATTCGTAGGTTTTTAAGCTATTGCATAGCTTTTGTCGCGGGCTTTGAGCGCGGCGACAGAATCTAGAGTTTCACCACGCCCAAGAAGTGTAACTTGAATTAATATCAAAGAAAAAACTTGAATTATTATCAAAGAAAAAAAATACTGCATAAATGAAAAATAAATTAATAATTATAATTGCATAAGTTGATACAAAATGCTATGCAATAGCTTTGCCGCGACAGTCCCCGAGTGCCACACGTCTTTTTTTCTTTATAAGCTATCCAGTTCATTTCTGTATTGTTTAGCCATATTGAAGATTTTTTTTTCATGCATACTTGTAACTCTCTATTCCACCAAGGCGGTTTTTTCTTACTCCTTGGGCTTTTTAAAGGGCAGGACCATTCCCTTACATTTTTGAAGATCGCAGTTATCAACCTCACAATCTAAATCCGAAATTTCTAGAAGTGACGAGTTTCCGATCAAAAAATAAATTTCTACCATTGGTGGCCGCTCTACTAAACTCAATAAACCTATGATAACAAAAGGAGTGTTCCCGAAGTACACGCCAGTTCATTATCCTTTCGGCTACCGAATCAGAAGAGAAGGTAACATCCAGGAATTCCTGTCTGTTCCTTGTTATAAACGTTCCTCACCTCTTTCATTTGTGTTTGTACTTCCCAAAATAGCGTGAAGTTAGATAATAGAAATACATTAAGGTGGTTCCTTGCCAGGATGCAGGTTCTAGTATTACCTTTATTCTTGACAGCAAGCATCTTAAAATCTTTGGTCCTCGATCCGCAAACTCTGCCACCACAGATTCAAGGTTCTTGGATTAAGACTATGTCAACTTCGCATGTTGTCATACGAAACTGAAGAGCAGCCGAGGCTGCTTTAGAGTGATGGAGGTTTATCTGTAGCAGGTTCAGCATCCGCTACGATATCTATCTCTACGACCGTTTTATTGGACTCGTCGTCAGTCTCGAGAAGAAGAGGACTGTCTTCACCAGAATCAACGTCGCACAGACCTGAGACGCTTCCGAGGATTTCAGAGTCGGATGTCATATATCCATCCTTTTCCGAAAACTCTCGTGGGCTGGCCTTCTTACCCTCTTCAGATTCTTCCTCCACAGCGTGTTCACACACAGTCTTGGAATTATCCTTCATTTGAGGCTGATCTTAAAACACCTTCAGCGTAACCTTTCCAAAGGCGTACGATATGATGTTATCGGACTTGGCCAAGCAAGGGAGGGTTTCAGCGTTTAGTATTAAAATTACTCCACGTCTGTCCTCCTCGGCCTCGCCGAACCCCCCATCTTCCAATTACTGGTTGGAAGTGAGGGATTAAAGTCCTTTAACAATTTTATCGCTGAGTCAGCAATATCTGGGAATGCCGGAATCCAGGCATACGCTCGTGGACGGAATGGAATGTCGCTCTTGTTAACAAGATCGATTTTCGCTCCCGGCCACGGCTCTCCCATTCTACTTACAAAGGCCACCAGAGTATCCTTGTTTTCAAGGACACCTTTTGCTAACTTGAGGGAGGATTTTGTTGCTCGGTCAATTTTGAATAGTCTTGAGTGCCCAAATTTCGTACTATTCGAAGGCATAATCTTTTTTGATTATGCCTAACTTTTTATGGTCGGACATGCCTATTCAGAGCCGGCTTGGCCAAGCTCGAGCTGCTACGTGCAGCGACCGTTTGCCCGGTGTCCGCGGCAGTTTCCGTCTGAACGAGTTGGTTGCGTAAAACCGGTCCTCTGTCCTTCCGCGCTAGAAAGCGCTGTCAGTCCATCGGTTCCGTTCTTGTTTTGTATTGCATTTTTGTTTTTTGTATGGTATAGATTTCTCATTTTGGTCCCACTATTAGCCCCCGATAACGTGGTGAGGGCGTCGTGTACTTGCTGAGGTGCCCAGGTATCAGCAAGGGTCCGTTATAAAACAGTCTTTTAACCCTGACTGCAAAAATCCTATGGGCACAGGTCGCATGACACCCCGGTTTAGGGTTGGATAACCTTTGGTCAACAGACTTTTAAGGTCGGTTGTCTTATCCCGATTTGGTTTTAACAGCATATCAAAATATACATAGCGCTCCTTTATTACAACGTAGTCAGTCATATATCAAAAAAACCCGTTCGTCAAAAATTTAATTTCGAATGGAAAAATTAAAAAGTATCTCCTCAAGAGGTGAGTAAACAAGATATTTGTATGCAATTTTCACACAAAATGAACGATACGATGAATAATTCTGCATTCTTAACTCAAAAATATATGAAAAATATATATGACTACGTTGCAATAAAGGAGCAATATGTATGTATGTATGCATATATATACTAGGGTTTCGAATACGTCGAATATTGAAAATTTTTAAAAACCCGAGAAAATCGGTTAAATGGTTTTTTGCGAGAAAATTATACAAAAGTTTTGGTTTTAATTTGCTTTATTAAAAAAAGACAACAGTTCATGTAAATTCTATAAAATAATCACCCTTATTCCAGTTGGCGACATCAACGTCACGTTAGCACAATATCCAAAAATTGGTACTGACAGTCTATTTCTGTTCTCTGGGGTCTATAAAATAAAATGAGCCGGTCTGAAGTAGTTAGTTGTTTTCGAAAACGTGTAGCCCCAATTTTTTGGTATTGTGTTGACGTGACGTCGATGTCGCCAACTAGAATAAGGGTGAATATAAAAATTAAAGGTTAAACATAAAAATTAACTTCATATCGTCACCTTAAATGCAACGGACGCACATTGGTTGAGGTTCATATAAGGAGCGGCTAAAAATAGAAGAAGTTGTCGAAGGACAATGAAACTTGGCACATGGGCATGTTTTGTTTGATTCAGGAAAAAAATGGAAAAATAAAAATGATCCACCCAATTTTACGCCCACCTCCCATACAAAGTGAAAATTAAATTTTGACCTACGGCATTGGTTTTTGGCACACAGCGTTTTTAAACACTCAGAATCATTGAATTTTAAAAATATCCGCCCACTTTTACGCCTACTTCCCATAAAAGTTGTATTGAAAAAGTGGCATAACTCCCTTGACTTTTAATGCATCAACTCAATTTTCAGAAAAAAAATATAATTGTAGGATGGGCTCCTAAAAAAATATATACCTGATCCGCCCACTTTTACGCCCATCTCCCATAGAAAAAACAAATATAAAAAACATGAATAAGTAATTTAAGCATAGTCTTTTAATAATTTTTTAAACATTATCGCACTCCAATTTTTTGATTTGCAGCTTTGAGAGAAATCTATTTATAAATGGGTCTGAAGACAATGATGTAATCTATAGGCTCTATAGTCTTTATTCCTCGCTTCCTCGGACAGCATACCTGATACAAATAATCAATTAAAATGTAAAAAATAAAAATTAAATCATTGAATTAGGGGCTCTAGATAGAGACAACCTATTGGCAGAAAAGCTTCTGCTATAATTTTGCTACCATGCACCAGAGTCTTATGCACAGTTACGGGCATGTAGTACCAGCCATAGAGATCAACAAACAATTTGGCAGTATCCATGCAATATACATATGTATATGAAATTTGTTAGTGTCGATCGCTGCATTACAATTTATTGCGACCAAAACAATTTTAAATCTATGTATTAACTCTGCAGTTTTGGCTGAATTTTCGAAAAACCTTCCTGCCGTATTGCCATCGTTTGTTGTGCCCATACCTTGCTTCACTACGTCCACATTTATGCCCAGTGTCAACTTTAATCTCTACTGAATTTCAGCTTTATTTGCCGCCATTTCAATTTTCGTGTAACTATCTGTTCTCCATTTTAAACAGTAAAGAATTATGGCAACAACAAGCATGAACGAAAATTCATGTTTTGGAAAAGAGCATGTAGGAGCAGCTGATTTTTTGTTTAACTTTTAGTTGAGACTTCAAACTAAAATTTGACATCTTTCGTTAAACAGCGCTCCACAGCGATACATAGATGCAGTCCACCGAAGTTGATGAACTTTGAAATTTTAATGTTGTTTATATTTTGTTCTACGAAATTTTTTATATGGCACTTTTTCCAACTTTTTTAATGAAAATCTCATCTATGAAAATTGTCATTTACGAAAATATACAACAGTCAAATGATAAGTTTACTGTGATTGTACCAAAGATTCGAGCGTGTCTGTCCAAACAAATAATAAATATATGTATAATATTACGGAATCATAATATTCAGATATCTAACAACAAAATACCAAAAAATTATCCAAATCGGCGAACATGAAACGAGTGAATTTCGGACACTTCAATCTATGTGGGACGTAACAATTACATTCAAAATAGAGTTTTTGACTGATTATCTTGTCAAACTACATACATGTTTACGGACTCTTACGATCGAAAACGACCCCTATATTAAAGAAATTTAAACGAGAGAAATACAAGTGCATGTATATTTCAGTTAAAAAATGTGGAACTACATCAGTGTTGGCAGTACATTTTTCGAAAAATAACTAAACATTTAAAAAAAATCCAATTTTTTCCTAAACGTTGAAAAAATTTCAGCTACAAAAATCCTTACGCATTATTGTCATTAAAATGGAAAAAACATTAGTTATAAAAAATAAATTTTATTCGAATATGTAAGTATGTATATTAAAGCTTTGTCGAAAAACAATTGCAAAACTAAAAAAAATAAAAGGACGTATGTCATATACATTTTATAGTAGTACCTTCCTTATTGTCGTTAAGGAGTTACATTTTCCTGTCATGACGTTGGGTCCATCGGAGCAAAGACCACGTATGTGAGGAAATGGAATTGAATATTATGAAAGGCATTCTTTGAACATTTTATAGAGTGCATCCGCCGTACAGTCTGTTCCAACAGGAAGCATATCGAACATACTACTTTCAGCTCCTTTTCTTCATCCAAATAAATTTAAGAAGGACACATCGTTTTGGAAGACGAAATATCTGTGCTCTCGTCTACAACGAGAGGAAATTCATATTTTTGTAGTTTTATTATTAGTGTAGATTTTCCTTCCTCTGCTAAAACGTTTTGTATTATTTTAGTGCACTTTGTTCTTTCCAATTTCCTCTTTTTTATAATGGAACAATCTGGGACTAATTCTTTTAAAAGCGGAACTATGTAGTGATCTGCAAAAAAAAGTCTTATGCGCATTTCAAAATTTTATACTGGATATTTTTCTATTAATCGTTTAAAAAAAGAGTCCAAACAAACAAAGACTTCAAATTACCAATACCTGAAACATTTTTTTTCCAAATTTGAAATCTTGCCACATGCCTTGCATTTACATTTAAATGGGTCATCTTTTAATTCCGTTAACCATGCTTTAAATTCAGATATTTGCAACCACTCCGGACGGAGCTTTTGCTTCCTATATATGCTTTGGTTGCCTTCGTAGTTAAAAGATTCTGACGACATCCTAAAAACCAAAGCACTAACGTTTCTTAAAAAAACGATATTTTGCAGACAAATGCAAATGTTCCCAATTTCCAATGCAATTTTACTTACTGATTCGAGAAGATCCTGTTTCAATAAACTCGGTAAATATTTTGTTTTTTTTATTTCCGTATTTTTTTATGAATCTTAATCAATATAATAATATTTTTTTCTTTGTACAATATGAAAAAAATCTCTTGACAATTAATATGTTGTTTGAATACTTAGTTACACATAACAAAGCAAAAAAATCTCTTCCCGGCTAGAAGTGGATTCCACTTCCCAAATATTTTCTAATTGAAATTTTCAGTATATTTACCAAAGCTTTTTGCTTTTATTTATTTTATATTCATAACTTGGTATTTTACTACTGTTTTCAATAAAAATTCCCATAAGAAATGTTTCTTTCATTCTATAACAACAATGAGTTAATCTTCAAAAGCACTTCAATTAATTGCCTTTTCGATAAAATGGAAACAAAATTTGATTTAAGAATTTAATTTGATATCAAGCTCCAAAATGTAATTAGAAAAGAAACGAAAAACTTAAAAACAACGCGAAAATAGCGCATATTCTGAAAATTGCAATTGCAATATTGGAAATAAGCTCCAAATTTTAAATGAAAAAAAAATTAATTAACTGCCTGCTTTTGGAAAATGAAAACAAAATTGTGTGTGAGAATTTATATTAAAAACAAAAAAATTTTCGTATTTTCATGATGATTTATTTCACCATGCGTATTTTATTGTTGTTTTCAAAATTATTGTAGAAAAATTTTACTATTTAAATATAAAATAATTAATATAAAACAGCGGAATTATTAATTTGTTCTCTGATTGAAATGTATGCAGTGAGAAATGTGTCGTGCAACTGCTAGTAGTTGTTTAGTGTACATAATTAATATTAAAAGCCTAGATGAAATATTTTAATAGTGTGTGTGTGTGGGTGTGTTTTTACATGTATGCGATTGTTCAGCGAAAGTGCTTATTGAAAATTGCTGTAGAAAAATGCAGAAGCCAAGAAAAATATGTGACATAAACAATTTTAATTTTAAAATAATAATTTACCTGTTAATAAAACAAAGTTTTTAAGAAATTAGAGTTAAAAATTTCTTGTGGCAGAAAATGGATCAAAACAAACCAAGAAAAATTTTTGTTTAGATTTTTTCGTGTGACAGAGTTAGCAAAACCAACAACAATAGCATGCCGTCTCGTTTCACCTCTGGTTTTCTTTGCCGTAGACATTAAAAAAAAGATATTCATATATTATATTTCTTTTGTGGTGGGAGTGATCTTTGGAACAGATTTGTTTAATATTGCTATTAAAAGTTTGTTTAGCCAACCAATAACATTTCGTCCATTAATGTTCAAAGTATTTACAAAAAGTGTTTTACATACTCGAATTTTACTATCTTCCACTTTGAGGTAGTATTTTAAGGTCCGACATCTTCTGGACTCGTTGTTCGGGGTCTTTTATTCGGAACAACTTCAAGCAATGTGTTTACATAAATCCGTTTTTTTCTCTCCAAGTCATACACCAAAATTCTCTAAATATTTGTTTTCTTATTTCATCACTGACCTTTGCACAGTTCATGGTATTTTTTTAACAATTGCATCTTTCCTTCAATGTACGAGGTTCTTTCATATAACTTCATATAAATTTTCTTTTTTCTCTACGTTTTTTATTTCTGGCCGCAAATCAAGAAGAATCTTGAGCACCATATGGTATAAGTGCTATTGCTCCATCGTCTGGTTCAATATCAAAACCTTCGTGGTCGCTGCAATTGGTA
Organism: Gymnocheta viridis; assembly: GCA_956483585.1. Taxonomy (NCBI): domain Eukaryota; kingdom Metazoa; phylum Arthropoda; class Insecta; order Diptera; family Tachinidae; genus Gymnocheta; species Gymnocheta viridis. The sequence goes on along the minus strand of OY101442.1, from coordinate 49,744,714 downwards.
CTAGCGGTATTCATAATAGATTCTTAAAAGTTAAAAATGTAATATTGTTTTATAAAAGCAAGACTGAATATTTTCTTCAATTTTTTATTTATTTCAAATAACTAAATAATTAGTTATGTATTTAGTTTTTAACATACCTTTGCCCAAGTTTATTGTACTGAAAAAATTTTACGTCATATTTTTAATTTTTTCTGCACTAATCACATTTTCAAAATATATAGCAAGTAATAAACGAAACACAGTTGTACACAATCAAAATATTTTACAAATAGATAAGCCATTTCAAAACCGATCGGATTCAGTATATACGAACATAGCGCAGGAGTGCTCCTATTGATCCCATATTTCAACGATTGAAATTTTTTTATTTCCTATTCGATTCCAAACATTTTGTATGTAAGTCCTTATAGCCCTTATAAGGTTTAAAAAAATGGAAAATATATAATTTGTAATTTGTGTTGCGAATTCACGGTTCAGGTAAACCAACAAATCGACCATAAAAAAAGTTAACTGATGCTTTGGCACCTTGTTTAAATGAACGGAATCCAAATAGTTTTCCATCTAACGCACAAGTTAATTAAAAATAATAACTTTAAAATTTTACCTGAACATAATTTTTTTTGGTATGTTTGCTGTTTTATGGAATTATATATAACTTTTGCATGTCACTGCACTAAAGTAAGTAAAAATTATATAATGGTAACTTTGCTTTCTGTAAATGATGTATTTCGAGTTGTATTATCATACTGCAACAAAACATGCATTTTGGAAATCAATCCAACATTTAAATCTATGACAACTTACTTTGGCTCTGAGGAGATGGGGTTGCCTTTCCTAGAAGAAATAGATAGCGTGCACAGGAAAGGATTTCCTGGATTGAATGGGGGGAGAGAACCAACGCTAGGGAGATGTAGATGTGTAGAGTGGGGGATACTTACATTCCTTTGGTAGCCTGTCAAATGCATTATACTTAGGGTAGATTTGATGCTGTAGTTGACCAATAGGCAGTCTTTTATTTTCGGTTAGCCAAGAGAGACCACGATGTATGGTTTTTTTAAGTTTAGTTTTAAATTCAAAATATAAGTTCAAAAAGTTAAGTAATTCAAAATTCAAGGGTTACTTTAAGTGCAAAATTTAAGTTTAATTTTAAGTTTAATTTTATGCGCCAAATGTTGTGTTGCTTTGAGAGCTGAATGATCAAGAATAATAAAACGTTAAATGTATTAGTCCCTTGTAGGTTGACTTTGGAATTCTTCACTATGGTGAGTTTATCTTCTGGAAAGTGTTGCCTATTGGTGTTTTAGATCTGGAAAGTGATGCCTACTGAACTGCTTCTATCGCTTTAAACATCCTGCGGCCTCTTGACATATATGATGATACATATATGGTCAATGTTAAAGTTGTTTGGCAAAATGTTCAAGAGCCCTGACGGCTCCCAACAAGATGCGCTTTGAGCTTGATTCTGGAACATTTTGCGATCGATTTTTTCGGGACACTTCGTGGGTGGGGTACGGGGGTGATGTTGGACGGTGAACTGATCCCAAGCGGTCCTGAACTCGGCGTGAGTGGGATCTAGAGTTACGGCGGCGGACGCGTGACCCCCCTGGCGTCGTGATGGACGAGACGGGGCAGTGACCTTGGCTGGTTGATGCAATGGGGTGCGATGCGCCCATCCGTATTTTTGGCACACGTCAGCTGAGATGCAGTCGTCTGTACTGTGGGTTCTGGCTAAACAATTTTTGCAGTAGCCGTGGACTCGGACCTGATGTCTACGGGTTTCCACCTCCATATTCAGGAACGCTTTGCATTGCCGCAGTGGATGGAACTTGGAACACACCAAACACCGGTGTATGGCTGGGTTCCTGCAAGCCCTGTAGGATAGAAAATTTGCATTAGGGATAACGATTTGGTTATGAAATAAGTATTAGTGTAGAAAACATTGCTGACTGCAAATATTCCAAATTCTTTTTTGTTTTAAGTCATAACTGAGCACGACATAGTTGTTGCAATTAAGTCAATTCAACGGGGCATGATATGATCCCAATTAGGTTTATAAAGATAATTTATCCACTAATATCAACAATATTACTTCATCTTATTAATTCCATTTTAACAACATCTAAAATTCCCTGTGCAATGGAAGATGGGCTGGGTTATTCCCATTCCTAAAAACGGCAGGTATGATATTAATAATCTTTGACCAATAAACATATATTTCAAAAATCGTTGAAAACTTGTTGAATTATCAAATATTGTCTCATACGAGATTGCTAATGAGTCCTAACGAATATTCTTTTCGCCGTAATCATAGTACGGCATCGCTACTACTGTCCCTGTGTGTGTAAATGTGTAATGGTTTCGTTGGATCTTACTAAAGCGTTTGATCGAGTAGACCATGTTTTTCTTGTTAGAAAACTTTATAGCAAATTTAATTTTTTGGCTTCTGCATGTAAGCTAATTTATTCCTACTTATACGGGAGATCTCAATTCGTTTCACTTGGTAAATTTAAATCTACTGTAGGTAATGTTTCGTCTGGAGTTCCTCAAGACTCTGCCATGGGACCTCTGCTATTCCAATTATATTTAAATGATTTTATCTCACACATTAGTAATACTTTTTGTGAAATATATGTGTTTGCTGATGACATTATTTTATGTATGTACATATGTACATACATATGTATATAAAGTCAGTAACAGTCAATACAACGGATTACAAACATGTCTTAATAACCATTTGGAATTGATATCCGACTGGATTCTGCTAAATCGCCTTGAAATAAATCCAGATAAAACGAGTGCTATTTATTTTGGTAATTCTAATTCTTCTTATCATCTTCCTCAGTTGTATATTAATGCGAAAATAATTCAATATGTAAGTGAGCTCAAGTGTCTTGGTTTTATTTATTGACTCCAGTCTTAAGTTTGTCTACCATATTAATGCGGTCACCAAAAAAATGTTTAATATTTATAAGAATATACTCATTAAAGGCATATACGTATATACGCGTACACCTTGTCATGTTAGGAAGCGACTAGCGCACTTGTTATTAATGTCGCAGTTTAATTACTGTATTGAAGTTTATACTGGAATCTTATTGGGTAATTTGCACCGTATTGAGGGTATATTAAGGAAAATTGTTAGATATGTTTTTAATATTCGATTACGAGAACATCATCTTCTCTCTTGTAGTCTAACTGAATTTCTCGGCGTCAATTTCGAAAAAGACATTAAGTTACGACTCCTACTTCAATTTTATAAAGTGATGAGAAGCGGTCAGTCTCTTTATTTTTCGTTTATCACCTCGACTCGCAGTATTCATATTTATGTATATATATATATAGTTTTCACTCTTACTCACATCAACCTGAAATATCTAGAAATACTGTATTTTCCACTGGTACTTTTCTCCTTTTAATCTCTGGTCATAGGTTTTTTAATTTTTTTCTTTTTATTTCAAATACTTCTTGGTAATGTTTATATGGCTGAGGGGCCAATTATTTCAGTATGATAATAAATATTAACTGTTCAATAGAATAGTACATCTAAATAATGAATAGACATTTTTTTCATCTAACCGTACGGGTGGGCTTCTTATGTACAGGAATAAAAAAATTAAATAGGCTATTTCTGATTTAAGAAAGCATTCTATGAGAAAGAACATTGGTTTCGCCTTATATCCTTCATTTCATTTCATCTGTTATTTTAATGGTAAACTGCAGTACAACAAGATCTAATCTTATTTAATAATACTGTTTATATAGTGACACAATTGTAGATAAATTCTCATAATCATATAATTATAAAATTTAATGTTAAATTTTTGAAAAGAAACAATTAAAAAAAAACTTAAAAGTAGTTTACAAAAGCGCAATTAGGAAATGATTAAAATTTATAATCTTGCAATATCATGGTTAAAAAAAGACGAGTGGCACTAGAGTTGTGCATTTCAGCTATTTTGAGTGAGCGCTTTTTTCAGCTCAGCTCACTTTACTGAACTAGGACGCCCTTTTAGTTCACTTAGTTCAGTATATAAAGATAAAAAAGTGAGCTATAAGAAATTAGTATATCTGACATTTGTAATGAAAAGGAGCAAAAGGATTATGTACAAACAAGGTCAACAAGTAAACAAAATTACTACATAAATATTGTCTCGTTGAAAAATTAATTAATTAATTAGTATTAAAATAAACTATACTTATTGTTTTCTGTAAAAAATTAAATAAAACAATTAAAATGAGTTTATCTGATACAGATATATAGATATATTTATATGACAATATGACAGAAAGGTTAACTACCCAGCGGCAAAACTCAAAAGACCTTTTTCAGTCCTTATTAAAGCCCTTTTTTGTTTCAAATTCCATTCTTAAGTTATTGCTTAAGAAAGCCTTATAGAGGTCCTCGAGTCTTCCGTACATTGCCTTCTATGAGAAGGGAAACGGGATGGAGTAAAATCTTTTGTTTTGCTTTTGCCAAAGCAAAAAAATTTAGATCCCGAAATGGCCTTTATTTAACAATCATTCTATGGAAGGCCTTTCAGAATCTGCCGAGAGAAATGAGAGTGGTAGACCTACCCCGCAATGACAATGTGTGTAAAAAAGATATGAGTATGGAATGGAGCGAGCAGGCCTTCTTCATCCAAAAGAATGAGTACCGAAGCCTTTTAGCAGGCCTCTTTAGCCCGCCCTTCGTTTTCCCGCTGCGCATGAGTTTTTCTATCAACTCATGTCTCTTAGAACTGCCAAAGACCATACCAAAGGAAATATTCCACAAATATGCGGAATACATCAGGCATTATGTTACAAAATTTAATTTGTCTGTAGTGAGAGTGAACGAAAAAGAGAAATGAAATTAAAACAAACATGAACGGAAAATAAATATGAATGTAAAGCAATAGCTTAAAAACGTACGAATTGTCTGTTTGTTTGTGTATATAATTTTTTGTCAACCACGATTGCTCGTAAGTACGCCATTTTGTGTTATCCTACATGTAAAAATCTGTTCTGGCAATACTGTATGTTAATGAAATCAATAGCATACTTTAGGGGTTATCATACGCTAGGCGAATTCAAATACTTAAAAAACAAAAGACATAAGAAACAAACTTAGTGTTAGGTTTTATTTTCATTACGGAATTTCTTGATTCGGTTGAGGCGCTCAAAGCCCGCGATAAAAGAAAAAAACATAATTAATAAAAAATATAAAAGTCACATAGAAACAATTACAAGTACAGTTTAGTTATCTGTAGTATGTCAAAATTGCAGAGTTGAAGTGCTTTGCATTGCTTAGTGGCTGGATATTAGGAGGGACTTCATTCCAGAATCGAATAGCATTCACACAAAAGTGTCGTTCAGACATGAGATTGCGATACAGAATATAATTTATTTTATAACCTCTGTTCGATATTGGAAATTTAATCCTCCTGATAAAGATAATCAGGCTGTTTAGTGTAAATAACTTTGTGTAAATAGAGAAGGGTGCGGTATTTTAGCAGATTTCCAAAAGATACGTTGTAGATTTGATAAGAAAAATCAGATATTCTGCTAAATCTCTTGAGTCCATAGATATATCTTGCAATGTTGTTGAATGTAATATTGAACTTGTTTTTGCTTATCGAATCACAACAAGAAAAAAGTTCACACCCCTAAAGTAGAGTGGGTAATAAATATGTTTTAGCAAGCAGCATGCGAATATTAAGTGGTGTGAAACACTGTGTCGCCCAGAGATTTCTTATCATAGCATAGATTTTTCCGCATATGGCATTTACATGATTTGACCAGTTTAGGTTTAGGAATGTCCTATGAGTATACATGGCATACTGGTTTGTAGGTAATTTGCCTTACTGATTATCATTGCTTTTGATTTATCGGCATTGAGGCAAAGACCATTCACTGTACCCCATTTGAATATATTATTAAGATCTAAGTTTAATTTTTTTATACAGTCGTTTGTATTGGAAGGCAAGCAGCTGATGACATGTACATATATCCCGCAGTGGTTTACCTTAGACGGCAAGTCATTAGAGTAAATTGTGTATAACAGAAGACCCAAATTTGAGCCTTGTGGTACACCTCTTTTCATAAAGCAGCTATTTGATTTCTTATTTCCGTAGTATACCATTTGACTTCTACCACGTAAATATGATGAAATAAGTTTAACGGTATATGAGAAATGAAAAATGTGTGGCAGTTTTTGGCAGAGAATCGTGTGTTCAACGGTGTAAAACGCTTTAGAATGGTCAAGCAAACCCAATAATGATATCATATCCTTGTCCATTTTTGAACGTACACAGCTGTGTTGGGGTCTGAAGCCTGTTTGTTTTTCCGTTATTTAATTGTATGAATCAATTTTTCAACAGCTTTTGATAAGTAGGAAAGTATAGCAATTGGACGATAGCTTTTATCTGGCTTTGGAATAGGTACAACTTTAGCACACTTCCACCTCGACGGGTGTTAAATACGGGAGAATATAAACTATTATTAACCTAATAAATTTAGGATGGACACCGTCAACTCCAACAGAATCTGATTTTATGCTTTGTATAGATTTAATTAATGACGTCTTCTTGAGTAACATTAGAAAATTCAAAACGTGTTAAATGTTCGTCATTCGCAGCGCTGGCAGTGCAGAAGTTATCGGCGGAGTCATAATACTTAAGGTCAGCTTTTGTCATTGGTATACATATTTGAAAATTTAGAGTTTAATTTATATACATGTGTACATCGATTACTTTATTAGTATTAATGGCATAATCAACTATACCAAGCGAGCGTATTTCTCTCGATTTCCTTTTGGAGCAGACAGCTATCTGAAACTTTTCTTTGTAATATGTACACTTAGCAGCTCTTATTTTTAAGTAACCTTTCTCCGACAATCCTTAAAAATATGGTAAAGTTCACTGGTTCTAAATCGTTTCCATCTCGCGTATGCATTATTTCTTTCATTGATTAAGGCAATAATTTCACTTGAGAACAATAGTTTGCGGCATCCTTTAAAGATCTCAATAAACAAGTATTCCATAGCCTGAAAACCAGGTTCATCACTTTTGTCATTCGCAGTTTGATTGCAACTCCTCCAGCATTTGAAAGCCTGTCTGAACGAAATAGACGATAGATTATTTCTAAACGAACACTGACTCGAATGAAAAAGTAAATATGTATTTTCATACAAAACCCGATTTCTGTTCTACAAATGTGTTGTTAACATTGAGAATGAAATTTTAAAATCAGTCTCCTGTTGTTTTGATTTTGCAACAAAATGTTTGACTTCATTAAAAATAAGTATGTATGTATAATTGAAAAATTACTTGGAAAAAGCTTTCCAACAATTTCAATTCGCTTGGGCCTCTCACCCGTACTATTAGAGAATAGGAAAATGTTAGTACGTTTGTTTGTATGCTACAGAAGAACATTTTATCTATGTATGTTTTTATCGGATAGACTTTTATCAAGTCTCAAATCCCAAAATTTTAGGTCCATCAGAGAAGATTAAGGCGTGTCGCACGCCCACCGAAGTTTGAGAAAATCCTTAATTTTCGGCCAAAATTTGAAAAATTAAATTATACTTTAATAAATATTTATTTCTTTATTCATATGAAATATTTTTGGTTTGGCAATGGATTTTAGACATAACTTGCATAAACATATCGTCACCCAAAAAGCAAAACGCCCGAACTAACGAAAACATCAATATTGATTTTTTTACTTATTCATAAAGAAAACTCGTTATTAATGTTTAATTTTATTTTATTAATATTATAATTTTGTTTAATTTTTGAGAAAGTTTTTATTATAGTTTGTTGTTGGTTTTTTAATACATCGGGGATATTTGCGTCTATAATCTTGGACAACTTGTAATACATATTGTTTTTGCTCTTAATTTTTTGTCAGTACGGAATTATATGCTTCCGTTAGCTTGAGTCCCCTTTCCGCAGTGTCGTTGACTACCCTTAATTGCCCAATAATTTGTTTGACTTTAATAAAAGAAGCAATCCCGTCCCAATCTTTAGAATTTGATTTTAAGAACTCTTGATCTATAAAGAATCTTTCGAAAAAAAGTTTTGTTTCCATGGACAAAAATTTTTCAATTCTATTGTTGAAATATTTTGATTAGCAATAATGGGTCGCTTTATATTTTGACCAATGTCACCAACATTCTTAAATGCTTCAACCATTTTTGCTTTAGTGCTACTCGGTACTCTTGAATCAAAAAATGCTAGGGCAAAGTTTTCAGGATTCAAATACCACAAATGGTTTTGCATTTTTTGAATGGCAACTCGCGACAAGTCTTTGTCAATACTTTTAAAATAGTGTAAGTGTTGCAAGAACAAAAAATAATTATAGGGGGCATGAATAGGTAAGTTACATGAAAACCAAGCGTCGGCGTACATTGTTGCTATAAAAATGCAAATTTTTCGCAAGTCATTTTCTTCTTGTTTCGACAATTTAAACTCTTCGCGAAACAAAAACACTTTTAGCTTTTGACATCCACCTAGCGTGACGTACTGCAGCCGGTGCTCGAAACATTACGGTATTGGGGTCTTTTTGATGCTCCCCCTAAAAATATTAAAGTGAGTTCTAGAAGTTCCTTATAATCGTCTCTTGGCTGTTTTTTTGTGACTGCAGGAATTTTTTAAAAGATGGAATGCTGTTTTGTCCTCATTCCCAGAACGAAAGTCTTGTAAATTAAATTTTAGCCATGCAGTCTTAAATTTTTCGAAAATGGCAATATTCGGACTTCCTTTTTTATAATAATTTTTCTTCAAAAACACTTCTCAAAATAATTTCATAAATTTTTAATGATAGCACATGTTCCATTAACACGACCGGTATTGACGGCTGTTCCGTTCTTGAATGGCATTGCAAACCGATAATGCTTGTTGTTTTCCGGTTACCTTTCTTAGGAAGGAACTTGAAGCAACTGCCCATTGCATCTGCTTGAAATAATTATAGGCAGCCTGTCAATTTTATTGTTTCCAGTAAAAGCGCGTAATAGCTTTCTATCCCAATGCAAGCATAGAGCATCTAGTTTCAACTGTTGCAATATGAATATGCACTGCTATTCTGTCGCAAATTTTTTTACAAGCCTTGTTAAAGTTAAGGTACGGTCACATTGGGGAAACATTTTACGAAAAACGAGAAATATTTCTTTGCTGTAGTGTGACCATAAAATATTTTTGAGGGGCAAACGGAAAAATAGCTGATTTTTACAAACAAAATTATTTGCTTTCAAAGAAAAATGTCTCCAATGTGAACAAAGTGTGACCACCTAGTGCCAAATATTTTCTTCTTTTTTGTCAAATAATTATTTGTTCATATAAAGTTTTTGTAAGAACAAACAGTATAAAACAACAGTGTTTTAAGAAAAAAAATCAATGAACTCTAAATGGAATCACATCATATTTATTTCCGTAGTAATCACACTAAGAATAGAATTTTTATTTCCATTTAATACATAATTTCCATTTAACACATAATTTTTTAAACATAAAAGGATTACTATGTTTTTCAATACATAATAAAGAAATAAAGATTAAAAATTTAAAGTTAGTACAATTTTCATGCAGGTAAATAAAATGCTTTTGAAAATTTCGCTATTTTTAGTAAATCTGCTCTCCTGGCTACATTTTTGAGCGGCCGGGTAACATTTTAAAAGTCAGATTAATTGTATTAAATATATCTAATATAATTTATATAAAAAATATTAAAAACTTAATGGGCGTTATTATTTTTTAAGCGAATAACTTAGAATTTCGTTAAAAAAAATCCTCCATATTCGTCCAATGCTGGATATAGCTTAAAATTTCTACTGCAATCTTTTTTCTTGTCTAATCTTTTGAAATAATGAAAAAAAAAAATTTTGGTTTTGAAAAAATTTTGAGAAAAACGTCGAACAACAATCAAGTTCTACTTTTTGTCAAAATTTAGCCATTCAAAAACATAACTTTGATTTTTCCCACGATTAATTTTTTGCTAATTGGAGCCACTGTGCTCCATATTTTTTTGTTTCGTCATATCCAAAGAGTATATATCTGAAAGAAGTGTGACAGAAATTACATAGTTTTTGTTCTTCCTCGTCGAATGTTTTGTCAAATATTTGATCAAATGTTTTGTATCGGAAAAAATTAATTTAAAAGTGACCACAGGGAAAAAATATTTTCTCATGTTTGCACTTAAGGTTATTTGAAAGCTGTTTGACAAATAAACAGTGGCAAAAAAATGTGCGTAGTGTGACCAGAAAACAAATTGTGTACTGATTTAAAAACATTTTGGTTAAACATAAAACATATTTGAATGAAATGTTTCCCCAATGTGACCGTACCTTAAGAGTTGGGAGTGCAGATTATCAGATTAACCGCACACATATACACTCAAGCATACATTCATATATCTACATACTTACAGACATATGTATGTATTTCCTTATGAAAATCTAAAGAACACTGCTTGTGAAACAAATGGGCAATTTAAGAACATGTTAATATGAATTATAGGGCTTTTTTCGATAGTTTGTAGTTTATTTTTTAAATACGGTACAAACTACTGTCCGAATTTGTGGATCGTCCGGGCTACAGTTAAAATAAAATTTTTAACGCAATACATAAATGTACATATATATAATTTATTTTTATTACCGAAAAGAAAAATAAGAATTCATTTGTACATAATTTATTTACAGAAAACATAAAGTGACAAAAAATTTTCATTTTAAAAAATAAGGATTTTTATGTAATTTGTCAGCTCTATTTTTAAATTCTTTTAAAAATAAAAATATCCTTGCATGTGGCTTTGGTTTGTTCAGCCCATAAAATAGCTTTTGAAAACAGTTCGCCACGAAAATTTTACTGAGAAAAAAGAACACTTGTACAGACTATAGAGAAAAAATGTCTAAGCTGTCCGAAAAATTTAAATGTCCGGATTACTTGATAGTCCGGATTATGGAGGTTGTACAGTATACGATTTACAGAACAGTCGTTGAGGGCTATGTTGTTACCAACCCCACGGACAATAACTCTTTGAAGCATGGTGAAATAAACAGGCGGCATTACTACGCCATATGGTAAGTTTTTGCTCTAGCACATGATCAAATAGTACAGGTCTGTTTATAACTACAACAATTCCACAATAAAAGAAAACAAAAAGAAAGTATGATGTCAAAAACAGCTGACTACAAAATAAAGAAATTGTATTTTTTGACCTCCACAGTACTAAATTAAAATCTTTGTAATTTTTTCTTTATTATGTTATATTATCGAAACAATCCAAATGGTTATATCTGATACTAAACGTTAATCTTAATCTCTTTTTTACATCAAGATAATAGTCACCCGTGATCATTACTTTTGAAAATTCTTTTTATTAGGAAAGTAATGTTGGAACAATTATCCATCAGACTAGCAGAACAGATCAGTACTGATTTAACGTCGCTACATCACCTCATCAGCGTTATTTGAATTTACCACTTTTGACGGTGGATTCTAATGACTAGAAATATCAACTACATATATAATCGCATTATTTAACAAATTAGAATACGAAAACTGCTTCTATTCATTTGTACAAGCTAAATCAACTTCGGTTAGAATTCCCATATCTGATGATTGATTATTCCATATTTCATTTCAGTTTTTCATTTACGCGTGTTGACTTGGTTTTTGTCTTTTGTAGTTGAGTAAACATGGAGTTTAACGGTTGTCATTGTTTTAAATATAAATGTTTGCGCGTAATTAGTTGAACTGTATGTATTTATGTTGAAAGGAAATGTTTGGATCAAGTACAAATTTGACTTAACACATTTATTTTTTAATTAAAATTTATTTTTTGATTAAAATATTTTTATTAAGAAAGTATTATTGAAACAATTTATTCATCAGACAAGCAAAATGGACCAGTAATAACAATATTTTTTTTTATAATTTAAAATTTTTTCGTGAGTATTTCGTGAGCTTGACTTTTCGTTATTATGGCCAACTTTTTTTCCACTCACGTGATGGTGTATGAACGGGAGCCAAAAATATATGGTCGTGTGTGAGTAAATTTTTTTTATCGTGAGATTGCATGAGCGTGAGTGAAATGTCACTCGTATACTTTTTTAATTAATATTTCTACGTAAACGTAAACTAAAATTCTTTTTATTAAGAAAGTATTATTAAACCGTCTATTCATCAGACTAGCTGAATTGATCAGTGATAATATTTTTTTAATTATTTATTATTATTTTGTTTTTTTCGTGAATGTGAGTTTTGGTTGTGCGTAACTTTTTTTCCTACTCATGCAAGCATGCAAGGACGAAAGCCAAACATATAAGGTCGTGCATGAGTAAAATTTTTTATCACGAGCGTGAGTGAGAAATCACTCAAAATACCATCCAAGCTTTTGTTTCTTCAATTTGTGTTTATTTTTTTATTAAAATTTTCAATAATTTCTTATAGATACTTATACATTTGTGTTTGTTTTGAGAGTGCCACTACCTTCTATATGGACTGCAAATACTTTCAAAGTAATCCAAAGCGTCCAAAAAATTCAATGGTTTCTGTTAACTTATTTTATTTAATTTTTATTTACAATAATTTGTGACAAGAACTGAAGGCAGAATTAGCGGATCGCACCCGTACCGTACTGTATCAGCTGTTCGTCTATGTTATGGGAAAAACAATACAAAAGCTTACCGAATTTAAATGTACCGTAGTTGCAACGTACCAATCTGTATAAAATAGAAATTGCTAACGTTGTTACGTGATATTTGTAAGCCAGTGATGGGCTGTTTCTTTGGTACAAGTTAAGGGTATATTTCCGCTCTTTTTTTTGATACTTTTTGATAATAAAATTAGTGTACTTTTGACAAAACAACTTAAAATAATGTATATTTACATATATATGTACATACATATCGTCATATAAAATGCAAAATGGCCTATTTGTTTTTTTCAGGAGAGACAAAAAGCTTAATAAAAAGCAAACTAGTGTGATTAAAAAAACTATTTTTTATCTCTAGTGAAAATTTTGTTATAATGTAGATTGGCCCTTTTGTATTTGAGAACACGATATACATGCTTAGATGAATATAACAAACAAATACATATGTTATATAAATGTGATATGTACGTATATACATATAAAATAATTTAAATGGTATCAATTTTTTTTGTATGCACATAAAAACACTAATTTGTTGATTATATTTTATATTATAATTTTATAATATAAATGTGAAATAATAAATAACTTTTATGTACATACATACACAAAATAAAGTTCTGATATCATTTAAATATCTTAGGTACTTTTTCTGCACAAGTCACCAATTGAAAATTTTTAATACCCATCAGTGTGTTGTAAGCAGCTTTTCCTTTTTCCTGGCAATAACACAAACGTACGTTTTTAAATGTTCTATAAGTGGACTATCGTGCTAACAGTACGGTACGGTACGGCTACAGCAACGCTCGGCTAACGGGGCATTTAGACTTTACACAAACAAAAATTCCCTTTTTTTGTTGCATTGTTGTAGTTGTAGCCCTAATACTGCCACCTGTTTATTTCATCATGAAATACTTATTTTTAATAATATTAATATTTATTAAATTATGAGACTTAAATAAAAAAAAACATTTTTTCAAACTTTGGAGGGCGTGCAACACGCCTTAATCTAAACTGATTCGTCTGAAATTTTTTAGGATAGTTTTCCCCTAATACTCATCGATTTCGGGTATGAAAGGGTGAAAAAATCAGACAAAAAATCGATATAGCTAATAACCACCCTAATGTGGTATAGTAGCTTGTCTTGAAAACTAAAAACTAGAAGCAGACAAAAACAAGCTTGATGAATTGTAGATCTCAGAATATTAATAAATCATAATTCGAAGGTAATATAAACTTGACTATTCATGTGAATTACTTTTTTTTGGGCCTACTAAAAAATGTCTACCACCTTGAAAGCAACCCGTCCCTACAACAATTACTATTCTGAATGCTATTGCAATCGTATACATATGTAAATTGATATTACATGATAAATGATATTGATGTGTCTCTTTATTTTTAATCTGATAGCAAAAAGTTGGTTTGTGCTAAAGTATAATCTCATTCTTTCATCTCTGACCTACCTTGTGATTTTAAGCTTAAGGAAGCAATATAAAACATTCAGATGCACATTCTTTATAATTGAAAAAGATTTTATTTTGTATAAAAATTCGTGATGTATTCATTAAAACTAAAAAGTTTACTTATTGGTATTTGTTAATAAAAAAAGTTAGGAAAAATTGCAGATATGGTAGCAAACGGAAACGCATTTAATGTGCATATTTTATTTGTTAATTTTTATTTGGGAGTTTTTCGTGGCTCGTGTGTAATCATATCAATTCCAATTCCGAAATCTTGCTTCCACTTCAAACATTTTATCATATATGTATGTACATACGAGTATGTGCGTTCTATGTTAACATATTATATTATCATATTAATTAATATAGGCACATACATACATGCATACATACATACATATGTTTGTGTGGATATAAAGAAATCATTTTTAATATTCGTCACCTTCACCAACTTCACCTTCGGCTGAGTCGATGCCAACTTCTTCGTAATCCTTTTCCAATGCAGCCAAATCCTCACGAGCCTCAGAGAATTCACCCTCTTCCATGCCTTCACCAACATACCAATGCACAAAAGCACGTTTGGCATACATCAAATCGAATTTGTGATCCAACCGTGCCCATGCCTCTGCAATTGCTGTAGTGTTAGACAACATGCAAACGGCACGTTGAACTTTTGCCAAATCACCGCCCGGTACAGCGGTTGGTGGTTGGTAGTTGATGCCCACTTTGAAACCAGTTGGACACCAGTCGACAAACTGAATGGAACGCTTTGTTTTAATAGTAGCAATGGCTGCATTCACATCCTTTGGTACAACATCGCCGCGATACAACATACAGCATGCCATATATTTTCCATGGCGAGGATCACATTTAACCATCTGATTGGCTGGTTCGAAGCATGCATTTGTAATCTCGGCAACAGTTAATTGTTCGTGGTATGCCTTTTCAGCCGAAATAACTGGAGCATAAGTGGCCAATGGAAAATGAATACGGGGATATGGCACCAAATTTGTCTGGAACTCAGTCAAATCAACATTTAGGGCACCATCGAACCGCAACGATGCTGTAATCGAAGATACTATTTGACCAATTAAACGATTCAAATTAGTATATGAGGGACGCTCAATATCCATGTTTCGGCGACAGATGTCATAGATGGCTTCATTGTCTACCATAAAAGCACAATCCGAATGTTCAAGTGTTGTGTGGGTAGTTAAAATGGAATTGTATGGTTCAACAACAGCTGTCGATACCTTATAAGAAAAAGAATTTATTAAATTATTAATTAAACCACATTGATTAAATTGAAATTCAATTCATATGTGTAATATGTTATCAACTCATAATGATTAGAGCTTAACAATGTGTGGGCGTTCTTTTTTTTTTATAAAAAACTCAAATACAGAATACATATCGCTTATTTATTGAAACGTAGTCATATCTCAGAAAACGTAATTTTTGAGTTATGAATGCATAATTATTCGTCGCATCGCTCTTCATTTTGGGTAAAAAATTTATACAAATATCTTGTTTACTCACGGCTTGAGGGCGAACACTTTTTTATTTTTCCATTTAGGTGTGAGTAGATTAAAAATTTAAACACGTTTTCCGAAGAGCAAGATTTTTTTGAGATATGACTATGTTGCAATAAAGGAGCGATATGTGTGTATGTATTAGAGATGGGCATCACTCAGGTGATTAGCGTGAATCATTCATGATCATGAGCAGTTTTTTGTTCCAATCACGTCAGTGAGCGTCCATGAGTAGATTTTTTGCGTGATCGTTTAGTGAATTTTTCGATTTTGGAATTTTTTCATATTTTTAAAAGGTACGTGGTTTTCAATTCTGTCATGAAGACATAAAACGTTGTGCCGGTATGTTAATGTACTGATATGAATGAACGAGTCAAAGTAGCAGTATAAGTCCCAGTTTCGACTGGCGAACATTTGGAAGAAAAACATCTGTAATTCTTTTTCGTTTTTTCATTCGCATTCACACAGACGAACAAGACCTAGAAATTTTATGTTTTTGGAAAAAAGCTAAAGATCTTCCAATTCTGCGAGAATTGGCTAAACAAATACTGTGTGTACCATCCAGCTCAGCTACAAGCGAAGGAGTTTTTTCAACGCCAGAAAGAATACTTAAAGAGATGTGAAGCAGACCTCTCGGGAAAAATGTTGAAAAAATTTTATTTCTGCATATACATATGTATCTATTTATCTGTTAACGCTAAAGTACAAGATCCTACTTAATCTTAATATTTTATACAGATTGCTTATGAGTGTTATGATCCTGGAGGGTCCCGTGGGATTCGCAGGTATCATACGTCAATTGATTGATGAATGTAAACACTTTTATTTTTCTAATTCAAGACTTGTTTATTACTTTAAACTTAACAAAAGACTCTCCCTATTCTTTTCTTAAGCCTAGCTATTTATACTTAATAGTTAATGCAAACTTAAACAATTTAATATTGTGAAATATCAACATTGCACAATTTAATATTGTGCAATGTCAACACTTCACAATTTAGTTAGTAATAAAAAATATAAATGACCTAAATATAATTCATTAATACAATTTAGTTAGTAAGCAAACAAGAATGACCTAAATATAGTTCATTAATACAATTTAGTTAGTAAGCAATTTTATGAATATAAGAATAACACACAAATCAAAAACAAGAATGACCTAAATATAATTCATTAATACAATTTAGTTAGTAAGCAAATTTATGAATATAACTTAATTTAACAGCTTTTGATCCAATTGGCATTGCGCAATTTACCGACACAAACAGTTACACAATTAACAAATAGTGTAATCCACAGGTAGGAGGGTTGTTCAGTTCTGACTCACAACATCCCTCCCTCCTTGCTGGAAGAAAACATCTAGGTGTAGATGTTTTCTCAAT
The DNA here is from genome assembly GCA_956483585.1 of Gymnocheta viridis. NCBI lineage: Eukaryota > Metazoa > Arthropoda > Insecta > Diptera > Tachinidae > Gymnocheta > Gymnocheta viridis. Next base: position 49,727,698 of record OY101442.1, on the reverse strand, counting down.
GTTTGGTATGCCTTGGGTCAGAAGATGTTTATTCTAAATCCTAAATGTAGTTGGTTTATTCTGAGTTTAAATCTATTGGAGCTTGTTGCTGTTGTTGTAGTTGTTGGTATTGATGCTGGTACGTGTATTTGGATACTTCAAACTTGGGGGGAATTCTGGTCCTGTAAATGGTTTCCCACAATTCTATTCAACTCTGGGCCACGTTCCGGGAATTCATTGTTTATTTTGACCTTTATTTGATTACGTCGTTTGCACAACACCCATATGGTTATTATGGCTGCTGTTGCAATAATGATTATTGTTGTATATGTAATGTTATTTAAAACATTCTGTTGGAATTTCAGTTCCCGGATCGTGTTGATGTTGCTGATCTGATTTATGTGTAGATTCTCCAAGGTAGGTATAATTTCCGTGGCCACATTGCTGTTACCTCTTACTAACAGAAACTTCTGGGTTACATCTATGACATGGCTAACGAAGGTTTGGTCACCTATTGTTATGCTGCAATTGCAAAACGAAAACAGGTAGTTCCCTGTGAGGTTTAAACGTCGGTCGTCACAGTTTGTTGACATTGGGGTTTTGTCTGCATTGCTAACTACGATCGAGCCTTCCTCTATTAGCTCCACGGTTTCTGCCTCGTGTAGGATTAGGTTGCACTTTCCTTTGAAAACACAGATTTTCGGTTGTCTTAAGCTTTTGAAATCTCTCTCACCTTTATACCCGAAAACGTCCTTGTCATTCCTCACTACGTATTCTCTTTTGGCATCTATTTGGTGGTGGCTTTCATTTGGAATGGGTATTATCAGGGATTTTTTTAAATTCATGGTTTCGATGGGCAATCTGATTATGAACATCAGGCTGCTATGCCTATGTAGTGCTACTCCCATCTGCATGTCTTGTATAGTCTCCACATTTTTTTTTGTACTTCTGGATTTCTTCAATGGTCAATAGTGCTGGGTTGAAAATTTTCATTTTTGCTAATGCGATGGACTCTTGTACGGTCTTCACTTGGCTTTTCATCTCCATGAGTTTGAAAAGCTGGAAAATCGCAACGTCGCGGTAGTGCTGGATCTCTGATTCCTGCTTGATCTGAGTCAAGCTGTTCAGAGTCTTCCTGTTCTCATTTATTGCTTCCACCATCTGGTTAATTGATGTATTGAATCTATTGTTTATGTGGACCTGTTGATTTGACTGTTCGATGATTTGGTGCCCGTTAGTGTCAATCACCTCGAAATGTTGGTTTATTAGTTGCCGGTCCTCCTCATCTAGTGTGCCGTAGAGCCACTTCCTCACTTTTCCTCCAATGTTCAGCAAACCACGTTTTACGCGGCCTGGCAGTAGTGTATGAATGCCGTTATCAATTTCACTTAGTTCTTTTATGATGAGTTCCCTATAGGGACTCGGTAGTATCTTTGGTAGGTTAAGGCGGACCTCGCTGACAGAGTCTGCTATTTGTTGGATATCGATGTGATGTAGGATGTGGTAAAATTTTGAGGCTATTTCTACCGACCCCATGTGTATTTCAGCGTAACCATCAACTGACTCTAGTTTCTCAATGTGCATCTCTGGGCTTAGCTGTACTGTTTTCAAAAGTAATTGTGTTCTCGCCGTATTATCCGTTGTACCTGCGGTATTTATGGTTGCCGTTGATTCTATTCTGAAGTTTTCGGCGATCTCATAATTCAGTTTTATTTTGTGGTCTATGTTTACCGTAAAATCGTTGGTGTTCAGGATAGGGATGAATGCTGTTCCCTCTTTGATGGATGTTAGGGTTTCCCCCACAAAGACCCCTGGCACGATTTCTGCTTTTTCTACTATTATTTCTCCCTTGGCTGTTGTTATTGCTGATACAACTCCCTGGCAGCGACCCTTGATAGCGGTTTTTTCTGCTATATATAACTGTGGTGGTTCCGGAATAAGTGGTAAGGAAGCTATCTCCTGCTGGCTCTCAAAAAATTTTACATTTTTTGTAATTGTGTCCATTATTGATTTATTCCACATCATATCTCTGCCCAGTAGCCCATCTGCCGGCAAATTGCTGCCCTTTGGTACTACGTGCTTTTTTAAAGAAAGTGTGTCTATGCTTTTATGATTTACCTTTATGGTTCCCTCTGTGCTTATATTCCCTCCAAATGCTCCTACTAACGTCTTCCGCTCATTTTTATTAATTTTTATGTGTGGTGCTAAAGCTTCATTTTTTACAAGTGTAGTGTCTGCTCCCGAGTCCACCAACAATAGTAGTTTTTCATTTCTTGCTTCACTACAAGGAAAAGTTATGTATGCATCATCTGTCCTCCGTTCTCCGTTACTTGTAGTACAGGTCTTCCGTCTCCGTTCTTTTTTGGATTCTGAGTGGTGTGCATGATATCGCAGGAAGTTCCTTTTTTCCTTTACCTTTTCTTTTATATCATATTTTATTATTTTTATATTATTCCATGCCACATGTACGTGGTGTAACATCATTTCCATATAAGTCAGGAATTTATTTAAAATGTCTCTACTAGCGCGGCAAATTGATTTTCCCTTTAACTTGTCATTTATATTATATTTTATTATTTCCGTATAATTCCATGTCACCATTAGGTAATTTAACACTGTTGCCATACAATTCAGGACTTTCTCCAAAATGTCCCTACTTTCGTGGCATGTCGATCCTGTGGGTCTTTTGTCAGACAACAAGGTGATGCGAGTATTTTTACTCCGACGTGGCTTTCTTGGTGAACTGTAGCGTTTCTTCTCTGTGGTTGCTTTGTTGGTTTGTATTGTTTCCGTATCTGGGTTCCTATTTTCTGGTTCTTCTGGTAAATATATTCTATTGATATCCAAATTTGTAATGTTAAATGTCTTATCTTGTTTTTCGTGAGCGTCTTCCAAGTGTGGTGTTCTATTTTCTTTCTGTTTAGTACTGGTTTTATTTGTGTTATCTCTGTATTTATTGGCGTTCCAGTCAGTTAATTTTGACTGGGCCGTTCCCCGTTTCCCGAATCATTCCTATAATTTTTGTGCATGTAGCCGTTTCTATTGCCGTTGTTATTGCCTCTATCATTATTATTGTAATTTCTGCTGCCGTTGTTACTATTTCCAGGGCAATTGGGTGACATATGCCCAAGTTGATTGCAGCTATAGCACCGTCGTTCTCTATCATTGTTGCCTTGGAAACGAGTTCTGTTTTGAGTGAACGGATTCTGAAAATTCTGCGGGGTGGATCTAAAGTCGTAATCAGCATACTCCTGCCGTCTGCCTTGATTATAGTGGGTACTGTTTCTTTTGTTAAAGCATTCGCTCAACGAATGACCTTGTCTATTGCAAAAACTGCAGTATTTTGTGGGGTTCCTCTGTATATTATTGTTCGGTATGAAATGGCTAAATTTTCTGTTATTCAGAGATAGTTGTTGCACTTCTCTTACCAGTTGTTGAACCGTTTCGTGTAAAGGTTCCTCGCCTTGCACTGTTGTGACGTTCGGAAAATACATGCTACTGTCCAATAGATTTTGAGCATTCTTGGTTATTTTTAACAGGGTAGATAACTCGTCGTTTTCGTGACCAATGAAGTTTGATACCAGCTTGGGATCTCGTAAACCTCTTATGTAACTTCTTACAGCTGATTGGTTACAATGGTCTATCATGGACTTTCGATGGGAAACGTCTTGCCACTGTGATGCAATTAGTTCTGTTGCATTACCAAGGAGTGCCTCTAGTCTCTCCCCGAATTCATAAGCACTTTCCGTTGAACCTTGCTTACTATTAAAAATTAATTCCTGCACTTCTGTTAAAGATCTGGTTTTCATAAATTTTTCTCGGATGGCCATACATAGTGATTCTACTGTTGCGAATTCCTTATTGTGTAAATATTTGTATGCATTTCCAAACAGCCTCGTTTTTATACACCTAATTATGTCGACCACATCACCTGCTTCCCCTAGTTTATCCTTCGCCAACATGCACCCTTCAATAAATTTATTCGCTTCGGTACTGAGGTCTGGTCCATCTGTTCCATAGAAAATCGGTACCACATGGGAAATAGTTTTCACAGTTTCACTAAAACTTGTCATGTTGTTGATGATTGTAAAGTTGTTAGCCGAAATCTCTTCTCTCGTTCTGCCTTCCTTCAATTCGTGAATCTGGGCCTTAGAGTTTGACTCTTCTTGTGTTTTCTTCAGTTTCGCTTGCAAATCCTCCATATGTTTTAAATCCTATCTATTTAAATATATCTTGTCGCGTAAATGTTAATTCCCTGCCAACGAGCGAATATACTGGTCCCATTTGCCTCGAGTAGCTTGTTTGATCGTTGTTTAGTTTACCAATAGAATCGATACAACTTAAGGCAGCTAAAATAGCTAATTAAAACCTTTAGTAGTTGGTGCTATTAGCTTAAAAAACAACGAATCCTTTGAACAAGGATTATGTATAATGAAATTAAATTGAGCTAAAATAGCTTTCTAATATCACAATACTTTTTTCCTGGTCGAAAGGTATCAAACCTGTACTCTGCAAATTGAAATACCGGCTGCGCCAAAAATGTTATGATCCTGGAGGGTCCCGTGGGATTCGCAGGTATCATACGTCAATTGATTGATGAATGTAAACACTTTTATTTTTCTAATTCAAGACTTGTTTATTACTTTAAACTTAACAAAAGACTCTCCCTATTCTTTTCTTAAGCCTAGCTATTTATACTTAATAGTTAATGCAAACTTAAACAATTTAATATTGTGAAATATCAACATTGCACAATTTAATATTGTGCAATGTCAACACTTCACAATTTAGTTAGTAATAAAAAATATAAATGACCTAAATATAATTCATTAATACAATTTAGTTAGTAAGCAAACAAGAATGACCTAAATATAGTTCATTAATACAATTTAGTTAGTAAGCAATTTTATGAATATAAGAATAACACACAAATCAAAAACAAGAATGACCTAAATATAATTCATTAATACAATTTAGTTAGTAAGCAAATTTATGAATATAACTTAATTTAACAGCTTTTGATCCAATTGGCATTGCGCAATTTACCGACACAAACAGTTACACAATTAACAAATAGTGTAATCCACAGGTAGGAGGGTTGTTCAGTTCTGACTCACAACATGAGCTAGAAAATGAATGATTTTATCAAAATATTTTAAATGTGCATAGTTTTAAATTTCACTTCAAAACTTCCAAATAAAAGAAAATTTATATTTTCTTTAAGAATTTTAATTGTATTCAATTGTCAAATTTAATTTTAACTAAAAGTTTGAAATCGCATTATACATATGTACATGCATACATATGTATGTGTAAATCCTGCGTGAGAACCCTGCATTAGTATGCGTTTTCGAATGGCATAAAAAATAATTTTTTAGCGAAATAATTGATCACAAAGTTTTGTGACGCACGCTACAAAAAACGGAAGTAACTTTGAAAGTTAAAGTGTGTTTTCGTAATTTCTTGCAAATTTTGCATAATAAAGTACACAAAATATAGTGAGTCACATTATTTCTATTATATTTCCATTCTGAAATTTCATACCTAATTTCAATGTTTCCAAAATAGTAAAAAAATTTTTTTTTCTAAAATTAAAGTGAATTCAATGTATAAAAATATTGCTTTCGATCGGGTCATCTTCACTAAAACTAAAGTAATGAAAAATTGTTAATTTCTGGTTTGAAATTAGAAGATCCGAGGTAGAGTAGGATTTGATAATAATTTGTGCATTAATGATCGTCGAAATGGTGTAGCCCACAGTGTGTTTCAACAGGGTGCTCCAAATTTCAACATTCATGAAGGTTAAGTTCTCCTCTAAGATTTTATTCGGTTTGCAACTTTCAAAAATAAAGATTTATTAGCCTTATTTTTCTAATTGGAACGACCGTGTGTTCTTTTGTTTCAAATTACAAGTTCTTAGCAACTTTTTTGATTTTCGTATTGAAATATTAAAATAATAATACCTTTTAAACCTTATTATCTATTTTTAATTATTTTAAGAATTAGGCAATCGGTTAATATAGCGTAATTAAAAGCTGGTATTCTGGAACCCTATTTTGAAATTATATTTTACAACAGAAAATATTGAGTAATGCTCAACAAATGATTGATTCGATAATGGGATCAATCGAATTACTTAAAAATTAAATGAGAACTACATTATTCGAATAACCTTCAATGTTCTTTACACAACATTTTATAAAATTGCAAGGGTTAGGAGGGGTAGAACCAAGGCAAGTCTGATTACAATAAAAAATAACACATTTCTACCAAATTTAACTTGTTTTCTTATTTTTATTTTGGTATGGTATATTATTCCATATTACCCAGCTGGGTTGTTCTTCTTACCCTCCAATTTTTAAAATGGCTATTTTTCAGGTGCCTCAGTTTTTCATGTTAAGATTTGATTTTGTATTACACCCAGCTAAGCAATTAATCAACGAGCACATTACAATCTCTCCGATGATAATTTGCTAATAAATTTTTGTAGAGCGTCCAAACTAAGGGCTCCATAATAATCGAAATTTCACTAATATTTTAATATTCGACAAAAAATATTCGAATAATTTTTATTATATTTGCTCTTTCAAACAAAAATTAAGAAAAGTTATTTAAATAATTGTTATTCGGATGACAACGTATACCTTTTTTGCTTCTCCTATTTTCACGAGTCCTAAGATAAGTAAGTTTAGAACAACTCGCACAGATTTAATACCATCAGCGTAGGGACTATGGAGTCGTTTCCCTTTAAAGGCACTACAACGATTGAAGGTTTTTGCGATTGAATTTGTTACATTTCATGAATAAAATTAGGACATCAGTAGCGTTAAAAGCACAATTTTATGAATTAAATAATTGATTCATGAATTGAAATAAAGGGTTTTTAGAAAACTTCTTTTTGCCAACACTGTTTTTGGTAGCTCAGCTGTTTTTATGCAACATGCTACTATTAAACATGTTCAGTTTCGTTTATAATTTAAGCATGAATCGACTTACAAACGAACAACGCTTGCAGATTAATGAATTTTATTATCAAAATTTATGCTCGAAAGTGTATCGTGCAGTTCTTCCATTTTATGGTCAGCTTGGGCGACCTTCTGAGGCAGCTATCCAGAATCTTTGACATTAAACCACCAACACGCATACGTAGAGTGCGGACAAGGAAAATATCGCAGCTTTATCCACCACTGTTGGTGTTGACCGACAATTATCGATTTGGCGCCGAAGATGCGACGATTAAATTTTTTTTTTTGCTTAAAATATAAGAACTGGATTTGGCTGGCATGTGGTTTCAACAAGACAGTGCCACATCCCACACAGCAAGCGAAATAATGACCCAATTGAGAGGCGAGATCAGTGTATATGGGAACAAGCCCGCAGCGGTTGACGCAATGGAAGCCAATATTGAAGAATTTATTCGTAAGATACCCACCGTTATGTTGGAGAGAGTGTGCCAAAATTGGACCCAGCGTATGAACAATTTGAGGCGTAGCCGCGGTCAACATTTACATGAAATCATATTTAAATATTCTATCGACTCTAATAAAAGTTTTATACATTTCTCTAAATTTTACTTGTTTTTTTAAATCACATCCGGAAGCTCTTAAAAAATTACCCATTATTTCTAAACATTATCTACTCGGGGTTTTAATACTAAAATGGAGTTGTAACAGACGATAATGAATATGTATATTTCGATATTGGGATTAGATATAAAGGTTTAACTTGAATTTTTGGCCTTAAAGTTTTATTTAAATGTGATACTAAAAGGGCCTATAAGCTCGAAATCAGGTAAAGATACAACCCATCAAAGGTCCTACAGATTCACTATAAAATATTTTTTTTGGTGACGTCAATACAATTTTTGTAAAAGATAAGTTTTTGCATAAATTTAAGAACTTTAGTTTTATATCACAAAATTAATTGATTAAACAACGTATTCACCCTGGTAATGTATGTGTGTATGTCGACAGCGATGATTAGATTCAAGGAAATGTGTCCATTAATTTATGAAAAATTGTCATACATAATAAGGATACTTTAGTTTTTCGTTCCTTATACACAGCATACACTTTTCATACCAAAGTTAAGAAATAAATACTGATTTAACATACATACCTGGGGGGCGGGATAAATTGAAAATTCCAATTTTGACTTCTTTCCATAGTCCACAGAGAGACGTTCCATAAGCAAAGAAGTAAAACCACTTCCAGTACCACCACCAAAGGAGTGGAATACGAGGAAGCCTTGTAAGCCAGTGCACTGATCGGCAAGCTTACGAATGCGATCTAAGACCAAATCTACTATTTCCTTACCAATAGTATAATGACCCCTGGCATAATTGTTGGCGGCATCCTCTTTGCCAGTAATCAATTGCTCGGGATGGAAAAGTTGACGATAAGTACCAGTACGTACCTCATCTATAAATAACATTTTATTTTACTCTTATGCGTGCAAGATAACTTCGCTTTAAAATATATAAAATATTTCTTTACTTACCCACGACAGTTGGTTCCAAATCAACAAAGACAGCGCGTGGAACATGTTTACCAGTACCAGTTTCACTAAAGAAAGTATTAAATGAATCATCGCCTCCTCCAATTGTTTTATCAGATGGCATTTGTCCATCAGGCTGAATGCCATGTTCCAAACAGTAAAGCTCCCAACATGCATTACCAATTTGAACACCAGCCTGGCCAATATGTACAGAAATACATTCCCTCTTAAAAATTAAATTTGAAAAATTATTATTCGTCACGGTTAAGAGATTTTGATATTATTCCCTAAAAACAGTTGTTCTTTGCAATAAAACACAAAACAATACGGAAATTAGATTCTCATATAAAGATAGTTTTGTGTCGTTTCAGTCGATTAGTTTCTTGAGATGAACTACGGTATTCTACAAAAAAATTCTTTTGAAAGAATACCCAGTTGGCCATGTCTTTAAGATATCTTTAACGACGGGTAGATGACATATCCATATAATCGTCGACAAAATTCTCATACTAAAGGCTGCGGTGTCACAACAACATCGTTCAGCTTGCGTATTTATCAAACACTATATTTTTAATTTTTATAGATTTTGAGAATGGGATATGATATATGATGGGTGCTTGGTGGTCCAAACACATGTATATTTTCAAAAACTAAATAAAATCAATTAAACTAAGTTTATTTTGATATATTCTCATCATTTATGGAACACAATTTCATTCAATTTTCCACGGCTTTGTTGATGGGTATTGTCTAAAATATTTATATTTTCACGTACTTTTTAAAATTTCTGCGAATCGGTTGAATGGAATTCGTAATATGTGCATTTTTTTAATAAGTTTCTATATTCCATACTTGTTCAGAGCAGCAAATGCAGTTGAAGCGCCAAGTAGAGATATGCAACTGATAAAGGGCATTATTGGCTATTTCGATAAAAAAATGTCTACAGTGCTATTCGGAAAAAATCGGAACCATCTGTGGTATTTATCAGACAAAGCAGATGCACTTGCCTTTTTTTATTCACATGTAGACTCACAAATAAAGGAATACATGGTTTTGGCGTAGCAAATAGAGTTCGATAAAGACAATCATGTCGGTGATGATGTTGATATTTTCCCTTCTAAAAAAGTGTGTGCAAGCGTTGATGAATTACAATTATTCACATCCAAGGATTTAAACTCTTTTGTGACTACCAAAGCAAACATTTTTTTTGTCAAATTGGCCTAAGTTCGAATCAAATGCATTACTGTTGTGAATGATGCCGCCGAAAGAAAAAGCAAACTAATAACTTACTTAACAGAAGTTTAACACACAACGAGGACGATAAACAGCACTTAGTACACATTGTAGAGAGCTTGCCAGCTTATACAAAATCTTAATTGATTTAAAATAAATATAATAATAAGCCTATTAAATAAAAATGAAAGAAAAGACATTATTTTAATGCAATTATTTTTCGAACAAATTGGTTGTTAGTAGTTTTTAATCCAAAGTGATTATTTTGGCTAATGTTCGTAACATTTTTAGTCAGAAAGAATAGGACATGAGACAATATTCCAAAGGAACAAGGGAAAATTTAAACATTAATTGATTTTAACTCGCACGGCAGAACAGAAACAACGTTGTTTTTCGGGAGCCGCTACACGCCCATCATCAGTGTATCCATGTATACGCCACTGTTTAGGTGGCTCGGTTGATTGTGATTTCAAATTTGTAATTATACAAATTATGACTCGAAAAAGGATGCGAGAGTTATTTGTATTGTGGAAGGTATTATTAGTTGTTTTGGAAGCAAACACAACTTAACCACTATCAATATTAAAATTTTACCATAGCTAATTAACGTTAAAACATTTTATTTATAGTATTTCTTATTAACCTTTAAATCACCCTTGTGTGGAAAACCACACAAACTGAACCATGTTTATACGATAAACCAAAAAATTTTTGGGGTATACTAAAGAAATTTCCTGACTTTGTTAACAATATCAATTAAGCACAGAAAACACATTTTTTTATTAAAAAATATTTTTTAGTAACGAAATATTTCAAAACTTACGTAAGTTTCCCTCGTGTGTGGTTTTCCACACATATGTAGTTTCAATGTAATTTGCACTAGAGACAACATTTTCTGTCGTCAAGTGTGAATATTTTTATATTGTTGCGAACTTCATAAAGTGAATGCTTATATAAAAACTAGACACAAGCTTTATGCTTTGTTGTTGATCGGCAACAACAACGCAGCAACGGTATTATTTTTTTGCTCTAAGTATAAGTAGCAAAGCAACAAGTGCTTTTTGTAAAAAATAACGAAGAAGTCAGTGTCTTGTTTGCTTTGAGTGCGAAAGTTTCTTGAATAGAGCGCAGAAATTCATTAGAATAGTGTAAAATTATTATTTTGTGATTCATAATTATAAAATGACTAGACCAAAATAGCTCACCAACGAAGAACTAGAAGCAATTTTGAATGTTTCTGACGATAACGAATTTTCTGATAGCGAAGATAATTACTCGCCGGAATCAAACTTTGAAACAGAAATATCTGAAGATGATTCGGATTTTTGTAATCAAAATCAGGACACTGATGCAATAGAAATGCTACCGGCTGATATAGGGGTGGATCAATTATTTCTCTCGAAAGACGGCACAGCTTGGAGTCCCCAGCCAGTTCAGGATCGCTCCGGAAGATTACGGAATGAAAATGTAATAAATTTGCACCCAGGTACAACAAGATATGCAAGAGCACGTGTCGACGGCATCAAAGATGCTTTTATGTTGTTTTTTCCATCGCCGAGTTTTTTTGCGCGAGCTTGGAATATCTCTCGCAAAGCCTTACATGGCAATACGAAAGGGCGTACCAAGAACTCAATCAGCAGTATCTATGCTTTCTTCTATCAACAATAGCAATTTAGAGGATGAACCAAGCGGCTCAATAACCCAGTCCCAAGATTTACTGATCCATGAACCATCTGGAGCTCAGCAGAGCTCGTCTCAATCTTTTGAAATTCCTTCAAAAAAGCAAAAAACTATTCCTCCTATAATCGAAGGAAAATCTCGATGTCATATATGTTATAGCGAAAAGTCAAAATATAAAAACTATATTCACCAAACGATGTGCTGTTTTTGCAAAAAGGGCGTTTGTAAGCGTGCCCATAACCGCAATGTTTGTGAAAAATGTATTGAACATAAATTAATATAAAATAAAATATATATTCCATTAATACTCATAAATCATGACTTTGATTGAAAAATAACGATGTCCCTTCAGCAAAATACATAGATATTGCATATGTGTGAAAAACCACACACGAGGGTAACTAACGTAAGTTTTTTTGAGGGTGATTTGAGGGTTAAAAAAAATTATAAAATCCCAAAAAAGATTTTATTTTGAAGGTTTTCTCAAAATGTTGAGCTTTGACCTCATTATGGCACGGGTTGGCACCATCCGATCAAGCTGAAAATTTGCTTCATAAATTTTGGTATTAAATCGCATGTTTCCATCACTACCCACATTCAAGTTAAAAAAAATGTTTTTAAAGCTAAATCTAATGTACCAACAACAGTCACGCAAAGTGTTTTTATGGTTTTTCATTAAAGTTAACGGACATATGAACATACATACTCGTACATATGTATGTAGATATTTATGAACGATTAATAAAATTAATGTGTCCGTTAAAACCAGTTTACCCATTTAAAAATCCTATTACAAACCTACAATAGTTTTTTTAATCGTTTACGAATAAGGCCGTTAGAAAATTGGAGAAATGTTCTTTGGACAGATGAGTCCAAAGTAGTTTTATTTGGAGGCAAGGGATCACGTTCCTACATCAGAAGACTCTCTGGAGCAGAATTCGACCTAAAATATACAACAAAAATCGTTAAACACGAGATAAGCATACGCGCAAACTCGCAAAAAGTAAACTTTAAGTAAAATTTATAGTTTATGGACAGATATAAAGAAGGGAGTATCTCAAATACAGCCAACCAGTAATAAAGCCTTTTGGACGGCTGTTCAACAAATCTGGAACTCAATTTCGAAAGATAGATTCCAAAATATCGTGAATTCCATGTAAAAACGTTGTGCAGAGGTTATTGCCAATAATGGATTCGTAACATAATAATAATTTTAATATCCAGGACATCATAAATATATTGAATTCAAAATCTTTAATTTGTTTTAATTTATTGTTAGCTTAAGTGGGAGCCCCCGTAGACTACTAGATAGCGTACTAAACTATTACTCGGGGGGTCGCCGGCTCGATTCCAGCCTAGACCCTGGGTGTTTCTGCAGACAAGCCAAAATGGCTTCGCGGTGTGTGTTTTTTCTTAAAAAAAGCATTTAATTTCAGTACAAAATAACTATTAAGTTTTTTTTAAGCTTAAAATTTATAATAAAAGAAAAAGCAAAATAAACGTTTTTTTTTATTTAATATTGTTACACAGTCTTGTCAGTAAAATAATTTCAACGTATTTAAAAATAAATATATGACGAAGAAAACGTTTTTTTCACCGCAGCTGTATATAGTAGCACCCTTCTCATTTTTAGGGACTTGTCCATAAATAGGGGATTTTCTTTAGAGACTGATGATACAAATTTTGAGAAAATCCCCAGGCGATTTTTTGAGGAAAAATCACGTTTTCGCTGGGAATAATATATTATGATAAAACTTGTTATATAGTTTCCTTTTTTGTATTCAAATTCATATATTGACAAATTATATTTTTCTCCATGATGGTGGTAAAACTAGAAAATCTTAATATATAAAAATTTTTGTGTAGCAAGTAAGTCTGAAATTTTGTGTTATTAATTGTTGTGAAAGTCAACTGTGTGCCCAAAGGAAATGCTTGTGTTGAACAAGTGTTCTGTAATGAAAACAACAAAAACCAAAATTCGCCACAGCATGCATTATGAGTTATTAGAAGCTCTTCTTAAAAATAATTCAGTTTGTTGTTCCAAATTTATTCCATCTTCTCAAATTCTAACACTTTTTAATATAAGCAACATGTACAACAAAATTACATTGCCTGATGAATGAAAAGATTTTGATTCTAAAGTTTTTGAAATGATGAATATTAGACAAATGGATTTAATTATATTTCTTTTGACATAATATTATTTAATTTTTAAGGGCATGTGGATGTGATTATTATCATTATTTCGATCTTTCGATTAGTATTTGTAATAAGAATTTAAAAGCTTAAATTCCAATTTATAAATTAACAAATAACAAAATGCTTGATTATATTCAATATTTTGCAAATTTTGTTAAGAAAAAAAATTGTTATTACTGAAAAAATTTTACATATAAGTGTTCATATTACAAAAGAATCTATCATTGTGACTGTGAAATATTGAATTTGATGGAGCTTTCTGTTATAAAATGGCCTTTAAAATTCTTTTTACAGATCTGTGGGGATTTTTGGGGATAAGAATTTAGCTATTTTGTGGAATTCCGAAAATGAAAAATCGCAAATTGGGGATAAGTTATAAAATAAAATTGGGAACCCTGTACATGTACGTACGTACATGCATATGTATGTATTGTATATGCATTCGACCTCATAAAGCCTACACACACATGCAATTATGTACTTTTATGAAAAAGCATTGTACTCGCATGCTTTTAATTAAGATATTTTCACTTTAAAATTATTTTTAGAAGTGTATAAATGATAATTGCTACAGTCTCCATACATTATTTACTCACACCTACATATAAGTATACATACATATCTACATATGTACTTGCGCATGGGACAAACTGCAAAAAGGGATAGTCTTTGGAGGAGAGACAACTTTTAATGGAATATATCTACTTAATTAAACACATGCATGTATGCTTAGGCATATACCCAGCGAACATTTTTTATTGAGTTCGGTGTCTGCATACGTACTAAAGCCCTGCAAGAGACAATATGTTGCTTAAAAGTCTCATATAGAAAAATGTCATGCATTGACATGTCATTCCAACGCATCATGACACGACAATGAGACTAATTTGCAATGACATGGGATGACACTAAGTTTTTAGTTTGCACAACACTGCATGATATGGTGATAGAATTGGCACGACATGCCAATTTTTCCGTACAATACTTTTAACAGAACAATCTAAATCAGCGCGTCAAGCGTTTTATATCTGTTAAAAATTCTCATGCTCACACAAAATGTATGAAGTGAACACGAATAGAGCGGCGTCAACGCTTTGCAAGTGGAAAATCCGATTTTGATAGCGCGTTAAGTAGTGAAGTTGGCTGTTAAAAAAACAGTTTTTTTATACCCTTCACCAAAAAATTTGGAAAGGGGATAAATAGGTTTGTCATTCCGTATGTAATTTCTTCATTATTCAATTAAGACCCCATAAATTATATATATTCTGGATCCTTATAGATAGAGAAGTCGAATGAGCGATGTCCGTCTGTCCGTCTGCTACATTTTGGTGTAGTTAGAATTAAGACCAAAACACAACATAGAGAAATAAATTTTATACCATTCTCTTGGAATTTTTCATAAATTTGTTCGGTTTGAAAATAACAAAACTCGGCCCAATAATTAATGAGATATAGCCAAAAGACTTTTTTTATTATATATCCTATTCTGTTGTTTTTTATGGCCCCGTCCTACGGTCAATTTTATGAAGCAGATCTCTTGTCTGGAGTTCTACGAAGGTTTAGACTGAAAATAATTCAAGTCGGTCCATTAACGACTAAAATATGAGCAAAAAATGGCATTCGAAATAATTTTGCGTGGGGATTCAATTCAACAACCTCTTGGTTGGTATTCACAACCGCTTCTTTTACACCACAGAGCATTTGTATTTTTCATAGTAGTTTACACGTTTAAGAACATAATATATCTTATTTATTATAAAATACTAAAACTTCAAATTCTTGATGGAAATTGGTGTGGTTGTTGTAAATTGGCCTTTTTGTCACACATATATTACATACATACTGAAATGCGTTCATGGGCACATGTACACATTGTGTGTATGTATGTGTAAACTAAACAGTCTTAAAGTAAAGATTTGTTTGTTTCTTTAAACTTATTTTTGTACGTTTATTAATATAATATTATGCATGCGTATTACAGTATTTTTTATCGCTTACATTTTCTTTTCGTATATAAATACCATAACTATTTTTTATATTATTTATATTAAAGAAATGTAATGGATCGTCAAGTCACTATGTACGAATAAATATACAAAGTCAATGAAATTGAATTTTAGTTTTGTTTTAAAAATGTATTAATTTTTAATTTTTTATGACTATTTGTGATTTCAGAAGAAAGGTAAAATTGATGCTTATATCCTGTTTTATACTTGTGTAATTTTAATTATTTTCTATATTCAGGTGCAGAGCGTACCTGCAGTATATCAGAACCCGGTATTATTATTGTATTTGTACAATGTGATAAAAAATCTTTTGACAATTAAAATGTTGTTTGGATTCTTAGTAACACATAACAAAACAGAAAAATCTCTTCCCGGCTAGAATTTGAAATGTTTTTTTCATTCTGTAACATCAGTGAGTTAAATCTTCAAAAGCACTTCAATTAATTCCCTTTTCTATAAAATAATAAAACAAAGTTTGATGTAAGAATTTAATTTGATATCAAGCTCCAAGATGTAATTAGCAAACAATTGAAACCTCGCGAAAATAGCGCATATTCTGAAAATTGCAACTGCAATATTGCAAATTATTCCCAAAATTTATTTTTGAAAAATCATATAATTGGCAATCGGCAGCCAAAAATCTTAAATAAATCTCTAAAATTCAGGAAAATTGTATGATTCAATATTGATTAAAAAAACAGCAAAATTATAGAGTAAAAACTTAAAAAATATCATTTCCATTGTGAAAATTAAACTTTTATTAAAAACTATTTTGTATTTGGAATAAACATTTAAAATGCATTTGTATTTTGAATAAAAGTATTGCAAATACCTACTTTCCACAAATTTATATTTATGTAGCTTCTAGATTGCATTATCCAATTGAATAATTTAATGTGGGCTTAATTAAAATGTATTCTAAGAATATTTCGCAATTCAACAAATATTTTTCAAACAATCAGTTCCTATCGTACATATCATACATATGAACTTTGGATTTTTAGATCGGAATCTTTGGCGAAAATCTCCAAAAAATAGTATATGAATACGTATTTGTATTTTATTTTTTTTTTGCATATTTTATTTCCCCAATTCGACATATACAAAATGATAAATTAAGATCTTAGGATATAAAAAATTGATTTCTTCATATTCATATAAAATTAACTGCTCTTACATTCATTAAAACACCTAAGAAATCATAGTTTTGCGGAATATCGCATTGTCGATAGCACGCACTACGCAATTGGACGCGGATTTGAGAGCAAAAAGCATTCTGTTTGCGATTTTATTGTAATTTTTCAGAATACTACTAGTTTACATACATACGCACATCATACGAGTTTCAAAGAAAAAATTAAATTAAAAAAATGAATTAAAATATATTGATATATTTTATAATTTAAAATTTGTTCTTACACCGTCAAGTTATTTTTATTTTTGGTGATATTATTATATCAAAAAAACGTCGACAACTTACTGAATTCATTATATAATCATTTTATCAATGTACAAAATCCTATCTGATAACATATTGGATATTTTTGAAAAATAAACCTTTTATCGTTCATGAAATTGGAAAAAACTCAAAAATTAAAAAAATATATTATAAATAAGCTTGTGTCCTGGTTTTTTTAATAAATTGTGGAACAAACTTTTTCAAATAAAAAATAAAAGTAATAAAAACAACTGAAATGTATCGAAAATTCTAAAAAAAGAATTGTGTTGTGTTCAGGATTCGAAACCGTGCCACCGGGGAGGGTACGGTTTCAAATCCTGACCAACCTTTTATTATTATTTTTTATTTTTTTTTAATTTTTGATACATTTTAGTTATTTTTATTACTTTTACTTTTTATTTAAAAAAGTTCGTTTTTTTAAAGAATTTTTGATAGCTTTAAATTATTTTCAATATGAAGATAATATTGGAACATTTTAATCACTAGACCAACAGATTTATGTAATAGTTGGCGATTTTTATAATCAATTTTGGGAGAATTTCTTCATTATTAAATCTTTTCTTACGTTTCAAATCATTTCTTTGTTTAGGCGAAGACCACTGGCTTTTTGATAAAGACGTTGAAACTCTTCTTGGATGTGTGAAAAATGATATAAGTGCTAATAAGGGTATGTTAATATTTTTATAATGCACCCCAGGCAAGAAGGTATTACAAATTTGTTACGAAATTCATAATTTATGGCTGACTTCATAAACGCAGTTTGCAAAGCAACAATAGAATGTCCTGCAAACTCATGCTTCCAGTGTTGCTTTGCAAGCTGTGTTTATGAAATCAGCCTTTTCAGAAATTTTTTAATGTAAAATTTTCAAATCTGCATTTATGGCCACTTACATGCTTTTATCGAAAACAACATAAAAAACTCACAAAATTACTTGCTTGTGCCAGCTTTAGATTTAAAAAAAATTCAAAATTTATTAATTCCTAGCTGCGCCGCTATTAAAAAGTATGTCCGTTTCCTCTATGTTGTTTTCTGTACCCCTCGTATTTTTAAAAGTTTTACAACTTAGTAACTACACTTGGCGCCTCTATGTCCCCTTCTGTACCCCTTGTATGCAAAATTTCATGTTGATAATAATTAGACTATGTCAGTTTCTGACCCCTAAAGTACCACTACCTGTGCAAAAAATAATGTCGATCCTTTGCTCTATGAAAACTTAAAAAAAACAAATCTATCCCACGAAAGAATAATACATTTTACCGGAATAAAAAGTAGTCTGTGCTATTCCAGACTATAATCTGATTCGATTTCTTTTTTTTACATATCGTTCCTTTATTGCAACGTAGTCATATCTCAAAAAAACTCTTTCGTCAGAAAACGTTTTTAAAGTTTTTAATTTACACACACGTCAATGGAAAATTTAAAAATTTTTACACAAAATGAAGAGCAATACGAAGAATATTTCTGCGTTCTTAACTCAAAAAACACGTTTTTTGATATATTAGTACGTTGCAATAAAGGACCGATATGTAGATATTTATATAAAATAAAAATAAAATTCTTCTGATACTCATAATTTTTTTTTAAAATAAATATTATAATCAGTTCATATCACAAAGTTCTTAGCCCACATACATAATGTAAAATATTTGGGGAAAAAGTCATGCTATTTACTGTGAAAAAATTCATTGGAACTATTTCTTTTTTTTTCTGTAGAAATAATTAAATCATTAAATAATTAAAGTTTAGTAATGAAACCATACAAGAAATAAACAATAAACAATAAATATAAGAAACGGGTGTATTCCAACTACATTCACACACAATATATACTCGTACACTGCTCGTCATTTCAATAAGGACAATCATATTTATTTACAATTTTTTAGTTTATGCATTCTCTCATTTTGTTGCTATATTAAGATTCCAACGTTTCTTTCTATTTAAAATACCTTCTTCAAAAAGTAATATAATAATAAAATATACAAAATGCCCAACAAGTTTTGTATTTCTAAAATATTAAAAATCTTTGAAACTGCAAGAAAAACTAAAAACTTAAAAACCAAAATGGTGCTCAAAAAAATATAAAACTAGAAACAAGCCGAAAAATTTATTTAAAATCCCTACAACTTGTAAGAATATCAAAATCATGCAAGAAACACATAAATTTAAAATTGAGGGTTGTGATAAAATAGTTTGAAAATACGTCCTATGAAAAATACGTATTTTGTATTTTTATTGAAATCTATTTACATTTAAAATAGAAAAATTAAAAAGTATTTTGAATAAAAGTCTTTCAAATAACTGTTTAAATGTGATTAATTTAATCTTTATACAAAATAAAAAGTGGCCCTACTCATAGGATAAACTTAAATTTATTCTTTCAATTACAAAATTACTGGGATTAAGGATATCGCGCTCTACAAGCACAAATGGGAATGTAATCTACATGAATGACATTCTAATGTGCGTGATATATCATCATCAAGCTTGCTTACAACTCCGCTTTCGATGTATGAAAAAACAAGCGAAATAATCACTTAAAACAGCGATTACATGAGGTTAGTCCAGTCGAGTTAGAGCTTCGAAAATTTACAGAACAAGGAAGGGTGTTGTAAATAAGGCGGCATTAGTTTTTTTGCGTTATTTCTTTTTTTGAGGGCCTCTTTCTTTCTCTACTCACTAAAAATTAATAATTAAATTATTTAATTTTTTTATTTATGCAAAAATTGTAAGAAAGCAATTGGGTTGAGATGGTGTTATTCTTAATGCTATTGGAATTATTGCACGGTTTTATTTCAAACGGTATTCAGGGGTTTTCCGTCCCCACATATCCAAAAGTGGCTTCACTGAGTGAATATTTTTTTACAGTACACCGGAATTATTCTCCTTGGGAAGCAAACCCATAGCCCCGTTCAAAAGACTGGTATGGAAAAAAATCTGTTCCCAGCGAAGCCACTTTTCGATGTATAGAGAAGACAGCAAACTTAAGCTCAGCCAAAGGCCGGTTTTATGCAAATTCGTTTCTCAATTAAGATATATCACCATACGTCAAAACATGGCCTTATGCTGTCGTGCTTAAAAAAATACAGTTAAGTACGAAAAGTGAAATTGGAGAAAACTGAAATCTGAGTTTCAGATATATCCAAGCTAATTTAATTATTAATAAAAATACGATGGATGCATAACCTCATAGAATGCCATTATAGTGTTATTTCAAAGATGCTCAAACTAATTAACGAACTATCTTTGATTTTTGTAAATTAAAAACAGTGAATTGTAATTTACTGCCTCTGTACTCAAAAATAAAATATTTCAAAAATGATAAATAATATTGACTTTTTACGCATGAACATTAATTTTTTTCTTTACATATATAATATGTCGATTAAGGATAGCATCTGAAATTCAGTTGGGTTGCCGGCCGCTAACTGGAAATTTATAGTTGCCGGAAACTGGCAATTCAACGGAGTTTCGGTTGTCATTCATTATCGAGCTTATTGGTAGAAAGGCAGGACTCCAATTTATATTTGTATTTATATTTTTAAAATAATAAAATAAGTACATTTTGAGATTTACTACTTTTAATTGGAAAAATTTATTTACTGCTTAGGAAATGTAACAAATTTGCTATATTCGAACAAATCAAAATTTCGCTGACTTTGCGAAATAATATTATTAATAATAATTTTGTAATTGATATGTAAAAAAACTATCAAAAGAATTTATCGGAATTGAAATTTAAAAAATGCAGTAAGTACAGCTTACTGCTTTTCTCCTAAGCACGGCATTATGGGATTATTGCACGGCGCACTGTGGCTGAAAATCGTTTTTCATTGGCCAAAAGTCAAATTTTTTTTTGTCACCGATTTTTAAAATTTTTACGCCCTTTTGCAGCTAATATATCCAGATTAAGGTAGCCAAAAAATTAGGTTAAACTATTGATAATTGTGAGCGTGGCATGCTGTCAAACTCAACGGTTTTTTGTAATTTCAGAAAAAGGTGTTTTTCTGTTGTTTTTTATCAAAAATAAATGATTACTACTCGCAAGCTATCATCGATAATGGCCTGCGGTCTTTTTTATAATGTTGGTAGGATTATAGTCTTTAGTTTTTGTAAGTGGTCAGAGCTCTAGCGTTTAATATTAAGGGCGTTACGGAATATTTATGAAACTACTATATTTTTCTCAAATTTAAACTTTAGTAGAATAGAACTTCTAGGGAACAAAAGGGAACAAGAAATGTATACCACCCGGAGAAAGGTGAAAGTGTCCTCTTTACCGCTATATATACTTTTGCACCCGTGACGAGCCGTGTGTAGAACACTTTTTTCATTTTAATGAAATTACTCCAAAGTACTCGTATACAATGGTGTATATAATTTTCACTTTTTTGCCTAAAAGTTTATGTTTTTACTTTAGACTACGTAAAACTAAAAAAATTAAATATAATACCTGCGAAAGGGTTTAATGGCTTTGTTTTGATCAGCAAAAAATAAGTCATAAAATTATCACAAAATATCACAAAATTCTACAGTAAACATATGATCTGTTTCTAAATTTACCTGTTATCAAATGTTAGGGTCAACCAAAGTCATAAGCAATTTTATAACAATAATCGGGACATTAAACCACTAAAAATAAAAAAACAACCCAACAACAACAGCAAATATTGGCGAGATACTAATTAGTTTTACCTGATATTAAGGTCTGGACAACATGTGCAGTTTTGTGCATTTTAAGCACTACCTGCTATGAAATTAAAGATCAATGTGTGAATAACATGTATCTAAAAATGTATAAAACTACGGATTCGATAAGGGATTACTGGAAGACCATGCAAATCATTGGACAACTGCAGCGATAGATCTAAGAGGCGGAAACTTAAAGATATCAACGATGCAATTGGTTGTACAAATATAAAAGAATCTTTCCTACTTCAATTACGATCACAGAACCAATTAACAAAAGTGGATATCATTGAAAAAGTTGTTAAAGCTAGTCCAGTGAGAACAAAACGGATTCTTAAAAATATACCAAATCCGAGTGATGCAATACAGTACACAAATGAGGAGGCATTACCATTACTTCTGGATTTGAAATTGACAAAACAGCAATATATTAAGCTCAGACTGCGTGCGATAGAAAAAGGCTCAAATATGTATCCAGCATATCATTACATAACCGCTGCTAAAATGGAATGTTTGCCATCAAAGGACACTATTACAATCACACCAATTTCGGCAGAGGTACAACTACAATCTCTACTTGATCACACAGCAGAACGCTTGCTACAATCAATAACAGGAAATGAGTTAAAGAAATATGGAAACACAAAGTTAATTCTTTTTTGTAAATGGTGATGTGATGGTTCTTCGGGACAAAAACAATACATACATGTTGTATGTGAAAATATTTCGGACTCAGATATGTTTATGTTATCATTTGTACCATTGCGATTGAAAAAGATTTTGGAAGATTCAGAGCCTTCGACTAGTATAACGCAAACACCATCTTCTACGAAATACTGCAGGCCAATCAAATTTGAATTCAAAAAAGAAACTCATGATGCCATTAACAAAGAAGTTAGTGATATTAAGGCCCAAATTGCAACACTACAGCCATTACAATTACAGTTAGATGGCCAGCAAATTGAAGTAAGCTACCAATTAGTGCTAACAATGATAGATGGACAAGTAGGTCAGGCTTTGACTAACACGAAGGCTGCATCCAGCTGCATTATATGCCAAGCAACATCAACCCAATTAAACCAAATCCCGACAAAATCATTAGATAATACCGATGCATATGAATTTGGATTATCACCACTACATGCAAGAATACGACTTATGGAACACATACTAAAAATCACTTATGATTTGGATTTCGGGTCTTCAGGATCAATAAGAAACAACGAAACCAACAAAGAGTTAAGAAGTTTAAAAAAGAAACATGTTCAAGATGAATATCGCAAATTTGGATTGATTATAGATCAGCCAAAACAAGGGTCAGGCAATACAAATGATGGCAATACCGCAAGGAGATTCTTTTCAGATCCAGAAACAACATCTGAAATAACAGGAGTGGATTTAAACCTCATTTTCAGAATTAAAATAATCCTAGAAGTACTTGCGTGCAATGAAGAAATTGACTCTAGAAAATTTGGAGATTATGCAAAGGAAACTGCAAAAATATATACAACCAACTACCCATGGAGAAATATGTCTGCAACAGCTCACAAAATCCTTTATCATGGAGAACATGTCATTAAATATCATTTGGTGCCACTTGGAGATCTATCAGAGGAGGCTCAGGAAAAAAGGAACAAGGATTACAGATTTTATAGAGAGCACAATACTAGAAAAATTTCGCGAAATTCAACAAATGAAGATCTATTTAATATATTATTGGCAACGTCAGATCCGTTTATCTCCAGTATTCGAAATCAATGGAAAGTGGAACATCGGGATTTAGATGAAGAAGCCAAAAAACTACTAAAGAACAGAGATAGCACAGAACAAAATATGGAATATTTGCAATCAATATTTGAGTCAAATGAATAATAATTATAATTGCCTTTCATTGTTATTTAAGTACGAAAAACATAGTATTAGTAAAAAATAATAATAAACAGAACCTACCATTGTTGCAAATGCTATTAAAATTTATTGCAGTTTTTCTTTTTAAAATGTTTTTAAAATTATCAAATTTGACAGCAAAAAATAATAAATTTTTCTGTAGTAATAGCAATATTTTTAGATAATATTATTAAAGTTTTTTTTAAGTGTAACTATTCTTTGAGTGTAAACAAATTTGCAAATTTGTCAGCAACAAATTTTTAATTTTTCTGTAAAAGCAAAATCTCCAGTTGATTTTACTATTTTTTTCAGTGTAAAATTTTTTTTAAGTGTAACATTAAAAAAATTCCATTATTACAAAAAATATTTATAATTATTATTAATTTCCAAATATTCAATTTTTTAATAAATAAAAAAATAATAAACCCATATTTCACTCTAAAAGTAAAAAAAAATTCAAAAGTTCAACTTTGACCTAGAATTCCTTAAAAAGTCCTCAATCAATTTTAATGTAATTTAAACTGAGTCAAGCTGAACTAAATATCTATCCAATAAAATAAACATTACTTCAATATTTTGATCGGTTCAAAAGTTACAGAATTTTGGCCAATGAAAAACGATTTTCAGCCACTGTGCGGCGTCTAAGATTCCATACAGGTTTTTAATTAAAGTTGCCAAAATTATTTCACAAATAACAAAACACTCTAATTCAGCTTCATTGTCGATAAAAATTCGGTCTCAAGTTTTGGAAAGGGGAATTAAATTTAAATAAATTATTTTTGTGCAATTAACTCCAAGTAAAAGAATGAACATATGTTTATCAAATAATTCATTTACGAGTAAATGAAATATACATACATACATGCTTCCATTTTTCCCCCATCGACTAGATTGCACGCCCATCTTTTATATGAAGTTTCTTAATAATGATTACAGTTTTATTGGTACATTCGTAAATGCAGCATTGAGCAATAATTAAAGTTTAGGAATCGCAAAGCACCAGTTGGTTGCACTTTCTCTTATTAAAAGTGAGCGAACAAGTTGCGAATATATGCGACAATATTCGCGAATACGAGAAATAAATTTGAAATTTAATGCTACTTGTCTATGGGTCGATACTGACAGCTGCAAAATAAAATAATCGAAAAAATCTCCCTTCGAATCAAAAATAATAAATTTAACATACGAGTATTAACGCGCTACTAATGATATTTACAATACGACAAAAAGATATCATTTTCTTCTCTTTCAAAATCGTCATTGAGTGCGATTTGTTTTTTGGAGACACCGAGTGCGATTGTCTTTTTTGTCAATTTGTCACTTGGATTATTCTACCGAACGTTTTTAATTTTTCAGGACTTAAAAATTTCGAGCCTTTTTTCGAGGCTAGATTTTGCTTTATATTATTGGTTTTTAGCCCCGAAATTTACGTTTTAGGTTCGTTAATTTTTAACCTTTTTTTATTTATAATTTCTGCTGAACCCATAAAATCATTTTAAATCTTATTAAAATATGAATAAAATGTACACTGACGACAAAATTACATTGATTGAAAGCCAATGGTGAAAACTTTTATGTTATAACTGGACAAATGATGATTCAACAGCTGAGGTGCGAAAATTTAAGAATGCGCTGCAAGAAAATCTATTTTCTGATTTGGTTAATCTGGTGTTTAGCTATCCAGTATTAGCTTTCAGTTAAGCTGAGGTTGAAAGACTTTTTAGTACCATGAAAATAATTAAAACCAAAGAAAGGAATCGTCTCCGCTGTTTCAACTCCATTTTGAGGTGAAAACAGGAGGAAAATGAATGTATTAAAAATGTAGGATAATAATCATTGAAGAATTCGTCACAAGAAACACACTTTTAAGAACTAAATATAAATTTTTTCCTCATATTGCTCTAGACTAATATTTTATTGCTTCCTCATATTCGTTCCGTACTAAAACGCATGTCTTCAGGTGCACTTCTTGATAGATAATATTAAAAAAATTAAAATTTTCAACAAAAAAAAAACGGAAAAAGAAATTGTTGCTTTGTAATTTGTTAATTTTTTGCTATTTTGTTATATTCTCCTGAAGAAGTTACCCAAAGCGTAACGAAATATTGAGAAAGAATAACTTTTGAAGTTTTTTTTTATAAAAAAGTGACCTCTTGGAAGTGACCAATTGGAAGAATAACATAAATGTAAACTGAGAACTTATAATAACTATTTTTAAGATATTGTAATTATTATTATTTTTTTGTTTTGTTTTTATTCCCAAAACTTTTGGAACGCGGATTTGGATTTTTTTAAAACATTTTGTCCACCCATTGTCGTGAATGCCACAATTTTTAAAAAAAATTTATATAGTAATCACATTGAGCTGAAGGACATTAGGATAGGAAAGCGCTTTCTTTAAAAAATACGATATTAAAAAAAAAAATAACTTACTTCAGTTTCTTTTATTTTTTTAAGTTATAATGGTAAGTACGTAAGAAAATGTCTTGAACGTCATTCAAAATTTCGTAAAATCAAAAACATGAGTTTAAAACATTGAGGTTCAAAATTATTGCATTATTATTATTATTATTGGTGTTTGGATTCATCTATTTTAAGTTTTAGTAGATTTGAAAAAACAAATTCTTAAAAATAAAAAGGGGTATTTGCCTTAAACGCCACTTTGAATATGTGTTTCACAAGCATATAAAATATTAGTTTTGTTTTCCTTCTTTAAAAAAAAAATTATATAAATAATTAAATAACAAGCTCTTGAACATTACAGAATGCATTGTAAGTGACTTTGTGTCGTTCACGACAGAAATCCCCAGGAAAATTGTCTTTGAGTAGTTTTTGATTGAAATCGACCCATACATATTATTTTGAAGACTATATACATAGATATACTACTTGAATATACATATTTAAATAGTGATAGAATAATTATTCTATCATTCCTTAATACAAATACAGTAGTTTTCCGATTTAACGAACTAGTGCTTTGTCAGGCCTCCTCGTTGTACGTAGTACTTATGTAGAATAGCCGTTTGTTTCATAGATAAACAAATAACAAGAATTGTGTTTTTGTCGTTTATTTTGTTTAAAATGATTTCTGTATAATAAAAAACAAAAAATAAAATAAAAAGGTTCAACAGCTTCCTTATTGGATGAAAGCTTTTATCCAAAGAAAACA
This sequence comes from Gymnocheta viridis, assembly GCA_956483585.1. Taxonomy (NCBI): domain Eukaryota; kingdom Metazoa; phylum Arthropoda; class Insecta; order Diptera; family Tachinidae; genus Gymnocheta; species Gymnocheta viridis. The sequence continues at coordinate 49,700,900 of OY101442.1, read as the reverse complement.
TTTTCGAAACACAATGTATAAGCAATACAAATTCGAATAATATCCGTTTCGAATCGTAACACACAATAACCCCGCTGGTCTACCATACGTGGCTTGCATTGAAATCTCGACCATAAAGCTTTCTATGAATTTCTTTGGCTTTGAACTGTAGGAATGCACCAGAAACAGCCATGTATGAATTTCGCTGTCGTAGAAACCAAGAAAAAAGTATTTTCTCCATTGTAGGAAATTCACCTTGTTTCATGGCTTTCCTGTTTTTGCATCCAAAGTTTGTATTTTCTGCATTTTTTAATAGTTTAATTTGCAAGCCTTTACGGCCATCATCAACAATTTCTAGTTTTTGTTTTAAAAACAGTCTTTTTCTTTTACTCATTTTTTTATGTTAACACCACGAAAGAATATGCGTAACTATCCATTGTAGCACAATTAAAACAAAAATACTATGCAAACAGAACCTAAATGTACTTTTTTATATTTGTTATTTGTGCGAGAAGTTCATCAAGATTATGTTTTTTTTTAAACTAAAATTATATCTTATTTGTTCGTTAAACAGAGCAAAACATAAATGTAGTGTTCGCTATATAAGGTACTCAATGGAGCAAACTGACCTGTTCGTTAAAAGCGATGTTCACAGAATCGAATGTTCGTTAAACCGGAAAACTACTTCACTCTGTTTTATTTTTCATCCAAAACTGAATTGAAATATTGATTTTTAAGTATTTAAAAGTATGTGGCTTTTTATAGGTTTTTTTGTTTATGTACTTGAAGTGCATTTTTGTTTAATAAAATTTTTTATTAATAATTGATAAAACGTTGAACCAAGTAAAAAATGTTTAGCTTATTTTTGGGCCACTTAGCTTTTTCTGGCCTTTTTTGCAATTTCTTTCTCCATCTCCTGGCAACAGTGGTTATATAAAACATTTTCACAAATTCAATTCAGTTTAAATTGGGGTTTATTTCAGATGTTTTGTAGTTAATGAATGAGTGATACCATTCCATCGAAAACAGACATTCGTTTTTAAACAATATTAAAAGAAAAAAATAGTAACCTGAACAGATGCTGCAGTATCATTTGTGTAGGGGTTTTCACAATTATATTTTAGAATTTTCTTAGTGTAAACTTAATTTATCACAATAAGTGTTTGCCTCTACTATAAAGCATTCTTAATGATTCTAATTCATCCGACAAATTAAGAGTAATTCGTTATACTGCTGTCATTTTAAAAAATCAGCTTTTCTGTTTTAGAATATGAAATATTGTTTATCACGTAAGCCTTCATTAATTTTTTGTTTATTTTATGGGTTAACGTTTTAATTAAATGTTCTTTTTTTAAAGAATCTTACATACCTTATACAAATTTATTGCGGCTACCACAATCCAGATGGTTGACTTAAATAAAAAATCAATAAAAAAACTGAAAGGTTTTCAATTAAACTTTACACTCAAGTCCACAGTTTAGATTTTGGATACCTCACTAAATTTATATATTTTATTGTTTCTAGATTCTAAACAAAACCATTTAATTAAAAAAAAAAATGGGTTCAGAAACTTAAAATAAGAACCCATTTTCAAATTTCTATTTGTTATCTTAAATCTATTAGACAATGTGAATTAAAACTTTTTTTTAGTTACAAAGTATGCGGCGTTTTGAAAAAATTGCATTTCGTTTTATTTCACATATAAAATTAAGATTGTGGTATACCTACATATGTATATCGGTGTTCGAGTTTCGGTAACGAAACCTAACGATATGCAAATGTACATGTCTAATACTGTTACCGTAGTAAAAAAATTAATACCGCTACCGATTTCGTAAATTTTTCGGTTGCCAGCCTTGTGTTATAAGCATATGTATGTACATATGTATGTAATATGTACATATGTATGTATGTATATTTCAATACCATGCAGATAACGCGACTAGTCCAAACACGCATGTAAAGTATACTACATCAAGGACTAGGAGTAGTCCAAAACTAACCCAAATGTATGTAAAAAACATAGTCTATTTAACATTACGATGTCCTAGGACTGGACCATGTAACCCAGCTTTGCACTTCATAGGAGTAGTCTCAAAACTACTCCATACAACTACTCCATGGAAAACCCTAGAGGATTAGTTTCAAAACTACTCCATACCACTACTCCATGGAACACCCTAGAGGATTAGTTTCAAAACTACTCCATCCAATAGAAGGCCACCAAAAGTGAAATTAATTTTTTGATTTATTAAACAAATGTTATAAAAATTCACAGCTGATGGTTACATACATAAGAGTACATTATATATATGTACATACATACTACATATTTACATAATAGTGATTAAATAAAAATTTTGAGAAATTTATTTATTTCTTTGTACTACAAGTCTTTAATTATCTATTAAAAAAAAGGAACATATTATTTCATAAAAAATATTTTAGGTTTCTAAATTACTTATATGATAAATTAACCAAGAGTTCTCTCATGTTATTCCTTGATGTTCTGCTTTTTAACTGCCACTGCCCTATTTTAGTAACTAATTGGTTATTGTCACATCCACCCTCTAAATCCTGGTGCGCAGAATTTTCTGCATCAGCAGATTCCATATTGGAACAAGTCACTAAGTCACTTCCGCATTCAATTGCTACATTTGTACTTTTTAGTCTCTTTAAATACTTTTCTTTCTCTTTTTTCACAAGTCGCCTTTTATGGCGAGCACTACAAATCATTTTAAAATTTTAAATATGTAATAAATTTTTTACTTTTATAATAATTTTTTTCACCGGTTTATATTCTACACACACAAAATTTTCTTCAACAATAAACAATGGATGACATCAGAGTTACCAATGTATAATCAGCAAAGACAATAATACAGCTCTTGGCAACACTATGCAATCGTAAAAGCACGAACAATTGTCGTATAGCAATAAGCTCTTGTTTGAAAATGACATACTCCATGACTGCATTACATAGGACTATGTTGTAACTAGTCCGTTTCAGCAATATTGGACCACGTAGTCCAATATTATCTGCAGGGTAACGGTTGAACTCTATTTACACAATCAACATGAGTTGAAAATTTGCGTGGAAATTACTCAACAAAACTGGGTGGGTGCCTTCATATGTATAAACTTTCTACTCAAGGTTGGTTGTGTAATTAGCATTTCAATATGTTGGGAGCTTAAACCCAAAAAAATAAATATACACATATGTAAGTATGTACATGTGTAGTATCTAAATACATATGTATGTATATGTAAGTGCACAAACACATGCATACATACATATGGATACTGTATTTCATTTAGTTTTACTTTCATTAATAAAATATGTACATATGCATACATACTTACATGTACAATACATACGTATGTATGTACTGAAAGACAAGTTGTGTATAAAAAACATGTATGTATATATGTACATATGTATGTAAGTAAATCTATTAATTAAATTATCCTCAAATATTTACATATTCCTATGTAAGTACATAACTGGATTTGAAGTTCGCGAAAACTTATTCAAATGCAGTGGCAATAATACAATAACAGTAAATTGTCATTCAACTTAAAAAAGGAGTACATTTTGAATGTTCGGACTTACCATTTTGCTCAAAGTATTAATTAAGCTCTTTTCAAATGAAAAAAACTACGTAGATTGTATGAAATGTATGTATGTATGTACGCTCTTTAATGAATGTATTGCACGCAATTTAAGAATCCTTTTAATATGTCTGTATATAATATGTATGCTTTTGTTTCTTTGTTCTTCAAAATTATTTATGTATAAAAGTTTTTTGATTTATGTAGTAAGAATATCCAACGGTTGTCCGTAATGCAACAAATCTGGAAATTAACTGAACAACATTTCTTTAAAATGCCGGCTTTATATACTAAACGAAGAAGCAACGAAACTTACACACAACACAATTTGACAAATGCTCATACATACATATGTTGTATGACTTTATGTAAAACCCATTTTCCACAAGCAAAGTTTACTTTGCCAGGTCTTGAGCTTAATGGTTAGAAGAGAAAGAAGAATGGGGGTGAGTACGGACTCGCAAAGTTGCATTCTTCTTCGTTCGTCTTTTACACATACAGAAATTTTGACTTAGCTGCATCATCAACTTTGCATGATTTTTTGTGCAGATATGTAAGTCAAGAATGCTGGTATCTTAAATGTATGTACATATGTATGAAAATGCAAACAAAATAATGTATTTTAATAATGACAAATTGAGATTTTTGTTACTTGTTTAGGATTTTTTCTAATTATGAATGGCTTAAGCTGGATGTTCTTGTGAAAATGTGAACACCATATTTTTTGTATGAAAATATTTTAAAACTGCCCAAAAAATATGGTAAATATGCAGATATACAAAATGAATTTAAACAAGGTTTAGGAAGAATAAATACAGAAAATACTATATATTTTTGGGCATTTATCTTATATGTGCAGGTACAAAAAGGGCACTTAAAAAAAGGAATTTGTATGGGATTTTAGCGAATAGTGACGGACATTCTTAATTTTATGCAGTTAAGTCAAAAGTACTCTTCACCAAAAGGCAGCTAAGTCACAACTACTGTAGTTGTATTTGGTCGCATTAGTGTGTTTGGTTTGCATGTTCATTCAACAAAAGAACACAAAATTTGCCAAAGTAAACTTTGTGAAAGAAAGTTTAAAGGAAAATTTAAAAGACTTTGTAAAAGTAAAATTTGCATGAGGAAAAGCAGTCTAATTACTAGAATACCCAGTCGATTATATGAACAACGAAACATTTTTTCTATTAGTTAACCAAATACATAAAAATACCAAATTTCGATTAACGATTAAAATTAATTTCATAGTAAATTTCTTCTTTATATATATTTTCATACATATGCATGTATATTTTCTTAGATTTCCAACTGTGAGTTTAAAAATGCTTTATATGATAACTCTGTTCAGTTCTGCCCGTCAAAATTATACATAAAATAAAACATGATTAGTTTTCACTTTTTTCCTTTCAAATCTCGAAGTTTTGCGTTCATGGAAATCTATTCTGACTATTTTTACGACGATGTCGATTTGTATGTGAGTATGTGTGTGTATGTATGTAAGCCTTTCATAACTTGCGAATGACTTAACCGATCCCAATTAAATTAGTGATATTCTAAAGATATTGGCCTGACTTGGATCTCGTGAGACAGTGAAACGATTCGGTTTGTTAAGTCTTGAGAATTTCCGAAAATAAAGTTTATGAAAGTTTTTTTTTCAATTAATATTAAGCTACTTACCCGATCGATTGGAGAGATATCGTTGACGGAAAATTTCGAATAAAAAATTTTGTTATCAAATCAAAATTTACTTTGCTGAACTTGAAAAACTGTGTCGAATGCCGCAGGTTTTATATGAATTGATTAAATGGTTTCAGAGATATCATTGTCAAAAAACTTCGAAAAGACCGTTTTTAATTTTGATCTCAAAAAACTATAGTGAAATATAAAATAACTTAGTGGAAAGTTCGAGGGATGGGCATTTTCCATTTTTGTTTTCATTAGTCAAACGAAAAAAAACTTCGAACTTGCGATATTCTTGAAATAAAAGGAAATTTGACCAAAAGATAACTTAAAACATTGGCCATCATTGGCTTGTATGATTTAAAACTTTTTTTGCAATTAGACATGTGTAAATCAAGAATTGTCAGATTATAGGTTGCCTGCCTCTCTATAGCCAGAAAATAGCTTTTTATGTACTTTAATTAGAAGCAGTAACCATCTATTTTAACAGAAAACGCAGAACCTACAAACATATGTAAGTACCATTCTCAGGGCAAGTTTTCAACAGCACAAATTTTTTTTATAAAGACATGCATGGTGCCATTTTTCACCATGCATTATAAAAGACATAAAATAAAACTAAAAAGTTTTAGCCGATAGTCGTAACTCATCTAGTTTCATCTATCTATGTATTTATAATGGGTTCCAGATACCACGACCAAACAATCTTTGTACATTCATTGCTCTATCTCTAGTCAACGAATGCAGCCAATTACCCTGCTCAGTGAGAGATCATATACTTTCCTTGAAATCATAAAGTAGTCTCCAAGGATATTAGCACTGTGAGATGGCATTCGCACAATACGTGGTCTGAGATATCGACGCAAAGACCACAGTGTCTACTGACCCAGCCTTTGAGATATCCTCCGAGGTAGCGTAATGAAAGGCTTCTATTAACTGAGTCCCCTTAGGCTTCCCCATTGCGGAAAAAAATCAGAACCAACCCTAGAGGTAATCTTCCGCTCCACATAGCTATTTTGTTATGCTAAAAAAAACTTCAGTCTGGTTGACTAATTGGTTCTTCTTGGGATTAAGGACCCAATGTAGCAATCGTGTACAAAAAGTTCAAGTATTCTCACATATCCCACTATATTAAACCGGAAATGCTCGTAATAAAAAGTGCACTTTTGCAGGCTTCTTCCTGTACCGTCATGTAAAGAGACGGTATATGCAGAATAGTAGCTATGGCATATGTGGGACAGGTCTTCATGGCCCCAGTGATAGAAATACATATTAGGCGGTAAAACTTATCAAAGAGAGCCCTAGTTGTGATTTGTTCTGTCTTTGCCCACCACACAAGGAGTGTGAAAGTCAATATTGGTTCTACGATGGTAATAAGAGACCAATAAATCATTTTAATTTAATTTCATTTATTGTGCTCAGCAATCTAGCCACACGGCCATAATCGATTATAAAATTTCTACGATATTAAATAGTTACAAAAAATATTTAATTGTGTGTATGACTATAATAAAAGATTATATAAATCAACATTAACACAAATATGCGAATGATTAAAAAATATAATTTAACAAAATTAAAATATATGTACAAAATAAACAATAATATAAGGATACCATATTATACAATAATACTGTTAACAAAGATTCAAAAAGAGGCCACCAAATTACAGTAGCTGGCAAAAGCCAAAAATGTGGAAAGTACTATATTTAGCTGTGCCGAAACAAGGCATAATAAGTGTATTAATTGAGAAGGATGCAATTGGTAACAGTTAAATGTAATAAGCCAAAGACAAATAAAGACAAGTACGACCAAGTACAATTCCGCTAAAGCATAAACTGAAGTACAGTAAATACAAGCTTCTACAGTCAAACACCCAACAACTCTTCACGAAACCTCACTTTAAAGATACCATAAGTGAGATCAAACGACTTCAAATCACTCGACAGACCATTGTAAGATCTTGCAATCCTCACAAAATACGATCTTTTCAACATTGTAGATTACTTTGGTATTATTAATTGCCTATTTCTACTAGATCTGTAGCTTGTATGACTTATAGAAGTGCAGAAAATTCCTAAATTCAATAAATGCTGCAAATGGAAGTTTTAGAAATTCCGAAATATGCTGTGATACCCTAAGAAAATACAAATAAATACCTTATTACTCTGTTAAATGCTAATCTTAATCTCCTAATGCAATACCCCAAGGTACCTGAATAAACCTCTAACCCCCATTAACACAAAGTTCAGTTATGTTTATTTTATTCGAAAGTTAACTAACTTTCAGTTAGTCTAAACTTGATTTTTAATTGAAAGTGAAAATTTTCGGTAACAATAAAGATATATGTATTAACTTTATATTATCAACTATTGTAAATCAAACCTAGAAAATAAGTAAATAACACCAACCACATCTGCGCGCAAGAATTTGTTCGATGTTTGAAATTATGCAAATACAAACGATAATTTATTTTCAAATGTCAATATTTTTTTACGGTTAAAAACTTAAACTCAACAAATGTTTCAGTTAACATTAATTGTAAGTTAAAAATTATCAGAGCTTTGTGTTAATTAATTTTTGGTAATCAAAGTTTAAATTTGGGGTTTAGTGTTAACTGCAAGTTAATTTTTTATTGTTAACGGCCCTTAGCCATATAAAAATATAGGCATTAAAATACTATGCACGACACGCTTTTTGATATATAAAGGAAGCATCAAGTCCAAGCTATACAACCCACGCAAAGTTAACGTAACCCTTGATACAATACTGTTAATATGATTTTCGATTGTTAATTTTGTGTCTAGAATAACACCAAGGCATTTAAGTTTATCAACAAACTCAATTGTATCACTACCAATCGTAACCGAGAAGTTATTGCTACCAAGTTTTCCAAACAAGATCGCCTTAGTCTTCATAAAATTAATAAACAACCCATTCTTTGAAACCCCGTCCAACAATAAACCAACAGTGTAATCAGCAACATTCTGCAAAACATCTGGAAATTCAGATGAGCTTTTATACTACTCGAAATTGCGCCAAAGAAATCATTTAGCAACGTAATCAAAAGAAGAGGTCCAAGCACAGATCCTTGAGCTACACCACTATTCACTGGAAGCAAACTAGAATTGCTGCCCCCACTGGAAACAAACTGTTCCCTATCCGATAGATATAAAGAAATCAGTTTGCAAGCAGATGCAGGAAAACCATAATAATTATGCAATTTCTCAACCAGCATTACATGATTAACTCTGTCAAAGGCAAAGATAATTTCCGGATTTAGCCACCAGGTTTTGAAAAGATTCTCCGGCAGACGCATAGCAATCTTGTTGACTTAGTTGGTGTTCGTTCCAAGTGAGTCTTGTCAAAAATAACCCTAAGGTTTTTAACTTCATCAAAAAACTCAACTCATCTACTTGATAAAAGCGATAATTTTCTTATTGTAATTTTTTCCTCTTGAGTGAAGTTGGCTTGAAACTTTGTGTATCTTAATATTTTTGCTTCATTAATTCGCTTAAGTACTTATTACGTCAAATACTTATGTTAATAGCAAACAGTTGGTGGATAATTTATTTGAGTTGATACCTGCACCCATGTCCGTTAGATTTTTATTAATTAATTGTGTGTGTTCACATTAACAGTGAATTTTCAATAGTAATACGCGTTAAAATTTTGTTTTTATTGATTTCGATCAAACAGATTGATTTTTTTTATTAAAAGGCATAAAATATTATTATTAATTATTTATTTAGTTTCTTTGAGCTTAATATTTATTTACATATGTTTATAAGCGAAAAATTAGAAATCGGCTTTTTGATTGATTATAATGCATATCGTCAACATCCATGCCCCCACCATTTATTTTTTTATTTTTATTTATTTATTTAAAAATTAGTCAATGGATATAATCCTTACAGACTAATAACAAGATACTAAAGTTATATTAAATTACATGAATTATAATAAAAATTTAATAATTATGAATTAAGAAAAACAATGATTTTATGCTTTATAATATTAGAACTAAAAAAAATCAACAAGTTCAGACAATTAATTATATTGACGACATAATCTCGTGAAACGATCAGCCATAGCATAATTAGACCTACAAAACTTAATAACAAGAGGATTATAATGGCGAGTACTACGACAAGGAATATTAAATTCAACATTAATGCTAATCTGCTAGTATATGAAGGCAAATTTGTTGAGGAACTCCATCAAAGGCCACGTAAGCAGAGCAACAAGAATTGTTTTTGCACAGATTCAATACAAATATTATGAATGTTGTAGTATGGATCCCATATGATTGATCCGTATTCTAAGATATGTCTAACTAGAGACACGTACAGCTGCTTCGTAATGTAAGGGTCTGAAAACTCTTTAGACCAACGCTTTATAAAGGCAAGAACACCTCAAGCTTTATTTACACCCAAAGTAATATGAGAAACAAAATTTAATTTAGGATCCAGTAAAATTCCAAGGTCTACAAATGAGTCAACCAAACCCAACTGATGACCTCCTAAGAAATGGTTAACAGCAATAAGATTAGTTATTGAAAAGCGCATGCATTTACTCGTACATTTTTTTGATTCAGCTCCATCATGTTGTGTTTGCACCATTCAAAAAAGTTTTTAAGTTCATTTTGAATATAAACGTGATCAATAAAATGATTAAACGAATAAAAAATGTTAACATCGTCCGCATACATCAGAATATTGGCGAAGTTGATGACGTTTGGAAGATCGTTTATAATTAGCGAAAACAGAATTGGACGAAGATGACTGCCTTGGGGAACACCAGATGAGACATACTTATATGTATGTACTTAGTAGAAGAAATGTTGTGAAATCGATCTTAACCATCTTAAACAGCTACGAGTTACACCCAACCTTATCTGAAACCATGTTGGTAAGGTGACATTAATGACGCAGTGTGATGACATAGGAAGTCAGCAAATAGTTTTTCAAACAATTTCGGAATTGCACTTAATTTAGCGATACCTCTATAATTCGAAATATCGGACTTGTTACCAGATTTGTAAAGAGGTTAATGTACGAATCTTTCCAAAATACGGGAAAATAACCATGTTTTGTTGAAGCGTTAAACAATAAAGTTAACGGTTTGGCGAATGATTCTGTGCAACTTGCAACACCAGCAGGACTGTGATTAAAGGACATCTTAAGTTTTTTCAAGTTAAACAAAATATCGCTGCAATTGAATGTAGGGAAAGATATTAGTTGATTTGATGCAAGCGCGTAGGGATACCCATTTTTATCATCGTAAACAGCATCGGAATAAGTTCTTGCAAAAAAAAATCAGCAAACATATCACAAATAACATCAACGTTGCTGGATTCTTGATTATGAAGTTTCATAACTGATGGATATCCATTCGATTTTCTTTTAGATTTAACAAATTAATAGAGAGATTTCGGATCCCTAGCAAAGTTGTTTTTCACTTTGATTAAATAATCCTTATATAAAGCATGGTTGAGCAGGTTATATTTTATATATATTTTTCAGACGTGAAAGTTGCCACGAATTCCATGGAGGCGCAACTGGAGTGTAAGTAAATTGTTTAGGAACACAGGTTTAAAAAAATGAGTAGATTTTATCGTAAAATGTGGTAACAATCGCATCAATATCCGAATTGTTGTTTATAGGGATAATCAAAACGGCATTCCAGCAAGTATTTCTTATTAAGTCATTTAATAACGTAAGGTCCATTCGTTTGAAACAAAAAAACTTGACTAGATTCAGTAGGCTTCTGGGTAATTTCGGATGGAATCGGAGAGCTAATTTTAATCGTGGGATGATATCGATCTTCAGGCAGTGTAATAGGTTCCGAACGAATAATTAATCAACATCATTGACAACCAATAAATCAAGCATTTTACCAAAATCATTGCAGATTTGCAATTTATTTGATAAAGAGCTAATCATATAATAAAAATTAGACATTTTATAAGTGAAAACCGAAAGTTCGTAACTACAAGTGCAATTATTATATAAACCAAAAGCACGTAACTAAATACTTATTTCTTGGAAATACTCACCTAGTTTCCTTTCCTAATTTTATGGCAACATCGAAGTAGGGCAATTAATCATTATTTAAAGCGAGAAAAATTGTATTTATTTTTCAACATATAACATATTTCGTTTCTACTGAAAAATAATAAATATGTTGTTTCGTGGTTTTCGATTTCAGCTGACGATATACTAAATTTTTATTTGTAATATTCATTTACTTAAAATATTCTTTTAAGGTAGTTTGCCTTTTTGTATTTCATTGCTCCTTAATAAAAATGAGTTTGTATGCGATATACCTGCATATTATCTGGCTCTAAAATACCTGGAGAACTATAATTTTCTAAGAGTATTAAAGGAACATTACTAGCCTCTATTGCTTCTACCAAAGTTGAAGTTTCACCATCATTCCTCTCATCATCGAAACTTGAGTAATGCCCACTTTCTTGGGTTTGCTTGAATATCTTAACGATTTCATCTTCAGATGCAATGGCAAACGGTGGCTCACTAATATCGGACTCCATCCACTTTGCGATGCCATCAGCCGTATAGCCAGTCGGTATTATAACATCTGATTGTATTTTAACACGATTAGTTAGATCTAAATAATTAAATGGGAAAAAATTTGTTACACGAATAGTAGAGGTTCAACTGTAATTTAAAAGAAAAATTTTATTTCACTTATAAATAAATAAATTAATATTAATGTAATAAATGTAAATTTTGCAAACATGAATTTCCCTAAAAACTCCGTACTTTTAGAGATTTATGTGTTTTTATTATTCTTTATAGTTTTAGCAATTTTGATCAATTTTAGTGTTTGTCAGCGATTTAAAAATTTTTTAGACTTTGTCTCCGAATTAACAATGGTTTTAATTTTTGCAATATAAGAGCGATTAAATTTCTAAGACTCAATTTAAAATTATTTCGAAATCTGCAGAAAATTTTATAGATACCACAGCAAAACAATATAGATGCACAGTTTGATTTTTTTAGATACTATTGATTAATTTAATAGCTTTTTAAGCTATCTTATTTGAAATGGTTCCAGTATAGTTTATTAATTGTATAATATTTAATACAGTAGGCGTACGCACATTCGAAACATTTTTATTTCATTTTGATTATTTTTCGAACTAAATTGGTTGTTAGTAGTTCTTAATCTAAAGTGATAATTATTTTGGTTAAAGTTCGTGACATTTTTATAGAAAGATCCAATATTCCAAAGGGACAAGGCATAAATTAACATCAGTTAATTTCAACTTAACGTTAATTAGTCTCGTATTCTATTTCGGGTCATAATTTGTATAAAAACAAATTTTAAATCACATTCACCCGAGCCACTTAAACAGTGGCGGATACATGGAAACACACATGAACACTGATGGTGGGAGTGCAGCGGATCCCGAAAAACGTTTTTTCTGCTCTGCCGTGTAAGTTGAAATTATTTGATGTTAATTTATCCCTTGTAGCTTTGGAATATCGTCCATATCCAATTCTTTCTAAAAAAAGTTACGAACTTTAACCCAAATAACAATCATTTTGGATTAAAAACTACAATAAACAGTTTGTTTTTCAGGCAATTCGAAGTTCAAATTTTTGTAAATTCTGGAATATTTATTTTATATAAAAATCTAACCATAAAATATAGAACAAACCAGAGCTTTTGTTTCAATTTAATAGCGATAGCAAAACAACAATTCAGATCATTTACATAAATCACGTACTTATGTATGAAAATTCTTTGATAAAAGTTATAAAAGCAATTAATTTAAAGTTCTTTTAAGTTCTCTCTCAATCTATCTATAACATGGAGTCTATACTATTTGTTTGATTTTTTATGCTTTCGTATTTCTGTTACAATGGTATCGTTTCGGAGCGCTTGTGCTTAGTGAAAAATAGTTCACTGCTTTATTAAGATGCTTACGCTTCCAGTAGCTGTGGAATTAGAAACATTTCGAATGGCTCTAACATCATAATTACCTATTCTGCAGACGGTCTATCGCTATTAAGTACACGTGTGGATTCATCCTCAAACAAATCTCATTAGATACATTTTTCAATGTCTATTACAGTTATTCGGGTTAATTTACACTAAAAGACTTTGAATAATTTGGATAACTTTACTTAACAATTCAGATTTTCTTACAGCAGCTGAGCTAGAATCACATCATCATAACTCCCGTATTCCTCAGAGTCCCAATTTAATAAATTCTACTAAGAAGCTTTTAACACCGTTTCCGACACCACATGCCATGAAATTAAAATGATTTTCGAATTTTCGAGTCCGACTTCGACATGTTGTACCAGATTAAAGAAGTACTCAACATTATTCTTTAATTTAGTACACTTTGTCGAAGTCGAATACAAAAATTCGAGAACCGTAATAAGGCAGTATGTGTCCGGGTAAGCTAACAATTTCTATTTTTAAATATGTAAGTTTAGTTAGCTTTTTTGGATTTTGATCTGTAACGCTGTAACGTTCGACTATCAAATATGCGTGGAAATATAATAGTTCCCACTTCGCTTTGCAGTTTCTCTATAGATACGTGGGCGGAACAGTTATCAATAAGTAGACCAATGATTTTCTTCTGCAAATCGAATGACTTATTAATTTACTTCCTTAATAAAGTCGTAATGAAATGGGTTGTTCAACACTCCGGTTTGCCAAAGAAATTTTCTGAAAACAAAAAAATCTTTTTTATATTGCTCATGGAACATATTTTGTAGCTTTTGCATAAAAATCTTATGAGGAAGTATTATTTAACCTGGCAACACTGGTTTAAAAAACATGCGATATACAACCTGCCTTTTCGAATGCTCAAGCTAGACTGATCTATATTTTTCATTTCTCTACAATATATGAGTACACGTAAATAATAAAAGGGAAAACCAAAAAAGCGGCTCCCTGATTTTGCCGATTGCTGATTTAGGACCATCGTTTGCTGTATACATATTTATTAGTATATTGGATACCGGATATAAGCACATCGCATGTAAGAAAAAACCGCTTATAAGCAAGTGGACCAAAAACACCATGTCTTTTTCTATACTTTCCATACAAATAATTTTCTAGAGAAGAAAATCGTATATAAGAAAAAACCTGATATAAGAAACTTTTTTGAAACACCACAGATGATGAATGATATGAAAAAATATTGTAGATATAATAGAAATATTTAGACTGAAATATAGAAACGGAATATATCAAAATTTAAAATTTTTCCGAAACACCAAAGAACAAATATGTAAATGATATGAAAAAAGATTTCATATAAGAAATTGTTTTTCTTTCGGGCAATACTGAATATACACAATATATACAATTATGCGTTTGTTGAACTATAGCTTTTAGTTTGCGTGTAAAAGATGGACAATAAGTGTTTATACACACTTATAAGTCTGTGTTTAGAAGTTACGGAACTTTCACATCTGCACCCTCTCCATCCGCTGTTGCTAGAAGCATATTTTAACTGACATCAACAAATAAATCATCACATATAAATTTTGATCCACTGTAGCTAAAACAAGATTGCGCATTGCGCAGGTCCGTTATTTTGTTGTATGTGATTGTGTTGTGACGTATACATAGAATATTTCATACAAACAAAAGTACATTTGTGTATGGAAAGTAAACCGATTTGCAAAACTTTGGCAGCCCGAGGAAGCTCTTCCTCAAATAGATTCAAGCGCAAACTCAAAAGATTTACTCGACTGCATCTCTTTTCTGTACATTCAAATCGATGCACCCGTTTACAAGTTATTTAGTTATTTCCAGTGCTTTTTGCCTCTTCATACGCGAGAAATTTTGGTAAATAGCCGTTTTTAAAAGGTGAGTATTTACAGTGCTTTTTACAATTTCTCACAGTGCTTTTTTGTACAACAGAGAAACGTTTTTTAGTTACAAAATCTGGCTACTTCTTTTAAACGGAAATAGTACTTTTTAAGCAACCATGGACTTTTTCCGATGAGGTTGAAGAACATTCAGTCTGATGAATTTGTTTAAAACAAAAATTAGAAACCAGTTATCACTAAATTCAGTAAATGCGTTACTGCGTATTAAATACGGTTTAAAATTAAAAAAGTAAAATAAATTCGAACGAATCATACGAAAATACTCAATATTTTATAACAACTCATTCGTGGCCTGATTGCGAAGATAGAATATATATTTCTCGTACATACATACCTGCTAAAATTTTTAGTATTTCACTTTTTATAAATCGTCGTCCCGAAGTTATCTTCACATATATCAAAAAATCAAAAAACATGAGACAAGACCGCTTCTCCTAAGAACTCAAGAGTCAAACCCGACGTCTGTGAACAAAGTCTGAACATGTGCTCTGAAAGTAGTGCGAATATGTAATATTTTTTTGTATATAATGTTGAAACTTTAAACTCAACTTTCCAAAGAAAATTTGTTGGGGGTACGTGAAGATTACTTCGGGACGACGAAATGACTAAAGGTAGGATCACACGATTGCCGCAAATACACCAATCAGACCCAATTTTTATTGTGCTGAATTGGCGCACAATAATAATATTGTCGCAATCAAATATACTGCAGTCACATGATTGCCCCATTTTATAAAAATTTTATTGCCGCAGATTGACTAAAAATGAATTTGTGGCAATAATTGATGCAGTCCAGTCATACGATTGTTCTAACTTGCGGCAACACCAACAAACAGCTGTTATGGTAATTTTTAGTTTGCTTTGTTTTACGTGCAAATTTTTTTCTTTAGCATATTGATGTAATTCTGCTTCGTAGGTTTTAATTGTTCTCTAAATTTTAGTAATCGTTCACCGCTTATTATAGTAAAATATATACAATATGCGAGATTTATTTTACACTTAATAAATTTAACTAAAAAAAAAATTAAATTTTTTTGCATTAATTCTATATGTCTAAATAATATATTTCTTTCAAAGCGAAAAAAAATTCATGCATTTAAGGGTTGACGCTTCAAATAAGTTTAGATTGATGGTACACAAAACAATTAGCACATACGAAAAATTGAATAAATTGCCGCGTATTGGCTACTTTGATTGCCGCATGAGAAAACAATAAATATTGGTACATTTTAATCATTTATATTGACGCATGGTTGCCTTTCAACCGTTCACACGATTGCCGCACCAGAGTTGCATTTGATTGCGGAAAATCAGCACAATATTGTTCTCGATTGCCGTAGGGGACAATAAATTATGAAATCACACGATTGGCATACAAAATAGACCGATAATTGGTGCATTACGGCAATCGTGTGATCCTACCTTAACCCTTCGTCTTGACTGGCAATAAATATGTTTTCAATAAAACAATAATGCCGGCAGAATAACGGAACAATATTACTTATTTCTTTGCTATGGGTAATCGTATTTATGTTAACACACAATTTACAAAATTTCAAGCAGAGAGGTTCAATAATAAAAAAGAAGAAACTGAAAGACTTATTAAATTTTCATCTGAAAAACTTATCCCGAAATAAGAAATTTTACATTTTTATGTATTTTTAATATCTTTTGATAATTTATTAAATTTTTTTTGCAAAACATTTCTTCTTTTTGTTTTATTCGGAAATGTCAAATGGTTTATGACGTTTCATGTTCGCAACAATTGTCCAGAAAAAATGTTGACAATTATTGCCAAGTACGAAAAAGATGTGTCTTCACTGGACATAAAATAATTTTGACATTTGCTGCAATATATGTCAATGAATTTATTGCCAGTCAAGACGGGGGGTAAAGGAGCGATTCGCACACACATATACTTTTAAGTTTTGTCTAAACAAACTATTTTATTTATTTTATTTTTTTATATGTACCATGTACATATATCATTTTACTCCTGTTTTTGTTTTCTTACGAAAATCCCAAAAAATAAATTATATATTCTATATGAATCTATTTTATTTTCTTTACAAACCATAAATTAGAAAAAATACTTAATTAAGATTTTATTTTCCGTTTTGCCTTATTAAATACTTTTATTGTCACCCAAAGGACGTCTAATTGTATAAAGGTTGTAATGTAATCTGAATTGTTACATTTGAAACAACAATAACTTTTGAAATTTTGTTTTTGTTTTAAAAGTAATTTTACGAAATTTCTCTCAATATCGGCGAACAGGCTGTATGTGGCGTTTCCAGCAGCATTTTCGAAAAAATGGGCTAATAATTCCACTAATCCAAAATCCACTTTATACTGTTTGTTTGTTCCCATAGCCTCCGAGATGAAATTAGATATGATGATTCTTCGGCCAAATTTGATGTCCGATTGCAGAATCTGTGTGGTCCGTACTGAGAAGCGTAAAGCGGCTCATTTCGATCCGCGGAGGTATAATATTTCGGAAAGAAAAAAATCGATCAGTGCCAAAATAACATATGATTTAAAGAGATATTTATATTTGGAACACCCGTTATACATGATATAGTGGAGGCTGGAAAATGTTAAGTAGTTTGTTTTGGGGGCGATGAACTTTTCCGAAATGTTAACTTTCCCGTGGTATAAAAAATGCATGTGGTTATATGTGTATTTATACATTATTTATTTTGTAGCGAGTAGCTAATTCTAATGGATTTATTGACACAATGGTCAGCTTAATTCCTGAACCGAACAACGTCCACAAGAGTCTAAAAGGCTTCAAGGGTTAGTTGCTTATTTGCTAATTTATTTTAAATAAACCTCCGGATTGATTTTAATGTGTTCACCATGAAAGCTGTATGTTGAGTGATCTTTATTTCAATTTATCACTTCTATATTAGTTAAGCAATACAACGAATGTAGTATAAAGCAAAATCAATGGTCGCGTTCATAAGACGTAGCTGTTAGCTCAACTGTTGAACCCAACAGTTACGTCTTAGATGATGAATAATTGGATACTCAATAGCTGTTTAATGTAATAAAATAAAATATATAAAATATAAAATAATAAAATGGCAGCAAATACTCAAGTGTTGTGTGGAGCGAAACTACCAACTCTGCGTTTCTAAGACAAACACTCAACGGTTGTGCAACAGTTACGTCTTATGAACGCGACCAATGTTAATAAGATCTACATGAGACTTTTAAACCGTAACAACCATTTATTAATACAAGGTTGCATTCTTAAAATTAATCGGTAGTTGGCGTTTTATTAATTAGATTTCAAATACACATAAGTAAAATATAATTTAACGCTACAATTTTTAAATTGCAAATTAGAATTATAAGTACATAATTGAAAAATAATTTCAAGATATGCATACATTATTACACATTACGATTATTTGGTATTTGTTGCGATGAAGTAATCAGTAACTTTATTTTGATGGAGCTTTTTATCTGAATGTCATTTTACAATATCCGATCGTAGTTCGAGAAGCTGTAAAATATGTTTGTCGGAAGACTTCGGATTGTACTCAAGAGGCCAGACTCATCAACGTTGTACAGTTGCTCGTTTGCGATTTCTATATCTTGCATTTTTGCCTGCAAAGCAATAACAAATGGTGCGATTGCTGATATATCGGTGGATAAAATTCCACCACAGACCTTAAGAACGAGTATTCCATACCGACGTTTGAATTTTGAAAATCAGCCTTGACTTGCCGTAAAGTCATCTCTAGCTTTATCTGGATAGATTTGTTTCCTTTGGCTTTGTCTAAGAACCATTTGTATAGTTGCTTCTCCAAATCGAAGTATTCTGCCTGGTGTAAAGTTTTTCACTTAATTTCATTCATACGTATTTAACACTGCTGGGGGCAAATTACGGCATTCGATATCGAACGAAATTTCCATACAAATAAATGTTTGCATACGAGTAAATGTTTGCTTTTTTTATAAATGCTGCTTCAGAAATTCTAGGACTATTTTCTTTCACAAGCAACTGGTGAGAGAGAGCAAACACATTATGCAAGATTAGCTGCCAGGCCAATTATGTCGATCGAATTCTTTCTTTCGTGCAATTACATTTAAAACAAAAACAAATTCTAATATTTTGTTTCTGTTTTAAATGTAATTGTACGAAAGAACGAAGACGTGTGACATAGTGGACCTGGCAGTATGTTTTTATATAAAATTCGCCAAACAAAATTACAAAGGTAACAGCTACACGCGTTTATTTTATTTTTGCTATGCATGTATACAGGTGTATGTCACTCACTATACATATTATATAAATATGTATTGAGAATTAAAATACATATAAGAAGTTAAAATGATCTTAGAAACAGAAATACAAAATATAAAAAAATTGTATCAAAAAAGTTGAGAAATACTTAACTTTTTAGAATCAAGTATGGTGAAGAAGAAGCTGCTTAACATTTCCATATATGTACATACATATTTAACTTCTGTATGATTTAACTTTTTCGAGCCTCCACTGTATTTCTGTATCTTACCTTTTTAATGTAGCCGGTCAAAAAAGTAAATTATTCTTGTTTTTTATACCGCATTTCTTAAACCTCTGGTTATTTAGTATTTATTTAATATATCAATCAATTTCTGAAATAAAATAATTTTTCAAATTACAATTTTGACTTAACATACTTATAAACTTATTGGATACATAGTACATTTGGGTTTTTGCAAATACATACATACATAAGTATGTAAATAGAATACAAATTTAAGACCGACTCATCTAAAAAAATAGATTTTGTGACATTTTTAAATCTTTCAAGATTGCTGGTTAGTTATTAAAACGTGCATTTGTCAGCCATTTACTGATAATTTGCTAAATAATAATGATTTTTTAATTACTGTTGCTCGTTCATATATGTATGTATATATGAATTTTTAAAGAGACCCGTTAAACTCAACAGCACTTCTCTTATTTAAAAAGTCATCAAGGCACACATATGACAGAAAGAGTTAAAACTTACTGTGAACAGGGAAGTAGATTCTAAAAGCGTTAAATACATAGAAAAATTCGTAATGAAACTTATTTCTAAAATTTGTAGGTATGTATGTACATATCGCTTATTTACATGAATAACCCCGGAGTTCAAAAAACTCGATTTTTAAATTAAGGATTATTCTTCGTGTTGTTCTTTATATTATGTGAAAATCCCTTACAAATATCTGTTTTACTCAACTCTTGAGAGGAGAATATTTTTTTGTTTTTTTCTTTGAGGTGTTCTGAACAACCAGTTTTTTGATTATAACATTGTTTGAGTAAATGAGCAATATGTATTTTAGTTACATACGTACATATGTATGTATGTATCTATGCATATTATATTGTTTGATTAAAATGTATTATTCAAAAAATTTATTTTCTGTTGGTTTGTTTCTTAACAAAAAGTCATCAAGCCAACTCTCTATTACTGGTAAATTTTCGTCACTCCATTTTTCTTCTTCTTTTATATTTCTCAAAGACTTTTCAATTATATGTAGTGCACTTCCAAACTCCTCCTTGTGTTCATCATATAACTTTTGAACCATTGCGTGACCTTCTCTGGTTGTAAAAATACCAGTAGCTGAGCTTATCAAGCTATTCCATAGATTGGCATTGTCTTCAAATCTAAATTTAATACAAAATTTAAACATAAGTACATACGGATACATTAAATATTCAACAACACAGTTAGTAGAACTGTTGTGGGGAAAGCGTTAATTTATTAGCAACATTTGTATATTTTAGATTTTTAAATAACAGAATTGCTGATATAAACAATAATTAGTAGTGGTTGTTTTTTCACTTATTTCTCCGTTTATATTTAACATAAAAGTATCAGAGGCTCTCGCTTAGAATGTAAGCCAGGCTGGCAAGAGCGGTGGTCTCATTAGGTACGTTCGAGTACTTTTGCAGTAAAATGCAGTAAATCTACTACTCATTTACAGTACAAGCAGATGTGTAAATAAATATAGTGTAGAAATATATTTACTCTTTGGACTACTCAACTCTTTTTCTTGTTGGCATTCGATGCAATATTTATTATAACACGAATATTTTAAGAAAATATAAACATTGTATTCTATAATCGTTTCAATGTGTTTATTTTATTTGATTTTCCTAATTTGTGTCAGATTAAATTTATTTAAAAGTATGTAATTATTTGTTTTTGCTATTGATTATCTTAAAAGCAAGTGCAGTAGTAAATAGCCATATACTTAGCATTTTTACAACTCTACAGAAAAAAAATAAAGAAAATGGCTGTAAATGATTTCGATATTTATTTTTTAAATGCATATGCATACATGTTTATCGAACGAATAGTTTAAAAATAATTTATTTAATTTTTATTATTTTATTTTAGTTTTTATTGTTTTAAATAATTTTTTCACAAATTGTATACTTTTTGTTTTCTTACTCTTGTTTTTTTGTTTACCTGTGGAATCATTTGTTTTTTTTTCTTTTACTAAATTTTACTACAAGAAATTTCTGCAGTAAAAATTTTTAAAATACTCAGCCATGAACTGTCACTTTACGCTCTCAATTTGTATTCTCATTTGCTGTATTTTGGGCAAACGAACGCAATTTAGTAAAACGCGGTAAAGTTCAGTAAAAGTTTTTGGGTACTCGAACATACTTATGGAACGAAAAATTTATGAATTTATGCAATATGTCTTTTGTAGTACGATTTTGTAACTTCATTTATGGGAATTCTTTTACCTTAATTTATAAATTTAATTATTTTTAAACAGAAAGGGAACGTAATAATTGAAATTACAACGTTAAATTTTTGAATTAACGCGGGTTTGAATTTAAGACCATGATGTTTTCAATATTAAGAAGGCTCTCTCATCAGAGCTCTAGTGTTTCTTAACTTCCGCACTGCCTTACGGTACACAGTAGAGGATTTTGATTCCCATTATCAAAAGATTCTTCCACAAAGTAGGTTAGAACGTTACAATTTAAATGTTTTTAGGTGAATATCTCCTATACTGTAAGCGGAAACCCATTAATGTCCAAGACATTTATTTGCCGTTGGTTAGGAATATCTTCATACAAACATTATTTTTTTCTAATCAAAGCATCAGCTTGACACAGATTTGAATTTTTCATAAACTCGAGGTGACCCACTTTGGGTTGTTGTGGCTCCTCCCCATTTTAAGATGTAAGGGCCAAACTCAACGTCAATACACGTCTTCACACACATGAACACTGATGATGGGAGTGTGTCCCGAAAAACAACGTTGTTTCTGTTCTGCAACGTGTACGTTGAAATTAATTAATGTTAGATTTTCTCTTGTTCCTCTGGAATATTGTATCATGCCAAATTCTTTCTGACTAAAAATGTTACGAACTTTAGCCAAAATTTTGGATTACACTTTGGATTAAATACCACTAACAACTAATTTTTTCAAAATATAATCACATATAATATATTTTATTTTTATTATGCTCTTAGTTTTAGATAATCATTCTATAAACAATTTTACCGGGTTTTAATAAACAATAATAAGAGATCATTTGAAGTTACGTATTAAACCGTTTATATTAATGATCGATACTTCTAATCTCATAGTTGCAGCCATGGTGATATAAACAGGTGGTATTACTACGGCATATGATAATTATGATAATTTTTTGCTCCAGCATTATTTTATTTTTCCAATCTTATGCCATTTTTGTTTATATTAGAGTTGTGCACCACTCACGTGATCACGTGAGCGTGCATGAACGTGACTACCAATAAATTGAGGGTGCCTGAGTAGATTTTATGCGTAATTTTTTTGCTATATTGAAATTTTTTCATAAAATTTCTTAATTAATATTTGTACGCAATTACTTGAATTGTTTTAGGTTTATGTTGAAAGGAATTGTTTGGCTGGAGTTCAAATCTGACTTTACTCATTTCTTTATAAGTTTTAGAATGTTTTTTTTTTGTTTTGATAAATTAAAATTATTCTTATTAAGAAAGTCATGTTGGAACGAAATTATGATTAATTATTCAATATATTATTACTCTCTCGATTTTTCCATTGCCATTGGCACCTGAGATCAAGCTGTTTTTTGTTTAATTGTTGAACTGTTTTAAGGTATATATAGAAATGAAATTTTTATGGCTTGAGTTCAAATCTGAGTTTTACCCATATCTTCTTAATTTAAGAAATTATTTTTGGATAAATTCATTATTTTGTTAAGAGAGTACCTTTTATTTGAAACAATTTATTCATCAGACTAGCGGAACGGATCAGTACCGATTTCGAGGTCGCTACAACATCTCATCAGTGTTCTTTTGTTCGATTTTACCACTTTTGACGGTGGATACTAGTGACTAGGAATATCAACTATTTAACCGTATTATTTAACGAATTAGAATACGAAAAGTGCAACTTATTCATATCTTACAAGTCAAATCAATTTCGTTTAGTACGAAATTCCGTTATTGAAAATGTTTTAGCGATACATTTGGCCAATAATTTTTTCCGCCCATAAAAATTCATCGAAATTTAAATAATAAAATCTACAATTGCGTTACCATAATACTTATTTGTGTTTACTTAGAACAGGTATCACTCATAAATAAAGTCATACATCAATAAATATACATAAGTTCGTGCATATAATTATTTACCTTCGCTTTATGACGTCCCAGTTGTTGGAGAGGAAGCTGAATAATGTCTTGTAACCACTGGAGCCACCTGTCAGCATGCTGAATATTAGAAAAATATCATTTTCCGTAAAATTTGTATTGCTTTCTAAGATCGTTATGTTAAGCAGACGATTAATTTTTTCAGCTTGAACCGGACAGCCAGCCAATGTTTTTAACAAATATGTTCTTTCGCTTTGTATTCTGGTCTTGGGAAAATGTATAACACGTTCTAAACCAAACTCCCATTCGTCAATAGTGCCCCACTTAAAAACGGGGCAAATAAACTGATTTGGAACCCTTCAATTAATTCCTTTCTGTTAAAAGTATACCAAAAATAATTAAATTATTATTATTTAATACCTACAGAATTTGTTTATCCGGATCAGGACTATCCATCCACAATTTGAATGCTCTTTGAGCCACTTGAATGCATGGTCTGTAACCAGCCCTGCATAAAAATATTTCAGCAATTGATTTCAAATCTATTTGCCAGGTTTCGTTGTTATTAGCTTCACTGAGCTCTTCATAAAGTGGTGTCAATAGAACTCTTACGTATGTCTGTAGAAAAATAGATTGATGTACGAGTACATAAATGTAATTACGATATCTTACAAAATAGATAAATGGATGGTAAAGAGATGCACAAGTATAACAAAAATTTGTTACAAGGCATCTCCACACATTTTGAATATTTTATACCTTTCTACAGTTTAAACAATTTCAACAAACTTTAAATTTGTTTCCGATTTTATAAAATGTTCGCCAATTTTTTTAATATTCACAAAAGTAATTTTTTCCAAAGTTAATAATTTTAGTCGCTTAAAAATCAAATAAAAATGCAAATGTTGCTAACCAAACATACGGGTATTTACATAGAAATCCCCACGTACCACAGTGGGCGAAAAGTCTCATCTAGCGGCGTTTAATTAATAGCGCTTAGGGAATTTTTTTTTTGTTCGCGTAATATTTTTTTATTAGAAAATTTTTTATTTTTTCCAATATATTTATATTTCTTTAGTAAAAGGTGCAACTTTTTTCATGTTTTACATTTATTTCATTCAGGAAAACAAGGCAAAGGTAATATATTTAATGTTTCACGTTCTTTTGGACTAAAAATATATTAAATTTTAATAGTAAAAACAGTTTTTAAGCTATTGCATAGCTTTTATCGCGGGCTTTGAACGCGGCGACCGAATCAAGAAATTCCGTAACGAAAGTAAAACCTAACACTAAGTTTGTTTCTTAAGTCTTTCGTTTTTTTAAGGTATTTGAATCGCCTAGCGTATGATAACCCCTAAAGTACGCTATTTCATTAACATACAGTATTGCCAGAAAAGATTTTTACATGTAGGAAAACACAGAATTCCTGAATAACCTGCATGTATTGTAAGATAATAAAAATATTTTAAGCGATATTAACTTCTCATTTTATCAATAAAAGAAAAAAAATTGTTTTCTTATCGGTCACCACACTCAAAAAGTGTAACTTGAATTAATATCAAAGAAAAAAAATACTACATAAATTAAAAATAATTATAATTGCATAAGTTGACAAAAAATGAAATAACTTTGTCGCGACAGTCTTCGAGTGCCACACGTCTTTTTTATTTTTTCTTTATTTTTTTTTCTTTTGAAATAACTATTTTCGGGCTTATTCAGTCTTCATGTACGAGTATATCCACATAAAAAAATTTTGCTCTGAAATTGCCAACAATTTTTTTTATCAAAAATAAAAAAGTGTTGACAACAAATATTGTTCAATTAATTTGACAAATAATTAATCATGAAAAATTTCAAAAATATGGTTTAAGGTCTACTGATGATTTGGCATTAGCACCAATGAAATGTACGCTAAAACTAGCCAAAACCCCTCAATAAACAAAAGTTTTTTAGTTTCCAAATATTTTGTCTTTTTTTTTATAGTGGTGGGTGCAGGGAGAATAAAAATAACAAACAAAATTTTTAGTCAACTTTTTTTGTTGCTCAACAAAATAAATTCTTGGTTTGACAAAATTTTTAGTCAAAAATTTCTTTGTCTTTGACTAAAATTTTAGTCAAGCTGACAAAAAGTATTGTTTGAAAACAATATGGAAATTGACAAATTTTTTAATCAGATCTGCGTTTTTTTAGTCAAATACGACTTTTATTTTTGCTGTGTCAGTTGTTTTCATAACAAAAATTTTATTATAATGAAAAAGAAAAAAAAAACAATTCTAATAACAATAGTATTAATAGTTTATTATTCCGATACGGAACTACTAGATGCAAGGTACACAATGTTCTGACAAAATTTGTAAAATATCATTATCGACATCCTTCTTTTTTGAGTTCCCTTGTGGTTTCTGAAAATTTGAAATCAAGGGTTCTGATGAACACAAAAGCGCATGCAATAAGTCTTCCATTGTATTTAATCGGGATGTCTTTCGCGTATGGCGCTCACGGAAATTGCGGTAATCTTTGTTCCGGGGTTCTAACGCATCTTCCGACTTTTTCCACCAGCTTGCAAACTTATGTACATACATGAATGCTTGGTATAATTACCATCTAAAAATAGTGCCAGAACATTGCCTGGTGTATATGGAAACGGAAGACAGGCATTTGATCCCAAAAAAGATAAAAAAAATTTTTGTAGTACCTTAGTCATTAGCCGTTGACGCACTTCGTTTTCCAGCTTTGTATAAACTGCACGTTGTAACGACTACGACCTAACTGTGAGGTGTTTCTTTAACAATCTGGGAAACTTTACTTAATTTCGTTTCGCATAGTAAATAAACTTTTCGTCTGAGCACCGATATTGTTCCTAAAAAATTTAATATCATGTAAAGTTACAGGTGGCTGCAGATGATTTGGACATGTCCACGAATGTCAGAAGTTCTGGTCTACGGAAGTCTTATTTTGGCTTTTTTCAAGCAGTTCGTGGTGTAGTCAACTTTACACAAACTTAACTATAAATAAAATCTCTTTACTTCCAAATATTTGTTGTCAACACTTTTTTATTTTTGATAAAAAAAAATTGTTGGCAATTTCAGAGCAAAATTTTTTTATGTGGATATACTCGTATATGAAGACTGAATAAGCCCGAAATAGTTATTTCAAAAGAAAAAAAAAATAAAGAAAAAATAAAAAAGACGTGTGGCACTCGAAGACTGTCGCGACAAAGTTATTTCATTTTTTGTCAACTTATGCAATTATAATTATTTTTAATTTATGTAGTATTTTTTTTCTTTGATATTAATTCAAGTTACACTTTTTGAGTGTGGTGACCGATAAGAAAACATTTTTTTTTTCTTTTATTGATAAAATGAGAAGTTAATATCGCTTAAAATATTTTTATTATCTTACAATACATGCAGGTTATTCAGGAATTCTGTGTTTTCCTACATGTAAAAATCTTTTCTGGCAATACTGTATGTTAATGAAATAGCGTACTTTAGGGGTTATCATACGCTAGGCGATTCAAATACCTTTAAAAAAACGAAAGACTTAAGAAACAAACTTAGTGTTAGGTTTTATTTTCGTTACGGAATTTCTTGATTCGGTCGCCGCGTTCAAAGCCCGCGATAAAAGCTATGCAATAGCTTAAAAACTGTTTTTACTATTAAAATTTAATATATTTTTAATCCAAAAGAACGTGAAACATTAAATATATTATCTTTGCCTTGTTTTCCTGAATGAAATAAATGTAAAACATGAAAAAAGTTGCAGCTTTTACCAAAAAAATATAAATATATTTGAAAAAATATAAAATTTTCTACTAAAAAAATACTACACGAACAAAAAAATTTTCCCTAAGCGCTATTAATTAAACGCCGCTAGATGAGCCTTTTCGCCCACTGTGGTACGTGGGGATTTCTATTTAAATACCCGTATGTTTGATTAGCAACATTTGCATTTTTATTTGATTTTTAAGCGACTAAAATTATTAACTTTTTTCAAATGAAATAATATGTAATAATAATATTTATGCGTTGAAACGAATTGTTTAGCTCGAGTTCAAATCATGAAATTAAAAATTCTTTTTTATTGAGAATCTTTTGATGATTAAAATATTCCATTTTACTTTCTCAATAAAAAAATTTAAATTTACAAAAAAAAATCTAATAAAAAGGCAAACTTTCAAATTCATGTATAAAGAATGTTTTTGGTCTAAAGACAACTAATTTTTTAAACTTTACATACCTCGAATTTCTTATGAACGTCGGACATGTCAATATGTCGGCCAATGTGGTCAATAAATGTAAAAACAGGATTCCATACAACATGATTTCGTTCAAATTTCATGAACAGTGTCATATTCAAGGCAGTTGCGAAGCTCAAGTCACCAGCGTATGCTAAATTCCAGGCATCATGCAATAGCTTTGCTCTTTAAAAAAAATAAAAAATTAATATACTATTTTTAGAAAAGTAATCACAATATGGACCTTGTATATGTAGGAATATATTTTAGACCTTCATCAGTCTGCAGGAATTCCGAGAGTAAATACCAATTTGAATTATCATAGTTTACAGGAAATGGTCCGATTTCTTCTGGGTTTATTATAATAAACCTATCAGCATTTGGTAAATCATCAATAATCTGAGTTCTCTTCTTTTCGATCCAGGCTTGTGGCTTTGTGCTTGAGAAGTTCAAATAATCTTGTCGTATGGTTACTAAAGGAATCCACCATAACATTTTATCACGTTCAGGTACATCGTGCGGTCTCTCTCGCAAATATACTTTTTGACTTACCACAGCCGTTTTCCTCACATAATTACGTTCAACATTAACTACCGGTAAGCGATCTTTAGTGATCCACGAACCTGCTATTTCGGCAATGCTGTAATCAGCTGGTAACGCTTGATCAATAAGGGCTTGTTTTGTTAAAGCATCCCATAAGTCATCACTAAAAAATGTACCGTAATGACGGTCAGCAATAAATTTCCTTACGCCAGCTTGAAAGATTGACCCACCAAGGGTATAATTAAGCATTCGTATTACAAGTTCCGTTTTATAAGAAGTAGTTTCTTGTTTCATGCCTGTTATACGCGAGTGGGGGTATCTCTTGCTAAACTCATAGTAAAGTGAATAAAGTACAGTCATGGGATATTTGCCATTAAATTCATCACCGTTGTCAATCTATAAAATTTAATTAACATCAAAAATATTCTAGATAAGTTAATTTTTAAATTTACTCAAGAAATTTATACCTCTAAGACTATATTGGCTGCCAGGAAGCTTGCTAAAGCTTTATTTACATGAGCGTCACTCCACCAGTAAGGCGTCACCCACGACCCAAGCCATTGATAAATCATTTCTTGCGTCAGACTATAATAACCTCGTTTCAATAGTTCTCGATCTCTAAAAACAATAACAAAATCAAAACAAGAATAAAATTAAATTAGAGATGCATCGATATTCCTTTTTGACGATACGATACCGATATTCCAAAAAATATCGACGATACCGATGCGCATATTGAATTTGAATTCAAGGTAAAATTAACAAAACAGGAGGTCGATTCTGGTTCTGTGAAACTGTGAAATGAAAAGTTTTTTTCATATTTTCATAGAGTTTCTGATTCTCGTTTAGTGAAAAAATTATAAATACAGGCATGATCTGCAAAAGTAGTGAAAATTGAAATATGAAAAGTAGACTTTTAATTTTTGATGTTCTAGAAAAGTAAAGTATATTTGTATTGAATACTGAAATTCAAATGTAAAAAGTGCAGAATAAAAAAAATTTAAACTGTAGTGATTTCAAGTGAATTCCACTTCAAAGTGGAATGTAGAACATACAGGATAAATTCAAATGTTTTCATATAAAAATAACAAGTGGAATGAAACAAATTATTTTCACAATTTCACAGTAATATGATTCTTGTTCTACATATGTATGTAACAGTGCAAAGAAGTGTCAACATCTTTTCATTTCTCACATACATATATATTTTTACACTTTCATTTTAACGGTGAAAAAAATGGAGAAAGCATCGAGACGCAAACCTGCAAGCGGGAACAAAAAGAATCTTTAATCAATTATTTAGAGGAAAATTTGGATATTGCCAACTATAAGTAATAATTTAAAAAATTAACAATAATATTTTAAAAATATGCATATTTACACAAAATGGCGAGTTACATAATTCTTCAGTATTAAGTGAAAGGGCTCGACTAGGAGAATAAAGTACACACTGAAAGAAATTACAAAATGGCGGATTATATATGTATATGTACATATATTTTATTAACAACCTATTAAATATGGGTACCAAATGAAAGTGCTTGACTCGAAGAATACTGTACGAACAATTTTTTATTCATTACATAAAATCTAAAAACTTCAAAATAAAATAAGTACAAAAATTGTGAAGTTAAACAGTTCTATTGAAAAAATAGTTCAATAACAAATAATTTCAATACCCTGGATTGATTTAATTATTTGTTAACGTTTAGTACATTTTCCTTTTTTCAATAAAACTGTTTAACTTGAAAATTTGTATATTTATTTTAATTTTTAGTTCGTTAGGTGGTTTTTACATGGTTTTAATGAAAACGGGAGAAATTCCGTGTTGTGGCTCATACTATGATTAAGTATACTACATGCATTCTGATTGCTAGTAATACGAAATATTTTTAATTAAAAAATCGGACAAAAATGGTTAAAAAAAACTTTCAGCAAAAATAAATACCACTACATGCGGCTCATGCTTCGATATCTGTATTTGACTTTTACATTCTATTAACATAGATACAAAAGTTTCACGGCTACAATGGAATGATTTTTTCAGTAAAAGAACGGGAATAGCTATTTGTGTAATTGTCAAATGAAAAGCTCTTATGAAAACAAAAATGTAGTTTTTTTTCATTTCACAGTTTCACAGAACAAGAACCGACACCCCCAGAAGTAGATAAATTTCCAATCTATTGCATAGCTTTTATCGCGGGCTTTGAGCGCAGCGACCGAATCAAGAAATTCACCACGCTCAAAAAGTGTAACTTGAATTAATATCAAAGAAAAAAAAAATATTGCATAAATAAATAATTTTAATTGCATAAGTTGATAAGAAAAGCTCTGCAATAGCTTTGCCGCGGCAGTCCCCGAGTGCCACACGTCTTTTTCTTAATTTCTTAATTTGTCGGCGAGAGGGGAGATATATATTAAAAGGAGTGTACATGCACATGTACTCTTAAAATTCGTTTTGTTACCTCGTTCGTACACAAGAATGATAGAAATACAGATTACGACATGCGCATGATTTCCCGCTAGATGACGTATATTCCCCTAAGAAAGGGTTGCCAATCCTTTCATTCCACAATAATTTTTAGGGCTGTATTTTTATCTTGTATGATTAATATTTTTATATTTACTTACTAGTGTAATTGGATCAGTGTTCCTGTTAATAACAAAATAAATTTTATTATAAAGCTCCAATCCATATACCTGCTCACCTATTTCGTCCAGTTGAGTGACATTCACCCTCATTTTTACAGGTAATTAAAATACATTAAGCAGTCTTTGCTCGTAATGCTTTATAATTAAAATTTATATGTGAACTTCGATAATGAATTATAAGAGAATGACTTAATTAACTTTATTTGGTTTTAATGTTTAACAAGTTGATTTGTGTGGCCTTATAAAGTGTATCAATTACTTCTCTAGTTGACCTGTAAGCCTTAAAAATATAGAAAATAATATAAAATTCCAAATGTTTGTTATTTTTTTGTCTTTTTGTCATGAAAAAACCCTTTAAAAAACTTCCTGCAATAAACTGCAATGTAGGTCGTTTTCGTCATTGTAATCTTATTGTGGAAGTTACAAGCGCTTGATGTTTGAAACACTATTTTTGACTGTACCTTCAATAAAACGATTTCGCATTTTCTTAATTCCTTGAAAAATAAATTTAAGCAACTTTTTTTTTGGCCTGCGACCTTAAAAATATAAGTAGAAAATAATTGTAACATTCCAA
Organism: Gymnocheta viridis; assembly: GCA_956483585.1. Classification (NCBI taxonomy): domain Eukaryota; kingdom Metazoa; phylum Arthropoda; class Insecta; order Diptera; family Tachinidae; genus Gymnocheta; species Gymnocheta viridis. The sequence continues at coordinate 49,669,130 of OY101442.1, read as the reverse complement.
TGTTTTCCTTTGTTTTTTTATTGCATGTACACAGATTTTTAAAGGGTTTTTCCCACTTTAAAAAACTACCTGTAATAAAAAGCAATGTAGGAAATCTATTTCTGAACATACCCTTAATAAAACATTTTTGGTTTTTCCCAATTATTTATTAAAAAAATAAATTTAAGCACCCTCAGAAATTTTTTTAGGTAATTGTAAAATGTTGCGTTTTCTTAAGGTAAATAGTCAGTGTTCATGGTTTGATATGAAATTAATTTTTTAAGTAATATCAGTCGTATTGTGTCTTTCAAAGTGAATTGGTGAATTTTAATTGAAAAATAAAAATAATAATAAATAAAACAAACCGTTAATCTAAAAAAGTGAAAAAATCAAAATCTTAGTACATAATTGTATACACAAATAAATAATTTTGCCCGAAACTTTGTTAAGTCTAATGTGAGACTTGGCAACCCCGCAATTCAAAATTAATTTTGATTGGTCGAAACAAATATATATTATATTTCGATAAAAATCAGGATTTTTTAATTATATTTAGTTTTATTTTATAAAAAAAATAATCTTTATTATAAAAACAGTGTATAAAGTGTTTAAAATAAGAAAAAGTGCACGAAATCTTCGCCAAAAAAAATCGAAGCAAAAGCAAAAAAAAGAAAAAATGAAGTGTGCAGTGGGCAAATGCAGGCAAAATGATAGTCAAAAATCATGTGAGCAAATGTGTGAAAAATTAATTTTGTGCATATTTTTAATTAATTTAAATTTACCTGTATCTTTTTATAGTTTTCCAAAGAACGATAAAGGGCTAAAAAGACTTTGGATAAAGTTTTGCAATCGGCGGGATACAATAAAGACCCACAGGGAGAGAATTTGTTCTTTACATTTTAAACAGGACGATTTTGAAAGAAATTTAAAATTTGAAATGGGTAAGTTAAAATTATGTTTTTTTATTTGTTCAGTTTTTTAATTAATAATTACGCATAGGATTCAGCAATCGAGCAACTCTGAAGTTGAAAGAGAGAGCAGTACCGACTATAGAAGCGGGTGAAACGGAAGAGGAGACAACAACATTCGTAGAGGAAGCAACAACATCCGTAGAGGAAACCAAAACATTTGTAGAGGAAACAAAAACAATCGTGGAGGAAACAACAAAATTCCCTGAGGAACGAACAATGGTGAAGACTAGCACTAACGAAGACAGTTTACAGATCTACATAAAAAATTTGGAAGACAAAATGTATGTATCTACACTTTTATATATACTTTTAAATGGTTCACACAAACAAGAATTTAAATATAGACTTCGGTCATATATTTTGGGGTACAACGAAGGCATCTTGGGCAGTAATGCAAATGTAGAGATAGACAATACTCCCGATTTGGAGGACGTACATTATTCATTAACAGGTAAATTTAAACTAACAATTTAAAATCATACAGTTTTTAAAGTTTCGTTTGATTTCTTAAGGTAAAATACTTAAAAGTATTAATCCCAGCATAGAGCAAAACGATTTGCCAAAAGAAAATTATGAGGAGGAGGTGGAAAACCTGAATTATGATGGTTTGGAGAATTTGGCCGGCTATATTTGCAACAAATTAAAAAACGAAGATCCCAGTCTCGTTGCTAAGCCTGTAGAGAACTCGACATACTCATGGGTTAGACATTTAAATGAAGGTGGGTTAAGTATTCCATCAAACACTTTAATGGAAACGTTAAAATCTTGTGATGAAATTTTTGTAAAACTAAATGGGGATAAGTTACTTGCTACAAAGGGATATTTAGAAAAGCACTTGGCGGAAGCAAGGAATATAAAAGCAAGTGAAAAAGTAAAAAGACTTTTTTTTAGATGCAGAATGTATTTTAGAATACGGTCTCTTAATGCAGAAATGTCCCAAAATATAAATAAGCGTAAAAGAAAATTAAATAAAACAACAACGTAATATAATAAAAAAATATACTTTTTTTCATTTTATTTTTTTTAACAAAAATAATAATTTGCCCCACTGTTATGTTTACATATTTTTTGAGAGTCGTGACGTCATTTCACCTACCTGCGCAGAAGAATAAAATTTTGTGTGCGTGATGTCGTAATCTGTATTTCTATCATTCTTGGTTCGTACAAATACGAAAGTGTTCAAATGGATACAGATGCATATGTATATATTTCGCATTGTAAAGGAAAATACAACTTAATTAAACTAAGTTTAATTGTTCGCAACATTAAATTTAAAAGAATCAATGAAATTTAATTGGTTGTCAGTGAGTAATAGAATCTTGGCAAAAAAAAATAATACTGCTAATAATGAATCAAGCAACCGTAAAAATTTTGCTGAAGAGAGAAAAGAATAGTAAAATTGGAGCAGGGCACCAGTTCAGGAGGGCAAAATTCAACGAATAATAAATGTATGGGTGAAAGCTTTTGTACAGAGTTCTACAATAACAATGATCGAACCCAGCAGAAAAGTTTGCAGCTATATCGAAATAAAGACAATAGTAGTGAATTTCTGTAGATGACTCCATTCCTGCACCCGGAAAACTTCGAGAAAGAGGCTCAGCTACAGAACATGGATCATTAGAAGAAAATTTCACCAAGTTAGAATATTCATGGACCAAGTATCTGATATCAAATCTAACGATTCTTCAAAAATCTTATAAAGGGAGCTGTGGTACGATTCACTAACTTTTAACGATTAAAAGCAAAATATGGTTACAATTGTTGTTGATTGCTGTAACAATTATCTGATCCACTAACTTCTTCTCAACAACATGCCATGTGTCATCTCTGCTAAAAAAGCGAAAAGCACAAAGAATAAAAAAAGCAAACTTTTTATGGGTTGATTAGTACTTAAGTATTATTGCTTTTTGTCTTTTTTTTTGTCAACTAGTAGAGTTTTTTGATTTATTTGATAAATTTTAACTAGTTACATATGTGACAGCAAACATTGCAAGGGTCAAGTCAGTTTTTTTTATTTTAAGTGATTATTTTTCGAACAAATTGGTTGTTAGTAGTTTTTAATCCAAAGTGATTATTATTTTGACTAATGTTCGTAACATTTTTTGTCAGAAAGAATTGAACATGAGACAATATTCCAAAGGAATAAGGAAAAATTTTAACACTAATTAATTTCAACTTACACGGCAGAACAGAAACAACGTTGTTTTTCGAGGGCCGCTACACTCTCATCATCAGTGTTCATGTGTGTTTCCATGTATCCGCCACTGTTTAGGTGACTCGGTTGAACGTGATTTCAAATTTGTATTTATACAAATTATGACTCGAAAAAGGATACGGGAGTTATTTGTATTGTGGAAGGTATTATTAGTTTTTAATTTCATGTGGAAAGAAAGTGTTTTTGAAATCTACTTTGCGTGTTACAGCCTTTAAAGAAAAATATCCAAGGATACGACTACCCACCCCCACATCCTATAGTAATAGTATAGTAAATTATGGCTTTCGTGCTGATGCTATACCCCAATTAGAGGGTTTTAATTATTTGACAACTTAAATTGAATTAATGGAAGATGCGGTAAAAAAACTATGTGCTCCGAAAGGTAGAATAAGTGTAGAAATTAAAAATAAATTATGAAAAGTTATCCAAAAAATTATGGATTTAAAAAAAATTCAACAAATAGCATGAATATTTTATAGTCCTAACAGCGAAATTTTTGAAATTGAATATTCCACAATTTTCATTATATAAAGGTTTTCATTTACATATGTAAATAAAAGTTCGACTCAATTTAATTTTGTATTCTATATGATTAAAAAAAATGTTTGTTAACAAGCATTGAAGCTGATTTTTTTATGTTTTTTAAGTTTTTAATGACAAAATGTTTGCTAAGAAAGCGATGAAGCTGATGAATTCTATTATTAAATGATGAAAAACGTTAATAAATGCATATATTATTAATTTTGAATACATATTTTTTATTTTTAATGTATATTTTATGTACATGTGACGCGATTTTAAATGCATGAAAATCCTTTCCCTACTTATAATTATAACATAAAAAAATTCCTCCATCCGTTCAACCGCTTTGACTATTTATAGCTATTATAAGACGTGTCGGGTAAAAAATGCCTGCAAATATTAGGCAATTTGAAATCACCAAAACTAGTATTGAGTCTTCTGTTTTAGACAATCACACTGTAGATTCAACTAATTTTAAATTTTCGTTGCAAATTAATATGATTTGGTAGAATATAGAAATACGCAATATAAATGTTCTGACTATTTAATTTTATAAGAACTACATACAATAAATTCAATTCTATTAGATGCATTAGAAAATATGTAACTCTTCAGACGAAAGAATATTCACCCTTATTCCAGTTGTCGATGTTACGTCAATACAATACAAAAAAAATTGGGGCTTGTCTACTGACTACTATTGACACACTCTTGTTATTTCCTAGACCTTAGAGAACAGAAATATACTGTCGGTAGCACAAAATTGTTCTCGGGAGCGAGTAGACAAGCCCCAATTTTTGGTATTGTTTTGACGTGACGTCGATGTTAACAACAGGAATAAGGGTGATTGTAAACAGACATTAGAACACCAGCACCAGTATGCAAATATTATAATTTTTAAATAGAATTTTGGCGACGTCGGTTTTTGACGAATACCGAAACTGAACAAGAACGTTCGGTCGGTCTTAAATGATTTATAAAGAAGACAATAGAATAAATTATCGATCTTACCGAAACATTAATAGTCCCCAATTGTCAGCCGGCCGAACTGAAGAAAGACCTGGTATGGCGAGAACATCAATTTTCGATAAAGGTATCGAAACGTTAAAATAATTACTTAGGCAAATATATACCTTCGTTAACTTTGTATATACATCCTAAAATTTCAAAACTTTTATGTTAACATGTATTTCATATAAAATTATATGTAGATAATATAAGAAATAATATAAAAATCAATGCATACCTCTAGTTCAGAATGTAGGTCAGATGTAGCCCATATAGAAATATTAGGCCTAACAATTTCCTCTACTTGACGTGGCTGAAATTTCTCTAACTGTGAAATGACAAACCCAAATGTAAAGGTTGACATTGGCGGTGTAGTTTGAAAATGGTCCAAAACATAAACAACGTCATCATTATTTTTCGAAAGTCTGTAAAATAATTATTAATTATTTTTATAGGAAAAGAAGTGTTTCATTTATTACTCACAATTCATCGGTTCTAACTAGAGGCGTGTTAAATAACGTTGTATAGTGTCGTGGTCTTGAAATGGATACCGTAAACGGTACCTTTAACAATTATACGTGAGTTGAGAAGATAATGAAATAAAAAATAAGTTTCTTTTTGTTTTACCTTAAAACCGGGCTCATCAAAACAGGGAAAGAGGCGTCGTGCGTTGTTTGGTCTCATATACGTCGCAAGATAACTCCTCTTTTCCGTTTCGTTTGCTACTGTATACATTCCTTTAAAAAGACCTTCAGTAGTTTCCCATATATTACCTTCAAAGTCCATTTTTAATTCACAGTTTGCACACTCACTTGTGCTCTCTTTTAGATATATAACAAATACTGTCTTTTTGGGCATTCTATCGCCACGAAGGATAGGTATCTTTTCACTTCGTGAGTCTGCATGACTAAAAAGGAAATAAAATGTTATTTTATGTATATTTATGGTGCATACATACATACATTTGTAGGTGGCACGAAATAAGCCCCAAATCAAAAAATGAAATAGGCCCCAAAAAATTTTCAAATTTTTTGTTTGGGGTTTATTTCATTTCTTTTGGGGCTTATTTCATTTTTTAAAAATTTGGGGCTTATTACATAAAATTTTTTGGGGCTTATTTCATTTTATTTGGGGCTTATTTCATATCCGTAAAATAGATCTAAACACAAAATGTTTTTATATGATTTTTTTGCAAATAATTTGAATTGATTACTTAAATAAACTTGAATTACATAAAAATTAAATCAACATCAGTTTCTTAATTCTTTAATGTTCGACATACCATAGAGGACGGCAACGTAGAGAGTTTTTTATACACGAAGGCCGGTTATGCAGAGAGTACTTTGAATGCGAAGCCGGTGGTCGATATACCATAGAGGATAAATTCCTTGCGCCCGGCCGCAGGCCGGTTATGCAGAATATACTTTGAACGCGAAGCCGGTGTCCGATATACCATAGAGGATAAATTCCTTGCGCCCGGCCGTAGGCCGGTTATGCAGAAAATACTTTGAACGCGAAGCCGGTGTTCCATATACCATAGAGGATAAATTCCTTGCGCCCGGCCGTAGGCCGGTTATGCAGAGAATACTTTGAACGCGAAGCCGGTGTTCGATATACCATAGAGGATAAATTCCTTGCGCCCGGCCGTAGGCCGGTTATGCAGAGAATGCTTGGAATGCGAAGCCGGTGTTCGATATACAATAGAGGATAAATTCCTTGCGCCCGGCCATAGGCCGGTTATGCAGAGAATGCTTGGAATGCGAAGCCGGTGTTCGATATACCATAGAGGATAAATTCCTTGCGCCCGGCCGTAGGCCGGTTATGCAGAGACTGCTTGGAACGCGAAGCCGGTGTTCGATATAATTTAGAGAATAAAATTCTTGCATTTTATGATTTCTTCTTAAGCTTACTCCATCAAGTTAACAAATTTGGGGCTTATTTCATTTTTTTTTGGGTTTATTTCATTAAATGAAAAATTTGGGGCTTATTTCATTTTTTGGGGTTTATTTAATTTTTTAAAAATTTGGGGCTTATTTCATAAAATTTTTTGGGGCTTATTTCGTAAATTTTGTTTGGGGCTTATTTCATTTTTTTGGGGTTTATTTCATAAAATTTTTTGGGGCTTATTTCATTTTTCGATTTGGGGCTTATTTCGTGGTGCCACATTTGTATATAGGACGTACATACATTAGGCATATAACGAAAACTAGAACTTATCAAATCGAGGAGGTCATTGATGAGAGTATATCACGAAAACATTTAAACTATTTGGAAAATAGTCTTCCCAACAAACAGAATTTGCAAAGCTCTTCCAAAATTCGGTTATTTTCATTTGGTGTATGCACGAGTAAAATAGCACAAGAAAATAAATGAGCAATTAACAACAACAAAAATACTTGTCGAACATAGAAAACTTTAAAGTGGTTGCTGAAAAGACTTTTTCAATTGGCTTGAAAAGGTGACATCATTTGCCATCACAGTTTTTCCTCTACTGTACAGTATGGACAGAAAGTGTGCTGCACTATAATATAACTTTTTTCAATTTTATTTTCTTGTTGCTGCACTATTGAAAATAAATACAGTAAAGTAAAAAAAATCAGGAATCCTTGCTATCACATAAAACTAGTTTCTTTGGGGCTGTGAAGTAAATAAAACAATTTTTTTTTATATTATTTTATTTTACCGAGTAACGAATAATGTTGCTCAAGGTATGTTGTTTCATAATTGTTCTTATTTGGGAAAACCCTTCTTCTTATATACAATTTTTGGGAAGAAAGATTAACCCCCTAATTCTATGGTTATAGATATACATACTTATAAACTTATTTTTATTATAATTACTTATGGCCAGTTTATGACTTCATATTTAAATACGCATTTAGTTAATTGTCATTTAAATTTAAGTTGCATTTAAATACAGTTTCAGTTTTTCAGTGTTAAATAATTGATTGTATTTAATTACGATAAAAATGTGGCAGCATCACGAAATTCTCTCAATTTTTTTGGAGAAACAGCTGTTGAACAAAATTGAAGAAAAATTTCTAATGTGAATTCTTTTTCAGGCTGAAAATAACAACAATGATAGGTTGCTGCAATGTTTTAAAAGTTTAAAACAATTAAGAAAGAAGATATAATAGAATAATATTAATAAAAGAAGTCCAAATTGCACCCCAAAAGATGTTGATTTTTCAGTGGGCGCAAATTTTTTGTTTACTTTGTTGCGTGAAACAACAACAAGGTAGCAAAACCATATGTTTGTGTATGTATGTGTGCACAACTTAAATAGAACTTAAATCAGCAAGGTTGGTCATTTAAATATTATTTAAGTTTCATTTAAGTTTGTACTGCAAAACTTAATTTCGTATTTAAATAGAACTTAAATATAAATACCATTTAAATACGAAGTCATAAACTGGCCCTTAAAATTAGCGGGAAACCAAAATAAATGTATTTCCCACTGATGACAGGGTAGACCAGAGATGAACCTTTGAGCTTATGTTTTGGTGTAAATCAGCTTTTCCCCCCTCTACTTTCTGTAAAAAAGAGATAGCAATATGATGTAAGAATAAAGGAAAATAAACAAAACAAAATTAAAGCATTTTGCAAGTAAGAAATGATGAATTGTAATGGAATTTACTTCTTCTATAGATCATGAATAATTTTTATTTTAGTACTTTAAATTTTTAATTGCACTATTTCCCATAATTAATATTTTACCAACGTATGTAGTAAAATATTGACACTTTAATAAAAAAAAATTAAATTGAACTAGTTATACCCCTCAATAATACGTTGGTAAAATATTAATTATGGGAAATAGTGCGATTAAAATTTTGAAATACTAAAATTTTAACAATTTCCATAAAAAGCACTAATTCTTATTTTATTTTTAATGTTATATTTACTACTTTCTGTGTGACAGAGTCAACAAAGCAACAAGAATAGCATGCCGTTCGTGTCACCTCTGGTCTTCTTTGTGTGTGAGGCAAGCAAGTGGAAGAGGGAAGAGGTGTCAGATGATGTTTGTTGTCCATGTGAGTTTTTGGTGACACTTGATATTCATTTGTTTATTTGTATTCATGCACTTTAAAGAATGAATTCATGCTATGTGTTTAGGAATGCAATCATCCTACAGGGCACAATTCACAGTCACAATTTTAATTTGAAACTAGTTAAGATGCAACTTAAATTTAGCTACCAATTTATAATTCACTTCTATTCGTAGTCGATAAATAGTTTCGTTGATAAATAGGGATGCTTCGATACGCATTTTAGCAGATACGATACCGATACTCCAAAAATATCGACGACACCGATGCGCATAATGAATTCAACATAAAATTAATATAACACAAGTGGAGTAGATTTTTCATGATTATACAAAATTAAAGCTCTTACGGAAATTCAGATTTGGAAATTTACATTTATTTCTACACGGAAAAATAATCGTGTAGAGCTGTGTAGAAAAATATTTATGCATTAATTCAAATGTATTTACATATTTTCGTAAAATATAACAAGCAGAACAATTTCTGCGCAATTTTTTCAAATTAGGGTATGAGATGTCATATCGCCAGTAAACAAGCAGTTATACGTCTCTAGATATAAACTTGACACCACTACTTATGTAAGCATTCGTTCAAGTAAAAATATAAGCAAAGCAATGAGATTGTTTAAGGATACCCACATACATATGTATGCATATAAATAATATTTAAATGAATGCAACTAAAATAGACATACGTTTAAATTGGCGGTCGAATTTCGCCCACTAGGCGTACTAGTAAAACCAAATACCCGCAAAGTTAAATCAAAGGCATAAAAAGAAATCGCAATATTGGCGGAAATATTTTATTGTTCTGTTTTGATTTTAAGCTCTGCTTTTTCGTGTGTATTTTCTCTCCGTTGTTGTTATGCAGCGAAATAAGTATTGAAAAGAACTAAGCAGTTTCAGGCAAACCTGAACTATCGCCTATGTATCGGTATCGGATGCATCCTTAGTAGAAATATCGCTACTTCTTTTTAAAATTAGTACAGCAAAAAAAGACACTTCAGATGTAATAGAAATTGCATGGACAGGCAGCATTCTAAAACAATACTGCCTTCGTTTTATGACAACGTTACGAAAAAAACAACAAATTTATTTTTATCGCGCAATTGACAAAAATTTTTGAAATAATAAACATTGCATGAACCACAATAAGTGAAAACAAAATCAAAAGCTTTTAAAAGTTTTGTGTTTCTTGCGAATCTTTGTCGCTTTCACCTTAAGAGTGCAAATCTGTAATTTGAATTCAATTTTAAAGGAGTTTCTGATTTTTGCAATTTTTTTTAGCAACTTTTTACACTTTTATCGTTTTTGAACCAATCCAATTAAAATTTAGTCATTTTCGCAGTTTGTTGGAGAAGGATATAATTTTTCCTTTCATATGTCCTTTAATACTAGAAAATATTAAATATATGAGTGTGATGATATACATACACAAGAAATTACCTTGGCGCACAGCAGCGCGTCAGGAAAAGTTCAGGTCAAATCACACAGTGTGAGTATATTGCACAAATCCATTTACCCCGTTTTTAGCCCGCTCATAACTTTGATTCCAGTTGTTATAAAATTTTTTAAAGAAGTTAAGCCTATATTGGTTACCTTGTGCGTTCCTCCTTATTTGTATTTAAGCCCCAGCAACATATGTCGCACTTCTACTTTAGCTAGAGCGCAACAATTTGGTATACAGATAGGCCTTGGAGAACGACTAATTTTCTAATCCAAAAGAAAGAATTATGATTTTTAATAGATTTGCCTCTAATATCGGAAAAATTATGGTGAAAAAAATTTTTCTCAGTTGAAAGTTTGCCTATTATTAAGAACTTGGCCCTCTTTTTGATCCCACTACTTTTAATGGCCGAAGTTTTTTAGTACGATCTTGGCCTTATTTTTGAGCGGATAAAATTATTTTGCAGTCGCACTATCATGATCACTTGGCAGGGATTGCAACTGTGGAAAATGTCTGCCTTGGGAAAGTCTTAAATAGTTTCTCAAGTAAGATATTATACATAGATAAACATGTTTACACTGTTCTGTACCTCAAATATGTAACCAGAACGGCACTGGCATGGTTTATAGACAATTTAGTTGGGCAAATGTCAACAACAAAAAAGCGCGCGTCTGCGTGAAAACCGCATATAATCAGCTCTGGTCTATCATATAAGAATCGTGGTAAAGAATTTCAAAGCAGATGTGCGGAGACTTGGTAAGTTCAATTCCCAAGCGATGCGCTGCTGATATTGACAACAGTGGTCGTGTCAGAATATATTAATTAATTAATTGTGTTATTAATAGTTTTATGTTTATTTATGTTTTTAAACTTTTATTTATTAGGACCATTACTCAGAGGATGACCCCTACATAAGCAGTACATTGTGCTGGAACTAGAAAAATGTGTTATGGGAAAGATTATAGAGAAGGTAGTACTTGTGGGCATTCGATTTGAATCTTCCCTCGCTGAAAGTGATAGGAAAGACCTCTCCAGGAAGTGCGACTAAAAACCGAATGTTCTCTGTAATGTGCGTTATGATTAATTGGGCAATCGACCACAAATGAATGGACTGAAAAACGTGTACGCAAAAAAGTTCGGGTATCGGAAACAAGCTCCCTGACTTGACTAAGCCACTAAGCCATTGTAGTAGCGATAAGACAGCAGCGGAACACACCCCACATTCGACGATGCTCCAGTGAATCAATAGATTTGGATACCGTGCTGTCACCGATGAGCTTTGCCCTATCCTGTACGCGGTCGAGTAACTTCAAAACAGACTCTGAAGCACCAGCCCATACATGAGTATTGTATTCTATTTTCGGTCGGATATAGCTAGAATAAATATTAAGGCGATCGGGTGGAGTGAAGTATCTCATACGATGTCTTAGAAAACCGAAACACTTAAATGCTTCTTTTGAGACTTTAAAGATGTGATCCGTCCATCGAACATCACACTGGATCTTCATGCTAAAAAACATCTAGAGCTTCTGATTTCTTAATACCCATAAGACATAATTACAGGCGGACCAGCATGTTCGGTCATACATCTATACGTAGGCGTGCAAGACGAGGTCTTACAAGCGTTAAAATTGACCCAATTCGCATGACCCCAGTCAGAGATTGTTGCAGGATCGTTTGATGAAATCCCTTCTATAACAACTCGTATAGTGCGATCCCTCAGGAAGCACTATAAAAATCGAGAGAAGTCGTTACCGACACTACAGGCAATAAGTTTTGACAGAACTCAATGGAACCCATACTTGCGGTTGCCAAATACACTGTTGGACTCAACAAGATGGAAATACGTTCCATAACTTCGGACGGTACAGAACAAATCGTATTTAAGCGGTAATTTTCAATCCTTTTTTGGGGCTTGGCTGCTGGAATACCATCCGGCCCAGGAGTCTTATTGATGTTGATTTCCTCTAAAACCTTTTTAACTGCACACACCCAACAAAATATTTGTGGCATAGTTACAGATACTCTTTCAAGTATAGACAGCGGTAGATTGCTTTCCGGCAAGCGATAATCACTTGGAAATAGTTCAGCCAGAATATTAGCTTTATCAACCGGATCAGTGAACACTTGGCCATCATTTAATAGAGTCGAAATTGAGAAATTATCATTATCCTTTACTCTTTTAACGAATGACCAAAAGCTCTTACTACCTTGAGAAACAGCAAGAACTTCAGCGAAGATTTCGTCCTTTTGTGCAGCGAGTCAGTACTGGCATATCTGTTGTTACACCATGTACTGAATGCTTCCTCCCTGAATCTGACTGCATCTTTGCATGTCTGGTTAAGCCAACACTTCGCTCTTGCTATTGTGCTATTTTTATGTGACCAACAAAATCGCAAATTCAGACAGTATATTACGAATAATATCGCTAAGAGTCACTGTACATATGTATATGTAGCAGAAATACTTCTTTATAGTTTGTTTCATTCTTATTATATACCACAAGTGAAATCTGGCGCATTTATGCATCAAAACAAAGTTTCTACTCGTATATAGTGCTATTTTTTTATCACAGTTGTTTACATATTTTTTTACTTCGATTAATAATCTTTAATAAGAAATAGTAGGAAAATGTGACAGAAAGCATTAAATATTGTTATTAGAGCTGTGGAAAATAGTTAATTTTGGTGAATGATTAAATGAACTGAGTCGTTAATCGTTCTTGTTTTTTCTTACAAAAGCGAATGAATTTTCTATCGATTTTGACGTTTGACATGACAGAGTATGTCATAATGGCCTTTTGTATAAATTAAAACATTTTCTACCAGCTCCATTTTACCTCCTGCTCAAGTCCTATCTTAGTGATCGTAGTTTTTATGTCAACATCAACGACGAAGATTCAGAAATCGGATTCATTAAGGCTGGTGTACCATAAGGAAGCGTATTGGGTCCAACTCTGTACACATTATTTACATCTGATATGCCGACAAACAACGATGTATTAGTTGCAACATACGTTGTTGATACCGCTATACTATAGAAGCCAATGAATCCGCAACCATAGCATCAAATATTATTCAAACGCAGCTTGACTTAGTTGGTAATTGGCTAAAAAAGTGGAATATTAAAGTGAATGCAGAAAAATCCACCCACGTCACATTTACACTTAAAAATTGTGACTGCCCTACTGTCAACTTATATGGTGACATAATACTCAAGTCAAACGAAGTCGAATATTAGGTCTTAATATCGATTGACGCTTCGAAAACACATATAAAAATAAAAAAAATCCAACTGAAAATTATAACAAATAAAATGTACTGGCTTCTTGGTCCAAGATCGGAATTATATATAAACAGCAAATTTCTATTATATAAAACCGTATTAAAACCTATATGGACTTACGGTATTCAATTATGGGGAACTGCTTCCTACTCCAACATTGATATAATTCAAAAATATCAGTCAAAAACTCTAAGATTTATAATAGGTGCTCCTTGGTATATAAGAAACAACTCAATTCACGATGATCTCAATATTCCAAGTATAAGGTATAAAATCAAAAATTACAGCACAAATTATTTGAAAAGACTAAGAGACCATCAAAACATACTTGCAATAACGCTTTTATACGACAGTGATAAAGTTAGACTATTAAAACGAGTGCACATATTAGATATCCCCTTTAAATTTTAAGCTGTATTAGCTCTGTCAATGTATAGTTAATAGAATGCTTTAAAATTGATAAATTTTAAATTTAATGGAATTAACGATAATGTTATTTATTGTTAATATATTTATTAAATTTGCTTATTATTACATTGTAAATAGAGTCTCTTGTTAAGACAGTCTAGAACGAACGATAAAAGAGAAAACAGTTAAAATTACTGAATCGCTCAACTGAACTCATTTTCAATAGTACAAAGCAGCAGAAGCAACATAATAAATAATTTGCCTTTGATAATTGGGGTATTCAGACGGTGTCCTATCATGCCATAATGTCTTATTATTTTATGACGTCTTAAAAAAATTTTTGTTGTGCTTCAAACAAAAAACTCCTAAAATAATAAGACTATTTATGCTGTGTTTTTGTTTTGTCATAACTAAACAGTAGTGTAGTTTTTGCACAAACTAGCTATTATTTTCGTTTTTTCACTTGTTTTCGGCATTCTAATATAAAATTTTTATGATTGTAACGATTGTCCGTTTTATTATTGTTTTATTTTTTATCAGCTGACTCAAACTTAAAATAGCACACTAAATTATGAAGGGCTGTTCACAGCAGTTACATTTTTTCGTGTTATTATTTTAAGACATATGACTTTATGACGACCGTGTGAATACCCCAAATGTTGTCAAAAAAATATATGTACATAAATATTTTCTATGGAAGCTACACAGCAACAGGAATTTTCACGTAACATTTTTTCAAATCCTGAATACGTTAGTTTTCATATTCAAAATTTTTTGTAATTATGTGCCTCATGTATGTAAATGTATACATTTTACATACATACATATGTATGTATGTTCATATGATTTCGTGTAAATGTTAAAACAGCTTACCTGGAATTTAAATTTATTTTAGTTAATGTGATTGATCTTTCATTAATTTGCAAATCAAAATGTGCGTGCAAAGAAATCTTTCTGATTGGAGCGCTCCAGCTTAAGTTCATTTTAATACTACCAGTAAAAGTGTTTTCCATAATGTTTGGCCGTAAATCGATTTCATAGCCTGCCGGCAGGACGTCTTTCGATAGTCGGGCATCAGGTATGAGTGCGTGTGAAGCTGACAAATCTATACTTCTTCTGGTTTTTAACTTAAAATAAAAGTTATGTTACACAAAATACTGTTATCATACAAATCCCAATTGAGCATACAAAATTATGTGCATACATATCACTCATTTGGTTTACATCGTCGAAACAAAAAAATCTATTTTAGAGTTAATAATGTAGAAATAATCGTTATGTCGTAATTTAACTAATTTATCTTGTGTAAACAAACCATACAAATATCTTACATAATTACCTCTTAGAAAATAATATTATTTTATTTTTCCATTAATTTGCGTGTACATAAATTGAAAACAATTAATGGTCGCAATTAGTCAAACTTATACAATTTGTATGGATTGAAAGGAATTGCTTGGCTCAAGTTCAAATCCGATCTTACCATTTTTTTTTTTAATTTTCAGAAATTTTTGGATAAATTCATTTTTTTATTAAGAGATTACTATTTGAAATAATTTATTATTCATCAGGCTACACCATCTCATCAGCGTTCTTTTTTTGATTTTAGCGCTTTTGTCGGTGGGTATTATTAACTAAGAATATCAACTATTTAACAGTATTATTTAACTAAGAAATTCAACTGCAAAAGACAAAAACCAAGTATAAATTAATGGAAAAACAGCATAATCTCAACTTTTTACAAGAGTAGCAAGTGCATATCTTTGTATTTTGTTAGTGTAGAGTAAAAATATGCTACAACACTTTGCAAATGCTACGATGTAAGACCATTTGCACAAGATTGTGAATTGGGCTAAAGATTTAAATTGCAAGAGCATAGTCTATTTTTACAACTAAGACCTTTTTTGGTTTGTCACAGTGAGTTATAAAGGGTTAAATTTTTATTGCTCAACTACGGATTTGGTGTGAACTCAGTTAGTATTAATTTTTTAGCTGAACTTACACTGAGGACGCGTCCAAGTTGAGTTACCATCATTAAAGCAAGTATGACTATGTAGTACTGCATCGTGATCTAAAAATGTATAAAAGAAGAGATGTTGGCATTAATAGTATATGTATGTATGTAGTATATACATATGTATATATTTGTATGTATAATCTACATACTAATAAAAGCAATTAGTGCAGGAGACTTTTATAAATTTTTGTTTATTTTGTTAAAAAAAAACTTCACGCCACAATAGCCATTTCTAAAATGCATTTAGTATTTTTCTTATATTTTTTCAATAACTTTTTTTTTAATTTATTAATCGAGATTGCCTCGATATCTTTTTTTCAAAGATTTTCAAAAACGTTTGTTTGTTGAGGGTTTTTTAACTAGTCTATATGAATACAAATACATGAAATGCATGTACATATATATGTATATAGACTAGCTAAAAAACCCTCAATAAACAAAAGTTTTTGAAAAACTTTTAAATAACTTTTTTGTTTCAATCAGCGTGAGTATAAAAAGACTTAACGTGAATGAGCGTGCATGAGTAGATTTTTTGCGTGATTGTTTTTCGATTTTGAATTTTTTTCATATTTTTAATAAGTACTAAAGACGTGTACTTGTGTAACAAGTAGTATTGCGAAAACAGTTCTAACATGTTACATACAACATACTATAAATATAAATGAGAAAATGAGTGCAACTGTTATTGTAATAATTTGCTCTCACTAACTCACTCTACTCAACAAAGCAAAAATTTTACTTATTGTCTTGCGCCCAAAACAACATTCCACTGTTTGTATTTGAGAAAATACTATTTGTACAACAAGTATAAGTGAGGAACTTACGTTACAATAAGTAAAGTTATAAAGTTGATGTGGGAAAGTGCATAAATGTTAAAAGAATTTGTCAAACCGGTAAATGGCTTTGTATTATAAAACCTTTATTTATTATTTTTTATCCATTATATGTTTTTATTATTAATAATAACCTTTAACTAAACACAAGTTGTATAATGGCCCTTAATATAATAAATACATAAGTACCTATGTATGAAATAATATATTTTTGAAATGTTTGTTATTAATACAGTAATTTTGATTTAGCTGCACAATTTTTTGTGCAGATAAGTAAAAAATGCTGTTATCTTAAATGTATGTTTGTATGTACATACGCAAACAAAACACTTATATGAATTTTAATGACTTGCAATTTGTGTGAATTGTATGCGATATTTTTTAATTATAAATGGCATAAATTGTTTGTTTATATAAAAAAGTGGCCGCCATATTTTTTGTGTGCAGCTAACTTTCTTTTTTTGTATGAAAATATTTTAAAAATGCAAAAAAATATGGTATATATGCAGGTATACAAAATGCACTTAAACAAGTTTTAGGAAGAATAATTACAGAAACTATGTATTTTCGGGCAGTTAAGTAAAAATGCAGCTAAAGTTTATTTTTTGTATGAAAATGATTTAAAAATGCCAAAATTTTTGGGCAGTTATCTTAAACGTGCAGGTACAAAGAGGCACGTAAAAAAGGAATTTGTGTATGATTTTTAATAATGACTGAAATTATTAATTTTGTGCAGTTAAGTCGAAAGTCTATGTGTACTTAAACAGTACAATTGACAAATAGCAACGGGAACAGCTATTTTCTGGTGTTTTCTTACGAGCGGCAATAAAATGTTTAGTAGGTTCCTCCTGGAGCGTCGAGAATATAGAATGCACCATTTTCTGATAACACGTAACACCTGATGAAAGACTTCGTTTTGTTCTGGAATTAATCTAGGGATCAACTCAGCTGATATAACGCTATGAAATCATAATCTAATTCCCGAAAAATTTCATTTAATTTTATGTGATCGTTGAGGCAAGTAATGAAAATTTTCAGAGAATAACATAAAGCGAAATTACACATAAGTACATGTATGTGTACAACAGCACACGAATCGGCAACACTGACTATACCAACTGTGATTATTTTACTCAGTCGTACACAAGCTATCGAACGAGGGGATGCACGCCGCTTGTTTTCTTGTATACACAAATGAACTGCTTATACCAGTATTTATGTACACTTGTTTCCCCGTTTTAAGATATAGATATGCCCACAACAAACTAAAATTGTTTTACAAATAAAATTTGGAGAATATCTCAAATAATAATTTTAACAAAAACTATTAAAAACAAAAATGATAACTCTATAAAAAACTTTAAAACTGTAAAAAAAATTAAAAGAAACTAGAAAAACTATAAAAAAAGTAGACTATATTCCAAGCAAAAAATAAAACTCTAATAATAGTTATTACATTACATGTAGTTCCTGATTGTTTATCTTAGCGAAATAAATGGGGCGAACATTTGGTATTCAATAAGAAATTTGGTTCAGTGTACGTACATCTTTACATCAAAATACGAACCAAACGTGTCGATGTGTGCGTATCATTTGTATAGAACAATGCACGTCTTTAATAGGTACGTGGTTTTAAATTTTGTCATGAAGGCATAAAACGTTGTGCCGGTATGTATTAATGTACTGATGTGAATGAACGAGTCAAAGTAGCAGTATAAGTCCCAGTTTCGACTGGCGAACATTTGGAAGAAAAACATGTGCAATTCTTTTTTTGTTTTTCATTCGCATTCACACAGACGAACAAGACCTAGAAATTTTATGTTTGTGTACCATCCAGCTCAACTACAAGAGAAGGAGTTTTTTCAACGCCAGGAAGAATACTTAAAGAGATGTGAAGCAGACCTCTCGGGAAAAATGTTGAAAAAATTTTATTTCTGCATATACATACATATACAAGATCCTACTTAATCTTAATATTTTACACAGATTGCTTATGAGCTAGAAAATGAATGATTTTATCAAAATATTTTAAATATGTACATACATACATACATAATTTAAATTTCACTTCAAAACTTTATAATAAAAGAAAATTTATATTTTCTTTAAGAATTTTCAATTGTCAAATTTAATTTTAACTACAAAGTTTGAAATCGCATGATACATACATAAATATGTAAAACCTGCGTGAGAGCCCGACCATTCGTACACATTTTCACATTAATATACATATAACAATTTTTTGGTCTTTCAGAACTGGTACCTTCAACTTATGCATGGTGTTTAGTGGGATATAAGTGTACATTCGAATGGCATAAAAAATAATTTTTAGCAGGTATTTGTTGCGAGATAATTGATCACAAAGTTTTGTGACGCACGCTACAAAAATCGGAAGTAACTTTGAAAGTTAAAAGTGTGTTTTCGTAATTTTTGCGAATTTTGCAAAATAAAATACACAAAATATAGTTCATAAAAGAAAGACGAATGGAAAGGAATTCTGAAATAACTTATTTGCAGCCAAAACATTTGCCGTTTTTTATTAAAAGACGTGAACGCTTTGTGACGTAGGGTGACGCACGTTACATATTTTTTTTATATTGTTACGTTTCGACCTTTTCGATAACGTTTAGTCAAAAATAAAATAAAAACACAACGGAAATTGATTTTGAACTTAATGATGTTTTATTTCCTTTAATGCCACTGTTTGATAAAATACACAAAGTAACTTACTTATCAACCAATGCTAAGCCTTTAAAAGCTTTTCGACAACTGATCCCCGTGAGGAGGCTGCAATTTTTTATATATAGTAAATAACAGAGTTTCTAAATAGTTCCATGGTAGAATAATGCAGGCAGTGTCGAAACGGTAACGGACTTTTTTTTTGGGGTTCGTATATGTCAAAATTTGATTATGTATTACTTACACACACACACACTACTAAAAAAGCACACTTTAAAATTTGTTTCAAATGCAAATAAGAAAAGGAAATGAAATAAAATTCTTTATAGAACAGAAAATGTAACCATTTTGCAATTTTTCTTTTGTGCTTTTTGACAACCTCGAACCTAAAAGCAGTGTTGTTGCAGCTTCAACACCACCTGTATTAATCCATCATGATCAGTGACAAAGGATGTTCCGGCAAACAGAGATACCAGCTTTTATTTTTAGTGTTGTAAATATTATGAGTACCTAGCTACTCGGTAATTTACACTAAGCAGGCAATAATTCAATTAGTTCAGATATATATTTCCAAATAAATTTAAATTAACACATAATTTATTAAATTATTTTTTACTGCTTTTGGGGCTTAATGCTGGCAGCAACATGATATTTTATTTTGGATAAAGATTCTTATTACAATAAAAATTTCTTAGGGCCAATAATTGACTTCGTATTTAAATGTCATTTAGCTAATTGCCACTTAAATTTAAGTTGCATTTAAATACAGTTTGAGTTTTTCAGTGAGAAATTATTGTTTGTATTTAATTAGGATAAAAATATGGCAGCCTCACGAAATTCTCTCAATTTTCTTAGAGAAACAGCTGTTGAACAAAATTAAAGAAAAATTTATAATGTGGATTCTTTTTCAGGCTGAAAATAACAACAATGATAGGTTGCTGCAATGTTTTAAAAGTTTAAAACAATTTTAAAAAACATAAAAAAGAATAAATTTAATTAAAAAAAGTCCAAATTTTTCGCCAAAAGATGTTGATTTTTCAATGGCCGCAAATTTTTTGTTTACTTTGTTGCGCGAAACACCAACACGCAAGCAAAAACATATGTTTGTGTATGTATGTGTGCAAAACTTAAATTGACTTAAAATGCAGAAAAATGGTCATTTAAGTTTCATTTAAATGTCACATAATTTTGTACTGAAAAAATGAAATTGGTACTTAAGTGGCATTTAAAGATAAATGAAACTTAAATGAGTAGTCAATTATTGGGCCTTAGACTTGTTTCCTTTAAAAAATATATTTAACTCGTTTTTCGTCATTTCCGATGTTTGAAATAAAAGTGCTATGTATAGGCAGGCTGTTAAAACGTATAAACTATTTAAAAAAATAGATATTTTATTCATTAATTCTATTCAAAAGTAGCTAATCACCCTTATCGTGTTTAGCGTACTTCGACTACGCCTAGTACTAGATTAAATAAAATTGCAAAACTTTTCATTATTCTATTACAAGCCGTACTTAAAAAACGCCAGTCACGACAATGCTGAATGTAAATGACCATAATCACATTATTTTTATAATAATATACATATATGTATAATTTGTCAAAAAATTTAGGGGTAGCTATTGAGTAATCATATATAAATATACATTACAACACTACTTTAACTTGCAAATTTTTGTTAGTAAAGTGTTCATTTACTTTTTCACATTTTTGAGAGTAATTTTGGAAAATTTCTTGTTACTCTCACGTTGCTAATTTTTACTAGTAAAGTAAATGAACACACCGAGTATGTATGTAAATTATCTTTTATTTTAAAGTTTTGAAGTGAAACTTAAAATTATTTCCTAGCTCAAAAACAATCTTTGTAAAATATTAAGATTAAGTAGGAGCTTGTACTTTAGCTTTAACAGATAAATATATGTATGTATGTACATTTAATTTGAGTTACAATTTTTATGTAGAAATAAAATTTTGTCAACATTTTTCCCGAGAAGTCTGTTTCGCATCTCTTTAACTATTCTTCCTGACGTTGAAAAAACTCATACATATTTGTTTAGCCAATTTTTGCAGAAGTAGAATTTCTTTAGCTTTTGTTCGCCTGTGTGAATGCGAATAAAAAAACGAAAGAGAATTCTAGATGTTTTTCTTCCAAATGTTCGCCAGTCGAAACTGGGACTTATATTGCTACTTTGACTCGTTCATTCACATCAGTACATTAATACATACCGGCACAAATATGAAGGAAAATTACAAAAATGGAAAAAAACACGAAACAATCTCGCAAAAAATTTACTCATGCACGCTAACTCACGCTCAATGTTTTTATACTCACGTTCAAGCATAGGGTTGCCATTCGTACTGTTTTAAACAGTACACGTACTGTTTTTTGTAAAATGTACTGTTTTATTCACAACACCTAAAACAGTACGCAAAAGTACTTTTTTTTAGAGTTGTACTATTTTTGTTCTAATTTTTGTATATATTACACGTTTTTTATGTATACGATATTTTTTGTATAAAAATTGTTTGAAACGCTCTGTTTTTATTCCACTTCGTTTGTATACAAGTTTGGTTTGCTTACGTTCCAAGCAAAGAATGTAATGTTTGTAAATATGAAGTTTTTGTGATTTTACTTATGTTGGCTTGAGGTGTAATTAAATTAATATTCATTAAAAAAATATTAAATACACGGGCATATCCCTAGAAGGTAAGATCTTTATTATAAAAAATATATTTTTATGTTTTTTCATTGTGTTTTTTTTCTTGATTAGTTAAAAAGGGAAAGAGATTCTAGTGAGCATGTAGCCTCAAACAGTTCTACCGATGTCGAAGAAGTTAACTGCCAATCGCCTAAAAAAAGTAAAAAATAGTCCACAGAAACTGACATTGTCTTTAAAAAATTTATTAAAAATAAAATTATACTCGACTTAAAAAAATTGTTTCTAAATATTATTTTCTTAAACTATAATTTAATTTTTGTTAAATGTTGATTTTAAGTAGAATAATAATTTCTATTGATAATAAAGTAAAAGTCTGCTTTAAAATTAATAATTTTTAAAATGCTATTGATGATATTAAGTTATAAATAATTTTCAAAAGTATTAATTAAATATTATTGTAATTTTAATAAAAAAAATTTAAAAAAATCAATTGAATTTTCAAAATACATACATATTAAAGATAATTTTAAAATTCAATTCGTAGTTTTTTAAATTAAATTGGCAGTTCGAAATTCTATTCATAATTTTTTAAATTTAATTAATAAATTTTGAAATGTATTAGATCATTTTCAAAATATAATTTGAAAATATAGTGTGTAGTTATGAAATACAATTAAAAATGGTGCAGCATTGGTAATTCGTTTATTCAAACCAACATTAATATCATTCAAAAAACGACGTTTAATTTGTGCTTTCGATCACGTTAGTAACTTTAGATACTATATAGATATAGTCCGAGAATATCTATATATATATATATATATATATATATATATGTATGTATGTATGTATATGTATTGCATTTTGAAAGAGATGCAACATTTTTCGTTACGTTCTCAGAGTTTTTATTATGTTTTCCGTTTTTATTACCTTATTTTTAAAAAATATGTGATATGTTGAATTAAAATTTATGTCACCGCTCTGCTAGTCTTAAAATGTTTTTATGTTTCTTATTGACTTATTTGAAATAAGAATTTGACGTATTGAAGTAAATGTTATGTTATCAATAAAGAAAAAAAAATGTACTGTTTTGTTTTGAGTAGTACGGTTTTTTTCCTCAATGTACTTTTTTTTGTTTTTTTAAATGGCAGCCCTATTCAAGCACGATCATGTGATTGAAACGAAAAACTGATGCGTGAGCAGTCTCCAACTCTAGTTGAAATCGAGGAAATATTTCAACAGATGAGCTCATGATTTAAAATAAAATAATTGAAAGTAATGTTTTTTCACATATTTTCAAGCATAAGAATTTTAGTTTTGTAGCATAGTGTATTACAATCTGTAATTTTGAATATATGTACATATGTCTACATTTGCTTTAACATGTGTATGCACTCGTATGGGCATATCGAACCTTTGCTGCAAATCGAGTTATATGTATATATAATATCATATTTTACAAACAAAGAGTTTAAAGTTATTAATTTATTCGCAACATAATGAAAAAGAAAAATAATATTTCACCTCTCAAGCGGGTTGCCAGAAAAAGACAGATTAAATGTGCTAGATTGCCAAAAAAAAACATTGCTTTTTATACTCTTCACCAAAAAATTTGGAAAGGAGATATATAGGTTTGTCATTCCGTATGTAATTTCTTCATTATTCATTTAAGACCCCATAAAGTATATATATTCTGGATCCTTATAGAGAGAGAAGTCGAATGAGCGATGTCCGTCTATCCGTCTGACCGTCTGCTACATTTTGGTGTAGTTAGAATTAAGGCGAAAACACAACATAGAGGAATAAATTTTATACCATTCTCTTGAAATTTTTAATAAAATTGTTCGGTATGAAAATAACAATCTCGGTCCAATAATTAATGAGATATAGCCAAAAGACTTTTTTATATTTCCTATTCTGTTGTTTTTTATGGCCCCGACTGTCCTACGGTCAATTTTATGAAGCAGATCTCTTGTATGGAGTTCTACGAAGGTTTAGACTGAAAATAATTCAAGTCGGTCCATTAACGACTAAAATATGAGCAAAAAATGGTACTCGAAATAATTTTACTTTTAAAAGTTTTTTGAATAAGTTGTGTGGGGATTCAATCCAACAACCTACTGGTTGGTAGTCACAACCGCTTCTTGTACACCACAGAGCAGTTGTATTTGTCATAGTAGTTTACGCGTTTAAGAACATAATATATCTTATTTATTATAAAATACTAAACCTTCAAATTCTTGATGGAAATTGCTGTGGTTGTTGTAAATTGGCCCTTTTTGTCACACATATATTACATACATACTGAAATGCGTTCATGGGCACATGTACACATTGTGTGTATGCATGTGTAAACTAAACAGTCTTAAAGTAAAGATTTGTTTGTTTCTTTAAACTTATTTTTGTACGTTATTAGTATAATATTATGCATGCATATTACAGTATTTTTTATCGCTTACATTTTCTTTTCGTATATAAATAACCATAATTATTTTTTATATTATTTATATTAAAGAAATGTAATGGATCGTCAAGTCACTATGTACGAATAAATATACAAAGTCAATGAAATTGAATTTTAGTTTTGTTTTAAAAATGTAATAATTTTTCATTTTTTATGACTATCTGTGATTTCAGAAGAAAGGTAAAATTTATGCTTATATCCTGTTTTATACCTGTGTAATTTTACCTGCAATATTTCAGAACCCGGTATTATTATTGTATTTGTACAATGTGATAAAAAATCTCTTGACAATTCAAATGTTGTTTGGATACTTAGCAACACATAAAAAAGCAGAAAAATCTCTTCCCGGCTAGAATTTGATAAGAAATGTTTCTTTCATTCTGTAACATCAGTGAGTTAATCTTCAAAAGCACTTCAATTAATTGCCTTTTCTATAAAATAAAAACAAAGTTTGATGTAAGAATTTAATTTAAGTTTGTATAAAAAATTCTCAAAAAAAATAACATTGTGTTGTGTTCAGGATTCGGAACCGTGCCACCGGGTAAGAAGGTACGATTTCAAATCCTGACCAAGCATTTATTATTATTTTTTTTTAATTTTTGATATATTTTAGTTATTTTTATTACTTTTACTTTTTATTTGAAAAAGTTCGTTTTTTTAAAGAATTTTTGATAGCTTTAAATTATTTTCAATATGAAGATAATATTGGAACATTTTAATCATTAGACTAACAGATTTATGTAATAGTTGGCGATTTTTTAAATCAATTTTGGGAGAATTTCTTCATTGTTAAATCTTTTCTTACGTTTCAAATAATGATATACATAAGTGCTAATAAGGGGATGTTAATATTTTTATAATGCACCCCAGGCAAGAAAGTGTTACAAATTTGTTACGAAATTCATAATTTATGGCTGACTTCATAAACGCAGTTTGCAAAGCAACACTAGAATGCATAGCGTTTATAAATGACATGGCCTTATATTTGATAATGCCGTGGGTTCATAATTGCGTTACAGTAGCAAAATATGTGCATGGTGCATGTCTTTCCTGAACACAAGTATTAAGAAGTATTGTTTTGTCTCGTAAACGCAGTGTTGCTTTGCAAACTTTATTTTTGAAGTCAGTCTATACTATGAAATAGAGATGAGCACCAAGCACGAAATTAGCGTGAATCATGCATGATCGTGATTAATTTTTTGTTTCCATCACGTGAGCGTGCGTCCGTGACGGTAAGTGACGATTTTTTTGCTTTATTGTAATTTTTTTCATTTAAATTCCCAATTTTTTTTTAATTATTTTGTTTTTTTTTGTGCTTTGTCACTCCATACTATGGTGAATGGTATATAAGATAGCCTAATATAACATTCTTACTTGTTTATTAGTTATTTTACTTCGCCGGCGATTTTCGCTACAATACTGACGAAGGAGGGCACTGTGATGTACGCTACCAAAGCACCAGTATAAATTGCTACCGGTAGTGATTAGTGCCTACGCCTTCGTCACTTTAAAGAGTCCACCAAAAAACAAATACAATGGGAAATTAAATCTTCCCGTTTTGTCACATACATACATACATACTGAAATGCGTTCATGGACCATACCATTGTTTGTATACATGTGTATATTTAAACAATCAAGAGCAATTATTTGTTGTTTTGTTTTTGTTTGTTTCTTTAAACTTATTTTTGTTTATTAGTATAATATTATGCATGCATATTATAGTATTTTTTATAGCTTACATTTTCTTTTCGTATATAAATAACCATAATTATTATTTTTTATATTATTTATGTATATTAAAGAAAAGTGATTTTTTTACACGGTGCATATAAATTACATATCCCAAAAATTTAAATTTGTACAGTAATTCTTCAACCGCAAACAAACATAAAACAACAGAAAATTGTTAGTGCTGTTTTTCATTTTGACTTTTGTCAACACAAATCGATAGGTCAAGACGCTATGTAAATACATATACAAAGTCAATGAAATTGAATTTTAGTTTTGTTTTAAAAATGTCTTAACATTTCAGTTTTTATGACTATTTGTGATTTCAGAAGAAAGGCGAAATTGATGCTTATATCCTCTTTTATACTAGTGTGCACAGAATATAATTTTAATTATTTTCTATATTCATGATCAGAGCGTACTTGCAGCATATCAGAACTCGGTATTATATTATTATATTTGTGCAATGTTATAAAAAATCTCTTAACAATTAAAATGTTGTTTGGATACTTAGTAACACATAACAAAGCAGAAAAATTTCTTCCCGGCTAGAATTTGATAAGAAATGTTTCTTTCATTCTGTAACAATCAGTTCCTATCGTATACATACATGTGAACTTAGGATTTTTAGATCGGAATGTTTGGGGAAAATTTCCAAAAATAGTATATGCATACATATTTGTATTAATTTTTTTTTGCATATTTTCGTATTTTCTCCAATTCAAGATATACAAAATGATAAGTTAAGATCTTAGGAGATAAAAAATTGATTTCTTCATATTCATATAAAATTAACTGGTCATACATTCATTAAAAACACCCAAGAAATCATAGTTTTGTGGAATATCGCATTGTCTACAGCACGAACTACGGAATTGGACGCGGATTAATTGTAAAATATTACGAAAATAAGCGGAATTATGGGTTGGATTTGAGAGCAAAAAGCTTTCTGTTTGCGATTTGATCGTAATTTTCATATTTAGTTCTCTGTCTTACTTAGTAAACGCAGAAGAAGATTTAAATAAAAAATGTTTTTAATTAAATCCATCGCTCTCTTCAGGCTGAATATAAATGACCGATTTCGTATTTTTTAAATCAATTGAGGTTGAAATTCGATTGTGTTTCTATATCAGAAATATACAGGTTATATTGAACCAAAACCTTTATCGTCTGGTCCAACCGCAATACAGATAAGTAAATGGAGGAGTTAACAAAATTTTAAACAGACAACTATCAGAATACAACTAGTTTACATACATACGTACATCATACGAGTTTCAAAGAAAAAAATAAATTAAAATAATGAATTAAAATATGTTGTTATATTTTATAATTTAATTTTTTTCTTACACCGTCAAGTTATTTTTATTTTTGTTATTAATATTATATTATATCAAATAAAAACGTCGACAACTTACTGAATTCATTATATAATTATTTGATCACTGTACAAAATCCTATCTGATAACATATTGGATATTTTTGAAAAATAAACCTTTTATCGTTCATGAAATTGGAAAAAACTCAAAAATTAAAAAAATATATTATAAATGAGCTTGTGTCCTGGTTTTTTTTTAATAAATTGTGGAACAAACTTTTTCAAATAAAAAGTTAAAGTAATAAAAACTACTGAAATGTATCGAAAATTCTAAACAAAAAGAATTTTGTTGTGTTCAGGATTCGAAGCCGTGCCACCGGGTAGGCTACGGTTTCAAATCCTGAATAACCATTTATTAATTTTTTTTTTTAATTTTTGATACATTTTATTTATTTTTATTACTTTTACTTTTTATTTGAAAAAGTTCGTTTTTTTTAAGAATTTTTGAAAGCTTTAAATTATTTTCAATATGAAGATAATTTTGGAACATTTTAATCATTAGACCAACAGATTTATGTAATAGTTGGCGATTTTTTTAATCAATTTTAGGAGAATTTCTTCATTATTAAACCTTTTCTTACGTTTCAAATCATTTCTTTATTTAGTCGAAGACCACTGGCTTTTCGATAAAGACGTTGAAACACTTCTTGGATGTGTGAAAAATTATATAAGTGGTAATAAGGGTATGTTAATATTTTTTTAATGCACCCCAGGCAAGAAAGTGTTACAAATTTGCTACGAAATTCATAATTTATGGCTGACTTCATAAACGGAGTTTGCAAAGAAACACGAGAATGCCTTGTAAACTCATGCTTCCAGTGTTGCTTTATGAAATCAGCCTATACTATGGAATAGAGACGAGAAACAATAATACTTGATCGAGATTAATTTTTTGTTTCCATCACGTAAGGGTGCGTCCGTGAGACGGTGAGTGGCAATTTTTTTTTTGCTTTAATGTAATTTTTTCCATATAATTTCTTTTTTTAATATTTTTTTCGTATTTCGTGAGCGTGAATTTTCGTGATTGTGGCTTCTTTCGTCACTCCATACTATGGTGAAGGGTATATAAGATTCGGCACAGCCGAATATATCTCTCTTACTTGTTAATAATAAAGTTTTAAGAAATTTTATAATTTGAGATTAAATTTCTTTAATTTTATTTGATATTTTAGTTATGTAAATATATTTACATACAAAATTAATTTTATTTACTATAAAAACTTTTAATGGTACATATACGACTATGAGTTCAAATTTTTGTAGTCAAAAAGCTTTCATATACATATTTTAATTCAAGTTAAGAGGATTCAAAATATCAACCATATTATTTGCAAATTCCTCACAGACCAACTCATTTTTGTATATTTCAAATGAACCGATTTTGTTACAATGTCCGCCTGATATATGTATGTGTCTAAGCCAGGGACATAACTTTTATGCCCAATATTTATTTGTGAAAATCTTCAAAGAGTTATTATTCAAGGCATTTTAAAATAAAAATCTCTTAATAACAGTTAAAAATGAGGAATATTTTGTTGGCCTTCTTCTAACTATTATAAAAGATTTTAATTTATTTGGGTCTTTCATAACACTTATAAAAGACCTTTATTTTTTCAGCCTTCCCATGACCATTACAGAAGATTCTTTTCTAGGCTTCTCGCGACCTTTATTTTTATTGGTCATCTATATCCACACATACTTAGTGTGTGCAAGCTCTAAAAAGTCCTAATTAAATAATGGCTATGCAAAGACCAAAAAAAATACTAACATAAATAAAAATGTTTCATAACAATTATGAGAGGACTAAAAGATTTTTAGTTTTTGCTAATTGTTATTTCAGGACCAAACTTTTTCTAGCTATTTCTCCTTTGACCAATTGAATATTTAAAAAATAACTGCAGTTATTTTGGGTCCCTGGTCTAAAGTTTAAACGGAAATAACAATTCTTTGTTTTATTTTTCATATATTGTAAAGATTTAAAAAACCTACGAGAAAGTTGTAGAAAAGGTAGCATATATTTTTTTACGTTTTTATACAGTGAGAGAATTTATACTTAACTTGTACATGACTTTTTTAAATAATTCTGCGATCTAAAAACGTTCTAATATTAAATAATTATAAAAATATGCTAAACTAGCATTTAGCATTTTTTTAACTCTTAAAAATAATGCACAAAAAGTGTTAAAATGGCAAGCCTGATGCATACATATTTGTATAACATTTTACACAATATGAAAATTATTTCTGCATTATTAACTAAAAAATTGCGTTATTGAGTTATGGATCTATTGGAGCAAAAGTTCGTTGTGTACATATCGAGAATTTTATACTCAACTCATGAGAGGAGATTGTTGTGAGTAAATTAAACATTTTTAAGTCGTTTTCTGTAAAACTAGCTTTTTTGAGTTAAGACTATAATACTGCAAACGATCGATATGTGTGTATGTGTGTGTATGCATACGTACGTACTTCTGTGCATATACATATTTCAAAATCGTAGATAAAAGACGTATGAATGTGTATACGATGATCAAGTAATCTTATTTAAATTTTAGATAAAATAACTTTGTATGTTAAGTAGAAATGAATAAATTTTATCTCCTCTAATTAAACGCGCAAACGGTTCAACAAGTACATATGTACATATTTACATAATTTCAATACTCGTACATACATACTTCATACATATGTATGTGTATGTATGTACATATGTACTCCTAGATATTATCTTTTGTCGAAACATTGTGGTAAATTTTTTTTTATTTAAATGAAATTTAATTTTTTTTTCTGAGGGAAATGCAAAAAGTGCTGTATAAAATTATTTATTGTGTTTTATTAATTTTCGCATGTAATTCTTGTTCAATAACATGGAGCTTAAAATCAAATTCAAAACTAGTAGGTTAAATGTAACATTCGAAAAAGATTGTGAAAAACTTGAACCTTTTACTTTTTTCATTGTGTAGAAAATTTGCCCTGAAGAAAAGATCACTTTAAACGGAATATTTGAATGGAAGATAAATAACAAGGATGATGTAAACTACGTAATATCAGAGCCAGATGTGTGTTGGGAGAATGATACAATTGTTTTGCGACAATGTGAGTTTGAAAATGGTGAATGGTTTCCCCATCAAGTTCAGTGCAGAAAGTTTCAAAGCAAGAATTTGAAATGCCCCGATGATTTGATAGAGTTGTTTGTAAATAACGAATATGTGTGCCTAAAAATTTCAACAAAAAAACAGACTTTTGATGAACACTTCTGCTATGGATCAAACTATATAATTGGATATGATACAGACTCGATTGACAATGAAATTTTAAAGATCCTTTTAGACAAGTTTAAAATTACTAGTTTCTGGATGCCCATTAAAAGATACGAAGAAACTGAGTTTAATCCGTTTGTTATACGACTGCCGGGTGAGCATTGGAATGAGTTGTTCATTTACAGAGAAGATCTGTTACCATCAAGCAATCAGACGCTATCAGCTAAACATTGCATAGTTTCTTTTATACAGAATGAAATTGGAAAGACAAATCAGGCAGATTTGCTTATGGAAATGACTTATTGTAGTGAAATACATTACTCGGTGTGTGTTATTAAGAAACATTTCGTTTCAAAATCGGGCTGTCCACAAGATTTTGGCGCTTTGAGCCATAGACCTAATGAATGCTACGGAATAACATGGGATGGCCAGAAATATCCAGAGGACTTTCGTATGCTTAAGGTTACGGAGTATTTTAAAAAAATCAATACAATTAATATCATATTTAAAGAGTTAGATATTGTAAGCGACAAGTACGTGGAGGTTGAGGGTACGATTGAGATTCCTAATGGAAAATGGGCTATAAAACCTAAAAACAATCAAATTAAAATTGTCTCATCCACGAAAAAAATTCATGGTCTATGCGTTGAGCATATTGAAAGCCGAAAGAATGTTGAAATGATGTTACGAATGGATCCTGACCTTGACTCTTTAATTTTAACAGTTTATAATAAGTTTTATATTTGGTCTAACAAAAATCCCGAGAACTCGATATTTTGCTTTACAAACGGCGACTATGAAGAATTATCTAAAGTGCAGCTGAAGAAAATTTGGGAGAACGATTCACAAACTAAGACGATTTTTAAACTAAAAATTAAAAACGATGATCCTGGCCAATACTGGTGTGAAGCGCATACTATTTTTAATTTCACTCATGTATCGTCGCCAAAAGTCATTGCTGCCAAAACTATAAAAGGACATGCGTTTGCAATGCAAATAGAAGTACCTATGAAATATCACAATTTTCCAACTATCTTTTCGCCAGATCAAATGAAACATATAGCAGTATGTATAAAAAAAGATATGAAAAATGTACGCAAAAACCAAAGTCATAATAATGAATTAGTCATACATAATGTCCGTGTCATGGATATTATATATATCCATCCAAATGCATCATATTTGCAATGTCTTTGTCATACCACTGTTTCGATCAAATCTTCAGTAGTGGATACAAGCAAGGAACAAAACAGCGATGATGACAACAGTATCGAAGATGAGCAAGGAGTGCGTCACGACACTGCAGTTCGTATGAGAGCTAGAGATTTATTAATTGATTTGATGCAAGAATTTCAGCCCCATTTTGCTCACACAGTGCTTAGTACAGAATTCTGTTTTCCCGAAAACGAATGGACGTTGGCGAAGTTTGGACAGTCAGCAACAAAATTTAAATTGTGTTTGCAAAAAAATGGCTTACCAATTACTCGAAGATGCCTTGGTGGCTTTATTGGAGGTGCCTATTGGGAGAAGCTTCCGTTAGAAGATTGCATAAAATTTTCCGAATCTAATCTAATAACAAGCAATCTGTATAGTATAGAAAAAACAATAGGTTTAACAGAACAGCTGGAAAACTCCATAAGAGATGTCAGAAAACTTTTGGAATCAAATTTGAAAAACTTAATTCCTGCTGATCTGTTCTATTTGGGCAAAATAATACGCCGTTCGATTAATAATATTCTTAAGGCTCGCACGGAACTATCAACTCAGGAAGTCCAGTCATATACATTAGGCGCATTCAATGATTACCACGCTCAAAGCCAATGGACCAGTCAAAATTTTTCAGAAATTACTGTAGAAATAATACGAATTTGTAACTTTCTACTTGACGTGAATGAACATGTTATTCGTCCTTCTTTAACGCTCAATTCTACTAACATTATATTAGACGCATTTGAATACTTCATAGACCTTGTTGCTTCGCTAGAAACATTTTCAGAAAATACAAGCACCATTTCTTTGCAAGACCAAATCAATGATGCACACAGAGAAATTAAAATCATAGAGTATTTAGATGTGGGTGTTGTGGCTAAGATAGCAACGAATTTTTTAGTATTCATCATCAGCCCTGAGGTCGCTAATGTTACTGGTGTTGCACTATTTCGACCAGAGTTAAACAGTGGTAATGAATTTTACGATGATAGCATGCTAAGCGGTGCTTTTAGCAACGAATACTATAGATTTATTTTAGCTAACCAAAGCATTGAGGAGCTACTAAACGAGAAAAATATTTTATTGGGTACTTATGTGCCTTCTTCGCTGTGGCAACGACTAGATGAAATCTCAATGATGTCAAACAGAACATGGCAGAAGCAGCGTCGCAAGCCGAAGGTTGTTGTCAAGATTTATGCCAACGACAAGTTGTTTCTAGAAAAAAAACTGTCTTCAGATAAAGTAGTAGACGGAAAAGTAATATCTATTTCGATTCCAGGCCACGATAAGGATTTGCCCGAAATTTTGCCACTCATTTTAACCATTAGTAATGACGTAGATATTGGCAGCCTTGGAAATTATAACGATACTCAGCCGCAAAAACAATTTTGTAGCTATTGGAATTATCAGACATGGGCTAGTGACGGTATGTTGATGATTAATCGATCCGAGCTAAACAATAATACTGTATTGTGCGGCTGTACGCATCTGACACCATTCGCATATTTAATTGGTGGCAGCTACAACTTATCTGTAGATTCAGATGTTGAAGTTATCGTGAAGATGATTCACAAACAGGCCTTGGATATAATAACACTTTTAGGCTGCTCGCTATCTTTATTTGGAATTGCAGGAATATTTGTCACGGCCTGTACTTTTCGGTCATGGCGAAAAAAAGCAAATTCAAAAGTTCTACTTCAACTTTCAGCCGCAATAGCTCTGCAAATGATTCTCTTCTGCTTCGTCAACACCGAGAAGTATTCACATCACTTGATTAGCAATCAAATATTCACCAGCTGCATTGCTATCGGCGCCTGTCTACATTACTCAGTACTTGTACAATTCTGTTGGATGGTAATAATTGCCTATCTTCAATTCAAACGATATGTTCAGGTCTTTGGTAACACAAGACCAAAACGCTTTTTTATGAAATCAACAATTTTGGGTTGGGGTCTACCCCTTGTACCTGTTGCTTGTGTACTTGTGTTTAACAGTGGCTCTTATATTCCTCAACAAGATAAATCGACGAATCCTATTTGTTATCCTTCTGGCATTTCCTTTTACACAGGCATTGTTTTACCCATTACTCTTGTAATTATAGCGAACTTGGTCATTTTCATCATTGTAATATATAATATTCTTAAAAATCCTGCTGGAGCTATTCGCCGCACGGAAAAGAGTTTGGCTTTGTCCCAGATACGTCTGTTGGTTCTTTTGTTTTTCCTTTTAGGTTTTACATGGATTTTTGGACTTTTAAATGCGATGAAAGCCGGCTTAGTATTTTCCTACTTATTTTGTCTAACTGCTACACTTCAGGGTTTTATACTTTTTGTATATTTCGTTGTTATGGATCCCGTAACACGACGCATGTGGTATGGATATTTTGCAAAGATTTGTGGTTTTAAACTGAAAATGGAAAATACTTCAAGCAGAAAGGAGACCACTGAAAGTTTTTAATTAACTGTTCCAAAGTCTTACTTATATTTAATTATTTTTTCAATGAATCTCAAATAGTTTCTTTAGTATCTATCATTAACAATATTAAATTGAAGTAAAAGTACTTACAAGCGTTAAAATTATTTATTTATGTATAAAGAATAAAATGTATTTATTATATATGTATGTGCTTAAAACCATTCGCATTTCACTCTTTAGCACTAGTTTTTATGTATTTAACTGGAAGGGAAATACTTCAATTTAATCCTTCGCTACCCGTACACGTTTAAATGGTCAGTAATATTGACCGCTTTGAGTAAAAGCTAAATACTAACTGACTACAAATTACGTGTTTTTAAGAAACAGATCGTATAGTTTCTTTTTTTTAATGCGTAGATATATTAAATTAATTGTATTGTATTGTAATCAATCTACATAGTTATATCGCACAAACAAATAAATAAATATTATTATTATTAACAACAGTATTCATAACTGTGATTGAGAATTAAAAATAAAAAAATTAAAGTACTGTTTACGTAACGCAGACGATCGGCTTCAAAATTTTTGCACGAATCTATTATCGGGTTGTGTAAACAGCACTTATATACATATTTGCATACGAGTTGTTTGTACTTACAGTGATCATAATTCTCAAATCCAAATACAGAACAAACGAAAAATTTTATTAAATCTTTCGTCATTTATTTGGGAGACTGAGTGAGTTCGTGCCTTTGTAATTGCAAAAGAATATTTCCAGAGGCAAAGTTTACTATGCAAAATCTGTTGTTGGTGAGAAGAGAATGAAGAATGGGGGTGATTACAAACTTTGCTTTCTTCTTCAGTCATCGTTTATACATACATACTAATGTATGTATTTGTATTTAGTTGCGTGTTGTGTTTGGTTTGCATATTCAATCAGAAGTGAAATAAAGTTTAAAAGAATATTTAAAAGATTTTGTCAAAGTAAACTTTGCCTGTGGAAAAGCAGTCTTTTGAAAGATTATTGTATCAAGAGGAGCTGCATTCTAGGACTTTAAACGACATCCATTTTCGTGTGGGAAGTCCGGAGATCCTATTAAAGCTGTTTGGTGTTCATCAGTATCCAAGTGAGTTAGCAAAAGCAAATATCCAAAAGGTAATCAAATTAGTTGTATGACGTTGCTGTTGGCTGAAGTAGTTAGCGCGTTAACTACAAAGCAAACAATCACTAAGGACGTGGATTCGAGCCTAGTTTCAGTCAATTCATGACATACAGCATTTTTCAGATGTGCCTTAATGTCCCAATGTATTTGTTTTTTGGTGGACTCTTTAAAGTGACGAAGGCGTAGGCACTAATCACTACCGGTAGCAATTTATACTGGTGCTTTGGTAGCGTACATCACAGTGCCCTCCTTCGTCAGTATTGTAGCGAAAATCGCCGGCGCACAGTGGCTGAAAATCGTTTTTCATTGGCCAAAACTCTGTAACTTTTGAACCGATCAAACTATTGAAGTAATTTTTTTTTTATTGGATAGATATTTAGTTCAGCTTGACTCAGTTTAAATTTTATTAAAATTGATTGAGGACTTTTTAAGGAATTCTAGGTCAAAGTTGAACTTTTGAATTTTTTTTAACTTTTTGAGTGAAATATGGAATTATTATTTTTTTATTTATTAAAAAAATTGAATATTTGGAAATTAATAATAATTATAAATAATTTTTGTAATAATGGAATTTTTTTTATGTTACACTTAAAAAAAATTTTACACTGAAAAAAATAGTAAAATCAACTGGAGATTTTGCTATTACAGAAAAATTAAAAATTTTTTGCTGACAAATTTGCAAATTTGTTTACACTCAAAGAATAGTTACACTTAAAAAAAAACGTTAATAATATTATCTAAAAATATTACTATTACTACAGAAAAATTTATTATTTTTTGCTGTCAAATTTGATAATTTTAAAAACATTTTAAAATAAAATCTGCAATAAATTTTAATAGCATTTGTAACAATGGTAGGTTCGTTTATTATTATTTTTTACTAATACTATGTTTTTCGTACTTAAATAACAATGAAAGGCAATTATAATTATTATTCATTTGACTCAAATATTGATTGCAAATATTCCATATTTTGTTCTGTGCTATCTCTGTTCTTTAGTAGTTTTTTGGCTTCTTCATCTAAATCCCGATGTTCCACTTTCCATTGATTTCGAATACTGGAGATAAACGGATCTGACGTTGCCAATAATATATTAAATAGATCTTCATTTGTTGAATTTCTTGAAATTTTTCTAGTATTGTGCTCTCTATAAAATCTGTAATCCTTGTTCCTTTTTTCCTGAGCCTCCTCTGATAGATCTCCAAGTGGCACCAAATGATATTTAATGACATCTTCTCCATGATAAAGGATTTTGTGAACTGTTGCAGACATATTTCTCCATGGGTAGTTGGTTGTATATATTTTTGCAGTTTCCTTAGCATAATCTCCAAATTTTCTAGAGTCAATTTCTTCATTGCACGCAAGTACTTCTAGGATTATTTTAAATCTGAAAATAAGGTTAAAATCCACTCCTGTTATTTCAGATGCTGTTTCTGGATCTGAAAAGAATCTTCTTGCGGTATTGCCATCATTTGTATTGCCTGACCCTTGTTTTGGCTGATCTATAATCAATCCTAATTTGCGATATTCATCTTGAACATGTTTCTTTTTTGCACTTCTTAACTCTTTGTTGGTTTCGTTGTTTCTTATTGATCCTGAAGACCCGAAATCCAAATCATAGCTGATTTTTAGTATGTGTTCCATAAGTCGTATTCTTGCATGTAGTGGTGATAATCCAAATTCATATGCATCGGTATTATCTAATGATTTTGTCGGGACTTGGTTTAATTGGGTTGATGTTGCTTGGCATATAATGCAGCTGGATGCAGCCTTCGTGCTAGTCAAAGCCAGACCTACTTTTCCATCTATCATTGCCAGCACTAATTGGTAGCTTACTTCAATTTGCTGCCCATCTAACTGTAATTGTAATAGCTGTAGTGTTGCAATTTGGGCCTCAATATCACTAACTTCTTTGTTAATGGCATCATGAGTTTCTTATTTGAAAGTTTTGTTTACTGTAGCTAACTTCTTTGTAGCGTTTTTTTAGTGCTTTGACGAAATTATATAATTGCTCTTGCATTTCGGTGCTACACGAATTTAAGATTAATTTTATTTTAACGTAACTAAGAACATCTTCCTGGTTTTTGTTTCTAAAATACTCTTCCGCCAGTTCTTTATAACTGAAGCTCTTCATATTTTTCTGAATATTTTTATTTGCGTCTGTTATGTTTTATCTGTACACTTAGAGGATTAACTGAGTAATCCCTTATCGAATCCGTAGTTTTATACATTTTTAGATACATGTTATTCACACATTGATCTTTAATTTCATAGCAGGTAGTGCTTAAATTGCACAAAACTGCACATGTTATCCAGACCTTAATATCAGGTAAAACTGATTAGTATCTCGCCAATATTTGTTGTTGTTGTTGGGTTATTTTTTTTTCTTTAGTGCTTTAATGTCGCGATTATTGTTATAAAATTGTTTATGACTTTGGTTGACCTAACATTTGATAACAGCTAAATTTAGAAAGAGATCATATGTTTACTTTAGAATTTTGTGATAATTTTATGACTTATTTTTGGCTGATCAAAGCAAAGCCATTAAACCCTTTCGCAGGTATTATATTTAATTTTTTTAGTTTTACGTAGTCTAAAGTAAAAAACATAAACTTTTAGGCAAAAAAGTGAAAATTATATACACCATTGTATACGAGTACTTTGGAGTAATTTCATTAAAATGAAAAAAGTGTTCTACAGGCGGCTCGTCGCGGGTGCAAAAGTATATATAGCGTTAAAGAGGACACTTTCACCTTTCTCCGGGTGGTATACATTTCTTGTTCCCTTTTGTTCCCTAGAAGTTCTATTCCACTAAAGTTTAAATTTGAGAAAAATATAGTAGTTTCATAAATATTCCGTAACGCCCTTAATATTAAACGCTAGATCTCTGACCACTTACAAAAACTAAAGACTATAATCCTACCAATATTATAAAAAAGACCGCAGGCCATTATCGATGATAGCTTGCGAGTAGTAACCATTTATTTTTGATAAAAAACAACAGAAAAACACCTTTTTCTCAAATTAGAAAAAACCGTTGAGTTTGACAGCATACCACGCTCACAATTATCAATAGTTTAACCTAATTTTTTGGCTACCTTAATCTGGATATATTAGCTGCAAAAGGGCGTAAAAATTTTAAAAATCGGTGACAAAAAAAAATTTGAGTTTTGGCCAATGAAAAACGATTTTCAGCCACAGTGCGGCGAAGTAAAATAACTAATAAACAAGTAAGAATGTTATATTAGGCTATCTTATATACCATTCACCATAGTATGGAGTGACAAAGCACAAAAAAAAACAAAATAATTAAAAAAAAATTGGGAATTTAAATGAAAAAAATTACAATAAAGCAAAAAAATCGTCACTTACCGTCACGGACGCACGCTCACGTGATGGAAACAAAAAATTAATCACGATCATGCATGATTCACGCTAATTTCGTGCTTGGTGCTCATCTCTATTTCATAGTATAGACTGACTTCAAAAATAAAGTTTGCAAAGCAACACTGCGTTTACGAGACAAAACAATACTTCTTAATACTTGTGTTCAGGAAAGACATGCACCATGCACATATTTTGCTACTGTAACGCAATTATGAACCCACGGCATTATCAAATATAAGGCCATGTCATTTATAAACGCTATGCATTCTAGTGTTGCTTTGCAAACTGCGTTTATGAAGTCAGCCATAAATTATGAATTTCGTAACAAATTTGTAACACTTTCTTGCCTGGGGTGCATTATAAAAATATTAACATCCCCTTATTAGCACTTATGTATATCATTATTTGAAACGTAAGAAAAGATTTAACAATGAAGAAATTCTCCCAAAATTGATTTAAAAAATCGCCAACTATTACATAAATCTGTTAGTCTAATGATTAAAATGTTCCAATATTATCTTCATATTGAAAATAATTTAAAGCTATCAAAAATTCTTTAAAAAAACGAACTTTTTCAAATAAAAAGTAAAAGTAATAAAAATAACTAAAATATATCAAAAATTAAAAAAAAATAATAATAAATGCTTGGTCAGGATTTGAAATCGTACCTTCTTACCCGGTGGCACGGTTCCGAATCCTGAACACAACACAATGTTATTTTTTTTGAGAATTTTTTATACAAACTTAAATTAAATTCTTACATCAAACTTTGTTTTTATTTTATAGAAAAGGCAATTAATTGAAGTGCTTTTGA
Organism: Gymnocheta viridis; assembly: GCA_956483585.1. NCBI lineage: Eukaryota > Metazoa > Arthropoda > Insecta > Diptera > Tachinidae > Gymnocheta > Gymnocheta viridis. The sequence goes on along the minus strand of OY101442.1, from coordinate 49,629,233 downwards.
AGATTAACTCACTGATGTTACAGAATGAAAGAAACATTTCTTATCAAATTCTAGCCGGGAAGAGATTTTTCTGCTTTTTTATGTGTTGCTAAGTATCCAAACAACATTTGAATTGTCAAGAGATTTTTTATCACATTGTACAAATACAATAATAATACCGGGTTCTGAAATATTGCAGGTAAAATTACACAAGTATAAAACAGGATATAAGCATAAATTTTACCTTTCTTCTGAAATCACAGATAGTCATAAAAAATGAAAAATTATTACATTTTTAAAACAAAACTAAAATTCAATTTCATTGACTTTGTATATTTATTCGTACATAGTGACTTGACGATCCATTACATTTCTTTAATATAAATAATATAAAAAATAATTATGGTTATTTATATACGAAAAGAAAATGTAAGCGATAAAAAATACTGTAATATGCATGCATAATATTATACTAATAAACGTACAAAAATAAGTTTAAAGAAACAAACAAATCTTTACTTTAAGACTGTTTAGTTTACACATGCATACACACAATGTGTACATGTGCCCATGAACGCATTTCAGTATGTATGTAATATATGTGTGACAAAAAGGGCCAATTTACAACAACCACAGCAATTTCCATCAAGAATTTGAAGGTTTAGTATTTTATAATAAATAAGATATATTATGTTCTTAAACGCGTAAACTACTATGACAAATACAACTGCTCTGTGGTGTACAAGAAGCGGTTGTGACTACCAACCAGTAGGTTGTTGGATTGAATCCCCGCGCAACTTTTTCAAAAAATTTTTAAAAGGAAAATTATTTCGAGTACCATTTTTTTTGCTCAAATTTTAGTCGTTAATGGACCGACTTCAATTATTTTCAGTCTAAGCCTTCGTAGAACTCCATACAAGAGATCTGCTTGATAAAATTGACCGTAGGACAGTCGGGGCCATAAAAAAACAACAGAATAGGAAATATAGTCTTTTGGTTATATCTCATTAATTATTGGGCCGAGTTTTATTATTTTCAAACCGAACAATTTTATGAAAAATTCCAAGAGAATGGTATAAAATTTATGTCTATATGTTGTGTTGAGGCCTTAATTCTTAATACACCAAAATTTAGCAGACGGACATCGCTCATTCGACTTCTCTATCTATAAGGGTCTTAAATGAATAATGAAGAAATTACATACGGAATGACAAACCTATATATCCCCTTTCCAAATTTTTTGGTGAAGGGTATAAAAAGCAATATATATATTTAAGTGTATTTCAAAGCAGATGTATTTATTAATTAATTTCATTTATTTTAATACAATAGTATATGGGTTTTGCTTTTATGGTTAATATGTTTTTAATGCATTCTCAATTAATGATAAAGAATTATGATTCATTCAGTTGATAAGGATAAATATAGTCATTCATATAGCAATTATTCATATTTTTATGTATGTATTTGTAGCTATGTATCAATGTAGATTTTCCCGTATTTGTGATTAAGTTTATTAATATTCATAAGAATGGGAAAATGTCCTTAAAAAGAATTGATTCTATTATAACTAAAAACACACATGTTAAAAATATGCGGAACATAATTTATAGCAGTGTTTTCACAAATTCAAAGGCTATTCATAAAAAAAACAATACTAATGAAAAATATTTATATAATAATTATTATCAAAGATAACACAACAATGTCCAATTTCTTAATTTTAAGATAAATTATATATAGGAATGGAGAATGATTTTGTGGCTGTTGTATATAATTTCTATTAACAATTCCTGCTACAAACAACATCACCATCTCGTTACTTTTTGTGTAAAATATTTTTTTATTTTTGGGTTTGAATAAAATAAAAAAGGTCAAAATATTTCCCAATCTTAAAATCGAATCTTGTATAAACAAAGTATATAATAGAGAAAAATAAAACAAAGACAAATAAATGTTTTTTGTTTTCATTTACACAAAACCAAAATTTTTGGATTTAATAGCCAATAGCAATTTGCTACGTAGTATTGATTTGCTGGAATAAAGCGGAATATATAATCTAGATATACATGTGTTTGCCGTTGGCAAGTGTGTATCATCTGCTGGTCTTATGGTAACAGAAGGCAAAGGCTGAAATCCTTCTTCAGACGCTGGCAATGCAGGAGATCCCGTCCAAAAATATACCTTTAATAAGTAAAATTAAAGACAAAATGAACAATATTTGACTTCATCAGCTACAAATTTCTTACCAAATCTTGTCGCTCCAGCGTATTCATTTTCTCAACAATACTCCAGAACCATCTTTTAAATTTCAAAAGTTTGTCTGAACCTTCACTCGATTCGTCATTAAATGTTGTATACGATATTAACGTCGAAACATTAATGTCTCCTACGCCATTTAAAAGTAATCTTAAATCTTCGGCAGTCAAACTTTGCATACAATTATCTGGCAAAACATCAAAAACACCATCTCGGACGGCCTATAAAAAATAATCGAAAACAGTGTTAAATACAAAAACCTATTCCATTATGCGAAGAATATCCTGTGTTATTACTTCCAATGCTTTTTCTTGAGCTTTTATTAGTCTATATTCGGTATAGCGTCTAATATAGTCGAAAAGATTTAGCGACGTAACTTGAACTTCTCGGCCTCCAGGAATTAACTCAACACTTCCACCACCTTCTTCCTTCATCAAATCGATTCTAATGTCACAAATTTCAATATTTTAAATAATATTTAATATTTATTAATAGCTCAACAAGTATATGTACGTACACAAAAAATAGTTCCATTCTTATGATAGCCTCTTCTCCATCATCGGTCTGGGAATTTTGTATTAGTTGCCTAAAGGATTCGTAAATAATGGGATCGAAAAAAGCCAGATCATAAAATTTAATTTTTCGACCTAAAATATATTTTAATACGTGTCGTTGCAAAAATAATGGTAGCAATTCATTTTGTAATAGACAAAGTCCAATTAGTCTGTGTAAAATAATATAAGAAATATATAAATAGGTATGTATATATTAAAATGTATTAAAAAATTGTATTAAAAAATACCTTCCGATATTTCTAAAAGCATTGATGCGTTCAAAAGAGCCATAGCCTTGGCGGGGAGTATAAAAACCCCTTTTCCCCGGCATGTAGAAAAGTGGCTCGTTGTCTTCTACGTGACATGGTTCAAGCAAAACGACCGGATTCATTTTTTTCGATTGCCCCGCTGCAGACGATGTGGTGCTTGTTTCTGATTTTTGCTTGAACGCTATAATGTCCAGAGCTTCGTTTACTTTTTGGCGCAGCATTTCTTCTGAAGATAATATCGAAAGCAGTTGCGGCGTTGGAATTTCTAATAGCATACCGGTTATTTTAGAAGCATTTGTAGTATTTAAAGAGTAGATCTATAAAGGAATAATTTTAAATTAATCTTTGAGTTTCGTTTAAATGAAATTGCTCTATACATGCCTTGGGATATAGACGTTCTCCTAGTTGTTGGAGATGTATTGACAAATGTTCGTTCGGATTATCACCAGAAACATCTAAAGCAATTATAATTGTTTTATATAAAATACGACCTTACAGACAAAATAATTATTACCTGAACTGTTCGATACTTGTATATACGGTCTGGCTTCGTAATTTAATGCTTTTCTTTCGCGCGCTGTACGCCACAGAATCTTGCTGCCTGTACCCCGTCGTTGCAATGTAGGCCCATCTCGGCTTGACGCTCCGCGATTGCGCAAAATACTTGAAAAGGGAACACCATACTTGCTGCTAGTATTTCCCACTTGCACAGATTCTAAATTTGGCATTTTGGAACTGGCTAGGAGAGCCTCCGATATGGAAGTATAGAAACTGCGAGCAACACCGGATCCTTCACCAGGTTCATCCTTAAATGTGACTTTAACTCGATTAAATGTTAACGGAGGATGAACTCTTCGGTTTTGACTGCCAAACTGAGTATTTAACTCCTTAAATGTTTGAATTATCAAACTATCACGATTGCGTTCTAATTTACAAAAGATTAAGTCCCGTTGTTGTCCATTGCGTAGCTTTTCCATATGACGTCTAAATCGCATTTCTGTCACAGGAAAACCGCGCAATTCGGGCAAAACAGAACCATGTTCCATGCCTACGTCCTCCATAAAGACTCTGCCAAACAGGTCTAAAGTTAGTTTCCAGCGACCAAGCAAAAAGTTCCATGACGGCGATGCGTCGTTAGATTCAAATTTCTGACAGAAGTGTTGACCGCGAGCGGGAAACATAAAGGATGTTACTCTTGCAGAGCGTCCGATTATCAAATTTTTCGCTGGATCATCTATCGAAAAGTATGGCATTTTACATTTTTGAGAAGTGGATGCTTCTTCTTGACTTTTCAGCGATGATCCACCAGCCCGTACAATTACACTGCGCACTATTGACGATGATGAAAAAGTTGTGCTACTTGACTGCAACACTAAATCAGATTCATTTCCACGTTGGGATTTTTGAGGCACTATTATTACATCAGGCCTGGTAGCTATAACTCCAGTGGAATTTGTGTTTAAAATTTCCGCTTGTGTTTTTTCTACATCATTCACACTTCCATTGTCTACATCCATGTTGTCTTGATCATCTAACTTCTCCTGATTATCATTAAGCGATTTTGGGTCATCTGAATATTGTTTCTTTTTCAATTGCATATAAACATTTCCGCCGACACCACTATTTGACTCGATTGAACCTGTACCAGACGATGAGTCAGAAATAACTCGAAAGCCGGACGATGTGCACATGGCTTTCGGCAATTGGATTTCACTATTTGCTTCTGCGTTTTCATCTTCAACCTCATCGTCCTCCATTGTGGTAATGATTTCCGTAGATGTGGTGACAGAAGTTTGTGTAGGTCTACGAGAGTACGAGGAAAATCCCAGTTTGGTTGGAGGACAATCCAGGCTATTCGACGGTGGTTCACCACAGCACTGCGCTACATGTTCTGTTGGCGACACAAATAAAGGTAAGTTAGCAAACAAGTCTTGCCGCTTCGAGTTCGGTTGCAAAAGATGCGGTTTGTCGGCTAGAGGTATGGCAACATCAAGAGGCAAATCAAATCCATCGGGTGCTAAACAACCAAGGCTTAAAGTTGAATCAGATCTTGCAAAAAAAGTATGACGTCGAGAGGTTCCTGCTGATCCTGAAATACTAAGCGATGAACCAGGTCCACCAACTTCACCATACGGATCGTCACTTGTTATATTAGACAGTTCATCGTCCGTATCATCGTTCTCATTCGCATTAAGGGAGCTACTTTGGATTCCCTCGCTCTTTTCATAAAAGTTTGAATCATTCCGCATATAATATATGAATCCATCTAACACGTAAGCGATATGACGCAATGCTGTTATATCTAAAACTGGCAGTGCATCACGATGCTCTGATGTATGGGCTCTCATAAGAGACAAGCAGTATGTAAAGAAGTCACGTCGGGAATTCGCAGCTACGAAATAAAGTATTATTGTTAATGCAAAAAGTCAACATTGATATGGCCAATTATGGCAGGAGAATGGTTTCAAAAAATTTCCCTACACCAAAAAAAAAAAACAATATATATAAAAAATTTAATTGGCGCATGCTCATACTTACAAACAAATTATAATGTACATATGGGCAAATCCTGCGTGACGAACGCTACATTCGTACGCGTTTTCACATTAATATATAAAATTTGTTTGGTCTTTCAATAGAGGTACCTTCAACTTATGTATGGTGTTTAATGGGGTATAAATGTATTTTCGAATGGCATAAAAAATAATTTTTTAGCAGGTATTTGTTGCGAAGTAATTGATCACAAAATATTGTGATGCAGCACGATACAAAAAACCAAGATAACTTTGAAAGTTAATGTGTACATAACTTTACCATTTACAATGCTTTAACACGTGAATCACACAACTGTAAAAATGTTTCGCGCCTTATCATATGAATCGTCTGGATTATTGTATTGCAAAACGAATATAAGTGGAGAATATGAACTTGTTACACAAATTTTCAAGAAAAATATTGAAGACATTGCTCCGAGGTGCTTATATAACAAAAATTACAATGAATAAAAAGAAATGAGAGCACTTAAAATATCTAAAAAAAAGTTTACTCCTTCCGGTTGCCATAATTATTATGATAATTTACCTCACACGTTGTAATACTTCTTTTTATTATTTGTATTGTTTTCAGAAAAAAAGAGATGTTTAAAATGAAAGAATTCATCAATATTGTTTTGTTTTAGTTATAACAAAAAGTCCTAACTTTAAATAACTTTCAAAACATTAACTCACAAAAAGCTCTATCTAACACAATTTTATAAAACATTTGCTACAACATTAAATTGCTTTAATAAAAAACTGCGTAAAAAATCGCGAAAATTAAATATATTTTTTATAAAGTTTCTTCCTTCTCCTGCAAAGTAAGGAAAACGTTAATTAGGTCCTTTCTATATTAAGATAACGATATTTACCATCTGCAGTATTTCACAGTAGTTACTCAACTAATTACTATTAAACTATAAATCATGCTTGCTAGATTACCACGCATCAGATAAATTTTAAATTGAGTGTGTGTTGTGCCAAAGTAACGTGACATCTCCATGCGCAATAACGTCGCACTGTGGCTGAAAATCGTTTTTCATTGGCCAAAACTCAAATTTTTTTTTGTCACCGATTTTTAAAATTTTTACGCCCTTTTGCAGCTAATATATCCAGATTAAGGTAGCCAAAAAATTAGGTTAAACTATTGATAATTGTGAGCGTGGCATGCTGTCAAACTCAACGGTTTTTTTAATTTCAGGAAAAGGTGTTTTTCTTTTGTTTTTTATAAAAAATAAATGGTTACTACTCGCAAGTTATCATCGATAATGGCCTGCGGTCTTTTTTATAATGTTGGTAGGATTATAGTCTTTAGTTGTTGTAAGTGGTCACAGCTCTAGCGTTTAATATTAGGGGCGTTACGGAATATTTATGAAACTACTATATTTTTCTCAAATTTAGAACTAGGGAACAAAGGGGAACAAGAAACGCATATTATCCGGAGAAAGGTGAAAGTGTCCTATTTAACGCTATATATACTTTTGCACCCGTGACGAGCCGTGGGTAGAACACTTTTTTCATTTTAATGAAATTACTCCAAAGTACTCGTATACAATGGTGTATATAATTTTCACTTTTTTGCCTAAAAGTTTATGTTTTTTACTTTAGACTACGCAAAACTAAAAAAATTAAATATAATACCTGCGAAAGGGTTTAATGGCTTTGTTTTGATCAGCCAAAAATTGGTAATAAAATTATCACAAATTATCACAAAATTCTACAGTAAACATATGATCTGTTACTAAATTTACCTGTTATCAAATGTTAGGGTCAACCAAAGTCATATGCAATTTTATAACAATAATCGCGACATTAAAGCACTAAAGAAAAAAAAATAACCCAACAACAACAACAAATATTGGCGAGATACTAATCAGTTTTAGCTGATATTAAGGTCTGGACAACATGTGCAGTTTTGTGCAATTTAAGCACTACCTGCTATGAAATTAAAGATCAATGTGTGAATAACATGTATCTAAAAATGTATAAAACTACGGATTCGATAAGGGATTACTCAGTAATATGTTAATCCTCTAGGTGCACGGGTAAAACATAACAGACGCAAATAAAAATATTCACAAAAATATGGAGAGCTTCAGTTATTAAGAACTGGCCGAAGAGTATTTTAGAAACAAAAACCAGGAAGATGTTCTTAGCTACGTTAAAATAAAATTAAACTTAAATTCGTGGAACACATACTAAAAATCAATTATGATTTGGATTTCGGGTCTTCAGGATCAATAAGAAACAACGAAACCAACAAAGAGTTAATAAGTTCAAAAAAGAAACATGTTCAAGATGAATATCGCAAATTAGGATTGATTATAGATCAGCCAAAACAAGGGTCAGGCAATACAAATGATGGCAATACCGCAAGAAGATTCTTTTCAGATCCAGAAACAGCATCTGAAATAACAGGAGTGGATTTAAACCTCATTTTCAGATTTAAAATAATCCTAGAAGTACTTGCGTGCAATGAAGAAATTGACTCTAGAAAATTTGGAGATTATGCTAAGGAAACTGCAAAAATATATACAACCAACTACCCATGGAGAAATATGTCTGCAACAGTTCACAAAATCCTTTATCATGGAGAAGATGTCATTAAATATCATTTGGTGCCACTTGGAGATCTATCAGAGGAGGCTCAGGAAAAAAGGAACAAGGATTACAGATTTTATAGAGAGCACAATACTAGAAAAATTTCAAGAAATTCAACAAATGAAGATCTATTTAATATATTATTGGCAACGTCAGATCCGTTTATCTCCAGTATTCGAAATCAATGGAAAGTGGAACATCGGGATTTAGATGAAGAAGCCAAAAAACTACTAAAGAACAGAGATAGCACAGAACAAAATATGGAATATTTGCAATCAATATTTGAGTCAAATGAATAATAATTATAATTGCCTTTCATTGTTATTTAAGTACGAAAAACATAGTATTAGTAAAAAATAATAACAAACGAACCTACCATTGTTACAAATGCTATTAAAATTTATTGCAGTTTTTATTTTAAAATGTTTTTAAAATTATCAAATTTGACAGCAAAAAATAATAAATTTTTCTGTAGTAATAGCAATATTTTTAGATAATATTATTAACGTTTTTTTTAAGTGTAACTATTCTTTGAGTGTAAACAAATTTGCAAATTTGTCAGCAAAAAATTTTAAATTTTTCAGTAATAGCAAAATCTCCAGTTGATTTTACTATTTTTTTCAGTGTACAATTTTTTTAAGTGTAACATAAAAAAAATTCCATTATTACAAAAATTATTTATAATTATTATTAATTTCCAAATATTCAAATTTTTTAATAAATAAAAAAATAATAATTCCATATTTCACTCTAAAAGTTAAAAAAAATTCAAAAGTTCAACTTTGACCTAGAATTCCTTAAAAAGTCCTCAATCAATTTTAATAAAATTTAAACTGAGTCAAGCTGAACTAAATATCTATCCAATAAAAAAAAAATTACTTCAATATTTTGATCGGTTCAAAAGTTACAGAGTTTTGGCCAATGAAAAACGATTTTCAGCCACTGTGCGTCGGCAGCATGAAGTCACAAATAATATGTTCATGTTCAAGCTTATGTTTTTAGGTGGAGAACACTTAGTGCACATTAAACATAAATCCAAAAATTTCGCTGTGAATAAATACATTAGCTTCAGCGTTTTTTGTGCTGGTTTCATTTAGTTTTTCAGTATTTTAAATTTTTATTGCACTATTTTTCATAATTAATATTTTACCTACATACATATCTAGTAAAATATTAACACTTTTATTAAAAACAAATTGGAATTGATTATTGAGGGGTATAGCTAGTTCCTATGGGCATTTCACTGTTGCTAATGCAGATCATCAGGGAACTTTACCCAAATATTTCTTAGAACAACTGGAGATATTATATTAAGCTTTCATTAAAGCAAATGAAAAGTTTAAACAATATCAAAGTTGTAACAAGAACTCAATAATCAGCCAATTGTTTTTGTTTTCTTACTTTACCATTTACTACCTGGGCTGACTTTTTTCAACTCTAATTGTAGTTGTAAGAGGTTTTTAAAAAACAACAACAGCTATACATTTAGTATAGTGCTGCCAAACAAGAGATTTTTGACCGGGTGCTGTCAAGTTAATAATTGGCGCTTTTTATGGAAATTGCTAAAATTTAAGTATTTTAAATTTTTAATCGCACTAATATAATATATATATTAATAATAATAATGATAATATATAATGGATAAAAAAATAATAAATGAAAGTTTTATACTGCAGTCATTTATCGGTTCGACAAAATCCTGCCTTTAACAATCGGCAAGTTGTAAAAATTTCCCCTATTCTTTGAACTCGTGTGATTTCAACTTTTTAATTTACAGAGCAGACCAGAGGTCGATTCTGTAACTTTTAACAATAATCGTAAACTTTATTTTACCAACACATTTTAATGCTTGTGATAACAATACATCAATTCTGTAACTCGATTTTAACGATGTTGTTAAAATTTTCAATCTGGTGGTATCTTTAAATACTTATTTTTTAAACAATGGTCTGTAAAACGCTAACAGTAGTCGCAAATTTGATTAATTAAGAAAAAATCTTAGAATTGGCACCACGTCCTTGCAAAAAAAAAAAAAAATACGGTAAAAATTCTCCATTAGGTACCAAATGATATTGCAATAATATGATATGGAATTAGGGTTGTCATTCGTACTGTTTTAAACAGTACACGTACTGTGTTTTGTAAAATGTACTGTTTATTCACAACACCTAAAACAGTACGCAAAAGTACTGTTTTTTTAGATTTGTACTATTTTTTGTATATATTACCCATTTTTATAAAAAAGTTTTTGCGTTTTTTATGTATCCGATAATCTTGTATAAAAATTGTTGAAACGCTCTGTTTTTATTCCACTTCGTTTGATTGTTTGGTTTGCTTACGTTCCAAGCAAAGAATGTAATGTTTGTAAATATGAAGTTTTTGTGATTTTACTTATGTTGGCTTGAGGTGTAATTAAATTAATATTCATTAAAAAAATATTAAATACACGGGCATATCCCTAGAAGGTAAGATCTTTATTATAAAAAATATATTTTTATGTTTTTTCATTGTGTTTTTTTTTCTTGATTAGTTAAAAAGGGAAAGAGATTCTAGTGAGCATGTAGCCTCAAACAGTTCTACCGATGTCGAAGAAGTTAACTGCCAATCGCCTAAAAAAAGTAAAAAATAGTCCACAGAAACTGACATTGTCTTTAAAAAATTTATTAAAAATAAAATTATACTCAATTAAAAAAAATTGTTTCTAAATATTTTATTCTTAAACTATAATTTAATTTTTTTAAATGTTGATTTTAAGTAGAATAATAATTTCTATTGATAATAAAGTAAAAGTCTGCTTTAAAATTAATAATTTTTAAAATGCTATTGATGATATTAAGTTATAAATAATTTTCAAAAGTATTAATTAAATATTATTGTAATTTTAATAAAAAAAATTAAAAAAAATCAATTGAATTTTCAAAATACATACATATTAAAGATAATTTTAAAATTCAATTCGTAGTTTTTTAAATTAAATTGCCAGTTCGAAATTCTATTCATAATTTTTTAAATTTAATTAATAAATTTTGAAATGTATTAGATCATTTTCAAAATATAATTTGAAAATATAGTGGGTAGTTATGAAATACAATTAAAAATGGTGCAGCATTGGTAATTCGTTTATTCTAACCAACATTAATATCATTCAAAAAACGACGTTTAATTTGTGCTTTCGATCACGTTAGTAACTTTAGATACTATATAGATATAGTCCGAGAATATCTATATATATATATATATATATATATATATATATATATATATATATATATATATATATGTATGTATATGTATTGCCTTTTGAAAGAGATGCAAAATTTTTCGTTACGTTCTCAGAGTTTTTATTATGTTTTCCGTTTTTACTACCTTATTTTTAAAACATATGTGATATGTTGAATTAAAAGTTATGTCACCGTTCTGCTAGTCTTAAAATGTTATCTTTCTTATTGACTTATTTGAAATAAGAATTTGACGTATTGAAGTTTTGTTATCAATAAAGAAAAAAATTTTTGTTTTGTTTTGAAAAGTACTATTTTTTTTCTTTTTTTGCTTTTCAAATATGGCAAACCTATATGGGATATATGTATGTTGGCAGGGCAGGCACTACAAAAATTGGTTTTAAAAAATTTATTTTTTAGTGAGAATAATTTTTTAGTCAGAATAAAGAAAAAAACAAACAAACATAAAAAATATTTGAAAAATGTTTATATTGAAATGAAAATTTTTGGCTTAAGTTCAAATCTGAGTTTACCCATATCTTCTTAATTTTTAAGAAATCATATTTAGATAAATTCATATTTTATTAAGAGAGTACTATTTTATTTGAAACAATTTATTCATCAGACTAGCAGAACGGATCAGTACTGATTTAGAGGTCGCTACACCATCTATCAGGGTTCTTTGTTCGATTTCACCACTTTTGACGGTGGATACTAGTAACTAGGAATATCAACTATTTAACCGTATTATTTAACGAATTAGAATACGAAAAGTGAACTTCTTCATTTCTTAAAAGTTAAATCAATTTCGGTTAGTACGAAATTCCATCTCTGATTTTTAATTATTCCAAATATTTCATACTCTCTTGCTTTTTCCAAAGCCGTTGGCTTTGAGATCAAGCAGTTTTCCATTTTTGTTTACTTTATTTTTGTCTTGTAGTTGACTTTCTTAGTATTCAACCACCTGTGACAATGTAAACATGATGGTTTTTTGACAGTTGCCTTCGTTTTTAATAAAAGTTGCACTTTTCGTATTCTAATTCGTTAAATAATACGGTTAAATAGTTGATATTCCTAGTTACTAGTATCCACCGTCAAAAGTGGTAAAATCGCACAAAGAACGCTGATGAGATGGTGTAGCGACCTCGAAATCAGTACTGATCCGTTCTGCTAGTCTGATGAATAAATTGTTTCAAATAAAATAGTACTCTCTTAATAAAATATAATGAATTTATCTAAATATGGTTTCTTAAAAATTAAGAAGATATGGGTAAACTCAGATTTGAACTTAAGCCAAAAATTTTCATTTCAATATAAACCTTAAACAGTTCAACAATTACGAATAAATATTAATTATTTGAAAAATGTTGAAAATATTTTTTCATGAAGCTAAAAATAGTGTCAATGAGCCAATCCAAACTGTATGTCTATTGTTTATGGTAAAATCATATACATTTTCCATACATTTTCTTGATTAAAAATAAAGTATTGAAACTGAAATTAACGATGAAAAAATTTTTGTCGTTTAGAGTAAAACGTTATTGTTAAAAAGGTTACTGCATAACATTGTTGTTAATTTTGTTAAATATTTTTAACAATTCAAATGACGTTAAAATTGAATAGGAAATCGCACCACAGTAGGTACATTCACTATGATTTATTACGATAATCGTATTGATAAAAGAAATATAACGAAAATTTATCGAATTTGCTATTCAGTACCATTTTAACGATATTGTTATGTAAACGACAATTATATTTTTATAGTTACTGAAATTGTTTATGTGTAAATAATAATATTTATAATATGGAAACGTTTATTTCAAGTTGGTTGTGCGAAACTAATAAAATTCATCGAAAAATGTGTGTAGACTAATTTTGGTTTTAACGAATCGTTAAAAGTTAGTGAATCGCACCACAGTATATTACCAAATAAACTTAGTAATTGTTAAAATTACAGGGTACACTCGTAAATTCAATAAAGCGGAATAATGAAAATTTAGTGTCCAAAAAGCACCACTTGGAAGGCAGCACATTTGTTAGTCAAAAGATGCTGATACACATTTCTACAACTACGTCAAAATTTTATTTACTGTTGCAATAGTTTGCAGACAGGTTGTACAAATTTACTCTATTTAAGAGTCGACTCATATTCTTTTCTAAGTAAATATTGCCTAAAGTTGCATGAATTCAAAATCACACCATTTAAATCAGCGAAAGGCAACCTATACTACTACATTTTGCTACTGTGTGAGTTATATTTATTCTCCCTCTCATAACGTAACGATGTTGCCAGTAAAATTGAGTTGTATACCCAAAATAAAAAAATTGTAGCACTTTGGTTTGCAGTGTGTATGGTGAAATATTTTTCCAGAAACCTATCCCACTGTACTATAGGAAATATCACCCATTTTTTTTGCCAACAGTAAAAATTTGAATTTTTCCAGTTTTTTTTTTTTTTTGCTTTAATATAATAAAAAATATAACAAATTAAACATAGCTTTTTAAATTTATCAAAAAAATTTAATTTCTGTTACTTTGATTACGATTTCTAAACCAGTTATCAGGAAAACTTTAAGTGCAGTGAATTTTGTAACATATTCTAATAAGTTTTCATAGCAAAAATTTTATTATTAAATTTATATAAATCAAGATTGCCTCGATATCTTTTTTCAAAGATTTTAAAAAACTTATGTTTGTTGAGGGTTTTTAGCTATTCTATATACATGCATTTCATTGATGATAATGCCACATCATAAGTAGATCTTAAACCATATTTTTGAAATGTTTCAAACCTCTTATCTTATACAAAAACTTTTAAAAACTCAATGAGAATTATAAAAATTACAATAGTATAAGCACACTAGGCTTTGAAACTTATTCAAAAATCCCAACAAACGAATTATTATATTCGATATTAATCTATTTTATTTTCTTTACAACCTTTATACAATTAGACGCCCTCTGGGTGACAACAAGGCGAATTCATAACAGGTGAACTTAATACTAACACAACCAAAACACTACAAAATTTACAAGCATTTTGTTTGTGTAAAATCAAAGTACATTGTCAAAAATATTTTACAGAGGCGAAAAAATAAAATATTGAAAATTATTATTATTTCAAAAAGTTTTATATAGAATTACAAACAAATTATAACACATTTTAGACATAATATCATAATAGTTCTCTAGAACAATCAATTATCTTCCAAATTTAATATATTTAATGTGCGAATTTTTTTCGAGTTTAAAAAATATAATTTTTTTTAGGTGACTACTGCGTGCCAAATTCAGAATTATTCAATATATGGCTAGAGAAACACAACGAAATTGACAAAAGAGCCGTTATTTACGTCCATTTCTTGTCATACATTTCTGAGAGTGATTGTTCCGAAAACTTTAAACAGTATTTAAAATAGCATTCACGATTATTTTGTTCAAATATGAATAGAAAATTCTCAAACAGTCGAAGAAAATCCCGAAAGCGAAGATGAAGAAATGGAATATTGGCATTTTGAACCCATGTAGATTACAATTAGTTGACGGTTTGGTACTCGAAAATCAAATTGTTGAATAAAATCCTTTTTAAACATGACTTTGTTGGTTACTTCATTAAATAGGTAAAATTAATTTCTACTGTTATATTCGAAAGGTAAGTGTACACTCGAAAATATTTTTAGAAATAAAAACAGTTTAGAAAACCAGATTATGTATCAAAGATCTAAAAAATCTTGGATGCGGGAACCTATAACCCGTAACCGTAATAACCCCGAACTAATTATTTGTTAATTTTTTAGTTAAATTTACGTATGTTTTTTTCTGAGTGTATGAAAAACTTTTTCGGTCAGTCCCTCTCAAAAGTAAAATCCAAAAAATCGTTCCACCCGTTTGGCTGTAATTAATTTTGGCCAAAAAAAGGGGGAAAATTTTCTATAGTGCACTGGTGGAAAATGCCCTTTCATGTCATGTGACAACACACGTTGACAAACCAAACATTCCGGTTTGCCAAAACAATTTTCTGAAAATAAAAAATTTTTTTTTCATATTGCTCATTGAACATATTTTGTAGCTTTTACATAAAAATCTTATGGGGAAGAATTATTTAACCTGGCAACACTGATTAAAAAAAACATGCGATGCACAACCTACCTTTTCAATTGCTCAAGCTAGACTCACAAAGTAATACCAGAGGTGACACGAACAGCATGCTATTGCTGTATCTGTCGCACAGTAACTCGTAAACAAAGAATTTTTCATGTTTTGTTGTGGTTTTGTATTCATATTAATTTCTGACTCACTAAAAAGAGTTGCAGAAAAATATTAATTTAAGCAATATAAATGCAAAAAGTTATATAACATTAAAAATAATATAAAATAAGAATTATTCGTGATATATAGAAGAAGTAAATTGCAATACAATTCATCATTTCTTACTTCCAAAATGCTTAATTTTGTTTTGTTTATTTTCCCTCATCCTTACATTATATTGCTATCTCTTTTTGACAGTAACTAGTTGAACAAAAAAGCTGATTTGCTCCAAAACATAACCTCAAAGTTACATCTCTGATTACCCTGTGCTAGACTGATTTATATTTTTCATTTCTCTACAATACATGAGTACATAATAAAAGAGAAAACCAAAAGACGCGGCGCCGCTGATTTTGCCGATCGCTGATTTAAATTGAAATCAAAACTTTCAGTATGTATTACAAAACAGTCGCAAGCAAATGTGTTAAAATGGTAATCGTTTGAATGGTAGTCGTAAGGGAAAATGTACATACCCACAATATTAATTCCTACCGAAGATGCACTACTACCTCCGGTATTGCTCTGTTGATTGCTACTGTTCTGAGCAGTCAAATTTAATGGATGTAGAGGATGTGTGGGATCCGTGTAATTTGTTAAATATGCTCCGAACTTGAGTTGAGCTTCGGTACTATCCATTACGGAGAACATCCAATCCCATGTAGGCTTTAAACATTTTTCAACAAATTCCTATAAAAAAAAACGTTACATATTTATTAATAAATACTTAAGATTTACACCTGGGGGTCAATTTCTTAAAAGTAAAAGAAAAATTCACAAGAAAAAAACAATCTATTTTTAAATTGTTGTTTTTTATGTGTTTTTTATTGGTAGATTTGTAGTTTTGAGAATGGGCCCCGGACAATTTATTTGCCACAGTAAAGTAAAGTATCTCCAAAATGACGTTTGATAAGGGAAGTTATTTTCTAATTTATTCCATTTTTTCACATTAGTTAACCATCTCATTAAAAAAATATATTTTTTTCGAAGTACTAACGTGATATAACGTGATCACTTCAAAATAAGCTCATTGCGAAACAGCAAATGAAACAGTGAATGAATTTAAAACAAATTATATCTTCTCTTAGTAGGAGTGAATGAATTTAAAACAAATTATATCTTCTCTTAGTAGGAAACACGTTTGTATGGAAGAAAATCATGCAAGGATTTTGACACATTACACAGTGGAGACTTTCGCCAATATGTGATAATAAATTTGGAACTTAAAATCTGCTGATTGGATTTGTTTCTTATTTATTATAAATTATTTTCCTATATAATTTTTAATGGTACGAAACTTTATTTTCTCTAAATGTTAAATCACATTTATGTACAAGCTGTCTTAAATTTTTGCTGAAATCTTAAGACTATCTAAGTTATAAAAAGTAAACACGGAAATTATTTTGGAAATCTATGATTTTCGGCCTCTGCTGAATGCATGGTATCGTATCAAAATGAAATATTTATCTCAAAATAATTAAACATTTTGGGTAAAGCGAAAGGCTTTTTCACAAATGATGGACATTAAAACAAAAACAAAAAAAAAATAATAAACAAAATTTAGAAAATGAATTGATTGGTTGCGTGTCACAATTGGAGCCACGTTTTTCGCATTTAATTAAAAATAAGCAAGCCTAGCGTTCGCATTAAGTAAGTACTTTTATGGTTTTCAATTAAAATAAATTAAATATTAAAAAAGAATTAATGTATTCGTATTTTATTTAGATTTGCTCGTGACACCCGAGAAAGGTCGCCACCGGTTGAAAACCACTGTCATAAACAAACAAAAATACAACCATACCGGTAAGTTTTGTAAATCGTAGAGTTTAATAAATACAACATCAAAATATATCTTTGCACTCAGGAGATATTATAATGTATTACTAAAGTACGCCTAGTGGGCGAAATTCGACCGCCAATTTAAACGTATGCCTATTTTAGTTGCAATCGTTTAAAGAGAAAAAACTACCTAATTACTTATTCCCATGGGAAAAACAGTAAACGAAATAAAATTGCATACAAACACGCACATTTATAAAAAATCGTATTATTCATATAAAGGGTGTTTTTTATTGAGGTATAGAACTTTAAGTTGGCATCACTTTTTTAACTGGCGGCCATTTTGTCAGCTGTCAAGTGATTAATATTTAGTTTGGTTTGCCATTTCATCATGAACAGGTTGACAAAAGAACAACGCTTGCAAATCGCGCAAATTTATTTCGAAAATAATGGTTCAGTTCGCGAAGTTTACCGCAAGCTCCGTCCATTTTATGGTCGACATAATCGTCCATCAGAGCAATTAATTCGGTTAACCATGGATCGTTTTCGCACTACGTTTACTCTATGTGATAATACGCATCCGCAGAGACGTCGAACAGTGCGCACCGAAGAAACAATTGCCGCTGTAGAGCAAAGTGTTGAAGAGGACCCGAATGAATCGATTCGCCACCGTGCACAGCAATTGGAGCTTTGTCCATCAACTTTATGGAATATTTTGCGCAAAGATCTTGGCTTGCGATCTTACAAGATTCAGCTTGTGCAAGAATTAAAGCCGCGAGACCATGCAATGCGTCGTGATTTTGGTGTATGGGCCGAAAATGAGATTGATCTCGATGCTGATTTTCATCGCAAAATTTTGTTCAGTGATGAGGCTCATTTTTGGTTGAATGGCTACGTCAACAAGCAAAATTGCCGCATTTGGAGTGAAGAGAATCCACATGAGACCCTTGAGACGCCATTACATCCACAAAAACTGACTGTTTGGTGTGCTCTATGGGCTGGTGGAGTCATTGGGCCATACTTCTTCCGAAATAATGCTGGAGAGTCAGTTACCGTTAATGGAGACCGGTATAGAGCCATGATAACCGACTATTTTGTTCCCGAATTGGATGGCATGAATGTGGATGAGTTGTGGTTCCAACAAGACGGCGCTACATGCCACACAGCGCACGTCACAATCGATTTATTGAAGGAAACATTCGATGAGCGCATAATTTCGCGGAATGGACCTGTCAATTGGCCACCAAGATCGTGTGATTTGACACCATTGGGTTATTTTCTTTGGGGATATGTGAAGTCGCTCGTCTACGCCAACAAATCAGAAACGTTAGGGGACTTGGAAGCCAACATTCGTGGCGTTATTGCCAACATACGGCCCCATATGCTCGAAAAAGTGGTTGAAAATTGGACCTGTAGAATTGGCTTTATTCGAGCCAGCCGCGGCGGCCACATGCCCGAAATCATATTTAAACATTAATGGCATAAAATTATCCTTCCAATAAAGCCAAATTGATGGACATTAAAACGATTTTCTTGTGTTTTATTTCAATTCGAAGTTCTATACCTCTAAAAAAAACACCCGATACATACATATGAATGTCGGTACTCTTAAACACTCTCATTGCTTTGCTTGTTTTAACTTGAACCAATACTTACATAAGTGAATGCGTGTAAGTGTGTATTTTTAGCATTTGTAGTGGTATCAACTTTATGAGATTTTTATTCCTTTAAGACTAAACCGATTCAAATAATATATAATCGATTCACTAAAGCTCAACAATGTTTACGATTTGGTAAAAGAATGAAGAAAATTAGTTGGCAAACAAAGGAGAAAAGGGATCTAAAAATTTGTCTTTGCCTATTTATGTATATATATATAGATGTTGTACTTTTAAACCGAGGGTGTAATAATAAAAGTTAACAAATTAATATTATACATAAATGGAGGTTTATTTGTTCAAAGGAATTTAAGATGTTGCTAAGGCAAGCGAATATAGACAACTAACATAAGACAGTAATTCAAATTTTAGACAGATCGCGACATTGTCTGTTAAGGATGCCAGACTATATGTTTTTTACTAGAGTTGCCCTTAACAATAGATAATATACTTATATAATTTTACATACAAGGAATGTTACAGAAATAAAGTATGTATGACAGAATTACGTTTTAACCCTCGGAACTTTAGTGTATGACTTGAATACAATTTGTTTTCCACTATATTTCAAGAAAAATTGCTTATTGGTGGTAGTTAAAAGCCCAAGAATTGAATTTAAGAAACATTATAAAATAACAATTTTAAACATCTCAGAATGACATCTGAAGTATGATATGAGTCTATTACTTGCAATTTTTTAACAAAATTGGCTCTATATTATTAAAGCATTCCCATCCATTCTTATTAAGAATCATACTAAAAAAAGACGCAATAATTTAGTGATTGCAAAAGATAACGCGTTGTTAGTCATTTCATTATGAATAAATTATTTTTTATTTTGTTGTACTAGGGGTCGCAGGCTCGGTTCCTCCCTAGACCATGGGTTGCGTTTGTCTTAAAAAAATTAAATATTGTTGTATTTTTAATGAAATAGCTTTATAATGCATTTACTCCTGCACGAATTCTACTGGATTTAATTTGAAATCTCTATCAAAATCTATTCCGTTTAGAGCGGGGTTATTCGTGACATTATTCAAGACTCCATACAAATAATTATCAATCAAATGCAAAACAGCTGGCGAGCACACCTTTCAAAGAAATGTTACTGAATTTTTTAGTATTTTTAATACAATTTCGGAAAAACCATAGTTGCATCATTAAGTACTACGAGATTTTCGGTAGATTTTGTTAAAATCTACTGACAAAGTAGATTTTGTTTTATATGGGAAATCAGTCAAAAACAGAAGGTTTTGCTCGAAATCTCGTAAGTACTAGATTTTGGATTGATGTAAATGCTATATTAAACTGAATTTGATTCGAATATGATAGCTTCTCTTTTAAAGATTTTTAATGAGAAATTGTTTTTTTTTTGGTTTATTTTGAAGATTTCGTTATAGCAACACTGCTCGTGGTAGTCTTAAACTTTAAATTATTTTTTGAAAATTGTTCTCAATTAGGATTAGCAGTAACATCAAAGTATTTTAGAGTAAAATACAGTCGTAATTGAGAGCGAATATTTCGCAAATGCCAACATCGTTTACACTCCTGACCCAAACTATGGACACATTTGTATTAATAAGTTTTCGTCAGAAGATTTAAGTTTTTGAGTGCTTATACTTATAAAAAAATATAAATAAATACCTGTAACTGGGTGGCTTCTTCAGGTTGTATCTTTAAAGATATTTCAATATCATTTAGTATGTTGTACGCTAAAGTACTTAAAAGCTCAGAAATTTGGCGAACGATTATTCCAAAAGCACGAGCTAAGTTACTAGACGTCGTGGCCATTGTATGTTGCTCTTGTGGAGGCGCAGCTACAGCTGTACTTGCTGGTACCGTTGAACGGCGTAATGCCATTGGATCTATAAACACTAAACTGGAACCTGCTGGCATCCGAACAGATGACCTAGTAGTATCGCGACTACGTATTGCCCATTGCATAGACTGAGGAGCTAAATCACTGCGGTTGTTGGAATTGGTGCTACGACGTTCCAACTGGTGGTCGGCGTATGTAAACTCATCATCGTCATGATCATCTGTTTCGCCATCCTCAGAAGCTTCGTCTTCTTGAGGTGACGAGTCTCCCGATTCGTCTTCAAGGAAAAGAACGCCAATATCTGCAACGGTAAAGAACTTTAACTCTTAAACACTAAATAAATTTCAGTATATAGTGTATAATAGAAGCTCAAATTCAAAAACTATTATCAATATTTTTAAAATGTATATCTTTAAAAAGTTTCAAAATCAAATGATATTTTTATCATATATTTCATGAGAAATATTTCTTGTTTTTTAAAGTCTTATTTAAGAATTACATACATGCATATGTATGTAACAATTTCTAAATCATTTTATTAATTATTAAAACTGGGGGCAAATTGTTGCATTCGTTATCGATCGAAATCTCCATTTTAGTTCTTTTGAAATTTCGTTCGATATCGAATGTCGTAATTTGATTTGTTTGCATTAGGATATTTTTTCGTTTCGTATTATAAACTACTTCTTTTCTTCGTCATCTGACAAAACTTGTTTAAAGTCTTCATTTACAACTTGCAATTTGCCAACAATAGCCCAACCAATATCATACGAGTTAGCGTATAACCATTCTTTAGGATCTATCTTAAAAAAAATCTGTTGGAATAGAATACCGTGTGAATGCAATATTTTGACTTTCTTTTAGACTAATTAAAGTAAAGTCTCATTAACCTCCGCTGTATCCTCTAGAACATTTTTCATGTGCAAGTGTTCAACTTCAGATTTTTTTATATTTTAGTCCAGGCATCTCTAACTCTGTTAAATATTTTGAAACTGGGACCAGAATCAAATACGCTCCGCAAAACTATTACGGTACGAATAATATAGAATATATTGTATTTGTCCTATGTTAGATGCACACTTTTTTCCATCTGGATCCCGTTCTTGGAGTTGCTGCCTTCCCGTGCCTGAGCTTATCGCTGGGATCCCGAGTAACTGATCCGTTCCATCAAAAGATATAATTACAGACAGACGATCGATGTGTTCTCTACCCATTAACAATGGCAACATTTTACCATTCCAATGAACAGTTATTGCAGTAATTTCTTTGTTTTTAAACAAATCGAAACTTTATAAATAAATCATTTACGTTGCGCCCTCCTATAAAGTTTTCAAAATGTGACTTGGTGTAGATAATCAGATTTTGCAAAGGGATTCAGAGTCTGGACACACAACTTCATTTAAATCTATCTTAAAATAGTCAGAACGTTTCATAAAGCCACCCTCAATTTAAAATTTGTGATAATAATTTTATGAATTTAACCAATTTTGACAGTTATGACCCGGATGCTGTATGTCTTCCATTGATGCAATATGCCTAAAATTTTACATAATATATTTCTTTGTGTCACGAAGAATATTTCTGGCGGGTCAATATTCAAACTTTATATAAAAAAATTGTCCCATTCATATAAGGCGCACGCTAATATACATGCATACATATATGCAGTGGTGTTCGATGAAATGAAGCAATCCTCATAACTAAAATTTTGCATTATATTTATGTTTAAATTCAAAACAAATAAAATATGTATGTATACATATTGTAATATTAATAAGGGGGTATTCATTTCACAGTTTTTTTGGTTGGAAAAATAGAAAAATGAAAAATTACACTCTTATTGATGTGAACGGTATTTTTTTTAAATAAAAAGTACAAAAATTTTAACTGTCATTACAAACATTCTGTCAAATAATTCTTGCAAATAATTAATATTATTCAAGATGCCGAATAAAAGTGTTAAAAGTGAATTAATTGATTATTTATTCGCTTGACGTTTTAAGCGGAAAATTACATCTTTTTATCCCGAGTTTTTTACACATGGTTATAGTTTGTTAAAAATTCAACTTTTAGTGGTAGATTGTGTCCAGCAGTACGTCTGTAATTTTTCGTCAATCGTGGAAAAGCTGGCTGAAACGGGTATTGAGCTTCAAGAGGGGTTGTTTGCCTTAATGCTTCTTGCAAGCCTACCCAAATCGATCGAAAATTTTGTTATAGCTTTGGAGACCAGAGATGATCTACCGAAACTAGACAAACTACAATTGAAATTGACGGAAGGTGAGAGAAGAAAAGCCGATCAAACTGTACCACATGATGCTGGTGCACAAGCATTCATGCTACGAGGAAATAAAAACAACAAAAACTCAAACTACAAAAACAAAGGTAACAACGAAAAGAATAGCCGTTATGCAGGTAAGCAGAAAGTAATTTTAATTGTTTTAAATGTAGAGGTCACTACGCAGCTCAGTGTAGAAGCGGCAAAGAAGAAACAGATAATAGGACGGTACAACAAGAAAAGAAAGATACACATGCATACTCGGTGTTTGCAGCAACTAGCGGCAATGGCATGTTGAATAGTAATGTTTGGTGTTTAGATAGCGGCGCTTCTGCTCATTTGTGCTGCAACCGCGAATTTTTTGAAAGCTTTGAACTTCACACTGAGTTGATCAGTTTAGCTGGGCAGAGCAAAATGAGAGCAGAGGGCATAGGTACTGTTCGTATCAAGGAATGCAACATTTTTCTAGGTAACGTTTTGTTTGTACCAGATCTTCAATGTAATTTTATTTCTGTGGGCAGAGTAGCATCCAAAGATGTTGTAAAATTTGAAAATAACGCAGCGAAGATAATAAATGAAGTCGGCAGAACTATATTGCGTGCAGAGAGGTTTGGTGATTTATTTTTATATTCTGCAAAGGCGAATACTTTTTTTTACAGACACAGACATGTGTAGCGCTATGAAATGGCATAGACGATATTGCCACTTGAATGTATCAAGCTTGGGCGAATTGTCACAAAAGAATTTGGTTCGTGGAATGAATGTAAAATTTTCTAAGGAAATTAGCTGCAAGCCATGTTCGAAAAGTAAATATACAGCGAAACCATTCCCCAGTTCTGAGAACAGAGCAACAGAGTTGCTGGAAATAGTTCATATGGACATTTGTGGGCCGATTAACAAAAGTTCTATTGGTGGTGCACGTTATATATTGACGTTTATAGATGATCGATCTCGATATATCTTCGTATATTTTTTGAAAAACAAAAGTCAGACATTTGAAACTTTCAAGGAATTTAAAATTTTAGTTGAACACCAAACAGGAAAGAAAATAAAAATACTTCGTTCCGACAATGGTACAGAGTTTGTTAACAACGCTTTTAATAGTTTTTTGAAGATGAATGGAATTATGCGACAACTTACTGTACCCTACACGCCCCAACAAAACAGCGTAGCCGAGCGCTTAAACAGAACGTTGGTTGAAATGGCCAGAACAATGTTGGTGTCTTCGGGTATTGATGAATGTCTATGGGCAGAAGCTGTGAATACTGCTGCTTAAATTAGAAACAGGTCACCAACAAAAGTTCTCAAAAATTGCACACCTTATGAAGCATGGCATAATCGAAAGCCAACAGTACAACATTTCAAAGTATTTGGTTCTGTAGCCATCGCATTGGACAAAACCCATCGCCACAAGTTCTAGCCAAAAGGAAAGGAGTTTGTTATGGTTGGATATTCCGAAACGTCGAAAAGGTATCGTCTACTAGAAAAATCTACCGGAAAAATTATAATAAGCCGTGATATTTATTTTATCGAGGACAACGAAACAGCTATAAATGATACCAGTCAACAAGATAAGACCAACAAAGAAATACTAAGCATAGAAATTCAACATAATGCTGCACCGTGTAATGAAATATCTGAACCTGTCGACAATGATATACTAAGTGAGAGTGAATTCCAGTCTGCGGAAGAAGACTACCTCGATTCTGAAGCTGAAATGGCAGGTAAACATCTTGTAGGTTTTCATACAACAAACGAATCTACTGGTCGAAGACCCAAAACGATAAGAACCGGCCGACCAGGAAGACCAAGAAAACAATGTAACACTTTAAACATGATGTGTGCGAATGATGTTGTAGTACCGTTAACAATAAAAGAGGCCGTATCAGGTGATTACTCTGAATATTGGAAGAATGCAATGGAAAAAGAATACAAGGCGCTAATTGATAACACATGGGAATTGACAGAGTTACCACATCCCCAAAAGGCTGTGGGATGCAAATGGGTATTTGCATTAAAGAAAAATAATGAAGGCGACATTGAACGTTTTAAGGCGAGATTAGTTGCCAAGGGCTACGCACAGACATATGGTCTAAATTATACGGAAACATTTTCCCCTGTAGTTCGTTATGAAACAATTAGAATGCTAATTGCTCTGGCCGCTGAATACCAACTTCATTTGCATCAAATGGATGTATCTACGGCATATCTAAATAGTGAATTGAATGATGAAGTGTATATGGTGCAACCAGAAAATTTCGTTAACAAAAATTTCCCCAACAGTTCCAAAACGTCAAAACACATTGCAGTGATGCGGTTTTTCTACTGTTTTGAAACAAAGAAACCAACTGTGTTGTTTACTTTGTAAAAAAGCAGTAAAAAAATTTAGTAATACACAATTTGCTTTAGTCTTCGTATCAATAACTTTTATTATACATTTAGGGATGTGTGACATTGTCAATGTTTGCATGGTTGCGTTAAGGAATGCATGACTTTGTTCAGTTGCATTGCAAATGACGTTTTGGAACTCACCCAAAAACACCATTCATGCATGTTGTACACATACAACAGATATAAATACATTAACATAGGTTAGGTTAGGTTGCACAGGCTGCCGATTGCAAGCAACCGGCCCACTTGGGTCCAGAAGAATAGGTCCCTTTTTGATGCCTGTTATGGACAGCGAGAAAAAATAAAAAATATTGGCTATCCTATATTTTGGTCAGTATTGAACCAACCGGTTTTGCGAATAAACTTGTTTATTCTCTTCAGATTGCATTCCGTAAGGTCTGCGAGTTCGGGTAAAGTTGAGTTACCTAGATACATGGCTCTGTAATGAGACAGAGCTGGACATTGACAGAGGAGGTGCTTTACGGTTTCTTCCTCCTCCTCATTATGACAACTTCTACAGAAGTCGTTGAAAGGGAGATTTAATCTATTTGCGTGGGCACCTATAAAGCAGTGCCCTGTTAGGACAGCCACAAGTATACGTAGCTGATGTCGAGGGATCCCCAGTATGATGGCTGATTTTGCTCGGTCATATTGGGGACAGGTTAATCTGGAGACAGCACATGTGGGTTCATTGAACCATCTAGCCTGTGCTATCCCTATAAGTTTCTGCTGAATGAGGATTTTGCAGCTTTTTAGGGGGGCTCCCACAAGCCGGTCGGTGTCCAGTTCTTGTAAACGAGATCCCTCCCTGGCTAGCTTGTCCGCAATTATGTTGCCAGGCACGTTCGCATGCCCTGGTACCCAGATTAGCTCGAGGTTGGAATGTGACGCCATCTCGTTTAGGGATATCTGGCATTCCTTTACCAGTTCGGATGTTGTGTAAACACCCGATAGAGCGTTCAATGCAGCCTTACTATCGGTACATATACGATTATCCTGCCTATATACCCTATTGTACCTTAACCAGTTAGCTGCCCTTTTTATGGCCGATATTTCGGCTTGAGTTATGCTATAATGATCTATTAGCTTGAAACGTATCATCTGCTGAAATTGAGGAATGTATATGCCCCCTCCCACCCCTGCATCTGATTTGGATCCGTCAGTGTAAACCTCAAGCACTTCCCCTCGGTAACCAGGATCATTGAATGGAGGGAGAGTATCTGAGATTAACACTGCAAATCTTTTCTAAGGCATAAGGTAGGGAGAACGGTAGTCTATAAGTTCGGGAAGGTTTTCAAACTGTCCGATAATGTTCGCATGTCTATCACCTAGTGATTTCCATGTTCCGGCAGCACTGAGTCTAACTGCCGAGTTCATAGCCAGTTGTTTGACCATTAAATCGGCAGGAAGCCAGTGTAACATTGTGAACAAGGCTTTTGATGGGGTGGTACGAGGTGCGCCTGTAATCATCAAGGTCGATGTTCTTATAATTCTGTCAATGATTTTAGAATAGGTGGATTTGCCTAGGGCCGGCCACCAGACGATTGCACCATACATTAATATGGGCTTGACGACCATTTCAAAGAGCCAGTTGGCCGTTTTGGGGTTAATACCCCATCTATTACCTATGGCCTTTTAGCAGGTATAGAGGGCAATAGCGGCTTTCGCTGCTCTTGCTTGTACGTTTAGGTTCCACGGTAACTCAGAGTCTAGGACGATACCTAGACACTTAGCATTATCGGATAACCTTAGCGTGACTCCGTTAAGAGTTGGTAAGGTGAAGTAATGTATTTTGTATTTTCTCGTGAAGAGTACGAGCTCCGTCTTCATTGGGTTAACGTTGGGTCCATTACCGATACACCATCTGGTAATGTGATCCAAGGCTGGCTGTAGACGATGCGAGATTGTGTCTGGGTACTTACCCGACACTACTGCTGCAACGTCATCTGCGTAGGCTACTGTTTTAAATCTATTTGAGTCTAGCTCCACCAGTACCGTGTTTATGGCAAGGTTCTACAGGATTGGAGATAAAACCCCTCCTTGCGGCGTTCCTCGCTTTGGTACTTTTTAAATTGTTGAGGATCCCATCGTAGATGTGATGACCCTATTAGTCAATAATTCTTTGATGAGATTGGTTATTGACTGGTTTACGTTCAGTCTTGCCAGAGCCATGATGATGGTTTCTGGGTTGATGTTGTTGAAGGCACTTTCTATGTCTAGAAAGGCCGCCAGAGCAAATTCGTTATGCTTTATGGATTTTTCAATGTAACCAACAAGCGAGTGTAGTGCCGTTTCAACCGATTTGCCCTTCGTATAGGCATGTTGAGCGGTGGATAGTAAGTTCGAGTTGATAACCGATCTAAGATGCAGATCAATCAATCGTTCTAGTGTTTTTAGCAGAAAGGATGATAGACTGATTGGTCTAAAATCCTTTGCGTTTGTGTGCGTAGTTTTTCCACATTTAGGTATGAAAACCACGGTGCATTTGGTCCATGCTTTCGGAATATATGACCATGCAAGGCATGCCGAGAATATCCGAATAAGCCATGGGACTATTAGGCCTGCATTCCGCTGATCATAAAAAGTTAGGCCCTTATTTATTCACAAAATTTTCAGCGACCGACTTAGATGGGACCGAAATATGAAACACAAAAGCTTTTTAATTATGTATGTATGTTGAATTAGAATGTAGAACTAAAGTAGAAAAAAAGGAAAAATCCCGTTAGAAATTAGAAATGTGCTCTCAAGACGTGTTGTTGTATGATTACAAGTGCTTGATAGGGTTAAATTTTTCTTTTCAAAAGACCAACAATTTTTTGGCTCTTTGCACCTTTTTTCTTCTTTAAACTATATTTTATTGCATTCTCCACCATTTTTAGAGCATCCAATTAAGTATATTTACAACTTGCCTGTTGCTCTTACCCTGCTTATAGATATTTTTTATTACTTCTCTTTTCTAATAAAAAAAGTGCAACATTTTTTGCCGTTTTTATTAAACCATTGCAATATGATATTTTGAAATATTAAGTTTGTTAAAAGTTGTTCCATCACCTACGAGGCAAAATTTTAGCATTTTTAGTTTTGGGCTTCAAACAATATTGACTTAGTCCGACTGCTTTAGAGTTATAAGAGTAATTTATATATTCCTTAGAGTCATATTGAAATCCAAACTCTTTATTTTCTTTAAAATACAGTTTTTTTATCTGACTCTATTTTATGGGACACTTATTGACATAATACTTTTTTTTATTCACTTTTAAATTAAAGACACGAAAACTTGTAAAACTAAGATTGACATTAGATTAGTAACAAAACCAACAACAAATGCGCGTCTGGGTTTTTTGAAACTAATACTTTGTAAGACATTTAAACATGGTGAAACGCTGGATGGCTCTATTTCATCGAACACCACTATATATGTACATATATTTATGATATAACTTGGTAGTCACACAATCAAATTTTCTTTCAAATTTTAAATTTTCTCTCACTTTTTTTAACAATACACTCACACTTGATTTGACGAGAATTTGCTTACAAATGTTCTTTCCATAGAGTTTTCAAATCGCAGTTTTTTCATCCAAATTTTAACATTCATATTTTTTTCTGTTTCTATTATTTTTTATTTCTTCTAATAATTTTAAGGAAAATATTATTTTAGGTTGTTTTCTTGATGGCATCTTGCTAAAAAATTAGCTTTAAAATTGCGTAGTCTACGTCAAGCTTTCAATCGCTGTGAATTTTGACAAGCAGTATGTGTGAAAAAATTGAATAAGGATTGAAATATACAATTTCATTGTGTGACTGCAGCGTAACATATACACTGCTTTTGCCATAGTAGGGGTGGGGAAAACATTATTTGGAAATTTTAAGGCGGAATTAAATTGATTTTTAATAAAAAATTCAAATTAAAAAAATTTATATTTAAATGATTTCTAAACCTGTTTCTGATCCAACAGTAGCACCAGTTTGTACACTTCGTTGTGCATCTTGGTTGCTTTGATTATCGTCTGAATCCGACTCTGTTTCTGGCTCATTAAATGTGTACTCATTGTCACTTTCGTCATCTTGTATGGCTTCTTCGTTTCGACTGGCTTCCAAAATATCCTCATCTTGATTGTGAGTGCCCCCATCCCTGTTTGTAGTCTCTTCACTTTCAGAAGCATCGCGCAGAGCTAAAGACAAAATGGTATTTATGAATACTAAAAACACATGATCCTATTAATTCAGACTACCGATAATACCGATGCCATCAATTCCATAATTTGGCTGAAAATTAAATCCAGCTGCTTGCTCACCACTAACTTCATGAACTGTAGAAGCTTCAATTACTGTTTCGACGGCAGATGACGGAGCTAATGGCTCCACACTAAATAGGTCGTCCGAATTCTAAAAAACAAACGAGATTTTTATTTTTAACTTCTTCAAAATGTATAAAATCAAAAATTTATTTTTGTGCTAGTCTCAATGGCGCATTTAATGCATAAAAATAAGTTATTACTAGTTCTCACAGGAGTGGTCATATACTCGAAAAAATAGCAACTAATGAAGATTCAAGACAAAAAATAGTTACACGTTTTTGTTAGCAATATCTATATATAAATAGGCAAGTGAAAAAAGTTAAGAACCATTTTACCTGACCTAAACTCAACGTATTCGCTTGATATTTTTTGTTTGTTTGATAGATTGTCAATAGGAGCAGTGCAGAATGTATTTTTTCTTCTACATTTTTGTGTCTAACATAGTTAAAAACAGTTAGCATATTTGCTAAAAAAAATACAACAAAAAACTCAAAATTAACTAAATTAAATTTAGCTTGGCAACTTCGTAAACACTCTGAAGGAATAACTTATTTTATTTGTCCATTCTATTATTTCCATCTTTGTATGTACTTAAACGATTGTTGCTGAAACTAATAAAATTTGGATATTTAAATAACGAGTAAGTTTTATTAAAGTTAAATACATTATGGTACTGTATAATTTTATTTATATAATAAATAGGCAAAGACAAATTTTTAGATCCCTTTTTCTTCTTTATTTGCCAACCGATTTAGTTCATTCTTTTGCCAAGTGGTAAACATTGTTGAGCTTTAGTGACCCGATTATATATTATATAAATCGGTTCAGTAATAAAGGAATAAAAGGCTCATAAAGTTGATACCACTACAAATGCTAAAAATACAAACGCACACGCAATCACTTATGTAAGTATTGGTTCAAGCAAAGCGATGAGAGTGTTTAAGAGTACCTACATACATACATAAGCATATATGTATGTAATAAGATATTTTATAAATGTGCGTGTTTGGATGCAAATTTATTTATTTTATTTTATTATTTTTTTTTTTTTTTTGTGGGGAAGGGAATAAATGAATGCAACAAAAATAGATATACGTTCAAACTGGCGGTCGAATTTCGACCACTGGGCGTACTCTAGTAGTAATAATTATACAAATACATAGCTATTTCGCACTCTTGTTTACAAAAAAAAAATTATAAAAACTTTCTGGAAAAGGAGTTTTTGTAATATTAAAGAATTCTAAGAATTTGTTGCTTTCTAAGATAGAGTTTAAAACGCTTGAATCAATCGATACAAAATCTTCTAATTCTAATGGTAGGAGGTACACACTTTGCAATGTGTTCATATTTTGACACACACACTGCAACCAACAATTAAGCCATAATCGCAACATCTGTTCTTTATTTTGTATTCGCATTGAACATCGCGGTAGAAACATAGAAACAAACACACATATGCACAGCTTACTCGTTTTCAATGAACTAAAACAATAAACAACGATACACACTAAGCAACCAACATCGTTGCAACCAAAAAATATCAAAATATTTTGATGTTTTTGAAACCTCGAATGCAACACGAAATGAAACCATAAACACGACTACAGACTATGCTACAACAACGAAACATGCCTGGTTTTACTTTCTTACTTTTCTTGGTTTTCTAACTGTCAACAAAATCAGCCACAACTTCCATAAAACCAATGATTTCATTATCATTACTACCGTTTTGGCATTTATTTATACTATTTAAACTGAAAAATCCGTATGTATAAAATATTGTTTCTCGTTATTTTTGTTTAAATATAGATAACCAAAAAATAAGACTTTTTTATCATAGTTAAATTCACAGACCTTAAAATGACTAAGGACCATATTTTGTAAAAAGGAACGCTAAGCCTTGACAAACTTTTAGTGTGTTTTAGTTTTGTATTTTAGAATTTTTCCATATAAAATTGGTTTTCAGACAAAATACAAACAATTAATTTAAAGTACTTTTTCATATCTGGGAAACTAATTTTTGTATGGTTCCACCTTAATCTCTCGTTACTGGTCTCTGCTAGAAAAGTAAATGAGCAGACCTTACAAATTCAACAAAAGAACAATAAATATTTTATTTTTCTTACATTAATTTTACATTTGGGTGGTTTCTTGCAACTAAAACAGGCGAGCAAAAATAAAATCTTCTAGACAAGGTGCTGTTCACAAATTACGTAGTGTCACGAACTTTGTGAACGACGCCAAGCAGTTGCACTTTTATTAATAAATATGTAAAATATATTATTAGGACAATGACTTACATCCATGTTAGATGATGATATAAAAGGAGCAGTCGGGCGAACTACACCTAAACGCACTGGTGCAATAAGGGCCTCCGATACTTCGCACAGTTCCTGTATGGCAAGTTTATGCAAAGTTTGGAACACCTTAACACAACTTTGAATGTGCTTGTGAGGCACTGACAACGATTTCCGACGTTCCGGGTTGGGAAACTTTTCCATATTAAAAATAACAAATACTCGAGCTACAGAACGCACAAAGCGACGGGCTACTATTTCAGCATCTTCCATGCGGTCGGCCACAGAGTCATTTTGCATTTCTCGTACTAAAGTCATAAGAAGAGTATCAAGGTGATCAGTAGAGCATTTTACAAATAAATTGTGCGTAAATTTATCCAGCAGATTCGATCCATTTTGATTTTGCAAGTAGATGTTGTAGTTTTCAGCACTTGCACCATCAATTGAGTTTGGTGGTTGTTGTGGTGAATTTTCACATTTTTCAGCACCAGTCATTATCATGGCGCGTACGGCATGCCAATCAATAAGCAATCGTTCTAACGCCCGTCTAGCAAATTTCGGGGGCTCTAGATCATGATCTGGCATATTTACATCTAGGTCGATCGATGTTGATGTTTTTCTTGCTGATGTATTGCCATTGCTTGAGCTTCCAGCATTTCCGCCAACATTCCGCACTCTAGCATTTGCTCTATACTGACGATGTTCAACTGCTTGGCGACCAACTGTTTGAATTAGGAAAAGTAATATAGACTCGCCCTTAGCGTTGAATTTTGTAACGAGATCTGTACATGACGCCAACTTGCATAGAAGTGCGAATCGTTTGTTTTGGTTCCCCGCTATAAGTGCCTTACACTTACATTTTTCCCAACAATCGCAATACGCAGTAGGCGACGTCCGCTTTAATTTACAATCATGTCCTTTGTGACAAACTCTAGCACACTCTGTGCAACAGCACAGCGAATCAGTAAGACCACAGGTTTTGCATTCAAATATGTTCTGATTAATGTGATCTGCACCAGTCCACGTAAAAGAGCAAGTGTCATTGTAACATATTACGTGTAATGGTGACTGATCAGCTGGAGAACCTGGGGGGAAGATCATTGCGTCTTTCATTATTGTGTCTTTTTCCGAAAGCGTTAGTATGGTGTTCAGAATTATAAGGCCTGCCTCGTAGGCACGGCTGTGTACAGCTAACATAAATGGAGTTTGGCCCTGGGCGTCTTTGCTGCTGAGTAATTGATAGAGATAAGATCGAAGTGCAGGGCTGGAACACATATGCTGTAGAATCACTGTAGCATTTTCTCGCCGTTGTATAGGATCGAACACATAGTTTGGCGAAGAAAGTTTCATTGAATTCGAACTTGAACAGCCAGCAATAATCTTGGAAATATCTTCTTCAGCACTGTTGCCCATTACAACATCGTTAATGCTTGCGCTTGATGAATTCGTATTGGACTCTATAGCCCAAGGAGCCATATAAACATTGCTTTCTTCGGTGTTTACTCCAATTGGAGCGGCATTACCACCACTTGAAGTCGATTGTTCCATATCAGTGTTTATAAGACGATTCATCATTTCACGAAGACTTACCGTACGGCCCTCACGTGTAGAAGAGCTCGAAGCGGTATTCATCGCCGACGAAACACTGGGAAAAGTACTCGTCGAGGGAGCAACATTTGAGACCGATGAAGTATTTTCTATGACAGCAGAAACATTTGATGTGAATACCGATGTTGCGCCCGGAGATGAACGCGAGGTAATACCTGTAAAGTTCGTTATTTTCTTATCATCTGTATCTTTGTTTGTAGTGGGAGAACACATTATCGTACAGGCATGGAAAATGTTTCGCGCACCATCACAACGTTCCTCTAAAACCGCCAAGACATCACCACGATCTTCTTTCTCTAATCTGTTCAAGGCAGCAAAAGCATTTTTAACGTCACATCGCAAAATGTGTGGCATTACCTTTTGAGACTCAAATAACAGCGCCGTCATACACACCTTCGATTTTTGGTTACTGTTATTCAATGATGAGGCCAACGAAATTGTTGTCATGGCCACAGCTTTTACTGGTGATAGATCAAACCATTGAGGATCTTTAATTGAACCAACACAGTCTTTGGCCATTGGGTAAAGAGCACGGTTCCCATCGCGAAGTATAATTGTGCTGGTATTACCACTACAATCGTTGTTACAAATCATAGAAATATTGCTAAGAGATGAGCCCGTGAAGGAATTACTGTCCGTTGGAAATTGACAATTTTGCTCTTGTTTACTATTGTATAAATTATAAAGACTGTAATGCAGTTTGGATCCGACCTTCTTTACAACATGGATACCTCTCAGGTCTACTGCCAGTGAAAGTAACTGAAATGCGGATGGGTCACTCCCATGGCTAATATTAATCTTTTTTGGTTGTTTTTGGAGCCAATCTGGACCCCTTGAAGTCATAGCTGTCTTATATACCTGCACATCTTCACGACGAAGCAGGCGACATTGCTGCCAATCGTCCTCTTTACCGTCTGTTGTTACTGCTCCCGCTGTTGCAGTGGAAGCCGGTGTGGAGGAAGGCAGAGATGATGGTGTTGATGTCACAGGAAATCTAACGGCAACAAAATCGCCATCCACTTTAAGAACTTTTCCGATTGGGCCAATTTTATCTTCTACGAATACAACATCCTTCAACTGCCACAGTTCTTCATCTTTTTTCGCATCGATGTTATCATCTTTAGCAGCCATGCGTTTGGTACGTTTGTGAGATGTAACGCTTCCCGTATCACTGCATGTACTAGAAGCAGGAGAAGGAGGTGGTGGCATATCGATTCTATCTGTAGTCTCCTTATTTGAAGAACTGTTTTTTGAGGAACTCGAACTTTGGCCTGTCACCGGTTTCGAAATTTCTTTGTCTAAGGTAAGGTTCGCGGTACTTGTGGTTGCGCTACTGCTTGATAGCTGCGATTTTTCACTGCTTGTAGCAGAAGTAACATTAATAATTTTAAACCGACAAGCGTCATTAGAATCCCAAACTGAGTTAAGGAGCTGGCCAACCTTCGGAACACCATTTGCACAGGTGAAGCCGATTGAACCAGTCTGATATTTTGGGCACTTTTTCATAATAACCTGTGTACCCACATGGATATCCGAGACAACGGATTTAAATGGTTTTTTGGCTTTGTTACGATATTTATCCCATAAATAACGACGTTGATCAAACGGAAGAACGCCCCACCAGTATACATTATTGTTTTCAGTTCGTACAGCTGTATATAAGGAACAAACATTAACTGAAATAATTGGATCCATTACAAACTCGCTAAACGATGTAGCAGGATGTTCTAACTTAGCTCCTATGTAACCTAATTGTTCATCCATCCATGTTGCAACCCGATTACTTTCAGTAACAACCGTGCAACGAATAAAGTTTGCAGATATCAATTCAATTTTTTCTGTCAAGTTGAGACTAGCAGTTTTGGGATGAAACACATTTTCAATCTAAAATAAAAAGAAAATGAATACATATTTGATAAATGATTTGATTATGCATGAAAAAATAACATGTTTATGTAATTACCTCTGCTTTATAGGGTTCTGGATCTGTCCAACGCCATTGATGTAGTTCACCATTTTCTGAAATACCAATGAACTCAGAATAAATGGCAGCAATCTTTTTAAATTTTAATGTATTATTTTTGTCCGGCCATGGTTGCAATTCTTCAGAAATCCATATTGGAGAACTCATTGATGTGGGGTCTTTCTTTTTCGCATCTATCACATAAATACAGTTTTTATTATTTATGACATTTCACTGTTAGCTTCTTATATTAATAAATACCTCCTTCTTTGTCCCAAACGTAGTCATCTTTATTAAGCCAACGACGAGGTACATAGCATTGCCGATCTCGCCAGCGGCTAAACGCTTCTCTTTCAGCACTAACAGAAGATATTTGTGCTGATAAACTACTACCTCCACTTAAAACACTACTTCCTGAACCAGATGCTCTTGATGGATTATTATCAGCAGATCCGGCATTTGTTTGATTACGATCGCTACGTATGCGGTCAAATAATAAACTAAGAAATGTCGTTTGCTTAAAAATGGTCAATAAATGCAAGTGGGGAATGTTAATGATGGTAACAAGTACATGTACTTACAAATATATGTATATAGATATTTTGCTTTTATTGTATACAAATCTCACTCATTCCCCACTTTTACAATGACATCAACAGAATGAAAACTTACTTTCTTATGCTTGAATAATTACTGAAAATTTCTTCCGTGAAGAGTCCATCAGATGGATCAATTATAACACTGTTGTTATCTCCGTGAAAACCATTATCTAATAGAGAAATTAAATCTTCTGGCACATAACTATCGCCCCCCTCTTCTGTGTCTTCGGCATCTTCATCGTCACGTGATAGCAAATTATTAACTGCCAAATTTACATCTAAATTTGTACGCTGAAATTTTAAAAATAATTATGTTTCATGAATATTTTTCTTATAAGAATTGCGTACTTGAAGTTCTCTAATGATTAAATTTCTGCTTTTTCCTTGAAGTACAACTTCAGCCTGCGAAATCAATTCTTCAGGAACATATGTGGCTGGAACTGTTACAAGCGGTCGACTTGAGGAGCTACCTCCAATTATAACACCAGTACTTCTAGATCCCGAACCTTGTCCACCAGAGCTAGATCTTCCTGGCGTTCGCATTAATCGTGCTCGTGAACGAGCTAGCTGACGAGACGACGATGGAGCAGATGCTTTAGAGTTGCTTGATGTATTTGTGTTGTTACTGCCGCTAAATTAAAATCAGATATACATATTATCAGTTATATGTGAAAAAATTAAAATTAAAACAGCTTTATAAAATTTTAAAGTAACTACAAACCTCCATTCAAAGGGTCTCATATTGCGGACACGTAATTTTCGCATTGACCCTTTGTGGGGCATGATATATTTCATTAGAATTAAGAATTAAACTACATACATATTTATATTAAAGAAGTTGTTTGACATTTAATTTTACGGTGATTGCCGCAATTCTAGGTTAATAACACGGAACACGTCAGGAAAATCCGTCTTAAATATTTTAACCACTACTTCCCACATACATACATACGGCTGACTTCATAAACGCAGTTTTCAAACATATGCGTTTACAAGGCAAAGCAATA
Organism: Gymnocheta viridis; assembly: GCA_956483585.1. NCBI lineage: Eukaryota > Metazoa > Arthropoda > Insecta > Diptera > Tachinidae > Gymnocheta > Gymnocheta viridis. The sequence continues at coordinate 49,591,817 of OY101442.1, read as the reverse complement.
CTTCGCGATAACACTGCTACGTCAAATAATGCAATGAAATTGTCAAACGGTCATTGTCATGTGTTGCGTTTGTTGCACTAAGAACACACAAAGCATCCCAAATAAAAACCATGCACAAATTTCGCAACTGTAACGCATGGAAAAAGGTTGCACTGCAATTATGAACACGCGCGTGTTGCTTTTCAAACTGCGTTTATGAAGTCAACCTATATATATATATATATGTTTCAAACAAAAATTAACATTATTGTGGAGATTCATGTAGTTACGAGGGTGGATTGATATTGCAGCTACCTAAGTCGGAAAAAAACATTTTTTTTTAAACCATTTATTTCTCAACATAGTCTCCTTTTAGCTCAATACACTTAGTCCAACGTTTTTCCAGTTTTTGTATCCCTTCCAAAAAATACTATTTTTCGAGGTCCTTAAAATAGGCATTTATTTGGTCAATCATTTCACCGAGCCATTTCTTTAGGTTTGGATATAGGAAGTACTCACTAGGGGCTTAATCCGCAGAATATGGCGGATGAGGTTCCAATTCGTAGCCCAATTCATAGAGCTTTGCCGTTGAGACTGCACACGACGCACGTTTATGGTCAATTGAGATCAAACGCGGCGATAGCTTTTTCATATGCAAATGTTCATGCATTTCCATTTCAACAATCTCAGGCAACTCGACTCGGCGATCATTCATTACGATATCGAGGATTTTCTTGATATTTTCTTCAGTAACCACCTCTTTTGACCTTCCTGTTAATGGTATTATTGCAGTGCTTGTTCGGCCGCGTTTAAATTCAGCACTCCAATATTCTATCATGTAATCTGACGGAGCAGACTCGCCGTAATGTTTATCTTTTCTTTTGTCTCTTTTGTCGTTTTCCCTTTCAAATAATAGTGTTTAATCACTGCACGTACTTCACTTTTTTCCATTTTTCAAGAAACACAAAAGTTGCTGACTTCAAACGACTATAACAAATAAACTAATCGATGAATTTGGGTGAAATTTTAACAGCTGACGTTTGACAGATCGCAATTTCTGAAAAAAAGTTTTTGTGTTTGTGCTGCCATCTAGCGCTAGGTAGCTTCAATATCAATCCGCCCTCGTAAAAGGTAATATAATTTTATTGGAAAAGCCTGGACAAGAAAAATAATAATAATTGAAGTGTATTTACAATAAACAATGAATAGAAATAATTTGTTATAGTTAAATATAGCTAAACGAAACACATTTTCTTTATTTTTAATTGTTTAATAATTTTATATTTTAACATTTCAACGGTGGCTGCAATGAGTTTCATTTTATTTTGCTTTTGTTTCAATTATTTTGTTAAAATTGTTGATATAGAAAATAATGAATGCTTTATATCTCAGAAGCCATAAACAATTTCGTAAATCAGGGGTCGACCGACGCAATCGGCCATATTATGATTAATAAAACATTAAACACATACATATGTACATAACTATGATAAAATACAAACAAAATGTAAACATGATGGTTTATGACGGGTGCCTTTGTTTTTAATAATTAATATTTATACGTAATTGTTGAACTGTTTTAAAGTATATATTGAATACTAAGAGTCAAATACAAGACAAAAATAAAGTAAACAAAAATGGAAAACTGTTTGATCTCAAAGCCAATGGCTATGGAAAAAGCGAGAGAGTATGGAATATTTGGAATAATTACTCATCAGAGATGTAATTTTGTACTAACCGAAATTGATTTAACTTGTAAGAAATGAATAAGTTGCACTTTTCGTATTCTAATTCGTTAAATAATACGGTTAAATAGTTGATATTCCTAGTTACTAGTATCCACCGTCAAAAGTGGTAAAATCGCACAAAGAACGCTGATGAGATGTTGTAGCGACCTCGAAATCAGTACTGAGCCTTTCTGCTAGTCTGATGAATAAATTGTTTCAAATAAAAAGAACTCTCTTAATAAAATAATGAATTTATCCAAAAATAATTTCTTAAATTAAGAAGATATGGGTAAAACTTAGATTTGAACACAAGCCATAAAAATTTCATTTCAATATAAACCTTAAAACAGTTCAACAATTACGTATAAATATTAAAGATTATTTTTAGACATAAAGTAATAGTTGTTAGGTGGTAGTCTTAAGAATATATTAAATAAAGAAGCGCACATTTCAGTGCAGCGGAAAAAAGAAAATATATATTTTTTATTCATTTCCTTAATAAGGAAATTAACTCATGTGTAATTAGTGTGCATCTACTAGTAGCAACTTTGAATGCTGATAGCTATCAATTATGTGTGTGTATATTAGGCTGGGGCGATTAGTATGGAAGGAAATAAAATCTTAATGGGCGCCTTGCGTTTCTGATTCTTGGGATTGTACTGAGCAAAGTCCACTAGACCACGGTGAAAATTGAGCTTCCAGATTTTGATTTGCAGTTTTTTCTTAGACTTTTGTCACGTTTTTTTGGTCCTATAACAGCCAAACCATTGAGATTTTCGATCCAATACTATGACAAAAATTGTAGCCAAGACAATAGTTAAGAACTCTCTAGTACATCGCAAAAGCATTGGAACGCTCCTTCAGGCACTTTTGGCCTTGTGAAAGTGCAAATTTTTCGTGAAAATATTGATAAATTACCTTTTCAGTTGTTCATAGCGCAAAATCATAAAAATTTTTTATTTCTTATTTTTATTATATTTTTGTATTTTATTCTATTTTCATCTTATTGGGGTTTTAAATGCATTTATATGCAACTATGTAAATCAATGCTAATATTTACTACTATGTTAGTTTTCTTTCTTTTGTCTTTTTGTACTTTGTTTGAAACTCAATCTTGAATAAACGGTTGAGTAATTAAGACGCCTTGTATATTTATTTTTGTACGGAAGTTAGACAGGCCAAAAGGAAAAGAGCTGCGCTCCAACAGGTTATGGGCCCATGACAATTATATTAATAAATAAGTAAGGAATATAAATTGAATGGAAATGGCGTCAATGTGTAATATACCCAAGTTAGATGATACGAATTACGATTCTTGAAGTCTTCAGATGAGGAGTGTGTTAGTGCACCAAGATTTATGGTCAGTTGTATCGGGTACTTCAGTAAAGCCAGAAGCAACTAATACTAATGCTGCTGCTGTGGCAGCATGGGTTGCGAGGGATGAGAAAGCAACAGCTACGCTAATATTGAGTGCTACCCCTATGCAAATTTCGTACATAAAAAATTGTCAAACAGCTGCAGACACCTGGAATACATTGAAAGAGGTGCATCGCCCAAAGGGACCCGTACGTAAAGTAACATTGTTCAAGCAATTTCTAGAAGCGCGTATGGTAGAAGACGAATGTATTCAACAGTACATAAGCAACTTTGCCTCAATTGTTGATAAATTGGCAGAAACTGGTGTTACCCTTCAGGAGGAGCTTTATGTAATTATGTTGTTGGCTAGTTTACCGAAAAATTATGAAAATCTGGTGGTGGCCCTCGAAGCAAGAGATGAGCTGCCAGGATTATCTACACTTAAAATTAAATTGATTGAGGAAGGTCAACGACGAAAGGTAAACAGCAGTGAAACAGCAAATACAGAAAATACTGTACAAGCATTTATGGCACGCGACGGAAAAGAGAAAAAGCGAAATCAACGGAACAGCTATAACAAAAACAACAAAGACAACGAGAATAACGGTTTTCGCAAAAAACATAACTTTTTAAATGTTTTAACTGTGGTCGCAGTGGTCACTATGCAGTGCAATGCAGAGCAGGAAGTTCAAAGGCAGAACAGAAAAACGATCAAACACATCGTGCTGTTTTCTCTGTATCAGCACATTTGTGTTGCGACCGCAGCATGTTTGAAGAATTTGAAGAACACAAAGAAGAAATCGTACTTGCCGGTAGTAACAGAATCGTAACAGAGGGTAAAGGAAAAGTTTACATAAGGGAATTTCAAATACTTTTGAAAGAGGTTCTCTATGTTCCGTGCTTGCAGTGTAACTTTATTTCGGTTGGTAAGGCTGTAAGTGGTGGTTGTAATGTTACATTTAGTGACAGAGAAGCAGTGATAAGCAAAAGCGGTAAGGTGTTGTTTAAAGCCAAAAGGGTTGGCGGATTATTTTTACATGGCGTAAATAATAATAATAAATGTTTTCTTTCATGTGGCTCTTCTGACGAGGTGATGAAGTGGCATAAACGGTTTGGCCACATGAATTTTGGTAGTTTGCAATTAGTAAATAAAAATATGGTTCTTGGTATAAATGTCAACATCCCTGATAACATGGACTGTAATGTTTGCTTGCAATGCAAATGCACTGCCAGGCCATTCAAATGTTCGGAAAATAGAGCAACTGATTTACTTGAAATTATACACAGTGACGTATGTGGCCCTATGAACAGTATATCCTGTGGTGGTGCAAAGTATATGTTGACTTTCATTGATGACAAGAGCCGATATGTTTTCGTTTATTTTCTGAGAAATAAAAGTGAGGTGTTCACCAAGTTCAAAGAATTCAAATCTATGGTTGAGCGACAACTTAATCGTAAGATTAAAATACTGCGCAGCGACAATGGCACTGAATTTGTGAATGGGGCCTTTGATACCTACTTGAAAGAAAGTGGAATTGTTCGACAACTGAGCGTACCCTATACCCCGCAGCAAAATGGCATTGCCGAAAGATTCAATCGCACGCTGATAGAGATGGCCAGATGCATGATAATTGGTGGTGGCCTTAATGAAAATCTTTGGGCAGAAGCAGTCAATACTGCCGCATATTTAAGGAATAGATCTCCCACAAAAGCAATATGTGATATGACTCCTTATGAAGTTTGGTTTGGAGTTAAACCGGTGGTCAAGCAATTGAAAACATTTGGCTCAGTTGCTTTTGCATTGGACAAAAGACAGAATGGCACGTTTAAACCTAAGGGTAAAGAATACATAATGGTAGGGTATTCAGACACTGCAAAGGCCTATGGTTTATATGAGAAAACAACAAGAAAAATAATCGTTAGCAGAGATGTTTATTTCATAGAGACAGAAGTGAAAGGTCAAGCTAATATTGAATTATTGCAAACAAGAATCGAACAACAGGATAACAACGGATGTGAGATAGAAGATACCGATGTAGACATACCAAATGAAAGTGACTATGAATCTGCAAGTGAATTCCATGGCTTTGAGGAAGAACCAGAGAAAAAAGCAAAGGGAAGGCCAAAAATTATTCGAGGGAAACCGGGTAGACCCAGAAAAGTATACAACACTATTAATTTTATGTGTTCTAAATATATTGACGTCCCCGAAAGCGTAAATGAGGCTCTATCGTGTGAGTATTCACAGTTTTGGTGGGATGCTATGGAAAGTGAGTACACTGCACTATTAAAAAATGAAACGTGGGAATTGGTTGAGCCACCTGCCGAGCAGAAGGCTATAGGTTGCCGATGGGTGTTTTCACTTAAGAAGAATAAGAAAGGTGACATAGAAAAATTTAAGGCGAGATTGGTGGCAAAAGGCTGTGCACAAATTTATGGAGTTAATTATGATGAAACTTTTTCTCCCGTTGTCAGATACGAGACCATAAGAATGGTATTTGCCTTAGCTGCTGAGTATGAGCTACATTTGCATCAGATGGATGTTTCAACAGCATACCTCAATAGTAAACTAGATGATGATATTTATGTTACCCAGCCAGAAAAGTTTGTAGATAGAAGTCGGCCACACCACGTAATGCGATTAAAGAAGGCGTTATATGGCCTGAAGCAATCAGGACGTCAATGGAATCGTAAGTTGAACTCCATTTTAAATGAAATTGGATTTTATGCATGTGAAAGTGAGCCATGCTTGTATGTAAAAGAAGTTGAGAAGAGTATTAATATAATCGCAGTATATGTGGACGACATGTTGATTGGATGTTCAGTTATTAATTAGATGAATTCTATTAAGAATGCAATTGCAGAAAGACTGGATGTAGTGGACAAAGGTCCAGTGAATCACTTTTTGAATATTGAAGTGGAACGAGACAAACTAACGGGCTCAATTGCAATTAATCAGAGAGGGAACATAGAAAATCTATTGAAACGGTATGACATGGAGAACTGTCGATCAGTGGCAACACCTTTGGAACCGAATTTCCAGGTTGCATGTGATAATGAAAATTGTAATAGAGTCGATCAAGTTGAACACCAGTCGCTGATAGGTTCTCTTATGTACATTGGTCTATGTACTAGACCTGACATTTTACACTCTGTCTCAAAACTATCACAAAGGAATAGCGATCCGCATATCGAACATTTAACCACAGCGAAAATGGTTCTAAAATATTTAAGCAAAACCAAGAATATGCAGCTAAAGTATCATAAAACTGGCTGTCCAATTGAATGTTATGTTGACGCAGACTGGGGTGGAGATGCTGCTGACCGCAAATCTTATACGGGCTACACTTTCCTTTTAGCAGGTGCAGCATTTTCATAGGAAAGTCGAAAACAACATCTGTTGCGCTATCCAGTACTGAAGCTGAGTATATGGCACTATCTTCGGCAGCCAAAGAGGCAACATACATTGGCAAACTGTTGAATGAGATAAAATTGTATAATAGCGATGCCATTTGAAATCCAAGACGACAACATGGGGCATTACACCTTGTGAAGAATCCAGTTTATCATGCCCGTAGCAAACATATCGATATTAAATATCACCACGTGAGAGACTTGTACCAGAAAAAGATCAATTTAAAATATTGTAATACAAAGGACATGATTGCCGATGTGTTGACTAAAAATCTACAAAGGCTTAGCCATGAACGATTTTCAAAACTTTTGGGTCTGATTATGTAATATATATTTTACTTTTATTTTTGAAATTATATTATTAGAATTAATATAAATATTGGCATTGAGGAGGAGTATTGGGGTTTTAAATGCATTTATATGCAACTATGTAAATCAATGCTAATATTTACTACTATGTTAGTTTTCTTTCTTTTGTCTTTTTGTACTTTGTTTGAAACTCACTCTTGAACAAACGGTTGAGTAATTAAGACGCCTTGTATATTTATTTTTGTACGGAAGTTAGGCAGGCCAAAAGGAAAAGAGCTGCGCTCCAACACATCTTACAAATAGCAAAGAATGTCAAGTGTATCAAAACAAATTAAACATTAAAAAGAAAAGAATGGGTTTAGCAATGTAACAATCAAAGAAAATACGTGCACTATACACAAACATACAGGGGTTGGTTAATAATTACAATCAAATTGAAATAATTGCTGCCACTGAAAACTTGGGACTTAATAATACTCTCTGAGACTCATCTAACCGAAATGGTCGAAGAGAGTGAATAATTTTACAACATTATGAACACATATCATATTCCAACTCAACAAGAACTGGAGGTGTTATTATATATTTAAAAAAATTTGGAAGGTGACAAAAATAGAAAAGTATGAAAACTCAAAATATTGGATTCTAGCTTGCGTAGCCGAATATGATAACACTCGTATGGTTATTGCAGCAGTATACAGATCACCCAACTGTAGTGAAGCTGAATTTTGCATGGTGTTCGATGAAAGTTTAGATGAAATCTGTGATAATAACTGTGATATTATAATAAGTGGAGATTTTAATATAGATTGGACGCAACATAATTTTTATAAAAAGAAAATTGAAAGCAGTTTAAATGATAATGGCCTTCATGGACAGAGAAGGCGCTTTTAATAATGTCGATCCCGCTGCCATAGTGCAAGCGCTAATGGAATTAGGGGTTGACAAATCGATATATCAGCTGATCAAAAACATGCTCTTCTGCAGAACAATCACATCAACTATGGGGGCGGTTAGCGTCACCAGGCAGGCCGTAGAGGCACGCCCCAAGGTGGAGTGCTATCATCCCTCCTATGGAATGTGGTCATCAATGCTCTGCTTTTCGAATTGGACTCCATGTGTGTTAAAACTGTCGCATACGCAGATGATGTGGCAGTAGCAACATCTGGTTTTCATTTAAACACGTTATCTCATCAGCTGGAATCCGCACTCAGGAAGGTCAGTAGTTGGTGCTCACTGAGCGGCCTGAGCGTAAACCCAGCCAAAACGGAACTTGTACTCTTTTCCAGAAGATACAAGATTCCCTCCTTCACTCCACCAAAACTAAATGGTGTGAACCTAACCTTCTCGGATAGCGCAAAATATTTAGGAGTTATCCTGGACAGAAAACTTTCCTGGAAAGACAATCTTCAGGCGAGAGCAGCGAAAGCGCTAACGGCTATCTATACATGCAAAAAAGCCATAGGCTCTACCTGGGGCATCAGTCCTAAGGGAGTTAGCTGGCTACAGAAGGCGGTCATACAACCGATACTTTGCTATGGCGTATCGGTCTGGTGGAAAGCACTGGACGATGCTACCAATATCGCTCTGATAGAGGATTCTCCGCACCATAGCAATCATGATAACTGGTGCCCTCAGATCTACGCCAACAAAGGCCCTCTTCGCTATGCTAGGCTGGCTTCCAGTAGACCTGCTGGCAAAAAAGTTGGCACTTCGCACAGCTATTAGACTAAACGTAATTGGCGCATGGTCCCATAGGCCACGGGGCCATGCTAGCATTTTAGGGACCCGCGTAAATATTCCTGGTCTCATTGACTACTGCACTCCGAGGCCCTTCTTCGAGAGGTAATTTCAATTCAACTTGTCGGAGGGCCTCCCCCTGCAACCCGGAGACCTTCTTATCTACACAGATGGCTCCAAAAGGGGAACGAGAGTTGGAGGAGGTGTATACATTGAAGAATATGGAGTCAGAATGTCCTTCAGAATCCCAAACGAATGTAGCGTTCTACAGGCAGAAATATCCGCAATTAAAAGAGCAGCAAACTGGTTAAAGTTCTATGGTATAACGAACAGACGTATCCATATCATAACAGATAGTCGACCTGCAATCAGGTCCCTAATAGGTGTGTATTCAACATCCAATCTAGTTCGAGAATGTCGCACGATCCTTAATGAGGTAGCGCGTTTCTCAATGATCACGCTTAACTGGGTGAAGGGTCATGGGACCACTCCGGGCAATATCATTGCGGACATTCTGACAAAGGGTGGTACCACGCTTGCGGATGTTGACATTGACAACTTCTGCGGTATTCCACTCTCTTCCTGCTGGAAAAACATTGACATAGCCCTTATGCAGGCGGCTCAGAATAGATGGCACACTGAGTCGACCTGCCTTATAGCGAGAACACTCTGGCCTTATATTGACACTGCTAGAACAAAGCAACTGCCTTTGCCCTGCACTGGAGAATAAACGCCTTCGTTTCCTAGGCAAGAGATGCTTTAATAGCCTTTCGGAGCTGTCGGGCTCAAGTCTCAAAAACATCAGCTCCTTCATTGGGAGCAGTGGTTGATTCTCTCGCTGACTACACGATCCTCCCTTCACGGAATCTACATCTCTCTTTTTCCCTTTTAATCTACATTTCTACATTTTCACTGATTTCCATACTATGCTCTCCTCTACACCATATCTCAATACTTTTACTTAATTTCTTTTATCATCATTTCTTTTTTCCCTCTTTCCTTCAGGTACACACAAAGGGATCATAATTAATTTGGACCCAAGTGGGCTGGTACTCTTTCCTAGTTTTTCACCGGCGACCCGTCAACCTAACCTAACCTTAAACAAGTAGTAAACGAGTACACGCGTATAACAAAAACCTCCAAGACTCTAATTGATTATGTTATAACAAATAACCATAAAGTATCAGAGGAAAATAATATATATATACATATATAATATATAAAATAATAAAATAGCAGACCATGAAACATTGTACATTAATATTGACATAAAAAGTGAACAAGACAGTCAAAATGAAACAAGTATCAAAACTCATGAGACTTTTAAATATAATAAAAACACAATTTACGGTCATTTAAATACAGTAATAAACTATGAACAATTAAGCGATGTAAATGAACATACACTAATGATTGATAAAAGTTTAGAAGAAACTATTAACAAATTTGTAAATAAAATAATGAGAAAACAACATAATAACGTTAATAAATGGTTTAATAATGAACTATGGTTATTAAAACAGATCAAAATTATAAAATACCAAAAAGCAAGGCTGGAGAATACTGACGAGGCGTGGTCAAGTTACAGAGCAATCCGAAATTTATATAAAATAAAGATAGAAAACGAAAAGAATAAATATATTAATAATAGAATAAATAATGCCAAAGATCAAAAGCAAATGTGGAAAGAAATAAAGGACTTAGTTCTAAAAAAGAAACCAACTGTAATAAAAAATGTGATATTTAGTGGTATAGAATATAACGATAATAAGAAAATAGCTAGTCATTTTAATAAATATTTTGTTAATAGCATTAAGTCCATAAGAGATTCGATCGAAAATGTGCAATATGTATAGAAATAATATACAAACAGTAAATCAAAAATTTAAATTCCGTGCAATATCAATTTTAAAACTTAAGACACTAGAGTAAAGACACTTAACAAAAAAGCGGATTAATGTAAAGTACCAGGAAGAATGATTGTTGATAATTGGAACATAGTTGGAGGAATATTATTACATATCATTAATAAATCATTAGAAAATGGAGTGTTTCCGGAAAGTTGGAAAGAGACAATGGTAACTCCGATTGAAAAAGTGGCCAATACAAAAAAATGTGAAGAATTTCGCCCGATCAACTCATTAAAGACGTGTGAAAAAATATTGAAGAAAGTAGTGAAAAAACAGTTGGAAGATTATATGGAAAAAAATGCATTATCAAAATATCAATCTAGATACAGAAAAAAAATTTCGTGTGAAACTGCGGTGAATTATGTAATAAATCAATGGCAAAAAAATAGAAAAAAATAATGGCAAAATTCTTGGATTTTAAAAGAGCTTTCTAAACAATAGACAGAAAAATAATGATTGAAAAACTTTATATGTACGGAGTGCAAGGTGTTGAACTTGAATGGTTTAAGTCCTACTTGGCTAATAGAAAACAAATTACCACTATAAATGGCATAAGATCAAAGTCAATTGAAAATGAGTTCGGTGTTCCACAAGGATCCATCCTAGGAGCATTATTATTTAGTATATATGTAAATGATATGCCCCAAATTCTAACAAAAAGTGAAATTATTCTATATGCGGACGACACTTTAATATACACGGAAGGAGAGACGGAAGAACAATGTCAAAACGACATGATGAACGATATAAATAATATCAACATTTGGTTGAAAATGAATAAATTAAAATTAAATGAAAGAAAAACAAAAATAATAGAAATAAATATGACTAGTGACACAGACTTTAAAATAAATGATAAAATAATAGAAAAAGTAAAATAAATTAAATACCTAGGTTTCATAATAGACAAAGAACTTAAATTTAAAGAACACTTAGAATACGCCTGTAAAAAAATTGGTAAAAAATAGGATTTTTAAAAAGAATCCGAAATAAAGTCTCTACAATAACAGCAATTAACATATACAACACGACGATAAAACCACATTTTGAGTTTGGGTCTACAATTATTTATACACGTTGTAAATCAACGCAACTTGAGCGACTGCAAAAATTGCAAAACAAGGCAATGCGAGCAATATTAAAATGTAACAAATACACGCCTATACAAGTCATGCTTAACACACTTAAATGGTTAAATATAAAACAAAGATTGGAATTAAATACCCTACTATTTATCCGAAAAATTAAACAAGGAAATGCGCCTGAGTACCTTTGCGAACAAATACGATATGTGGGAGATGTTCAACCTTACAGGTTGAGAAACGGGGAAGATTTTAGACTGCAACGAGTTACCACAACAGCAATGCAACTATCTCTTTTCTATAAAGGACTTAAAAATGAACGAAATGAGTATGTATTTAGAAAAGAATGTATAAATTTAGTAAAAAGGAATGTAATTTTGTGATTTTTTTTTATAAATATCGTAAAATTTATAATGTGCAATGTTAAAGTATTAAAAAAAATACTAATAAATAAATATATATAATAATAATAATTTTATTCTATTTATTTTATTTCTTATTTTTTATTCTTCTATTGTTTTCAGTTCATTTGATGAATTTTTGTTAGTTTATTGTAAACGAGCATCAAATACACATAAAATTAAATACGCATTTTAAAATAACTGCCGCAAATGTAAGTTTTAGAGATAATTGTTTCGTGTATAAACTGTGCCCTGCTAATACAAAACATTTTTTTTAATTTAAGATATAAGAAATATGGATAATCCGGTGGATTCTGATAATACAAAGAATGTGGAGATGGAGACGCAGTCAGAATCATCAGCGTCATCATCAAATCTAGAAAATGTGCCTTCGCAAAACGTATTGGCATTCGGTTTAGAGGCTGAATTAGACGATATTTCGCTTCCAGCTACGAGCGACATTTTGAAATATTATTTTTTCTTGGCCACTCGTTGCAAAAACGCAAATAAATTTTTTTCATACGACACATTCACTCCACACGTTTGCGACAAATTGATACAAATTTGGAACAAATTGAATATTGAGGTTATTGAAAAAAAATATATTATTAAGAACGTGTGCAGATTATTTAAAAAATACCGTGAAGCTTGTAAGAGACAAACAAAAAATGATGCTAAATTCAGATAATTTGTTGACAGCACAACGAAAATATTTTACATCGGAAAATGTAAATGCCAGCTCAAAACAGCTCGATGTAATTGTGGCAAAATTCCTGACCGACATTCAGGTGCATCATCTGATTCAATATTTCAACCAACCGCATCAGATGTGCATGAATTGGAAAACTATGAACCTCCTGGTTCGGAAATCCATACACCAACCGTGCGAAGAATGTATACTCCACGATATAGTACACCACTGTTTGCAATGATGTGCAATCGCTTTAGAGTATCCGATCGATTAGCATCTGTTTTGGCTTCAGCTTTATTCGCTGATATATCCATTATTATGGATAAAAGAAAAGTGAGCCGAGAGCGTGAAAAATCGAGACACGATATTTTACGAGCAAACCACAATAGTGAATCGTTAATCGCTTTTTCGTTTGATGGTCGCAAAAATTATTCATTAATTTGGGAAAAAATTAATGAAGTATATCACACTACATTGCGAAAAGAACCACACCTAGTAGTAATACGTGAACCACATTTGTCACTAATTGGCTATGTGAATTTAGAAGGCAAAGGCGAAACCTCCAAAGCGAAACAAGCCGAATTGATTGCATTTTTCAAATATAAAAATCTTTCACTTGAAAATTTAATTGCCGTCTGTAGTGACGGTGAGGAGGCAAACACTGGCACATCTGGATTTGTATTGCGTCTCATCGAACGCTATCTAGATAGACCAATACATTGGTTTATCTGTTTACTTCATTTCAACGAATTGCCGTTCCGATATCTGTACAACGCTGTCGAAAAATCGGCCACCACTGGACCGACAAAAAGCCGTTTCAAATGGTAGTTGCTCAATTAATCTTGCAAACATCAAACCTGGACCGGTAGGACATTCGAGATGGATAACAAATGCTAGTAGATTGCTCCGTGTGTATATTGCGACAGAAAACCAACCCATCACAAAATTTACAAATTTTGGCAATGTATATCATGAAAGTTTATGTTCTCATGTATTTCAACGTCAAATACTACAATTCGGCTGTATATGGTAGTGCTCTGCTTGGAAAATTCATCCAGTGGACGCAATATTTACCAGACAACTTACGTAACATTGTAAATCCAGTAATACAGAATAATTCCTACTTCGCACACAGTGAAAATGTTTTGTTGAGCATGTTATTCGATGATTGTAAAGAAATTCGTAAATTGGCACTCAAAAAAATATTGTATATTCGCGACAACGTATACGATTTAACTGAGCTTCGCGAATATGTAAAACCAAACATCAATTTTGATTGTACGGATTACGTTCACATGATCGATTTAGAGGACATTGTTATTTGAACCGCCATTTACCAGGAAAATTCCGTATGAGCATTTACAACAATACCTCGAATGTGTAGATGATGAAGATCCACCATTTCCAGACCTACTAATACCTTGTCATATTCAAGGTACGGAGCGTCATGTCCGGCAAATAGCTAGTGTTGCTAAGCGCTCAAAAACAAAAACCGTGAAAGTATAATGGCATCTGTATCTGAAGGCCGAAAGAAAGCGCCTCGTATGAAATCTCGAAAAGATTTGGAAGACAATCTTTGAATGAAAAATACACTGAATTGGAATTTTTGATGTGAAATCGTTTAAAACAATAATTGCTTTCTTCTTGATTCATACCTTGTCTCTACCAATATAATTACTTTGTACTTTAAATGAATTTCTCATAATTTTCAAAATAAATATTAAACAAAACAAAAAACATTATATTTTTGGACAAAAAAAAGTGGAAAAAATAAGAAATAGAAAATTTTTATGATTTTGCGCATGAACTAAAAATTTTAACTTATCAATATTTTCACGAAAAATTTGCACTTTCACAAGGCCAAAAGTGCCTGAAGGAGCGTTCCAATGCTTTTGCATGTACTAGAGAGTTTTTAACTATTGTCTTGGCTACAATTTTTGTCCTAGTATTGGATCGAAAATCTCAACGGTTTGGCTGTTATAGGCCAAAATATCCAAAAAAGAAAACGTGACAAAAAGTGGAGAATTTTCTACATTTTCGACTTTTTGACCAAGAAAACGAAGTTTTTTCTAAGTAATTATTCAGAAAAATTGTAGCCCGAGACAGTAGCTACAACTTTACTTTTGAAAATAAGTCAAAATTTCAAATAGTTTATGAAATATGAGCCCAAGAAAATTGGCAAATTTTCCGAAAAAATTAAGTCTGAGAAAAAACTGCAAGTCAAAATCTGGAAGCTCGATTTTCACCGTAGACGTATGGTCTAGTGGACTTTTTTGCTCAGTACAATCCCAAGAATCAGAAACGCGAAGCGCCCATTAAGATGTTCAAATCGCCCCACTCTAATGTATATTGTGCACATCTGCAAGCAAATATATTTTAAATGACATAAATTTTGTAAAAATTGGTTGTACAATGTAAGCAAAAGCTGCATTACATAAATGGCCTATTTAATATACATATATGTAGTTATCTTAATTTCTTTTCTAAAAATTAGTTTTACTTTTTGTCAAAAAAAATTCAATTTAGTTAGCGTTCTTTTTAAACAAAAGCGTAAGGAATGAACAGTCATTTTTAATATACATTCATTCACATATGAATATGTATGTGGGTCAATTAAAAAAAACGCAATTTTTGTGTCCCCGCACTTTACACTACTATTTTAGGTAAAAAAAGACAAAAAACAAAAATGTGAGAGTGATCAGCGTGGAATATGTAACAAAAAAACGTAATTCTCAAATTTGTGTGTTTGTTTTTATGTTTATTCAGAATGGTGTTTTGTTTATCCCTCTGACTCCTTCCATACAAAAGCATGTGTCTCCCGATAGAATTTTTAGTAAACAAAATAAAATAATATCAAAAAAAAGTAAATATGCAACATTTAATAACAGTTTTCGAATTATTGCGTTTATTTCTTGTGTTTTAATTTGTTATAGTCGTCAAAACTTAATTAGTGCGAATTTGGCGTTGCAAAGAAAGGTTGTCCCCACAATTTGCATTGAGCGTCACTTTTTCATAATTCAAGTAATATTACTACTTTTCACTTTGCATTTAAATAAAGTAAATAACGTAAGGAAATTACAAACTTTAATTATTACAAAAGTGAAAAAGCGAAAAAAAATCTATTAAAAAAAGTGTGCATTTGCGTAGTTTTTGTGAACACCATGGTAGGTAAGGGCGCGATAAAATTTCATGAGTGTCACGTTAATTTTTTTTAAAGTGAATATATTAAATGTAAAAAAATTGAAGTTGACAATCATGGTTTCAACTCATTTTTTTATAATTTTGAATTTGAGAAATAAATTGCCTACGAAAAAAAACCAAAATAGGCAAACATTCCATGAGCATCACTTTTGATATATATTGCTTCAAAGCTTAAAATGCTTAATTTTGATTTTATTTTTATAATTTTCAAGAGTAAAACAACAAAATTAACGGCGGCTGAAAGAGCACAGAGATATCGAAAGAAAATAAAGCTCGATAAAGCGCGTAATGACGAAAGAAGAAAGAAAGAATCGTGGTATATTTGAGTTTAATTTTTATTGTTACTGACTGATTCTGTTTTTGAATAGCAACGACAAACGGATGAAAAGAGGTGACATGAAAATGAATGAGAATGAAAAAAACAAAGCCGCTTGGCATTTCATGAAGTTTATACAGATTCAGAATAAGAATTCGAATTAAATTTTGAAATTAAATTAAGTTAAGTTATTGTTTTGCGTCAAATATTTACATAAGTATGTGTATAAGTTTCTTCAAGAATTACTTCCTTTTTTCGATTTTTGTTAAAGACATCAAAGAATATGTACATGTTTAGTTTTTTATGAAAATTTTAGTTTTTTGAAGAATTTTAGTTTTTTTTATTTACTTTTTGTAAAACATTAAACTTTTTTTCGTTAAACTTTAAAATTGGCATTATTTCTTGTTTACGTGCAACAAAATCTCTTGATCGTCACAAAATATCTTGAGCGTCACACTTATTTTTTTCCTTAAAACGCTTATAATTGCAGTTTTTTTTTAATACATTGTTATAAGCCTATTACTTTGCAAGTAACCTCTAAGTTTAAGTATTTTTTTAACAAAAATTTGCATATTTTCATCTTAAAATTTTAAAATAACTAGTCACTTTAAAAAAATGAAAAATCAAGGTGAATCGTGATTTTGTGTTTATAATCGAAAAGGTGATTTTCGCAAAAGTCAATCTTGAGAAGCAAAAGAACATCGTAGTAAGCTTGAATTTCAAATATTTTTGCATTTTTAGCGATTTTTTATACATATTTGCTGTGTGACGCTCAAGATAGAAATTATAGAAAACCTAAAAAAAATCAAAAAATATTGATTTTTGAGAGTCTAAAAGTACCACCGGATTCTTCATCACGTTCTACATAAATTGGCCACTCATACAGGCAAATTGAAAAAACTTTAAAAATAAGCAAAAAAAAAAACTCGTGTACGTTTTTTTTTTAATTGACCCATGTATATATTAACTTTTTAAAATAAATATTAAGGTTTTCATAATAGCATCTTAAAATAGATCTTAATTTTTTAATCGAATTTGAATTAGTGCTGGCAAATTCTACTACTTTTCATTACTCAATAATATTCAATACTTATCATTTGGGTACTCAATACTACTCGATACTTTTAACGGATTTTTTGAATTTGTAACGCATAGCTGCAAATTGAAGTAGTTTCTTCAAAAATTAAAACTAGATCTTCAACTAATTTTGGTTTTGTATGTCTTCTATTATTAAATAAAAAATATAGGGTCCGCCAGATAACTTTTTTTTTGAAAACAGGACGCAAAATACCGTGTAGCTTCGGCTGTGTGGCACGTAGCGCCGTCCTGTTGAAACCAAATGTTGCCAATATCCTCCTCTTCAATTTTTGTGAACAAAAATTCGTTCAACATGGTCCGATAATTGTAACGGCCATAACGGCCACTCCTTGCTCATTTTCGAAGAAAAATGGCCCAATTATGCCTCTGGACCAAAATCCGCACCAAACAGTGACTCGTTTTGGGTGCGTCGGCTTTTCAATGTATGCGTGCGGGTTTTTTGTGTGAACCAAATGCGACAATTTTGCTTGTTTACATACCCGCCAAGATCAAAATGAGCTTCATCTGAAAAGATGATTTTTTTTGTCAAAATCGGCATCTCTGTAAGTCGATTGCAGGCAACATTTCCCAGCGTTGTTCAATCGTATACACAACCATATTCGTTCACAGGAAGGATAAAACTAATTATCTGTCAAATCAGACATGAGCACTAGTTGAAAAAAAAACGGTATATGGCGGACCCTATATATGTAAAGCTAACTTTTAATTTAACGTCAACTTAAGAAATAATTTAATTGTTCTAAAAAAAATTATTTAGTTTTGATTAGATTAAAGAATCTTACACCTAGTTGTCTTTTTATACAGTGATGTATTTTTATCCACTATTTTAGCCACTCAACTTGCTTAAAAATACAACTCTGAAAGTATCGAGTAACTACTTTTGAGTATTGAGTAACCAAAAAAGGAAATACTCGATACTCAGTACCCACTACTCAATACTTTGCCAGCACTAATTTGAATCGAAAAACTGGCCAAAATTATTAAACATGTTTTTGAATTAAAAGTTCAAGTTTTTAATAGAGAAAATGCAATGGCAGATTTTTGGTGGGTTCCTGTTGTTTTGACACCTCTCCATCTTGTATTTCGAATAAGAAGATGTTTATTTACATTTCTTTATATTATTAAATAATATTAATGTTTATAAAATTTATTTTATATTGTTTAACAATTAGCAAATGAAAAATGTGAAACTAATCAAAATCGTTGATATCTACACATATGTACATTTGTATGTACTTCATCATAAACGACACATCCGTGTCAGGATGAAGTACATAATCTGATCAAAAAGGCTTTCTGTTCCTTCGTGTTTTTTGGTCACTTCAACTCAAAAATAACCGATTCAGGACATCTTCATTTGTACCGGTTCTGCTAAATTTCTTCGAATACGATATAATCTGAAATTATTTTTTCTGGTCTCGGCAGCTTCTTCTGGCAATTGTCTAGTAGGCAAGATTACTCTCTTTATTACAGTACCGCTATGAATAAGAATTTCGTGCATCGTGTTGGATTCGTGGGTTTCCAATTGAAGAGTTGTACATATATTTCGCCAGTTTTATTTGCATATTCCATATTATTGCAGTGTTCGCTAGTTATTGTATACTATATTATATTCAGGGGTTTGAGTAATTCTTCATTTATGCCAGCGATTTTCGTGACAGTTTCAGGTGTATTGCCATCACTAGTGTTCAAATATCCTGGTTTTGGAACATCTACAAGTAGCCCTATCTCGTCCTTAAGCCTCTTTTTATATTTATCTTCTTTTCTTTAACGACCTTATATTTTTGGCTCACGTTCATGCACGCTGACGTAAGTGGAAAAAAGTTACTTACAATCACGAAATACTCAAGGAAAAAATATTTTTAAATAATTTTAAAAATTAATAAATTGTTCCAAAACTTTATAAATAAATTTAATTTATCAAACAAAAGTCTTAATTTAAAAAGATATGGACAAAGTCGGATTTGAACTTGAGCCAAACAATTCCTTTCAATTACTAATTACGTAAAAGAATTATTAAAAACGACGGCACCCATCAAATTCCATTGAATTAGTTAAGATTTTATTTTCCGTTTTGCCTTATTAAATACTTTTATTGTCACCCAAAGGGCGTCTAATTGTATAAAGGTTGTAAAGAAAATAAAATAGATTCATATCGAATAACATAATTTTTTGTTGGGATTTTTTAATAAGTTTCAAAGCCTGTTTTAAAGCCTAGTGAGCTTATACTATTGTAATTTTTATAATTCTCATTGAGTTTTTAAAAGTTTTTGTGTAAGAGGTTTGAAAAATTTCAAAGATATGGTTTAAGGTCTACTGATGATGTGGCATTATCATCAATGAAATGCATGTATATAGAATAGCTAAAAAACCCTCAACAAACAAAAGTTTTTGAATATTCATTACTTTTATTAAATTTTAGACTTGATTTTGCAAAAGCACACGCAAATTGGACCGTGGCAATATGTTCGGCAAAATTGTTACCGAATTTTTTTATGAAACTACATACATATTTATTATCATGCAAGGCAAATTCATAACAATTAGACACGTCGCAATTCGCTTTGAAAAATATACACTTTCGATAAAAAATGTACTTAAAAATACGTCAGCAAAAACAATCACCTGATCGATCTGTCGAGGCCACCTATTTTTTTCAGCAGTATTTTAAATACTTTAATTTACAATGACATTTAAGTTTACATATGTATGCATTTGTGTAACAACAAGTATTGTGAAAACAGTTCTAACATGTTACATACAACATACTATAAGTATAAATGAGTAAATGAGTGCTACTGTTATTGTAATACTCACTAACTCACTCTACTCAACAAACCAAAAGAAATTACTTGTTCTCTTGCGTCCAAGACAACATTCCACTGTTTGTATTTGAGAAAATACTATTTGTACAATTATAAGTGTTACAATAAGTAAAGTTATAAAGTTGATATGGGAAAGTGCATAAATTTTAAAACCATTTGTCAAACCGAAAATGGCTTTGTATTATAAAACCTTTATTTATTATTTTTTATCAATTAACTGTTTTTATTATTAATAATAATAACCTTTAACTTAAGACAAGTTGTAATATTGGCCCTTAATCTAATAAATACAAACAATAGCATACATACATATGTATGAAATAATTTATTTTTGAAATATTTATTAATATGTATAGTAATTTTGATTTAGCTGCACAATCAACTTTGCACAATTTTTTGTGCAGATAAGTAAAAAATGCTGTTATCTTAAATGTATGTTTGTATGCACATACATACAAACAAAATATATGAATTTTAATGACTTGCATTTTGTGTGACTTGTATGCGATATTTTTTAATTATAAATGACATAAGCCCTGGGTTTTTCTGCGACTTTTTGTGAGATTTTTTTTTATTAGCGACTTTTTTAATTTGGATGCGTCTTTTTATCCTTTATTTTTGCTTCTCACAAAAAACATTTAATTTGCAGTAAATTTATTTATAAAAAAGTTCTCAAATATGAAAGCAAATTTCAGATTATTGTTCATTAGGGAACACTTTTATCGCTTTTTTCCAACCAGTTTTAGCAAAAAAAAAAACTTCTTAAAGTAAGAAAATGTGGGTTTTGAAGTGCTTATTTTACAAAATTTGTCGTAAAACATGAACATTCTATAACATAAGATTTCTTGTTAAATCGAATAGAAAGTCTGAAAACGAAAATCAACGTTAACTACGCTGCAGGTCCTTCCAAGAAGCGTAATGTTTCGCAATACTGTTCGAGAAACTGGGAACTGTAATATAAATAGCTTAAGCAAGACATGGAGTCAAAGTGTCCTTTTGCATTGTTTGTAAACAGCTTTTAGTGAACAAAAACAATAATCTGTCTCTTGGCTTAACTAAACTTAACTAAACTTGTTTAGTATACATGAAAACATTTTTGTTTTAATTATATGAAGGATGTATTTTTAAATGTAAAAATTTTTATTGTTATAATGTCATAGTATTTGATAAATACGTTAGTATGTAAGGAATTTTATTTAATGTTTTTAGTTTCTTAATATTTAAACTGAATTTTATAAAGATTTTTGGAAAAAATAAAAATAAACCTTAAACTTTTTAAGAATATGGTTTAAGGTCTACTGATGATGGCATTAGCACCAATAAAATGCATGTACAGTGGCATATACATATGTATAGTATATAATGGTATATAGACTAGCTAAAAACCCCTCAAAAAAAAAGTTTTTGAAAGTCATTTTATAATGTTAGTCATGCTATTTTAATCCGTAAACTTTCCACCTATTTTGATTTTTCTTTATCTGCATACAGATTATTTTTTTCTTATTTGTCTGATCGTACTTAATATGTTCACAATAGTAATCTAAATTAGGGGTGTTTACCAGTGGTATTCCACAGGTTCTGTTTTGTTATTGCTACTGTTTATGCTCTATAATATAGTCTATATGAATGACTTCTTTGCATTACTGGACGGTTTCGAATGGAAGTATTTTGTTTTTGCAGACGATATACAATTCTTATTTAAAAGTCATCGTCAGCTCTTGGATGTTTACGAATATGATATTAATACTTTATTGTATAATGTGTCACTTTGGATGAGAAAGTGTAATTTTCGTATAAACTTTTCAGCGACCAAGGCATTTATTTTTAACTCGCCAAGTCAAGTTATTGATTTTGTAGTATGAAATGTGTTGGTGTTTTATTAGACGATAATCTTAAATTTGAGCACCATACATATTAGTGGATTAATTTCAAAAATTAATTTTACCCTAAGAAGACTATATGCATTGAATTCATATTTACCGAATCGCGGGCACCATTTAGCCGATATAATTATCCAAGCATAACGAAAAAAACCATGTAAAGACAAAAAACTTTTTATGAAAACCAAAATTACTTTCCTTTTCTTTGAACAAAGTTATAGGCAATCAAAATTGAAACGGGACTTTTGCCCCACCCTGTATTATATAGATATTTATTCTGATTGTAGTGCTAAAGATTTGTATACAATTTAAAAATTCGTGATCATGTTTCAATATACATAAGTGAATGATTTTTTGGGGTGTAGTTTTAAAACTTCGCTTATATTAAATAATTTCTATTCTTTTATAAAGTTATGATCGCAGACTGCCCAGAGCATGTTCGGGAACATTTCCTATTTTTGCACACTGATAGAAGCCAACAGATCTTATTCCCTGTTAGAAATTGTGTTATATATGAAAGATCCTTTCATGTACGAGTTGCTAGATGTTGGAACTCACGTTCTTTAATTCATTCAAGATCAAGCTTGTTGAATATTTTTTGTAGCAGTTGAACTGATCTAATACAATATCAAAGGGGTGAATGTATGGGCAAAATAAAAATATTATATTTTTTATTTATAAATGAATCTTTTATTTCGCTGTCAGTATGTGTGTTTAAAAGTCCTTGTTTTTTTTCTTTTTTGTCTTTAAATTTACATCACATCTATTGCTTTTATAATACAGTCTTCCTTCTAAAAATTTTTGCTTCGGCCAATCTGAACTCTTATTACTTTTTCGTAGCATTTACAAAAAAATTCAAGTTTAAAGATTAAGCCGTACGATACAATTGTGCAATAAGTTTTGCTGTTTTAAACCATCCATGAGTAATATCGATGTTGACCCATATTAATTTAGAGGTGGAACTATGTTTCAATGTTACCTCAATTATTGCAAGTATGTACTTAAATTAATGCATTTATAAACGCATTATTAATAGTATATATAGCAAAAACATATATAATTATAGCAAAAAATACATTTTCTTAAAACTTCTATATAACAAGCAAATTTATACATTCGGGTTAATATCGGACTGCAGAAAACATTAAAAAGGTAGATGAGAAACAAAATATGTATTTAATACTAAAATAATACCAATTTATTACATTGTGTAATGACTTTTCTATTAAGGGTTGCATTTAGGAACAAGTTACTGCTGTTACTGTTTGAAAAAATAGTTACAATAATATAATACATATATTTTTACAATTACCTTTTAGAAGAATCATTTTTGCTTAGATCAAGACGTTCAGTATTTATAGAAAATGCAACACGAAATGCTTTGCCATCTTCCAAAAGGACGCCAATGTGATTTGGTCCAATAACAACTTCTTTAACTGGGATTTTAAGTTGTTCGAATATACGATGTGTCCCAAATCCAAACTTATTTACTTTGTCAGAAACTTCACGTAGTCTGAAAAAGAGTAAAAATTAGTTTAATAAATCTATGACAATACGACAAAATATAATTGAAATACTAAACAGTGTAAAATTGTATATGGAGACAAAACAACAAGGCAGATAAAATTGTTTCTGATTTAAATTGTTAAAAGTAAAACAGCCCATCTGATATACACCTTTAAACTTTTCGGCAGATCTCAGTTGAAAAGATAGTGAAATCAGATGAAAGCTTAGGTAATTTTAAAGACAGCTTTACTTTCTTTATTATTATTATTTTTTTATGTTCGAAGCTGGGAACGAACGGAAGCTCTAATATAAGCTCTTGCTTATTGTGTTAGTAGGTGTTTCTTCTGTTTCTCTATAGCCCCTTGTTTATTTTATACAGCTGTTAGGGATACCAGCTTAAGAGTTAGGCGTTCGAAAGAACTGCCAAAAGATTCTTGAAACTTCAAAATAAGACAAGGCTGATGTAGCCAGTTTATGTTTTAAATTAAAGTCTGTTTTTATTAAATTTTGCTAGTTTTGAAAATTAATCTTAACCTTTCTAACTTATTATAACATACAATTATTTCTTCTTTCTCTTTCAATACTATGAAGTTTCATATTCACATTTCCAATCATTGTACTTTGTATTTAGAAACGCACTCAAATAGAAATGTGTCACTCAAATAGTTATTAATAAGCAATTCAACATTGCACCATGCACACAACAAAAAGAAATGTTATTGATACTTTATTAATTGTTTTGTTGTATGCATAGTACAAGCATTATGAGTATATGAGAAACACTACACATTGATACTTTTTTAATAATATAATATTCGTTATTCTTATATACTTTTTCGACCTTTTGTTTTTTAAATGAATCTAATTTATCTCGAGCTATATGTAAATTTTTTATAAAAAACGTTTACAAAATTTTATTAGTTAACCGATATTCCGCCACTTCTTTGTGTGGCTTCTTCAGGGAAATACAAAATTGTGTAAATAAATTTTTTTTACAATAATCAAAAAAAAAAATAATACAAAAAATTTTAAAAATTAAAATATCCAAAAATGATACAAAATTTTAGTATACGTTTTTTATAAAGAATTGACCTATAGCCCGAGATAAATTAAATTCATTTAATATAAAATTCGTTAATAAAATTAGTAAAAAAATATTGGAAGTGTGTTTGCCTCTAAAAGGGTTGACAGATTTAGGTGGGTTGATCTATCAATCAATTACTGAGACACCCACTAGCACCTAGCGTTTGCTGTAGGCTTTGATTTTTGGCAGTCGACTGGTATTTATCGACTTCAATTCTCATCACGAAGTCCTTAGTAGTCGTCGCTAGTCTAAGATCTCACATTACCATCACACACAGATAGGAAAGAAAATTCTTTTGAGCTTTTTATTTTTTTTTATTATATAAAATATTTTATAAAGAAACGGCGATACCGGTATTAAAGGAAATGGTATTTGAATACCCAGAGAGAAATCTCTGAGATGAGTAAATTTGTAATCAGACAGAAAAACAAATACAATCTTAAATTTTAAAGATTTAGGATTTTAAGCCAAAGAATTCAAAAAGATTACGTATTAAAGCAATTAAATCGACTTATTAAATTCCACCTTAATAGAGATAAAAATGAATGCTGGTCAAAATTTATTTGAAAATTGCCTACAGGATCTAAAAAATTTTGGAAACTTACAAAAGCTCTAAAGGTGGTAAAAATCCTAAACTAAACCAGTTACAGGCCGATCAGCATTTGAACTTAATAAGATTTTTGAGAAAATTATTCATGAGAATTTAAAATTTTTGTGATGACAATTGTCAGAATTATTCAATTGTTCACCTATGAATTAATGATTTCTATAACACGTATTTTCCTTTTAGAAGCTTTTAACTGGCTTACCACCAACAGAACATTAGAAAAATACAAGTCATATGAAGTTGCAAGATTATTAGCATATAATGCATGGTACTCTGTTCATCATTTCGTGCGAACTGCTGTCAAAAGTCCATATAAAAAAAATCATGCCAAATAACTGCATAATAATATGGCCGAAGTTGTACTCTGTTCATCTTATGAAAACATACGAAATGTTTCTGGCATCATTTTCTTTCAACTATAAAATGTTTCTGGCAACATAATTTCCAACTGCATTAAATTTGATGCGCACAAATAACTAAAATAATGGAAAATAGTGTAAAAATAACATAAAATGAAGGTATGGGGTTTTTGCAGAATGTGTGTCCTCAAAGAGCTCCTCCGCAGCAGCTGCAATTTACATTAATTGATACGTTGCAGCACAAGCTCTTAAAATTATTTTGTTCTCCATTTGTTTTCACACATGGTTTTTGTTTACATAAGAAAAACAATGTTGCTTACTTCAAGGCAATAAAAACGATAAAATTCTTCTAAATCGTAGTGTTGTCACCACTGGCTAATTGTCAAAACATTTTCCTTACAGTACAATCCTATTTTCTCTGCAGGAGAATTAGGAATGCTTAAGTTTAGGTTTGGGATTAATTAGGAAAAAAATAAATTAATATATTTTTGGAATTGGGACGAAGTTGAAGGTTCTGTCTTTTGAAACGCTACTCTCTACAAATGAAAATTGCGTTGTAGAATCGGGGGTAGATGAAATTTCTGTTATAAAATGTGATAATATTGATATTGCAGTGATAATGCGATGTTGTTAATTAACGAAATGTAAACATTTTTAATTTCATGCAAATCGGCACGTTGTTAGCAGGCGGATATAAAAAAATTCTGTTTTATGCCATAAACTTATGTTTGCTAACCAAATTTTGTCAATATTGCTATTAATTTTTTCCTTTAATGAAGCTATGGCACTTATATCTGTATTCTTAGGAACACATAGTTTTTTGACTTTTTGAATAGATGGTATAACATAATATAAAGAGGGAGAGCTGCATAGTTGCAGTTCTTTAAATATGGTATCAAAATCATCGCATAAATCCACTAGTTCTTTAAGAGTTGAAATACTTATTAACAATAATCGCTGATTTTCTTCCTTCTCTTTTAATTATTCATTTATATGGTACCAGTTATCTATTATCGATTTAAACATGGTGAAATTTGAATTCCAGCGGGTGGGGCATTCATTTTTTAATGATGCTGGGAGCTGGTGCTGTAGGCTTTTTTGAAATATTTTATTTTTTCTTGCATGCCTCAACCAATTCTTTTAACTCCTATGTTTCTTTAAAAGAGTGCTCTAAGACATTTGCAAATAAATGGCTGCTGCAATTAAGTCTTACATTATTTTCTAATGCTTTAATAACGTTCGATCCTCTATCCGTTATAAATTTTATGTCATCTATATTGTTAATGCCGAATTCCTCAAACAAACTGTGCAATTTGATTCTAATATTGAAACCTGTTGATCTTTCGAAATCCATCGATTTCAGTCCCAAAATAATGTCATAAAATTTTAAATTTTTTTGATAGTGTAAAGTTACTCCCAAAAAATTTCTGTGTACAAAATTATCTATCCAAAGATCAATTGTTGCAGATGCGCCTCCGCTTTGAAGAGTTTCAGATATCTCGTCCTTAATTTCTAATTTTTTTTCATCAGCGAGCTTCTGCGTAGTACGAGAGTGTTATTGCGTTAGGAAGCAAAGCTTCAACATCAACTTGTTCTCCGTACTTAGCGCCAATATTAATTAGAAACTTTGCCAGTTTCATGAAACCAGAACCACTGATAGCAGAAAAAGGCTGACAGTCCTCACTTACCCATGCTACATGCAACACTTTTTAAAACAGCCGGCTCTTTCAGCAATTGGCAACATTTATGACGGCCCAAATTTGATGTTTGTTTCGGCGAATACTTTAAAACATTGGAGCATTTTCTGCAGTATAAGTAGCCCTAAAGTACTTGTTCGTTTTCCATAATTATTTCACTTAATATGGACCATATTATACTAATTTCCTTACGGCGCGGCGACAAGGTGTAAACGTTGTTGGAAATTTAACTTATGACAAAATTTTTACCGTCTGCCATATTTGCATGTGTATTTCGGCGTATGCAATTCAACTAAATTTGAACCATTAAGCAGGGTACTCTGTTCATCATTTCGTGCGAACTCCTGTCAAAAGTCCATATAAAAAAAATTCATGCGAAATAATTGCAAAATAATATGGCCGAAGTTGTACTCTGTTCATCTTGTGAAAACATACGAAATGTTTCTGGCAGCATTATTTTTTCAACCACAACATGTTTCTGGCAACATATTTTGCAACTGCGAAATTACAAACAACAGATGATCAGATATTTCTGGGCGTTGTAGTTTTAATATTAAGTTTGCTGCCCAGAAATAATTAAAATAATGGAAAATAATGTAAATATAATATAAAATGAAGGTGAATGCTTTTTGCAGAATGTGTGTATTCAATGAGCTCCTCCGCAGCAGCTGCGAGATGTATTAATTGATACATTGCAGTACAAACTCCTAAAATTACTTTGTTTTCCATTTGTTTTAATTTTTTTTAATGTTTTTATAAAAAACAATGTTGTTCATTTCAAGGCAATAAAACCGATAAATTTGTTATAAATCGTGGTATTGTCACCACTGATCAGTTGCCAAAATTTTCAAACGAAATAATAAATGTTGCTCAACATTTTTCGCAAATTCAAACAAAAGTCAAGCAAAAAAAGCAAATGTTTATCAATGTTGAATTGGTTATGTTGTTTGCATTGTTGGTATATCATATTGATCAAGCCACACAGACGGTCGGTTCAAACATGTTGTATGAATTAATGAGAATAAGAACGTTTGGACACAATGAATTTACTGCAAGCTTTTCTCTTGCCTGTGTGAACTTGTTCATAAAATGCTTTTGTTAATAATCGAGATTGCCTCGATATCTTTTTTCAAAGATTTAAAAAACTTTTGTTTGTTGTTTGTTGTCGAATATAATAATTTGTTTGTTGGGATTTTTGAATAAGTTTCAAAGCATACTGTGTTTATACTATTGTAATTTTTATAACTCTCATTGAGTTTTTAAAGGTTTTTGTATAAGTAAGGAGGTTTGAAACATTTAAAAATTAGGTTTAAGGTCTACTGATGCTTTGGCTTAAGCACCAATGAAATGCATGTATATGGACTAGCTAAAAACCCTCAACAAACAAAAGTTTTTTTTATTCTTTAAAATTAACAAAAATTTTTGTGCTGAATAAAATCAAGAAAAATCGTGATTTTGAAGTTCCGCAAGGAACATTCCACTACATATCAGTTAAAAAGAGTTGTTAACTACATCGAAAATAATATGTTTAATCGTAGGAGCACTGGTGTTTTATTTCTCGATATTGAAAAAGCCTTTGTTTCTATTTGGCATGATGGCCTAGAGTTTAAACTAAATTCCGTTGGTTTTCCGATTTATCTTCAAAAGATTATTAAAAGTTTTTTAGAAAGCCGTACGTTTACTGTTTCCGTCGACAAAAATTTTTCCAGCGAGAGGCAAATACATGCTGGGGCCAGTGTTATCTCCTAGTCTTTACTCTATATACATATGTATGTACATCAGATATTGCAAAACATAAAGATCATGAAGCAGCTTTCTACGCTGACGATAACGCGTTCATCTGTTGTGGTAATGTCTCAAATGCGATAATTAAAAGAATGCAAGACTGTCTGCCATCAGCACAGAAATATATTTATAAATTGAAAATTAATGTTAATGATCTTAAAACGCAGGCTATTATATTTCCATATAATAAGTCACCTAAACGTCTATAAACTTTACATTTAAGTTCTCAAGGAGAAACTATTCATTCAAAAGAATATATTAAATATCTTGGAGTAGTTAATCCTATACAAAAAACTTACGTTCAAACAACATGTAAATTACATAATTAAGTATAAATCAATTAAGTGCGGTCGTGCTCTGTATCCGTTACTCTGCAGATCAAACCTAAACTTAAAAAATAAAATACTAAAGGGTGTTTTTTTAAGCTAGATAGAACTTTAAATTGTAAAAAGTAACACAAAAAATTAAATTTTGATGAAACATTTTTTTTTATTTGACATTGTAGATAATAGACTTATTGGCCTATATGACTCAGCCTTGGTTATATCTTTGCCCGGCTTTGGAATCATTTTAACCTTGGCAAGTTTCCAGTTGTGTGGATAATACTCCAGTCGTAAAATAGCATTAAATATGAATAACAGGATTCTCATTGCAATACGAGGCAAGTTCATCAGCATCTGATTACTAATTCCATCAATACCCGGAGCTTTCTTCGGGTTGAGTTCGGGAATTAATTTTTGTAAATCACGCGTCTTAAACTTTATGTGTTGAGGGGGTAGAGCGACTATATTCGGCAAATCAGCAACACCAGTACATATATTTGGCGTAAAAACGGATTTTAAGTGCTCAGCAAATATTTTACCTTTTTCAGTATCGCTTCTTGCCCAACCTCCGGTAGATGTGCGTAGAGGTGGCTTATACTCAACGGGTGTTTTAAGCTTTCTGGCAGCGCGCCACAGAGTAATTAGACGCCGGTGCGAAATCTAGACCCTCCAGATAATTTTTAAGAGATGCAATTTTTTCAGATGTAAGCAACTCTTGGAGTCGTTTAGTGCACTCTTTAAATCTGATTTTATTTTGTGGTGATCTGTGCTGTTGCCATTCCCTTCTAGCCCTTTTTTTTCACGTACGAGACGTTCAATGTCTGTAGAATAAATTTTATTAAACCCAATCTGCGGATGGGAGATAGTGGCATGTTCAGCAGCCTGTTTAATATTCTCGCTGAGATTGGCAATGTTCAATTCAATATCATCGGGTGTTCTAAGCGTAATGTTTTCCGTACAATGACTGCTGAGATATTTTTTGAACCCCAGCCAATTAACACGATTGATCATCTTCACATATGGGTCAGGTAAGTTACTTCTTAATGGGCTACAAATTGTAATGATCGTCGGGGAGTGATCGGACGAGAGATCAAGAGAAGCTTGAACTTGAATTAAATCCCTAGAGATATTTTTTATGACGCCAAAATCTATAACATCCGGAATTTTTTGTATGTCAGTAGGCCAATAAGTGGGCTCCCCACTCGAAATGACATCCAAGCCCATTTTTGAAATAGTGTTGAACAATGCTCGACCTCTGGGTGTAACAAGGCGCGAACCCCAGAACGTATGTTTCGCATTGTAGTCTCCAGCTGCTACAAAACAAGGTCCAAGAGATTTGTAGAAATCCTCATATTGATTCTCAGTGATTGAAAATCTGGGAGGGGAGTAAATTGACGATATAACGAAATTTGAACAAAAACTTGCAATGCCAATATTTGTTGCTTGTAGGTATTCTTTACAAATGTTATCAAGAACATAGTGCTTGAGTCTTGACTTTATTAGAATTGCTGATCCACCGCAAGCCCTTCCTCTAGGGTCCTTTGTATCATATATAGTGTAGCCATAAATTTTAAAAAGACTTCTCGAAGTCAAATGAGTCTCAGATACTAACATTATATCAATATTTTTCTCCGTGAGGAAGTGCTCAAGTTCATTTTTATATTGGCGAATGCCGTTTGCGTTCCAGAAACATATTGTTAACGTGTTCATGGCTTATTAAGTATTGCTTGAAGCAGAGTATTCTGCATTCGCAACATTTCTTGCATCATGCTAGTCATATTTGTTGTAAAATTGTTTATAGTTTCCACAAGATTTTCAATAGTGGTTTCAAGGCGATTAAAATTAAAGTTTGAGTTTGTATTTGTTGAATTATTTTGCGGTGAAACATTTTGTGTCGGAATAGAACTAGCCTTAGCAGCATCTGCATACGATACACGGGATCAAAATTTATATGTGATGATTTATTTGTTGATGTCAGTTAAAATATGCTTCTAGCAACAGCGGATGGAGAAGGTGCAGATGTGAAAGTTCCGTAACTTCTAAACACAGACTTATAAGTGTGTATAAACACTTATTGTCCATCTTTTACACGCAAACTAAAAGCTATAGTTCAACAAACGCATAGTTGTATATATTGTGTATATTCAGTATTGCCCGAAAGAAAAACAATTTCTTATATGAAATCTTTTTTCATATCATTTACATATTTGTTCTTTGGTGTTTCGGAAAAATTTTAAATTTTGATATATTCCGTTTCTATATTTCAGTCTAAATATTTCTATTATACAATATTTTTTCATATCATTCATCATCTGTGGTGTTTCAAAAAAGTTTCTTATATCAGGTTTTTTCTTATATACGATTTTCTTCTCTAGAAAATTATTTGTATGGAAAGTATAGAAAAAGACATGGTGTTTTTGGTCCACTTGCTTATAAGCGGTTTTTTCTTACATGCGATGTGCTTATATCCTGTATCCAATATACTAATAAATATGTATACAGCAAACGATGGTCCTAAATCAGCAATCGGCAAAATCAGGGAGCCGCTTTTTCGGTTTTCCCTTTTATTATTTACGTGTACTCATATATTGTAGAGAAATGAAAAATATAGATCAGTCTAGCTTGAGCATTCGAAAAGGCAGGTTGTATATCGCATGTTTTTTAAACCAGTGTTGCCAGGTTAAATAATACTTCCTCATAAGATTTTTATGCAAAAGCTACAAAATATGTTCCATGAGCAATATAAAAAAGATTTTTTCGTTTTCAGAAAATTTCTTTGGCAAACCGGAGTGTTGAACAACCCATTTCATTACGACTTTATTAAGGAAGTAAATTAATAAGTCATTCGATTTGCAGAAGAAAATCATTGGTCTACGAAGGACCTCTGCTTATTGATAACTGTTCCGCCCACGTATCTATAGAGAAACTGCAAAGCGAAGTGGGAACTATTATATTTCCACGCATATTTGATAGTCGAACGTTACAGCGTTACAGATCAAAATCCAAAAAAGCTAACTAAACTTGCATATTTAAAAATAGAAATTGTTAGCTTACCCGGACACATACTGCCTTATTACGGTTCTCGAATTTTTGTATTCGACTTCGACAATGTGTACTAAATTAAAGAATAATGTTGAGTACTTCTTTAATCTGGTACAACATGTCGAAGTCGGACTCGAAAATTCGAAAATCATTTTAATTTCATGGCATGTGGTGTCGGAAACGGTGTTAAAAACTTCTTAGTAGAAGTTATTAAATTGGGACTCTGAGGAATACGGGAGTTATGATGATGTGATTCTAGCTCAGCTGCTGTAAGAAAATCTGAATTGTTAAGTAAAGTTATCCAAATTATTCAAAGTCTTTTAGTGTAAATTAACCCGAATAACTGTAATAGACATTGAAAAATGTATCTAATGAGATTTGTTTGAGGATGAATCCACACGTGTACTTAATAGCGATAGACCGTCTGCAGAATAGGTAATTATGATGTTAGAGCCATTCGAAATGTTTCTAATTCCACAGCTACTGGAAGCGTAAGCATCTTAATAAAGCAGTGAACTATTTTTCACTAAGCACAAGCGCTCCGAAACGATACCATTGTAACAGAAATACGAAAGCATAAAAAATCAAACAAATAGTATAGACTCCATGTTATAGATGGATTGAGAGAGAACTTAAAAGAACTTTAAATTAATTGCTTTTATAACTTTTATCAAAGAATTTTCATACATAAGTACGTGATTTATGTAAATGATCTGAACTGTTGTTTTGCTATCGCTATTAAATTGAAACAAAAGCTCTGGTTTGTTCTATATTTTATGGTTAGATTATTTTATTATTACTATTTTTCACTGAGCACAAGCGCTCCGAAACGATACCATTGTAACAGAAATACGAAAGCATAAAAAATCAAACAAATAGTATAGACTCCATGTTATAGATGGATTGAGAGAGAACTTAAAAGAACTTTAAATTAATTGCTTTTATAACTTTTATCAAAGAATTTTCATACATAAGTACGTGATTTATGTAAATGATCTGAACTGTTGTTTTGCTATCGCTATTAAATTGAAACAAAAGCTCTGGTTTGTTCTATATTTTATGGTTAGATTATTTTATTATTACTATTTTTCACTGAGCACAAGCGCTCCGAAACGATACCATTGTAACAGAAATACGAAAGCATAAAAAATCAAACAAATAGTATAGACTCCATGTTATAGATAGATTGAGAGAGAACTTAAAAGAACTTTAAATTAATTGCTTTTATAACTTTTATCAAAGAATTTTCATACATAAGTACGTGATTTATGTAAATGATCTGATTTTTGTTTTGCTATCGCTATTAAATTGAAACAAAAGCTCTGGTTTGTTCTATATTTTATGGTTAGATTTTTATATAAAATAAATATTCCAGAATTTACAAAAATTTGGAACTTCGAATTGCCTGAAAAACAAACTGTTTATTGTAGTTTTTAATCCAAAATGATTGTTATTTGGGTTAAAGTTCGTAACTTTTTTTTGAAAGAATTGGATATGGACGATATTCCAAAGCTACAAGGGATAAATTAACATCAAATAATTTCAACTTACACGGCAGAACAGAAAAAACGTTTTTCGGGATCCGCTGCACTCCCACCATCAGTGTTCATGTGTGTTTCCATGTATCCGCCACTGTTTAAGTGGCTCGGGTGAATGTGATTTAAAATTTGTTTTTATACAAATTATGACCCGAAATAGAATACGAGACTAATTAACGTTAAGTTGAAATTAACTGATGTTAATTTATGCCTTGTCCCTTTGGAATATTGGATCTTTCTATAAAAATGTCACGAACTTTAACCAAAATAATTATCACTTTAGATTAAGAACTACTAACAACCAATTTAGTTCGAAAAATAATCAAAATGAAATAAAAATGTTTCGAATGTGCGTGCGCCTACTGTATTAAATATTATACAAATAATAAACTATACTGGAACCATTTCAAATAAGATAGCTTAAAAAGCTATTAAATTAATCAATAGTATCTAAAAAAATCAAACTGTGCATCTATATTGTTTTGCTGTGGTATCTATAAAATTTTCTGCAGATTTCGAAATAATTTTAAATTGAGTCTTAGAAATTTAATCGCTCTTATATTGCAAAAATTAAAACCAGTGTTAATTCGGAGACAAAGTCTAAAAAATTTTTAAATCGCTGACAAACACTAAAATTGATCAAAATTGCTAAAACTATAAAGAATAATAAAAACACATAAATCTCTAAAAGTACGGAGTTTTTAGGGAAATTCATGTTTGCAAAATTTACATTTATTACATTAATATTAATTTATTTATTTATAAGTGAAATAAAATTTTTCTTTTAAATTACAGTTGAACCTCTACTATTCGTGTAACAAATTTTTTCCTATTTAATTATTTAGATCTAACTAATCGTGTTAAAATAAAGGGTGTTTTTTTAAGCTAGATAGAACTTTAAATTGTAAAAAGTAACACAAAAAATTAAATTTTGATGAAACATTTTTTTTTTATTTGTTTCAGTATACTCTGACAAATCATCATGAATAGACTCACGCTTGAACAACGCTCGAAATTATCCAAATTTACTTTGAAAATCAGTCGTCGATTCGCGCAACTTATAGACGACTTCGTCATTTTTATGGCGTACATAATCGTCCATCTGAACAAGCCATTCGTCGAACTGTGGATAGATTTCGTACCACATACTCTCTAGAGGATGCAATAACACCAGCACGTCGAAGGAATGTGCGTACTGAAGAGAATATCGCCGCTGTAAATGAAAGTGTGGAAGGAGATCCAAATTTATCGATTCGTCGTCGGTCGCAGGAATTGGGGCTCTGTCCGTCCACTACGTGCAAAATTTTGCGCAAAGATCTCGGCCTACACCCGTATAAGATCCAGCTGGTGCAGGAATTGAAGCCACGAGACCATTATATGCGTCGTTCTTTCGCCGATTGGGCTCTAGAGCAGTTGGCAACTGACCCGTTGTTTTATCGCAAAATTGTGTTCAGCGATGAGGCGCATTTTTGGCTTAACGGGTTTGTTAATAAGCAAAATTGCCGCATATGGAGTGAGACCAATCCACAAGAGACCCTACAGACTCCATTACATCCAGAAAAATGCACCGTTTGGTGCGGTTTTCACGCTGGTGGCATCATCGGACCTTATTTCTTCAAAAATGAGGCCGGAGCTCGCGTTACGGTCAATGGAGATCGTTACCGCACCATGATCAATGATTTTTTGTTTGAAAATATGGATGACATTGATCCGGAGGAGATGTGGTTTCAACAGGATGGCGCTACGTGCCATACGGCGAACGCAACCATCGACTTATTGAAATCAAAATTTGGCGATAAGTTGATTTCGAGAAATGGACCTGTCAATTGGCCTCCAAGGTCGTGCGATTTGACACCTCTCGATTATTTCCTGTGGGGCTACGTGAAGTCACTGGTTTATGCTGATAAACCAGCAACAATTGACGCCTTGGAGGCCAGCATTGTTCGTGTTATTCGTGACATACGGCCAGCAGTGCTCGAAAAAGTGGCCCAAAATTGGACGTCCAGAATGCGCTTCGTCAAGAACAGCCGCGGTGCCCATATGCCCGAAATCATTTTCAAATGTTAATGTCACGTATTGATCTTTCGAATAAAAAAAATTTTGATTACAATTTAATTTTTTGTGTTATTTTTTACAATTTCAAGTTCTATCGGGCTTAAAAAAACACCCTTTACTTAACAAAATGTGTATTCGTCCCATTATGATATGCGGCTGCTAAATATGATTTCACAAAACTGCTAAAACATACAAATAATTCATAACAAGAATTTGAAAATAATACATAAATGTGTAATACATTAGCGAGGGACCTGACTCATTTAATGAAAAATCCAGAATGTCCGAATCTTAAACTATAAGGAATTTGCTTAGCAACCACTGAGATTATTTTGTCTTGAAAGAATGTACTTAGTGTTTGTTTTTTAGAATTACTTATACTTCTTATGTATTCGCCAGGATTTTAACAACTTTTCCTTTATACTGTGATATTAATAGTATTTTGTTTTTACCCTTTGGTAAAATCTCATAACTTGTACATGTAATACACTAATTAAGATTTAATTAAAAATAAATTAATAAAAAAATACTAGAAATATAAATTTGGGTGTTCGTCAAATGCGATAAAAACGAATGTTCGTTAAATCGGAATACTACTGTACTAGGAGGAATTGCTGCTCATGAGACTTTTTCAAAATTTTAACAATGGTCGCATTCATAAGACGTAACTGTTGCGCAACCGTTGAGTGTTTGTCTTAGAAACGCAGAGTTGAGTAATTCCGCTCCACACAAACGTTAGAGTATTTGCTACCTTTTTTCCATCATAAATTTTTTTCGTTACATTTAGTCAACATGTTGTGTTTAGCTCCGCAGCTGATCAAGAGAGTTTTTTATTCTAATGCAAAGCCGCACAGTGGCTGAAAATCGTTTTTCATTGGCCAAAATTCTGTAACTTTTGAACCGATCAAAATATTGAAGTAATTTTTATTTTATTGGATAGATATTTAGTTCAGCTTAACTCAGTTTAAATTACATTAAAATTGATTGAGGACTTTTTAAGGAATTCTAGGTCAAAGTTGAACGTTTGAATTTTTTTAAACTTTTAGAGTGAAATATGGGTTTATTATTTTTTTATTTATTAAAAAATTGAATATTTGGAAATTAATAATAATTAGAAATAATTTTTGTAATAATGGAATTTTTTTAATGTTACACTTAAAAAAATTTTTACACTAAAAAAAAGTAACATCAACTGGAGATTTTGCTATTACTACAGAAAAATTTATTATTTTTTGCTGTCAAATTTGATAATTTTAAAAACATTTTAAAAATAAAACTTTAATAAATTTTAATAGCATCTGTTTATTATAATTTTTACTAATACTATGTTTTTCGTACTTAAATAACAATGAAAGACAATTATAATTATTATTCATTTGACTCAAATATTGATTGCAAATATTCCATATTTGGTCTGTGCTATTTCTGTTCTTTAGTAGTTTTTTGGCTTCTTCATCTAAATCCCGATGTTCCACTTTCCATTGATTTCGAATACTGGAGATAAACGGATCTGACGTTGCCAATAATATATTAAATAGATTTTCATTTGTTGAATTTCGTGAAATTTGTCTAGTATTGTAATCCTTGTTCCTTTTTTCCTGAGCCTCCTCTGATAGATCTCCAAGTGGCACCAAATGATATTTAATGACATCTTCTCCATGATAAAAGATTTTGTGAACTGTTGCAGACATATTTCTCCATGGGTAGTTGGTTGTATATATTTTTGGAGTTTCCTTAGCCTAATCTCCAAATTTAGAGTCAATTTCTTCATTGCACGCAAGTACTTCTAGGATTATATTAAATCTGAAAATAAGGTTTAAATCCACTCGTTATTTCAGATGCTGTTTCTGGATCTGAAAAGAATCTTCTTGCGGCATTGCCATCATTTGTATTGCCTGACCCTTGTTTTGGCTGATCAATCCAAATTTGCGATATTCATCTTGAACATGTTTCTTTTCTGAACTTCTTAACTCTTTGTTGGTTTCGTTGTTTCTTATTGATCCTGAAGACCCGAAATCCAAATCATAACTGATTTTTAGTATGTGTTCCATAAGTCGTATTCTTGCATGTAGTGGTGGTAATCCAAATTCATATGCATCGGTATTATCTAATGATTTTGTCGGTATTTGGTTTAATTGGGCTGATGTTGCTTGGCATATAATGCAGCTGGATGCAGCCTTGGTGTTAGTCAAAGCCTGACCTACTTTTCCATCTATCATTGTCAGCACTAATTGGTAGCTTACTTCAATTTGCTGCCCATCTAACTGTAATTGTAATAGCTGTAGTGTTGCAATTTGGGCCTTTATATCACTAACTTCTTTGTTAATGGCATCATGAGTTTCTTTTTTGAATTCAAATTTGATTTGCCCGCAGTATTTCGTAGAAGATGGTGTCTCATTTTTCCAAATATCCATTGTTTGCTCTGAATCTTCCAAAATCTTTTTCAATCGCAATGGTACAAATGATACCATGAACATATCTGAGTCCGAAATATTTTCACATACAACTTGTTTGTATTGTTTTTGTCCCGAAGAACCATCACATCCCCATTTACAAAAAAGAATTAACTTTGTGCTTCCATATTTCTTCAACTCATTTCCTGTTATTGATTGTAGCAAGCGTTCGGCTGTGTGATCAAGTAGAGATTGTAATTGTACCTCTGCCGAAATTGCTGTGATTGCAATAGTGTCCTTTGATGGCAAACAGTCCATTTTAGCAGCGGATACATATTTGAACCTTTTTCAATCGCACGCAGTCTGAGCTTAATATATTGCTGTTTTGTTAATTTCAAATCCAGAAATAATGCTAATGCCTCCTCATTTGTGTACTGTATTGCATCACTCGGAGTTGGTATACTTTTAAGAATCCGTTTTGTTCTCACTGGACTAGCTTTAACAGCTTTTTCAATGATATCCACTTTTTTTAAGTGGTTCTGTGATCGTAATTGATTTAGGAAAGATTCTTTTATATTTGTACAACCAATTGCATCGTTGATATCTTTAAGTTTCCGCCTCTTAGATCTATCGCTGCAGTTGTCCAATGATTTGCGTGGTCTTCCAGCCTTATCTTGCTTTGCTGTTTCTGCAGCGACAGTAAATTGGCCCTCTAACCAGTTTGCACTTTTTATATAAAAGTTTTGTTTACTGTAGCGAACTTCTTTGTAGCGTTTTTTTAGTGCTTTGACGAAATTAGATAATTGCTCTTGCATTTCGGTGCTACACGAATTTAAGTTTAATTTTATTTTAACGTAACTAAGAACATCTGGTTTTTGTTTCTAAAATACTCTTCGGCCAGTTCTTTATAACTGAAGCTCTCCATATTTTTCTGAATATTTTTATTTGCGTCTGTTATGTTTTACCCGTACACCTAGAGGATTAACTTATTACTGAGTAATCCCTTATCGAATCCGTAGTTTTATACACTTTTAGATACATGTTATTCACACATTGATCTTTAATTTCATAGCAGGTAGTGCTAAAATTGAACAAAACTGCACATGTTGTCCAGACCTTAATATTAGGTAAAACTGATTAGTATCTCGCCAATATTTGTTGTTGTTGTTGGGTTGTTTTTTTCTTTAGTGGTTTAATGTCCCGATTATTGTTATAAAATTGTTTATGACTTTGGTTGACCCTAACATTTGATAACAGGTAAATTTAGAAAGTGATCATATGTTTACTGTAGAACCTATTGTGATAATTTTATGACTTATTTTTTACTGATCAAAACAAAGCCATTAAACCCTTTCGCAGGTATTATATTTAATTTTTTTAGTTTTACGTAGTCTAAAGTAAAAAAACATAAACTTTTAGGCAAAAAAGTGAAAATTTAATACACCATTGTATACGAGTACTTATATGGCTGTTTAAATTATCGTTATTTGAATTTTTTTTAGAGTAATTTCATTAAAATGAAAAAAGTGTTCTACCCACGGCTCGTCACGGGTGCAAAAGTATATATAGCGTTAAATAGGACACTTTCACCTTTCTCCGGATAATATGCGTTTCTTGTTCCCCTTTGTTCCCTAGTTCTAAATTTGAGAAAAATATAGTAGTTTCATAAATATTCCGTAACGCCCCTAATATTAAACGCTAGAGCTGTGACCACTTACAACAACTAAAGACTATAATCCTACCAACATTATAAAAAAGACCGCAGGCCATTATCGATGATAACTTGCGAGTAGTAACCATTTATTTTTTATAAAAAACAAAAGAAAAACACCTTTTTCTGAAATTAAAAAAACCGTTGAGTTTGACAGCATGCCACGCTCACAATTATCAATAGTTTAACCTAATTTTTTGGCTACCTTAATCTGGATATATTAGCTGCAAAAGGGCGTAAAAATTTTAAAAATCGGTGACAAAAAAATTAGACTTTTGGCCAATGAAAAACGATTTTCAGCCACTGTGCGCCGATTAGTTAGGTGGCGGCCGCAAATTAATTTGTTAAATTTTACGGTACAAATGCGATAAAGTAATGAAAATAATGAAATAAAATTAAAATAGTAATTTCAATAAATATACGTCGGTGTAGTTGTTTATATAACTAAAATATTAATTTTATATTTAAAACAACTATCTTTAATGAAATTATATTTTTGAATGAAAACTTTTGAAAGACAATTTAGACAATACATAAATATCAAACTTGATCGATTAAAAATAAATAATACAATTATAAACATATTCAACAATTAAATACATATGTAGCAAGATGCTACATTAGTTCTCCACCTGTAACAAAACCTGTATAATTAATTATGCAGCGATGTGTTATTGAACATGGAAAGTTATCAACCCTGTTCTGAAATCACGGTGATTTCAAACCACGTGATTTCCAAAAATAAATTCTTATTGCTTTTTTTATTACTGTTTTTTAAGTTTTTGGTGTTCACAATGGAATATTTTATTTGAGCTTCGAATGTCATAAATCGTACGATTTACATAGCACTACAAGAACTGCTTTTGATTTTTAGAAATCACGTGATTTGAGATCTCGTGATTTGCAGAACAGGCCAGTATATTTCGGTTTTTAAGTGTTTCGTATGGTTCTGTTAGTTTTTCAATATAAGCTGGTTTAAGTAAATCAATGTTACAAGTTCTAATATTACTACCGCATTGCACATTAAAAGTATTCTTATTTCTCTCTAAAACTTTATATGGCCCTTCGTAATGACATTCTAGTCCATTCGGTCTAAGTACTTTAATAAAAACATATTCACGGTTCAACAGATTCTTAGGAACAAAGTAGTGTGTTTTATTATTATGATGAATCACTTTACTTCGTACTGTATCAAAATGGTTTTTCAAATTTTGTAGCATATAATCGTGAGTAAAACATATATCACTTTTTACTACCACATCACCAAGTAATCTCAAAACTTGTCCATATACTAATTGAGAGGGACTGCATTTAAGTTCTATCTTGACAGTTGCTCGAATTCCCAATAAGGTAACTGTTCAGACCACTTTTTCACATTGTTATTAGCCTTAAGAGATGTTTTTAACTGTCGATGGAAACGTTCAACCATACCATTTGCATGCGAGTGATAAGAAGATGTATGAATATTATGTGTTCCTAAAAATTTACTTATATCACTAAATAATTTGGAAGTAAATTGTGTTCCTTGGTCAACCGTAATTTGAAGTGGAATGCCAAAGCGTGGTATATAATTATAAAGAAAAGTGCTTGTAATTGTTTGAGAAGAAATATCTTTAATTGGATATGCTTCTGGCCACCTAGTAAATCGGTCAATAATTGTCAAAATATATTTATATCCATTTGATACTGGGAACGGTCCAACAATATCCATATGAATATCTTCAAACCGTA
Source organism: Gymnocheta viridis (assembly GCA_956483585.1). NCBI lineage: Eukaryota > Metazoa > Arthropoda > Insecta > Diptera > Tachinidae > Gymnocheta > Gymnocheta viridis. The sequence continues at coordinate 49,550,057 of OY101442.1, read as the reverse complement.
CTGAAGGCATATTTATTTTCTCAACTTTAGATTTAGTGTAGTATTGAATTTTTGATTTTTGGCAATCAATGCAATTGGAAGCCAATGTATTAATATCTTTACGCATCGATGCGTAAAGAACTCTTGGATGTAACATAGAATGTATATTACTAAAAACAGTTTTTCTTAACGAAATTGGAACATAAGGACGATTTGTTTTACCTGAAATATCACACCATATTTTAATGTGTAGTAAAGGAAAATCGATTTCTTTTAAGTTATATTGTGTATCATGCGTGAGTTTTCTTAATTCTTCATCAACTTGTTGTTCCCCATGTAGCACCTCTATATTAATATTATGATTAGCAAAAGCGCATACATCAGGAGGTCTGGATAGTGCATCTGCCACAATATTGTCTTTGCCATTGATATAACATATGTATATATGAAGTAAATTGGGCTATATATTCTAGATGGCGAGTTTGACGTGGAGATCTTTCTGTCTTAGAATTCAAAACATATGTCTAGTGTTTTACAGAGGAATAAATAGGCAACAGCTCTCGGTCAAATGTAGAATATTTGCAGTCACTGTGAGTTAGTGAAGCATCTACTGCTAAAGTAAGAAGAGCATCTTAATCAAAATGTGTTAATAATGTTTTCTGAGAAAATTTTGATTTTACTATTTCAAAAGCTTCTTCAGCCTCATCTGTCCACAAAAGTTCCTTATTTCTTTTCTTAGATGCTTTTGTTATTATTTCGTGCAATGGTGATAAAAAACTTGCAATCATTGGTACATATCTGTGATAATAATTTACCATTCCAATAAATTTTTGGAGTTTTGTTATCGAATTTGGTTTTTCATAAGAGAGAATTGCATCAACTCTATCAAGTGAAGGCTTGATACCCTCAGAAGAGATGTGATATCCCAGAAACTCTAAATTCGGTACTTCAAAAATGCACTTGGATGGTTTAATATTAAGGCCATATTCATCAAATCGTTGGAAAACAATTTCTAAATGTTCCAAGTGTTGTTTTTCGTTTTCACTTGCAATTAATACATCGTCAACATAAGTGAACACGAAATCTATACCAAAGAAAACCTTATTAATAAATCTTTGAAAAGTTTGTGCACTATTTCTGAGTCCAAAAGGCATTCGTGTGAATTCAAACATCCCAAAGGGTGTAGTAATGGCCGAAAATGATGGCCATGGGAATTTGAATGCAGTTCAATCTACGGTAGTCGCCACATGGTCTCCAATCATTATTTTCTTTTTTAGAAACAAGATGAAGAGATGATACGTGTGAATTCGACGGTCTGCAAATACCAGATTCTAATAAAAATTTAAATTCGGATTTCGCTACTTTCAATCTAACAGGATCTTCTCTTCGTGGTTTTGAAAATGGAAGATTACCATTTCGATTCTATGTTGTGTTGTGTGCTTAATGGGTTTGGTATAATCTATTTCAGTTGTTATTGAAGGAAATTTATCTAAAAGTTCAGAATATTTAGTTTTAGGTACATAAACTTTTAGTGAATGTATTCGTGAAATTCCTAATAAAGTTACAACTGAAGAATTCGTATTTGAATCTCTAATAATTTTATTTTTAATGTCAATGATAATTCCAAACTTTTCAAAAAAATCAGCACCTAAAATTGGTTGGTTAATATCAGCTAAAATAAAAATGAATTTGAATTCTCGACGAAGATTTAAATCAAGTGTTAGTGATTTTGTACCATAGGTTTTTATAATGGAACCATTAGATGCATTAGTGTTACGTCTGAACTCCGTTTGAATTTATTAAATTTAGATATTTTAGATTTTGCAGGATCGCCAATGTAGTTGTTTATATAATTTAAATATTATTTTATATTTAAAACAACTATCTTTATTGAAATTATATTTTTGACTGAAAACTTTTCAAAGACAATACATAAATATCAAACTTGAAACATAAATACTATCGGCGCAGGTTTATCATTTTATTGGAGTATTTTGCTGTGCATTTTTATGTTGTGAATATAAAATTTTTGGTGCAGATTTTAAAATGAAAATGGAAAATTCTGCCAATAAAAACTCCATTGTAAATTCTGTGTTGTCCATACTTTTTAGAGTAATACTTAATTTAGCAAATTTAAAATATTTCTTTTGCAGCATTTTTATTTCTTTTCAATTGTTTACATTAAACAGCCGTTCATTATCTAATTAATCATCATGCCGTTGGGCTCAACAGTTGACAGCAGTTTCACAACCCTTGAGCTCAACAGCTGCGTCTTATGCTGGATACACACATTGCAACGTGTTTATACAAGCAGGCTTGTTTCATTGTAGGTTGCATAGTCTGTAGTCGTTTTTATGGTTTCATTTCATGTTGCATTCGAGGTTTCATAAACATCAAAATTTTTTGATATTTTCTGGTTGCATTGATGTTGGTTGCATAGTGTATAGTCGTGTTTATTCTTTTCTTTAGTTCATTGAAAGCAAGGTGAGCATATGTTTGTATTTCTGTCAACCACGGAAAAATTAAATGAGCTTTGTAATTTTAAGAAAAGTTTTTTCGTCTATTCGAGAATAATTTCTGTAATTTTTTGGCTTATTTTCTTTTAACTCTTTCAACAGTCTTTCATTTCAAAACTCTTCTTTTTTCAAAAAATTAATTTTTTACCATATCATTATTTTCTTTGGCTGTACCTCAATTTCCTCCTCTTCATAAAACAATTCATCAATAATAATAGTTGCAGCTGTTTCACGTAGATCACGGCTCATTTTTTCAACTACGTTTCTTTCTTGCGCGATGTTCAATGCGAATACAAAATACAGGAATGATGTTGTGTTCATGGTTTCATTTTTGGTTGCAGTGTCTGTATCAAACTATGAAACATGAACGATAAACGTGTTGCATACATAAACACGTTGCAATGTTTGTAGCCAGCATTATGAACGCGACCAATTATACATTTTTCCAAGCAGTGATTATGATTAGATAATTTTATTCGTTCGCATTTCTGTCGTTTCATTAAAAATATTGTTTATTTACTTGTCATTAAAATGATTAAGGAAGCACATAAAAATGACTTTTTAACATCTACTTTGCAGGTGCAAACATGAGAAAATATTTTTTTCTTGTGGTCACACTTAAACTAATTTTTTTCCGTTACAAAACATTTGATGGAATATTTGACAAAACATTTGACGAGGAAGAACAAGCACTATGTAATTTCTCTCACACTTCTCTCAGATATATACTCTTTGGATATGACAAAACAATAAAAATATTTCAAAAAGTTTTATTATTTATACCATCGCACAGTGGCTCCAATTAGAAAAAAAAGGATATTAAATATGTATCTTCGAAACTTGCGATCCGATTACAAAATAATATATGTAAGAATCATAGAACACATAAGCTTTAAGGATTTTTTAATTTGAAACGAAATTCCAAGTTATTCTTAAAAAAAATAAGCGCCCATCGAGTTTTTTAATTTTTTTGTAAATTATATTAGATATATTAAATACAATTAATCTAGCTTTTAATGTGTCAAGCTCAAAAATGTGGCCAGGAGAGCAGATTTACTATAAATAGTTAAATTTCCAGACGCATTTTATTTACCTGCTTGAAAATTGTACTAAATTTAAATTTTTAATATTTATTTCTTCGTTATTTATTGAAAAACATAGTAATCCTTTTATGTTTAAGAACTTTCATCGATATCATGATCTAATAATACAGGTCTGTTTAGTACTACTATAATAAAACAATAAAAAACCAACCGGCATTTCGTTTTTGTTCAAAATCGCAGGGAAGTCAAAAAGAGTAAATTGTATTTTATGTTAGTAATGGAAAATTAAATTTTTCTTTGGTACAAAAAAATATTTTAAATGATACTTTTTTGACCCCCTCAGTACTAAATTGAAATCTTTGTAATTTTTTATATGTATATTATATATTGTATCTGTTCTTCGTTTATGATAACCCTTTTTTACACCAAGATAACGGTTTGAAGGCAAATTGACGTTCAGTTAAGAGTAAATGTTTGGTGCCGAGTCGGACATTTGAGAGTAAAATACTGACCTTAGTGTTAAACTACATTGATCTTCTTCAAGACTGCGAACAGTTAAAAAAGTGTATTTTCTTAAATCGTAGTGTTTCAAGTAAAACTTTGTTGTTTGGGCTCTAATAAGTTTATAATATTTCAAAACATTGTTCATGCGTAAAGCTACTAATTTTGGTCCTCGTTTTTTGTGATACTGACCGACAGTAAATATTTCGGACAGAATAAACCTATAAGTGTTAAAGTAACATATCAATCAAAAAGAGGCTTGTACTTCAACTATCCGTTATATTAGTTCGTCCTTAGAACCATTACTACAACTTGCCGTTACTTAAAGGCAGGATTTGTCGGACCGATAACCGGCTTTCCATTACAAACCCTTCATTTATTATTTTTTTGTCCATTAAATATTATTATAATTAATAATAATATCAATAAAAATGGAAGTTGTAGTAATGTGATGCTATTTATCGGGTAGACAAAATCCTATCTTCAACTAACCGCAAGTTGTAATAATGGCCCTTAGGGCCATTAACACAAAGTTCAGTTATGTTTATTTAATTTTAAAGTTTACTAACTTTTGTTTTTTTAAAGTTTGTCTAAACTTAAATTTTAATTGGAAATTAAAAATGTTCATTAACAATAAAAAATTCAGTTAATTTACAGTTCGCAACTATTGTGAATCACACCAGGAATTTATTTTTGGGAAATGCAAAAAAAACAAATAATATCATCATCCAAGGACACCTGAGCACGATTTCTGCACAAAGATGTGCATTTTCAGATGGTAAAGCTTAAATCACATTTTTTTTAAGAATTTATGAAAAATATTTTTAAAATAAACAAAAAATAATTAATTTTTAAATGTCATATTTTTTCATGTTAAAAATTTAAACTCAGAAAGTATTTCAGTTAATTTTATTTAAGAGTTAAATCTTAACAGAGCTTCGTGTTAATGAATTTTCACTAACCAAAGTTAAAGTTTTGAGTTAACGGCCCTTAGAATATCGTAAATAATTAATCGAAAGATTTATTATTTAAAAGCATGAACAATTTAACTATTATGGAATAATTTAATTTCAATTACATATTAAGAACTAACACATTTCTTAAGTTGAGAAAAACCTAAACTTTTATGCAAAATCCTATTTTTCAGAAGTTCAAATAATTTTCAAATTATATAACACCCAAAGATATATAGTTAGGAGTTATCACATTTTCAAGCATTTTTAAAGACAAGCTTAAGACGTTGTACTCTTTTAAAATACTTTCACTATGTTATATGTATATGCTAAGTACTGGAAAGCGATTGTTGGACACGTAGAAGTCAAATTAGTTTGAAAGTACTAAATGAACCGGTAACGGGTAAAAAAGTACTATTTAAAATGTTTTTTGTGCCCAAGAAAAATTTAATTTTCCATCACTGATTTCAACACAAAACTTTTGACAATTTCACAATTTTCAGTTCATTGATTTTGTTTTAAAACACTCTTATTTCATACTGTTTGTTCTTACAAAAACTTTGCAAGAACTAATAATTATTTGACAAAAAAAAGGTGAAAATATTGGTGCTCGCACTTTGTTCATTTTTCTTTAAAAGCAAATAATTTTGTTTGTAAAAATCAGCTATTTTGCAGTTTGCCCTTAAAAAATATTTTATGGTTACATTTCATCAAAGAAATATTTCTCGTTTTTCGTCAAATGTTTCCCCATTGTGACCGTACCTTAAGAAATGTTTTTAGTTACAAAAATTGGCTACTTTTTTATCTTTAAATAGTACTTTTTATGCAACCATGCATTTTTTCCGCTGTGGTGGAAAGAACATTCAGTTTGATAAATTTGTTTAAAATAAAAATTAGAAACCGGTTATCTTTAAATTTAGTAAATGCGTTACTGCATATTAAATACGCTTAAAAATTTGAAGATAAATGGAAAAAAATTATTTTTTTAAATAGAGTTTTTGGGGTGTACTCAAACATTGTTCCAGGATCAGCGTTTAAGGCACTTGATATTGAAGAACAGGCAACATCGCCAGAAATCAAAGTTTTCGCCACTCTTCAGAAAACTTGAGAATCCACTGACAAGGACGAACCTTCCGATTGCATAAATCACAAAATTGTTGAAAAAATTATTCAGAAATATATACGCAAAGATTTAAAATTTTTTATAAAAGCGCAACTTCAGGAAATCCACCCAAGAGATTACAAAGAAATGTTTCAACTGAGCCTTATATTTTTGGGTGATAGATCTGAGCCCCATCCGACAATAAAAGCTCCTGGAGCCATTAATCGGGCACGCTGGATGATGGAAATTATATATTCGTTAAAAATATGCATTTTTCGAAACCTTTCCTTTTCCTTCATAAACGCTTCAAAAATTGACGCCTTACTTGAATTTAATTCATTTATTTTGAGAATATACATACAAAATTGGTACCTATGCCAATGCCCTAGATACGCTCCTCTCAATGATTTAAGTTTATTAGAACAATTGGATAACTACAAAAACTGTGTTGTTCGCCCAGAGATATAGATCCCAATAAATAAAACACCTTGATGTGATTCTCTTAATTACTTAACTATTTATTTAGGTTTGAGTTATTCTTAAGAATAAGAACGAGTGTTCAGCTTAAATTTCTTGCCGGAAGTAAGCATTGGGTGTAGTATGTACCCGAACATATAATGTGAGGTTGTCATATATATACGACTGTCGTCTTACAATGGGTCTGTTCGTGCCCACACTACATCCCCCTTTTTTAGATATAATGTTTAATATAATGACAATTACTATTTCCTTTTGATCATTTGAATAAGTTCTTAATGGTTTATTTTCTTATTTTCTATTTCAATATTTCTTTTAGTTCATTTTTTGCTATATACCGGTTTTTCTGTATAATTTTTATGTATAATTTTCATATATACATATATGTGTGTATATACATACATATGTATATACATAGATATATGTATGTGTATATATGTATTTTTTCTATTTTTATTTTTATTTTTCTTTTATTTTTTTATTTTTATTCCAGTATATAATCCTTTGTCCACGACGGTAGTTTTCTTTATCGTTGGACTCTTGTAGAGGGACCAACTTCTGGAATTTCAAAATTTTCTACAGAAGGTGATTCCTCCGAAATGTTTTGTTGATTAGTAATCTCTTCAACATCTTTTTGAATGAAGTTTTCATTCGGATTGTATAATTCTTCGCCATCGTATATATTTTTACTGCAGGCGCCTGGCAAAGGAATAAGGTGCCCCCGATTTCGTCTATATTTCGTTCTATCTACCTGTATCAGATATGACCGTGGTTCATCTAGTTTCGTTAACACTTTACCATATTTTCGCAAATCAATCACCCACACTCTATCCCCCTTTTTTAGCTCTGAAAGATCCTTTACTTTATGTCTTCTATTGTAATTATCAATTTGTTTCTTTTTTATTTCGAGTTCCTTTTCAATTACGTTCCTATTATCTCTTACTTTCAATGCACTAGGCACAATTGGAACTAAAGATTTTATTTTTCGACCCATAATTAACTCCGCCGGTGAAAAGCCATTTGCTAATGGTGTTGCTCGATAACCTAAAAGGCTTTCATGAATATCGTCGATCTTTTTCATAATTCTTTTGGCCACCTTAACCGCCGCTTCCGCTGCACCATTCGATTGGCTATAATAGGGACTGCTTGTCACATGCTTAAAATGGTAATCGAGAGCAAATTTTTTAAATTTCGACTGAAATTGAGGACCATTATCGCTTCTACATATTGAGCAAATTCCAAAGCGTGAAAAAAATTCTTTTACTTTCAGTATTATGTCATCTTCAGACATAGAGACTAGGGGAAAAAACTCAAAATAACGAGAGTAATAGTCAGTTATTATAAGATACCACTTGTCCAATTTAAATAAGTCTAAACCTATTTTTTTCCATAGGGCGAGTTGGAAGATCTTCATACTTAAACGTTTCTTTCCCGTTACAACTTTCCTCGATACATTTCGGACAATTTTTTACTACTTGCTCTAACTGAGAACTAAGGCCTAGCCACCAAACCGCTGTTTGAGCCAACCTACGACACTGTAATGCCTTGGTGGCCCGCGTGAATGTAGTTTATTACTTGTTGCTGTAAATCCGGAGGAATAATTATCCTAGTGTCTTTAAGTAATAAATTTTCTGCGAAAGAAATGTCATGTCTATACTGGTAGTATGGTATCATATACTCGTAATCTGGTAACTTTCCACGAGATGGCCAACCATCTGATGAATATTGAAGTAATAGCCTGCATACCGGATCTAGCTCCTGGGCCTTCCTAATCTCTTCTAAATAATACTCTTTGACAGGGAGGTTTTCTACAACGAAACGCACAAAAATTTCCGTTTCTGTTCCCAGTTCCTGAGGTTCGTCTATTTTACAAGGCAATGGACTGCGGGACAAAGCATCTGCTATTTTGAGGTCTTTGCCTGGTACGTATTCCACGGAATAATCATAGCGCATGAGGCGCATTCTAAATCGCTGTAACCGTGGAGTTAGGGTGTCCAAATTTGTTGACTGCAAGACCTGAACCAACGGTTTGTGATCCGTCTCAAACACGACATGAATTCCTGTTATATACTCCGCTAGTTTCTCTGCAGCCCAAGTTATGCCGAGATCCTCGCGCTCAATTTGAGCATAACGCTTCTCTGTTTCTGTCATGGTCCTTGAAATGTATGAAACCACTTGTCTATTTTGCTGATCATCTATTTGGAAAAAAAAATGTTCCAATACCATAACAGGAAGCATCTGAACTAATAACTATTTGTTTTGAAGGGTCATAAAACGCCAAGACTGGAGTTTTTGTTATCATTTCCTTTATTTCTAAGAAAGCTTTTTCTTGAATTTTGTCCCAGACAAAGTCCACCTTGCCTGTTAGTACATTTATAGGTCCCAATATTTGAGAACGATTAGGAATGAACTTAGCAATAAAGTTCACCATACCGAGGAACGCTGGACTTCCGTTTTATTTCCAGGTCGAGGATAATTAACGATTGCTTGGATTCGATTTGGATCGGTTGAAATTCCTTTTGTCGAGAGGACATAGCCTAAATAAGTTACTGTGTCGACCCCAAAACACGATTTTTCTCTATTTATTGTGATTCCCTCTTCTTCAAGCCTCTTTAAAACTTTCCGTAATGTGTTATCATGTTCGGCACGATCCCTCCCGAAAATTAGAATAAATGATTTTCGTTTGTTTTATCTGGATCTCCGCTTGGCGTGTTAGTGTTAAATCTGACTTCATTTGCATCTGCTCGCTTACTTTTGTATTTAACATACCAACTACAATGCGATCTCTTATTAAATCGTCTTTGAGATTACCATAATCACAATTTTCAGCTAAAGAATGTAGGTCTGTTATAAAACTGTCAACAGACTCACCATGCTTCTGTACGCGAGAGTTGAACTTGAACCGTTCAAATATAACATTTTTCTTCGGGTTGAAATACTTATTAAAGTTATTTAAGGTGTCTGCTAGAGATGTTGGTCTCTCGAGTTGCAGTACGACTTCCTCACTTTTTTCACCCATCACGTAAAATAAGAGATCGATTTGTTCTCGTGGATCCTTTGTTTTTTGTCCGGAAACATTTATATATCGCTCGAACCTTTTACGTCATTTAGGCCAATTTTCCGGTAATAAGAAATTAAAAGGCTCTGGAGGAGCGATGTTTGCGAAAAAAATATTGTCACTTTTTCCATCTTTTACGGCCATGTGCTTTTTTACTTGCTGTACAACTTACTTTTTTTACTTTTCCTTCTTGGTTCGTTTTTTACCGCTGCCACCATGTGTTGTTCGCCCAGAGATATAGATCCCAATAAATAAAACACCTTGATGTGATTCTCTTAATTACTTAACTATTTATTTAGGTTTGAGTTATTCTTAAGAATAAGAACGAGTGTTCAGCTTAAATTTCTTGCCGGAAGTAAGCATTGGGTGTAGTATGTACCCGAACATATAATGTGAGGTTGTCATATATAGACGACTGTCAAGTCTTACAATGGGTCTGTTCGTGCCCACACTACAAAAACTTTAACGAACAATCGCACGCGCCACGCTGAACTCTTTTGTGGGGCATCAGTGAGTGGTACATATCCGGTAAGTTGGTTGCTTTAGCGTTTTTTGATGAACGTATCGACAGAAAAACTGCGTTAAATGGTCCAAAATATACACGCACCAAGTAATTATTAATAATTAATTTAACGAAATGGGTACAAAAAGTAAAATTACTTTGGAACGGTAAGAGCAAATTCAATATATATTTTTTTAAATCATTCAAAATTTATCCACCTTTTAAAATTAATCATTAGTTTTTTAACTTCAATAGAAATTTTAAAAGTTACAAAGCATTACTTTTAAGATTTATGCCCAATTTAAAAAAAATTCATAAAGGGTACAAAATTCAGCAAAAAAATAAATAACTAAAACTTATATCTGCACAGAGAAGTATAGTTTGAACAGTTTTCTTTAAAAAAATTTACTTAGTAACAAAGAAAATCGTGCTTTTGGGTTGAATTCGATTATAGCGACATCTAAACCTCTTCCGAAAAATATGAAAAAATCACAAAAATAGTTTACCCTATAAGCTTTAAAAAATGCTAGGGAACCAAAAAATATAGAAAAACATTTTTGGTGCACACTAATGTACATATGTATGTTTAATATTGAAACTATGTAAAAAATAAGTGCATACGATTGGCAATCTGATGTTAAATTTTATAAAGAAAAATAAATCGATTAAGAAAAATAAATTTATTCTATATACGCCATGTATGCATACAGATTTAACAACTATGTAATATGGTTCAAATATCAAAATAAAAAAGTACCAAAAAGGGCTACTGTGCCGCACTCATATTCATCGTACAGTGTTGGAAAATATAATAGAAACGACAACTACTTGCACATTTCATATCATATTTTTAGCTTGTAAGGCAATCATTTCACCAGATACATACTGTATTAGACTCTTTGGTAACGGTACTTTATTTTGAGTTTGCTTTTGGGTATACATGATCGTAAAAATTTAAGTTTAGTATTCTTTTAGTGCATTGACCACGTGTTTTGGTTGAAAAAAAAGAATGGAAACGCTACGGAAACTGTTAATTCCGCTTTAAATTAATAAAATATTATTATTTAAAAAGTGTTTGATACTTTGGGGGAAAGCTACGTAAAAAAAGTGAAACTGTCCATATTTTATTAATATATAATTCAAAATGGGTCGTGGTACAAATTGTACAGTTCAGGAAAGGGAAATTATAAAAAAAAATTAAAAAATGATAGCCTTTCCATGTCTCAGATTGCCAACGTCATGAAATGGTCAAAAGAAGGGTGTTTTCTGCGGTTCATTTTAAACCTACGGAGAAAAAACGAGGACGAAAGCGCGCAACATCAAAAAAAAGTTGGACCAATTGCTCATACGAGTAAAAAAAAATCCATTTTTATCCTCAGACGACCTGAAAAATTCCTTAAAAGCACCAGTAAGCAGTCGAACAATCCCAAATAGATTGATATCTGCGGGTTTGAAAGCATATAGTGCAAGGAAAGTACCATACCTTAGCCAAAACAACATAAGCTGCAGGTTATTGTTTGCAAGGAAACAAGTATTGCGTATAAATTGGAAAAACGTATTATGGTCTGACGAGACAAAGGTTAATTTGTTTGGGTCTGATGGCAAGGCGCACGTAAGATGTGCGCTGTCTACTACACAAACATTTTACAGAGTCATGCTTCCATACGCCGAGGAAGAAATGCCTTTGAAGTGGGAGTTTCAACAGGATAACGACCCCAAACAGTCATCAAAGCTGGCAAAGAAATGGTTCTAAGGCAACAATGTCCGCCTGTTGGAATGGCCGTCACAATCCCCGGACTTAAACCCCATTGAGCATCTTTGGGGCATTCTGAAAAAGAAAATAGCTGGCTATAAGCCAAAAAATAAATCAGATTTGTGGGAGAAAGTCCAGGCCGAATGGTACAATATAGACCCATTAATTTGTGCCAGGTTGGTAGACTCAATGGGCCGGCGTTATACCGAAGTCTTTAAAAACAAGGGTGGAACAACCAAATATTAATTTCAATTTAATTTAAACATTGTATTTATTGTTTTAAAGAAAAAAGTTTATGTTAATTAGTTTTATGTTTGTTATTTCTATTATTTTTTCCAAGGGCAATGAAATGAATGCCGTCATATGTTCTGTTACATAAATGCAGCTGAGCTGAGTTTTTCTATTTTTTATATATAAATAAGTACTGTTATAAAAAAAATATAAACTTCCAAACTAAATTTTTTTAAGAGAAATATTCTGAAAAGAAAGAAAACTACACATCGTATCTATTATATTTTCCAACACTGTATATGCATCCCATCACTATCTACCTCGTAATGAAATTCTATTTTCTACAGGTTAGTACGTTACGGTCAAGTGACATTTCTGTCAGGTAGCCATTTTCATTGCTTTTTCATGCAACAGATACTATCACCTGGCACGACTACATTTACGATTCTATATTTACGGTCGGCTAAAGAGGCCTTTAGGCTCGAAAGAGCAAAGGAGTTTTTACGTGGTGAATTTCCTTGTGTACTCTGATGAAAAAAATTTTCGTATTGAGCAGTTCATAAACTCTCAAAATGATCGTTTTTACTTAACTGAAAGCACTCCTACCGAAAAATCGCCCAACTGCTTGGAATTTCAAAAACAATGGTAAAAATGCATTTAAATCGAGTCCTTAGAAAGAAATCCGTGGGAGAAAGCCTAAAGTTGCGCCTGCGATACGGAGAAATATCATAAGATGTGTTAAAAAAGAACCAATTATTTATTTAAAACAAATAAAAAGTGATTTAAATATTGACTTTGATACATCAACAATTCGTAAAACCTAACTTATGGAAACCTTAAGTGTCGAAGTCCAAGAAATGTTACATATTTATCAAAAAGAAACGTTCAGCAAAGATTAAAATTTGCAGAAAAACATTAATCTGTTTAATTCATACCAAGGTTTTCAAATGTTAAAATACCAATTAACGCTGCGTATTAGTTAAAATACACACAACGATCAAGCATGGTAGTGTTAACTTTGTAGTATAGGGCTCATTTTCATACTATGGCGTGGGACCCTTGTACCTTATTAAAAATACAATGAAAGCCACGGATTACATTGAAGTCAAAATAGCATGCTAATATATGCCACTAATATGGGTCTACCAGCAGGATAACGACCCAAAACAAAAGGCAAAATGCACAAAGTGCTTAAAAGAAAACAGCAATACTGTATTACAATGGCCAGCACAATCTCCGGACCTTAATCCGATTGAAAATTTGTTCTAAAATGGTCAAAACTTTTTTAAAAAAGTATCCAACAAACTCTTATGAACTCTGGGAATATGTCCAAGCTGCTTGGAACGCAATACCGGTTTCATTGTGCAATAATCTTGTTGAATCAAAGCCTAGGCTATGTTGAGCAGTCTTGGGCAATAAGCGATCCTCAAAAAAATATGAAATTCAATGCAATAAACCTACGATATATTAGAGTAAAATTTTTAAAAATTTTCTTATACCCTTATAAATATTAAACAACACATGAAGTGAGTGTCCTTAATTTGTTTCACAGACCAAACCTACCTTACTTTATTGAAAATACAATTTTTATAAAATAAAAATGAAATAAAGTAAAGAGAAACAGAATTTTTATTTGTAGGCAAGATGGAAAAAATAAGTCAACATAACAAAAAAGAATAATATAGTATTTTACTAATTTTTTTTGTGCAATATATAATCTTCATATAACTGTCCCTATTATTTTTCACATAACTGTATGCCCAATATTCGTTTCATGTCAAAGCTTTTGAATATATCTTTCTGGATGGGAAATATAGTTCAATTGTTTACTCTTTCAGTGTCAATACCATTTTTACAAAATTGTCCATTAAAATGTTATGGAAGCGCATTTGGTAAATATGTGGTTAATTAAATATACATTCTTAAATAAATTTGTATTTTCGCAAACTCATACCCACTTCATAATGGGTTATATAAATTTTGCATATCCAGAAAGATCTATGTATGTATGTACTCAAAAGCTTTCAAATAATACCAATATTGACCATATGCATGCGTTCAGGAATGTAGTAGAAAATCGCATTTATATATGTATGCATGTTTTTCCAAGAATTTTTAAATTTTATCTTTTCTTATTTTTAATTTTCTATCAACCTATGTATGCATGCATTTATTGTTTTTACATTGAAATTTTCCTCTTCTACATTGACATTTTGATTTGATATTGGCCCAAACCGACGATACACAAACTTATACCACCGCAAAGGCACATCAGGTTGGAGTTGAAAAATTATTTAACTTAAGGTAAATAAATGCCATTTTACAATAAAAATAATTCATTATTCTCTAGTTATCTTACTTTTAGTCTACATCTTTTAATGACGTATGTATCTATACACATATTATGTATACTTTCCTTCTTTTATTAATAAACGTGTTCCAAAAATGTACATTTTTCTATATTTTGTACGTTTCATGTAAACTATATAATTTGTTTTGTAAAATATTTGCTCTCCTAGCGCATTTTTGCTAGAAGTATCTACATACATAGGTATGAAAGTATGTACATATACATACATATGTATATTACCTGTGCTAAAGATCATTGCAAATTTGACCACTAGGGAAAAGTAAACTAAGAATTTCCTGAACTTAATATCAAAGGCACCCACATATAAAAGCATGGGCACATTCGCAAATGAAGTATTTGTGCAATAATGGAAGTTAAGCCATCGAAAAGCACCAATTTGCAGCAGCTTCTTTAGCCAAACAGTTAAAAGTCGCTGCGAAACTTTTATGCAACTACTGCAAAACTTTACTAAGTGTTTGAGGACAGAATGTACTTATTGACTTCATTTACGAATCCACCCTATATACAAAGCACCATTTTAATTACACCGACTAATGCGTCTGAAATGCAAACATACAAAATGCATAATTCTCACCTATCAATAAATTGTTCATCAGTTCCTGGAAGAGGTTGTAAAACAAACTGCATTGATGCCATGTTTGTTGTATTAATTAGTTGATCACCAAAGACAATATCATAGATTTATATTCCGATTTTTCCCAAAATTTTCATTAAAGAAATATATGATCAAAGTATAACACCAGGAAATGTATGAAGAAAACACGAGAGATTCGTAGTCATCAATGTACTTTTTAGTTTTTGACCACAGTTGTAAAAACGTTTACTACTTATTTCTATGCGCTTCTTCACAATAAAATTTATTTTTTTAATTTATTTAAACCGAATGTAAACTTCCGATGGGAAATCCTGGCTATATTTTTTTACCAAAACTTGGAACAATCTCTAGAAAATCAAATAACTCCTGAATAATAATTAAAGGCAAAGTTTTCCAACTGTTAACAAACAAGCACGCGCTTGAATCAAACATGGAAATCGTGGTACAATTGAACTTTTTTTTTTTGAAAATATGGTAGCTTAAGTCTGCGTTCAGACCAGTCGTGTCTTATTGATGGCCTCTTATTTCGACTTTCCAGACTATCGTTCATGTACGACACTCTTGCCGACATTCTAGAAAAATATAGACACAAACATGGAAAATACGAAAACTGAATGCGCTTAATTGCCACCAAAAATTTTTATAATGAATTATTTTAGTTTTTGCTTATTACATATATAACAACGTTTCGTACGATTTTGTCTTCACATCTCACACAAGCTTGCATCTCATAAAAATATATATAAATTCCCTAAAAAAAATTATTTTCCGCTTTCAAGTTTTGTAGTTTATGCTACAAAAATATCTAAATTCCTTTAAAAAAATATTTTCCGCTTCCAAGTTTTGTAGTTTATGCTACAAAAATATTTCTTAACTGATACTGAAACTAATATTGACGCTGACTGACTCTCAACCGCAAAAGCGTTTGTGGTTGACTGATGAAATTTGTGTTCACACTGTTGATCACCCCAAAATTTGAGCAAAACTGTACCCCAATTAAGGAATGCAAAATGCAAATTGAGAGAATTGTCAAAATTTATCGTAGATGATTTACATAATTACGATAAAAATGTGGCAGCATCACGAAATTCTCTCAATTTTTTTGGAGAAACAGCTGTTGAACAAAATTAAAGAAAAATTTCTAATGTGAATTCTTTTTCAGGCTGAAATTAACAACATTAATAGGTTGCTGCAATGTTTTAAAAGTGCAAAACAATCAAGAAAAAAGATATAATAGAATAATATTAATAAAAGAAGTCCAAATTGCACCCCAAAAGATGTTGATTTTTCAATGGCCGCAAATTTTTTGTTTACTTTGTTGCGCGAAACAACTACAGGGTAGCAAAACCATATGTTTGTTTATGTATGTGTGCACAACTTAAATAGAACTTATATCAGCATGGTTGGTCATTTAAATATTATTTAAGTTTCATTTAAGTTTGTACTGCAAAACTTAATTTCGTATTTAAATAGAACTTAAATATAAATACCATTTAAATACGAAGTCATAAACTGGCCCTTAGTTATAGTTGAAGATCTTTTTGTTTGTTTTTCCCTTTAAGTTATATACTCGCAAAGAAAAATAAAATTCACAATAGTAACCAAAGATGTTAATGTCAGCGTTACCAATACAGCATTTTTTTTTCATATTAGAAACAAAATAAATATTTAAGATTCAATAAAAATAATAAATATTTTTATATTATAATACCTATGGAAGAACTGCAAGAATATTATATAGAATTAGACAAATTAGAAAAAAATTTTAAAAAAAGCAAAGATAGAGTTTACTCCTTAGAGTTTAAAACAGAAAAACTTAATCGGGTAAAAGATATTGAAGAAAAAGTTGTTAGCATTTTTGAAAACTTAACAGAAAACGAAGAAAGCAGGTCTCTTAAATTCAAATTTGGCGACTTATGTGCAAGATTACTTGATATAATAAGTAATTTAGTTACAAAGAAAACAACAGAAATAAGTGCTCCTAGTTTTTCAAAATCAGCTAACGAGCATAAATCTGATTGTGCAATCATGGCTCATTTCGATATATCGGTTGTGGGAAAAAACCTTCAGGTTTTCAAAGGGTCTTATGAGGCATTGGAAGATTTCATTGTACAAACGGAATTACTACATGATCTACTCAGAGCAGAAGACAGAGAAATATTCGTAAGGTACGTCTATAACTTCAAATTAACAGCACAAGTACGTAGTGTTGTAGGACGATCTAACAGGCCAACAACTTTTCAGGAGTTTAAAAGAGTACTAACTCAAGCTTATCCTAATCCAAAGTCTTTGCAACAAGTCTTAACTGAATTTGGGGCAATAAAACAGGGAAATAAGAGTATATCGGAATACAGAGAAAAAATAATGTTACTTTCAGAGCAGTTAAGCGACTTTGAAATAAAAACTATAGAAAACCCAACGCAGGAGGCTAAAAATGCCGTTTACAAAGTTAGCGAAAGTATGGCTCTTAATGTCTTCATAAAAGGCGTAAACATTGAATACCAGAGCATGTTAGTAGCTTGTGGTCCAAAAACACTAAGCGAGGCGGTAGAAAAATGTATTGCAATGGAAGGCAATATGCGCAACAATGAAAGCAGTGTATTTAGAATTTGGAGACAGGAAAGGGGAAACAGAAATTTCTCTATAGACAATAGATATAACTACAATTACAATAGCAGACCTAATCATAATAATGACAGGGGCGGTCCTAGTTACAATAATTACAGAGGCGGTCCTAGTCACAATAATTACAGGAGCGGTCCTACGCACAATAATAATAGGGGCAATTTTAATAATTATAATAGCAGAAATAGCGCTGGTCAAAATGGGTTTAGAGACAATCATTTCAGAGGCAACAACAATGTTCGACCTGTTATTAATAACAACAGGAATCACAATTCTACTAGGCAGAACATCCGCGGTAACAACCAGGGAAACTAGAAGGGCCGGATAACATAGAGAGTTATCCACGGCCACGAAAATTATTCAAACTAGCAACAACGATAGGTAATTCAGTAAATATTACGTGTAGGTGTAAGAAGGGAAACCTAAATTTTCTAATAGATACCGGAGCTGACATCTCCATTTGTAAGCAAGAGTATATAGAAGATATAGACAAAAATGAGATATCATCTTTAAGTGGCATTACATTACAAACTATAGAAAGTATAGGTACAGCTTATTTAGGCCTACAGCTAGAAAACTGTCACGTGAATCACAAGTTCCACATAGTTGATAATGATTTTCCTATTGCTACTGATGGAATCATTGGGAGAGACATGTTAGAAAAATTTAAATGCAAAATCGATTTCGAAACTTACACGGTATCATTCAATGTATCGGGAGAAGAGTTTGTTCTTCCGATTAACCCAAAAAGAATTTATAAAGCGGAGATTTGTGTACCAGCTCGATCAGAATCAGTGGTACCGGTGAACATTGACACGAATGAAGATAGCATTGTTTTAAATAAAGAGCTATCACCTGGAATTTTCGTAGGCAACAGCATAATACCGGCGGTGGGCGTAAAGCACATCAAAATACTAAATACGACCAACAAAGATGCAGTTTTAAATGATTTAAAATTTGAAATAGACACATTGTCTAATTATGAAATATATAGTGGCCACAACAACAAATTATTGAACAATGAAAGAATAAAAGAAATTTTAAAGAACTTGAAGATCGAATCAATGGATCCTATTGCTAAGCAGTCACTTACCAACATAATAGCTAAATACAGCGATATTTTTCAACTTGATGGCGACAAATTAACGGTCAACAATTTTTACACTCAAAAAGTTCAACTAACGGATTCAACTCCAATATACATAAAACCTTACAGGTTACCAGAAGCGCAAATAAATGAAATAGATGAGCAAATCAATAAATTACTAGAGGATGATATTATTGAACCATCGGTAAGTGCGTATAATTCCCCGTTGTTAGTAATACCAAAAAAATCAGTCGATAATACGAAGAAATGGCGAGTAGTCGTAGACTTCAGAAAACTAAACGAAAAAGTAGTTAGCGACAAATTTCCGTTAACTAAAATTGAAGATGTTTTAGACAAGCTGGGCAGAGCTAAATATTTTTCCACGCTAGACATGACCAGCTCATTCCATCAGATCAACTTGCACAAAGATTCAAGACCACTGACAGCATTTTCAACCAGAAATGGCCATTTTCAATTTACCAGGTTGCCATTTGGATTAAAAATATCATCCAACAGTTTCCAAAGGATGTTAACCATTGCACTGAGTGGTCTAGGTGCGGAAGCATTTTTATATGTTGACGACATTATTGTATTTGGGTGCAGCATGCAACATCATCATGAAAATTTGGAAAAGGTGTTCGAAAAATTAAGAAAATACAACTTGAAATTGAACACTACTAAGTGCTGTTTTTTGAAAAATGAGGTGGTATATCTAGGCCATCTAATAACTAATAAGGGAATACGTACTGATCCTGCCAAAAACAGTGTAATAGAAAAATATCCGACGCCGAAAAGTGCTGACGATGTCAGACGTTTTGTTGCATTTTGCAATTATTATAGACGATTTGTCGACAATTTTGCTGAAATAGCTCGAGAATTAAACGCATTATTAAAAAAAAATACACCATTCATTTGGAGTGAGGGTTGTCAGAAATCTTTCGAAACGTTAAAGTCAAAATTACTGAATCCGCCCATACTTCAGTATCCTGATTTTAGTAAACCATTCATATTAACGACTGATGCTTCGAATTTTGCAGTGGGAGCTGTACTGGCTCAGGGTGAGATTGGGTCAGAACTGCCTATATCTTATGCGAGTAAAACTTTAAGCAAACACGACATGAATAAACCCATCATTGAAAAAGAGCTTTTGGCCATACATTGGGCTATAAATTTTTTCCGTCCATACCTTTACGGTCGGAAATTTTACGTAATAACTGATCATAGACCATTAGTGTCTTTGTTTACACATAGAAATCCATCATCAAAGATGACTCGGATTAGACTTGACTTAAGTGACTATGACTTTGAAATATCATACAAAAAAGGCAAAATGAATACAAACGCTGATGCATTATCGCGAATAGTCGTGAACAGTGATACATTAAAAGCAATGATTCCCACTGGAACAGAAGAGAAACCGAAAGAAATATTTGCGTTAACACGGAACATGAATAAAAAGTTAAATATGCAAAAAGAGAACACAATTGCTAATAGAGAGCAAGATAAGCATTTTATATGGGAGTGTACATCAATTACTGATATAAAAAAGACAAAAAAGCTAAGATTCGAAGTAGATAAAAATCTAAAAAAATCACATATCATAATAAATGATTCAGAGGTGGTAATAAAGTGCAGCGAAAATCCAATGAACACACAGATGTCTTTGGAGAAACTGTTACCAAAAATGCTATCCCTGAGTATAGAAGTACTCGCTTTAAAAGACGACGATGTCATATTTAAAATCATACAAATTGAAAAATTTAAAAATATTTTTAGAAATTTAAAAAGAAAAGATGGTGAAAATCTGAAAATTTTAATATATAAAGGACCAATACGCATCACGAATGTAAATCAACAGAATAATCTAATTATCGAGTATCACAATTCACCTATAGGAGGTCACTTGGGTGTAAGAAAAACCATTTTAAAACTTAAGCAAAGATACATATGGAAAAACATGTCAAAAATGGTAAGAAAACACATTTCAAATTGCAAAAAGTGCAAATTAAATAAACAAATAAAACATACAAGAGAAAAATTAACTATTACTGAAACACCAGGAAATAGCTTTGAAGTAATATCAATAGATATAGTAGGTCCTCTAAGATTTTCTAATGGGTGTAGGTACATTCTTACTATGCAATGCGACTTAACAAAATACATCATAGCGTGTCCAGTTGAAACAAAGGATGCTAGGACAGTTGCAAAGGCTCTGGTAAGGAATTTGATATTAATATACGGCCATTTTAAAGTCCTCAAATCGGATAGAGGCACTGAATTCGTGAATGATTTAATGAAAGAAGTATGCGATCTGTTAGAAATAAAACAAGTCTTCAGCACACCATACCACCACGAAACCTTGGGTTCCGTGGAGAGAAGTCATAGGGTACTAAATGAATTTCTTCTGAACTTCTGTATAGATGATGAATGGGACCATTGGATCCCATACTTTTGTTTTGCATACAATACCACGCCACATGTAGATACAAATTATACTCCATATGAGCTTATATTCGGTAGGCTACCCAATTTGCCTCATGAGAAAATTTTAAAAACTGAACCAATTTATAATACTGAAAACTATTCCAAGGAATTAAAAGCAAGACTAAAGTTTTCTTTGCAAAAAGCAAAGGAATTACTTGAAATATCGAAGAGAAAACGTGTCGAACAATGCACGGAAATTAATCCGTTGAGTTTGAAAGTAGGAGACATGGTTTTAGTTAAAAACTTTAATAGAAAGAAAAGTCAACCTCCTTATAAAGGTCCGTATAAAGTAATTAAAACTAAAGGAGTAAATTCAATTATAGATTTAGGAAACACATATAAAGAATTTCATAATAATAATTTAAAAAAATATTAATTAAATTGTCAAAAAAAAAAAAAAAAAAAAAAAAAAAAAAAAAATTTAAAAAATTTTTCTTAAGGGTAGGGGTGTAGTGTACCCAGTAAGTCGACTATTATTTAATAGCGATAGTCACTTAAAAACACTTTCATTATATTATATTTTATTAAATACACTTTCATTATATTTTATTAGTGTACCTAATAAGTCTACTACTATTGTCACTTTTTATAATTATATTCACTCAAATAACACTTTCATTATATTTAATTATATCCTTTATTATTATCCTAGTCACTCTTATTTTTAAGTTATGGTTTGTACTCACAACTATATAACTATCTTTTTCTTGTTTATTATATGACTGGATATTTTCACTCAAAATTCCAAAGAAATGGAATTTTGTTTATTATTGTTATTATTATTATTTTTGTCAAGAATCCCGTTATTTTAGTATTTAAGCACTTGAAATTTTTGAATAAAAGGAACTCTTGATTTAGCCTCAAATCGGCTGTTTAATTTTCGAGGGTTTTTACCAAGAAAGCATTCATCTGCTTCCTTCCCTATACAGGCATTTTAGTTGCCTTCATTCGTTCTACTAGCCAGTGGCGTTTTTAAGCGCCGGCTTAAACCTTATTAGGCAGGTACTAATAGGCAACTATACTGCCTCCAGTTTAGATATGTAAACATACTTAGATCTTTACATACCTTAACATCACAATATGAACAAAATTTTTGCTTAATAAACAATTTCAAAAACTTTTGTTTGTTGAGGGTTTTTTAGCTAGTCTATATACATGCATTTATATTATTATTATTGCTTATTTATACTTTGCAATTCTCATTGTTTTTTTTTAAGTTTTTGTATAAGATAAGAAGTTTAAAACGTTTCAAAAACATGGTTTAAGGTCTACTGATGATTTGGCATTATCACCAATGAAATGCATGTATATAGGCTAGCTAAAAAACCCTCAACCAATAAAAGTTTCTAAAAATCTTTGAAAGAATATATCGAGGCAATCTCGATTAATATATTAAAAAAAATACTTAATACTTAACAAGGAATTTTATTTTGTTATTGATTCTATATTTTTTATTTAAATGAACCAAAAATATATTTTTATATTATAAATAAATAAACACTATTTACCCCCGTTCACACCATCTTCGGTAGATTGTTTGTTAAAAAAATTAACTGACTGCTGGTTTGGCTAACTGTACTATTTAATCAACGGTTACCGCTTTTCGGTTCACCATCTTTCAGTTAAGGGCCCCATTTACTGCACCAGCATGCACACGCTATCAAGTGTTGGTGGCAGTGATTTGGTCGTGTATGGACATTTTGTGTGATTGAACGCTTTGCTGTAGCGATATCACACAGAATTTGATATTTTGCTGTTGGCGCCAGTTTGTGGTATTGTGTATGGTGAATTTAGCTCAGTAGGGAAAAGTTGTCAAAGGGTAAACATGAGGATACAATACTTTAAAAAAGCATTGTTTGTTGAAAAACATATTATTACTGCAACAAAGGAATTTGATTAAAATATGGCAATACTATCAGTTTGTTAACATAAAAAATATAGGAAAAGGCGGTAATTGTATGAAAAATACACAGGTGGCGTTACTACTTTTATGCTCTAGCATTGTTTGTTCAATCTTATGTCAGCTTTGTTTATATTAGAGATAAACATCACTCACGTGATTTTTTTAATCATGTGAGTGCGCACGAACGTGAGTACAAGGAAATTGAGCGTGCATAAGTAGATTTTTGTCGTGATTGTTTTGATATATTGTTATTTTTTCGTATAATTTTTTAATTAATTTTCGTACGTATTTACTTGAATTGTTTTAGGTTTATGTTGAAAGGAATTGTTTGGCTCAAGCTCAAATCTGACTACAGATTTTTTTATTAGTTTTACACACGATGAATTTTATGACGTCTTTTTTTCTTAATTCCCTTTTGAAGTTGCTATCAAAAATTCTTTACATTCATACGATATTTTTTTGCATGTCTAATTTTTCAATTTTCTTTTCGTAACATTAAAAATTCTATTAAACCTATACAAAGCATAACAACAAAAACTTTCAAGCGAGTAAAGAGAAATTAGTGTAAAGAGAAATATAAAAAACAATGAAAAACAGAAATCGTATCGTTTTTTGTACCTCCCTTTCGTCACAACACCATTCGCTAACAAACCAAAAAAGACGTCGAAAATTGGACGTCATAAAATTCATTGTGTGAATCAAGTATTACCACCCGTCTTGACAGCCAATAAATTCATTGACATATATTGCAGCAAATGTCAAAATTATGTTATGTTCAGTGAAGACGCATCTTTTTCGTAACAGGGAGTCTTCACGTGCAATAAACTTGGAAATAATTATGTTTTCAACTGTCAAATTCTATTGCCAACACAATATGTTCCCGTGTGGACCGCACTAACATTTATTTGCACATGTATTGCGAAATAGTTGTTCAAACTTTTTTTCCAGCAATTATGTTGGAAATAAACTGTCAAATTTGGCTGTCAATTCTCTGTCATTTGTTTTTCCCGCGAATTAAATAAAAAAGGTGCAAATATGTATGAATATCTTTACTTATTAGTATTCTGCTAAGCTTTGTGATCAACAACAAAAATTAAACAAGCACAGAAAATGCTGAAGCTGATATATTCATTCACAGCGAATTTTCAATTTTATGTCCAATGTGCACTAAGTGTTCTTCACCTAGAAACATAAGCTTGTATATGAACATATTTGTGACGTCATGCTGCCGACGCACAGTGGCTGAAAATCGTTTTTCATTGGCCAAAAGTCTATTTTTTTTTTGTCACCGATTTTTAAAATTTTTACGCCCTTTTGCAGTTATTATATCCAGATTAAGGTAAAATTAGGTTAAACTATTGATAATTGTGAGCGTGGCATGCTGTCAAACTCAACGGTTTTTTTTAATTTCAGAAAAAGGTGTTTTTCTTTTGTTTTTTATAAAAAATAAATGGTTACTACTCGCAAGCTATCATCGATAATGGCCTGCGGTCTTTTTTATAATGTTGGTAGGATTATAGTCTTTAGTTGTTGTAAGTGGTCACAGCTCTAGCGTTTAATATTAGGGGCGTTACGGAATATTTATGAAACTACTATATTTTTCTCAAATTTAGAACTAGGGAACAAAGGGGAACAAGAAACGCATATTATCCGGAGAAAGGTGAAAGTGTCCTCTTTAACGCTATATATACTTTTGCACCCGTGACGAGCCGTGTGTAGAACACTTTTTTCATTTTAATGAAATTAATTATAAACAATTTTATAACAATAATCGGGAAATTAAACCACTAAAGATAAAAAACAACCCAACAACAACAACAAATATTGGCGAGATACTAATCAGTTTTACCTGATATTAAGGTCTGGACAACATGTGCAGTTTTGTTCAATTTACCTGCTATGAAATTAAAGATCAATATGTGAATAACATGTATCTAAAAATGTATAAAACTACGGATTCGATAAGGGATTACTCAGTTAATCCTCTAAGTGTACGGATAAAACAGACGCAAATAAAAATATTCAGAAAAATATGGAGAGCTTCAGGTATAAAGAACTGGCCGAAGAGTATTTTAGAAACAAAAACCAGGAAGATGTTCTTAGTTACGTTAAAATAAAATTAAACTTAAATTCGTGTAGCACCGAAATGCAAGAGCAATTATCTAATTTCGTCAAAGCACTAAAAAAACGCTACAAAGAAGTTCGCTACAGTAAACAAAACTTTTATATAAAAAGTGCAAACTGGTTAGAGGGCCAATTTACTGTCGCTGCAGAAACAGCAAAGCAAGATAAGGCTGGAAGACCACGCAAATCATTGGACAACTGCAGCGATAGATCTAAGAGGCGGAAACTTAAAGATATCAACGATGCAATTGGTTGTACAAATATAAAAGAATCTTTCCTAAATCAATTACGATCACAGAACCACTTAAAAAAAGTGGATATCATTGAAAAAGCTGTTAAAGCTAGTCCAGTGAGAACAAAACGGATTCTTAAAAGTATACCAACTCCGAGTGATGCAATACAGTACACAAATGAAGAGGCATTAGCATTATTTCTGGATTTGAAATTAACAAAACAGCAATATATTAAGCTCAGACTGCGTGCGATTGAAAAAGGCTCAAATAAGTATCCAGCATATCATTACATAACCGCTGCTAAAATGGACTGTTTGCAATCAAAGGACACTATTACAATCACACCAATTTCGGCAGAGGTACAACTACAATCTCTACTTGATCACACAGCCGAACGCTTGCTACAATCAATAACAGGAAATGAGTTGAAGAAATATGGAAACACAAAGTTAATTCTTTTTTGTAAATGGGGATGTGATAGTTCTTCGGGACAAAAGCAATACAAACAAGTTGTATGTGAAAATATGTCGGACTCAGATATGTTCATGGTATCATTTGTACCATTGCGATTGAAAAAGATTTTGGAAGATTCAGAGCCTTCGACTACAACAACGCAAACAATGGATATTTGGAAAAATGAGACACTATCTTCTACGAAATACTGCGGGCAAATCAAATTTGAATTCAAAAAAGAAACTCATGATGCCATTAACAAAGAAGTTACAATTACAGTTAGATGGGCAGCAAATTGAAGTAAGCTACCAATTAGTGCTGACAATGATAGATGGAAAAGTAGGTCAGGCTTTGACTAACACGAAGGCTGCATCTAGCTGCATTATATGCCAAGCAACATTGTGATCCAATGATCACAACTGTTGTCCCTTTGCGCCTTAGCGAGAATAAACTTCTGGTTCAACAAAAACACGGCTATTTTCTATGTTGATTTGTGTTTATTTGATGGTTTGATTGGTTTATTCTCTAAAATTACAATTATTAAAAACTGAATAATACAATATAAATTTTACTTACGTGGTATCTTGCTAAGTGTCTTGGCGCAAAGTGATTTAAAAAATGGTTTCTTGATTTTATCTACACGTACTTTTCTTTGTCACCAATACACTTGTCAAGAACCGCTTTTTTTTGTTACATAGCATACATTTACAATTACACAGTGTACATAGTACATATAATAAATCAATACAATGACATAAAGACCAAAAACAAAAATACTAAATGTCATCTCTAAGAAAAGGTTGCCATTTCACCAACAACTCCACCCCCGTAATTTGACTCCGCGTGAGGAGAATCACCTATTTGCATTTCATCGATATCTCCACGTCTAATACAGCTAACTTCGAAATAGGTCGTCTGAGAGTACCCGTAGATGTGTCAACTTCAGCTGATCTGGCTATACCGTCTTTACCGTGATACAATTCAACTACTCTTCCTCGTCTCCATTGTGACCTGGGTGCATCAAAGTCGATGATTAAAACCAAACTTCCTTTGTTAAGATTTTGTGCTGGCAGACACCATTTTGTTCGTCTGGTGAGCTCGGGCAGATACTCCCTTATCCATCTCTTCCAAAAACAATTCTTCAAATTCATTAAAACTCTCCATTGTTTACGTGTTTGAAGGAGTTTGCGTGGAGTTTGTACAACTAAGTAAAAAGTGGTTCGTCGTCAGGGGTTCGGGTTCGGTGGGAGTGACCGGATGGTGAGTAAGGGGCCGGGCATTAACTATACATTCGGCCTCAATTAGTAAACTGTTGAAGGTATCTAATTTTGGTGCATCTTCTTTCAACATGTTATGTAATACCTTTTTGATCGATTGTACCAAACGCTCCCATATTCCTCCTTGGGCTGGGTTGGCTGGGGTATTATAAATCCATTTGATACCCAAAGGTGCAAGTCGTGAGGTGATTTCATCGTGATCGAGAAAATTTGTAATACCTTTTAATTCGTTAGTCACGCCAACAAAATTTGTGCCATTATCACTTCTTATTTGCTGTGGCACACCTCTTCTGTTCATAAAGTTTCTAAGGCATAATACGAAGGCATCACTTGACAAGTCCATGGCGACTTCTAAATGAACAGCGCGTACAGTTAAGCACGTGAAAAGACAAACCCACCTCTTTTCTCTTGCGCGCCTTATACTGACATAAAATGGACCAAAAAAATCCACCCCTGTATATGTAAACGGACGTACGAAAGGCTGCACTCGATCAACAGGCAGGGCACTCATTTGAGGCTGTATTGGCTTAGCTTTCCGTATTTTACATATCATGCAATTGGACTGAACTGAATTGACAAGACGACGCAATGATGGTATCCAATATGTTTGCCTTTTCTCACACATGATTGTAGAAACGTTTATGTGTTGGAATTTTTCGTGATATTTTTGAACTATTAATCAGCTAAGTGCATGACTATGAGGTAGTATTATTGGCTTTCTTGCTGATATAGGTAGACACTCAGCCCTTTCTAGGCGACTGTTGCAGCGAATCAGTCCGTCTTCCATTATAACGGGATTCAACATCTTTAATGGACTGTCCCGTGAAATTACATTATTGCTCAAAATACTGGCTAGTTCATCCGGGTAGGTTTCTTCATCAGCTGTCAAGGGGCCTTTAGTAAAATCTTGGCCTTTGGCACGCCTTCTTAAATTTTCGACGTATCGTAACATCCATGCTGTTGCTCTTTTATACCTCGAATAATTAGAAAATCGGTTAATACTAGGTACTACATAACATACCCTCTGTACGGCAACGAAAACAAATTTGGCTCGCATCTCATCATTACTGAAGTCATCTTCATGAGGACCAAAGGCTTCTTGTGGCCAAAGAGTTTCGTCTTTCTTCAAATAATCAGGACCACGCTTCCACCTACCATCGTTATAGTATTGGTGCGCAAATTTCGCGCGTGTGCCATCATCGGCGGGATTCAAAGATCCAGGGCACCATCTCCACTGCTCGGATGAGCTAGCTTCAAGAATTTCAGCTACACGATTAACAACATACTGCTTATACTTCTTGTGGTCGGACCGGATCCATCTCAGGACTGTATAGGAATCAGTCCAGAAAATACAACGATGAATATCAACATTGTGGTTGGCCACTATCGCCTGCATAAGGCGTACACCTATCGTTGCTGCTTGTAGTTCCATTTTAGGAATTGTATGATACCTAATTGGAGCACAGCGGCTCTTTGCCGTCACAAATGTCACGGTTACCTGTCCAGCCACAACAACACGCCAGTATGCAACGACCGCCATTGCTTGTTCGCTTGCGTCGACAAAAATGTGTAAATCAATACCTGACTTTTCAAATTTTGGGGCATAAAGCCTTAGTATTTCAAATTGTTGCACTTTGGGCAATTCTTCTATCCACGATTTCCAATATTTATATAATTCTTCAGGAATTGGTTCATCCCATTGAATACCTGCTTTCCAGACAGCTTGCATTATAACCTTGGCTGTTATCATAAAGTCCACCAGAAAGCCATACGGGTCGAAAATGGACATATGCATTTTTAAAAGCTCTCTTTTTGTTGGCTTTCTCTTGAAATCGAGAATATCTTTTGGGATATGAGTCCACTTCAATTTGAATACAAAAACGTCTGCATTGGTAAGCCAATGCATGCCCAGTATGCGCTCAATGTCTTTTTCTATTGACACAGCTTCTTGATTATATCCACCGCATTTGTTTCTTACTTTTTCAGAATTAGAATTAATATGGCGTAAGTTAAACCCGGCTGCTCTATGTATTTCAATTATCTCGTTTACCACTTTAATAGCTTCTTCTTCTGTTTGAAAGCAGTCAGCATAATCGTCCACATAATGACGTTCACAAATTCCATGTACAGCCCTCGGATATTTATCTTCGAAAGTCTTCGCGTTAAAGTTTTTATGTTGTGCCACGGCGGGTGAGCATGTCGCTCCAAAAATAAGTCTTTTCATAACATACGTTTCTAGCGGGTTTTCTGGCTTACCCTTTCTCCATATAAATCTTTGGCTATCACAGTCTTCTTGCTTTAAAGCAATTTGGTGAAACATCTCTTGTATGTCACCGGTGACAGCTACTGGTGCTTGGCGGAACTTAAAAAGAATAGCTAATAGCGGCTGGTTAATATCAGGACCCGACAACAACATTTTATTCAATGAAATATTTTTTACTTCTGCAGCAGCATCGAAAACCAACCTAATTCCTTTTTTATTAGGATTCTTTACCCCAAAGTGAGGGATATAAAAAGTCTTGGCGGTACGCATTTCGGCTTCCTTTTCAATTAAACGCTCAGCATAACCTTTTGCAATATATTCTTCAATCTTGCCAGAATATTCAGATGCAAACGCAGCGTCTCGTGCCATTTTTCTTTCAATACCTTCTAGTCGTTTCAAGGCCATTCCAAAACTATCGGGAAGTACAGGGCTAATTTCTTTCCACAACAAACCAACCTCGTATCTACCATTTATTTTTCTTGTTGTCTTTTTCAAAATATCCAGCGCTAGAGCATCATCTTTTGAAACAGGTTGTTTTACTACTGGTTTTATTCCAAAGGATTCTATTAAAAAATAATTAGAAACAAGTTTATCTATATCGTTCATACTATCATTATTTTTCGAATACGCTAGGCACATCGTATGAGGGCGTTTCGATACATTGTTATTAACTCGACCATATGCTAGCCATCCTAGCCTGGTTTTAACTGCAATTGGCCCAGGTCCTGTTTTTGGAACCTCTATTGGTACCGTCAGATAAGCGTGGTTAAGACTTATTATGATTTTTGGCTGTACATTCTTATAACTACGTAAAGGTAGCTCAGATAAATACAAATGCCTATCGGCGCACTCGTCGGCATAAAAAGACTGAGTGGGCAACACAAGCTTCGACGATGTGTAAACATTTGCCATTTTATATTTCTTTGCATTTTTCTCAACGCCACTTATCTCCAGTTCTATTATTTCTGTTGGCTCTGATGCCTTTTCCCGATTCAACCAATATAATTCTAGTGTGCTTTTCTTACCCACGATACCCAGCCGATGTGCTATTTCGCTGTCTAATATGGTTGCATTTGATCCATCATCAATAAAGGCATAAATACCGACCTCTGTTCCTTTGTCATACAACTTTATTGGTATTACTTGATATAAAACATCATTAGAGGCGAAAATTCTATTATTCTAAAATTTCTAAAATGGCGGGCACATTGGCTGAATTGCACAAGAGTGCCTCCACCGTCTCTCTGGCACTTCCCGATATGGCTTCACGAAGACGCATAATGTTGTGAAGGTTAGAGTAGCTAAACTCACTGGTGGTGCTTTTAAAAAACTCAATAAAACTTTGCCATTCTTCAGGGTTACCTGTAAACGCTGGCAGTGGATAAATTTTCTTTTGTCGTAGGTCCACTGATCTAATACCGTTTTCACTTTCAACTGGCGATTCCCTCTCAGGCATATCTTGATGCTGGGCTGCATATACATTTTCCACCCTGCGTGCATTTCGTAGTTCTAAAACACTACTATTTACCTGTCGAGCATTTGTTATCATCAATTCTTGCATGGCGTGCATTTGCCGTTGAAACTCGTTTCTCATATCAACTAATTTTTTGTCAAACTCACGTGCCATTGTAGACACAAATTCAAGCGAGAATTGCTGCTGTTCGTTTGTTCGGCTTGTCAACTGTTGGCTTTGCAGCTGAGTTTGACCATGAAGCGGCGGCTGCGCTTGCGACTGGACGTGCGGTTGCGACTGTGCATTTGTCGAACGTGAAGTGTTGGACGAACTGGCATTTTGATGTGTTCTTGTGGATTGCGGCGTGTCTACATTCCCCTGCGGCAAGACAGGTTTTTGTGGCTGGCTATTTGACATTTCACTTACAAAACTCAAAAACCTTGCAGGAGGAATGCCTTTCGTACTTCTATGGCTTATTCTTATTGGCGTTTTCTCAGAATCTGACATGAATCCACTAACATCTGTCTTCCAAACTTACTTGCACATGCAACACAGAATAAATAATTGTGATCCAATGATCACAACTGTTGTCCCTTTGCGCCTTAGCGAGAATAAACTTCTGGTTCAACAAAAACACGGCTATTTTCTATGTTGATTTGTGTTTATTTGATGGTTTGATTGGTTTATTCTCTAAAATTACAATTATTAAAAACTGAATAATACAATATAAATTTTACTTACGTGGTATCTTGCTAAGTGTCTTGGCGCAAATTGATTTAAAAAATGGTTTCTTGATTTTATCTACACGTACTTTTCTTTGTCACCAATACACTTGTCAAGAACCGCTTTTTTGTTATATAGCATACATTTACAATTACACAGTGTACATAGTACATATAATAAATCAATACAATGACATAAAGACCAAAAACAAAAATACTAAATGTCATCTCTAAGAAAAGGTTGCCATTTCACCAACAAACATCAACCCAATTAAACCAAATACCGACAATATCATTAGATAATACCGATGCATATGAATTTGGATTATCACCACTACATGCAAGAATACGACTTATGGAACACATACTAAAAATCAGTTACGATTTAGATTTCGGGTCTTCAGGATCAATAAGAAACAACGAAACCAACAAAGAGTTAAGAAGTTCAAAAAAGAAACATGTTCAAGATGAATATCGCAAATTTAGATTGATTATAGATGAGCAAAAACAAGGGTCAGGCAATACAAATGATGGCAATACCGCAAGAAGATTCTTTTCAGATCCAGAAACAGCATCTGAAATAACAGGAGTGGATTTAAACCTTATTTTAAAATAATCCTAGAAGTACTTGCGTGAAATGAAGAAATTTACTCTAGAAAATTTGGAGATTATGCTAAGGAAACTGCAAAAATATATACAACCAACTACCCATGGAGAAATATGTCTGCAACAGTTCACAAAATCCTTAATCATGGAGAAGATGCCATTAAATATCATTTGGTGCCACTTGGAGATCTATCAGAGGAGGCTCAGGAAAAAAAGGAACAAGGATTACAATACTAGAAAAATTTCACGAAATTCAACAAATGAAAATCTATTTAATATATTATTGGCAACGTCAGATCCGTTTATCTCCAGTATTCGAAATCAATGGAAAGTGGAACATCGGGATTGAAATGAAGAAGCCAAAAAACTACAAGAACATCTTCCTGGTTTTTGTTTCTAAAATACTCTTCGGCCAGTTCTTTATAACTGAAGCTCTCCATATTTTTCTGAATATTTTTATTTGCGTCTGTTATGTTTTATCCGTACACTTAGAGGATTAACTGAGTAATCCCTTATCGAAAAACACCTTTTTCTGAAATTAATAAAAACGGTTGAGTTTGACAGCATGCCACGCTCACAATTATCAATAGTTTAACCTAATTTTTTGGCTACCTTAATCTGGATATATTAGCTGCAAAAGGGCGTAAAAATTTTAAAAATCGGTGACAAAAAAAAAAGACTTTTGGTCAATGAAAAACGATTTTCAGCCACCGTGCGGCATAGCGAACATCGTGCATAGATCAGTTGTCAAAAAGCTTTAACAGTGTTAACTAAGCAAATTACTTCATGTATTTTAGTAAACAGTGGTATTAAAAGAAATAAAATATCATTAACTTCAAAATCAATTTCCGTTGTGTTTTTATTAATTGAAAGAACTCAAACAAGTAAACGTTATCGAAAAGGTCAAAACGTAACAGCATTTATATATATTTTTCTTTAAAGTAGTGCAGATAGGGCAAACGCCTTAGTTAGTAGATTTATTATTAAAGAAATAATTCACCATACTATGTAGTTTTAACTGCATGGATTTCTATTAAATTGTTTTTTTGTAATTCAGAGCAATAAAATTGTTTTGCTAGAAGAATTCACCCTTATTCCAGTTGGCGACACCGACGTTACGTCAACACATCCATTTATAATTCCAAAAAAATATCTAACAAGTCACACAAATGGCAAGTTGTCAGCATTAAAATTCATCCACTTTGTTTGAATGTTTATACATACATACATTTAAGATAACAGAATTTTTGACTTATCTGCGCAAAAAACCGTTCAAAGTTGACTGTGCAGCTAAGTCAAAATTAGTGTATCTCTTTCCCAAAGAAGGTAACAGACTTACTGGCATATTAATTGCCTGAGTGTTACTTCACTTCAAAAAATCATCACCTAATCCAAGCGACAATTTTTAATACGTTTTTCCGTGCTTATTTTTGTTTGGAACCGAACAGAATAAGCCGAGATTTCGAAGGTCATAAGCACAAATACACCAGTTTGATAGTTCACGATAAGCATCCAAATTGTTACGCAATACCATTCAAAGAAAAATTATATAAAAAATATAGAATTTCATATCCAGTCTCAAGGATTTTGAGTTTAATTATAACCGAAACCTATTCGAAGGGTATGCAAGAAATATGTAAGTATGTAGGTACATTTTTTAAGGTTTATTTTTGTTTTCGGGTTTTTTACCATAATAAAATGGCGTTATACAATTATTACCAGGAAGGAACGGGTTAAATTGAACGAATCATTCATTTGAACGAAGTGATCAGGTAATTTTACTGTACGTTTTTGGTTCAATAGTGTACCGTTCGAAAAAAAAAACGATTAGTTACTGAGAGAACACTGAAGATGGCACATAGCCGAAACCGGTCTGTTTATCAACCAAATTTGACGTGGGATGACGGAAATTCATTCCAAATTACCGTTCGATTTTGTATATGGGTTTAAAATTTGTTTTCATATGTTAGTGGATCTTTTTATGTTATATTCTTTTCTTTCATTTGATGTATTGATAAGAAGTGGTTTAAAAAGTTTGCGTAAATATACATATGTATGTACATACATATATGTATTTATTTTGAGCATCAAAACAACATGAAATTTTCTTTCCACAAGCAAATACTCTTTCACCACATTTCCTAAAAAAGTATATTATTTTAGTATACATTGAGTTAAAATAAAATGTATAATATTTTAGTCAAAAGAACAAGAAATTGTTTCTAAAATGAACTTAAAAATAATTTTTTATTTAATGAATGCATTTTTAAAATAAATTCTTCAATTTGTTTACATTATTGAAATATTTACTTGCGATTTTCTTAAAACAAGGATGAATTCTTAAAAAATAAAATTGTTGCCGTATTGTCATTCAAATTGAATGTCCGTGAAGAAATCAAACTTTTTTTCTCATTTCTCAAACTTTTTTTAGAGTTGCAAAATAGGTAGTATATTTTTGGATTTTGTTTACGCTGCCAAATTCGTAAATACAATTCAGAGATGCATTTAAGGTGTCGGTAGTAGTGTGTTCGTTATTAATAACAAAAATGAAGGTGGCAACCACAATTTGTAAATTGTTGAAACATAAAGTGCGTTCGAGTACCCAAAAGTTTTTAAAAATTTTTACTGAACTTTACTGCATTCATTTGCCAAAAATACAATAAATGAGAACACAAATTGAGAGCGTAAAATTCAAAACAAAACTAAGAAAACAAAAAGTATGCAATTTGTAAAAATATTATTTAAAAAAGCAAAATTTATCCTCTATCGATCTCATTTTGGTAAACGATTTTATTAATAATTTATAACATAGGTATACTTTTAAATATTTTTGAAATTGTGTTCGGATGGAGGCTATTATTCTTACATAATTTCCCACTGATTTTAAGTTTAATTTAATATAATACATAATTTTATATAAAATGTTATTTTATTTATAGCAGAAATTGCTTTTTAGTAGAAATTTTTAACCGCTTATGGTCTGTATTGGCTAGGCTATTGGTAATAAAACTAAATAAATAAAATAATAAAAAATCAAAAGTGAATGATTATTTTTAAACTATTTGTTTTGGCGAACATTTTGGATCTTTATTTTCGTTGTGTTATTTAAATTCTTTGGAGCTATGAAAGTGCTAAATATATGGTCACTTAGTACTGCACTTTTTTTTAAGGTAATCAATATCAAAACAAATAAGCACATATTTTTGAATAAATTTAATCAGACACAAATTAAGAAAATCAAATAAAATAAAACTAAACACATGAAAAAGATTACAGAAAATAATTTCTTTATATTTATTCGTGTTATACAGCCCAACTATAAATATTTGTTTCATGAGGAAAGGTTTTTCTTGAGAAAAAATGTCTCCAGTCAATTCAAACTCCCTTCTGTTTTATGAGGGAACTTTTTTAGGGAAAACCCAAACTTAAATATATTAGGAATAACTACTTTTTAGCTTTTTATTTATTTCTCCCTTTTACACGGCTTATAAAAACGGACTAAAAAGTAAAATGAGGGAATTTTTATTCATAATAGGAGAAAAAGAAAAAGGGTAAATATATTTCAACACTATATTTATTTGCAATCAGCTGTTAAATCTTGCTAATTTTTGCAATTTTTTCGTTTGCCTACTTTTTTGGTCGACAGCTTTTTTTGAAAGTAAATTTTTCAGTTTACTCAGTAATTACTCATTTACTGCATTTTCCTGCAAAAGTACTCGAACGGACCTATAATCGCCACAGCCTAATGCAAACATGTGGCTTTATACAGGAAACTCTGGAAGACCAAAAAATTTGGAAGTCTGATCCGAATGCCATTGCCACAACTATCACAAATTTCTACGACCTTTTACATAAACATGTAAGCCTTCTTCTAAGTGATGGAAGTTAGTGTTATGGAGTGGCCAAGTTGCCTAATCTTTGGAGGGGTCTCTCATTCTGAATTGAAAAAGAAAATATTCAAAAGCACTCATAAAATATCGGATGACACACTTGTTGACACCAGCCGCAGGGGATTTCTTCTTCCTAGAATCATAAATTTAACATATAATTGAAAACGAAATAATTAAAAAATGTTTCATTATGTTTGCCCGCCATATTGAATTAAAAACATATTAATACAAAAATTTGTGCTTCCACACGTTTCACTAAAATGTTCAACACTTGCCACCTTATTCTAAGAGAATTTTAAAGCACACCATTATCGAATGGTTACCGACATTACAAGCAATTTACTTTTTCCGACTTGAAAAAGTTTGATGGCCAATAGCTTCTGAATCCAAGTATTTCAGAATGTGAAATCGGGCACCAACGTATTGTATATTTGAGCTCTATCGATTGGTACTAACCGCTATAGTCCACAACGAAGCGTTACCATTTTATGAGCGTAACACTTTTTAAAAATTTGTTTGTTAACATTCTTTTGCACTCTATTACCAATATACTACCTTCACTATTACCGGCATTTTCTAACCTAACACAAAAATCTTCTGTTTTATACAACAATAAATAGTACGGGGTGTCGCCGGTTTATAATTTTTATTAAGTGAATGAGAATGGATCTTATAAGTGTGTTCGAGTACCCAAAAGTTTTAAAAAATTTTTACTGCATTTAACGAAATTGTGTTCGTTTACTCCAAACAAACAAAAGCATGAAAACAAAAAGTATACAATTTGTGAATTACTTAAAAAAAGGAAAGTCTGAAATAAACTAATATAAAATAATATGCAAACAATTATTTTTAAACTATTCATTCGTTAACATGATGTACATATATGCCTTTTAAAACGAACTAAATGTTGTAAAAACCATTTATAACCATTTTTGTTATTATTTTGTTATTTCCTTGGAGTTGTGAAAATGTTAAGTATATGGTTACTTAGTACTGCACTTGCTGTTAAGTTAGTCAATAGCAAAAACAAATAATCACATACTTTTGAATAAATTTAATCAGACACAAATTAGGGAAACCAAATAATATAAAAATAAACACATTGAAACGATTATAGAAAATAATTTATTTATATTTTCTTAAAACATTCGTGTTATAATTAAAATATTGCATCGAGTACCAACAAGAAAAAGAGTTGAGTAGTCCAAAATGTAAATATATTTCAGCACTACATTGATTTCCAAGCAGCTGTTTGCGTAATCTTTCGAATTTTTACAATTTTTCCGTTCGCGTACTTTTTGTGCTACAGCTTTTTTTGAGAGTAAAATCTTCAGTTTACTCAGTAATTACTCATTTACTGCATTTTACTGTAAAAGTACTCGAACACACCTTATATTGATAAATCTTTTATCTAATGTCGGCAATTATGTATGGAATACAATATCAGATATCAGATATGTTCGCCTTTGTTAGACTGTTGCGAGCCCTTCTGAGCACATTTTTCATTATATTCTCACACATTTCACGCGGTATTTCATTAATTTCATCACGAATATTTTGTTTGAGTTGCTCAAGCGTTTCTGGTTTGCATAAACCTTGCTCTTCATATATCCCCAAAAAAAGAAGTCCGGAGCAGTCAAATCAGGCGACCGTGGATGCCAATCAACATCACCATTTCTTGAAATAACTTGTTGTAGAAAGAGGTCTCCCAGTGATTCCATTGTAATCCTGGCTGTATGCGATGTGGCACGGTCTTGTTGATACTAAATGTTAATCAAGTCCAAAGAATGCAGTTGTGGCGTTAAAAAGTTTTCAATCATATCACGATATCGCTCCCCTTTCACAGTTACCGTTACGCCATTTTCATTTTCAAAGAACTAAGGTCAAATGATTCCTCCTGACCGAATTGCACACCAGACTGTCACTTTTAATGGATGCAAAGGTGACTGATGAATAATTTGAGGGTTTTCCATTGCCCAGAACCGACTATTCTGTTTATTCAAATATCCATTCAAATAAAAATGTGCCTCGTCACTCATTATGATTTTTTCATGAAAATCGGGGTTGTCATGGGCGAGTTGTAGCATCCTATTGGCATACATACATATGTACGGCGGCGTAAATGGTCTTTTGGGAGAAGGTCTTGTGTCAACTGAATTTTAAATGGAAAAAAATGCAAATCCTTGTGCAAAATTGTGGCCAAAGTTGTTCTTTGAAGACCAAGCTCCTGAGCACGGCGTCGAATTGAGGTTAATGGTTTGTTTTGAACACTTTCTTGAGCAGCAGTAATGTTTTCAGCCGATCTTGCAGTACGTTGTGGTCCATGCTTGGACCTATCACCTACAGATCATCTTTTTTTTAAATCTGAACGATAAATAGTGCGTTTTGTTGGCACGTTGTTT
This sequence comes from Gymnocheta viridis, assembly GCA_956483585.1. Lineage (NCBI taxonomy): Eukaryota > Metazoa > Arthropoda > Insecta > Diptera > Tachinidae > Gymnocheta > Gymnocheta viridis. The sequence goes on along the minus strand of OY101442.1, from coordinate 49,511,454 downwards.
CTCACAAAATAATGGAAATCTTAAACATATTTGGTCAATTCAAAGCAAGTTTTGAACAGATTTTGTGTCGAACAGTTAATACATTTTCCAACATAAACGTTCATTTTTTACTTGATATGTCTTATATTTTAGTTCAACAAATTACGCATAAACATTTATTATTAAAAGCGAAGTCGCCCGCCATAAACTCCATGCTTAATGTAAGCATGACAAAAGGCAAAAACAAAGTAAACAAAAATGAATAATAGGTTGATCTCAGCAGCCAATGGCTTTGGAAAAAGCGGGAGAGTATGGGATATATGGAATAATTATTATTATGCATTTCGATTCGAAAGAAAAGACTTTCGAAACACAATGTACATATAAACTATATAAATTCGAATTATTTCCGTTTCGAAGCGAATTACATAATAACCCCCCTGTTCTGCTAGTCTTCTGAACAATACATTGTCCCAAATAGTACCTCTCTTAATAAAATAATTTTTTAAAAATTAAGCAGAAATGGGTACTCAGATTTGAACTTAAGACAAGCAATTCATTTCAATATAGTAAAAATTTTTTTCTATCGAGATTGACATTTTGCCACACGTAGAACTTATGTTGAGCAAAAAGTAGTGAAGTCAAAAAATCGCCAATGTATAAGGGATACTAAACAAAAATCATTAATTTCTATACGTGTACGGTGGTTTTAAAAAGATTTAAGTTATAGATCCCAAAAGAATTTTTTCCATACGTTTACACATGATATACATTCATATGTATGTATATATTTCTCAACTAACAAATCGTAGAAAGTTCAGTGTCATTACAACTATTCGAAATAACGCTTACTTATGCCGCCTTATAAATTTATTGAAGCAATTAAAAAGTAAAAGTCAAGAGTTCTGTCCATTGCGCACCCTTTGTAAAATATTTAATATATTTGTGTAAATATAGTTGAATGGTTTGATGATCCCTTAAACAAATTGTTTTTGGAATTTTGAGAGTTTGTGCTGCAATTATTTAAATTTAGAAATGCAAAGTGAAAATACTACAATCCATATTTTATAATATCGAATATCTTTGACGTTTGAAACAATCCAAAGCAATTTTATTGGACTCTAAGAACTTAGACGGAACTTTATGGCAAGATTTTAATTTTAAGGATGATGATAATCATTTACCACTAGAAAAAATATATCTAGATGGTAAAGTAATCGCAAGTCTTTCAAATATGGATATTTCGACACACAAATTTTGTAGCTGAATTTAAAACTGCTTGCAAAATATGTAAGCGCTCAAGAAATTAAAAAAAATTTCTTTTTGAATCAAATCAAATGCAATCTTTTTAAAAAGTGGATATAAAAAATCCCGAATATTTCGATAACAATAACTCACTAATTCCTTTAGTTTTGATATTTCCCAGAATCTGTTCAAATTGATGAATTTTACAAGACAGACAAGGAATTTACAAGGCAAATAATAATAATGTTGATAAAAATGACATGCTGCAGTATTATAAAAACGTCTTCAATATAAAGAAATTGGACGACTCTACAATGTTTCCAAATTTTTGGATAATGAATTTTTTTCCACATAGTTCGGCTACTGTGGAACGATTTTTTTCAATAATAAATCTAAACAAAACCAAAATAAGAAACAAGTTAAATACTGATACTGTTGAAGGAATTCTGTACGCAAAATCGTTTGTCAATTGCACCAAAACATAACCTCAAAGTTTCATCTCTGGTCTACCCTGTGCCAGCGTTGCCACCACAGAAAGTTGTACATAAGACGCCTGTTGAGGAACAACAACAAAACAATGTGGTATACGAAATAGCATGTAAGAAAAAGGACAACCAAAAATGTAATTTAATTTACATTGGCACAACAAAAATAAATTTACAAACAAGAATATGCGAACAAAAAAATGATATAGAGAAACAAAAAGAAACAACAGCTTTATCAAAACATATGTATGATCAACGAAAAGCATAAATCATACTTTGACAGAATAAAAATATTAGACATAGAAACAAAAGAAAAAAAGCGTTACACAATAAAAGGCTTACGTATGCAACAGAAAATTAAAAAAAAACTATGAACCAAAAGGAAGACACTGAAAATATTAGTTCCAGTTACAGAGTTGTGATTAAATAAAACTGTGATAATATTTTAAGTTGTGAGTTTAATTTAATTTTTATGTTAATGTTTTTTGTAAGCTGTACAATCATTTATATAGAATTTAATGTGATAAATTACTAAATAATTGTAAGTTTATAATATGTTTGATGTTTTCTATTTTGGTAATATACATATGTATGTACATATGTTATTTAATTAAATAGACAAATAAAAACCCTGAAGATGTCAACAAAAAATTTACGAAACGTTGGGAGAAATATGTAAAAAAAGTTTTTTATTTATATGAAAATAATAGGCCTAATTAGCTTATTGGAAATAAACAAAAATATTTATCATTTGCGCCGGTTTGCAAAAAAATTAGTTTACCTTTGCAGCCACCTCACTTGGATAAATCTCGCAAATGTCATCAACAATGCCTAGGAAATCATTTGGTTTAACCGTTTTTTTATTACAGACAATATCTTCGATTATAATGTTTATAATATCGTCACGTTTATTGTCTGTCAGTATGTTGCACTCTTTATAAAAATCTAAACAGGATTGGCCTTTAGATCTTTACTTTAATATATTTAGTAAATCCTCTAAAAATTAATAAAATATATTTTAATACATATTTAGTACACATTATAATATTACAAAGCATATTTAAAACACGTCTTAATGAAGAAGATGGTGAAGGGACATTTGAAAAGTCTTTATTCATCCAGTTCTGGACTTTTGTCGAATTTGGCATTGTTTCATTGCAAACAGCAAAATAATTTTTATCTATGTATATAATTTTCAAATGAATAAAGATTTTAACTACTTCTTTTTTACGCCATATGAGTAATTTTTCCCTAAACTCAATTCGAAGGCCTAAGTGTGGGATCGCTTCGATGAGGTCTTCTTTTCTAATATACTGCAAGTATCGCACATTGGTCTATCGAGCCACATTTTTTGGCCAAAAATGAAATAATCACTTATATACATGAATTCAAACAAAAAAAAACAATTAATGACAAAAAACAAAAATTTTGTTAAGTTTTAAAAACCCTAAATCTATTTTTTAACCCATCGAAAGCCAAAGGAACATTTTATTCACTTGATGTTTTGTTTTTTTACTATAATTAAATAATATTATTGTTACTATTTTGTTTATTATAATGATTATTCTTAAATGAAATCTTCAAGATATTATATTTATAAATTATTTGCTTACATAAATTATATCAAATCAAATTGTTAATTCAAAGACAAGTTTAATTTGATTTGAGTTTCTAATTTTAAAAAGTAAACACCCATTAAACCATTTGAAAATTCATGTGCAATTCAAGAATAAGTCGATTCCCATTTTGCAGCCCTTGCTTGATTTTTACTTTTTTTTAAGTATCATCAGGTTGAATTTCTGTGATATCACCAGATTCTTCAGCATCTGGAGAACAGCTCATAAAAAGTCGTTTATATATATATTCTGCATATATTTTTACACAACTTTTTGATATAGTCGAATCCAAAATATATTTATTTGTTTTCAAATAATTTATTAAACAAGTAATTTTTGTTACGTCTTTTTTGTACTTCTGCTTTTATAGTTTCTTTAATTTTTTTGTTAGTAAATTATTAGTTAAAGATAATTGTTCAAACAGTGTTTCAATAACAGCATTAGCTGTTAAATGATTTGAATCACGTCTGCTTAGAGCTTCAACAGCATATTTTATTGGATTTAATACCTCAACTGAATTTTCTAGCAGCTGAACATGATATTCAATCGACAAATTTGCAGAGTTAAAATCAGTTAAACGTTGTCATTATAGCATTTTTTGCTGAACTAGGTGAACATATTTTCAAACTCTTCTTTTGCATATTTTTCTCTAATATGAACACTGTTTTTCATTAATTTTATGCAGAATTGGATTGTTTGATTTTCTTTGAATTTCATTTAAATATGTTTGTTGAACAGCTGATTTTTTCTTGTATTTTATTCAATAATGTCAACAATTTAAAAGCGCTTGTCAAAGCAAAAATCTATTTCTACGGTTAAAAAAATTAATACAAATCATTTTGAGCAACTGAAATTTCGTTTTAAATATTTGTAATGAAAAAATACAAAATTTAATTGACGATTCAATTTCATTGAAATTGTCGAGTATTATGTAAAATCGCTTATTTTATAAAATTTTCGGATTTCTTGTCAGAAATTTATATAAATAAATATACATACATATCTTTATTATTAATAGGACAACACGTTTTTTCAGATCCCTTTTACAGCCGTAATACTGAACCGATTTTGTAAAGATTTATATGTTTTTAATGGAGCTTTTAGATAGATGTGCACAATCGTAATTTTATTTAAATCGGTTTAGTATTCCGGGAGCTAGAAGCGTTTGAAGTTGCTAACAACACATGCACACTTATTACACATACAAAATGTGTTTGTCCAATTTGCTTTGAGTAGAAATGAGACAGTTTATTCTACATATATGTATTTTGTAATAAGAGAGAGATAACTAGAGGAGTTTTGAGTTGTTTATTTAGAATTTTTTTTTGTTTTTGTACTTTATCATATATATTTATGTAAATACTTATGGGTTTATTCACAAACGATTAATAAAGTTAATGTGTGCATTAAAACCGGGTTTCCCCTATAAACCTCCAACATTAAACCTACAATAACTTTATTAATCGTTTGTGAATAAGGCCATTAATCTTCAAATACTAGAATGCGGGCGATTCGCCGTCGGCCGCTGGATACACTAGTACAAATAAATATATTAAAAGTATCAAATCAAACACTCATTTCACCAGTCAATTTTTGACCGTTACCGTGTGCAAACGTGCAAAGTTCTGAGTTCTCAAAAGTTTTAAAAACAATAACACAAAAACAATAAACTTTTATAATTTAAAAAAAAAATATATATATATATATATACACTTGTTATAAAAATAAAATATATTGAAATAAAATAAAGAAATTCCATTAGACAAAAACAATTTACATTGCTATCAGTATGACTGATGGTAATGAAAGTAGTGATCTTGATGAAATATGCTGGCAAGTAGTCGTGCCTAAAGCAAAAAAACGTAAGAAAAGTGAATCGCCAAAAATATTTTTAAACAAACGAAAAAATCCCAACAACAACATATATAATAATGCATTTATTGCTAGTAATGTTTCTGTATCTACATCACACAAGAACAACTCAACTGCTCATGCTCTAAAAAATGCCAACAACAACGCAAACAGCTCTAAAACCCTCGAATCAAATAAAGCAAAAATTGTAAATGATAATGTAAGTCAGAATATGTTCAGTATTTTAAATCAAAATAATAATCACAAGAACGATGATAATGATGTCACTGATGATGACGATGAAGAAGCAAATGTTATAGTTCCTAAACCTCCACCAATTATCATACCGAACGTTACAGATATTAGCGCAATGGTTAAAAGTTTTTCCAAATTAAAAAACGTCTTATTCAATTACAAAAGCCTTAGGGAGGCCAAATAAGAATTATGACTAAGGATATAACATCGTACCGATCACTCTCTGCTTTCTTAAATGATAAAAATATCGAGTTTCATACATATCAAACAAAACAAGATAGATCATATAGAGTAGTCGTTAAAAACCTGCATCCTTCAACACCTACTGAAGAAATTAAAAATGCGTTTGAAAGAGTAGGACACAAAATAAGAAACAAATACGTTACAAATATAAAAAGTAGAATTACTAAGCACTCCCTACCAATGTTCTTTGTTGATCTAGAACCAAACCCAAATAATAAAAATGTGTATGACATTAAAACACTTAACAATGCTATTGTTAGCATCGTACCACCACTGAAAACGAGAGATATTATTCAATGTCATCGATGCCAAGAATTTGGCCATACCAAAACCTATTGCAGAAAATCCGTTAATTGTGTAAAATGTGGCTTAGGTCACTTGACTGTTGACTGTACCAAAGATGAAAGTACTCCACCTAAATGTATAAATTGTTTACAAAACCATCCAGCAAGTTATAAAGGTTGTGTTGTATATAAGCAATTATTAAAGAAAAAATTACAACAAAATTCACTCAATAGACGTGAGCACCCTAACTTTAATAATTATGAATATTCGAATGTAAATAAGACGAGTTATTCAAATAATAATACTATGTACTCTGCAATTTAAAAAAATAATCAAACTAATTCGCTGGAAAAGCTAGAAAAATTAATACAGGATCAGATAGAACTAACCAACAAGCTGTTAAACATGATAACAGTCTTAGTTACGAAATTATGCAATTAAATTTAAACATCGCAATATGGAATGCTAATGGGCTTTCCAACCATTTACAGGAAGTAGAAATATTTTTAAAACTACATAACATTGATATTATGTTAGTATCAGAAACACATTTTACCACTAGGACATATTTTAAAATACAGGGATATGAATTGGTAACAGCGAATCATCCCGACGATAGAGCTCGTGCTGGAGCCGCAATATTAATAAAATCTTCGATCAAACACGAAATTTTAGATGAAATAAGAGAACCATACCTTCAAGCCGCTTGTTTAAAAATTAGTTCTGATGTAAATGATATTGCTATTTGTGCAATTTATTTCCCACCCCGGTTTCCAGTTAAATGTCAACAGTTCGATGCATTATTTAGTCAATTGGGGCCACGGTTTTTAGTTGGAGGAGACTTCAACGCCAAGCATCAATGGTGGGGTTCCAGATTAGTTAATCCTAAGGGAAGTGAATTGTATAAATGCATTAGAAATAACAACTTGTCTGTGTTATCCACGGGAAGTCCAACATATTGGCCCTCTGATCAGAGAAAAATACCGGATCTTCTTGACTTTGCTGTTTACTCTGGCATTTCTAATCATTTACTTCATATAACACACGTTGACGAATTAAGCTCAGATCATACATCATATGCTTCAACACTCTTTTGCAGTCTCAAATATATAAGAACAATATAATAAATTCTAAAACTGATTTAATGTCATTTGCAACTTTGATTGAACGGAATCTAAATCTTAATGTATCCTTATCGTCTGCAGCAGAAATAGAAAATGCAATAGAAAAATTTAATTATACAATTCATGATGCCGGTTTTGTATCTACCCCAAATCCTGTAAGTCGACAAAGAATTGATCATTTAAATCTTACATATGAAATAAGAGATCTATTGAGAAAAAAAAGGAGACTCAGAAAAATTTGGCAAATTAGTAGGAATCCTCGTGACAAACAAATCTTTAATAAAGCAGCAAAAGACCTTAAAATTGCACTTAACAACTGGAAAAATGAACAGCTGGATAATTTTTTGTATAACCTCGACCCTAACAGCAACAAAAATAACGAGTTTTCCTTGTGGAAAGCAACCAAATATATTAAACGACCAGCTAAAAGAAATGTTCCAATTAAAGACAGTGACGGGGTGTGGTGTAAAACCGATAAAGCTAAAGCAGAGACATTTGCTAATCACCTGCAAAACACATTTCAGTGTCATGAAAATACAAGTATTGATAATGAAATAGTTAATTTTCTGAACTGTCCCCGCCCTATGGATTGGCCGATAGGACACATATCAGTTAATGAAGTTAAAAACCAAATCAACAAAATTAACTGTCGCAAGGCTCCTGGTTACGATAGTGTAGATGGAAAGGTTGTTCAAGCACTTCCAAAAAAAGGTGTTATATATCTAACGTCGTTATATAACGCTATATTAAGACTAAACTATTTTCCCACTCAATGGAAATGTGCAGAAATCGTAATGATTAACAAGCCAAATAAGCCAGAAAATCTAGTTACATCGTACAGACCGATAAGTTTACTGGTCATATTCGCTAAAATATTTGAAAGAATATTTTTAGAAAGATTAATGCCAGTTTTAGACAAATTGAACATTATTCCTGAATACCAATTTGGTTTTCGAAAGAAGCACGGCACTCCAGAACAATGCCATCGTATCGTTGCCTATATACGAGATACATTGGAAAACAAAAGATATTGTTCAGGAGTATTTCTTGATGTACAACAAGCTTTTGATAAAGTTTGGCATACCGGTTTATGTTTTAAGAAAAAAAAATACTTCCAACACCTTTTTATTTGCTGTTAAAATCTTACTTAACAGATAGAAGTTTTTATGTTAAAGTTAACACAGAGATTTCTAAAATATATAATATAAAATCTGGAGTCCCACAAGGCAGTGTACTTGGACCAATTTTATACACAATTTTTACGTCAGACATGCCAGTTAATGATAATGTTTTAATCGCCACATACGCAGATGATACTGCAATTTTAACATCTTGCAACTGCCAGATTGATGCATCAAATGCAGTACAAACTCAACTAAATGAACTACAAATATGGTTGAATAAATGGAAAATTAAAGTCAACACCGAAAAGTCATCTCACGTATCGTTCTCATTACGACGAGGTAATTGCCCTGCAGTTCTTCTCAACAATAATGTAATACCACAAAAAGAATCGGTTAAATATCTGGGTATACATATTGACAAAAGATTGACATGGAAAACTCATATTAAAACAAAAAAACAACAGTTAAATATTAAAACGAAAAAACTATATTGGGTACTTAATCCAAAATCAAAATTAAGCTTACAAAACAAAGTTCTTATATACAAATCAATTTTAAAACCAGTTTGGACTTACGGCATTCAGCTTTGGGGTACAGCCAGCAATTCAAACATCGAGATACTGCAAAGGTACCAATCAAAAGCTCTTAGGTCAAATGTTAACGCTCCATGGTACGTGTCAAATAACACAATCCACAAAGATCTACACATTCCAAAGGTCAAAGATGAAATTCGGAGATACAGTGAAATCTATCTAGAAAGACTGAGTCAACACGTGAACCCATTAGCTATTGCTCTACTAGATGACACAGACGTAACAAGAAGACTTAAAAGGCACCACATCCTGGCTTTGCCGTTTCGAAACTAACTATTTTAACTTTTTATCATAATTTTTAATTATGTATGTATGTATTTTTTACTTTTGTAGTACATACATATATCATTTATATTATATATAAATATGTGCATAAACTAACTATATTTTGCCTTATGTTGTTCTCAATTGAATTCAACATAATACGTTATATTTTTCACCATATTAAATTTACTTATTATCCTTGATTGGATAGATTGTAAATAAAGAATTACAAAAAAAAAATTCTATTTCTTCCGTTCGATACAATTATTTTAATTTTCTTCTAATTATTTGAATTGAATTTCGTGGGTGTTTGTATACAATTTTATTGTTTTTTCCATGGGGAAGGGAATAAGTTAGGTATTTTTTTCTCTTTAAATGAATGCAACTAAAATAGGTATACAATTTAAACTGGCGGTCGAATTTCGACCACTAGGCGTACTATAGTACTTATAAATCTTTATTATTTTTAGTAGCAACCAAGGCGTTTTTAACCCTCGCGAATGGGTAGTCATCTTGTCGCGATGCGAGGGCTTAGGTACTGTGACATTTAGAGTCATGCTGGCGGTAGTGATGTTAGTCACGACCGGTAGGGCCTCCCATGCCAGAAGGGTCTAAATCGAGTACGAACAAAGAACTACCCCTCCACTATCTATTAGCGTCTGTTTCTCCTAGTTGGAGCGGCTAATGGAGTATCCTAGTCCGCTGGCCTGAAACGGTCATCTTTGGCTGTCTGAGGTCTGTCGGTCCGTGAAAATCCATCAGCGTCTGTCCTCATATTGAGCGGCTGAAGGTCTGCGTCTGTCTCCAGTGGAGCGGCAGCAATCCTTTCGCCTGGCAGTACGCATAAAATGCAAACCCCCCCAATCTTCCAAATGTCAGATAATAACACACGCCCTACGTATCCGGTAAAGGGCCTCATAATCTCCGGAGAACCAACTACTACAACGTCGGTTTCAGGCTCTAGTAGAGTGGTTGCGCCAGGCTCTGCTAGTCGGTCAGCTACTAGTGCGCAAAAAATCATGACCAAGCCTTTAGGCGGTCGCAAACCAAGCCTGGTACAAGGTTCTTCGAAACCAAGTACCTCTAAGGCTTCTCAGGTCCGGATGGGAGTAAACCCCGTCAAAATACCTTCCTCGGGCGCAGGTTCAACGGTTAAGACACAGTCTGCCGTTAAACCAGCTTCCTATGTGCCGAATCTTGTGCAAACAGGGCACCCGAAGAACGATTCGATGCCCCCAGCAGCACCTCCCTCGGCCTCACTGAAAAAACCCCAAAGGCACATAAATCCCGCCAAACGGGCCTACACCACTAGGCGCTCCGCCTATAAAATCGTCAGCCGATTTGGTGGAAAACCGGTCGGTAAACTCACCGAGCAAGAGGAAAGCTCTCTTCAGTGGGCGAAATCCCATATTGAGAAAATCGAACGGGTCCAACCCACTGCGACGGAAGGTAATTCTGCACGGAAGCCAACTGAAGCAGCGCCTAAACAGCAAAGATCAGGGGAGGACACCCTTCCTGGGACTAAAAGGCCCAAAAATATACCTCAACGGCCGTTAATAAGATCGTACAAGGGGGTGGCAAAAGACCATCTAATTTGGGCGATCATTGACCGCAACGCCAGTGACGGCACCATTTCTTCCAAAAACTGGAAACTGGTTGTCGTCGCACTCTCCAAGGCGTTTCTCAAGGCTTTTAGGGGTAACCCTGGACCACCACCCGAATGTGATGATGCCGGCTGGTATCAAGGGCACATCAAGTTGATAGCGTGTGCAGATGAGCGGTCATCGCTGCTATACAAAAAAGCCGTTAAGTCCCTGGGGGAAGTATGGCGCAGGATGGAGGTTGCGGACGATGAGGACATCCTTCTGGAATTGGACGACGACCCAGAGGATGCCAACGTCACAGTCGTCCATAGTGATGAACTGTGATGAAGGTCACACAAATTAACCTTCATCACTCTAAAGCGGCGACAGCTGCCCTTCTCCTCCGATTAGCTTCAGGCGCGGAGGAGCTTATTTGCATCCAAGAACCATTGTTGTATAAAGACAGGGTTTGCGGACTCAGTTTACACGGCTATAGTACTTTGTACGCAGCTGAACAAGGTAAGACCAGAGCTTGTGTTATGGTCAAAAACGTCCTCAAAGCTTTTATTCCTTTTAGTCCTTTAAAAGAATTTACAGGAAAGGCAAGGCTAAACCAATAATGCAGAAATTGCTGAAAAACGCAAGGAAAGCAGGAAGCTCTTAAACGAGGCTAAACGTAATGATGTATGGATCAGTTACAAGTCCTCAGTGAATGGATTCAAGAATCTTATCAGGAAGGCTAAGAGACAGTCATGGAGGGAATTCTGCAGTGATGTGGAAAACTCTTCGGAGACAAGTCGGCTACGTAAGATCTTATCCTCAAGACCAGTTATTCCATCGCATATAAAGAAGTTAGATGGATCCTGGACAACAAATAGTCAAGAGACCCTTGAGGTTCTGATGAATACTCACTTCCCAAGTTGTACTGATGATGCGTCGATGGAGGTAATTCTTAAGGGCGCTCGGAATACCTCTTTTATGCTTCCATCCCTCCAAATCTCCGGGTCCGGATGGGATTATCCCAGCGGATCTGCTAGAGAACCTAGAGCCACTGATGCCATGGCTCCTGGTGATTTTTAGAGCCTGCCTAGGTCTCTCACATGTCCCATCTACATGGACAACATATAAGATTGTCTTCCTCCCCGGGGGGGGGGGGGGTTGGGTAAAACATCGCACGCTAAGGCTAAAGACTTCAGGCCAATTAGTCTATCCTCCTTTCTGCTAAAAACACTGGAGAGGATTATAGACATTCATATCAGATCAAAGCTAGGACATAACTCCTTGTCAATAGCTCAACATGCCTACACAAAAGGGAAGTCCACTGAAACTGCGCTTCACTAATTGGTGGGTCACATAGAGAGAAACCCTACAATAGAAGGAATTCGCATTAGTTGCTTTCCTGGATATTGAGGGAGCTTTCAACAATGTTAAACCGGAGTCGGTTATTAATGCCATGAGGCTACTGAAGATCGACCCAGCGATCATCCAATTTGCCAGTAGTATCTTGCACTTTAGGCGTATTGAATTTAACTGGGGCACCGCAAATATTTCCAAAGGGGTTACCAGGGGCACCCCGCAAGGAGGATACTTTCACCATTACTTTGGAACCTAAATATAAATTTCCTCCTCAGGGCCATGGATAAGACCTGCTGCAGAACGATTGCGTATGCGGATGACGTTGAAGTCATGGCTATGGTTAAGGATGCCAGACTACTGTCTGAACTCATGGAATCCGCACTGGATGCCCTCGTAAAATGGTGCCGGGGATGTGGTCTGGATGTTAATACTGCCAAAACGGAACTGGTACTTTTCACTAGGAGATACAAAATTCCCAAATTTGTTACCCCAAAGCTGAATGGGGTTCCACTGAAACTATCCGATAGCGCCAAATATCTTGGAATAATACTAGATAGTAAATTGAACTGGAATATGAATATCACTTCCAGAACAGGCAGCAACTGTATTATATTGCTGTAAAAAAGCCACTGGCCTAAATTGGGGTATCAAACCGAAAAATGTATACTGGCTACACGAATGTGTTATTAAACCCATTCTATTCTACGGTGCAGTCGTTTCGTGGCCGGCGCTTAGGCGGAAGAGTCATCAAACTAAGTTTGAACGTATAATGAGAATGATGGCAATAACAGTAACAGGTGCCATTAGAAGAACTCCTTCTAAGGTACTGTTCACGACATTGGCTACCACCAGACATTATGGTATAAAAAGTTGGCTGCGAACACAGCAGTAAGACTAAAGGCCACCAGAGCATGGAGAGATTACAATATCGGTCATGCCAACATCCTGTATAATATCAATTGGCACATGAACGTTGACTATGTCACACCTGAGCCAATCTTTGATCCTGGCTTCTCTGTAAGTTTTTCGGATAACGCGGTCCACCCTGATGACCTACATACACCCGCGAATGTGATTCAAATTTTCACGGACGGGTCGAAATCACTGAATGGAGTCGGTTCTGGCATTTACTCCGAGCAGCTAAACTGGTGCATTCCTTTAAGGCTGCCGGACCACTGCAGTGTCATTCAGGCTGAAATAACGGCCATCTACACAGCCGCAAAATTCATTCGGTATGGCGAAATATCTGGTAGGGATATTCAGATCATTACCGATAGTAAGGCGGCCATTAGATCCCTGGAGAATGTGTTCATCACATCAAAAATTGTCTGGACGAGATAGCGAAACATTCAACGGTCACCCTTAAGTGGGTACCAGGACACAGGGACATACACGGAAACTGTATCGCGGACGCGTTGGCGCATGCAGGCTCCACTTTAAATCGAAACGATTCAACACATGATATAGGCGTCTCTCTCCCAATGAGTAAACAACTTATTGCACATAAGTTTCACTTTACTACAAATCAGAAATGGTTAGATGAAACTACCTGTAGGGAAACTAGGAAAATCTGGTCCATAATAGATGAAAAAAGGACTAGGTGGGCACTACAGCTATCCAGACATCATCTCAGAAACCTAATCGCGGTAATAACTGGCCACTGGCCTATTGAGAGGCACGCCCAAAGGTTAGGGCTTAATTACAATTACATATGTAGAAGTTGTCCGGCATTCTATGATCTAAGACTTAAACTTTTCGGTCGAAGAACCCTTGGGGACAAAACTTGTCTCTCTAATATTGATTCAAAAAAGATCCACTCCTTCATTGAATCAACCGGGTGGCTGCGTGAGAATATCAGCAGCCAGATAACATAGGACCCTTGGAAGACGGGACAACATGGTAGCACAACGGGAACTAATTGATGGACCCACGTGAGCTGTGCTTGATCACGGCTGCCAATGGAACCTAACCTAACCTAAGGCGTATTTAACCACGTGACAGCATTACAGCAGCTGACTATTCGTTGCGAATGTCAAAATACATACATATCACTTTTACTTCTTTTTCTGTATCTATTTTCTTTGTTTTATGGGTTAGCTTTTTGACATACGCAATGAAACTACACAAACAAAAATGCCTGTTGTTTTTGTATTGTTGTAATTGTTTTCCTAATGCTGTCACCTAGTTAAATACACCTTGGTAGCAACTACAAAAAGCAAATTAAAAAAGTCGTGTCTAACTGTCAACTCTTTTATTCTTGCAAATTTTCAATATTTATGTAGTTTTCCAATTTTGTTTTACATTTTTTATATTTTAGAAATTAAAAATGAGAGACTTTCATTTTTAAACAAAATTATAGAAACAAAATGAGGAAATGAACTAATTTCTGAAAATCTTACCGCTGAGGATTTTGAAAATATATTCAGAGAATATAATCAGAATATGTGTATCAATTTTAAAATTAGAAAAACATTAAACAATAGAAAAATAATTATTACCAAAGTAAGTAAAAATAATAATATTTTGGTTATCAGGTATATAATGTAACGTTGAATCCGCCAAGTTTTCAAAATCGTTTTCCGTCACATACCCGCACATATATGCATACAAAAGTGAACAAAATTATTTATCTTTTATTGTGGTATTTTCTTTTATTGTGGTAATAAAGAAAAACTAATGAAGCTTCTCGACGTTTACACTACTTTATTTCTTATTCAGTTCATAACAAAACTTTGTTTAAATGAAAACAAAAACTAATACATTCAGATTTGAATTAAACAAAAATAACTTCTCAAGTTTTTATATTAATTTATATACTGTTTTGCTATGAATAAAAAAACAAAATAATGCACACAACGTTGGATATATGCATTAATTTTTCTTTAATGCCACCATAAAAGCTAGATGCAAACATAAAAATGCAATTTCTTTTACCCGTCAGCGTATATGTGTACTCAACAAATTATTTATTGAGGTAAGGTGAAGACCTGGAAATCAGCAGCATAAAACATGCTTCAGCAATTGTTTACGCGCATAGTGTGAACGCCATCCAATTACTGTGCCGTAGGCGTTTAGACACCTGCTGTTCGTTAAGTTGTTGGCGCCTTTTATAACTCGCTCTTTCGCTTTCATTGATATTATTGTATACTTACGTATTTTTGTAAGCCCAGAGAGTACGGTACGTACGAAGAAAACACCCCAAGTGAATAAATAAAAACCCAATTTATTAATAATAATACCCCATTTTTTGATTTATCATATTTTCGAGGAGATATTTCCAGGAAAACATTTTGATCCTTCGAGCCGGATAAAACCCCCCGTGATTCCTGAAATATTTCTTAGAAAATATTTTCATATCACAAAACCCCGAAATTTTTGGTTATCTTTAACCATACCCGAATTCACCCTAACCACACTCTCATCATAATAATCATCAGCATTATCATGATCCCTATTTAAATTACCCCAAACTATGTAAATCGAAGGTACGTTGTGTGATTTTTATATATTTTTTTGTAAAAAAATAAATATTAATTAAAAAAAAAATGCGTGACATATTAAAAACAACTACCCTTTTTGTGAAAAAGAGAAACACCAACATTGCGAAGCAATACCTATTACAAAATCAATTTGCAGTCGGCAAAACGTAATTGATTTATTAATTGTTTCAATAGTGAAGTGCTCTTATTTTATATAATTTATTTTAAAAGTAAATTAATTAAAACAATTTTACTGAACTCATTTATTTAAAATTTTTCAAAAGTGATATATGCATACTTTTGCATTGCATTGTTTTTGTAATTCTGTTCGATCCCAACTTTTTATTTTCTGTTAACTCCAATGTTAACATAAAAGTTTAATCTTTTACTGATTTACACAACTCTGCTTGTTTAAGCGACGAAAACCCCAAAGAATTTTAATTGAAAATAAACCCAAAATTTTACTAGAAAATATTTATTCCAACATTTCGAGGAAATATTTCAAGAAAAAATTTTTTGGTCCTTTGACAAATCCTGTCACTTGAAAACTCACGTTTAAGCATGGAAGTAAGCGGCATTGAACTGCTAGATATAAATATGGATCCGAAAAATATAATGGCTTTTTTACAAGATGAAATGGTATATACACTATTAAAAATTTATTTTTTTTAAATATTTTTAAAATACATACATATTGCACTTGATCAGCAAGAGGGTATTAACTCGAAATTTTATTTATTTAAATTTTCTTAAAAAATTGCAATCTAATATTCGTATTTACTTGCTGTAAAAATTTCGCATTGTTTTACTAATGAAAGGGATGATTTAAAATCTATGTTTCATATATGTACCTTTGATGAAAAATCAAAAAGTATTTTGCTTCTGTTGAAAATTCTTGTTGATCAAGTGCCATGTGTGGTTAAATAATCATTTGAAAAATATTTGCTTTACATTTCATAAAATTCTAAAATCCATTTTTGATTTTTATTTTCAGCTGGAGAATATGTACAGTGCAAAGAAAACATTTATTAAGAAATTTTATTCAGGAATTAAAAGGTATTCTAGAAAAACTAATTGAAAATTTTAATTTATCTAACAATGTAACAGCCGAAAATAAGTTGGAATAAAAAATGCCTTGCAATTTTAATGCCAATAAGCCATACATTAGGGAATCGAATATTTAAAAAAACAGACAGTTGAACTAAAAGAATTAAGAGTATATGAAAGTACAGATAACATTTTTCATAGTAAAGATTCGGTCGAAACAAAAGTTTTAAATTTAAGTAAAACATCAATTAAAGATTCAAGAGTATATGAAGATAATATTTTTCTTATTAAAGATTCGGTCGAAACAAAGGTTTTAAATTTAAGCAAAACGTCAATTATTGATAACGCATCTTCTGGTCCTGAGACGATTATATTAAATAAGGAATCAGACATCAAGACAAAAGATGCAAGTTTTAATAACTGCTCCGATGTTTTTAATAACAGTAACATAACTCTGGGTCCTTTTGAGACTTCAGATAAAAGTTTAAAACTGGAAAAATTTGAAAAATACCGAAAGATTCCTAATCCGACGGAAGAACTTAATGTTGACGTTATACGGTCAAAAGGAGTGGCAAGTAAAAATACAAGAAAATTTCATATAAATATCCCTGATTGTGAATTGTCCCTTGTATTTCAACCAGAGGACGATAACACGCTTAAGTTAACAAAAAATATATTCGTTGTTGACGTCATTCGACAGGAGTATTTAAAAATAAATAACTCCTGTATATTAGCTTTCTTTCTAACTAAAGAAATGTTATCGGACTTACTTGCCCATTGTAGTTTTCAAGATTGCTCTATATATGTATAGATTTAAGATAAACTTTGATGGGGAAGTTTCAGTGATTAGATCCGGAGAAGTTCATGCAGAAGGAAAAAAACGAGTTGCACAGATGCGAGGTGTAACTCATAAAATATTAAAAAAAAATCATTGCATGGAAAAAGGGCGTACCTCTGTAGAAAAGATCAAATTCTAAAAGCATCATGATGATATTGTAACAAGTAGAAATATCCAGAATGTACAAACTCTATCGGCACTACGCAAATGTAAAGGGCCCCATACACTATACCAGCATGCACGCGCAATCAAGTGTTGGTGCCAGTGATTTGGTCGTGTATGGTCATTTCGTGTGATTGTACGCTTTGCTGTAGCGATATCAAACAGAATTTGATATTTTGCTGATGGCGCCAGTTTGTGGTATTGTGTATGGTGAATTCAGCTCAGTTGGGAAAAGTGTTCAAAGAGTAAATATCGGGATAAAACACATTTGATTGAATGAACTACTCATAAATTTAGAAAAAAGAAACAAAATATGTATTTTATAGTCTTTCTGAAATAAATAAATCATTTCTAATACATTTTTAATAAATATATAAAAATTTTCATTAATTTGTAGTTTCAAAACAATATCAATAATAAATAAATAAATTTTGCATTTCGAACATGAGAACTTTGTCATGCGTCTCTTCTTATATGAGCAGAGATTGCAAATTCTTCTCTTATTTGCATTTGCTTGTTCTACTTGCTGAAGTTCATTGCTGGACGATGGCAGACTTTCATTATGACCTTTGACCTCATTTTTTTTAATATATGTAAGATATTGTCTTTCACACAAGTTTTGAATGGAGCTGCTTCATAAACTCACGCCTTGTATTTTTGCTTGTCCCAGTACAGAAGCGTTATGGTAATAAAGTATGGTGCTGTTGATACAAGATATACATATTTATCATTCCATAAAAGATACACATTGGCCATCGATTGGATTTTGTGTTGCATGACATTACTGACATTACGTATCTACACCACCTTTTGTGCTGTTGTAGAACTCGACCATAGATGGCTTCTTTGTTTCAGGATTCATCGATCCCTCCTCAGCTCCACATTATCTTCTAGTTCGCTACCAGACGAGCCCTCCAATATACTGGCCTCTTCGTCTTCTAATAAGAGACGAAGAATAGTTTCTTCAGATAACAATCGTGTTGGCGACATTAAAAAACATACTTAAAATAAAAACAAACATGAAAAAAAATCTACACAATTGTAAAAAAAGTACAAAACAACTAACCATTCGTCGAAACTACGCACAATATTTCAAAATCTCAAAAAACTACAAAACTACGCGCCAGACACGTTTGCCTCTCAAGAGAACTCAATGAATACTGAATTGACAAGTATCATTGCGGTGATCATCGTACGTATTAAAAATAAATAGCGATATTTCTATCCTCTGTTCGACGATTCGACAAAGTTTATATGTATAGGGTTAAAGAAATGAATATTGCACCAGTATGTTTGTATGGTATGTGTCTCGAGCACCATTCAACATCACTTGCAACAGACAATATACAAAGATTACATTCAACATATAGCATAACCTCTAACTATATTTTGCTGGGGAAAGGCAACTTTTGTGACGTTCGCGATTAATCCTCAAATACTCAAAGATGCTAATTTCGTTGCGTCTGGACAAAGTGTCCGCCATATTGAATGCGCTGAAAAACGAGTACTGGTGTATAAACTTATTATTCCGATTGTTACTGCCGTTCTTTCTCGACTTACCATGAATAATATATGTTCAATTCTAGAAAAATTAAAACTGCAAAGAAAATAAGTTTAAATTTCAAAGAGTTTGCACAGACGTGAGTCATGCTTTGTTTGGGGCAGTATTAAAAAGCTGCAACAATGACAATATATCCGATTATCTTATGAGTTGTTATTGCTTCTAGGAAAGTCAGAGTCTTCATAAGAAGCCAAAAGTAATAATGCAATGGTGCAAGGCTCTGTAGCGTGAACTAACTGTCGCTATAACCAACAATGTTTTACCAGTGCATACAGCAGTGTCGAATTGCATTGCCAGACTACAACTGGAATGTTTTGGTGACGGTTACTTGACACCCATGCATTTGTTCAAAGGCAACGGCATAAAGCACTTAAATTAATCTTATTTAATAAACACTTGCATGCATAGGTGAATATAAGCAATAATAATTATTACAAATCACTGACGAGACACACGCCGCATGTCCACCGTGGGAAACTAAAAGAATAATTTTAACTAATAAAATATATCTTTTCTTTTCGCTCTTATTCTAAGATACCCTTAAGATTTATTCTCATAACTAGTATATAAGACGATGTATTTTATTTTAAAAATTAATTAATTAGCAAACATCTTAAAGAGCTCCTCGCTGAGCTCTAATAAAGTTGGAGCTCCCAGAGGAGCTCACAATTAATTAATAAAGTTACAGGTTAGGAGCTCTTAATTAGCTCTAAGCAATTAAAAGTATATAATCAAAAACTTTTTAATTAAATACTACAGCTCACTATATACATATTATGTGCAGACTTAAACGCTAGAATTGGGAAAAAAAATTCCCTACGCAATTTTGTGAAACATGCTTTGTACATTTAGGTTCAAAAATTTATTTGTTTGTCTCATTTTTCCCAAGAAATATAAACTATTTTGGGAAAGTTACAATATTTTACGAAACAATAAATTGGCTATCAAGAAATTGGAATCGGAATACAACAATATTTTGAACAGTGAGAATTTAAGCAATTTATAATCTATAGCTTTCCGAAGGCCTTTTAAAAAACTATTTTCATAGGTATATGACGCCGTTTGCAATCAACAAATATACATATGTATGTATGTATCTAATTTTTTCCAATGTAGACAAATGTAATGGATCCTAGTGGAGATCATATTAGCAATGCACCGGTTGAGTTTAGCTTTTTTTTGCAAAAACACATCCTTTTGAACCGAAGATAATTGCGACCTGGGGGCTGATTCCCGCAGTCGTGATCGAAATAAGATTCGAATCTAAATTAATTTCGATAGTGCGAAGTTTTCTAATGATGTTACTGGATACGAAACGAATCGAGTTTTTGTTTCAGTGTTGTAAGAATATCCATAAATTCACTTTACAACACTAAATAAATTGTAAACAAAACCATTCACATACCAAAAAAAATATTCCTAGAGTTTGTCGGAAATATAAATAAAATACAAATTGGATAGTATTTAATTTTGTATTTATCTTCTTCCGAATCTGACGAGGTTGAAAACCTTAACATCATAAGGAAAAAACTTAGATGTAGCGTTGATCCCCTTAGTTTGTCAAACGAGTAAGTGTGTGCATTTTTATTTAATGAACTCTAACAACTTAAATATACATATCTATGTATATACATACATACAATTGACATACACGAATCCAGTGACATACATAACATACCATAGTAGATGAGTAGCGCATGCACTTAATGCTGACTTAGCGTCTGCCACTGCATGCGCAACTCATTTGTTGTCGTTGTTATGCGACACTTTCATAAAAATTATTTTAAAGTTTTTATGCAAACCTTGCATAAGTAGATTTTAAGATTTGAATATTAATAAAGAATTATTATTAAAACTACACTCAAACAATCGAGTTGTATGTAATTTACATACATATGTAAGTATGTACTACTTTTTTAGATTCAAAAAACGTTTTAGACTTCCCAAAAAAGCATTTAATTATGCCCTTGGAGAGTTACAGTTTAAGGGGCAAATATTCACGGCGGTTATGCCAAAAATTCAATTGGCAGCAACCTTATCACTTTTGGCATCCTGAAGTTTTCAACATTGTGTAGGAAAAGATTTTCTAATTGGTGTCAGCTAAACCATTGCAAACGTTGTCTTGAATGCTATTTAAGACATTTTATTTTTTAGCAAATACTTCAGTGCACTTACTTCTTGTTTTGCATGACACACACAATGTGTGCCAACAACAATAATAAACAATGAGCGAACATTGCTGATAAGTAACAAGTTGAACACAGTTATGACATGTATACATGTATACACAAAACAAACACACCTTATTTATTTTGTTGTATTGTTATTGTGTGCGCTCGCTTAGATTTTTCATATGCTGCAGGGTGCAATAATCAGATTTTTACATTACTATTATATACACTGCAGCATAGTCTTTAGTGTAGACAAAAAACCAAATGTTTAAAAATCAAAGGCTTAATACAATTTTTAAATAAAAATTTTATTAAGAAAAAATTCAGTAACTTAAACTAAAAAACAAAACAAAAAAATAATACATTAAAAATAAAATTATAATCCAGTCTTTTTGTTACATTTTATATGATAAACAAAACAAAAAAAATAATACCACCAAATTTCCACCAAAATAAAAACATTTTTACATATGTATATATTATAAATAGTTTGGAGTTTAGAAAATGACAACATTGCCTGTGATGTACAGCAATCACGCTGCTGTCTTTTTTAAAACTGCAAATAACAACAAAAACTACTGTAACACATAACATTTTTGCAAGACATCATTGCTTGACGAATAAACAAATATACGAATAAATGGCTGGTCGTGCTATTGATCGGCCAAGCACAAAGCAAACACACTTTAATTTTTTTGTTGTATTGTTATTGTGCGCGCTCGCTTAGATTTTTTATATGGTGTTGGACGAAAACTTTGTGGGCAATTCATTAATTTCAGTCCCACAGGATATGATGAATGTAAGGAGTATTTTATGAAAAAATATAAGATTCCTGAAGGTAAGTAAAAGTATAATATTTTAATCAATTATTTATTCTGTAATTTTTGCAGTTATTGGCTGTGTCGATGGAACCTACTTCGGTTTACAGAATCCGTCAGACGAGCACATGTTTTGCAACAGAAAAGGATTTGACGGTCTAAACTCAATGATCATAAGTAGCTATAACTAAAAAAATTGTGTTTAAATATGTTTGTATGAATGTAGGTATTTGTATGTAAATCTTATAGGTATGTGACCACAACTACAAAATTTTATGCATTAACTCTAAGTATGAAGGAGCCGCCCACTATTCTTTTGTTTGGAAGGAATCGGAACTACGAGCTGTGCTAGAGGAAGCATACAGCAACAATTTAAGAAACTTTTGGCTTTTAGGTA
Source organism: Gymnocheta viridis (assembly GCA_956483585.1). Lineage (NCBI taxonomy): Eukaryota > Metazoa > Arthropoda > Insecta > Diptera > Tachinidae > Gymnocheta > Gymnocheta viridis. The sequence continues at coordinate 49,488,978 of OY101442.1, read as the reverse complement.
AGATGAAAATATTGTAATATTATTTGGAATGTATAATTGAAATTGTATTTTTATATGTACATACACATGTATTTGCATGTATGTAGGTGACTCGGGATATCCATTGGAACCTTGGCTGTTAACGCCCTATCGAACTCCACAAGAAAATTCCAAGGAATCTAGATTTAACAAAATCCAATCTATGGCAAGGTGTGTGGTGGAGAGAACAATTGAATTTTAAAGGCCCGGTGGAAAATTTGGTGCCACGACAAAAGAAGCCGATATACATACGTACATATGTATGCGCTGCACTACATAATATGTGTATCCATTTTAAAGTGTCTAGCTGCAAGTCTCTGATTCCTCAATATCTACACCACCCATTATTACAGATGAAGCAGCATGATTGTTCGTACATTTGTGTGTAAGCATACAACACTGGGTCTTGCGATCATTAAATTCGACCCTATTCGCACGTCCCCATTCATAGATTGCTAAAAGATCATTATTTATCGAATCATTCATATTTTGCCTCATTGCTGCGATCTCCGCCAGGCTTGGTCTGTTATTGAATTAATACGAATGGCAAATGCTGCTGTCATCTGCAAAATAGTAGATAGGATTACAAGTTTGAAATAGAAGGTCGTTTAGGAAAATAAGAAAAAGTGTGGGAGAAAGAACGGAGCCTTGCGGTACCCCTGAATTAATCTTGAACTCATTTGATGAGATCCCATCTATAACAACTCGTGTGGTGCGATCTCTGAGAAAGCTTGATATAAATTGAGAGAAGAAATCACCGACACCAAAAGCAATAAGTTTTGACAGAAGTGCACCATGCCAAACTCTATCAAACGCCTTGGAAATATCTAGAGCCACCATCGTACTCTCGCCAAAATCGTGAATAGAATGACACCATATTTCCGAGAGGAATGCAGGGGGATAATTCCGGGACTCGTGATCGAAATAAATTCGTATCGAAATTAATTTCGATCGTGCGAGTTTTTCTGATGATGGCACTCGTTACCTTGCGAATCGATTTTTTAATAAAGTGTTGTAAAAGATTAAAAAAGCCTTAACCAACACTACAAATATGTAAACAAAAAACATATGCTTACAAAGAAAATTAAATAATTTATCAAAAGAATTGCGAATTTGTTTTATAATTTTGAAAGTTTTTCCTTTTTTAATCGCGGTCATGGACGTAAATTTATTTTTTTATTCTTCGTCATCAGAGTCTGAGAGTGAGTGTGATATAAATGCAATTAGAAGGAAAATCCGAGTAACAAGTGATCCATTGGGCTTGCCAAACAATGAGTAAGTATAGATCCGGTTGATTTGTAAAAATTACGTGTAAAAATTTATTTTTATAGGTTTAAGAAACGTTTTAGAGTTTCCAAGGAAGCTTTTAACTATATTCTTGAGGAGTTAGAATTTGCTGGACATTTGACAACTGCCGTACCACCAAAAATACAATTGGCCACCACTTTATTGCTTTTGGCTTCCTGAGGCTTTCAAAATACTGTCGGCAACGATTTTATTATTGGTATAAGTCAAAGCGCACTTTCGAAAATAGTTTCAAGAGTTCTGGATGAAATGGAAATGAAACTGTGTCCAAAATTTATAAATTTCAGTACCGATAGTTGGGAGGAAACAAAAGAATTTTTTATGAAGAAGTACAAGCTTCCAGGAGGTAAGTGTCATGTACAACTAATGTACATACAAGTTAATATTGCAAAAGCTAACGATATGCTACAAACAAACATAAATACTTTGTAACAAAGAAAACTGCTAATGAAGCATTCTTCACCTTTGTGTCAACAAAAACAACACTTGAAACAATATCCGGCCCACTTGCAAATTGTAGCAATAACCCAGCAGACTTTGATTGTGCAATTTTCGTGGAATTACATCTGGCACATGCCATCAAACTTTTGCCGAATTTACTTTGCCAATTCCGACTAATTACACCACAAGACAGAATGTAGTATTTAAGACAATAATTGTATTTACTAACAGCTCAGTTTTTTAATAATAAATAAAGAAGACGGTTCGTCCGCAAAAAAAATATATTTTTTTAGTGTTAAAACGAAAGTAACTTTAACTTACATATACACACCTATGATAATGACTAACTACTTCTTTTTTTAGTCATTGGCTGCGTAGATGGAACTCATTTTGGCTTACAAAAACCACCAAATGAGCATACATATGTTTTTCAATAGGAAAGGGTTTCATAGCCTTAATTCAATGGTTGTAAGTATATTTAATAATAACTATCGTAAATAAACCAATAATGATTTATTTGCAAATATGTGATCACAAGTATGTAATTTTAGCAATAAATAGTAAATATGGGGTGCAGCTCATGACTCTTTTGTCTGGAAGGAGTCTGACGAAAGAATTCTCTTAGAAGAAAAATACAAAACCAATTGCAAAATTTTTGGCTTTTAGGTAAGTCTCCTTAATTAACAAACAGAAAATATAATTAATATAAATAATTTCACATTTCAAGGTGATTCTGGTTATCCGCTCGAGGGAATCACAATTTAATGACACTCATGCAAAAGCCAGATGTATAGTTGAAAGAACTATAGGCATATTGAAAGCCAGATGGAAAATTTTGTCACGACAAAAGAAGCAGATACACTCCTCAAAAAGTTGCAAAATATTCCAATGTTTGCAGCGCACTACATAATTTATGTATAAAATTTAATGTGCCCAATTATGAGGATGTCCAGCAAACAAATATTGATGAAGCGGCTGTAAACTTTGACACTGAAACGGACACACAAATAACTAAAATAGGAAAGCAAATAAGAGATAATATTAAAAATTCTTTGTTTCCAAACTAAATGTTGTACTCTCAATTTATATAAGTTCCTATTTATAGAAAATAAAACGAAAAAATTAAAATAATAATTTAAAACTAATTCATTTATAATTATTGTAAATTTTATTTACGAACAAAAAACAGAAAGGTAAACTTCAATACGAAAAAAACAAAAAACAATTCTTAATAAATTAATACTTAAAAGAAATATGCTAAACTCCAATGTCAGTAATTCATACTAATTTTTGTTTAGCTGCTCCAATTCTTTTGTTCGTATATTTAACTCTATCCTCTTAATGTCCATATTAATTTGGTGAAACTCCGTAGCCATTTCCATTTTATTTTCTTTAATTTCTATTATTTTATCCAGTCTTTTTAAAACTTCATTGTGATAAGTTTCCGTTGCACATATATTTTTTTTTTTAACAAAATTGTTTTTGTGTTTTAAATATTTTATTCGCACTTTTTTCCAAAATTAATATTTTACTTATTTAGTAAAACATTAACCATTTTCTTAAAAACAAATTGCAATTGATTATTGAGGGGTATAGCTTGTTCCTATGCGCATTTCACTGTTGCTAATGCAGATCATCAGGGAACTTTACCCATATATTTCTTAGAATAACTGGAGATATTATATTAAACCTTCATTAAAACAAATGAAAAGTTTAAACAATATCAAAGTTGTAACAAGAACTCAATAATCAACCAATTGTTTTTGTTTTCTTACTTTACCATTACTACCTAGGCTGACTTTTTTTCAACTCTAATTGTAGTTGTAAGAGGTTTGTAGAAAATGTAAAAACAACAACTGCTGTACATTTGTATAGAGTGATGTTAAACAAAATTTTGCGACCGGGTGCTTGTCAAGTTAATAATTGGTGCTTTTTAAGGGAATCTTTCATATTTTAGTGTTTTAAATTTTTTATTCGCACTTTTTCCCAAAATTAATATTTTACTTATTTAGTAAAACATTAACCATTTTCTTAAAAACAAATTGCAATTGATTATTGAGGGGTATAGCTTGTTCCTATGCGCATTTCACTGTTGCTAATGCAGATCATCAGAATTAATGTATATATTCAAGCTATACCCCTCAATAATCAATTGCAATTTGTTTTTAACAAAATGGTTAATGTTTTACTAAATAAGTAAAATATTAATTTTGGGAAAAAGTGCGAATAAAAAATCAGTAAGTTATAAGAACATCTGCAACTGCAGAAGCAATGAAAAAAATAAGATCCACTGAAGCGAAGAGCAATAAATCAAAGCAATTACTAAATGCCAAAAAAAAACTAAAATTTACAAAACAAAATGTTGAAGATATAATTTCGTTATTAAGAAGGAAGACTCTAACTATGGGTCAAGCTCTTCATTAAAAATCCATTATATTATTTTTAGATATAATGATTTATGTATCCATTTATCCAAAGCTTAAGCTTTTCGAACTAGGATTTTACAACGTTTTTGATAAAAGAGATTGGGATTCCTTGAAAGAAGGAGAACGTTTGACTAATTTTGTGTTAGACTGTGCTGTTCTATGTTATACACAATAACATTTTCTAAACCTTCTAAGTATACCTTGTCAAATACTTGAAATCAATTTTGAAAGGGTTAACCCTTTCGCTATATTGTATCCATATGGATACACTCAACTTTGGAGGCATCCGACAATCTCCAAGTCAAAGAATTGATTTAGGTATCGACTTATTATTGTTTTTTAACATCTTACGAATCATTTTCATTAAAAAACTTTTGGATTTTTACAAAAATGAGAAAAATATAGTACTTTAAAAAAATACGTTTTTTAATTTTTTTTTTTAACGGTTTTTATTTTACAAATAATATACATATATATTTATCATGTTATTTTTTTAAAAAACCAACATAAAGAAAAACGTTTATTTTAACTTTTTGCATCAATAGTTTTTTGTTTTATGCAAAATGAAAGGTGTGCTGATTTTTAAAACATTGTGTGTATCCATATGGATACAAACGCAAGTTATGGTTGTAAATGATATACGCACAATACAAATAAAATCATTTTGCTTTTGATGCTGCTATGATACAGACGTTATTTTTTAATAATATATAATTTAAATAAAATTAAGAAAATGGCAAGAAAAATAAAGGACTCCGAAATTGTCAGCTTCATAAAACTAATTTAATAAAAAAAACAATAAACAATATTTAGAATTACATATGAATAAATAAGAAGTGTAAAAAATATAATAAATAAAATAAATGAATAGTAATAAAAGTTACAGTTAAGACCGATAAATCAAAAGGTTTGTCCTTACGTTTACAAATAGTAAAAAAAAGTAATTACGAAAAGTGCTTAAATATGGCAGATTTAAAATGACTTGCATTGTTTATGACTTGTATTTGAGGGGGTAGCTGGCTCCAAAGCCGAATTGAATTGACAAAGAAGTGTTGCGTGGAGATCGCTTTATTATATATTATGCTGTTTATCCTATTTCCTCTATTCGATCTAGAAAAGGTTATTTTTCGAAACAGGTAGGGTGGTTGCTGGTTATATACAATTTTATGTAAAAACAATAGTGTTCGACAGTTTAGCAAATTATCAAAGGTTACACCGTAGATTTGTTTTGCAAATTGTGAAATACTTCTGAATCTTTTAATACCAAATACATATCTAGCAATGGTATTATATGTTACATTTAGTCTTCGTCTACTTACAGAATCGCAACTAGCAAACAGCTCACAACCATACATAAGAGTTGGCAATAAATACGTTTTGGCTAAAAGCATCCGGATATGAATTGGTGTGAAATATTGCGTCATAGCAAAGGTTTTCCCACAATTTTTATTTTAAGGTCACGATATGCAGCTTTTCTAGTTTTTAAAAAACTTACAAATTTTCTATGAGTAAGGGAATAATGTCCGCCACATATTCTATTCTGTGACAGAAAGAAATTTCGATGCAAGAGCCGACTATTGCATTATACCAGTGTTAGCCACTCCATAGCCTCCCGAGGCAGTCAATAATCGTATTTCTCTCACAGACACGGTCGGCAATTCACATGTATACAACAACTTTGTTCGTTTCAAAACATCAGTCTATCATCAGTCTCTGCTCAAGCTTTGTGAAAGCAACATCACGCACGCTTGTTTGGTATTGTTTACTTTTTTTTCGTAATCAACACAAAAGCACACAGAGCAACAAGGTTCAATAATTCTTGGGAACTAATGTATTTTTTTTTTTGAAAATCGTGAAAGGAAGCCGCAATGTTATATTTGTTTGAAGCAATTAGCGACAAATTTAATATAAGGCGATATTACTTGTCGTGCCATATTAATTATGAAAAATTTAAAAATAATGAAAGGCAAAAATTGCTTGATGAAATGAAAGCCAAAATTCCCAATAAATTTTTAAAACAGCCAGATCACATTGAAAAAGATGATGATAGCGAAACATTAAAAGCCTCTTACGTTGTTGCACTTGTGCTGGCAAAGCAATGTCGCCCGTATGAAGACGGCATTTTTATAAAACATGTTTTTCAAGACGTTTTAAAATGCTTTGCCCAAGGTGGGGAAAATACGGCTGGGCTTGTAGAAGCGATTCCCTTATCTGGCAAAACTATTATACGCCGTACTATAAAAATAAGTAGTTTTTTATTTATGGCTGTGCAGAAACGCCTTAAAGAGTCATTGTTTTTTTCTATTAGCTTAGATGAGAGTACTGACATAAGTAATACTAGTCAATTAATAGTTTATTTAAAAACAGTACATGAAAATTTGGTTACTTATGAGGATTTTTTGGGTTTAGTTCCTATGAATAAACATGTAAATAAATGTAGATAAAATTTTAAAAACATCTTAAACTTTCAAGTTCATAACTTATAATTGCATTGTTCATACAATTCCCCCTACTCAATATATTTCGGCATTATATAATTTTATATCAACAATTCTGTGGACCTTTGACAAAACAACACAGCATTGTATTTTTTTTCGAAAGTTTAAAAAGAAATATTTAATATTGTTACACAGTGTACAATTCAGCAGCGAACGCAGCTTCTGTTTGCGACCGCACACAACCACATAATATGTTTGTGTGCGTGCGTTCGGGGCTCGGCTAACGCTGCATTATACATTGAAAATTTTGAACTGAGAATCCATGTTTTTGTAGTAGTCCGACAAAGTCTTCATATCTACCGGTCGTTACGCTAGAAAAATCTGTGCAAACATCCGCAAACTTGTTTGTGCCTACAGTTGAAAATAGTTTTTCATTAACGATGTCGAAAAGCAAATTACCTGTTACATTTGCATAAAAACTTTCAAGGGTGAACATTGTTTCAAAAACGTTGCAATTGGCATCTACACAACGAATGCAAATTACAAGTTCACAAACGTCATTAATAGGCGGGTTCATTTACGTTACTAGTAAAAATTAGCAACGAGAGAGTTACAAGAAATTTTCCAAAATTACTCTCAAAAATGGGAAAAAGTAAATACACTTTACTAGCAAAAATTTGCAAGTTAAAGTAGTTTTGTAATGTATAGTTATATATGAGTAATCAATAGCTACCGCTATATTTTTGGACAAATTATACATATGTATCTATATGTATATTATTATAAAAATAATGTGATTATGGTCATTTATATTCAGCATTGTCATGACTGGCGTTTTTCGAGTACGGCTTGTAATAGAATATAACCCTATTTTGATATCTTAGCTCCTTCTTTACGTCGTCCTCCTTCAATTTTTCCAGGGTTTTTATTTCTTCTAGATGATGATCAATTGTAAACAAAAACAAAAATTTAATACAACTAATTGTAGACATTTATGTTTAAAATTTTTATTTAATAAAACCAATATTCGAAATAAAAACAATATTCGTTTTCTGTTTTTTATATTTTTATTTAGAAATGTGGTCTTCAGCATCTTTATTAACGCAAAGGTTTTTAGATTGAGTATATAAATAGTCTTAAACTAAAAAAATTAAAAACAACTGAATTATGCGTACGAATTAGAAATTTAAACTTATTTTTTTACCACAACGCTTATCAATTTTAAGTAAAAACAATTTTTAATTTTTATTATGTCCGTTCGTAAATATTGCGTCAGAATTAGAAATACGAATTTTAACAAAATTTTTTGTGATAAGCATATATTGTGTAAGAATTAGAAATGTATTTTTTTCGATATTAGGTTATCTAAAAAATAGTTTTAAAGTAAAAATGATGATGGTTTTGATGATGGTAAGATGATGACGATGATGATAATAATGATATCGATATAGAAGATGAATATCATCATCATCTAGAAGAAATAAAACCCCTGGAAAAAAATGAAGGAGGACGACGAAAAGAAGGCGCTAAGATATCAAAAGAGGGTGATTGAGACCACCCAAAAATTAATAATATTAAAAAATTATTTATAAAAAAAGAGGAAAATAACCTCTTTAAAAAATTATTTAATAAAAAAATTAAATGATCCATTTGCTTGGATAAACATAATGAAAACAAGATTGTGTATACAAATTGTATGCATACATTTTGTTTGCAGTGTTTTTTATGATGTAAAAGCACAATTTGCGCCATGTGCAGAACACAGGTAAAATACATCCAGACACCAGTGGTTAACGGAAATAGATTTGGATTGAATGAAACCATATCCAAATCACAATCACATTTATGAATTTCATTATTAATATATGTATATAAACAGATTATCGCTATTATAATACATTCTTAATTCATTTATCATTTTTATAAAAAAAAATTTATGAGTTTGATTAATTTCCTTGTTATACATATTTAATAGATTCTCCAACTTAGCTGATGAAATCATGATGATGGCAAAAATTAAACTGAAACTAAATAAAATAATATAACTAACTCTATGACTATTTATTATAAAAAAATAAATTAAACTAACAGTTTTCAATGTTTTCTTTATTTATACATATACAAATTAATAAAATTTCTCAATACAATTACAGTTTTTTCAGCACACATTTGATTTGAAATGTTTTTATGATGATAATAATTACAAATATTTATGTTTTCATTATTTTTATATAAAGTTCTTATATTTGGACAATTATATTCATCTAAATTAAATATACATATTTCTTCTTTCGCAATCTGTAGTTTTATCCATCTAGCTTTTTCAAATCCTTTACCGTAAAATAATATTCCCTTCATCTTTAAGTGTTGTTATATACTATCTAAATTCATCTAGTATAGAGTTTCCATCATTCCAGCAGATTCTATGTAAATGATTATATAACCATTTATTTGTAATCTTTTCCTTACATGATTGTTCTGAATATTTAAAAGGAGGTTGGATGAGAAACGTCTTGATTTTTGAATCAACCCCAGAAACGCTAATTTCTTTTCCAATTAATTTATTATCAATGTAAAATCCTTGCACATGTATTACTATAAAGCTCTTTTAATTCATTGTTATAATACAACTAATAATTTTAATCAATGTTACATATCTTTTATATTATGTTATTATAATTTATTTTGTTTCATTTCAAAAGTATTTCAATACTATTGTCTATTATCATTACTCTAGAGTAGAATAGAGTAGAGTACAGTCGAATAGAGTAGTGTAGAGTGTTGGTATCTCTAAGAAGATCAAAAGCACCGCAAACTATTCCAAAAAGGGTAAAAAGCGCAAAAAATTACAAAAAAGTGTAAAGAAGCACTGTAAAAAATATTTATAAAATTTTAGTGGTGACAAAAAATATTAAGGAATTTATAAAAAAGTTAAAGTAAATCCCCAAAACACAATTTTTGCATCAAAATAAATGAAGGGCTTGAGATCAAATAGCAGAATTTATTAATATATTAATTAAAATAAAATCACAATTATTTTAATAAAATAAATAGAATATGTAGGTTGTTTGGACAAAATTTAAAAGTATATGTATGTGTGTACACATCGGTCCTTTATTTTACCGTAGTAATTTATCAAAAGTGAAATATTCACCCTTATTCCAGTTGGCGACCTCGACATCACGAGTTTTAGAAAAGTTTGTGAAAGTATTTATAATTTAGATCCCTGCCAGTATTGTACTACCCCAGGTCTCTCTTGGGATGCTATGTTAAAATACACAGAAATATAACTTGAATTGTTAACTGATATTAACATGTATAATTTCGTTTTGCGGGGTATTAGGGGAGGTATTTTACAATGTAGTAAATGACGTTCAGTTGCTAAAAGTAAATTCGTTAGTGATTCTGATTCTACTAAAGAATCAAATTATCTTACTTATTTAGATGTTAATAATTTGTATGGTTATGCAATGTCGCAATACCTTCCCTATAAAACTTTTAAATGGATAGAAAATGCTGAAAATTTGAATATAAATAACATAAAAGAATATAGTCCTTTGGCTTACATACTCGAAGTAGACTTACAGTATCTATTAACATTGCACGACTATCATAATGATTTTCCATTTTGTGCCGAAAACAAAAAAATTGAAACTATGACGCAATCAAAACTAATTACCGACGTATATCATGAAACAAAATATGTGATACACTCTAGAAATCTTCAACAGTGTCTTCAAAATGGTTTAATTTTAAAGAAAATATATAGAATTCTTCAATTTAATCAATCGGATTGGTTGAAGACTAAAATTGAAATTACACTCATGTATCCAGCATTTCGATATCGAACTTTATAGAAAACACATCGCCAGAATTAATATGATTTTATGGTTAGTGTTTAATTCTGCAGTACTCTCGCTACAAAACTAAAGGAAATATATGTACGAAGGTATGTACATATATATTTTGTGGGTATGTGCGTGCATATATATTATTGGGTACTTACTTATGTATGTAGAAGGGAACACGTGAGGATTTCTTTAGAGATTTAAATATGTATGTTTGTGGAGGGTATATACATAAAGTCAATTGGCAGAAATCTAGCTTAAATTTTGCCAATATGCTTACTAACGCCCAGCTGTCCAAACTTCTGTCGCTGGAGGCAAGGAGGGGATCTTCAGGAGGGGGATACCTGGCTCTGCTGGGAATAAATGAATAAAACAAATGTGTTCTTCAAAACAAACTTACATATGTAGGTATATAATTTATTGACTTCAAGATGTGGAGTTGTTAACACGTCAAGTGTCTATCAGTAAGTGAAATTACATTAGATTTTGAAAAGGTATGCTGCCCAAATTATAAGAATTAGTCCCAAAAAGGAAATTGTTCAGTTACAACAAAATTATTTCTTTAAGATAAATGTTCGTTCAAAGATGCTAATTCACAATAATTAAATGCAGCGTAAATAATTTTGGTAATCATTAAAAATTCATATAAAGTAGTAAGTATAATCGTTTTTTTCAAAGTTTTGAATAAAGAAAAATTAATTAAGTAAAATTCATGACAAAAATATATAAATTGCTGTTTTGTTGAAAGGCTTTTAAACATTCTGGCCGCCTTGGCCAATATGGCCAAACCACTATAGAGTCCTTTGAAGGCGTTGCAGGGCCCGTAGCGCTCCTTGCAAAATACGTTTGGGGCTCGGCGAACGCTTAGTTGACCGATCTCTCTTGCGTTTGGAGGACCTCTCAATATTGTTGCATCTCGGATGATTAGGCAAAGTTAAGCGGTCTTGCACTCGCAATGGCCTTGCGCTTTCTGCTGATTGCCGGTTGACAGGTCTGGAGCGATGTGACGTCGTCGTGGTAGATGGTTGTTGGGTCGTCCTCTCTGTTGCACCATGTCTTGGCTTATGGAGTAGGGTGTGGTGCGCCCACCCACACTTCTGGCATACCTCAGATGATGTACATTCCTCGGTCTTATGCGATCTTGCCAGGCAATTTCGGCAGTAACCATAAATTCGGACCTTATACTGGCGTTCGTCAATGTCCATGTCGAGGAATCTCTTACAGAACCTGAGGGGATGAAAACGTTTACACAAACGGCATTGATGTATTTGGGGGTTTCTTGGTGCCCTGTGGGATAAAAGAGATTATTAGTAATAATACTATGAAGGAAGGAGCGTACTATAATTCGTAGGAAGAAGTGGGAAGTAAGTGTCGGGAGTGTTGGATTTAGGGTTGCCAGAAGGGCCTGATTGTCAAGTTTTTTAATGCGCGTCAAGTGTCAAGTGAAAAAGTGATTTGTCAAGCTTTTTTGTAAGTTAATTTTTTTTCTCAAATTTATTCTAGCTATGTAATAATACTTAAAAAAAGTATGTGTATATTTCTAAAAAACAAATCTAAAGCCCATATTTTTACTATCAATAGAACTAAGGACTAATATGATACATATTTTTTTTCTGCAATTATAGTTTAAAAAATAACTAACTTTCTGTACAATTATTATAAAAGTGCCAACACTGATATTTACCCTATTACTCAACACTACTAAATTGACAACATTGAACCAGAGAAGCTAGTCGTGGACTTTTCGTCGGCGGCGGCGATTCGGCTTGAGCCGGGGTTTTACCGGCGCGCCATCCTTCTATCAGCTTAGCCGACTTGATATACCCATGGTGGAATAATACAGGCGGTTTTTCATTGTTTTTTTTAAATAAAACTTATGTGTTTGAAGAATTGTCAAGTTATTTATGAAAATTATTATTTATTTATTATAGACTAGCTAAAAACTCTCAGCAAAATTGTTTTTACGAGTAAAAGTTGAAATTCAATTCGTATTTTCCCAATAATAATTATCCAGAAGTTCTTCTTTAAAAACTAAAAATCTCTTTTATATATTTAGTATGAGTGTTTTTATTTGTCAAGTTTTTTTTTCAAAATCAAGTTTTTTTTCGTCAATGTCAAGCTTTTTGACAAATTAGATCTGGCAAGCCTAGTTGGATTGTATATTCGTATATGTAAATTTAGAGAACAACTATCAAAGATTGTGAAAGGGTAAATTAAAAGAATACGCAAATTTATTTACGTTTCAGTAGCTATACTTCTGACAGGTAGAACACAAAGTTTATTTATTGCTAGAGTGACCATTCCCGCTTGGGTTTTTAGGTCCGCAACTCGAACAAGACAGTCGTTTCCAAAGTAAATTTTGATGATTCGAGCTAATCTCCACTCGTTGGGGGGAAGGAGATCATCCTTAATGACCACAAGTTGTCCTTCGTGAATATTTTCTTGTGAATGTTGCCACTTGTATCTTTTCTGTAAATCCTTAAGATACTCGTCCTTCCATCTTTGGGCAAATTGGTGATGCAAACATTTTAATTTTTCCCAACGATCTCGGAGGGACAGGGATTTTTTGGGCACCTCAGGAAGGGCGAGCAGAGGAGCTCCACGAAGAAAGTGTCCGGGAGTAAGTGCGAGTAGTTCGTTGGGATCGTCTGATATAGGCGACAAGGGTCTTGAGTTCAGGACGGACTCAATTCGGGTTAGAAGGGTAGTGAACTCTTCAAACGTATATTTACTATTTTGTGCCACTCTTTTAAAGTGCATTTTGAAGGATTTTACACCCGCTTCCCACAATCCTCCCATGTGTGGTGCATTTGGGGGGATGAATGACCACTGAAGACCTTGAGAAGCGTATTTTTCTGCAATGTCATGAGAAGTACATTGGATGAATGCTGTGTATTCACCATGAAACGAGCGTTCTGCACCAACAAAGTTAGTTCCGTTATCGGACATGACCTTTTTGGGTAATCCTCGGCGTCCCACAAATCGAGTGAAGGCGGCTTGGAAACAGCCGGTGGTTAGATCTGAACATAATTCGAGGTGTATGGCTTTCGTGCAGAAGCAAACGAAAACGCAGACATACCCTTTATGATACGGAGCGTTCCTCACAATGGATGTTTTAATGGAGAATGGGCCGGCGAAATCTACGCCAGTGAAAGTGAAGGGCAAGGAAAAAGAACTTCTCTCTAATGGGAGAGCTGCCATCTAAGGCTGTTCTTAGTCGTGACACAAAATACTCCCCTCGAACTACTCTTAACATTAGACTGATTTCTGCATGCATGAGGAGATTATGTGTATAGAGAATATAGAGCTTGCAGAAAGTTGACTTCACCGGAAGAATGATTGGGTGACGTTCATTAAAGGGAAGATCGGAGTTGGAAATTCTACCGTTTGATCGAATAACCTTATTTTCATCAAGGTATGGGTGTAGCGGATATAGAGAACTTTTCTTAGAGACCGTTTTATTTTTGAGAAGGGAACAGATATCTTCATTATAGTGTACAGTCTGGGTTATATGAATTAATTTGTACTTTGTATTGGAAAACTCCTTACAATTGATTGGTCGAACCCGTTTGATTAGAGACGATACGGACTCCGCTGAGGACATCCTTTTTACCGTGGCCGTGAGAGCTGGTTGGGATTTTGGCGTGTTTAGTGCCGCTCCTTTAATAGCCTCGAGGAATCGAAACACATAAGTCATTACCCTTACAGCCTTGTCCCATTTGGAAAATCGATCTAAAATATCCCCACTTCCGATACCACAATCTTCGCCTCTGTCGGCAGTGAATGAGTAGAACATGGTTGCGCTTTGCTTAATTTCCAGGGAATGTTCCTTTAATATTATGGGCTTTGGCAATTCCTCGGGTGTTTTTTGAAGCCAGATTGGCCCATTCCACCATAGAGAACTTTCGAGTAGTTGAGGAGTGTCGCAACCTCTAGACCCCAAATCGGCAGGATTATCACACGATCTTACGTGTCGCCATTGAACATTTCCAACATTTCTTATTATTTGTGCCGTGCGATTGGCGATATATATTTTCCATGTATTAGGGGGCTTTTCTAGCCATCCTATGACGATCGAAGAATCAGTCCAAAGGAGTAGCTCATAGTTATGAAATGGCATTGAATTAACGACTTGTTTGATTAATTTAGACAACAGAACTGCTCCGCAGAGCTCTAAGCGCGGGAGGCTTACTGGATCAATGGGAGCGACTTTCGTTTTTGAAGCGAACAAGTGAGACATAATTGATGAGTCTACCTGAGTTCGAAAGTAAATTACCGCACAGTAGGCTTTCTCCGACGCATCACAAAATCCGTGAATTTGAATCAAGCGAGCAGGAGCGAAACCAATCCAACGCGGGATTTGTAGGGTAGAGATTGTGGGAAGATTTTCGATGAATTTATTCCATCTTTCCAATGTGATGGGCTTAACGTTTTCGTCCCAACCGGTTCCATCCAGCCAGAGCTGTTAAAGGATAATTTTTGCTTGAATTATTATAGGGGAAATCCATCCAGCTGGGTCGAAAAGTTTCGCAACATTGGAGAGAATTTGTCTTTTAGTTATGACGGTGCTTGGGGAAACAGCTTCAATCGTGTAGGAGAAGGAATCCGAAAGTGCGTTCCATTGAATTCCCAGAGTTTTCGTAGCACTTGTTTCTTTAAATTTGAGAAAGTCAGTATCTAGTATATCTTCTTTAGGGACGGATGCTAAAATTTCGGGAGAATTGGAGGTAAATTTTTTCAGTGGGAATCCTGCGGATTTCAATGCTAGAATGACTTGAGACAAAGATTCAATGGCTGACTGTTTATCATGGGAGCCTGATAATATGTCGTCTACGTATATATCTTTCCGTAAAATATAAGCTGCTTGAGGGTAGAGCTCTTCAGAGTCATGCGCTAGTTGCAGAAGTGTCCTAATGGCTAAATATGGGGCACAATTCACTCCAAAGGTTACGGTTTCCAAAGCATAGTCCTGAAGGGATTCATTTGGGGTCTGACGAAAGAGGATCCGTTGGTACTGTATATCTTCTTTTGCGACAAGAATCTGTCGATACATCTTCTCTATATCGCCATTAAATACATATCTATATATTCTCCACTTCAAAATTAAACTCATTAAGTCGGCCTGTAGGGTAGGGCCTACATGAAGCATGTCGTTGAGGGAAAATCCGGAGCTTGTTTTCTTAGACGCATTGAAAACTACCCTTACTTTCGTGCTCTTACTTTCTGGCTTAACCACCGCGTGATGTGGTAAGTAGAAGGATCTGTAACCGTGTGGAGACACATTTTCCGCTGACACTGTGGGTTGCATGTGACGCAACGTTATGTATTCTTGTAAGACTGCTTTGTAGGTTTCTGCCAATTCTGGCTTTTTGTAAAGGGACCGTTCCATACTAAAATATTGTGCTTTTGCAAGGGATCGGGAAGATCCGAGACTTATTTCAGTTGGGAACTCAGATTTAAATGGCAGTCTAACCACATAGCGACCGTCATTATTCCGATAAGTTGTGCGTTGATACAGGGATTCACAAAATGTATCTTCTTCCGATTGTGGACGTTGAGAAGGGACTTCTTCTTGCTCCCAAAACTTCCTTAATTGATCGACCAGCGGATCGATCATTACTTCGGTCACGCCAATCGAAAACACAGATAGGGATTCAAAGGTAACAGGGCCACTAATGACCCACCCGAAAATAGTGGATTGTGCCATTAGAGATGAAGAAATGGTTTTAGTACCTTCGCGGAAAATTTGATGAAGAATATTACTTCCGATTAACAAATCTACGCGATTGGGCAAGTAGAAGTCTGGATCAGCGAGATCTATCGTTTTAAAGGATACGAAGGGGATATTAGAATGAGAAAGTGAAAAACTAGGCAACATCTTAGTGATTTTGGGAACAACTATAGCCTGTACATCAACATGGCGATTAAATTTGTCAGAGTACAATGTAAAGGTGCAGAGGGAGTTCGAGTGACCTACAACTTGACCACCCATTCCATGTATTTGGAACGACCTGTTTTCTATCGGGAGCATAAGTTGTTGTTGAAGCTTCTTAGATATGAATGTTTTTTCAGAGCCCTGATCAAGAAAAGCACGCGCTTTAAAGTTTTCGCCCTGGTGATTAATATTCACTATTGCTGTGGGAAGCAATGTAGTTTCGTTGGCGCTTGCGTTGTCAATATTAGCGACATGAGTCGTTGTTGGTAGTGCTCCTCTTGCTCTACCTTGAGCTGAAGTTTCAGGCCCCTGATTGTCACGATAAGTTGGAGAACTGGAACTATTGCTATCACGTTTTGCAAAATGCAATAAGGAATGGTGGTTTTTCTTACACTGCGAACAGGAGAAATTACTAGGGCACTCACTACGC
The DNA here is from genome assembly GCA_956483585.1 of Gymnocheta viridis. Classification (NCBI taxonomy): domain Eukaryota; kingdom Metazoa; phylum Arthropoda; class Insecta; order Diptera; family Tachinidae; genus Gymnocheta; species Gymnocheta viridis. The sequence continues at coordinate 49,472,137 of OY101442.1, read as the reverse complement.
AGATGAGTATATGCTAAGCAGTTGAGGCAAATTCTGTTTTCGGCAACGAATTGGTTCCTGACCTGGGGACTTAAATTCAAAAATTGAGAGCAATTTTTTAAAGCGTGGTTTGCGTTACACATTTTACATAGATGCTGGGAATTTTCTGGTTTTGACGTGTTGTTTCTGCTATTCACCTCCTTCTTTTTTCCGTTATAATTTGACTCTTGGTTTCGAGATTCCAAACGTTCGACTACTTCGCATCTGTACGAGAGAAACTTATCTAACTTTTCCCATTTAACTAATTTCTTGTGGGATGCTAGGGACTGTTCCCATAATGATAGAGTTTCCATTGGGAGTTTGCTGTCGCAAAGCATAATAATAAACGGATCCCATTCACCTATCGGGACATCTTGAGCCTTTATTGCGGCTAAGCAATCGTTAATCGTGCTTTGGAGGGTTTGCAAAGCTACGCTACTTTCGACCGAAATTAGGGACAGATTCAAAAGAATCGAGCTGATTCTCGACCAAAATTCTTTGGTTCTCATACCGGTCTTTCAACGCTTCCCAGGCAATGGTGAAGTTATCAGAGCAGAACTTATATTTTCTTATGATCGCTCCTGCTTGTCCTTGCACTTTCAACCGCAAGTGATACAGCTTTTGTACCGGTGGTATTCGGGGATTATCGATATATACCGCGGTAAACATGTCTCGGAAAGACGGCCATTCCTCATAGCCACCGTAGAAGACATCTGTATCACATGGAGGGACATTGACGTGTGAAAAACTGGTTTCATTCCAAGATGGATCACGGGATTGAGCGGTTGTATTCGTTATAAACGACTTTTGTAAGTCCAGCATCTTTGCTTTGACTTGGTGATAATTCTGTGTGCAGGTTGCGTATTTTCCTGCGGCTGAGTCTAAAACACTTTTTTCTACTTTACCATCCTTATCGATGCGAAGGGATCTGTAGGATCTTTGTACGCTCCACCAACGATCGTTAAGATCTTGAAGATGCACTTCGAGGAGTGAATCTGTTATTTCATCAGTGGGCATTACATTAAACTGAGCGCAGAAGGTGACAAAGTCGTCTGAAGCAAATAAAAATTCCTCTGCCATTTTGGGAAGGGTTTGGGATCTTGTTTTCGTAATTTTGGTCAATTGAAACTATTACCGAAGGAACAAGTGAAGAGTGTTGATTGGTAACTATAAGATTTATTTCACCAAAATGTTCACTGGGTTCTTCAAATATTTTCTATTTCTTAACTGAAACTCGAGAGAAACTTTCTATTTCAGGAATTTTACAATGGCAATTATTGTGGAATGTGCTAGTGTGAGAGAGATTCACGGACCAAAAATGCTTCGATTTCTTTTAAGCAGTGTTTGTGTATCACTGCTTTGTAACAAATAATTCAATAGTAATTACCCCTTTTAGCTTTACTAAAAAAAATCTTTTAACTCAAGAATGCAAAGTTTCGTTATATAAATAAAGAACAGCGGGGAGTTGCGAAAATTATTTGGAGAAATAGTATTTAATATCAAACAGTCGCTGGGATTTGCGAAGTTTACTTTAGACACTTTAATATTTCTTAATATTCGCGAGGATTTGCGCCTTTATGTAACGATTGTATTTATAATATTAAACGTTCGCTGGGATTTGCGAAGTTTAATTTGGACTGAAGAGATTAAATGTTTAGAAATATTCGTGGGGATTTGTGTGTTAAGTTTGGGAATTAGTTTTATTCTTAAACTTTCGCCGGGGTTTGCGAAGTTCAATAAAACACTTTAATATTTTTATATTCGCGAGGATTTGTGTATTTGTATAAAAATGTTTATTTATTTATATAATAAATTTATGTAATAATATAACAATATAGTAATATAATATAATAATAACATATATGAAGTGCTTAAATATTTATAAATGTTCGCGGGGATCTGCGAATTGATGTTGAGAATTAGTTTTAATCGTAAACTTTCGCTGGGAATTTCGAAGTTTAATTTACGGTTTAAGCACTTGTACTATTATTTACTATTCGCAGGGCTTGCGAATTTGTTTTGGATTTTATTTTTAATATTAAACGTTCGCTGGGATTTGCGAAGTTTAATTTGGAGTTTAAGCGCTGTAATATTCGCGGGGGTTTGTGACTTTATTTAGAGACTTTCTTTTTAATCCTAAACGTTCGTTGGGATTTGCGAAGTTTCATTTAGAATTAAACACTTAAGCAATTTTAATATTCGCGGGGATTTGCGAATTCCTAAAGAGATTTTACTTTTAATATTAAACGTTCGCTGGGATTTGCGAAGTTTAATTTAGAGATTAAACACTTAGGTATATTTTAATATTCGCGGGGATTTGCGAATTCTTTAAGGGATCTTACTTTTAATATTAAACGTTCGCTGGGATTTGCGAAGTTTAATTTAGAGATTAAACGCTCTAGTATATTTTAATATTCGCGGGGATTTGCGAATTATTAAAGAGATTTTTGTTTTAATATTCGCGGGGATTTGCGAATTCTTTAAGGGATTTTACTTTTAATACTAAACGTTCGCTGGGATTTGCGAAGTTTAATTTAGAGCTTAAACGCTCTAGTATATTTTAATATTCGCGGGGATTTGCGAATTATTAAAGAGATTTTACTTTTAATATTCGCGGGGATCTGCAAATTCTTTAAGGAATTTTACTTTTAATATTAAACGTTCGCTGGGATTTGCGAAGTTTATTTTGGAGATTAAGCACTTAGGTATATTTTTGTATTCGCGGGGATTTGCGAATTCTTAAAGAGATTTTTGTTTTAATATTCGCGGGGATTTGCGAATTCTTTAAGGGATTTTACTTTTAATACTAAACGTTCGCTGGGATTTGCGAAGTTTAATTTAGAGATTAGACACTTTAGTATATTTTAATATTCGCGGGAATTTGCGAATAATATGAATTAATAGTAATATTCAATTCAACAGATGATTGGTTTATTTAAATTCCGGAACACACTTGCCAATCTGGCATCTCTCTTTTTCCAATATTTTTTAAAAGCTTTATTCTTTGTGAGTGTGTAAGGAACAGGGAATGAATAATAATTTTATCATATTCTCTTACATACCTTGTAAAAAATGTTTTGCTGTTTTCCAGGAACGAGTTGTATGGATGTAATTCTTCCGTTTTTATTTACGTTTATTCCGAAAATATTCCACTGTTTGTTTAGCATTTATATTTCATTAAAAGCTATATTATTTTTTGTATTTTAAGAATGCAATATTTTCTTTTTAAGAGAAACATAAGCACGTACACTAGCGATTATTGCAAGCTTATTTTTCTAAAGAGAAATGTGGATCATTTTTTTCAGAGAACGAAAGAAAGAGACTGTTTCTTTTATTATTCTCTTAGTTTCTTGTGTTCACAAAAAGTGGTGGTTTTTTTCGTACACAAACAAAAAGCATTAAACTTGCGGTTCTTTATTTACGTGTGTTTTGTTTTTGGATTTTGGACACTGATTTCAGTTTTAAGCAATTTTATGTTGTTGCTTTTTATGTTAAATGTGGATATTTTTCCCGTTTTTTAACTGTAACTTTTTCACTAATTTAACTTTTTGCTTTTCATATACATACTACATACATTTTTATAATAAAAATTTTTGACACTGCTTCTTTTCAACTTAAGGTTTTTTGGTTTTTTCCTTAAAATCAAATTTGTTGCTTGAATTTCTTTACTTATCCTTTCCACATTTTCTGAATTGCTTTTTCTTTCACCAATTTCTTGAACTTTTTATGTACAAACTTGTTTTACTTTGCTTCTTTACAAATTATGATTTTTTTTAAAGAATTTTTGGTTTTTTTTGTAAATTTTTTGCGTTTTTTTTAATGAATTTTCTAACTAATTTCTTCAAATTTTCATGTACATACATACATATGTACATACATTAGTATGTATGTACTGTTAAAACAATTCACTGGTTTGATACACTAGCCTTTCAAATTTGATTGTTTGCATTTAATTCTTTTTGTTACACATTTGCCTTTGTTTTTAATTTGAATTTTTTTTTGTTAATATTTTCCTCGATTTAATTGTATATTTGTTAAATCATTTGTCATTAACAAATGTTTTTGCTTAACCTTTTGCTTGTTCAGCTTAATACCACGTACTGACCATGCATGAAGGGAAGAATTTTTTACATCTGCAGATTTATTTTTATACATATGTATGTATATTTTTTGTTTTTGTATCTTATATTTTCTTTAAAGAAGAGAGAGAGTGAGTGAGCTTTTGGCAGTGTTGCCACCTCAGGTGTAATTACACATATCATGTGTAATTTTTAGTTTCATGTGTAGCCCATGTGTAACTCATGTGTAATTTAAAATTTGTATTGTGATGACAACTGCGATGACGACAAACAAGGATTGGCTGTGATATTTAAATTTATTTATGAACATGTTTTGTATTTTTTTGATTTACATATATTAATAGCCTATTTCTGATTTAAGAAACAACGTCATCATTGATTTCGATTTCTTTACTTTATTTCTCATCGAACAGTGACTCGATAGACAACTCGAATGAAAACGTAAATGTTTTCATATAAAATCCGATGTGGTTGTGCTATCGCAACAAAATTTTTATATTTAATATAAGTAAAGATAATTTAAAAATTATCTGGAAATAGCTGTCCAACAATTTAAATTCGCTTGGGCCTCCCACTGGTACTATTTGTTAATGAAAAAAAAAGATTAGTACTTTTGTTTGTATGCTATAGAAGAAACATATTGACACTATCTGTGAAGTAAGTTCGAGTATTGTGGTATAGAACTAGAAGCTGACAAAACCAGGATTGATGAATTCAAGATCTCAGAATTCAATAAATAATTTGATTTGTGCAAATGTTGAATTTTATCTTCGACCTTCTTATGGTTTTATGATTTTGGTTTTATTTGGTTTTTATTCCAAAAATTTTTTAAAATTTATTTTGTTTTTATATTAATATGGTTGCCAGATTGTAATAAACAAACATCCCTGAAGAAGTTGGAAAACCCCCAACGAAACGTAGGATGAACAATTAAATAAGTAGTTTTTATTTATTTATATTTTTCAAATGACCTTGAAAGCCTAAATTTGATTTGTTTTTTGGAAGCTATGCAAAGAGGTGGTAATAAAAAATTTAATAGTCGTGTGATTTACTTTTTTTGGGTTCACTGAAAAATGTCAGACATGCCAAAGAAAAGTGAAATAAGGTAATGAGAAACAGAAAAAAGGAAAAAAACGATATGTTTAGATAAAACAGGTATTTCATTGCGCTGAACAGCATTAAAAATCCTTATTAAGTACTCTAAACTGTTAAGCTTAATTGTATTCCCAGTTACATAAACAAATTTGAGACATTTTTTTTTAACTACCCGAACATCACTTGTTACGGTCATATATCCATTCAAAATCACCATCGGCCACTCACGCTAATGTACAACATTAACAGAAAAATGTATAACCCACCAATTTTTCAATTGCTGGTTTATGGGTTTTTGCCCTTTCACTCAAATATTTATAAAACATGGACTCCAAAGACTCTGTCACTTTCCTGAACGTAATCGAATTAAGCTTCAAACCAAATAAAAATAGGTATTCCACATTATTCGAACTTACTCTATACGTGGGCAGATTTAAAGTCACAGACTAAAAAAATAGGGAAAACCAAAAGAGTCTTAGAGAGACGGGCTTATACAAGACGCTGTTTCTATTGTCAACTGAATTACCCGGGGGTAAAGTGTTTGGTGTAAATCCACTAATCAATTGATGATTATTTTGTTGCAATGGTGGAGTCACCAACTAGGTGCATTAAAGCTGTTGCAGTGCTTACACAAAATAGTAACCCGGAAACTTCCCAGCACAAAAAAACTATGTAACAATGAATACTTGTGACCAAAAAATGGCCAGCAAATATATAAAAATTATCAAAAAATGTTACTGCGACAAAACATAACCAACATTTTTTGAGTGATAATGAGCAAAAGGCGAAATCCGCCGACAACTAAGAGTAGCAAATAAACTTGCGGAGACAGAAAAAGATAATTCTTTAAAAATAATGGCTGATGCTGGTGAGGTGCAAACTGAATCAGCAAAGAGGACGGCTAACGCCGCTGAAACAACAGCAGCAGGTTTAATGAATTAGTTAAATCCACAATAAGGAAGAAAATATTTGAGAAAATTTTATAAATATTTTTTTATTATTTTATTGGCATACGTATGTACGTAAGCTAATGCGAATGAAAGTGAGTGTCAATTAGAACTCCAAATTGGTCCGAATTCGACCGAGTGGCTTTCATTCGCTTAAGTTTACTTTCTTAAAATAGAAATAGGCTATAAGTTTTTGTTTGTGATTGTCCTTTTTACACAAAACAAAACTGTGATATTTTTAAAGAGAATGATGTAGAATCGGTCTAAAGAAGATTATATATCTACAAAAACAAAAAAATTTCCTGAAGAACTTGGAAAGTACCAACGAATCGTCGGAATAATATATAAAAATAATGTTTTATTAAATGACCTTGAAAGCCCAAATATTGAAAATATATTCATCATAAAATAATGTTGGAATTACATCAAAAAGGTCAAATATTTAATCTAAACAAATCAAAGCACGTTATATTACAAAAAAAAAAGAAATCATGTGTAATTCCTACTTTCATGTGTAATTTTGGCATGATGCATGTGTAATTTAACATTTCGTTGGTGGCAACACTGGCTTTTGGACTGTAATTTCACAGGTTGACCGCGGTAACATGAATTAGAGGCTCAAAAAAGGACCATGTTTAATTCTGCAGTACTCTCGCTACAAAACTAAAGGAAATATATGTACGAAGGTATGTACATATATATTTTGTGGGTATGTGCGTGTATATATATTATTGGGTACTTACTTATGTATGTAGAAGGGAACACGTGAGGATTTCTTTAGAGATTTAAATATGTATGTTTGTGGAGGGTATATACATAAAGTCAATTGGCAGAAATCTAGCTTAAATTTTGCCAATATGCTTACTAACGCCCAGCTGTCCAAACTTCTGTCGCTGGAGGCAAGGAGGGGATCTTCAGGAGGGGGATACCTGGCTCTGCTGGGAATAAATGAATAAAACAAATGTGTTCTTCAAAACAAACTTACATATGTAGGTATATAATTTATTGACTTCAAGATGTGAAGTTGTTAACACGTCAAGTGTCTATCAGTAAGTGAAATTACATTAGATTTTGAAAAGGTATGCTGCCCAAATTATAAGAATTAGTCCCAAAAAGGAAATTGTTCAGTTACAACAAAATTATTTCGTTAAGATAAATGTTCGTTCAAAGATGCTAATTCACAATAATTAAATGCAGCGTAAATAATTTTGGTAATCATTAAAAATTCATATAAAGTAGTAAGTATAATCGTTTTTTTTCAAAGTTTTGAATAAAGAAAAATTAATTAAGTAAAATTCATGACAAAAATATATAAATTACTGCTTTGTTGAAAGGCTTTTAAACAGTTAGTTTGATTTTTGCATGAGCATACATAATGTAGAGTGGCGGCAATGAAATGTTTGAAAATTTCCTGCTTCCTGACAGGTTCAATATAGGTTTCCGGGTAGGGGTGTTCGGATAGAAGTTTCTGGGCTGATATTCAATAGAGAAGCTCAGGCTGACATTCAAATCAGTCATGTGAAAACAACAGAAAAAATTTACATATAAAACTTTTTTGAAACCCCTTAATACACAAAACAAATTTTATGAAACGTCCTGGTACAAGAATATTGATTTAATATGAAGCATTATAAAAAATTTATAAGAATATATTTAATGCTCTTTGAAAAAATGTGTTCTTATCAATTAAAAAAATGTGTTTGAATTTCACAACCACAGTTTAATTCCCATCCAGGGCTGGAAAACTCATATTATAAATAAAAGCTCATAAAATATATGAAACAAGAAACATATTTTTAACGATCACGTATCCCAGCCAGGCAGGAGCAGACTTTTTTACTGAAAAGTTGATCCCGTACAGACACAAACATACTACTTCTGAAATTGAACTAAATTAACATCTTCAACGCTTTACGTTTGCTTAACAACATACATATTTTATTTATTTAATGATTTACTATATCCCGTACAGACACAAACACACTACTTACAGATTTAATAAACCTATTAAAAAATTTCTCTTAGTTTAAGTTTTCCGTTGTTATTGTATCTTTATTTATAAATAATAATTCTTAATTAGGAAATGGAACCACTAAAATACTGTAATTCAAGCTAGAAGCTTTTATAAAATAAATAAGAAACAATAAAAAAATACATAAAAAGATATTTCAATAAAATTCAGAAATAGCAGCATTATTCACTTAAGATGTAGATATATTTCTTTGAGGGGCAACTTTTCTAACAATTAATGGCCAAAGAAATGGAACCACTAAAATACTGTAATTCAAGCTAGAAGCTTTTATAAAATAAATAAGAAACAATAAAAAAATACATAAAAAGATATTTATATAAAATTCAGAAATAGCAGCATTATTCACTTAAGATGTAGATATATTTCTTTGAGGGGCAACTTTTCTAACAATTAATGGCCAAAGAAATGGAACCACTAAAATACTGTAATTCAAGCTAGAAGCTTTTATAAAATAAATAAGAAACAATAAAAAAATACATAAAAAGATATTTCAATAAAATTCAGAAATAGCAGCATTATTCACTTAAGATGTAAATATATTTCTTTGAGGGGCAACTTTTCTAACAATTAATGGCCAAAGAAATGGAACCACTAAAATACTGTAATTCAAGCTAGAAGCTTTTATAAAATAAATAAGAAACAATAAAAAAATACATAAAAAGATATTTCAATAAAATTCAGAAATAGCAGCATTATTCACTTAAGATGTAGATATATTTATTTGAGGGGCAACTTTTCTAACAATTAATGGCCAAAGATCACCATTCGGGCGACTCAAAAGAACAGAATAAACCGGGTATCTTCATCCTGATTGAGTTAAAGCTGCTTTGGTTAAACCTTCTTCGGGGGAACGTCAACAATCCAATAAGTTTCAGCATCAGACTGACAAATAAAATATAGAAAATTGCCATTAATACATTTTATTAAAAATATTACCACTGAAATATTTTCAAGGACAGACATATAAAAAGTAATAATTAAAAATCTAATAGTAATTAAATTTGCATCATTCGGATGCAGCGGTCTCTCTGGGTTAGTTGCAGAGGCTATACCCAAGAAAAATGGACTACATTGGTGTTGTGAAAGCTGCAGAAAAATAGGAGTTGACTATTATCGTTTTTTCCAAAATACCAAATCAAAATTTCTGGAATTACAAAATGAAGCTTCTAAGTTAAATGAACATATTTTTGCATATGGTAAATTGTTCGACGAGTTTAAATCGTTAGATAATTTGAAATCTCCCCCGCAAACAAAACGTCGTAAGTCACATAGAAACAACAACAAAGACAAACGTGACGATCATCCGACTGTTTCGTTCAATCCGATGTCATCTGTAGCAACTAGTTATACATGCCCTTCAATAAACATTGAATTAGATAGTGCTAACTCACAACAAAGTTATGCCGAAGCTGTCACCGAAATTTATTAGACTACTAATGGTCCTCTACAATCGAATTCTGAGGTATGCGTTTATAGTCCGCCACGAGCAGTACCTCCAAGAAAAACCATTTTCGTTTCTCGTCTGGCAAGCGAAAGTACTTCTGATTCAGTCAATTTTTGCGTGAAAAATAAAATTGGCAACGATGTAGACATTTCTATTAAAAAATTCAGCTTTTCTCAACCGAGGTCTATATCATCTTTTAAAATAACGGTTTCCACTGATCTTTACGGGATTTTTACTTGATCCGAATTTCTGGCCAAATAATACGTTTGTTCGGAAATATGTGTATAAAAGCAGATCACAAAACATTGCAGTGCTGCCACAACGCCAATCGAACGTTCCAAAAAACTAAATGCAACTACTGATTATTATCGTTTACCAAAATGTTCGTGGCTTGAGAACAAAACTATCAACTCTGTATATGGAAGGTTTCAACATTCATCATCATGTCTTGGTGCTTACAGAAACATGGCTCAATGACATTTTTTTTAAATACCGAAATACTTTGTAACAAGTTCAATATTTATCACCGCGATCGTGGTAAGAAAACTACTGGTGGCGGTGTTCTTATTGCGGTTTCTTGTAATTTTTCTTCTGAGCTGGTCATTATTGATTCCTCGCATGATATAGAATTTATATCGGTATTAATAAAACTTAATTGTAAAAGAGTATATGTTACTTGTTCTTATGTTCCGCCATCTTCCCCGCAAATTATGTACACTAAGCATACCGATTAATAGCTCGTTCCGCTTTTACTGGTGACTCTGTTTTTGTTTTTGGAGATGTTAACTTGGCTTCCATTGCCTGGACATATTTACCAGAAGATAAATATTTTGTTCAAAACAAGCAGAACTCGAATCATGATGCATTTTTCAATGTCTTATATGACGTTAGCCTATACCAAATTAATGTTATTTCTAACAATTATAATAGAATATTAGATTTAATATTCGTCAATGATGTAGCTGAATATTTCATTAGGCGCTCATCCCCCGTTACAACTCCTGAAGATTGATACCATCTCTCAATTTAAGTAGTGGCTTCAATTCCTTCGGAATCAAAAATGAAAAGGTCTGCTAGTTCAAACATACTAATTACAATATGCTAAATGAGCTTTTCGCTGACACAAATTGGTGCAACATGTTATCGTGCTATACTGACGTTGATCAGATGTCTAAAGCCTTCTACAATAAGGTTTGCTCTTTTATGGATTTGCGTGTCCCAAAAATAAAATCTAAACAAATAGCTGGTCCACCCTGGAATAATAATCACTTGACTCATGCTAAAAATAAAAAGAATAAGTGCTACAAAAAATTTAAACAATCTGGTTCCTCCGTTGACTATCTAAGGTACTCGATTAGCCGCTCTGAATACATTTCGCTTAACAAATCATGTTATGACAACTATTTAAACAGAATGAAATATAATTTTAAGCGTAATCCAAAGTCCTTTATCAAATTTGTTAATTGTAAGAGTAAAACAACTGGCTTCCCTTCTTCTATGAAATTTCAACAAATTAAATCCTGTGATGACGCCATTATAAGCAATTTATTTGCCGATTTTTTCTCGACAACTTTTTGGTTTTAGAGTGAATGATGATTTGTTTTTTTATATTTGCTGCTCACACGTGAGGGTTGAGTTCACACGACCCGAAATCTATATCTGAGCTAACCGCGGAGAACTGCTCAATTGCTATACGGGGCACGTAACAAAATTTAACAACCCTCACTCAATTGCTCGGACCGCATCAAATATAAAAAAAAAACAAATCATCATTCACTCTAAAACCAACATATATACCCAAACTATTTGAAAAAATTATCACCGATCACTTATGTTATCAAAGTATCAGCATGGGTTTCAAAAAAGGTGCTCTACTACAACTAATCTTCTTCATCTTACAACCGTAATATATCGTGGATTTCTTCAACAACAACAAACTATACACTGATTTTAGCAAGGCCTTCGATAAAGTCAATCATATGCTTTTGAAAACTAAATTGCATTTACTTGGTTATACAGATCTTAGTATAAAATGGATTTATTCATACCTGAGTGATAGAAAACAAACCGTTTGTTTTAAAAACACATATTCCAGAAGCATCGATGTTCCATCTGGTGTACCACAGGGAAGCCACCTTGGACCGCTTCTGTTTATACTGTTTATTAACGACCTACCTGATGTAATTCATTCATCCAATTTTTTGATGTATGCAGATGACGTGAAAATTGTTCGTAGTTATCGTCAAATATCTGAGCAACAACGTCTCCAAGACGACTTACTAAATTCGTTTTACACCTGGTGCAAAACAAATCGTATGGAACTTAATTTTAAAAAATGTGTGTAAATACATGCGTTTTGTTAGAAAAAGTCCTGCACGCTATGTTTTTAAAGATTATCATTTGGACTTATTCTGCTATACTTTCCCTTATCAAGCAGCCAACTCTATAAAGCCGCAGAACTGTGCTTAACATATCGTTTATTTTCAACATTATTATTGGCGAAGTAAGCCCTGGTTTCCTAATCAATGATATAACTTTTAATGTCCCTCAGATGCTTTCACGTTATTTTTCACCGTTATCAGTTACATTTGTTAGAGCTAATTATGCAAATGCTGATCTTTTAAGAAGAATGTGCAACGAGTTTAACAAATTTTATACATTTTTCTTCATGCCCCACTACAATAAAAAGCGATACATATATTAATCTATTTAAACTCATAATAAAGCTGAAAGTCCACACCACGCTTTCTATGCGTCATGCTTCCTACGCGTCTTTCAAAAAAGTTGAATTAGAGTATTTTCATAAAGCAAGTTACAAAACAAAAGTTTGCAACGCTTGTGACGCGAAAAAAGTTGAACAACATTCTACTTTTACGCGTCGTATACAACATATCAGCTAGTGCTGCCAAGTTCCGAGTCTAAAATTTTTTTGAGATTGAACATTAAATTATATGAAAGCTATTTTCGTAAGCAGTTGATGAAAAACGAATTAAAACAATTTAAAGAACATAAAACTTAAAAAAAAGATAACAAAAAGTCTGAAAATTTTTCTTGAAATTTAATAAGCAAAAACGTGTATAAAGCATGGTGTGTAACTTGCAGTTTTTAAAGCGTCAAAAGCTTAAAACTCTTGAAACGCAAGCGCGTAGAACGCGTGGAGTGGACTTTCAGCTTAATTAATACAACAAGCTCTAATTTACGTACAAGTACGCACAAGAAGCAATGATTCTACAAACTTGTATCACGTCTTTAGTTCATACAAGACATCTGCAACAATACATAATACCCGCGAGCCCACACGTTGTTTACTAAGTAAATTTTAGGCTTGGTTACTTTTAAGCACTCGCTTTTATTTATTTGTTGTTTTTTTCGCTCGTTCTTCAATATGCCGCGAGCTTCATGCATGAAAATTACACACAATAACTTTTTACTTGTGCATGTGTGATTGCAGAAAAAAGTAAATACAATATCACAACCACTAACGGCAAAGTTTCGTGTTTTTTCTATTTTCATACTCGGTAACTTCTTTATATTCAACTAGCACGACTTGGTGTTACGATCAGCTCGCAAAAACCACAAACTACTTTTGCTTTGTGCAAAAACACCATTCGCGGCATATTTATTTAGTATATACTTGTGTATTTTATATTCAACATTCTCTGCAGCCGCGGATGCCAGATTTGATGATTTGTCATAGGTTTGACGATTTTAGGCGTTTTGATGATTTAGTGCCTGTTTATTATTTTAATTATTTAATTACGAGTATGCATGTATATGGATAGGAACTAGTAATGGTTTTTAAAGGTACGAGTATGTTCTCTTATATAATATAAATGTTACTTTAATAAAAAAATAAGAGATAAAAAAGAAAGGAATGAAAAAATTTAATAGATTCCCATAAACTAAATGTACATGTTTTTAGTTTTTATATGCAGGTAAATTTGAAAATTTTTATTTGGGGGTTTTATATGATTTTAGGTTTTTCTAATATGTCATGGTTTTTAAGGTTTATTTGTGGCAACTTGTTCTTGAATTCCTAAAAATTATTTCGATTTGTAAAAAATTAAATTGATGTACATACATAACACTATAAAAATTTGTGATTTTAGCATTACATAAAAATCTGCCCCTTTTAAATTCATAAACCTGTGACATTCGTAAAATATATTTTAACTAATTTTTTTTTATAAAAGCTTTTAAATACAGTTTATCACATAATGAATTTAGCGATCATTCAGTTTTTCCTAAACCTTCTGGCAACGATGCTTTAAGTATTAATACGATGAACGAATGCTTACGAGTAATACTTATGAGCTCCGATAACTATAACTCTAGTTAATAAGCTAAATGTGTGTCTTCAAATTCATACACAAGCATTTTTTATGTTGTTTATCAGAAGTACGAATACAATTGCCGAATGTTGAAAAAAATATTTACGAAACAATACTAAACAAACAACGTATGTATGTATATGAAATTTATGCGAGCCTTTAACAAGCTCGTATGTTGAAACACAAATTCTTACGAGTATGACGAGCAGATGCAAAAACAATATGCTGTATTATTAACTACACCGCAACTCGTTTTTAGGAGAGTATTTCAAATCATAAAAACGGGTACTCGTTGCAGCTCTCTGATTCTGATAGCCATCTACGAGTATTTTAAATTTTGTTAACTTTTCCATTTAATTGTCTGTATTAAGGTTGTACCAGACGATAAAGGTTTTGGTTCAATATAACCTGTATATTTCTGATATAGAATTACAATCGAATTTCAACCGCAAATGATTTCAAAAATATGAATTCGATAGTTCATATTCAGCCTGCTAAGAAAAGAGATGGATTTAATTTAAAACATTTTTAATATAAATCTTCTTTTGCCTTTGTAATATTTTATCGTAAAAGATAGAGAAATAAAAGTAAGAATACACGATCAAATCGCAAACAAAAATATTTTTGCTTTCAAATTCATACGATAGATGCGGCTTATCGACAATGTGATATTCCGCAAAACTATGATTTCGTAGGAGTTTTTAATAAATGTAAGACCCATGTACAGTTCATTTTATATGAATATGAAAAAGTGAATTTTATGTCTTCTAAGATCTTAGATTGTTTTGTATTGCGTACCAATTTGTATATATTTGGGGTATTCACACGGTGTCCTATCATGTCATATTGTCATAATGTGTTAACATTTTATGACGTCTTAAAAAATTTTTCTTGTGCTTCAAACAAAAAAGTCCTAAAATAATAAGACTATTTATGCTGTTTTTTTTTGTCATAACTAAACAGTAGTGTAGTTTTTGCACACACTAGCTATTATTTTCGTTTTTTCACTTGTTTTCGGCATTCTAATATAAAATTTTTATGAATGTAACGATTGTCCGTTTTATTATTTTTTTTATCAGCTGACTCAAATTTAAATTAGCACACTAAATTATGAGGCATTGTTCACAGCAGTCATATTTTTTCGAGTTATTATTTTAAGACAATGACTTTATGACGACCAATGTTTTCCACGAGCATTTCGATAAAATTCAGACAAATTTCAAAATATTTTTTTCGGTCAGTCGTTCCAAAGTTCATATGTATGTATGTATATTATAGGAACTGATTGTTTGAAAAATATTTGGTGAATTGCGAACTATTCTTAGAATACATTTTAATTAAGCCCACATTAAATTATTCAATTGGATAATGCAATCTAGAAGCTGAATATAAATTTGTGGAAAGTAGGTATTTGCAATACTTTTATTCAAAATACAAATGCATTTTAAATTTTTATTCCAAATACAAAATAGTTTTTAATAAAAGTTTAATTTTCACAATGGAAATTATATTTTTTAAGTTTTTTACTCTATAATTTTGCTGTTTTTAATCAATATAATATTGAATCATACAATTTTTCAGATATTCGCGTATTTTTAGGAATATTCGCCATTTTATAGATTTTTTTAAAACTTTTGGCAATCGGCACAATTATATAATTTTTTTTTTAAATAAATTTTGGAAATAATTTCCAATATTGCAGTTGCAATTTTTAGAATATGCGCTATTTTCGCGGGGTTTTCAATTTTTTAGTTTCTTTGCTAATTACATTTTGGAGCTTGATATAAAATTAAATTCTTATATCAAACTTTGTTTTTATTTTATAGAAAAGGCAATTAATTGAAGTGCTTTTAAAGATTAACTCACTGATGTTACAGAATGAAAGAAACAATTCTTATCAAAATCTAGCCGGGAAGAGATTTTTCTGCTTTGTTATGTGTTACTAAGCATCCAAACAACATTTTAATTGTCAAAAGATTTTTTGTCACATTGTACAAATACAAATATAATACCGCGTTCTTATATACTGCAGGTACGCTCTGCACCTGAATATAGAAAATAATTAAAATTACACAAGTATAAAACAGGATATAAGCATCAATTTTGCTTTTCTTCTGAAATCATAAATAGTCATCAAAAATAAAAAATTAATATGTTTTTAAAACAAAACTAAAATTTAATTTCTGCTATGTTTTGGTGTAAGTAACGCCTCACACAACATAGAGACAGAAATTTTATACCATTCTCTTGGAATTTTTCATAACATAGTTCGGTTTGAAAATAACAAAACTCGGCCCAATAATTAATGAGATATAGCCAAAAGACTTTTTTTTGTTATATTTCCTATCCTGTTGTTTTTTTATGGCCCCAACTGTCCTACGGTCAATTTTATGAAGCAGATCTCTTGTATGGAGTTCTACGAAGGTTTATACTGAAAATAATTGAAGTCGGTTCATTAACGACTAAAATATGAGCAAAAAAAAATGGCATTCGAAATAATTTTACTTTTAAAAGTTTTTTGAAAAAGGTGCGTGGGGATTCACTCACACAACCTCTTGGTTGGTAGTCACGACCGCTTCTTGTACACCACAGAGGAGTTGAATTTTTCATTGTAGTTTACGCGTTTAAGAACATAATATATCTTATTTATTAAAAAATACTAAAATTTTAAATTCTTGATGGAAATTGGTGTGGTTGTTGTAAATCTTCCCTTTTTGTCACACAGATATCACATACATACATACTGAAATGCGTTCATGCACACATGTACACATTGTGTGTATACATGTGTATATTTAAACAATCAAGAGCAATGATTTGTTGTTTTTTTTTTGTTTGTTTCTTTAAACTTCGCTTACATTTTCTTTTCGTATATAAATAACCATAATTATTATTTTTTATATTATTTATATTAAAGAAAAGTGATTTTTTTACACTGTGCATATAAATTACATATCCCAAAAATTTAAATTTGTGCAGTAATTCTTCAACCGCAAACAAACATAAAACAACAGAAAATTGTTAGTGCTGTTTTTCATTTTGACTTTTGTCAACACAAATCGATAGGTCGTCAAGACGCTATGTAAATATATATACAAAATCAATGAAATTGAGTTTTAGTTTTGTTTTAAAAATGTCTTAACATTTCAGTTTTTATGACTAAAGGCGAAATTGATGCTTATATCCTGTTTTATACTTGTGTAATTTCAATTATTTTCTATATTCAGGTGCAGAGCGTACTTGCAGCATATCAGAACTCGGTATTATATTATTATATTTGTGCAATGTTATAAAAAATCTCTTAACAATTAAAACGTTGTTTGGATACTTAGTTACACATAATAAAAATGAAAAATCTCTTTCCGGCTAGAATTTTATGAGAAATGTTTCTTTCATTCTATAACATCAGTGAGTTAATCTTCAAAAGCACTTCAATGAATTGCCATTTCTATAAAATAAAAACAAAGTTTGATGTAAGAATTTAATTTTATATCAAGCTCCAAAATGTAATTAGCAAAGAAACTAACAAATTTAAAACCTCTCGAAAATAGCGCATATTCTAAAAATTGCAACTGCAATATTGGAAATTATTTCCAAAAAAATCATATAATTGTGCCGATTGCCAAAAGTTTTAAAAAAATCTATAAAATGGCGAATATTCCTAAAAATACGCGAATATCTGAAAAATTGTATGATTCAATATTATATTGATTAAAAACAGCAAAATTATAGAGTAAAAAACTTAAAAAATATAATTTCCATTGTGAAAATTAAACTTTTATTAAAAACTATTTTGTATTTGGAATAAAAATTTCAAATGCATTTGTATTTTGAATAAAAGTATTTCAAATACCTACTTTCCACAAATTTATATTTAGCTTCTAGATTGCATTATCCAATTGAATAATTTAATGTGGGCTTCAGTTGTTTTTAGTTTGACCAATTTTTATTTGTTTTATGTATTCGTTTAAGCTAATTAATTAAAATAGTTCGCAATTCATCAAATATTTTTCAAACAATCAGTTCCTATCGTACATATCATACATATGAAATTTGGCTTTTTAGATCGGAATGTTTGGGGAAAATTTCCAAAAATAGTATATGCATACATATTTGTATTTCATTTTTTTGTGCATATTCTCGTATTTTCCCCAATTTAACATATATAAAATGATAAGTTAAGATCTTACGAGATAAAAAATTGATTCCTTCATATTCATATAAAATAAACTGGTCTTACATTAATTAAAAACACCTAAAAAATCATAGTTTTGCGGAATATCGCATTGTCGATAGCACGCACTACGGAAATGGACGCGGATTAATGGTTAAATATTACGAAAATAAGCCGAATTATGGGTTGGATTTGAGAGCAAAATGCTTTCTGTTTGCGACATTATCGTAATTTTTCATATTTATATCTCTGTCTTACTTATTAAACGCAGAAGAAGATTTAAATAAAAATGATTTTAATTAAATTCATCTGTTTTCTTAGCAGGCTGAATATGAATTACCGAATTCGTATTTTTTAAATCAATTGTGATTGAAATTCCATTGGGTTTCTATATCAGAAGTATACAGGTTATATTGAACCAAAACCTTTATCGTCTGGTCCAACCGCAATACGGATAAGTAAATGGAAAAGTTAACAAAATTTTAAAAAGACAACTATCAGAATACCACCAATTTACATACATACGTACATCATACGAGTTTCAAAGAAAAAATTAAATTAAAATAATGAATTAAAATATGTTGTTATAATTTAAAATTTTTTCTTACACCGTCAAGTTATTTTTATTTTTGGTGTTATTATTATATCAAATAAAAACGTCGACAATTTACTAAATTCATTATATAATTATTTTATCACTGTACTTAATCCTATCTGATAACATATTGGATATTTTTGAAAAATAAACCTTTTATCGTTCATAAAATTGGAAAAAACGCAAAAATTAAAAAAAATATAAATGAGATTGTGCCTGATTTTTTAAATAAATTGTGGAACAAACTTTTTCAAATAAAAAGTAAAAGTAATAACAACAACTAGAATGTATCGAAAATTCTAAAAAAAAAATAGCATTGCGTTGTGTTCAGGATTCGAAACCGTGCCACCGGGTAAGAAGGTAAGGTTTCAAATCCTGACCAACCATTTATTAATTTCTTTTTTAATTTTTGATACATTTTAGTTATTTTTATTACTTTTACTTTTTATTAGAAGAAGTTCGATCTTTTTTTAAGAATTTTTGATAGCTTTAAATTATTTTCAATGTGAAGATAATATTGGAACATTTTAATCATTAGACTAGCAGATTTATGCAATAGGTGTCGATATTTTTTATCTATTTTGGGAAAATTTCTTCATTATTAAACCTGTTCTTACGTTTCAAATCATTCCTTTGTTTAGTCGAAGACCACTGGCTTATTGATAAAGACGTTGAAACACTTCTTGGATGTGTGAAAAAATATATAAGTGCTAATAAGGGGATGTTAATATTTTTATAATGCACTCTAGGTATGAAAGTGTTGCTTTGGAAGCTGTGTTTATGAAATCAGCCTATACTATGAAATAGAGATTAGAACCGATAATGCGTGATCGTGATTAATTTTTTGTTTCTTTCACGTGGGGTTGCGTCTCTGAGACGGTGAGTGGCAATTTTTTTGCTTTAATGTAATTTTTTCCTTTTTAATTATTTTTTTTAATTTTTTTTTCGTATTTCGTGGGCGCGAATTTTCGTGATTGTGACTTCTTTTGTCACTCCATACTATGGTGAAGGGTATATAAGATTCGGCACAGCCGAATATATCTCTCTTACTTGTTGTTTGGGATGCTTTGTGTGTTCTGAGTGCAACAAACGAAACACATGACTATACAATTATGCGTTCATGAACGTTTGACAATTTCATTGCATTATTTGACGTAGCAGTGTTATCGCGAAGTATTGCTTTGCCTTGTAAACGCATATGTTTGAAAACTGCGTTTATGAAGTCAGCCGTATGTATGTGGAAAGTGGTGGTCAAAATATTTAAGACGGAATTTCCTGACGTGTCCCGTGTTATTAACCTAGAATTGCGGCAATCACCGTAAAATTAAATGTCAAAAAACTTCTTTAATATACATTTGTATGTATGTAGTTTAATTCTTAATTCTAATAAAATATATCTTATGCCCCACAAAGGGTCAATGCGAATACGTGTGCGCGAATATGTTAATTCAATGTGCAATATGAGACCCTTTGCACTAAGTTCACATAGATATTTCAAAATTGATATTTAGAAAATTTCAACTTGAAGTATGTATGTAGTAGGTTGAATGTAGGTTTGTGGTTACTTTAAAATTTTATAAAGATGTTTTAATTTTAATTTTTTCGCATATATCTGATTTTAATTTAGCGGCAGTAACAACACAAATACATCAAGCAACTCTAAAGCATCTGCTCCATCGTCGTCTCGTCAGCTAGCTCGTTCACGAGCACGATTAATGCGAACGCCAGGAAGATCTAGCTCTGGTGGACAAGGTTCGGGATCTAGAAGTACTGGTGTTATAATTGGAGGTAGCTCCTCAAGTCGACCGCTTGTAACAGTTCCAGCCACATATGTTCCTGAAGAATTGATTTCGCAGGCTGAAGTTGTACTTCAAGGAAAAAGCAGAAATTTAATTATTAGATTACGGTTAAATAGTTGATATTCCTAGTCACTAGTATCCACCGTCAAAAGTGGTAAAATTGAACAAAAGAACGCTGATGAGATGGTGTAGCGACCTCGAAATCTGTTCTGCTAGTCTGATGAGTAAATTGTTTCAAATAAAAAGTACTCTCTTAATAAAATAATGAATTTATCCAAAAATAAGTTCTTAAATTAAGAAGAATGGGTAAACTCAGATTTGAACTCAAGCCATAAAAATTTCATTTTAATATATACATACATACCTTTTAAAAACAGTTAAACAATCACGTATAAACATTAATTATTAAAAACGAAGAAAACCCGTCACAAACCATCATGTTTACATTGTCACAGGTGGTTGAATACTAAGAAAGTCAACTACGAGACAAAAATAAAGTAAACAAAAATGGAAACAAAACAGAAAGCTTATTACAGAATCCATTTTTATCATATTTCATAACATATGCAGTTGCATTATATATTCTTCTATACATGTTTTCATGTATACTAAACAAGTTTAGTTAAGTTTAATAAATTTGGCTGTCGTATGCTGCCAAGTTCAAAGGAGTATGACTTCTGTTAAAAACCAAGCCAAAAGAAAGATTATTGTTTTGGTTTACTAAAAGCTGTTTATAAACAATGCAAAAACGACACTTTGACTCCATGTCTTGGTTATGCTATTTATACTTCAGTTCCCAGTCTCTCGAACAGTATTGCGAAACAGTACGTTTCTGGGAAGGACTTGCAGCGTTGTTAACGTTATCTCTCTCAGACTCGTTGGTCTCTTCTGCCTCTGAACACGTATTTTTAGCTTCATTTTCGTTTTAACAAGATCCGGTATGTTCTACATTCCACTTTGAAGTGAAATTCAATTGAAATCACTTCAGTTTAACTTTTTTATGTTCTGCATTCTTCTTTTTACATTTGAATTTCAATATTCAATACAAATATACTCTACTTTTCCAGAACATCAAAAATTAAAAGTTTACTTTTCATATTTCACTTTCACAACTTTTGTAGAACATGCCTGGATATCTTATTTTAAAGAATGTTCATGTTTTACAGCAAATTTTGTGTAATAAGCACTTCAAAACCCACAATTTCTTTGAAATATTTAACGAAAAATATCCTGAATACATTATGTACATGACAAGGTTGAAAAGAAGTGATAATATAAGTGTTCCCGAATGAACAATAATCTGAAATTTGCTTTTATGTTTGACGACTTTTTTTATAAATTGAATTAAATGTTTCTTGTGAGAAACAAAAAAGGGTAAAAAGACGCAACAAAACTAAAAAAATGTATAATAAAAAAACACAAAAAGTCGTGAACCGCTAAAAACGGTAAAATTGCGACTTCAGTCTGGTGATCAGTAACCCTGCGCATTGGAGTCAAAAAATGCTGGCTGGGAAATGAAAAATACATATGTATAAATCAGTCTAGCACAGATTACTAATCTGTGCAGTCTAGCTTGAGCATTCGAAAATGCAGGTTGTGTATCGCACGTTTTTTTTAATCAGTGTTTTCTTTTCTATTGGCAAATTTGTTATAAATAACCTGGCATATTTTATTTAGTGATGTACACAATATGATTCTATTAAGTAGTGGGTTTAAATGAAGAAAAAAATTTTAAAATAATTGTATCAAATTGTTAAGTAAAGAAGCAAAACAAAACTTTTGTATTAATTATTTAAAATAAAATAACAATGAGCGAAAAAGCGTACTTAAAAGCTACGTTTGTTGCTCTTGAAGTTCGGCAAGAAATCAAGAAATTATATGAGCTCATTGAGTTTCTCTGTTAATTTGTGCGTTAGTAAATAAAATATGTTTTTATACTGTATAAAAATATATCAGATATCTATCTAACGTATAAAAAAGTTTTCCTGAGATAACCCGTAAAGATTGGCAGTATGATCTTGAACCTTTAATTTTAAATTGTGCATTGTGATAAGTTAGACATAACGTGTATTACACATATACCGCTTCTCGACCCCAGCATCCTAATGACACCAAAACCTGCGAACCACAGCTTATTCAGTCTAATTGTATTTCCGACCTAACCATATCAATAATTTTTTTAACGGTGGATTTATTGAACCTGTATCTATATATGAAGCTATCTTCCGATATTTCGAATGGATTGACCCTCTTTCTAAAAGTCGGAAACGGCTCCGACGATTTTTTGCACGGAGCCATAAGAGGTCTACTAACATATTTCATTGGCCTTTGCATGAGTAGAACGACACTGCCCCCGGGATAAATCAGCGTCGATTTTTATTGGCCAGTAATATTTTCCCTTATCTTAATTCCCAAAATCAACGCTATCTTTTGCTATTACGGGTAAAATACCCAATAATTTTCGCCAGTTTTTTCCCGGCTTTTGAATACCCTAATCGGGGCTATTTCGTCAACGCTATCTTGGCACACTTGAAAAATTTGTAATGTGGATTCTTTTTCAGGCTGAAAATAAGAACAATGATAGGTTGCTGCAATGTTTTAAAAGTTTAAAACAATTTAAATAAACATAACAAAGAATAATATTAATAAAAGAAGTCCAATTTCACGCCAAGAGATGTTGATTTTTCAATGGCCGCAAAATTGTTGTTTACTTTGTTGAACGAAACACCAACACGCTAGCAAAAACATATGTATGTATGTGTGTGTGGATAACTTAAATGGACTTTAAATACAGAAGAATGGGCATTTAAGTTTCATTTAAATGTCACATAATTTTGTACTGAAAAAATGATTTTGGTACTGAGTAGTCAATTATTGGGCCTTAATGTGTTATTAAACTACTAATAATCATTCATGAACTAGGGGATATATGTATTAATAAGCGCATGTAGCTCTTAATATTTTTTTCTGTTTCAAGATATATGATATTTTTGTCATGGATAAACGAATAAATTGATTTTGTTTCCCCTAAAAGATCTCTGCAAAACCTATTTTTCCCATTTAAAAGAGATATCTTGAATATTAATTTTGAACGTAAACGCGAGTATTAATTATAAAATCAGCCGCTGGGTTGCACAGATATAACCAGTTCGAAAATCATATGGACGACATTTTTTCACATAAATCCAGTAGCCTGACGTCTTTTACATAAACATGTATAAAACTCTAAGATTTAATTAAAACGATAAGTTTTCACGAATAGATGCCAGTCGAAAGTGGTATAACAAAGTCATTCTAACGGTATTGATCATTGTCAAAGTACTTCGTTTAATTTACCGCTGGGTAGGCAAGACCAGTGTTGTCGGATGTGGCGATAAAAATTTTGAAATGGAGATTGCTGAGTTGCTAGGCTATATATGAACTCCTTGGCGATATTCTTGCCAATATCTTTTAATAATATAGAATAAGCTAGTTCGTGTAAATGGTGCTAAGTTTAGTATTACAATATTAATTTGATAAAATCTACTTTCCGGCAGCTTTGTTACATTAGTCTGATTAATAAAGTATGTGATTACACGGTCAAAATTTACTTTGTTAGCGCTGCAATTACACATGCAAGTAGTGGCATGCCATTGATGTATACGTATTATAAACGATAAATTTTTCGAAAAAACTCGAAACTCTTGCCTTTGCATTAACGCATGCGACTGCAAGTTCATTTTTAAAATGTCGTCGAAGGCTAAACTTGAGGACAATTTTTAAACTTCTTCCATTTTAACTTTTTGTTTTGTATACAAAATAGTCACCAACTTAATCATATAGGCAAATTTTTGGGAAAACAGCTAACATTTATTATTTTAATGATATTAATGCTCTATAATTAACGTACTGGCGTTTTGTATGTGCGAAGTGTGTTGACAAACATCGGCTTTCTGAAAAATGTTTCTTATTAAAAAACACAGCTCAACATACATCATTTTATCTGAACACATTTGAAAATTATATGTTGATTTTAGTTGATTTTTGTCTGGTCATAACTGATATTATTTTCGTTCGGCGACAATCATTCATATCGACATAATTGGTTTTTTTAGAGCACAATCTCGTGGTCTAAAATGGTTTGTTCTTTTCGAATTGCTGTGGGATCTGATATATAGTTATCCCTTTCTGTCAATTCTGTATGCTTTGTGATGCAAGTGCTAAATTAGTAAAAAAACTGGCAGTGGCATGTGTAAACGCTTAGTAGGTTTTGTGTTCATAGGTAGTAAGGGAGTTCATTGCTGTATTCGCAAAGTTGCTTTCTGCTTCGTTGGACGTTTACACATACTTGTATTTGGTTGTATGGGTGTATTTGGTTTGCATATTCATCCCTGCAGATAATGCGACTAGTCCATACATGCATATAACGTATACTCCGTAAAGTGCTAGGACTAGTCCAAAAGTATTCAAAAATTTCTATTTAAAATTTCGATGTCTTAGGGGAGGACCATATAGTCCAGGTTTGCATTACATCGGACTAACCCAAAAACTACTCCAAGTCCTTCAAAATGGACCCCTCACAAGTAGTTTGTTCGCCACGAGTACGATCGGGGAAGCACGAACAATTGTCGCATAGCAACAAGTTCTTGTTTGAAAATGCCATACTCCATGAGCACAGGGTAACCAGAGATGAAACTTTGAGGTTAGTTTTTGAGCAAATCAATTTTTTACACATGATTTTTTCGTGGAAAAGAGATAGCAATATCAAGTAAGAATAAGGGAAAATAAACAAAACAAAATTAAAGCATTTTGCAAGTAACTAAATCACAAAGGAGAAAAATATGAAAAATTATAAAACTTTTTACAGTTTTACAATTTAATATATGTACCTATAAATTAATTAATATAAAACAGAGGAATTATTAATTTGTTCACTTATTGAAATATGTCGCGCAAGGGCTAGTAGTTGTTTAATGTAATTAATATTAAAAGCCTAGATAAAATATTCCAAGTGTGTCTGTATTATTGCATATACACGTTTGTTCAATGAAAATTATTAATGAAAGTTGCTATAGAAAAATGAAAAAGCCAAGAAAATATGTGATATGAACAGTTTTAATTTTCCTGAAAATAAAATAATAATTATCTGTTAATAAAACAAAGTTTTTAAGAAATTAGAATTAAAAATTTCTTGTGGCAGAAAATGTATCAAAACAAAACAAGAAAACTCTTTGTTTAGTTTTTTTTTTGTACGACAGAGTCAGCAAAACCACTACAATAGCATGCCGTTTCGTGTCACCTCTGGTCTTCTTTGTGGCCATGACTGCATTGTATAGGACCACGTTGTAACTAGTCCGTATCAGCTATAATGGACCACGAAGTTCAATATTATCTGCAGGGATACCACAAACCATTGTAGAAAAATACAGGTATTTTCGAAGCTACAGCAACACTGCTTTCTATTGTTTTTAGTTTCGAAATTTGTCAAAAAGCACAAAGAAAAATGGCAAAAAATTATATACATACATATGTATTCACATGTGTGCTTGGAAGATTAATACAGGTAGTGTCGAAGCTACAACAGCACTGCTTTTAGGTTCGAGGCTGTCAAAACGCACATAAGAAAAATGGCAAAATGGTTGCATTTTCTGTTTTATAAAGAATTTTGTTTCTTTTACTTTTCTTATTTGCATTTGAAAAAAATGTTCAAGTGTGCTTTTTTAGTAGTGTGGGTGTGGGCCCCCAGAATTTATGGCATACCAAAAATTCATAAAGAAGGCACCCCATTGCGTCCAATCGTTTCTTCAATGAATGTCCCCTGTTATGAATTGTCAAAATATATTGGGAAAATTATTCAAAACATTACGTCTAAAGAATGTAATATAAAAAATTCGCATCAGTTAAAAACCCAACTGGAATCCATCACACTTGATAGTAATAAAATTCTAGTTTCATTTGATGTAGTGTCATTATTTACCAACATCCCAACACATATCGCCATTAAAAATATCATGAGGAAATGGAATATAGTTTCAAACTTTACGAAAATTCCCAAATCCAATTTTATTAAAATATTAAAATTTTGTCTCAATGACAACAATGACTTCAAGTATGAAGGGAAAATATACAACCAAATTTTCGGAATGCCAATGGGAAATCCATTATCGCCTATAATAGCAGATGTGATTCTTGATGGCTTACTAGACGAAGCATTAGCTGAACTAAATAATAAAAATATTTATTTAAAATATATAGTAAAGTACGTAGATGATATCTTGGCTATAATCAAAATTAATGATACAAATGATATTCTCCAAGTATTGAATAAATACTACTCAAAAATAAAATTTATTGTTGAGATGGAGAAAAATTATAAATTACCATACTTGGACATTATGCTGCACAGACAAGATAACAAAATTATATTTGATTGGTATTCAAAACATAAAGCATCAGGAAGGCTGATGAATTTCAATTGAACACAACCAAAATCACAAATAATTAATACAGCAAAAAGTTTTATTTTTAGAGTACTAAGCATCAGTGATAAGCAATTTCACAGTAAAAATACAAATAAAATTACAAAAATACCTAAAGAAAATAGCTTTCCAGTAAATCTTATAAACAATCTAATACATGGCGCTAAAAACAAACTTAAAAACCACAATTTACAAAATCATACAAATAATAATAACAATGAGCAAGAAAAAATTTTTTACGGTGTATCATTTATACCAGGCTTGACAAACAACAAAAAGTTAAAAACAATAATAAAAAAAGAAAACATTAAGTTTGCTTTCAAGCCAAATTCAACACTCAATAAAATATTAACCAACATGAAAGATAAAATCAACAAACAACAACAATGTAATGTTGTTTACGAAGTCAAAAGCAAAGGAAATGATGAACAAAGCTGTAATTTAGTCTATATAGGAACAACAAAAAGATCATTGGAAACAAGAATGTGCGAACATAAAAACGATATCAACAAACAGAAAGAGTCAACAGCACTACCACAGCACATACTTAACAGTGGACATACAACAGATTCTGAAAATGTTAAAATACTTGACATAGAAAACAAAGGGAGGAAAATATACACCATAGAAAGCTTGCGAATACAACAAAACATCAACAGAACTATGAACCTAAAAGAAGACACGAACAATATCAACACCAGCTATAGTGTTGCAATAAGTAAATTTTGACTGTGATATTAAATTTATACAGCCACTTTAACTAATTAATGTAATAATTAATTTTTCTAGTTTTGGTACTAATTTTCTGACAAAAATGCTCTATATATAATTATATACATTTAGTGTTAATTATTACTATGTAAGTAGATCATGAGTTTACTGTGATTATATGTAATTTATAAACATTTTTAATTTAAAATAGACGAAACCCTTGATAAAGTCAACAAACAATTGACGAAACGTTGGGTAAAAATGTAATAAAAAATCTTTTATTGACATCAACTACGTTAGGCCTTATTAGCTAAAGATTTAATAATCGATAAATACAAAATTATGAATTTGAAAATAAATCAAGATATAAATGTCTATAAGCCACTAACTCACAAAATATATTAATATTCATATTATATATTCATTACGTACATAATCTGGTCTAGTATATTCGAAAGTAAAAGCTAGGTAAATTATCTGCAAAACACTTTTTATTTCTTTTTTTTTAATATTCCATTTCGTTTTAAAGATTTTGAATTTTAATGTTAGGAGTGGTGATTTATGCCAACTTACATAGCGCCCATACTAGCCATTTTTTTGTTATGACAAAAGTCAAAGTTGATATAAACAATTAAATTGCTTTTGTCAGCTCATTCTTGTATATGAAGTTTCGGCTAACTACAATAGCTTAGACAATTAATAACGTACCTTTTTCCTTTTTTAAAATTATAAAACATGATTTTCTAAACGATAGAAAAAATATTGCGTAAAATATTGCATATTGCAGTTTTTGTTGCAACAATTCTTGAATATATGGGAGTGTTGAAATATAAATATATTCATTTTGTATACCTCTATTGCTCTTTCCCACTAAAAAATAATAAGTTGCTGCAACAAAAATTGCAAGTCTGGACCGGGACCACAAAGCATACAGAGGTGACAGAAGGGGAAAACTATATAAGTTTATTTTCCGACTCGCTCTATACGCACAGGCATCGAAAAATATTTTGCATTCTTTGTGGTTTTATTTTCTGTATTAAAGTATTTTACACAAACTGCTTTGTGGTATTTCGTTCTTACCAACATGGAATGATTGATTTTTGCATTTCATACAAACTAATAATCATATTGGAGCTGAAAACTTGCTATTCACAGAACACAAAACACACACAAACCACAATTTTTCCAAAATTTCATTAAAATTTTATTTTTTTGTTTTGTTTATTTTCCCTTCTTCGCAGCATTAAGTCTTTATAGTTGTCTCTTTCTTCAACCACCGGCACTTTAGCTGATTTGGACCATTTGCAAATGTCATTTTTTACATGTCTGTTAGTAGTTTGTGCCGGGACTAACAAACGGTGAATTAATGACAATATAAAAATTTCTTTTGCTTTTTATTTATTTTTAATATAATTTTTGTATAATTATATACGATTTGTTTACTTTTTCGTTGTCTTATGGTTATTTGCAATAAAACTCAAGTTTCTAAAAAACTCCACTTTTTTTACTTTAAGGAAGATAAAATAATTTTAAATTTTATTTACATAAATTTTTTGCTATAGACAATATTGCAAAACTTCGAGACTATCGATAGTATCGATAAAATCGTCAAAAACTATCGAATGGCGCGACTGTCGATAGTGTTGCAGCTCTATCGTGTGATCGGTACAAAATAAAAATATGTTTTATTCCTCAAATTTAATGATTTATTATATTGGCGATATTTGGGCGCATTTTGGGATTTTCGGCAGGTCATTTGCCGGGGAGGTTAAAAGTAAATCGGACAACACTGGGCAAGACTGCAATTTAGGACTCTCTCCGAAATTGGATAATTTTAAATTCAAATTCCCCGACTTGTGTATTAAGTCTGGCAGCACTCGGTGTGCAACAAAAAGCAAAATGGTTGTTCTTTATTCTGAAGGAGGAGGAGAAATATAATATAATAAGAAAGAATTGAAAATACACCTTAGTCCAGTCTAGCAATTATTGATAAAAAATTTCATAAATATTTTATTTGTGTTTACAGCCGTTTGTGTTTTAGATATAATTTTTAAGAGGTAAACATTATTAGTAATTTTAAGCATAAATTGTCACAGCGGTGATAAAATTCGATTTTCAATTTGCAGAAAAGTTCGCTGAATTCTACAGCAAATGTCATCAGGCGTGTCAGATCAGGTAATTGCCATTGAATTTGTGTATTTAGTGGTGTTAAAGATACCATCAAACTTACAAATAAAATTTTTAAAAGAGAATATCTTTTCTTTTAGTTTGGAAAGTTAAGTTTTAATAAATTTATGTACTTTTGATTTATTTCAGATGAAAGTACCCGGAAATACAGGTAATATAGATGCATGTAGAGAGATTCCCACCGTCGTCTTTACCATTGTCGACGTAATTGTAACTTTTTTATTGTGTTATTGAACTATGCCTACGCTTTGAAAAATATGATTTGACCTGTGCAAAATTAAAAAAGTTCAAACATTTTTTTTTAATAGTTTGTGATTAATACATTTTCTAATAGGAATAACGCAAGACATTTTCATGTAAAAACATTTTATCTTCCTCTTATAATGTAAAAAATGTCGGTGTTTGATAATCAAGTTTTTTTGTATGTATTCATTTTTATTTATTTGCTACTTGTTTTATAAAGCAAAAAATGTTGAGGAGCGTAATATACCATGGAGCCAGCAAGTGGATGAAGCTGCTTCTTATGAAAATCTAGCTTCACCGGTTAACGAAGAAAATTCCTCTGGTAAGTATTTCTATATACATACATACATATTTTTATATACATACATATGTATGTATTTCTTTGTACTAGATTTTATTAAAAATTCGTTTTTGTTCATAGCTGCCAATCAAAGCTCCTCGTCCATGCAGTTTCAATATCCACCTTTCAATGCAAAAGAGAATCAGAGTAATGCTGCACCATGGGGCAATTATAAATCTCGAAAATCAAATTCACAATCTTCAACATCTAATTATGGTAAGAAAGTTTATTTCTGCTATTTTAAAATAAATTAATCCATACAAAAGCAAATGTGTAAATAAGGCAATCCAAACATTAAGGCCGTTAAAAGTACTGAGCTCAAAATGAGGACCAAGTTCTTGATAGGTATGATTCCACCTCAATTATATGCAACCGGCTAATTTTTGCTTATAAAACTTTCCAATGTTATTAGAAAGGTTAAAAAATACATATATCAAAGTTTGCGTTTACCTATCATATTGATCTTAGTACTTTTAACGGCCGAAAATTGTGGATAGGAACTTTCACATTTAAGACTGCGGATCTGACACCTTTTAAATTAGTTTGTTTATTAATAACTTCCCGTTACATGATCAATCTAAAATTTTGCAGAATGTATTGTTTCCGTAAGAAAATTTCCAGGGGGAGTCAAAATCTTATCAAATTTGGTCAGTGCTGATAAATTTACGCGTCAAAATAAAGTAAACACTTCGATACTCAATAATGGAAATCAGAGGGTCGTTCTAAGAATTCTAACTTTTGTATGTGCTAGGTTTTTATTTTTGAGCTTATAAAGAACATTTTTTTAAGTTTTGAGAAACTTGGCAACATTTAATACACTTGTGAACTGCTATAAATTTTTATTGGTTTTGTAGCTTTGCATTGACTTCATTACCTCTTACAATGTTCTAGACAATGGTTCCAGGTACATATTTTGCTGAACACTGTTGGATCTTAACTCTACTCGCAATGTGTTCTTTAAGCAATAAATTAATAGAAAACCAAATATACAATTGGAGAGCTCACAATGGTACATTATCATAATGTATTAATATTTTTCAATTGCTTTGAATTTGTTTTCAAACATTTTGTTTGTTAGTCTAATGTCACACGACAATTTTAATTCCTGAACTTTTTCAGAATTTTCTTTTGAACTTGCTGTTATATTTACACAATACAATTTCTTCGGCAATGTTTTGTTTAGGTTTTATTTTCTTACAATTTGTCATTGTTGCTTTAGCCGTAAAGAACAATAATAAAAATAAATACGCAGTACATAAATTAATTTAACTGGTTTTGTTGAAGAATTAATTCAAAAGAAAAAAAATAAATAATAAAATCTACAATTGAATTGGTAGGAGAACCATTTGGTTTTTTATTTTTAAATATTTAAACCTAATTTTCAAAAGTTTCAAACCTCTTTACTTATACAAAAACTTTTAAAAACTCAATGAGAGTTATAAAAATTACAATAGTATAAGCATAGTATGCTTTGAAACTTATTCAAAAATCCCAACAAACAAATTATTATATTCGATATGAATCTATTTTATTTTTAAATATTTAATACAAATTATAAATTATTTGCACACTAAGAATCGAAAACCCGAATGAAAATAAATGTCAAATATTCAGCTAAAAACTAATGAGAGAATTGCATGATATAGCCGAGTACCGGCGATTATTTTTCCCTTTTTATTCCCCTCACCGTAAACTGAAAAAAACGTCTATAAACTAAAGAATTGTCCAACTAAAATCCTCATGTGTGAAGTTAGGCTAACAATAATATAAACACATTCACAACAGCAGGCTACAGCGTTCGCAAAAACCCGGGTTTTTTAATAAACCCACCCATTGGTTTTTTGTATGGGTTTATTCGGCTTTATTGGGCTTAAATTAACCTAAGTATACCTAGTCTATACATATATTATATTTTTTCATTGAGATAAACTTTTGCATAAACTTGCATTTTAGTAAAAAAAAAATCCCCTTATTTCAGTTGTCAACATCGACTTCACGTCAGTGCAATACGTTGTCGAAAACAACTCTAATATTGAAAGGCTCATGTTATTTTCTAGACCTTAGAGAACAGAAATAGACTGTCAGTAGCACAAAATTGTTCTCGAGAGCGACTAGACAAGCCCCAATTTTTTGTTTTGGTATTATATTGACGTGACGTCGGTGAATATAAATATTTAAAATTTGTTTCAATTTGGAACGGTTTTCGTTGGATGAAAATATACATCACTCATTTAAAATTGTTAGAGACAAAAACAAAATCAATAATTTCTTTAAATTACAACAAGCACTGCTCAACGTCAAAAATTCGTTGATCGTATAAACCATTTCCGTAACGAATGTGAGAACATTTCCGTACACTTACACATTTAGCACAGTTAATAATTTTGTATATCATTTTGTCCAGTCGATTTAAACAGCTGAATGCATACAATTACAATATTACAGCAATATTGCAGTCACACCACTTTTCAATTCTCATTCTAGATTTTTACACTTACTGTTTGTCAATATTCAGAAAAATTTAAAGCTGCGACGTAGGCTGTACTCAAATTTAAAGCAAATTTGCTGCTTTCAATTTTTGATTTTTCGGAGCGGTAGGACGTTCGAAAGGACTTGATTTTTTTCTTGACTTCCACTGACATTTTTGTTTCGGCGGCAATAGAGGTATACGTAAAGTGACCATGAAAACGGAACATCGAATAATTCTGATGGGTTCAGTTATATGAAATGAAAATGCATAGATAATATAATAATATTTTATTCGTCCATAGTGAATGGCGTTATTTATTTTACTTTACACTAAAAAAATTGTTTATACATTTTTATATATTTCAGAGGCACAAATTTGTTTCAAAATTTTAGATGACGATTTCAAACTTTTGGAACTCTTGGCAGGATTATGAGAAACTTTAAAAATGTCAGAAAATTGTTTCTGATATGCGGTTTTTTCTTATAAGCAATTATTGTTCATAAGAAAGTTATTTCTTATAAACATATGTATATATGGACATAAGAAACTTTTCTTATATGTGTATTCTATAAAACATATATATGTACATATTTCTTTTCTTATTTGTGTCCATCTTTTACACGCAACCTAAAAGCGATATAGTTGTATATTATGTGTATATTCAGTATTGCCCGAAAGAAGCAAAATTTCGTATATGAAATCTTTTTTCATATCATTTATCTTCTTTGATGTTTCGAAAAAATTTTAAATTTTGATATATTCAGTGTTGCCGAAAAAAAAATTCTAATATAAAATCGTTTTTCATACCATTCATCATCTTTGGTGTTTTCTTATATACGATTTTCTTTTATAGAAAATTATTTTGTATGGAGAGTATAGAAAAAGACACGGTGTTTTTGGTGCACTTTCTTATTAGCGATGTGCTTATATCCGGCATCTACTGTATTAACTTTAATAATTAACATAGCCTGCACTGATATCCTTAATTGAGTTTTATCTTTGGTCCACAACTTGTTCATCAAAGAAAATACCTGTTCAACCGGCGCATTTGTACCACGCAAACATAAAATATATTCAACTATAATTTGAAAATTTGCAAGGTTTAGGGTAATTACTTTTAAAATGTTTAAATAAATCCACCCAACGATTTTCGTAGAAATGTCTTTATTGCAATCGATATGTTCTTTTTCGATCAATATATCTAGAACTTTTTGAACATCTTCCCACTGTGCTACTTCTGTTAAATTTGCCCAGTTAAGTTTTTCTAAATCTTTGTTATAAACAGTCTATTGCTCTAAATACTCTCGACTAGTTTTATAATTCTTTAGCCTTAATTTTCCCGAAATTCTCGTCAATATCGGTGTTACCATCTTCTTTTAATTTTTCAAGTAAATCACGGACTGAATACTCGTAGTTGTAACAAAGTAAATATTTATGTTTGTAACATTTCTGTTACATTGAATTGAAAGGGAAAAAAATAATTTGTTGCGAGTAATGTATAGGTAGGCGTATGAGTGGTAAGTTTTATTCTAGAATGACGTCTCGAGTATTGCGAGAAAGTGAAATATATGCCATCATTTTTTGATATAACAGTGAATATGCGCTAGAATACGATGACGACAACATCAGATAACGAAGACGAAATCCTCGAGGATTTTATTGAAAGCAATGATCCTATTTTAGGTCGCTCAACTTCATTGCATGCAGAAGATTATCTAAATAAAGTTCGACAATGCCAAGGCAATTAGAGCCGCAATTGAGATGGAAACAAAAGAGTTTCGTAATAAGCCAGCAACAATTAAATTGTACGGGAGATACTTCACTACCAACAAACTTATTAACAATTGCCTTTTTTTGTTAACATTTTCTCTTGTTCCTTTGGAATATTGTCTCGTGTCCAATTCTTTCTGACTAAAAATGTTACGAACTTTACCCAAAATAATAATCACTTTGGATTAAAAAACCACTTTTTTATTTTTTCCCCAAAGAGCTGAGCTGATAGATTTTATAGTAGACAATTTAAATGAAACCTTTGGTGTTGTTGAGCAAGTTTGCTCCACTAAAGCAAGAAATAGTTTGAAAAGCCAAGCTGCTGAAAATGTCTACGAATCAATTCGTCACGGCCTTCGCGAACACTCAGCTACAGCTGCTAGTGCTGGATGTGGTCTAATCGGTCGAGTATCATCCACTAATGTAAACTGAGACTCAAATTTGAGAATGGTTTTGGATATAGTGGTTTCAGTAGGTCGATTATACGCACCGTAAGTTCCTAGAATTGGTCGAAAAACATTTCTCACAGAACACTGAATTTCGTAATACAGCTGAACAATTTGGAGACGCTGTTGTGTAATGTGTCTTTCCATGATAATTGCCAAAGGATACTGAACAAAAATGACAAAGCACTTTGAGCTGTAAAATAACCATTTTGAAAATCAAACCCCGCGATGAATCACAATTTATAAGGAAAGTATAATTTTCTAATATTTAACGTTCCAAAGAAATAATCAGGCATATTTTAAAGAATAATAGAATTAACGCCATCAAGTCCAGTTGCATTTACTCTAAAATTAGATTCATTGTTGAGGCGATGAATAATTTGAGATCATAGAGTCAAAAGATGTTGAATTATTAATGAATACGTTATGAAATGCATTTATCTCTAAGCATTAGTTTTTAATGTGTCTTTGTTTACAGTGAGGTTTATAACTTTTAATTGGTTTTGATAATTTCAAAAAGTTCTAGTAGACCCGGTAGACAATTTTTAATAAATTTTCACCAGCATACATTTTTATCTCTATTAATTGCTTTAATATGCAATATATTTGAATACTTAGGTTTAAATCTATACATCTTTGAAATTTTCGCTTTTGTGTTTGTAGGAATTTGATTAAAAGCCTCCCTAACGATTGATATTAATATACATAAAGATAGCTATAGGCTATACGCATTACTTACGGTTTGATCAATGTACTAAGTTACTAATTTAATTTTGAACCTACTTTGTGAATGCTGGCCAGTCTGCACGATTGTACAAAGTGATGCAAGTAATTGGTACGTGGTCTAACTGAACTTCTCCTAAATTCTGGCCAAAAAAGTAAAGGCACTTGAATGATATTCGAGGTTTGTTCAAAAGAAAATGTGAATTTTGAATTTTCGCGGGCTGTGTACATTCGTTTATCGATTTTTTTATGTTGGCATTATCAGCCCATTTGAATTAGTAGTTTGTTGTTGACAACTGAAAAAGCAAGTAACGTCGTTTGTGTGTGTTATTTGCAAAGTTTTTAGTTTTAGCCATCTCAGAGAAAAGATGGTTAGAGAGCGGAATTCATCTTCACAGCGTAGATGTTCATTTCAAAATTAATGTTGGAAAATTGACATCATCAGCATTCGAATCCGAAACTTTAGCTCTTACAGCAGCTGATCTGTACCCCTGTTTTTTATTTCTCGCACCGCAAAAAATTTCATCGTTTCTCTATTTGTGAGTAAAAAGTGTTTCTGTATTTCAATTTGAAAAGTTAGCTTTTTTATTGAAATGTTTCCATTAATATTGTGTCAAACAGGAAAATCAGCAGATGAAAACTGCTATATTTTATAGTGTCATATTTTAAAATACTAGTAGTCATTAAAATATGTACAAAATAAAAAATGTTTATTTAGTTCTTGCAATCGGCGGAGCTGGATCGCAACATGAAGATGAGTTGGCTGCTCGCCATCAGCCAACTTTTATAAATACTTATAAAAAATAGTTGAAAACATTTAAAAAAAAATTAAATAAGTGTATTCTGTAAACTTTATATACTTAATTTGAAAAGTGTTGTTTTATTATATTTTTAAATTCCTTTACAAATGTGAGATATTTTCACTGTGTCAATGAAAAACTTCACGTAATAATGTTACGGGAAACCCTTTTTTTCTCACATCCTTTCAATAATTGTTGGAAAAGAACATAAATGTATAAATACAGAAACACCTGTGTAAGAAACTCCAGTTTTTTTTTCAATTCACTCGTCTCATGTAAAAACACCATGGGAGGAAAATCTCAAATCAATCTTGAAAATAGCATAGTAAAATTTTAAATCTGCTATATTTAATTAAAGTTATATACAATAATTCTTTATCCATACTAATATATTATCATTTAATATCTAAATCAGACATTTCTTTATTCCACATTTAATTTCAACTTTATATTTTTACTTAGTAATAGTATCAAAATAATTTTTACTTCGTGCGTTACTTTTTTTTAACAATTTATGAGTAGTACTTGTAGAATGCGTTCCAGAGATAATGTTGCGAATATGATAATAGTTTCGGCTAATCAGAAGGATGGTATCAAAATATGCAATATCAATTACTGACTTATCTATTTCATTGAATTTATATATGGTGGAGTAGCATCAAATGTTCATCAAGGGAAAATTGTGGATATGAAGATGTTGAATATCTTTTTATTGAGGTTTTTACTGAAGGAAGAAAACTTTTAGTGGGTAGTGTTTATCGGCCTAACAGATACATCAATAATAATAGTATGTTTATCCGAACGCTTGAGTTAGTTACAGCTACGTATGATGATATAATAACAGCAGGTGATTTTAATTCGAAT
This sequence comes from Gymnocheta viridis, assembly GCA_956483585.1. NCBI lineage: Eukaryota > Metazoa > Arthropoda > Insecta > Diptera > Tachinidae > Gymnocheta > Gymnocheta viridis. The sequence goes on along the minus strand of OY101442.1, from coordinate 49,434,611 downwards.
ATCCTTGAAAATTGTGGCCTGATAGATGTCTTTTCTTCAATTGGCTTAAACTTACCTAATACCAAAACACCCACACATTTTATTGCAACACCCTTTTTATTTATTATTGGTATGTAATGAATCCAATATCTTACTCTATGATCAACTTTCCGCGTCGTTTTTCTCTAAACACGATCTAATTTTTATGACCTACAAATACGAATTTAGAGTACCAGTTTAAAAAAATTACTTTTTGTGATTTTAAAAACATTAATCTTAGTTTTCTTGAGCAAGAATTCTTTAATATCGAATGGAAAAGTTTATATTATCTGATTTCTGTTGACGATTAACTCAAAATATTTCTCAAGAGCCATGCCCAATTGACGTTGACATTATTAATAGAAAAAATTTTAAACATTCCACTGGTAGAAGTTAATCAGAATTATTACTACAATCTTCCTAGCTACAACTGTGAATCCGTTGTTCCTTTTTCATGCACTGATGTTGATCAAAGTGACTTCTTAGAAAGCCTATTGTCAATTAAATCCAATGCTGCTGTAGGTGCGGATGGAATTAGTCCGAAATTTTTAAAAATTCTATTACCACAACTACTCCCCTTAATTACTTTAATATTTAATAAAATACTTACCGCAAGTCAATTTTTCCCTCGAACTGGAAAATAGTTAAAATTGTACCCATTCCTAAAACTGGTTCTGATTATAGATACTAATAATTTCCTTACAGGTCATCAATCCGGCTTTAGGATAAAACATATTTAGCTGTATAACAGCCTTAGTAGATGTTGCTGAGGAGTTACGAAAGGAAGTTGATAATGGTAAAACTGCCTTTTTGGTATTATTAGATCATTCCAAGGCTTTCGATACTGTGAACCACAACATTATTTGTCACAAGCTAAGTAGGTTCTTCGACTGCCACTCAGTTATTGTCAACATACCTTTGTAAAAGATACCAATATGTTGAAACTCATTGCAAAAAATCAAGAGCACTTCCCGTGACAAGAAAAGAGCCGCAAGGAACTATAATCGGCCCTCTTTGGTTTTCAATGTATTCAAATGATCTCCCTGATGACGTCCAACTGCATACTCGTACTAGTTACAATAATAGGATCAATAGGATCAATGCATTATGTCTTTAAATCAGCAACTTCATCGTATTAATAATTGGGATTCAATTAATGATCTTGGAATCAATCCCAAAAAATCGAATGTATTGTAATTCAGACACGACTAATACAAAACAATATTAAACCCAATATATTTATTAATAATCAGGCAATTGAAATTGTGAGTTATTTTAACAATCTAAGAGTTCATTTCAACAATACACTTACTTGGTCCGTTCATATAAATTATGCTTGTTGTCGCACTTTCTCACTGCTAAGCACTATTTGGCCAAATCCGCATTCTTGCAAAAACTTAATTAATTCCAGTTTTATTGTACGGATGTGAACTGTTCGCTGAATGTGACTCTATTAGTAAGAGAAAATTAAATGTCGCCTGTAACAAGATCATTCGTTATGTGTATGGCTTGAAAAGACGTTCTAGAATATCCATGTTTTCTTCAAGGTTGTATGGAATATTTTTTGAGAATTTGCTTAAATTAAGAGTCTTGCTCTTCATGCACAAGCTAATTTACACGCACCGGCCAAATCATCTCTTTAGTAAACTCTTCTTTGCAAATAATTGTAGAGGTAAAATGATAAGGTCTATTGGACATAAAAGTCTAGTTTCGAAATGGCATTTTTACATCTTCATGATATCTCTCTGGAACTCAATTCCTTATAGATTCCAACTTTTATGTAACGTGCGACAATTTAAAAACAATGGCGCATGTTCAGAAATCATAACGAAAGTCGAAACTAGTAAAACAGAAACTAAAAATAGTTCACAGATAGTTATTGACCTTATTCACAAATCATAACTAGTGCAGCAACTGCTTTTATCTGATGTAAGAAATGCAACCTTGCTTATTGACATGTAGAGATAACAAAATGTCGATAATATTTTGAACGATACTTACTCTAATTAATTACAAAGTTTATAGAGCTATTAAAAAACAATTTTTATTCTTTAAAACATTCATACATATCCTAAAAAAGTAATTTTTTGTTCATATAAATCTATTAAAATAAGGGGCTGTAAAAGTAGTTGTTCAATAGAACTTTGTTGACCAAAGTTGTACGGCATTTTTTTGGACGCAATTGAATGTATTAGTTATTTATCATTTAGTTACAGCTTCACCCATAAGTAAGTGCAAACTTTTCGTGCTGAAAGTAACCAACTGTGAATAACTTAAATAGGCACTTAAAAAAGTTAACACTTAGTGGTGATTTCTGAATATGCATCAATATAATTAAACTGTTATCTGAATAACATATTTGTTTTCTTCTCTTTGTTTCTAAAACAATTGATAATATTTTTTTTTGCTTTTCTACTTTTATTTACAACTTTCTTTATCTGTTTGATATTTTAAAAGCCTTAAACAAAATTTTATACGATATTACGTACGTGTTTCTTCATTTTATATTTTTTTAAATTATTTATTATTTTTTCTATAATTTTTAATTGATTTACTTTCAAAATTAGTTTTAAAGTTCAAATATTGATTTGTAAATTTTTTTGTACTCAGTTCCTCACTGTGTGGAACACTACTAATTAAATAAAATAAATAAATAAAAACATAAACGAGGTACTGGGAATTGATTTAACTAGTTGACGAATCTGGATATATTCTTGACGGCATCCTGCACTTGGGGTCGTAAGAACTATGGTTTATGTTTCTAAAATTATTTTTGCTGCAGTTGTAACATTTTAAAATTACACTCTCGTCTTGAGAACTTTTGTTTAACGGGCAGCCTGTGAAGTTATGATTAAAAATACGAAGCAATCACGTCAAAAATCTACTTATGCACACTCCATTTCTTTGTAATCGCATTCATGCACGCTCACGTAATTGAAACAAAAAATTAATTACGATGACTCACGCTAATCACGTGAGTGGTGCGCATCTTTAACATAAACAAAACTGACATAAGATTGGAAAAACAATGCTAGAGCAAAAAATTATCATATGGCGTAGTAATGCCACCTGTTTATTTCTCCATGGGTCGTTTGAAAATAAAAAACACCCACAAAAGCGATTTTCTAAAATCCCTAAAGAAAAAAATTTGAATATTTTATTAAAAAATAAAAAAAAATTAAAAAGTTTTTTAATTATTAAAGGACATGAATTTCAAATTTAATGTGTGTGTGTGTGTGTGTGAGTTTTTGGCTAAATGTATAAGTACAAATAAAAATTAAAAAAAATTATTTTTCAACTTCACCGCGTTTTGTGGGTGACCTTTTTTGAAAACCGCGAAAAATTAATATAATTTTTTTAATAGTTTTCAATGGACTATTCGACTATGCTAGGGCCATTTGCACACACTTCAACTCTATTGCAATTTTTTGCACCATGTCCATAAATTAAGCATTTAATATATTGAGTAGGAGTTTGATGCCCTTGAGTCATCTTCTCCAATATTGCTGCGTATTGTAGAAATATGTGATTTTCGTTACATTGTTCTTTGGTACGTGGGCTTGGTCAAACTCAGTTAAGTGTTGGGTATCGTCCTCATTAGATCTGTTTGTTACAATTTCCATTCTAGAAAGTACAAACAACAACAATTTAAAATATTTACCATTTTTAATTTCATTGAGTATACGACTTTCCCTGAAGCATTTTCATAGCATCCTCGTAGAGGGACAGCGATTTGGATATTATTTTCTTTCCTTTTGAACAAATATTTTTCACAAAATAAACCCATAACGCTTGAGCAACTGTGCTTACTGTCTTTTAAAGAAGTTTCTTCCGCATCATCTTGAGCCAACAAATAAGCTGACATAGATGGACTGCCTGACTTTCTTGGCACTTTAAATTTTGAGCCTTTGCCTTAGTGCATTTTTCACAAAATTTAAATGATTTAGGTTTTATAAAAAAATTAATAAACACACGAGAAAAAATATAACACTGCCACTACTTTTTATGCTTTACATGAATGATTTTATTGACTCCATTAACTTGACATCCTCGATTTATTTTTGTATGCTGTATTTTGTGTATGTATCTAACCTTTTTAGGTGATTTAGAATTTCGTGGTTCCTTTGGGTATGGTTGTAATATGCATAAATAAAACTTTGTGTTTCAGTCTCCCAGATAGATGTTTACTGAACTTACCGTTGTTTATATGAGAATTTGAACTTTGTGAACCATATAGCAATGCAGTTAAATCTAAAGTATGTGAGTAACGTTTTATATGTTTGAACCAACCAGACTTATTCAAGGAGTAGGTTCAATCAGATTTTTGCGCTATTATGGCTGCATAGTGCAAATGGGATGGTGGCGGAAGAACCTTCAAAGGTCAACGGTACCGCCCAAAAGCTTCCAGGAATCCTACGCCTGCGCTTAGTCAAACGACTGTCGCTGAACGACAATGAAATAATGTCTGTTATGTCCAGACAAAACAAACACACAAGTGATTGTGATTTGTTATTAACTAGACAAATATCGAAATCTAATTTTCAAATGTGTTCAGATAAAACGGTTTTTTTTTAATAAGAAAGACATTTTTCAGATAGCCAATCTTTGTCAACATACTACGTTAGTGTTGCAACTTATTTGAAAAAATTTTGAAGTTGTGTTGTGTTAGAAAAAACTGATATACTAATTCTATATTTTTCAAAATTTTATTTTACGTTTTAAAAAAAGCATTTAAAATGTAACAATTTGATGTCATTAACTCGAAATGAGAAAAATTTAACATAGGCTGTTATTCATGAAAACCGCAGAATTATGGGTTTGAAGTTAGGTATGTTGTTGGCCTGATAGTTAGTGTTTATATTAGAGATGGGATCGTGACTCACGCTCATGCACACTCACGATAAAAAATTTTTTACTAATGCACGCTCACGCATGAGCAAAATTTAGTCACAATCACGAAAACTCAAATTTTTCCCCCTTAATTCAGAGTTACAATAAAATAAGATTTTATTTTTGCATAAATTTATTTATATATATTATCTATTAACGCTAAAGTACAAGATCCTGCTGAATATTAATATTTTAAACAGATTGCTTATGAGGAAGAAAATTAATGATTTTAATCAAAATATTTTAAATATGTACATAATTTTAAATTTCACTTCAAAACTTTAAAATAAAAGAGAATTTATATTTTCTTTAAGAATTTTCAATTGTAACAATTGTAAAATTTAATTTTAACTACAAGATTGGAAATCGCTTGATACATGTGTGTAAATCCTGCTTAAGAACCCTACATTCGTACGCGATTTCACATTAATATATAAACATTTTTTGGTCTTTCAAAAGAGGTACCTTCAACTTATGGATGGTGCTTAGTGGCATATACATAAGTGTACTTTCGAATGGCATCCAAAAAACTTTTAGCAGGTATTTGTTACTAAATAATTGATTACAAATTTTCGTGACGCACACCACAAAAACGGAAGTAACTTTGAAAGTTAAAGTGTGTTTTCGATATTTTTATTTTTGCGAATTTCGCATAATAAAGTACACAAAATATCCTTCCTAAAAGAAAGATAAATATAAGAGAATTCTGTTTCTGGGAATTGCCCGTATATCGAAATTGAGAAATTGTATTTCAAAACTAACAAATTGTTTCAGAAAAATATATTTCTCAGTTAAACATAATTTTCCTCTTTTATTGCAGAATTTTCTAATTGTATATTAGATTTTTCTATTTGCATTCAGAAAATTTAATGTATGTACTTATAGGTTGTGATTTTTTCGTAAGCGTGAGTTTTCGTGATTGTGACTAACTTTGTTTTCCACTCACGTGAGCGTGAGTGAACGTGAGCCATAAATATGAGGTCGTGCGTGAGCGTGCATGAGTGAAATTTTTTTATCGTGAGTGTACATAAGCGTGAGTGAAAAGTCGCACACGATCCCATCTCTACTAGAAATATCTCATGCAGTATTTGATTTGTTTCACGGGCTGTATGACATGTGGCACCGTCTTGTTGAAATCACTTATTGGCCACATCAATATCATCCAATTTTGACAGAAAGAACTGTGCAAACTGTCAACTGTCGAATTGGTTATTTTTAGGGCGGCCAACACTTTACTGCACAAATGGCGAAAATTCAAAACTCGCGTTAATTTTGGGACACCCTTTATATAGTATGCAAATGCGGTTGTGGCACATACTCGAAAAATACTGTCTAAATTTGAAAATTGCCCGCTAAAAAATAGTACTTTAATTTTTAGATAACAATAATAAGTAAGCATAAAGCGATTAACGGAAACACAAAATATAATTAATTAATATTATAAGACATGACCTTTGCTATCCATAACGGCTGCGCATCGCTTTATAATTGAGCTTACCAAGTCTTCCCACCTCTTCTTAGAAATTCTTTCTTTTGTCAGGCGGTTTATACACATACGCGTGTTTTTGGACAGCAGCCCAACGATTCTCGATCAGGTTTAAATTGTCTACAAATCATTCCAGATCATATCTGATTGCATATTTGGGGTCATTATCCTATTTGGAGACCCAGAACAGAAACATTTTTTCTTCCACATATCGCACCCTTAATACTAATTGTCACAACTCAAAATTGTTAAATTTTCAGGAAAGCCAAAAAACTGTTAATCGTGCAAAAACAATGCAATTAACATAAAAACAGATAACAAATGCTCGCAAAGAGAGCCGTCGACTTTTCAATGAGGCCAAAAGACTAGGAAACTGGTCCGATTATAAGTCATCCGTAAACAATTTCAAAAACCTGGTAAGAAACGCAAAACGCAAATCCTGGAGGTCCTTCTGCAGTAATATAGAAGGCACTTCAGAGACCAGCAGACTGCGTAAAATCTTAACCACGATTCCTTCAGCTCCCAGCTTCATCAAAAAATCTGATGGGAGTTGGACTACTAGTGGACATGAGACCCTCATGGTTCTGATGGACAGGCACTTTCCCGGTTGCGCTCCGTTTACAGGAGAACTCACGACAACCACTCACAATCATACGCTAGCCCCATTTCCCATAAACAGGGAAAACATTACATGGGCCATATACAGCTTTCATCCGTATAAATCAGCGGGTCCCGATAACATTATACCTGCTGACCTCCAGCGGAATGCAGACCTAATAGTCCCATGGCTTATTCGGATATTCTCGGCATGCCTTGCATGGTCATATATTCCGAAAGCATGGACCAAATGCATCGTGGTTTTCATACCTAAATGTGGAAAAACTACGCACACAAACGCAAAGAATTTTAGACCAATCAGTCTATCATCCTTTCTGCTAAAAACACTAGAACGATTGATTGATCTGCATCTTAGATCGGTTATCAACTCGAACTTACTATCCACCGCTCAACATGCCTATACGAAGGGCAAATCGGTTGAAACGGCACTACACTCGCTTGTTGGTTACATTGAAAAATCCATAAAGCATAACGAATTTGCTCTGGCGGCCTTTCTAGACATAGAAAGTGCCTTCAACAACATCAACCCAGAAACCATCATCATGGCTCTGGCAAGACTGAACGTAAACCAGTCAATAACCAATCTCATAAAAGAATTATTGACTAATAGGGTCATCAAATCTACGATGGGATCCTCAACAATTTATAAAGTTGCAAAGCGAGGAACGCCGCAAGGAGGGGTTTTATCTCCAATCCTGTGGAACCTTGCCATAAACACGGTACTGTTGGAGCTAGACTCAAACAGATTTAAAACAGTAGCCTACGCAGATTACGTTGCAGTAGTAGTGTCGGGTAAGTACCCAGACACAATCTCGCATCGTCTACAGCCAGCCTTAGATCACATTACCAGATGGTGTATCGGTAATGGACTCAACGTTAACCCAATGAAGACGGAGCTCGTACTCTTCACGAGAAAATACAAAATACATTACTTCACCTTACCAACTCTTAACGGAGTCACGCTAAGGTTAACCGATAATGCTAGGTATCTAGGTATCGTCCTAGACTCTAAGTTATCGTAGACTACCGTTCTCCCCACCTTATGCCTGATAAAAGATTCGCAGTGTCAATCTCGGATACTCTCCCTCCATTCATTGATCCTAATTACCGAGGGGAAGTGCTTGAGGTCTACACTGACGGATCCAAATCAGGTGTAGGGGTGGGAGGGGGCATATACATTCCTCAATTTCAGCAGAGGATACGTTTCAAGCTTACAAATCTTTGTAGCATTACTCAAGCCGAAATATCGGCCATAAAAAGGGCAGCTAACTGGTTAAGGTACAATAGGGTATATAGGCAGGATAGTCGTATATGTACCGATAGTAAGGCTGCATTGAACGCTCTATCGGGTGTTTACACAACATCCGAACTGGTAAAGGAATGCCGGATATCCCTAAACGAGATGGCGTCACATTCCAACCTCGAGCTAATCTGGGTACCAGGGCATGCGAATGTGCCTGGCAATATAATTGCGGACAAGCTAGCCAGGGTGGGATCTCGTTTACAAGAATGGGACACCGACCGGCTAGTGGGAGCCCCACTAAAAAGCTGCAAAATCCTCATTCAGGAGAAACATAGGGTTAGCACAAGCTAGATGGTTCAATGAACCCACATGTGCTGTCTCCAGATTAACCTGTCCCCAATATGACCGAGCAAAATCAGCCATCATACTGGGGATCCCTCGACATCAGCTACGTATACTTGTGGCTGTCCTAACAGGGCACTGCTTTATAGGTGCCCACGCAAATAGATTAAATCTCCCTTTCAACGACTTCTGTAGAGGAGGAAGAAACCGTAAAGCACCTCCTCTGTCAATGTCCAGCTCTGTCTCATTACAGAGCCATGTATCTAGGTAACTCAACTTTACCCGAACTCGCGGACCTTACGGAATGCAATCTGAAGAGTTTAAACAAGTTTATTCGGAAAACCGGTTGGTTCAATACTGACCAAAATATAGGATAGCCAATATTTTTTATTTTTTCTCGCTGTCCATAACGGGCATCACAAAGGGACCTATTCTTCTGGACCCAAGTGGGCCGGTTGCTTTAAATCGGCAGCCTGTGCAACCTAACCTAACATAAAAACAGACATAACGGGATTTTTCCAGTTAAAGCAGATAGTAATGAAAATTAAATTTTTTAAGTAATTAGAGATGTGAAATGTGAATTCATTTATGAAAAAAAGTCAGTTTTGGAAAATTTTGTGTTGCGAACCTTTAGTATTTAGGGTGCGATATCATTTTATAATATTTTAACATAAATTAGTTTTCCATTTTTGTTTTATCCGGGAAACTGGACACTGTTTTATTAGAAATATGTCCACCGCATAATGGTTGGGACTGCTATTCAGTATTATATTCCGCCTTCAATTGTCACTTAAGGGCCTTTCACACTATAATACTTTGTATTAAGATTTGTCAAAAACTGTAATAATACGTACAAGTGCGATGGTGTGAAAGAAAATGTTATTGAAATTACAAATAATACGATAATAAATTTGACATACTTGACTGCCATTTTTAGAAACGATAAAATTTATCATTTGATCAGAATTTGAATTTTCATAAAAGCAAATTGAACAGTCGATTGTTTTGCCGCCGATAGCGTACCGTCTTTGATGTTTTTTTTTTGTTTTTGTCATACAGTAGTTCAAAATTTGGAATGTGAATCACACCATGTTTCAAAATTAAATGAAATTTTGTGTTATTTATAGTTGTACTTTGATATATAGCATATATATACTTTAACTGTTACACTACATTGTAGGGTAACGAAAAGGAATGAAAGACTGCTAGTAAAGATTTTTAGTCCGCACTGTAAATTTTTCAAATATGTATATGCAACTCTTCAGCAACACATTTGTAATAAATTCATCGTCTGTTTGTCAAGCTCCATATAACACAGCAAACAAATTCATAGTTTTTGTTTGTATAAAGTAAACCAAGTTCTTATCAATAAAGTGATCCTACAGATTAATTACATGTTTAGTGTATTTTTAGTAAAATAATACATACATAAACATTAATTAAAATATTTTTAAAAGCTTCTGTTTGTTGAGGGGTTTTTTTAGCTAGTCTATATACGAGAGGGGATTGATATTGAAGCTACCTAAGGAGGAAAAAACACTTTTTTTCAAAAACCATTTATTTCTCAACATAGTCTCCTTTTAGCTCTATGCACTTAGTCCAACGTTTCTCCAGTTTTTGTATCCCTTCCAAAAAATACTATTTTTCGAGGTCCTTAAAATAGGCATTTGTTTGGTCAATAATTTCACTGAGCCATTTCTTTAGGTTTGGAAATAGGAAGTACTCACTAGGGGCGAAATCCGGAGAATATGGCGGATGAGGTTCCAATTCGTAGCCCAAATCATAGAGCTTTGCCGTTGAGACTGCACACGTCACACGTTTACGTTTATGGAATTGAGAACAAACGCGGCATCCATCTTGCCGATAGCTTTTTCATATGTAAATGTTCATGCAAAATGTTGAACACACATTCATATGATTTGTTTACAATTTCAACAATTTCACGTAACTTGACTCGGCGATCATTCATTACGATATCGAGGATTTTCTTGATATTTTCTTCATTAACCACCTCTTTTGGCCTTCCTGTTGATAGTATTGTTGCAGTGCTTGTTCGGCCGCGTTTAAATTCAGCACTCCAATATTCTACCATGTAATCTGATGAAGCAGACTCACCGTAATGTTTACCAGGCTTTTCTTTTGTTTCTTTCGCCGTTTTCCCTTTTAAATAATAGTGTTTAATCACTGCACGAAATTCACTTTTTTCAATTTTTCAAGACACACAAAAGCTGCTGACTTCAAACGACTACAACAAATAAACTAATCGATGAATTTGGGTGAAATTGTAACAGCTGACGTTTGACAGATCGCAATTTCTAATAAAGAAAAAAGTGTTTGTGTTTGTGTTTGTGCTGTCATCTAGCGCTAGGTAGCTTCAATATCAATCCGCCCTCGTACGTGCATTTCATTGGTGCTAATGCCAAATCATCAGTAGACCTTAAACCATATTTTTGAAATGTTTCAAACCTCTCACCTTATACAAAAAACTTAAAAAACCAATAAGAATTTCAAAAATTACAAAAGTATAAATTAGAATAGTAGGCTTTGAAATTTATTCAAAAATCCCAACAAACAAATTATATTATTCGATATGAATCTATTTTATTTTCTTTACAACCTTTATAGACGCCCTTTGGCAAACACCGTTCAGTCTTTTCAGAATAAGGGAGCTGGGCTTTCTGGTGAGCTTTAGTTTTTTTTTTTTGGTGTTCGATTATACTTGTAGAATTGAAAAAAGTTGGATGGTTTTTTTTAAAGTAATTTTGCCTTCTATGGTACTTTTCCCAATTTTACCATGCAAAATTTAAAAAAAAAACTACGAACTTTTTTTATATATGTATGTATACTTATCAGAAATGTGAATATTTGAAAGTTTTTCTCTCATATAGTTAAAAATTAATTGTTGCTTTTCTTCTTCCGTTCTCCCGTTAAGCCTGATTTGCAAAAGATCAGAATTTTTAAAGTTATGTAAAGTGGGCTAAAGAAAAATCAATTTTCTTAAAATATGCAGAAATCTTACATAAGCTTCCAAAATTTTGAAAACGATAATATTTTCTAGGCTGCATGAAACAGTTGAATTTTTTAAAGCACCAGTTCTTTTTCTTAAATGTAATATTACATAATAAAAGTACGTACCGTCAGAAATATTTTCCATAGTCTACTTATTGTAAAACTTTTCGTTTGTAAATAAGAAAAGTAATAATATTCTCTTATTTTTTCGACCTTTTTTTTAATAATTATAAAAGATTTTCTCCAAGCTTTAGGTCAATTTATATAAAAAATGTGTATTATTTATTTTTTATATAAATTGACCTAAAGCTTGGAGAAATCTTTTATAATAAGAAAAGTAATTAAAAAGTGTTGGAAAAAACTAAGTTTATAATACCTGTTACAACTGCACTGAAAATAATTAACTTTATGTTTACCTCATGTACCATTTTACCTTCTACTCTATTGTTTTCTCTTCTGACAAACTTTTTGATTAATATATAAGTCAAATACTAAAATTTTGTTTTTGTTTTAAATGTAATTGTACGAAAGAACGGATACGTGTGACATCGTTTGCCTGGCAACGCACCAGCCAGTAGCTATTTGGTTATTTTAGGATAATTATTTTTATTTTTGTTAAATCCATACTGATTGTTTTTAATCCAAAGTGATTATTATTAAAGTAAAGTTCGTAACATTTTTAGTCAGAAGGAATTGGACATGAGACAATATTCAAAGGAACAAGGGAAAATTTTAACATCAATTGGATGTGATTTCAAATTTGTATTTATACAAATTATGACTCGAAAAAGGATACGGGAGTTATTTGTATTGTGGAAGGTATTATTCGTTGTTTTTAAAGCAAACACATCTTCACTACGATCAATATTAAAATTTTACCAATTAACGTTAAATTAACCCATTGCTACACGTTCTTGTTATCTCATGTACTATTTTTCTTTCTAATTTTTGTTTTTACTTAAGACAAACTTTTTTGGTTTGATAAATAATTAAAAAACTATTGCTTAAAAAAACAGTGATTATTGTTAAGGCCTCCAGACACGTTCAAAATGCTTGCTAAGAATGGTTATAGTATAAGTTAAAATTTGATAGTATGTGTGACACCAACGACGCTTGATGGAAAATTTAGATTTTTGGCATGCTTGCTGTCAGTTGTTTGAACATGTATAATCCTAATCCATCAAGCACGAACAAATTTTCAGTAGAATTATATTTTCATTGTGAACAGTTGTCGAAAAAATCAGAACTAAAAGAAAATTATAAAAATTACTCTTACCAAAAAGTGTTAGAATTAAAAATAAAAACAAACTAATGACTGATTAAGAAAAGAGAAGTGCCTAGAACTTATTAAATAACATTTTTGTTATTAAAATTTGTTTATTAAGCGACATTGTTGTATTTTTTTTAGCTAAACGAACAGCACAAAATCAAAGTAAAAATTAATGCTTGGTGGGTCATCAAGCGTCGTGACATCAAGCCAGCAAGCACACGTACACGAATTTGACAGCAAGCATTTTGAACGTGTCTGGGGCCCTTTAGAATAAAGTTCGCAACGTTTTCAGTCAGAAAGAATTTGGTATAAGGCATTATTAATTATTTTCAAAATACGTGCTAGAACAGAAACCGTCTCATATCCAATTCTTTCTGACTAAAAAGTTTACGAACTTTAGCCAAATAATAAACCTAATAATGAACAATTTGCATTAACATCCAATTTAGTTCAAAAAATAATCACATTAAAATAACTTGATGCATTTTATCTCCAAATCCATATTAGTATTTGACCATTAAAGCTGTTTTTCTTTATGATATTCAGAAGGGGCTGCACGAGTCATTCTCTTGGTAAACTAATATTATTTACTTTGCCAAAAAATAATATTCATGTCACCAATTATGGTGTTGTGCTATTCCCGACATCAGCATCAATTGCACAAATCAGTCACTAGTCCATTTATTAACAAGGAGTCTATAATAATATTTATGTGATGACATTCCTATCGGCAATAGATTATATTTAAGACAAGAACCCTCCCACCCGACTGAATGCTAGAAGATTCAATGGCTTCCAATCGTATTTTAAGTCTTTGATAACAAAACTGAATTAAGACCATATCCATCCGATAGATTGAACAAGGGTTTGTGTTTTTTATCTTGCCCTTAATATTTAACACACTTGTCAGCTTTCAAACATAAGAACAAAAAGAATACTTTCGTCTTAATTTTTGCATTTTGCGCTACCCAGGACCAAGTGCTTAAATTTTGTGCAAGTTTTCACGCAAAACATGTGTGGGTAATGTCTATTAGTGCGTTACAAATAGTTCCTGCAAATTCTACTACTTTTCATTACTCAATAATATAATATTTAATACTTTTCATTTGAGTACTTAATACTACTCGATACTTTTAACGGATTTTTTTAATTTGTAACGCATAGTTTTTATCTGCAAATTGAAGTAGTTTCTTCAAAAATTAAATATAGATCTTCAACTATTATTGGTTTTCTATGTCTTCTATTATTAAATAGAAAATAAATGTAAAGCTAACTTTTAATTTAACGTTAACAACAACTTAAGAATTAATTTAGTTGTTCTCAAAAAAAATTATTTAGTTTTGATTTGATTTAAGAATCTTACACCTAGTTGTCTTTTTACACAGTGATGTATTTTTATCAACTATTTTAGCCACTCAACTTGCTTAAAAATACAACTCTAAAAGTATCGAGTAACTACTTTTGAGTATTGAGTAACCAAAAAAATGGAAATAAACAATACTCGGTACCCACTACTCAATACTTTTCCAGCACTAGTTACAAATTCAAAAAATCCGTTAAAACTATCGTGTAGTATTTAGTACCCAAATGAGAAGTATTGAATATTATTGGGTAATGAAAAGTGGTAGAATTTGCCAGTACTAATGTCTATGTTTTTGCCTGAAAATGTACTAAATATTTCAGTTGTTAACGCAAAAATACACCATCAAGCTTCCTTGGCTTGGTAAATTTTATTAAAATAGCGTTGTGAATAATAAAATACAAATTACATGAATCAAACATTAAAAGTATAAAAAAAGAAAAATGGGAAATTGAAAAAGTTCTGGATTATAATTGCATTAATTTAAAGATAAAATTTAAATTATAGCTATATTTTTTGTTTTCTTCTACAATTTTATTTTTATCATACTTGTGTATTAAAAAATGATAATATAATGGGGACCGCGAGAAAGAGAAGACTTTTCAACCACAAATCGGCGAGAGGTCTTGATCTAGTTCACAATTTTCCAGGTTCATTACGTGAAATTAATTGTTCAACTAACTCTGCTTTCTCGTAATACATATTGGATAATTTGTAGTCTCTGTGCGGGAAACAAACAAACCGTTATTAAATTTTAACTTATAATTAATCATACTTTACATAAAAATTAACAAATGCTTATTTTATTTTTTATTATTTAGACAACAATAAGAAATACAATAAGCCTGCATTCTATAATAATTCGAAGAGAGATGATTATCAGCCCAACGCATGGGGCACTAATAATTCCCGTAGATCTGAAAATGCTTCTGGAAATTATAATAGAGTATTAAATTTTAATTATTATTATAGAGCATCAGAAAAATAAATTATGTATTATTTAGGGAAGACATGAGGAAAGTGGTCGATACGACAGCTATAATTCTGAGAAGTTGGACAACAGACCTAGCGCCAATAATATGCCGGATGAAAAGAAAACGAGTTCAGCATCAACAGCTGCAGCGCCCAAAAAAACAACATGGGCTTCTATTGCATCTCAACCTGCTAAGCTCATATCAAGAGTGCGTGCGATTATTTTAAATACGTATTTATAGTCATTTGCAAATGTATGCTTTGAATGTTTTTGTTTTTTAGGCCACACATACAACTTCCAGCCACAAAAAGAAAGGCCCTGGCATGCCACCTCCGCCAATGGTGCCAGGAAAACACAATTTGGACGCGAATACTTGGGATTTGCCTAATAACAATCCGCCCCCTGTGCCGTCGCCTCCACCTCCTATTGACTTGGGGTCAAACGAAATCAATACTGAATTTTCTCCAGGAATAGGTTCTGATTTTGATTTGGGTGGCCGGCCTGATAACAGTAGTGGTCACAACAAAGGCCAAGATGTGCTTCGAGATGAAAACAATAAGCAGAATTATAATAGTAATTTTGGACGTGTACGTAGCTCTCCAAATGGTCATTCGCGCAAAAATTGGTCGACTCAGCATCCTTTGCATCAAGGCGGCCGGCAACAAAGTGGTGGATCCTCGTCTGGTTCAATACGTCGAGGTGACGCCCCCTCAAGTGGAGGGGAGAGTGCAATCAGCGGCGGTGGAGGTAGTGGTGGTAACGCCTCTGGCGCCGGTCGCTATGGGGATCGTAGGAGCAATTACGCATCTTCCAAGCATGAACAGGATAGCGGATCTTTTGATTACCGCGAAGAAAGCAGCACTAGAAGTGTTGACGCGAGTGACAGAGCTGCCGCAGAATCACCACAGGCGGTCTTAGAGGAACTTCGCGATAAAAATAACTACAACCCGGCTGAAATTGACTTAGATCGTGCTACGTCAGCCAGGTAATGTTTGTAATAAATTTGTGTTTTATTACCATACGTTATGATGAGGATGATTATACAACTAATATTACAATGCATTTGCAGGTTCTTTGTTATCAAATCATACTCGGAAGTTGATGTGCATCGCAGTATAAAGTATGAAATCTGGTGCTCCACTGACCACGGAAACAAGAAGCTCGATGACGCCTTCAAAGAACGTATCAAGGATGGAGGCATTATCCTACTCTTTTTTTCGGTTAATGGCTCTGGTCATTTTTGTGGCATGGCTCAAATGATGACTCCGGTGGATTACAACTCAACGTCCAGCGTTTGGTCGCAAGACAAATGGAGAGGCAAGTTTAAAGTGAAATGGATTTATGTGAAAGACGTACCCAACAAAGAGCTTCGTCACATAACTCTTGAGAATAACGAAAACAAGCCCGTTACAAATTCTCGCGATACGCAGGAAGTTCCACATGCCAAGGGTATAGAAGTTTTACAAATTCTTCACATGTATAAACATAAAACCTCCATATTTGACGATTTCTATCATTACGAAAAGAAACAAGAGGAGGAAATGTCTTCAAAGAAACCACTTAGTGGTTACGATGGTCCTCCTTCTACAACAACAGGTCGTAATTTTAATATGCGCCAAAATGAAGATCGAGATAAAGATCGTGACCGAGAGCGAGATTTTCGAGGTGGTGGTTTGGGTGCAGGAAGCGGCGGAGGAACTCAAAAATATTTTGGTGAAAGTTCATTTCGTGAACGCAATAACTCTTATCGTGGCGGATATAATACATATAACGAACAACGTCGTTACGACAGTCATCGAAGTGGTGATCGTGGTGACTTTAGAGACACTGAAGCAGATAGAGAGAATAATGAACAATACAACTCGAGTCGGCACATCTCAAAGTATGACTATAATCGTGGACGAGGGGGAGACGAACGAGCGCTGCCAAAACACAATAATCGGGAGCGGGACTTTCCGGATGAACAGCACACTAAAAGCGAGACGTCAAGAATTCGCTCTGGACCAAGAGAAACTCAAAAAGTTAGTGTTTTTTCTTAATATATTTTATTATATAAAATTTAAGATACAGTGTGCCTGATAGAGTGAACTATGGAATGTTAAATCGATTTCGATTCCAATCGAAAATCGATTTTGTGTTAAAAACCGATTTTTCGCATTCGATTTTACGTCGGCGATTTTATACTGAAATCGATTTTTTTATAATTATTAAAATGTTCTAAATTTTAATCTTTATTAAACAGTTTAAATGTGTTGAACAATACAATAACAAATTTTTATTTGATTATGTATGTTTATGCAGATTAAGTTTATTACAGTTGTAGTTTAACGTATTCGCCTTGCAATACCCTTGTATACTTCGCTTAATGTGTACAATGCTTTTTAAGTTGACATCTTTAAATACAATATAAAAAGAAGTGTGGGTGTCAGTGCAAGAATTCATTTTTATTTTAGTGGGAATAAGTTTTTAATTTGTAATGCAGTGCAAAAAGTCAATAATTTGTGGTTTGTAAAAAAAATTGCCTGCATAAATATGTAGAATGCCTCGAAGTCAAGTTTGGCATTATCTTAAAAAAGTGGACAAAGGTAGAAGCGCGCAGTGCTCAATTTGTAAAAAACAGTGTGTGGTCGACATTTAAATCCACTAGAAGAGTATGAAAAATACAAAGCAATATATCCCAACATCTACGACATTGCAACGGCATATTTGTACCTCCTTGCGACATCAGTGCCATGAGAGCGTTTGTTTTCTAAAGCTGACTTAATAGTAACAGCAAAGAGACAGGCTAAGCAGTCATAACATAAACCAACAACTTTTTCTACAAAATCTTAGCGAACAAGATAGGTTTGATAACTAACGTAATTAGTGAAAGGCGATTTTAACAAATAAAAATTACTAAAATACTGCAATTTTCAATCATTTTAATTTAAAACATAATTACAATATGTATGTAATATGCAGATATGTACCTTTTAGAAATAGTTTTTCTTTTGTGCTTTTGTGTCTATTTTTTTTGTATGTTAAGCTTTGTTTGTTTGCTATATTCATGAATTTTTATGAATAAAGTTTTTTTTGTTTAAAAGTTTGAAAATTTATTTATTTATTGGTACATACAAAGTAAATTTGCAGAATATGGCTGCACAAAAACGGCGCCGGTAACTAGACGCCGGTAATATGTCCATGATATTAACAGTATTTTAAAAATGTTTTTGTGACTAACTATACCCGACCTATGCCTTCACATAGGAAGTAGCAACGTGGTTGTCAACGAAATTCCACAAAAGAACAGCAATACTATACGGTTATCCGTGGCAAACCAGTCAACCAGTGCGAGCGAGACGAAAAACTCTCGAAGGCCGAAGAACACACGCAAGCCTGACCGCACTTAAGAAATAATTGCGATAACGCGAGAGCTGGGGCAAATTATGACATTCGATATCAAACGAAATTACCATACAAATTCCAAAAATTTTGTATGGGATTTCATTCGAAATCGAATGCCATAATTTGCACGCTGTTCTTCAGCCCAGAGCTGCATAACGACTGAAAATTTAAAAAAATTATTTTAAACTATTTTAAAATCGATTTTTAGGTGCGATTAATCGTTTTCAAAAATCGAAATTAAAAAAGTCGATCGAAAAATCGATTTTGGAATCAATTTACCATTCCTTAGAGGGAACGAATGCCAAAAGAGGTCATTCTAAACCAAAAAAATATATTTCTATTTAATAAAATTGAAATTTTTTTAAAATTTTTAAAAATATAAAGCAGTCTTAGAGATTTTTATACTTTTAACTTTTTGTGCAGCTAATTCACAAAACTTGTGCAAATCAAAAATATATTCATAACTATATCAATTCTTCTCGCGTTAAAAAAATTAGCATCACTTGAGATGCTGAAATATGTTCTTAATCTTAATTTTTAATATTGAAATGTTAAGAAATGTTTCACATAATTTACGCCTGCTCTGACTTAAAAATTATGTATCAGCACATAACTCTAAATACAAAATCAGATATGTTGTAACACCACTGCAAATACAACTTTAGTTTCCCAATACCCCTTTCACAACAAGTCTATACCTCGACAGGACTATTTACAACACTGTGAATTTTAAAACACGACTTTAGTTTCCAATATCGCGTCAACAATAATTCTACAGCCATAAAACATTGTAAATTCAAAAATACGAATTTAGTTTCGCATCATCCACCGTTCGTTTCATACTGTAAAAATAAAAATATTTTGTTTTGGTTTCCATACAAAACTTTCTCTCTCAAGTACGAGTACTCTTAGAGTAATTGTATGGTTTAGGTAAATTAAATGAAACGATCCAGCAACACTGCCTTGAATTATTAACAACGTATTGTATTTTTGCTTACGGATATTAAAAAACTATTAAATAAATATACAATATTAATTTTTTTGACTATGAATGGTCAGAAAAGAAATAAATGATGGGACGACCACCAGCAATAGATTTCATCTGCTGTTCGAAGATGAAGACGATGAGGTCGTAAAGAAGGAGAAAAATCCACCAATTACATATAATGGATTAAAATTTCAGCTTTTTCAGGATGTGAATTGGTGCAAAATTATTGTGCGGCACACCATCGCGCTATACGAGGAGGCGTTGGAATTGCTAAAAAATATTACGAATGCTGTGTACGGTCTCATGGATCCAAAACTGTAACTGAGTCAAAGTATGTGCAGCTTGCGCGGATAACCACGGCTATTATAAGCTGATTGTTCACTGGACAAAAGATCACCTGGTGACAGTAGTGTACAAATGTCATAACTGTATAATAAAAATTACGGAAATCGAAACCACACTGCAGAGCCAAGGTTCCAAGAAAAAAAATACATGACAACAGCGATGGGTTTACAATGATAAAATATCGGAAATACTTTCTAATACAGCTAAATGTCAAATCAGAAAAATGTCAATATACAAATAAATATAATAGGTCCTAATTTGTTGTGCCGGTTTCTTGTTGTCGGTATGAGATGGATATCATAATTTGAAAATATCGTTGCGAAAACTTGGGTAACAGTTGTATAGCAAACTGTGTGTGCTGAACGCGCCCATAGTTATTTTATTATATGTATTTACATACTCGTATGTAAGATTTAACTTGTATTTGGTTGTTTATTGCACTATACATATTAATATTATTATTATTATTACTTTTTAGGACAACGAATATCCCAACTCGGATCGTATTCGAGGCACTGACTACTGATCAGTATAAAAAGATCAGCTATATTTTATTGAATAGAAGACAAACTAATACAAATATACGGAAACATGCATTCAACATACCGATGTATTAATGTACGTGGACATATGTTGTGTGGGTTTAAAACATTTTACCCAAGATAAAAAAGCAGTTCAGACGATATTCATTGTTGAATGCGCAATGGATTTGTGTTTGTTGTCGTTATAATTTTTTAAATTATTTTCTAATCAATATTAATCACCACTTATTAAATAATAAACGGAAATCAATCTACAGCATTAATGCCTGAAGCAGCAAGTATAAACACCAATAGGAAACAATATAAATTAAGCAACTGCTAAAGAATTTTATTACGATTACAATTAAAGAAGAAAACTAAGTATGCATCTTTCTAGGAATCTATTAAATGTATTTTAAATGCCGATTTTTACTCCATAACGTTGCAATTAGTAAAGCATCAAAAATCAATTTGCGTTAATAAAAATACAGAAAAAATCTGAACAATTATATAAATATTATAAATAAACTAATTAAATAATAATAAATTATAATAACGATGATTACGATAAAACAAAATATTGAGAGGAAAAACATACATAATTAAAAAGAGATAAAAACAAAAAATTAACGATAATATTTTTACGTAATTATTTATTAGCATAAAATGATTATTCTAATCTTGATCGAATGATTAATTAATAATTGAAAGCATAAGAGAAAAATAAGTAAATAATTTGATTATTGATAAAATTTTCAAGGTTTGCTAAAGTCATTCCTTGTAGTTGCACTGTAATAAAAAAAGATCATCAAAAAGAAAAAAAGTAAAAAAACCACACTCAGTTTAATAAAGAATCAACATTAAGAAATTATTTGCATCATATATGTACAAGTCTAATTATGTATTTTACTACCATGAAGTAAATTTTCATCTTATATACCTAAAATAAGAAAATTAAAAAAAAAAGATTTTTTTTGAAGAATTTATTTGAATAAGGGTAGTCGTTATTTCTGAACTTTATTTAAGAGTAATAACAATTAATATGGATCGTGCACAGTGTTGCCATATTGTAAGATTTATCTTGCCAGTTTTTTGAGATGCAAAAAACATTTTCCACAATTTTTTTTGCACAAATGTGGGAACAAATTTAATTTTAGGGAATAGAACTTCAGTGTTTTTTCATGACTTTTGTGCCAAAAAGTAAGTTTTTACAGCAAATTAGAAGATTAAAAAAATTTCAAAAAACTTGTTTGTTGAGGGTTTTTTTTATCATCAACAGACTGTAAACCATATTTTTAAATGTTTCAAAAACTTTTAAAAAACCAATAAGAATTTCAAAAATTACAAAAGTATAAATAAGAATAGTAGGCTTTGAAACTTATTCAAAAATCCCAACAAATAAATTATATTCGATATGAATCTATTTTATTTTCTTTACAACCTTTATACAATTAGAAGCCCTTTGGGTGACAATAAAAGTATTTAATAAGGCAAAACGGAAAATAAAATCTTGATTAAGTATTTTTTTAAATTTATTAATCGAGATTACCTCGATATCTTTTTTCAAAAAAATTATAACACTGATTGTGAACAACGTTGCCATACCGAATTTTGTAAATTTTTTTTTTTAAATTATTAAACTAGAAAATAGCTGATAAAAGTTTTTACGTTTCAGAAGTCAAAACATAAAGCGGAAAAAGAAATGAAATAAGTCGTAAAATCAAATTGTATTTGTCAAGGGTGTTGGCAACACGTATTTTTCATGGAACGAAGAGAATACGGAATCTAGTAGTATACACAACAACTTCTGGCATTCGTATGCGATCGAATTATCGAGCTTTTCAACATTTTCGATTCTCTGATTCTATAGCAAATGAAATGATTAGGAATCTCTAACGATCTTTCGAAATAACATTTCCCAGCAATAAAAAGCAAGGTACCGACAGGTATTGACTAAAAACATAAAAATCAATGACTGAGCCGGACCTCCTCAAAATCGATCCATACTTGGTAGGACAGTTAATTCTTGTGCAGCTAAAAAATAGAACAGTATCGCCAGTGGTTCCCAAGTTATACGTTTAATGCAAGGCGAATTCACATGTGGCCCCCAGAAAACAGGTGACAGCATTCGCTTATATTTCGTCTGTCAACATTTTTTATGTTATTTTGTTTGTTTATATAAGCACACGATCAAGTCAGATTCGCCTTGGACGGCTGGTATTGATTATCAACAGTAAATAAACAATTTATAAAATAGAGCACAAGCACCCCTATTCTGCATTTCGATTACGTTCGAATCGATGAATGGTATGCCAAAAAAAAACTTAATCGAAAGAAAAAGAAGCAGACAAAAGTATGTTTAAACCAGCTGCTTCGCTATGAAACGTATGAAATATGAACCGGAAAAATAACCAATTTTGTAATAGGATTTTTACACTGCACAACATCTTTGAGAAACGCATGAAAAATGTTTAAAACGCTAAACATGAATTTACATTGGCAACATCTTTCATTTTTTATTTATTCAGCTGTCGAAAAAATAAAAGAAAGACACATAATTTTTGTTAAAAATTAAAAAATGGGCTTAGAAAAAGCATTAATCATTGGAGTAGTTGTTTCTTTGCAAGAACAAACCCAAATTTTAATGCAGAACATTGAAATATTGAAAAAGATCACGATGAAGAAGAATTTTAGGTAGACACAAGGTGTATTTAACTAGGTGACAGCAACATACATAAGTTTGATTATTTCCTGCAATGTCATTTTGCTAGTGATGGCACAAAGAAAATCGATTTTTTGCCATTTTATTAACTTAAAATAACGAAAAATGTGAGGTGGAACAAAATGAGAAAAGATCATCTGCTGCAGATGTAGAATTTTTGCCTTGTATAATTCTTATGGGAAGATGTTAACATCTTTGCAAATTGATGAAAGATGTGGGTCAGTGGAAAAATCCTATAAACATTCTAATGGTTAAATTTAGTGAAAATAATAGTGATAAATATATAAAAAATAAATATTGTAACTATAAATAAGTAAACACATCTAAATACGAAAAGTAAGAAAAAGCTAGAATATGACGAACCCTACAGCGCCGAAGGTGATATTTTCATTTTCTATACATAATTTGGAACTTCATCCCAGAATGCCTGCACTTTTTTCTTTTGATGCTTCTGATATCCACACGCAATATCAAATTTATTCAAATTTGATAAAAAATTTAAGAACTTATTACAAAATAATTTTATAGCATTTTATAATTACATTTTGTTTAATTATACAATTTTTTCAAATACAAACACAAAAATCTAAAAAGTTTCCGTTAGTAAACAAACCGCTTGGGAAAACGTAGCTACGATCGTAATGCAGAATACATACAATCGAAATGATACGGGGAACGGAACGCAGAATACCAAATTTGCAAAACGTAGAAAATTTCGATTCGAATCGAAATGCAGAATAGGGGTGAATGTAAGAATTCATTTATATGAAACATGTTATTTAAAAAAAATTCTTGCACACGATGTTAAAAGAAAAAATTATTCATCTATCAAATAGGCAAAGACAAATTTCAACATGGATACAAAACGATATTGCTTTGCCTTGTTTGCTTCAAATTGTTATTCCAGTTGTCGTTATCGGATATTATCGATGACAGTCAACATGGAATATGTATTCTACAAGAAAATTTTACGTCGATATTGTTTTGAAACGACTTTGAATTTGTCGTCGCCATTTTTCATAACGACTTGACTTTATTTGAAATATATCTAAATTGAAAAATCTGAAAAATTTAAAATAACAACTCTGCAACTCAGTTTGAAAAATTAGTGGAAGAGTTACAGAAGAATCCCTCTCTAGCAGTGGGATTTTGCAGAGGCACTCTTCCAAGTAATTTTAAAGAACAATGGGAAGAAGTCGAAGGAGTTTTAAATTTTCTTGGCTCGCCGATACGTTAGGAGATTGGATGACAAAAGGTAAGGAAATAATGAGCGAAAATAGTCGAACATAAAAATAAATTTTCTTAATAGGTTTGGCAGGAATTGAAGTTTAAAGTACTCTAAAGTAACTTTCATACCTTAAAAAAAATTATACAATCATTAAATCAATACAGTGAAATTGGTGTTCACTTACTTTCCGGTAGGTTAAATATGTCGAATTTCTGTCTCACAAGCTTTCATTCTAATATGAGATTTTGTTTTCTTGTATTTTCATCATCACTCGAGTCTGAATTCATATCTCAAGTAAAAAACATTTCAACTTTTAATAAAATTCTTGTTCAAAATTAACAAAAAAAACCACTCAGCTGTTTCAAATATTTAGAGATTTGTGTTTGATATGTTGACATTATTATTATTATATATATATTTATTAGTATTACGATAAATCGTCAACGTCGTCATCCTGTTATAGAATGCAAAAATTTTATTGAATTGATGACGTTAAAACAAAATTGTATTGACAATAAAATGACGGCGACGTTGACGACGACAATTGGAATTAGGGTGATTATTTAAATCGGTTCAGTATTAAAGGAATAAAAAGTTTCTAAAATTGACACCACTTATTTTCAATGTATATTCTGGAGTTTTTTTTTAATTTTGTCACCACACAACACCAAAAAATTAATAAAAACAGCAAAAAACTGATAGCTGTCAACGTACGTTAAAAGTTATCCAACTTTAGTACTTCGGGTTGACGGAGACGTACCGAATGTGACAAATGGGAGAAACAAAAGTAACAAACAAACGCCCACGGCCGGATGATTTTGTTACTTTACCTCTTACATCATCAAATGAACAAAATATGCCTCCGGCATATTAATTCTACTGAATATGCCACATCACCGTCACTTAGTGATGGGCAATTGGAAAAAATTTATCGATATAAATATATCGTATCGATATTTGTGAGCAGTATCGATATACATATGTATATTAAATATCCCTAATAAAGTTGTTAAAATACTCCAAGTTTTAAAGTCAAATAATCATACATACTAACATACATACATAAAGCACTACTTGCTTTATGTGCTCCCCTGTCAATCTGCTTCTTTCATCGGGGACTGCTAAATTTACAGCAGAAGCAACGCTTTCGAACGACAAATGTTAAAGCAACTTTGGAAGGGCTATCGCTTATTTTTAATATAGCATTTGCGGCAGCATTCAGTGATGCCAGTATTGTATGAAGTTGAAAAAAGTCTAAAATTTTCCTTTTTTCCATTATCGACATGGTATTTGCTTTGTGAATTTGACTGTAAAATGATTTTACAAAAACAAAATGCGTGTAGTTTTGTCTTTGTTGCACTGGTGAGATCACCTGATGTGAATTCGCTCTGGAGCTCTAAAAATATCGAAAACGATACTCGTAAATAAGAATTGATATATCGGTAGTTGAAATATATATATCGATATTCTTTTTCTTAAATATCGATATTTTGATGTATAGATATGTACATATATTTTGCCCATCCCCACCCTCGCTTGCTTCATAAGTGTTTTCCAAGTGGAAATATGTAGGTCTGAACTATACATACATATGTATATCCCACAATCGACTGGAAGCCAATGAGATGAGGAGTGACGACTTACTAATAAAATGAACTGATATTAAAAAAGCTGAAAAGTTCTTGTATATTGATAACATTCCCCGTCTAGACGGCAAGTCATTGGAGTAAATTGTGTATAGCAGAGGACAAAAAATTTAGTCTTGTGGTACACCTCTTTTCATAAAGCAGCTATTTGATTTCTCATTTCCGTAGTATACCATTTGACTTCTACCACGTAAATATGATGAAATAAGTTTAACGGTATATGAGAAATGAAAAATGTGTGGCAGTTTTTGGCAGAGAATCGTGGTTCAACGGTGTAAAACGCTTTAGAATGGTCAAGCAAACCCAATAATGATATCATATCTTTGTCCATTTTTTAACGTAGCTCCTCAGTAACATTAATTAGAGTAGATACACAGCTGTGTTAGGGTCTGAAGCCTGATTGTTTTTCCGTTATTGACGTATAAGTATTGAGACATTTGAGTACGAATCAATCCTTCAACAAAGTTTGATAAGTACTTTGGCTTTGGAACAGGTACAACTAGCACATTTGCACATCGACGGGAACGTAAGAGATGTAAGTGTGTTAAATACGGGAGAATATAAACAATTATTAACCTAATAAATTTAGGACCTCGTCAACTCCAACAGAATCTAATTTTATGCTTAGTATAGATTTAATGACGTCTTCTTGAGTAACATTAGAAAATTCAAAACGTATCGGATGTTCGTCATTCGCAGCGCTGGCAGTGCAGAAGTTATCGGCGGAGTCATAATACTTAAGGCCAGCTTTTGTCATTGGTATACAAATTTGAAAATTTAGAGTTTAATTTACATATATATGTACATACATATGTACATTGATTACTTTATTAGTATTATTGGCATATCAACTATACCCAGCGAGCGTATTTCTCTCGATTTCCTTTTAGAGCAGACAGCTATCTGAAACTTTTCTTTGTAATATGTACACTTAGTAGCTCTTATTTTTAAGTTAACCTTTCTCCGACAGTCCTCAAAAATATGGTGAAGTTCACTGGTTCTAAATCGTTTCCATGTCGCGTACGCATTATTTCTTTCATTGATTAAGGCATTAATTTCGCTTGAGAACCATGGCTTTCCTATTTTTGGATTTCACATAGCATTTGAAAGCCTGTCTGAACGAAATAGACGATAACCGTCTCGGAACGTGTCCGAGACACAAATTATGTCAACACCTGATCCTTCAAAGATAAACCTAAATTCATCGGCCTTTTTGTGAAGACTCTGGGCATTAATATGGCAAATGCTAAGACCAGTATATGTTTTACAGAGTATTCTTGCCATCGCGTACTCATGAAATTTGTCCCATTTTTTAATTTTATTTTTAGTCCGTTCTTATCAATCGTGTAAAAGGGAGAAAAAGAGCTAAAATTAGTTATTCTAAATATATTTAAGTTTGGGCTTTCCCTTAATAAAATTTGCTCACAAAATAGAAGGGAGTTTGAATTAATTGGAGGAATTTTTTCTCAAGAAAAGACTTTTCGTCGGTAAACTAATTCCTTGCGAATATTTATAATTGGGCTGATTGGCTTTAAAGGAACTGAAAGTTGACAAAATATATATGTATGTACATATGTACATACATAAAATAATGAGAAAAGAGGGTGATGAGTGGTAGCAGCTATTGTCACCTTTGAACTGTTAAAACGACCGAAGAGAATTAAGCTTGTTTGGGAACTAGTTACTGTTGATGAATTTATACAAAACTCCATGAGATGCTTGAACTGCCAAAGCCTAGGACACAAAAAAAAGATGCCAATATGTGGAACAGTGCAAAGAATGCGTATTTACACCTCGCCATGAGCATATTGCATAAATTGCCAAACGGAGAATAATACCTCAAATGATCTCGACCTTTTGGGAGCATAAATCAGTTAACTATTTACGAATCACACGCAGGTGCACAACAAGCGAAGCTTGATCCATTTACAACGACAATCCGTCGTTAAACACACTGCAACGGCCTCAAAGGAAAAATAAAACATGCAAATAGGTTGAAAAATTCTGAACCAGAAGAACAATCATCGAAAACTGAAAATGGTCACACTGAAAGCAACCATATAGAACAAAATGAAGCAGCCGTTACACATAAATTCAACAGTCAATAACAAAACAACAACTACACCACAAAATACAAACGCACCTAAGTCTCCGTCTGTACTTGCAATTTTTGTTACAGCGATTCTTAAGTCTATTGGTGAGAGACATCTGGCATCACTGCCGTATTATAAAAACATCGTGTTAACCAAAGAAAACTTTCCACAAATAATAGTGGATTCCACACACAGTTTTTCGACTGTTATCGGTTTAATTAGCGATAAATATACGTTTAAACGAATGGCCATTGGAACAAAAATTTTATCCAACTCGCTATTGCTGTACAATGATGCGTTGAACGTCCTCAGAAATAAAAAAGCTTATGTTTTATACTCACGAGCTGAAAGATACTAAAACATTTAAATTGGTTTTGTTTGGACTACCTAGATTAGATCCTAAAATAATCAGCGACGAGCTTGTTAGATCACACAATCACCCTTATTCTGAGTTTAGATTCTAATCGAAATTTTCTCCGTTTGGCAACTTTGGTATTCTGCGTTTCGATTCCGCTCAGTTTCTTTCGATTATATGCAT
The DNA here is from genome assembly GCA_956483585.1 of Gymnocheta viridis. NCBI lineage: Eukaryota > Metazoa > Arthropoda > Insecta > Diptera > Tachinidae > Gymnocheta > Gymnocheta viridis. The sequence continues at coordinate 49,405,937 of OY101442.1, read as the reverse complement.
TCTGCATTTCGATCGTAGCTACGTTTTTCTACGTTGTTATTTTACCCGCGTAATTTTTTTCTATTTTTCTTTTTGTGTGCTAAAAAAGTGTTTAATTAAAAAAATGTAATAAAAATGGGTAATAAGTGATTTAGATATTTTTTGTTGTTTTAATTTATTAAATTTTGTACTAATATATAAAGATTTATATTTCCAGGTCAAAAACAACAACTCCCGAGCAATATGAAAAGCTGGCAGATATCATGTCAGCTAAAGAAGATATTGCTTGTGGATACTACAAGCGATCCAAAGAGGAAGTGCAGGTGTTTTGGGAGGAAGTGACACAAACGCTTAACGCGTTAAGACCACCAACAAAAAGTGCCACTGCATGGAAGAAGGTATATGTCATTTATTAAAAAATTTTGCATGTACTTATTATCTTTTATAGGTATGGATTGACTGGAAGTGCTACATTAAGCGGAAACTTTCCGCAAATAAAAAAGAAATGATGAGCACTGGAGGAGGCCGATGTCGCTTGCAACGTATAACCCCTCTTGAAGAAAAAGTTATCCAGCTGACGGGACTAGTCACAAATACAAGTGGTATTAGTGGTGCAGCGGATTTTGGAGTGGCCAGTGAGACGCAGGAAGAACATAATGAAGTGTCTTAAATGGATATTTCCTGTCGTTCGGAAGGACCTTCGGACGTACCGACCACTTCCAAAAAACGGCAACAAAGTCCAAAAGATACCACATCGTCTTTGTTGAAACAGCAAATAAGTGGCCAAAAAGAATATTATGAACACTGTAAACAGTTTCATGATGACATACTTAAAAAGTATGATGAGGTGTCTACACATTTAAGGCGAATGAACCGATCCCTTGAAAATTGGCTGAAATTGCAGCGAAGCAGATGGAAGAAGAGCGGAGGCATAATAAAATCAAGGAAGAGTTGCTGAAAAAGAAGGTAGAAATTAAACTGAGAATGCTTAAGTTGGAGCATCCATCCTATGAGTCTGATTGACCTGTGATAAAAAATTTAAAATGAAGATTTTTTTTAAGATTTAGAAAATCAAATGCAATGAATGCGCTTTAATTTTTATTTTTTAATATGTACGTATAAGTTTTTTTTGTTATTGTTTGTTGAATTTAAATATAAGTTTCCGTTTTTAGTCCTAAGTAAAGCAAGCATAAAATGAACTGAATACGCTTTATTATTTTAATTAAATAAAAATTTATTTATTTAAAATGTATTTTTTTATATGAAATAAATAAGTAAAATATGAAAATATGGAATAAGAAAATGTTTTTATTGATGCAATGGCTTTAAGTTCGATTTTTTGTGAACTTTAAAAAGTGGAAAGGATATTATCGCGAACACTGCGTGCTAGAGAAAGGTAGTTGGAGTCTATATTTTCTTCTCCCTCTTCTTCAAAACTTTCCAATTGCAATACCTGAGTATCCAAATCTTCCACCCGGTAGTGTATACAAATGTTGTGTAGAGCACAAACAACATTTATAATTTGGCTGACTTTATGTGGGGAGTAATGAAGTTCTCTAGCACCCAATAAACAACGAAATCGGTTCTTTAAAACTCCAATAGTTCTCTCTACTATGTTCCTCGTTTTCGAATGCCGGATGTTGTAATTGCTTTCCTGGCTTCCTGCACTTGGTGATCGATATGGTGTCATAAGCCAGGGTTCCAGGGGGTATCCCGCATCACCTCTAAAAATAATTTTAGTTTTTCAAATTATCACATACAGCTGTACACAAATTAATACCTAAAAGCCAAGTGTTTCTCTCTCCTTCACGATATTTTCTTTCTAAATGAGATCTCGCTTTACTTAAATTCCATATATGCGAATCGTGGTTGCATCCAGGATATCTATCTTATGCGCATTTTGTTATCGCACACCTGGAAACATAAATTCAATTTAGGAGCACTGTAATCATTAAAACGAAATACTCACCACCATAGCATTAATGCTAAAAAACCCCTTTCGATTATAGTAAAGGAACTCTTCTACGGATGGTTTTGTAATCTTTATATGTGTGCCCAGTGTTGCCAATAGTAGGGGAAATTCCCTACATGTACATGGGACAGATTTTTTTGTGTAAAAATTTTTGTATGAAAATGTAGGTACTTTTTTAGATTTTGTGCTAAAACTCTTTAAAAATGCGAACTTTTATGATTTTTGTATAATTTGTGACCATAATGTTTTTGCAGTGTAAAAACACTCATTTCTAATAAAAATCTGGCATCACATATATTATTCGTGTTTACCAAACTCTGCGAAAATCTGGAATTTCAATTTGTTTCTGCTGCTGCCGGCACCAAATTTTTCCTTACAAACTGCAACGTTTTCTAAGAAAGCTGAAAAAATTAATTGTAAGTTTCTTTTTATATTTTAGCAATAACAATATTAAACTTTTATTGTTTTTTTTAGCAAAATATCTTCAGAATCATCCGATTCGAATGAAGAGATTGAAGAACATGCCAAAAAGTATCGAAAACAAAAATTTAGGACTGAATGGTTGGAAGAAGAAATATTCATCGGATGGCTGGCCGAAGTACATGGTGACAAATACAAGTGTAAGTGCAATGCTTGTGGGAGAGCTCCAGAAGAACTTATCCGCCAAATCGGAACATATATGTCTGGTAGCTCGAAGAGATGTTCGGTGTTAGAAGAATTTCAAGTCTTGCTCAACGAGGAAAAACGCAAAATTTTGAGAATTTCAGAAACTAGATGGTTATCTCGGCAAAAATGTGTTGAAAGGATCTTGTGTAATTGGTCAGTTTTACTTGAATTTTTTAAATTTTCCCATACAAGGGACAAATTGAAATCTGCAGAACTTATTTACAAAGATCTCTTGAATGGATGTAACAAGGCATATCTACTATTTCTAAAATACGTTTTAAATTATTTTAATGCTTTAAACGCTCTATTTCAAGCCAAAAAGCCCTTGATTCACCTTCTACATTCAGAGTCGTCTAAGATATTTTTGAAATTGGGTCAAAACTGTATAAAAAAATTAGAATTAAAAACTAATTGTGCTGTTAGGTCACCACATATTTCTGTTCCAATCAAAGACGTTTTTCTTGGTAATGAATGTGAAGAATTTTCGAAAACCTTGCCACTGGAAGCTGTTACCCAAATTAAAACTGATTGTCTACAATTTTACTTGACGGCATTGGAAGAAATTCAAAGTAGACTTCCACTTAAACCAAATTCAATCTTTAAAGAAATTGAGTTTTTAAATCCCATGCCAGCTTTTTCCGAAAATAATAAAGACTACAACTTTGATTTAATATGTATGTATGTACAAAATATAAGATAACACTTAATGATCTAACGCAAGAATTTCGAACATTAGAATACAATTTTACAAAACATGAAATTAAATCTTTTGAAAGTATGGATGTGGTTGAGTTTTGGGCCAAGATAATCAAAGCAAAAGATTTTAATGATAAATTTATATTTCCAAACTTATCAAAATTGGTAAAAATAATACTTGGATTACCTCATGCAAATGCTGACGCTGAGAGAATATTTTCAATAATAACTGATGTACGCACCAAAAAAAGGAACAAATTATCCCACACACTTTTAAATTCTATTTGCACTATAAGGTCATATATGCAATGTCATGAAGTTGACTGTGTAAGTTTCAAATGTGAACCTAGTCATATAAAAAAACTTTTATCGTATAAAGATCTCTACAACTTAACAAATTAATTATAATACATATCGAACCAATTTTTTATCTTAATTGAATTTAAAGTACAAAACTTTTTTTGTATACTACGTGAAATATGATTTATAATTTTTAAATAAACCATTTTTTTACCTGAATTGAATTCAAAGTACAAAATTTTTTTTGTATACTACGTAAAATATGATTTATAATTTTTAAATAAAATGTTATTTTCTTTTAATCTGATGTTTTATTCAAATTTAACTGAAATGTATTGTAGGGACAAATGTAGGGAAGGTAGGGAATTTTTCAAGTTCATGTAGGGACAACATGAAAAATCTATTGGTAACACTGTGTGTGCCATCAACACACATGCTGACACCTGGGAAGCCGGCCTTCGCATAGAATTCTCGTTTAGCTTGCATCTTTTCCTCTTCGCTCTGATCAAATTTTATCCAATGAGGGCAAAGCTTTCGCTCCATTACATTAAGAAAACACGAAAGTGATTTAGACACTGTCGATTGAGACATCCCAACATTATGATCTGCACCAACTCCATGTTGGTAGCTTCCTTTGACAAAGAATCTCAAAGCAGGCACAACACGGTTAAGGGGTGACGAAGAAATTAAGTTACAGGGCTGTGCTTCTTGTGCAAACGTGTCTAAACATACTTGAACGCGTCTTTGTTTAAACGACAGTTCTTTTTGAATCTATAAAAGTTAACTAGTTATTTAAAAAATCAATACCTTTAAATATAATTTCTTACAACTGATCACTCATCTCAAATGGATTGCAACTATCTCTCAGTTTTCGCTTTTCAAGCCTTGCCTCCGTTTTCCGAGCCATATTGTTCTCCTCTTCCACCAATAAAGCCACTGCTATGGATTCCATGTCTCCTTGAAATTACCACAAGAAAACTACACTTTTTTTACAGGATTATTTACGCTGAAATATTTTGCCACCAAAAATGTTTACTACGTTCTGGTTCTTTATTAATAATAATTCACAATTTTTTTATATATTTATTTATTTTCACTTTTCTGACTTTTGTTTATTAAAATGATAACAAATTTGCTTATTTTTCTGTTTCTTTTCCACATTCCACGGTGAAACAATTGGTTTTGTAAACATTGTTGTCTTCTTCTTTTTCTTTCGATTCAGTTTTTGTTTGGAATACCAATTTACGATCGTAGCGTAACTGAATGCGGAAACGTAATCGAAACTCAGAATAAGGGTGAATATAAAACCCGTAAGTGTGAAGGAGTTGGGAACGAAACGATCTAGCGAAGATGATGCGCTTTATATAATAGAGTTTGACCGTCAACATGTGACAAAAAGAGAGATTATAAAAATAATATATTTTTACAATATTTCTGTGTATTGGAGAAAACCTTTAAAGGGCTACAAAGGTCCCACACAATGTACCAAGTGTGCCATGTATGGGCATGGGGCAAGAAATTGTAATCGTAGCGTAGTATGTTCCGCCTCTGCAGCAAATCATGATTATGCAGACTGTTCTCTCAAAAAAGGCCAAAACGATGATAACATAATCTATAAGTGTTATAACTGCATAAAAAAGAACCTAAAGTTTGTAAATCACAGAGCTGATGACCCCAAGTGCCCAAGCCGTCAAGAATACAAGAGATCAGGCAACGTGTAACATCCAAACCAAAAGCATACATATGTACATATATCAATAGAGTTAATACCAGTTATTTTAATCAAAACGACCGAGACTTCCCGCAATTGCCTAGACAAGACAAACAAAACAATAATCGTAATCCCAGCGGTTATGGTAACCTGTTTTCTGAAGTAACTAAAAACAAAAGCTACAACAAAAATAATAACGATGACATATCAAATGAAAGACTTTTGGAAATATTCTTTGAAGCTGTCGATACTTTACAAAAATGCCAAAACAAGTACGACAAGCTACGTGTTTTGGGTATGATGCTTCAACATGCAATAAAATCCCAATCGTCTACAAAATGTTCACGTTATGCATTGGAATGCCCAAGGTATAACGACCGAGTCAGCAGCTGCCCAGCTGGAATACGTTATACAAAAAAGGAAAATCGATATCCTTCTTTTAAATGAAACTTTTTTGAAACCACACCACAAATTTCAACTTGGTGGTTACAAAATATATAGAGATGACCGACCTACAAATGGTGGAGGAGTTCTAATAGCAATTAAAAACAATATTAAGCACTCTTTGTTACCGAATATCAAAACAAAAACTGCTGAAAACATTTCAATACAAATTATGATAAATAATAGACCAGTTATATTTACATCATCGTATAACCCGGTCCATACCTTAGATTTCTGTGATGATTTGGATAAATTAACATCGTCTGGAAACGACTTCTTCGCTTTCGATGACCTGAATGCTCAACATAGTCATTGGAACTGTGTATTAAATAATACAGCTGGTAAGGCGCTCTACAATCGCCGCATCCGTTCTAGTTACTTCATATATTACCCAAATAACTATACTCGCTTCGGGCAAAATATCAATCCTGTCCACCCTTCTACAGTGGATATTCTTTTATCAAACTCGTCTCTCCATTTCTCAAACCTCGAGACCCATCCGAATATTTTACAATCGGATCACGTACCAATAACTTGTATTATATAAGGGCAAGCCCAAAATGTGACCTATTCAGTTCCTTTGTATTGTCGTGCGGACTGACCTTTCATTCGAAATTGGGTTGAAAATGAAATTAATTGTCTGAACATTTACCAATATGGTATTTACTCACCTAATCTAGACTTTTATTTTGATAGATTAATTTCTATAATTAAAGAAGCTTACAAAAAAATACCTATTGGTCACAAAAATTCATGGCAACGAGACATCTCTGCTATGAGTAAAATGCTAATAAGTCAGAGGAATAAATACAAACGTAAATTTCAAAGATGTAGGGATTTTAATTTTAAAAATCAATTAAAAATCGTTTTGAAACAATTAAATAAACTTCCACCTTAAAAAAGACCGAAATAAATCCTGGTCTAAATTTATTTCAAAATAGCCTAAAGGCTCAAACAAATTTTGGAAACTAACAAAAGTCATCAAAAACAAAAAAATGTCATATAGTGACCTTCATGTTAATGGCGAAGTTTTAAAAACTGGCACTGAAAAAGTGAATTCAATTGCAGACGTATTTGGTAATTCACACATCATTACACTAAATAACCCCTCACCAATGGACTCATCTGTCTCTAGATTCATTCAAGAACTTGACAGAAAAAATATTGAGAGAACCAATGTGGAACTCAACAATTTAGATGAGGTAAAATCTTATATCCAATTATTGATGAACAATAAAACCCCTGGGTTAGATGGCATTAATAGTATTATCCGATTGCTTTTTTGATTTTTTGAGCAAACTCTTCAACTGTTGTTTATTAGATGGATATTTTCCAATGATTTTTAAGAAGGCAAAAGCGATTCCTATTCCTAAACCAGGAAAGGATCCTAAACTACCTTCAAGCTATAGACCAATAAGCATTCTAAGCTTATTGGATAAAGTGTTTGAAAAAATAATTAGTAAACGAATTTTAGACTTTTCAAATCAAAATAATATTATCTGCGCACAACAATTTGGATTACGCAAAGAGCACTCTACTTAGGGTTGCCAGAAGGGCCTGATTTGGCCTGATTGTCAAGTTTTTTAATGCGTGTCAAGTGAAAAAGTGATTTGTCAAGCTTTTTTGTAAGTTAATTTTTTTTCTCAAATTTATTCTAGCTATGTAATAATACTTAAAAAAAAGTATGTGTATATTTCTAAAAAACAAATCTAAAGCCCATATTTTTACTATCAATAGAACTAAAGACTAATATGATACATATTTTTTTTGTGCAATTATAGTTTAAAAAATAACTATAACTTTCTGTACAATTATTTTAAAAGTGCCAACAGTGATATTTACCCCATTACTCAACACTAGTAAATTGACAACATTGAACCAGAGAAGCAAGTCGTGGACTTTTCGTCGGCGGCGGCGGCGATTCGGCTTGAGCCGGGGTTTTACCGGAGCGCCAACCTTCTATCAGCTTAACCGACTTGATATACCCGTGGTGGAATAATACAGGCGGTTTTTCACTGTTTTTTTTTTTAATAAAACTTATGTGTTTGAAGAATTGTCAAGATATTTATGAAAATTATTATTTATTTATTATAGACTAGCTAAAAACTCTCAGCAAAATTGTTTTTACGAGTAAAAGTTAAAATTCAATTCGTATTTTCCCAATAATAATTATCCAGAATTTCTTCTTTAAAAACTAAAAATCTCTTTTATATATTTAGTATGAGTGTTTTTATTTGTCAAGTTTTTCTTTTAAAATCAAGTTTTTTTTTGGTCAATGTCAAGCTTTTTGACAAATTAGATCTGGCAAGCCTAACTCTACTGTACATCAAATAAAAAGACTCGTAAATTTTCTTGAACTAAACAAAAGAAATCGTTATAGTACTGGCGTAATTTTTCTTGACATAGAGAAAGCCTTTGACTCAATTTGGCATGAAGGCCTAGTTTTTAAACTTAATGCTTTTAATTATCCAACCTATCTGCAAAAGATCATAAAGAGTTTTCTAGAACAACGCTCATTTGTTGTATTCATCTATAATATGATATCTAGTGTTAAACAAATACCTGCAGGCCTCCCGCAAGGTTCGGTTTTATCCCCTACACTTTATTCAGTATACACCAGACATACCTGTACGCAGAAATCAAGAAGTAGCATTTTACGCTGACGATAGCGCTTTCGTATGCTGCGGCAATTGAAATTTACAAACAAATATTACGATAAATGGAAAATAAAAGTTAATGTTAGCAAAACTCAAGCTATTATATTCCCGTACAATCGCAGAAACGTATACCTACAAAACAGATATTTTCTAGAGGAGTTTTTATTCCCCTGAAGGAATCTTGGAATTATGCTAGATAAAAAATTATCATTTAAACAACACATTAACTATATTTGTGAAAAAGCCATTAAATGCGGTTGTGCCCTTTATCCATTACTTAACAGAAGATCTAAACTTAATTTAAAGAACAAGATCCTTATTTACAAAATGTGTATTCGGCCAATTATGACCTATAGTTGCCAAGTATGGTTTCATAAAGCTCCTAAAACTTACGTAAGGAAATTACAGATAATACAAAATAAAAATTTAAAGATAATTCACTACCTTCACCCTAGATACCCCACTATTGCGCTGCATAGTAACTTTAACCATATTATGTTAAATTCTTTTGCAAGGGAACTGACTCTTGTCATTTAATGAAAAATGCAGAATATCTACAAATGAATTAATAAGAAATTTGCCAAACAATCACTGAAATACTCAATACTATTTTGTAGAAAAGAGTGATTTCAAATGGTTGGTTAAAAATCTCTTATAACGTTTAAAATATGTACAAGGTTTTTTCCAAAAACTTTTCCTTAACACTGTGATATAAACGGTTTTCTTAATTTATAAACTAAGATGCTAATTGTTGTAATACTTTTAAGTAATCCCTCAAAACATTGTAAATATTATACGTACTTATATCAAAGATCTCTATAAACAAATTTAATAATTATAACTATTGGTGAGAGAGGTGAGAAGATTGGGGAGAGGTATACAGAGTTATGTGCTCTGCAATTCCAGTTTGCTTTAAAATTCGCACTTGTTGAAGATAGTGCTGTATGTATAGAAGTTTTATTTTATTTCTCCAGTTGTAAGAAATATAAAAAACTTTTGCATGAACTGAAATTTTACTTTTAAAAAGTATAGCAAGAAAAAGAGTACATAATGTATCCCTTTCAAGCCACCCTGTGCTTTCAAACCTATCTGAATCGATTGTGCATTGTTTGCCCTCAAACTACATTCAAAAATATTTTTTGTCCGGCAAGCAATGATTGTGAGATCTTGTTTCTTTCGCAAAAGACAAATTCAAACAAAAAAAACAGCAACAAATAAAAAATTCAGCTTCAGTTTGATTTTGTCTTTCAACAAGTGTAGACATGCGCCTTCAAGGTGGGTGTTTTTGTAAAACAGTTATGAAATAAGCTTTCAAAATTGTTGGTGATAACTGTTAAGTGAGTTTTTGCAACAATTCAGCTCACTACTGATGATATTGTGCATAGTAACAAGTAGCCAGCATTCAAAAAAATTCAGATAGCACAATTGTGTTGATCGGGCACAACAAAACATTTTGTTTTATGATCACGTTTGTACCATCTTATTATTTTACAAGGATTTTTTTGATTTGAATAACGATGATGATGTTGAAGCAGTTTTAAATACATACTTACATATATTAAACGATTTCGATGCTGACTTCAGTGATGATGGTGACGTTGCTGATGAAACATACATACATATGTACATCCCTTTTAATGTTAATGCATATGTACAAGAAAGTGATGAAAGCTTATGTAATGAAAACAAGAAAGACCAAACTATTACATCAGTGGAAAAATCAAAGTCTTCCGGCCTTTCAGATACATCACAACAACCATCCGTTATTAGATCGAAAGTACCAAACAGGCATGTTACTCGTATATGGAAAAGTGTATAATTTTCGAACAGAGGGCTTCCAATAACATCTGGTTGTCAAAATGAAGCAAATGTTAAAACTCCATTACAATATTTTAAAAGCTACTTTCCAGAAACACACTACGAGAACGCTATGAGATATACTAAAATGTATGTATTGGGTAAACGTGGTCAAGAAGTGCGATACGTGCCAGCAGATATAAAAAGGTTCTACGGGTTTGCGATAGTAATGGGATATCTCAGTTACCCTGCCATAAGAGTGTATTGGCAGATGGAACCAAAATTCCTGCTATTTATAACGCCATGTCAAACAAACTATTAAATTGATGAGCACATGATACCTTTTACCTGAAGATGTCCCGCTCGTCAGGTAATTAGGTCAAAATCACGACCTGTTGGACTGAAAAATCTCGTATTTGCTACTTCTAACTGTGTTGTTGTGGATTTTGAAATTTCCCAAGGTATATGAACATATGAAGATTGCGGTCTTGCCATCTATAGTTGTTAGTCTAATTAAAAATCTACCAAAAGGCAGCCATATATACATGGATCGATTTTTCACAACAATACCACTGTTCGAAGCACTAGACGAAATGGATTACTTAGCAACCGGTACAATTATGGCTAACAGAGCATCGAAAAGTGTGAAATTCCCCTTGGACAAAGAAATTAATCGAGGCGATATTTGCCAATTTACGAATACACAGAATGTAGCTGTTGTGAAATGGAAGGACACAAAGGCAGTGATAGTTGCATCAAGTAATTGTGCCAAAGATCCTGTGGGAGAAGTTGATAGATGGAATAAAAACTTGAAACGATGTTGTCCCGCCCAAGTATCAGCAGTAATACAAAAGTACAACGCCTTTATTTGAGGAGTTGGTTTGTGCGACCAAATGTTGGAGTACTACAGGATAAAAATTAAGACAAAAAATGGTCTGTTAAAGTATTGTTCCATCTACTTGATATGGCCATATTAGTTCATGAATAGAATACAAATGTGACTCTAAACTTTCCGGATTGGCGAAGTCAAAAGTAAAATCCTTTTTAACTTTTAAAATGGAATTAGGAACTGTGCTAGCGGCTTTATTTGAAACTCCGGAGGACATAGAAACATTTGAGCTTCGTGATGACTACCACGGAACAAAATACCGCCCACATGATGCTCCTGACGACGTTAGGTATGACCGGTGATCCGCCATGAATATGTCGAAACAATTGCGGAAGTCGCTCTAGAGGTCGATGCCAAAAGTGAAAAGTTGCACTCTGTTTGGCCAAAAACAAAGACTGTTTTAAAAAATATCATACACTCAGTAAGCTTAGTTACAAGTATGTAGTTATACAGAGTCTGAATTTGTTCTTAGTTGTTTTTGTATTTTTATTTTTTGTTAGTGTTTTCTTTTGATTCCTATATGGAATGAAGTACCTGAATTAATTTACCTGAATAAACGTTAAACAAATTACAAATTGCGGAATGCTAATTCTGATAATACTGCAATATTACATAGAATATTTAAAACATCCTAATTATAAAAAGAATCTAATTACTGCACTCGACTTCTTTCATGCGGCATTTCGTTCCATTCACACACAAACGTTGAATAAAGGTTTCGAAGGAGCTGGCGGTGGTTTGCTTGATGATAATTGTGAAACACCTGTAGTTCTAATGAATTTGTTTTATTTTTTTAAAAGAAAATCCGATAAAATCGAAACTATACTGTTTACTTTTCTAAAAGCCGTGATTTGTTGCATATAGTCAAAAACATGATGTTTATTGTTTAACAAAATTTTAAATTATTTGTACATGTTTTTGTTTTATTTTCTTAAACAGTACACAATAACTATCAATTATAACAGCTGTAACTTTTGTCGTCGTTATTGCGCTTCATACGACGAATTTACACAGCGAATTTTCGTCGACGAATTCGTCGCATTGGGCGAAATTCGTCGTTCGTCTCAGTTGTGTTCCTGTTCTTAAAAAAACGAACTTTTTCAAATAAAAAGTAAAAGTAATAAAAATAACTAAAATGTATCAAAAATTAAAAAAAATAATAAATGGTTGGTCAGAATTTGAAGCCGTACCCTACCCGGTTGCACGGTTTCGAATCCTGAACACAACACAATGCAATTTTTTTTGGTTTTCGATACATTTTAGTTGTTTTTATTACTTTAACTTTTTATTTGAAAAAGTTTGTTCCACAACCTTATTTATAATATTTTTTTTTAATTTTTGCGGTTTTTCCAATTTTATGAACGATAAAAGGTTTAATTTTCAAAAATATCCAATATGTTATCAGATAGGATTTTATACAGTGATAAAATAATTATATAATGAATTTAGTAAGTTGTCGACGTTTTTATTTGATATAATATAATATTAATAACAAAAATAAAAATAACTTGACGGTGTAAGAAAAAATATTAAATTACAAAATATAACAACATATTTTAATTCATTATTTTAATTAAATTTTTTCTTTGAAACTCGTATGATGTACGTATGTATGTAAACTAGTCGTATTCTGATAGTTGTCTTTTTAAAATTTTGTTAAGTTTTCCATTTACTTATCTGTATTGCGGTTGGCCCAGACGATAAAGGTTTTGGTTCAATATAACATGTATATTTCTGATATAGAAACACAATCGAATTTCAACCAACCACAATTGATTTAATTCGGTCATTAATATTCAGCCTGCTAAGAAAACAGATGGATTTAATTAAAAACATTTTTTATTTAAATCTTCTTCTGCCTTTACTGTGTAAAACAGAGAACTAAATATGAAAAATTTCGATAAAATCGCAAACAGAAAGCTTTTAAATTGAATGTAAGATCAGTTAACTTTATATGAATATGAAGAAGTGAATTTTTTATCTTCTAAGATCTTAACTTATCATTTTGTATATGTTGATTGGGGAAAATCCGAAAATATACAAAAAAAAATAAAATATAAATATGCATATACTATTTTTAGACGCGGTACAGCTGGCGAACTATTATCGCTACGCTTTACAAATGTTTTGGAAATTTTCCCCAAAGATTCCCATCTAAAAATCCAAAATTCATAGGAACTAATTGTTTGAAAAATATTTGATGAATTGCGAACTATTCTTAGAATACATTTTAATTAAGCCCACATTAAATTATTTACTTGGATAATGCAATCTAGGAGCTAAATATAAATTTGTGGAAAGTAGGTATTTGCAATACTTTTATTCAAAATACAAATGCATTTGAAATTTTTATTCCAAATACAAAATAGTTTTTAATAAAAGTTTAATTTTCACAATTGAAATATTTTTTAAGTTTTTTTACTCTATAATGTTGCTGTTTTTTAATCAATATTAAATCATTCAATTTTTCTGATGTTCGCATATTTTTAAGAATTTTTGGCATTTTAGAGATTTTTTCAAGATTTTTGGCTGCCGATTGCCAATTATATGATTTTTTTTTAAATAAATTTTGGAAATAATTTCCAATATTACAGTTGCAATTTTTAGAATATGCGCTATTTTCGCGGGGTTTTCAATTTTTTAGTTTCCTTGCTAATTACATTTTGGAGCTTGATATCAAATGAAATTCTTACATCAAACTTTGTTTTTATTTGATAGAAAAGGCAATTAATTAATTGATGTGCTTTTGAAGATTAACTCACTGATGTTACATTTCCTATCAAATTCTAGCCGGGAAGAGATTTTTCTGCTTTGTTATGTGTTACTAAGTATCCAAACAACATTTTAATTGTCAAAGGATTTTTTATCACATTGTACAAATACAATAATAATACCGGGTTCTGAAATATTGCAGGTAAAATTACACAAGTATAAAACAGGATATAAGCATCAATTTCGCCTTTCTTCTGAAATCACAAATAGTCATAAAAACTGAAATGTTAAGACATTTTTAAAACAAAACTAAAATTCAATTTCATTGTTTTTGTATATGTATTTACATAGCGTCTTGACGACCTATCGATTTGTGTTGACAAAAGTCAAAGTCAAAATGAAAAACAGCACTAACAATTTTCTGTTGTTTTATGTTTGTTTGCGGTTGAAGAATTACTGCACAAATTTAAATTTTTGGGATATGTAATTTATATGCACCGTGTAAAAAAATTACTTTTTTTTAATATAAATAATAAAAAAAAATAATTATGGTTACTTAAATACGATATAAGCGATAAATACTGCAATATGCTTGCATAATATTATCTACATATATACATATAAATAGGCAAAGAAAAATTTGTAGATCGCTTTTTCTCCTTTGTTTGCCAACCGATTTTCTTCAATCTGTTGCCAAATGGTAAACATTGTTGAGCATTAGTGACCCGATTATATATTATTTAAATCGGTTCAGTAATAAAGGAATAAAAGGCTCATAATGTTGACACCACTACAAATGCTAAAAATGCACACGTACGTACGTGTACTTAAGTAAGTATTGGTTTAAGCAAAGCAATTAGAGTGTTTAAGAGTACCTACATACGAGTACATTTGTATGTATATGAGTAATAAAATTTTATAAATGTGCGTGTTTGTATGCAAATTTATTTGGTTTATTGTTTTTTCCCGTAAGGAAGGGAATAAGTAATTAGGTAGTTTTTTCTCTTTAAATGAATGCAAGTAAAATAAGTATTCGTTTAAACTAGTACTAATAAACGTACAAAAATAAGTTTAAGAAACAAAAAAAAAAAAACAACTAATCTTTGCTTTTCGACTGCTTAGTTATTATGCTTTACAACCACACCAATTTCCATCAAGAATTTGAAGTTTTAGTATTTTATAATAAATAAGATATATTATGTTCTTAAACGCATAAACTACTATTAAAAATACAACTGCTCTGTGGTGAACAAGAAGCGGTTGTGACTACCAACAAGTAGGTTGTTGGATTGAATCCCCACGCAACTTTTTCAAAAAATTTTTAAAAGTAAAATGATTTCGAATACCACTTTTTTGCTCATATTTTAGTCGTTAATGGACCGACGTCAATTATTTTTAGTCCAAACCTTTGGAGAACTCCATACAAGCGATCTGCTTCATAAAATTGAGCGTAGGACAGTCGGGCCATAAAAAAACAACAGAATAGGAAATATAACTAAAAAAGTCTTTTGGCTATATCTCATTAATTATTGGGCCGAGTTTTGTTATTTTCAAACCGAACAATTTTATGAAAAATTCCAAGAGAATGGTATAAATGTCTCTATGTTGTGTGAGGCGTTAATTCTACTTACACCAAAATATAGCAGACGGACATCGCTCATTCGACTTCTCTATCTATAAGGATCCAGAATATATACACTTTATGGGGTCTTAAGTGAATAATGAAGAAATTACATACGGAATGACAAACCTACATATATATCCCCTTTCCAAATTTTTTGGTGAAGGGTATAAAACAATGATGTTGAAGGTATTTCTTTATATGTAAAAAGTTTTTCAGTTTTTTTTTACATTTTTAATATTTCACTTTTGATAAATGACTACGGATCAATAAAGAAGTGATATGTATGTACATATGAGTACATACTACATATACTTTTAAGTTTTATCTATACAAAACATTTTATTTATTTTATTTTTATATTTATATGTACCTAATAAATGTATATGTATTACTCCTGTTTTTGTTTTGTTACGTTTTTTTACTTTTATTAAATGAATTGTGATTTTATTTGAAATAATATGTTAATAAATTCTGCTTTTGATCTCAAGTCCATTATTTATTTTAAAGCAATAACTTTAAATTGTATTTTGGGTATTTTCTTATAAATTTTTAAAATATTTGTTATGGTGCTTTTTTACCGTTTTTTATTTTTTTGCCCTTTTTGGAACAGCTTACGGTGCTAGATACCAGCACTGACCATGCGAAAAGGCAGGGCGCAGTTAGAGGGTTAACTATAAAAATGAGTAATCAAAATTATTTTATAAATTTTGTTAAATAAATCTTCAGTTTACGGTATTTACGAATAGCAACATGGCGCCTGATACGCCAGAAGTTTTTGTTTGTGTACTTTTATTTGCAACTAAACAAATATGCACAACCATTTTTGTTCAAGGCTTTTTTAGTGCGAATGAAATAAAACGTTGGATGCACTTTTGTACACATTTGACAGCTCATTGTGAGAGCCCTTACTTATTCAGTATGCATGTGTGTTTGTAAATAAAAACATTTGTAGTGGCAATTTATTCATGTGAATGTATGCATGTGTAAACTGTCTAACAGCAATAGCACAATCATCGGCATCGTCATCTTCAGTTTTATACTAATCAAACAATTTTTATTTTTATATTATAGAATTCGCATCGGACTCGTGTCGGCGACTGCTGTTTAGTACGAACTAGATATGGGCAGCGCTCACGTGTATTAAGTGATCACCTATGATCTTCATTAATGATTTTTCATAATCACGTGAGCATGCATGAGTAGAATTTTTTAGTCTGAAATTTTCTGGAATGTAATTTGAAAGTTCTGAAAATATTTCGAAAATAGAATTATGGATATTATTGGCAGCAAGTCCTTTAAAACATGTTTGAAATGTTTTTATAGTAAAAATGTGATGGCGAAAGGGTCCTAATTTTCACTCACCACTTTTTCCAGAAGATTCCAAAATGGGTCAATATCTAACGTTTTCAGGTAAAGGTTGGCAAACTTGTTCTGATATCTTGTCTGATCATTGCAAGAGGTTTAGTGGAATTTATAGCGAATGGTTAAAAAGTGATTTGCTGGTTTTCGTTGTGGTCGACAAGCCAGAAATAATCGTTACCATCCACGCAATTGTATTGGACGCTACGTGTGATGGATGAGTCTGTAGGCATCTCAGCCCAGCGAGTAAATAACATTTTGCATGAATATTTGAAAATGAAAAATCTATTCGGGCAATGGGTACCGCGTTTGCTCACATTCCGTAAGAGCAACCTCTGACACCATCTCAAAAGAGTGTTTGGCGATGTTGAGGCGCAATCCGAACGAGCTTTCCGCCGTTTTGTCACTATGGACGAAACGTGGATTCATCACAATACACAAGAAACCAATGAAAACTTGTAGACAGATAAAATATTGTTTTAAAACAAAAGCGACCTCATCTAGTGAAGAAAAAGTGTTTTAACATCAGGACAATGTACTGGAGCTCACTTATGTGCCCGATACGAAAATCTATTAATTGGACTATGAACTGCTATCCCAACCAGCATATTTCCAGTTTTAGCACCTTGTGACTTTCTTGTTTCCAAATTTGAAGATATCGCTGAGTGATAAGAGATTTAGATCAAACGAGGAGGTTGTTATCCTTGAAACAAACGAATATTTTGAGGGTCTTGAGAAATCTTATTATTTGGAGGGAATAAAAAAAAATAGAAAGACACTGGACTAAACGTATCGAGCTTAAAGAATACTATGTTGAGAAATAAAACTCTTTTTTTGAGAAAAAAATTTAATTCTATCCTGAAAGTGACGTAATTAACAAACTGCCCTCGTAGCTCGATATGATCCAGATGAAGATAAGTGTCCTTTTCCTTGTTACTATTGTGTGATGGATTTTTTCACACTCACGTGAGTGCAAGCCAAAATATAAGGTGCATTAGGGTGAGTGCATACTTAATCACGATTCCATCTCTAATGCGAACATTTTAAAGTCTTTGGAGAAACTCTGTGTTGCCTTAAATTTAGTTCTCTTTTAAGTGTGAATACGCTAGTTACGTGTTTGTTCTATTATTTTGTAAGTTGCTCGCTAAAAGAAAAAAAGAAACATTAAAAATAGTGTGATTAAACACAACAAATCAAATTCACTTATTTAGAGTTTCAATAGAAATACATACATAAGTACATACAAAAAAACTCGAACGACCTTCACAAAAAAGCCGAGTAAATTCGTTACTTCTAAAAATCTATTTGATTTTTAAAGGAAGGAAGTTAAGTCATCATGGATGAAGAAAAAATGTGGAAGAATTTCTACGAAAAGTTACAAGAAGTCAAAATGAATCCTCAAACTGAGCATGAGTGCAAGTAAGTTTATTTATGAGAGTTTACTCAGTACAGGGATGCAAAATGATATTTTCAAATTGTACTAAGTTTTTAGAAAAAGTACTTTTTTCAGTCCGATTGTACTTTTTATTTTTTAAAAATATTTTATTAAAACAATTGACTAAAAACATACATAAAAATTCGTTTGTACATATATGTGTGTAAAAAACTTAACAATTAACAAAAAGGTACACTGAAATTCATTTGTTCTAAGTACTTGTACGAGTATATTATGTAGACAAAGTTGACAATTAAATTTAATGATTAATTCGAAAAGATACACAAAAGACTATCAGTTGTTGAGATCTGAATATAAAATTATACTTTATGATATACTTCTTGCTAACAAACTCTTAGTCATTTCTAAATTGTAGCAGCACGAATTAGATGGCTTCAGCAAATCCTTTTTTTGGATTAGATTAGAGACAGTCGACACAAACAACCTGTTCCTCTCTTTTGTTTTTATTAAATTTTGAAACGAAAATAAATCTTTCCATATTGCAGAAGAATGTGGGATGGATAGTATTCCTCTACTTTTTTTTCCACAAATTAAAGGCTCGTATGTCAAAATTTGTATATGTTAACATAAGGGTTGAGATGTCAGTTGTTATTGCAATGTACCTGTTGTAGAATCGCCACCATCTCTATAATTCCGCCTCGGGTATAAAACAATTCACAACGAATGGTTAACATAGAGTTGCCATAATGGAATAATGACTTAAAATACTTTCGTGTAACGAAATAAAATTAAAAAATATATGAAATAGTGCTAAATTAGGCATGGGGTGCTATTGTACTTACTTTTTACTTTCAAATGGTGCTAAAAAAATGTGTAATTGTACCAACTTTTGCATCCCTGACTCAGTAAAAGTATTCTACATTTGGTGTATACCAATTTTACTTTTTTGCTAACAATTGTGATAGTGAGATAGTAGTTCATGCAACATAGACTTGTGTCGAACTGAACGAGTATGTTTTGCGAAGTTATAAAAATATTAACCTTCCTCTAAAAATGTGTTTAGGAGTTCAGCCTTTATCGGACAACTAAGGATTTTTATTTTCCGGGATTTCGAGGACTCTCGCTGCAATGAATGCGAAAAAAATTTAAAGTTATATATAAAATATTCCTATAAATATTAGGGGAAATCACGTTTCCTTGCAAACTGTCGTTGCAGATGTTTCAAATTTAGGATATGTGCCACAAGCAGCGTTACCATATTTTTTGTTCAAAAAACTTGCCTTTGCAGAAAAAAAAACTTTTTCTTTAACTAAGTCAACATAATAAACGAAAATACAAAATTAAATTTCATTTTCATTAAAAATATTTTATAAAAAATACATGTTTTTTTAACTAAAAGAAAACATAACATAAAAAACATTACATACATAATATGTATGTATATTAGACGTTATATAAATAATAAAACATAAAATTAAATTAATTTTTGGAGATCTAATTTGTCGTTTAGAAGAAATTTTAAATATTTACTAAAATTTCTATTTAGATTATTCTATAATGTCATTTATAGCCTATTTTTGTGATTTAAGAAAGTAAACCTAAGTGAATGAAAGGCACTCGCTCGAATTCGAACCAATTTGGATTTATCATTGGCACTCACTTTCATTCTCATTAGCTTACGGCACGTCTCCACGCTCAATATTTATTTCCGAACATAAGAAAAAACGTCGGCAGCATGACGTCACAAATATGTTCATTTACAAGCTTATGTTTTTAGGTGGAGAACACTTAGTGCACAATGGACATAAAATTAAAAAGTTCGCTGTGAATGAATATATTAGCTTCAGCGTTTTCTGTGCTTGTTTGATTTTTTTGTTGGTCAAAAAGCTTAGCAGATGCTAATATAAATATATACATACATATTTGCACGGTTTTTTATTTAATTCGCGGGAAAAACAAATGACAGAGAATTGACAGCCAAATTTGACAGTTTATTTCCAACAAAATTGCTTGAAAATAAGTTTGAACAACTATTTCTCAATACATGTGCAAATAAATGTTTGTGCGGTCCACGCGTGAACATATTGTGTTGGCAATAGAATTTGACAGTTGAAAACATAATTATTTCCAAGTTTATTGCACGTGAAGACCCCCTGTTACGTTTTATGTCAATAAAATAATAAATAAAATAATAAAAAAATGTAATAAATTTTTTTTAAATATTTTTTTCCTTATTGTGGAATTAACTGATACATTTGAACCTCCTGTTGTTTTTCAAAGGCGTAAGACATCCTTTTTGCTGATTCAGTGAACCTCAGCAGCATCAGGCATTCTTTTTAATGGATTAGCTTTTTCTGTAGCTGTCGCCGCATTTTTCTTCGCAACTCTTAGCTGGTTGCTCACTGTCGCTTAAGCAATTCTGCTTAAGTTTTGTCGTTGTGGCATTTTTTATTTTTTTGTTTTTTGGATATTTGCTGACCATTTTGTGGTGAAAAGCATTCATTTTTACACAGTTTATTTTAGTCCTGGGAAGTTTCCGGGTTTGTATTGGGAGTAACCACTGCAACAACTTTAATGCAACTAGCTGGTGACTCGACCAGTGCAAAAAGACAATCAACAATTGATTGGGGTTTTACACCAAATACTTTACCCCCGGGTGCTACAGTTGACTATAGAAAAAGCGTCTTGTATAAGCCCGTGTTTTGTCAGAAAACCTACTTTAGCACATTACTCGCCTATACCACAATACCCGAACTTACTCTATAGATAAAATGTTTAATAGCATACAAACAAACGTACAAACCTTTTTCCATTCAAAAATAATACGAGTGGGAGGCCCAAGCGAATTTAACTTGTTGGACTTCCTTTTCCAGCTAATTTTTAAATGATCTTTATTTTTATTAAACTCAAAAATTTTGTTGCGAAAGCAAAACCACAAGTGACTGATTTTAACATTTCATTCTCAATGTTAACGACACATTCGTAGCACAGAAATCGGATTTTATATGAAAACATTTACGTTTTCATTCGAGTTGCCTTTCGAGTCACTTTTCGTTTAGAAATAATGTAGAGAAATTGAAATTAATTTTCTTTCTCATAGAATGCGAATGAAGGTGTTCTTTCTTAAATCAGAAATAGGCTATTAATATTGTGTAATAATATCACATACATGTATTTATTTTATTATTTGTACATTGTTTTATTAAACATCAAAACCATTTCTTTAGATTGCTAAACGTTTGTACAATCACTGTTATTTTTTTCAAAAAGTCTTTTTTTTGCTCTCAAAATACCGCATAAAGTGGGGATTTCTAATTTGTTTCTGATATTATTTTTGTTTAAATTAATATTTGAAAAAATTCGTTCTATGTTTGCTGTAAATATAGGCAACGACAAAATTGAATAAACTATTTTTTTAAATAAGGATTTTGTTAAACAACTTGGGATCTCGTCTGCGCCTGCTACATCGCTTATGGTGGTTTCCTTACATCCTGTGCATGAGGATCCTAAAATCAAAATTTTTTTAAAAATGATTGTAAATAGTACAATAATCTTACCGTTTTTCATTAAGTATTTATCCATGTTCTTTAAAAAAAAAACGTCAGTTCAATTTTCTACCCAACGAATAAGTTGCAAACTTTCAATTTATATTAACAGCTTCGTTGTTTTTGTGGGAGTAAAAACAAATCAAAATTGTTGTATAAAAAGGGGTGAAAAGTATAAGGTCGTTTCATTGTATAATGTGGATTATATCGTCAATGCATATGTA
This sequence comes from Gymnocheta viridis, assembly GCA_956483585.1. NCBI lineage: Eukaryota > Metazoa > Arthropoda > Insecta > Diptera > Tachinidae > Gymnocheta > Gymnocheta viridis. Next base: position 49,383,966 of record OY101442.1, on the reverse strand, counting down.
TATTCATAAAATATATTCCAAACTGTAAGTAATTAAAAAAAAAACTTGAAAAACTGCATATATTTAAAAAAATGTTTTTTCACCCAGTTAATTAAAAGCTTTTTTACATTTCAAAAAACTTGCAAAAAAGGAAAAACTTGGCAAATGGCAACGCTGACCACAATATGCATTAACACAACAACGAACCATTGAAAACTGGTTATGCAGCTTGCATTACCAAGAGAGACTCTCTCAGAGAGTGTAATGGGATGCGTAATTTAAAATTTTATTGTCTTTAAGTACTCATTTTTTTATTGTGATGACAACAAATAAGGATTGTCTGTGATATTCTAATTTATTTATGAACCCGTTGTGATATTCTGAAGGAGAATGATGTAGAGTTGGTCTAAAGAAGATTATATATCTAAAAAAATAAAAAAACTCCCTGAAGAAGTTGGAAAATACCAACGAATCGTCGGAATAATATGCAAAAATAATCTTTTATTAAATGACCTTGAAAGGCCAAATATTGATAAAAAAAATCTAGGAGTGACACCAAAAACGCCAAATATTTAATCTAAACAAATCAAAGCACGTTATTTTGCAACAACAAAAAAATCATGTCTAATTCCTAATTTTGGCATGATGCATGAGTAATTTAACGTTTCGTTGGTGGCGACACCGATCGAAATACAATTGATATACAAATATTGCTTTGTTTTTGTACGTGTGTAACATGTTATTTTGTTGCATGCAAATTTATTTTTTAGTTAATTAATTTTTTTAATTAAATTTCAAAAGAATGAAAACCATTTTTGCGTTACAAATAAATGGTTCATAATTAACTACTGGCCAGCTAAAACCACAATAATCTACAAAAGTGAATAAATGTACAAAAAAAATTGTTATTGTTTTATGAAACATCTCAGAAATCAGTTGCAATGGTGAGTACACACTTTGCAACATCTTATGAAACCAGACATTGTCATTGTCATTGTTGGTTGCACAGTGTGTAGTCGTGTTTACGCTTTCATTTCGTATTGCATTCGTGGTTTCAAAAGCATCAAAGTATTTTGAAATTTTTAGGTAGCATTGATATTGGCTGCATAGTGGGAAACGTTGTTTATTGGTTTAGTTCATTGAAAACAAGCAAGCTGTACATATCTGTATTTGTTTCTATGTTTCTTCCGCGAAGTTCAATGCGAATACAAAATACAGAACTGATGTTGCGTTAACGGATTAATCGGTGGTTGTAATGTATGTCTCAAAATATGAAACATGAATGATAAACGTGTAGCATTAACACGTTGTAAAGAGTGTACCCACCATTATAATAATAATTTCATATCATGTGGCATATCTGTAAAAAAGCGAAAGAATGAAGAAAAAGCAATGGAAATTCTGCTTTCCAAAATATGTTTACAATGTAAACTTTACATACATTTTTTATGCATTTTATTAATTTTTACAATAAATGTAGAATAAAATGTTCAAATAATATAAATATTATAGAATATCCAGCAGGATTCCCAATTTTGACGGTTAAAATAAAACGCAACAATCACATCGCTAATAAAGTATCAATCATGTCAATAGGACATGACTCATCTGAACGCAGACTTAGTAACAACACAAAAATAATTGCTGTTTATGAAGCAACAAGATCAACCAGGTAAGATCATTTCTATGACAATACAAAGGTTGCTGTATAAAATAGCTTGCTAGTAGTCAAAACAAATTAAAAGCCGGAATACGTTTATGGTGTTTGATAGTTTGAAATATTTAAGTCCTGATATTATGAGTATTTGAACTAGAGATGGGATCGTGAGTTAGTTTTCACTCACGATCTTGCACGCTCACGATAACAAATTTTTACTCATGCACGCTCAAGCACGACCTCATATTTTTGGCCTACGTTCACTCATGCTCACGTAAGTGGAAAAAAAGTTAGCCACATTCTCGAAAACTCACGCTCACGAAAAAAATACAACCTGTAAGTATTTATACATTCAAATTTCTAAATGCAAATAGAAAAATCTAATATACAATTAGAAAATTCTGCAATAAAAGAGGAAAATTGTGTTTAACTGAGAAATACATATATTTTTCTGAAACAATTTGTTAATTTTGAAATAAAATTTTTAATTTTAATATATTGGTAGGCCCAATTAAAATTTTAAAACGCGTGATATCCTACGCTAATCATATGAGCGGTGCCCATCTCTAATTTTAACCTTCACAGACGAGAACAATTTTTAAGAGCACAATTTTTGTTGTGATTATTCCTTTGGCATGAAATGTATAAGTACGTATGGATAGTGTTTTTTGTATTATTTGACATTTGTGTTTCTTTTTAATTTTGTATAGATTGGTTTTGTGCTGCTAATGCGGGGTTGTAGCTGGTTGAAACTTTACGCCAGCAAAAAACCATTCTCTTCGCCTCGCACACCAACAAGTTGTCATGTTAGGCCAGCACAATTCTTCTCGTATGTGAAAGCCCTTTCATCAACATCAACAAAATTTCATGCAATTGAAATGTACTCAGGCTGGTCAGCTGTCAATAGATCGTAGTTATTTTTTAACTGATACTTTTTCGTTAAAAAATAAATGTTAAGACTTAAGATTTACTTTTTTTTGGTCATAATTCTAATTAAGGACGCATGAATTCGTCTATTTGCCGGCACGATAACTATATAAAAAAAATACAACAAAATATATATCGACGATACGGATACTCGTAGGTATCCCTCGATTTCTTCTTTAGCAGAAACATAGCTAAGGACGGGCGGAGGATCCTCTTTTGCGGATTCTCTAATAAAAGCGAAAACCCACAAAGTTAAAACAAAGGCATAAGAGAAAGTCGATTTTTTAATCTGTTGAAAACGCTGGAAAATTTAGGAAACTATTTCATTATTCTGCTTTGATTTTTAGTAGATACACACTTTGCAATGTGTTTATACAACACATTTATCATTCATGTTTCATATTGTGACACACACACTGCAACCATAAACGTTCAGTATTTTGTATTCACATTGAACATCGCGGGAGAAATATAGAAAGAAACATACTAAGTGTGTACCTGCCATTATGCTCCGCTTTTGCTTGTATTTTCTCTTCGTTTTTGTTATGAAGCGAAATGACCATTAAAATAGATTCAAGTAGATTCAAGAACGGAACCACTAATTTTTATTCATAAAACACTTAAAAAAGACAAAAAATATCGCTGATACCGATATATTGGAAAACCTACAGTATCATTGATATATCGATATCGGTTGCCTCATGAGTTAAATTTTTTTATTAAAAAAGTAAAAGTAGAATTTTAGGTTTTGATTTCGATTGGAAAAATAAGAGTCAAATTTTTACCGAAAAAAATATCGATCTGAAAATCATTGTGTATTATTTATTTAACATTTTGGAAAAGTCAACCAATAAAAGGACTTTTTAAGGAATTCTAGGTCAAAGTTGAACTTTTGAATTTTTTTAACTTTTAGAGTGAAATATGGGTTTATTATTTTTTTATTTATTAAAAAATTTAATATTTGGAAATTAATAATAATTATAAATATTTTTTGTAATAATGGAATTTTTTTAATGTTACACTTAAAAAAAAATTTACACTGAAAAAAATGGTAAAATCAACTGGAGATTTTGCTATTACAGAAAAATTAAAAATTTGTTGCTGACAAATTTGCAAATTTGTTTACACTCAAACTTTAATAATATTATCTAAAAATATTGCTATTACTACAGAAAAATTTATTATTTTTTGCTGTCAAATTTGATAATTTTAAAAACATTTTAAAAATAAAAACTGCAATAAATTTTAATAGCATTTGCAACAATGGTAGGTTCTGTTTATTATTATTTTTAACTAATACTATGTTTTTCGTACTTAAATAACAATGAAAGGCAATTATAATTATTATTCATTTGACTCAAATATTGATTGCAAATATTCCATATTTTGTTCCGTGCTATCTCTGTTCTTTAGTAGTTTTTTGGCTTCTTCATCTAAATCCCGATGTTCCACTTTCCATTGATTTCGAATACTGGAGATAAACGGATCTGACGTTGCCAATAATATATTAAATAGATCTTCATTTGTTGAATTTCGTGAAATTTTTCTAGTATTGTAATCCTTGTTCCTTTTTTCCTGAGCCTCCTCTGATAGATCTCCAAGTGGCACCAAATGATATTTGTTGCAGACATATTTCTCCATGGGTAGTTGGTTGTATATATTTTTGCAGTTTCGTTAGCATAATCTCCAAATTTTCTAGAGTCAATTTCTTCATTGGACGCAAGTACTTCTAGGATTATTTTAAATCTGAAAATAAGGTTTAAATCCACTCCTGTTATTTCAGAAAGAATCTTCTTGCGGTATTGCCATCATTTGTATTGCCTGACCCTTGTTTTGACTGATTAATTTGCTATATTCATCTTGAACATGTTTCTTTTTTGAACTTCTTAACTCTTTGTTGGTTTCGTTGTTTCTTATTGATCCTGAAGACCCGAAATCCAAATCATAACTGATTTTTAGTATGTGTTCCATGAGTCATATTCTTGCATGTAGTGGTGATAATCCAAATTCATATGCATCGGTATTATCTAATGATTTTGTCGGGATTTGGCTTAATTGGGTTGATGTTGCTTGGCATATAATGCAGCTGGATGCAGCCTTCGTGTTAGTCAAAGCCTGACCTACTTTTTCATCTATCATTGTCAGCACTAATTGGAAGCTTACTTCAATTTGCTGCCCATCTAACTATAATTGTAATGGCTGTAGTGTTGCAATTTGGGCCTTAATATCACTAACTTCTTTGTTAATGGCATCATGAGTTTCTTTTTTGAATTCAAATTTGATTGGCCTGCAGTATTTCGTAGAAGATGGTGTCTCATTTTTCCAAATATCCATTGTTTGCTCTGAATCTTCCAAAATCTTTTTCAATCGCAATGGTACAAATGATACCATGAACATATCTGAGTCCGAAATATTTTCACATACAACTTGTTTTTATTGCTTTTGTCCCGTAGAACCATCACATCCCCATTTACAAAAAAGAATTAACTTTGTGTTTCCATATTTCTTTAACTCTTTCAGCGGCAAAGATTCAAGAACAATTTTACCCCCTTATGTAGCAGAGAATTTTTTTTTTTTTTTTTTTAAATTAAATGTTTTTATTTTAATAAAAAATGATCAGAACTTAAAAAAAATTCAGAAAAAATTCTTATATGATTTATATATTTGTTAAAAATAATATTTTATAGTGGTTCAATTTATGCACCACAGGACCACAAAAGTTGCTTCACTGACCATAAAATGTACATAAAATACGCAATTTGCACAAAACGAAAATTTCTCTGAGAACATTATTGCTTTATTGTCCCGTTATGAAGAGCGGTTCAATTTTTAAACCTTTGAGACTTAAGTGATAACGTAAAACATATGTGGTACGAAAAATGTACCACCGTCGCGAAAAATATGGAAAATATATGGTACAAAAATTAAACCAATGCCGCCGAAAGAGTTAACTTATTTCCTGTTATTGATTGTAGCAAGCGCTCGGCTGTGTAATCAAGTAGAGATTGTAGTTGTACCTCTGCCGAAATTGGTGTGATTGTAATAGTGTCCTTTGATTGCAAACAGTCCATTTTAGCAGCGGTTATGTAATGATATGCTGGATACATATTTGAACCTTTTTCAATCGTACGCAGTCTAAGCTTAATATATTGCTGTTTTCTTAATTTCAAATCCAGAAATAATGCTAATGCCTCCTCATTTGTGTATTGTATTGCATCACTCAGAGTTGGTATATTTTTAAGAATCCGTTTTGTTCTCACTGGACTAGCTTTAACAACTTTTTCAATGATATCCACTTTTGTTAATTGGTTCTGTGATCGTAATTGATATAGGAAAGATTCTTTTATATTTGTACAACCAATATCTTTAAGTTTCCGCCTCATAGATCTATCGCTGCAGTTGTCCAATGACTTGCGTGGTCTTCCAGCCTTATCTTGCTTTGCTGTTTCTGCAGCGACAGTAAGTTGGCCCTCTAACCAGTTTGCACTTTTTATATAAAAGTTTTGTTTACTGTAGCGAACTTCTTTGTAGCGTTTTTTAGTGCTTTGACGAACTAAGAACATCTTCCTGGTTTTTGTTTCTAAAATACTCTTCCGCCAGTTCTTTATAACTGAAGCTCTCCATATTTTTTTTGAATATTTTTATTTGCGTCTGTTATGTTTTACCCGTACACCTAGAGGATTAACTTATTACTGAGTAATCCCTTATCGAATCCGTAGTTTTATACATTTTTAGATACATGTTATTCACACATTGATTTTTAATTTCATAGCAGGTAGTGCTTAAATTGCACAAAACTGCACATGTTGTCCAGACCTTAATATCAGGTAAAACTGATTAGTATCTCGCCAATATTTGTTGTTGTTGTTGGGTTGTTTTTTATTTTTAGTGGTTTAATGTCCCGATTATTGTTATAAAATTGCTTATGACTTTGGTTGACCCTAACATTTGATAACAGGTAAATTTAGAAACAGATCATATGTTTACTGTAGAATTTTGTGATAATTTGTGATAATTTTATTACCAATTTTTGGCTGATCAAAACAAAGCCATTAATTTTTTTAGTTTTACGTAGTCTAAAGTAAAAAACATAAACTTTTAGGCAAAAAAGTGAAAATTATATACACCATTGCATACGAGTACTTTGGAGTAATTTCATTAAAATGAAAAAAGTGTTCTACACACTGCTCGCCAGGGGTGCAAAAGTATATATAGCGGTAAAGAGGACACTTTTTCCTTTCTCCGGGTGGTATACATTTCTTGTTCCCTTTTGTTCCCTAGAAGTTCTATTCCACTAAAGTTTAAATTTGAGAAAAATATAGTAGTTTCATAAATATTCCGTAACGCCCTTAATATTAAACGCTAGAGCTCTGACCACTTACAAAAACTAAAGACTATAATCCTACCAACATTATAAAAAAGACCGCAGGCCATTATCGATGATAGCTTGCGAGTAGTAACCATTTATTTTTTATAAAAAACAAAAGAAAAACACCTTTTTCTGAAATTAAAAAAAAAACGTTGAGTTTGACAGCATGGCACGCTCACAATTATCAATAGTTTAACCTAATTTTTTGGCTACCTTAATCTGGATATATTAGCTGCAAAAGGGCGTAAAAATTTTAAAAATCGGTGACAAAAAAAAAGACTTTTGGCCAATGAAAAACGATTTCCAGCCACCGTGCGGCGTGGTGAACTTCGTTCATAGATCAGTTGTCAAAAAGCTTTTTGATAAACAAATTACTTTCTGTATTTTATTAAACAGTGGTATTAAAGGAAATAAAACATCATTAAGTTCAAAATCAATTTCCGTTGTGTTTTTATTTTATTTTTGACTAATTAAAAGAACTCAAACAAGTAAACGTTATCGAAAAGGTCGAAACGTAACAATATTATAGCACTAATGTGTCATTAGGAGTCATGCGTTGACACTTAAATTAGCTGCTCGTCATTAAAATGAGTGCTTATGAACAATGACAACTCGATGATTCTACTACATTTTTTCATGTAAATAAACATATAAATAAAAAATATTTTGCCTCATCTAGGATACGGACCAGCGTTCTTTGGAGTTAAGGACATGCTTTGTAGAACTGAGCCATTTTCTACTTATTTTTCTAGGGACCAAAATTTGTTTTACTATAATAAATGCGATGCTTTAATTTCTTTTTTCTCTGTATACTTAATGAGGTCTCTCCAAAATAACGACTTTAAAAGTACTGAGATCAAAATAAGGAAATAAGAAAAATGTCGATTTTCAGATTTTTCTTAGTACTTTCCCACCAAGATCTACTTGTATATTTCACACTTCTAACTACAGTGGAATAAGTGCTCTATACTAATAGGGGACACCCTAGTCCAGCCAGACGAAAAGTCCCCGTTTTCAGACTTTTATACGTATTTCCTCATCAGGACTTACAGATGTAGAAAATTTCAGCTTTTTAGCTGTGGAGTCCTTGGTCGCCCAAATGAAAAGCTCCTGTGCTCGACCTTTTTCTCCCAGACCAACCTGTTTACTACTATAGTGGAAGTGCCTGATTGATGAGCGAGTCAGTGAATATTTACTTAAATATGCATTTAATACACCTTCATAGCTCGGGAAGATTTTATGGTAGAGCTTTCAAAGTACATCCATGAGGCTACCTGAATGTTCTAAAATATAATTATTTTATGATTCAGTCAAACTAACAATAAAACTAAAATTCCTTATAATTTTGAAATTAATATGATCATCTGATTATGAATTCGCTTAGTTGGATATAGTGTAATAAGTACTTCGCCGTGCTCCTTTATTTGCTCATGTTTATCAAATAAATTCAGTTAAATGCAATTCAATGTGTTATAACATTAAAATAGTATCGTATATAAATTTAAAGTGAAGTTTAAAATAAAATTTTTATAATAAATTTACAAAGCAATTAGGCATCTATGTACATACATATTTATATCAATAGATTCACGGCAGTATGTCTCGTCTACAGAAATTTTCAGGGGCAGTTGGGAAAGAAATTGAAAACTGTGTTATAAGAAATTAGCTCAGCTTTAACCCATTCCGACTAACTTAACCGAGCTTTCCGATAAAAATATTAGTACGTCCCAGCAGCACATTCGTAGATAAGCTTTACCTAGAATCTTTGTCAGTTCCCGAATGAAAACTTTAATGAGTTAATGTATTATTACTTTTTGATTTGGGAAGATAATGTTACTGAAACATCGTATTAAAATCTCTAGCAGCAGAAAATCTTTGTTTGCATGTAGAACAAGACGGACAAGACGAATTGGATTTACTCTGCTTTCCATGTCACTTACAAGCAGTAGAAAGAGCAGCCAAAGCTGTGACTGAGGCTTTTCCTACTGTACGCTACAAAACAACAAAGGCAAGGACCTATCAAAGCGCATACAGAGTCGCTTCGACCTATGCCGAAATTCGAAAGCGTGACGGATATTGCCACATACTAAACAATTCACATAAATATTTTTTTAAAGTTATTTTAATCGAGATTGCTTCGATATCTTTTTTCAAAGATTTTCAAAAACTTTTGTTGTTTATATAAGTATGTACATTAAATACATGTATGTATGTACATATGTATGTATATAGACTAGCTAAAAAACCAATTTTTTTTAAAATAGTTTTTGTTGTAAAAATTGTATGCACTTTTAATTTCTCTTAAATAAACACAATGAGTTGATTTTAGATTTTTATTTATTAATAACGGTTATTATTAGTGTAAGTTAGTTGTAAGTAAGGGCTTTTTAAATACATTTTTTGAAAATTTATATATGGTGACGGAGGCAGAGGATGTATTCAGATTGTAACCAAACTATGTATGTATGTACAAACATACACATGCATAATCTATTTCTAATAATTTGGCACCATTTTGTCGCTGTGCCTGTAGAAAATTAACACATTTTTTTCTTAATTCATGAGTAACTCGTATTAGCAAAAAGCCTTTTCCACTCCTGAACTGTTTTATTGATTGTTAAATTTGTGGGAGAAAATATCTGAAATGCCATCAATACCTTTCGAAAATCACGCGTGATACGAAAAATCACGACATTTGATCATCTCTATTTTCAACTAACATTCACACGTGCATAAATACATTTGTGTATGTATGTATGTATGTACATAAGTATCTACGTTTTGTTCTACATTATTTGTTGTTAGTCATCGGTATGATTGAATAATAAATGCTATTCATAAATCCGGTTTTTATATTCTTCTCTTCGTATGCTTACTTCCCAGCGAACACACGAATTTAATCTCAAATTTAGAACTACACCTAGTTCTGCTTTTACACGGTTTTGATTTAACACGGTTTGAAAATAAAAAAATTTAAATTTTTTTTACACGATCTTATTCCATTTAGCACGATTCAAAATATCACAACACAAATTAATAAAAATAAACACAAAGCATACGAAAACAAGAAAGAGCACAAAGAGAAATGACAAATGCAAATGGTCCAAATCAGCTTAATCGCTGGTGGGTGAAGAAAGACACAACTATAAAGTACAAAATGCTACGAATAAAGGGATGTAAACAAAAAAAAAATAATACAAAATTTTTACACGAAAAATGCTTATATACACTGTACAACAGCCAATCTGGGGGGTGAGAAATTCCAAGTCAGGGGGATGGTACTAGGTCAGTATAGTAAAACCCTCAAAGGGTTTGGCGTTCGTATGTGTCAGTTTTTTTTTATGAACTTTTAAATTTTTTCGTTATCTTGATGTTTTTTCGCTTAGTTGTAACATTTTGGCAAAAACGTAGTTTAACATAACTCGAGAACCACTTGTCCGATTTTGATGAAACAAATTTAGAAAAATTAAGAATTACAATTCTCTAATCTGTTTCTATACCGTTTTCCTATATGTGCAACACTTTCGAAGTTAAAAATGAATGTATGAAGGGAAAAAAGTATTTTTTGCCTAAAAATTTAAATATTTTTTTTTAAAAATTCATAAAAAATCCAAAATGGAAAAAAGTTGCAAAAATAAATTACTTTCGCGTAAAGTCACATAACTCATGAGCAAAAAAAGGCATAGATCATGGTGCTGTTTAACAATAAATACTATTCTGATCGCATGAAAACTATAATCTTATAAAAATTTTCATAAGATTCACCAAATCGTACGACTTGCCAAAAAAATCTGTCACACAGTTGCATTTTTAGTCCACACTACCATACCTTTATAGAGCACATGCCATATTTGGCAGATCGTGCGATTATGTAGGATAGTGAATCACGGCCTTAATTTGTGTCTGATTAAGTTCATTCAAAAGTATGTGATTATTGTTTTTTTGCTATTGATTACCTTGTAACCATGTACTTAGCACTTTCACAACTCAAAAGAATTAAAATAACACAAAGAAAAAAAGGTCAAAAGTTGTTATGGAGCACAAAAAGTGAAAATTGGATAAAAAAGATCACATTATTTTATTATCTCAATTTTTATTTTTATATAATATATAAAAATACTTGTCGTTTTCTTAATTTTGTTTGATTTCTTTTTGCATCATATGTTTTTTTGTTTTACTAAATTTTACTAGCAAATATTTCTAGAGTAAAAATTTATAAACATTCAGCCATAAACTGTAACTTTACGCTCTTAATTTGTGTTCTCATTTAATGTATTTCGGCTAAACGAATGCAATTCAGTAAAATGCAGTAAAGTTCAGTAAAAAATGTTAAAAGCTTTAGGGTAATTGGACGCACTTATTGTCAAAAGAGAGCTTTATCAAAAGTACTAGTAGCGCTTAAAAGCAGTAGTTATATTTTGTAATATAAAAAAAAAATTGCAAAAAAAACACTGTGCGAAATTGTGAAAAAGGACTGTAAATACCCGCTTTAAAAAAGGGTATTTAACAAATATTCGTGTTTATGAAGAGACAAAAAGCACCATAAAATACACGAACCGCACCAAAAACCATCACTGCGCTTAAGGTGACCCTTAAATAGCTCTGCAATGAATTAACAACATTAATTGTGTTGAAACGTTTTTAAGCAACAACTTAGTAAAGGCTAATAGTTGCTTTTCAAACGATTTACTTCCTTCCTTTTCACGAATACAAAATAAATGAAATACTAATTTAAGAACTAAACACGCTTACGCTTTATCTTAGGCCCAATAATTGACTACTCATTTAAGTGTCATTTATCTTTAAATGCCACTTAAGTACTAATTTCATTTTTTCAGTATAAAATTATGTGACATTTAAATGACCATTCTTCTGCATTTAAAGTCCATTTAAGTTTTGCACACATACATACACAAACATATGTTTTTGCTTGCGTGTTGGTGTTTCGCGCAACAAAGTAAACAAAAAATTTGCGGCCATTGAAAAATCAACATCTTTTGCAGTGAAATTTGGTCTTCTTTTATTAATATTATTCTTTTTTATGGTTTTTAAAATTGTTTTAAGCTTTTAAAACATTGCAGCAACCTATCATTGTTGTTATTTTCAGCCTGAAAAAGAATCCACAAAATTGAGAGAATTTCGTGAGGCTGCCATATTTTTATCGTAATTATATACAAACACTAATTTCACACTGAAAAACTCAAACTGTATTTAAATGCAACTTAAATTTAAGTGGCAATTAGCTAAATGGCATTTAAATGCGAAGTCAATTATTGGCCCTTAATTTATGAAGGTTGGGAAGGAAACCCCAATGTTCAAATATATCGCGAAAGAATCTGATCTACATACATATGTATGCATGTATAGTAGACGATAATTTCGAAGAAGAAAAATACGATCATAAATGAAATCAGTTTTGCTAAATAAAACCATATACATAAATAAAGCAATAAAAATTAAAATAAAATCAGAGTACAAACAGTATTAGATTATGATGATTTCATGTACGTATGCACATGTGTATGTATGTATGTATGTATCTACTAGTATATAAAACAAAGAAAAGATCAGAAAAACTCTAACTACCAAAACATCATCTGCCTTAAGTGAAAAGACAAAATTAGGCAATTATGATCTTGAAATTTTTTTTATGTACATATTTCAAGTCTAAATAAAGGGGTTTTCAACAAGAAAAATTGTTTTTTAATTGTGGCAACACCAACAACATCATAGATGCACTGGCAATTGTTGCACTGAATTCAATTTCGCTCGAAAATCGCATTAAAATAATTGAAATCCACTATGAAAATGGTGGTTCTGTTAAAGTTACATTTCGTAAAATTCGTGATATTTTCGAACAACATAATCGTCCTTCTGAGACCGCTATCAATTATGTGTTCGTTAAATTTGAGTCGACAGGCTCGATACAAAATGTTCCAACACCAACGAGTGTTCGACAGGGTCGTTCAAATGAAAACATCGCAGCCGTGAGCCACAGTGTTGAAGAAGATCCAAGTTTGTCAATTCCTCTACTTTTTCAAAAATCGGGGTTATTTAAAACCACCACATGTCGATTCAACTGGTACAGGAATTGAAGCCGACCGACCACTCACATCGCCGTAGATTCGCTCAATTCATTCAGGAATAACCCGCTGGTTTTTCTGAAAAAATCATTTTTTCAGACGAATCCCATTTTCACTTATCAAGGTGCGTCAACAAGCAAAATTGCCGCATTTGGGCTTCTGAAAATCCTTGAGCCTTGTGGTCTGGAGGCATGATTGGGCCGTTTTTTCGAAGATGAGGCTGGAAATGCGGTAACGGTCAATGGCACACACTATCGCGAGATGTTAGCAACTCAATTTTGACCTATTATTGTGCCACATGTCCCACATCCAGTAAATCGAACAATTTGTTGCAAACCAAATTTATCGATCGCATGATTTCACAAAAACCAGCTGTTAAGTGGCCAGCCAGATCGTATGATTTAACACCACTGGATTTTTTTGTGTGGGGCTATGTTAAGGACTGAGTCTATACGGAGCCAATCGAATCGATTGCAGCCTTAAAACTCAAAATACGTGATGTGATTACCGAAATAGAGCCACCATTTTGCCAAAAAGTGATTAAAACTTTGATGAAAGAATCGACAGCTGTCAGCGTGGGCGTGGAAGACATTTGCCAGCTATAATTTTCCATTCATAATTGCCGAGTTTTCTCTTCGTAATACAATAAAAATTCTAATCATCTTCATCTAAATTTTTTGTTTTAGAAAACAAAGTTTTTTTGAAAACCCCTGTGTAGAAAAAACACATAAAACCTTAGAACATGATTTATCCCATTAAAACACTTATCTCACCACGACCCGCATCGATAGAGACTCTGTATTACTGAGATGACAAAGTTAGTACAATTAAAACGCCATTTCGTACGATTCAGAAAATTTCCTGCCTTCTTGTTATACCCTTCAATTTGGAAAGGGGATATATGTATATGTGGTTTGTCATTCCGTAAGTAATTTCTTCATTATTCATTTAAGACCCCATAAAGTATATATATTCTGGATCCTTATAGATAGAGAAGTCGAATGAGCGATGTCCGTCTGTTCCGTCTGCTATATTTTGGTGTAAGTAGAATTAAGGCCTCACACAACACAGAGACATAAATTTTATACCATTCTCTTGGAATTTTTCATAATATTGTTCGGTTTCAAAATAACACAACTCGGTCCAATAATTAATGAGATATAGCCAAAAGACTTTTATTGTTATATTTCCTATTCTGTGTTTTTTTATGGCCCCGACTGTCCTACGGTCAACAAAGATTGATGTAAGAATTTTATTTGATATCAAGCTCCAAAATGTAATTAGCAAGGAAACTAAAAAATTGAAAACCCCGCGAAAATAGCGCATATTCTAAAAATTGCAACTGTAATATTGGAAATTATTCCCAAAATTTATTTTAAAAAATCATATAATTGGCAATCGGCAGCCAAAAATCTTGAAAAAATCTCTAAAATGCCAAAAATTCTAACAATATGCGAACATCAGGAAAATTGTATGATTCAATATTGATTAAAAAACAGCAAAATTATAGAGTAAAAAAAACTTAAAAAGAATCATTTCCATTGTGAAAATTAAACTTTTATTAAAAACTATTTTGTATTTGGAATAAAAATTTCAAATGCATTTGTATTTTGAATAAAAGTATTTCAAATACCTACTTTCCACAAATTTATATTTAGCTTCTAGATTGCATTATCCAATTGAATAATTTAATGTGGGCTTCAGTTGTTTTTAGTTTGACCAATTTTTATTTGTTTTATGTATTCGTTTAAGCTAATTAATTAAAATAGTTCGCAATTCATCAAATATTTTTCAAACAATCAGTTCCTATCGTATACATACATATGAACTTTGGATTTTTGGATAGGAATGTTTGGGGAAAATTTCCAAAACATTTGTAAAGCGTAGCGATAATAGTTCAACATATACAAAATTATAAGTTAAGATCTTAGGAGATAAAAAATTGATTTCTTCATATTCATATAAAATAAACTGGTCTTACAATCATTAAAAACACCTAAAAAATCATAGTTTTGCGGAATATCGCATTGTCGATAGCACGCACTAAGGAATTGGACGCGGATTAATGGTTAAATATTACGAAAATAAGCCGAATTATGGGTTGGATTTGAGAACAAAATGCTTTCTGTTTGCGACTTTATCGTAATTTTTCATATTTAGACCCTCTGTCTTACTTAGTAAACGCAGAAGAAGATTTAAATAAAATATGTTTTAATTAAATTCATCTCGTTTCTTAGCAGGTTGAATATGAATTACCGAATTCGTATTTTTTAAATCAATTATGGTTGAAATTCCATTGTGAAATATACAGGTTATATTGAACCAAAACCTTTATCGTCTGGTCCAACCGCAATACAGATAAGTAAATGGAAAAGTTAACAAAATTTTAAACAGACAACTATCAGAATACAACTTGTTTACATACATACGTACATCATACGAGTTTCAAAGGAAAAATTAAATTAAAATATGTTGTTATATTTTATAATTTAATATTTTTTCTACACCGTCAAGTTATTTTTATTTTTGGTGTTATTATTATATCAAATAAAAACGTCGACAACTTACTGAATTCATTATGTAATTATTTTATCACTGTACAAAATCCTATCTGATAACATATTAAATATTTTTGAAAAATAAACCTTTTATCGTTCATAAAATTGGAAAAAACGCAAAAATTAAAAAAAAAATTATAAATGAGATTGTGCCTGGTTTTTTAAATAAATTGTGGAACAAACTTTTTCAAATAAAAAGTAAAAGTAATAAAAACAACTAAAATGTATCGAAAATTGTAAAAAAAATAGCATTGTGTTGTGTTCAGGATTCGAAACCGTGCAACCGGGTAGGGTACGGTTTCAAATTCTGACCAACCATTTATTATTTTTTTAAATTTTTGATACATTTTAGTTATTTTTATTACTTTTACTTTTTATTTGAAAAAGTTCGATCTTTTTTTAAGAATTTTTGATAGCTTTAAATTATTTTCAATATGAAGATAATATTGGAACATTTTAATCATTAGTCCAACAGATTTATGTAATAGTTGGCGATTTTTAAAATAAATTTTGGGAGAATTTCTTCATTATTAAATCTTTTTTTACGTTTCAAATCATTTCTTTGCTTAGTCGAAGACCACTGGCTTATTGATAAAGACGTTGAAACACTTCTTGGATGTGTGAAAAAATATATAAGTGCTAATAAGGGGATGTTAATATTTTTATAAAGCACTCTAGGCAAGAAATTGTTACAAATTTATAATTCATAATTTATGGCTGAATTCATAAACGTAGTTTGCAAAGCAACACGAGAATGCCTTGTAAACTCATGCTTCCAGTGTTGCTTTGAAAGCTGTGTTTATGAAATCAGCCTATACTATGAAATAGAGATTAGAACCAATAATGCGTAATCGTGATTAATTTTTTTTCCATCACGTGGGGGTGCGTCCGTGAGACAGTGAGTGGCATTTTTTTTTGCTTTAATGAAATTTTTTTCATTTAAATTATTTTTTTAAACTTTTTTCGTATTTCGTGTGCGTGAATTTTCGTGATTGTGACTTCTTTCGTCACTCCATACTATGGTGAAGGGTATATAAGATTCGGCACAGCCGAATATATCTCTCTTACTTGTTTTTGATTAATATTACATGCCGACTTATTTAAACATATTGTCATAGGAGTATATTCTGAATTTATTATTTTGCTCGTTCAGGGTCAACGCATAAAATGTGATATTGAGAAGAAGTCATATAATTTTGTTGTTTTTTTTTTAATTTTTCATCACATTTAGCAGTATATTTTTTAGAGAATTTACAATTTCAATACCAGAAATTTCCTTTTTATGACGTGCTTATGTATTTATGAAAACAAATCTTATAGATTTTCCAAAAGATTATACTTGTAATTGTAAGAATAAAAGGGTACGTTAAAAAAATCGCCTTTTCAGCAAAATATTCTGGAATTTACTTAAAAAAATTATACTCATAGGAAGGATAATTTCGTGTGGAACAATCTTCTCTATATAAAATAGTAACGTCATTGTGCAACTGACTGCCATTTCAACTCCCAGCTCAAACGGCGTATACGCACACATGCAACCAAATATTTACAAGTATGTGTAAACGACGAACGAAGAAGAAAGTCACGGTTCACACTATAAAATTTTTCTTTCTGATAGAAAGGGAGGGAAGAATGGGAAGGGGTATACTCTTTCATGTACTTTGAAATTCTCTTGTGTTTTGTTATTCGTAACTGTGAAACTGAAAATGGCTGCAGCTTTATTTTTGATTTTCTTTCATTGTGGTGAGAGCAAAAATTTGTTAGAGAAAATTTCAGAATGAAAACTTTCATAGTCTGAACCGGGACATAGTAGAGACTTGAAATTTTGTATTTAGGTTCTCCTGCCGATGTGTAGATCCAGCTTTTCTAAATTGAAATTTTATGGGGATAAAAAGTATTAATCTTATGTTAGAGATGGGATCGTGAGAAAATTTTCATGGTACGTTCACAATAATAAAATTTTACTCTCACGCACGACCTTATATTTTTGGCCCACGTTAATGCACGCTGACATGAGTGGAATAAACTTACAGCATGTTTATAAAACCCAATACGCCTGAAATACGCGCATAAAACCTGACGTTTATCAAGTTTGCGGTTGTATAACGCGAATGTTATTTTATTTTTGTAAAAAACGTAACAAGTGACAGTTTGTTTGGGTTTGTGTAGCGCGGTTTCTATTGTGAAAACAAAAAAGTGCGCGAATGCAAAATTACATTCGTCGGTGGAAAAAAAACTATAATTTATATAAACAAATGTATTTATTAATTATTTAAAATAAAATGGATATTTCTGCAAAAAAAGTGAGTGTTGTTATAAACAGTAAATTTTTTATTACACTATGGAACATTTTTGGGATTATTGTCTGGGGGGTGAGAAATTCCAAGTCAGGGTGATGGTACTAGGTCAGTATAGTAAAACCCTCAAAGGGTTTGGCGTTCGTATGTGTCAGTTTTTTTTTATGAACTTTTAAATTTTTTCGTTATCTTGATGTTTTTTCGCTTAGTTGTAACATTTTGGCAAAAACGTAGTTTAACATAACTCGAGAACCACTTGTCCGATTTTGATGAAACAAATTTAGAAAAATTAAGAATTACAATTCTCTAATCTGTTTCTATACCGTTTTCCTATATGTGCAACACTTTCGAAGTTAAAAATGAATGTATGAAGGGAAAAAAGTATTTTTTGCCTAAAAATTTAAATATTTTTTTTTAAAAATTCATAAAAAATCCAAAATGGAAAAAAGTTGCAAAAATAAATTACTTTCGCGTAAAGTCACATAACTCATGAGCAAAAAAAGGCATAGATCATGAAAATCGATGCATGCGTTTCTCATTTATTCACAATTAGGTAAATGTAAGAATTTCAAAAATTTGCTCCAGATATGCACAACATTATTTGGAGAAAACATTGACACTCACAAGCCGAACTCTCTCATATTTTTATTTACTACGCCTGATTGGAAAAAATTAATTTGTTAAGATGGAAAATCATGGGAAATGAATGTGGTATTATAACTTACCTTCTTTAATTTTACTTTCGCTGAGTCTCGGGTAAATTAGTTTCAAACACAAGAAAACTTCATCTCTTTTGGCGACAGTTTTGATAAAATTCTTAACAATTCCAAGTTTAATATGCAGTGGAGGCAGCAATATCTTCTCTTTCGGCACTAGAGGCTCACGAATAATATTGGCCGTTTGTAACCTGCTGTGCTCTCTGAGTTTCCATCCGTGGCATGCATATTGGTCACCGGAAAATCGTGTGTCCCAATCGCACAAAAAGCACATATTATATAGCCGCTTTGAAGACCGCAAAGCATTGCTACAACTTTTAAATCGCAGCATATGCGCCACATATGTTTGGCGTAGTTAATCATTTTTAAAATATTTTCCAGTGCATCATATGTTTCTTTCGTTTCTGTACTATAGGCGATTGGAACTGAAGGTTTTTTATTGGTCTTATGTAGTAAAACCGCCTTCAAGCTGAGTTTTGAACTGTCAATAAATAATCTCCAGTCATCTGCTTCATATTTTATTTCCATTGCGTCCATCAAATTTCCTACATCCGGGCAATATGCAGAAGTTTTTTCATCATTCACAAGGAATAAACTTTGTAGTGTTGCCTGACGACTTCTATAAGCTGTGACTTTCACACCGGGTGCCAACAAATTGTTTGATTTCAAAATGGAAGCCAGCTCTTCCGATTTATGCTGTGTTAATTCCAACTTGGCAACAATTGAATCAAGCTTATTTTGATTTATTAAAATTGGCTCATTGGATACTGATGGCTCATATGGGGGATCATCACGTGCATGATATGTCGGAGCAGTCGTAGAAGAGAAAATATCTGGGCTAGAAGCTTTTGGCACTGGAATGTGGTCCGAATGAGGCAATGGTTTTCTGGTTCTGTGATTTTTGTCATTCAACAAGTGCCGACGAACGCGAACAGTAAAAGTGATTTTTCTCCAGTTTTTTAAAAGTGAACAAAACTGAACAGAATATTGAACTGTGCAAGCCAGATATAAATAACTTTTGCTACTGCTGTGGTCAATATGTCTCAACACATAAAAAAGGGGAAATTTCAGTACTGATTTTGTTCAAACATACGAGATGTACTTCAACCAAAATGTTATAGTGAACGAAAATTGGGTACCAAATATAGGGTCTCATGCATAAAAACGAGTAAAAGCGCTGAGTTGTAGCAGGTGAGCAATTACTCGTAAGTCGAGTTCAACTAAACAGCAACAGCTTTTGCTCAATTTCGTATGCATAAAAATGAGTTCAGACCAATTGTAATTACTTGAGCAAAGGGAGATCAAACATCTAATTGTTATTGAAGTGTAAACATGTCGTCAAGTGAAAGTGAAGTAGAATCAAATAATAATAAAATAGATACTGACGAATGGTGTCATTAGCCATGGGCATATTCCATAGCCTTCATCCCCGAGAAGTAATGCATCGTTTGTTGCATTTTGCATAATTCTACATACCTCGCTGTTTCGTAAGATGCGTGCGTCATGAACTAAACCAGGCCAGGATATGTCAACGCTTGTAAAAAGTTCTTTTCCATCACAAGTTGCCTGTAGATTTATAGAGTGGAAACCCTTTCTAAAAATATACTCATCGCTTTGATTTGTGGGTTTTTAATTTTTATATGAGTACAATCAATCACTACAATTGCAAATGGAAAGCAATAATTTGCTTGCCATTTCATTTGAGCATCTTTTATTTCATCTGGATCTTTCGGGAATTTTATCCACTCGCTTGCTTTGGAAGATATAAGTTTCGCAACTTCCGCAATAGTTCGCGATACAGTTGATTGATGTACTCCAATATCAGTGGCTATACCATCTTGGAATCCAGGATCTGCACAAAATCTTAAATATATACGAATTTTATCAATGTTGCTGAGGGCACCACCACGTGTTTCTTCTGACTCCTCAAAAAAATAATTAGCCAACCAGCAGATGCTACTATCATCAAACCTATGTATTTATCATTTTATTATGAAGTATATATATAAAAAAAAATTAATAATTCAAAATACAAACCTGTATAATTTTTTATCCTCACTTGCTAAATTTATTTTACGCTGTTGATAACATTTTGTATATCTTTGTGGCACAAAATATTCAGCCATCCTTCCTTTTTGGTGCACGCGAGTCAACTGTAATGCAGGCTCAACAAAATTTGAGCAAGAGCTCACAAAAGAAAGCAAAAGCTTGTTTTTATGCATATGAAAATGAGCACAAGCTCATCTAACTTAGTTCAAACTGAGCAAGACGAGATCAAACGTGAGCACTGAGTAAAAGCAAATACATCAAATTTTATTATGCATACGACAAGCACCTTTTACTCAAAAAATCGAGTCCGAGCTCAAGCTCACGTTTTATGCATGAGACCCATAGTGTGTAAAAGCTGCTACAACCGTCTAATGGATTGGAAAAATAGAAGACGTGAAAGTATGCCATTCGGTATCCCAATGACTTGGACTAATCCTGGCGAAGGTCACAATCCATTGAATTCATACAAATACCGAATGGCTACTAGCCGATGCCAACAACCTAAAATACATGAGAATAATAAATACAAGAATTATTTAAACAAAACAAAATTTTTAGATTTTTCTATATTTTAAAAAGGGTGACCTTTATTAATGACAAAAATACCCATTTCATGGCTAAGTGCGCCACACGACGTAAGACGAAAAATTTACGTTTTCTACAAATAAAAATTTTTACGTATTCGTGCACGTGCCATTCGTCCGTGTATGGATTGTGACGTGTTCTATAAATATGCTGCTAGTCACAATTAAAAGTAAAATATTAAAAAAATTAAATGAAAAATTACAATAAAGCAAAAAAAAACCATCACACATAGATCACGTTCACTCACGGTAAATTTTTTATGCTCACGTTCATGCACGCTCACGTGATTGAAACGAAAAACTACGTAGGTTAGTAATTTCGATTTACCTCTCCACAATACAATAAGTCTTAAAACATAACCTTTAATTTATTTGAATAAAATACAGATGGTACTTTTTTTTACCGATAATCGAAAGTTCATAAATTATCATGTTTTACCAGCTAAGGGTATTTTTAAGCCTACTTAATTTTGGAAGTTCTCATTTTTCGGTACGAGAGAAGAAAACGTTCATAAAGGGGGACAAAAATAATTTTTCCTTACTTTTTTAAAAGAAAAAAAAACACAATTTATCGGACGATAACCACTTAAAATTTTCGAATAAAATTTTATTTTTCAACTTCTGCAGTTTCAAGAGGAAGCCAAGAAAATTTCATAAAAAAGTCACATAAAATAAGCCAAATTTGAAATAAAACTTTTCTTAATTAAAATAAAAAATCTTAATACCAATTTGTTCGAAAAAAAATCACTTTAAATGAAAACAATTAGCTACTGGCTTGAGCCTTGCAATGTTTGCTGTCACATAACTAGTTAAAAATAAAAAAAAAAATTGGTCAAATAAAACAAAAAACTCAACTAGTTGATAAAAAAAATGCAATAGTACTTAAGTATTAATCAAAACAAAAAAGTTTTTCTTAAGTAAAAAAACAAAAATTAGAAAGAAAAATAATTCAACGTTAATTAGTGATGGTGATATTTGAATATTGATAGTGGTAAAGCAGTGTTTACTGTAAAAACAACTAATAATACAAATAACTCTCGTATGCTTTTTCTAGACATTATTTGTAAAGGGTGACCCAACAAGAGCGCAATTTTTAAATTTTAAATAAAACACAGATATTAAAAAAAATCGTGAAACTTTATTATATCGTAAAGTAAAGATTTAAAAATTGCGTTCTTGTTGGGACACCCTTTATAAATAGAAATTTGAAATCACATCCAACCGAGCTACCTAAACAGTGGCGGATACATGGAAACACACATGAACACTGATGATGGGGCTGTAGCGGCTCCCGAAAAACAACGTTGTTTCTGTTCTTCTGTGCAAGTTGAAATTAATTAGTGTTAAAATGTTCTCTTATGTTCAATTTTGGTTTTACATTGATGCTTTTTTCTGTGTGAAAGAAAACACGTATTTATTGAGATAGTTCTGATTTTTGCATTGGATTGGAAAGAAGACATGTTCCGATTAAGTGTAGAATAAAATATCTATCAAATAGCCCCACGGCTCTGATGACAGGCCATTAATATTTTCGTGAAATTTTCCATAACTTTTTCACATAGATGTGGCTGTGTCTCACCGGTGACGCGTTGGATCTCGGATTGGGTTCAGGAATTGTTTCTGGCATATTCGTATAAACTCGAGATATCATATAACCCCAATAAAATGCACGGTTTTAAATGGCATGATCTTGGTGGCCAGTTGACATCAGAATTTCTCGAGATAGTTTGTTCTGGAAATCGTTGCTGCAATAAATCGATTGTTTCATGCGCGGTGTGGCAGGTGGCGCAATCTTGCTGAAACCAGATCCAAGCCTCCTAGTTGAGACCACAACGGCTCCGATATCATGTTCCTGTAACGAATGCACTTCGCAACCACCGCAATTTCGGACTCATCTTCAAAAAAAACTATCTAAGGCCCAACAATGCCGCCTGATCACAATCCGTGCCAGACAGTAGTTGCTTCTTATGGAAATGTGTTTTATCGGAGAAGATGAGTTTTTTCGAAAAATTGACATTGACTACCCTTTGCTCCACTATCCATTTAACGAATTGGCGGCGCTTCCATGGCCTGCCGGTTTGAGCTGCTGAGTAAGCTGAATTTTGTACGCATAATGGTGAAGGTCTTATGCCAAAATTCGCTGCCTAGTGCTTCTTGAAATTTGAAGTTGGTCAGAACAATGCCGAGTTGATGTTTTCAGGGTTCGGCTGCACTCGCTTACAGTAGCAATGCATCCCAGAGACCGACCGGCACGATGACGCACAGGATTCTTACTGTCCATAACGGACTCAGTTTCTTCAATTTTTTTTTACTAATCTTCGAATTATTTTTTCTTCGCAGTTTGCGAGCGGTCTCATAATAACTTTCCAAATTTTTGTAATAAACTTTCACAATTACGAGTATAACGTGTTGTTCTTTCGTAAAGTGCTCTATTTTTAATAATTGGAATAAACATATGTCACAGCTGTCAAATTTCAGACTTGCTACTTGCACAAAAATAATTATCACTAAACTTAAAAAGTGTGTTCTAACTGAGACACCCTTTACATGTTAAATAATAAATAAATCAGTTTTAATTTATAAAACTAATAAAAAGGAACCAGCATATATTTTGTAGTTTTTAAATAAAAAATAAACACATTTTACAAGAAAACATTTTGCCATTTCGTATACATTTACAATATTACATGTGTTCGAGTACCCAAAAGTTTTTACAAATTATTACTGAACTTTAGAGCATTTTACTAAATTGCGGTCGTTTACCCAAAATTCAGTAAATGAGAATACGAATTGAGAACGTAAAGTGAAAGTTCATGGCTGAGTAATTACAAATTTTTACTGCAGAAATTTTTGCTAGTAAAATTTAGTAAAACCATGATTCAAAAGGTAAACAAACAAAAGTAAGAAAAAAAGTATACACTGGTGCTTTTTTTGCTAATTGCTAAAATTTGTGGAAAAATTATGTAAAAAAGAAAAATTGTAATAATAAAATAATAAAAATCAGGCGAACATTTTATATCCAATTTTCTTTGTTGGGTTCCATAACATCTTTTAAACTTTCTTTTCGGTGTGTTACTTTAATTTTTTGAAGTTCTGAAAGTGCTAAATACGTGGTTACTTTTTTTTAAGGTAATCAATAGCAAAAACAAATAATCACATACTTTTGAATAAATTTAATCTGACAAAAATTAGGAAAATCAAATAAAACAAAAATAAACGTATTCAAAAGATTACAGAAAATAGTTTTTGCATATATTTTCTTAAAATATTCGTGTTATTATAAATATTGCATCGAGTACAAACAAGAAAATTATTTAAGTAGTCAGAAGTGTAAATATATTTCAACACTACATTTATTTGCAATTAAACGTTGTCCTTAATCTTACTAATTTAAAAAATTTTTCCGTTCGAGTACTTTTTTGTGCGACAGCTTTTTTGAGAGTAAATTTTTCAGTCTACTGAGTAATTACTTATTTACTGCAAAAGTATTCGAACGCACCTATTATCCTTACATATCACTGTCCTTATTATTTTTCACACAACTGTGTGTAGATGCATATGTACAGTAACCAACTAAATTATTGGTACATAAAGCACATTTAATTTCTGTATTGAAAAGTGGTTTTCAATAAATAAATATGTATTTTTACTAGATAGAATGATAAGTTTTTCAAAATACACTTTGTTTCATTTCAAAATTTGTATTATATTATTATAATATTTATTAATATAATGTGCGAATGATTTAATTGCTGACTGTATCTATTCGTATAATGAAATATGATAATGAGAATAATTGGGTTTAAAATTTATGTAGAATAAGTACAATTTAAATAATACTTTTACCATTTTAAATCAGTCCTTATGTACATACATACACAAATACATACACATGTAAGTATATGAATGTACATGTGTACATACAAATGTGAGCTTTATTCATTTAGCATATTAACAATTTCTAAATGACATTTTAAATGAGAGAAACATAATTAAAAAGTTAATAAACCCCAAAAATAACAGTGAACGTTATGAAATGCAATGCGTTACAAAGTAGAACGAAGCTTCTAAAAAGTGTTGCTAACACCAAAATATTTTGTAACTATAATTAATGTTTCTGATTTTAATTTATTAAATTTTAGTATTGTCCCGGTTAACTTTTAACTTGTAAATAATAAAAATAGCAAAAACCCAGTAAAAGGGAAACATTTTAAATACCACCATCTAATACACTCATTCTGAGGTTTCTAACAATGACAACATTATAACTAGAGTGTTTTTCTGCCCGGAATTTTTCATTTCCTGGGAAAGCGGGAAATATTTTTAAATTTCCCGGGATGCCAGGATCTCGATCCATGAAATAATAAAAATTAAATTTGCTAGACATTAACAAAAATTGTATTAGAAAGTTTGAAACACTTAAGCCCGTGATACACAGTCAATTCATTCACTGGAAAGTCTGACAGAATTCTGTCCCACTTTTAAAAATCGCATTGAGTTTGCCACACTATCACACAAAAAAGTTGCAAACACATACACATGTGAGTTTTTCACTCAAGTAATTTTAAATTTTATTGATTTTTTCGCGGAAATAGTTGCAGATTTATAAAATAAATAGTTTTAATTTAATATTGCTTTCGTTGCAACTTAATTTTTTAAAAAGATGCATCTCTGATCGCAAGAAATCTAACATTTTATGGAAATTTTCATAATTATATGGAAGTCAGACTTGTCAAAAAGTCTGCCTCACAAGTGCATTTTATGGCCACACTATTATACTTTTTGAGCACACATTAATTTTTTGACAGATCGCACGACCAAGTAGGATAGTGTATGACGGCCTTTACTAAGGCATACTTTAAGGACCCCATACACTACACCAGCATGCACGCGCAATCAAGTGTTGGTGCCAGTGATTTGGTCGTGTATGGGCATTTTGTGTGATTACACGCTTTGCTGTAGCGATATCAAACAGAATTTGATATTTTGCTGATGGCGCCAGTTTGTGGTATTGTGTATGGTGAATTTAGCTCAGTTGGGAAAAGTGTTCAAAGAGTAAACATCGGGATAAAACACATTTAATTGAATAAAATACTCATAAATTGAGAAAAAAACAAAATATGTATTTTATAGTCTTTCTGAAATAAATAAATCATTTCTAATACATTTTTAATAAAAATATACGCATTTTCATTAATTTGTAGTTTCAAAACAATATCAATAATAAATGCGGTGCGCAATAGTTGCAACAACTCATCCGTACAAATTTTTTAAAGAAATGAATATTGCACCAGTATATTTGTATGGTATGTGTCTCGAGCACGATTCAACATCACTTGTTGGTGTCAGTATGCTGGAGTAGTGTATGGTTTGCTTTATGTTTTAATTATACATTATTATGTTAATTTTAATTGGGTATTACCACAGGAATTTTATATTTTTAACTTTTAGTTTTTAAATTCCTTAAAGGTTGTTTCCAACATTGTTATGAGATCAAAGTAAACTTACAAATATAAGAGAACATAAAGAAAAACATAAAAATTCAGTTAATAAAAACAAACATAAAATAATATAGAAAAAAAATACAAAGGTACCCGAGGTTTGAATTCCCAAACAAAAATATTAAATTCTTAAAATAAGAAAATATTTTTATCTTTAAAACGCTTAAAGCGTTTATGGACTCGTTAGAATGCCTATTTCTAATTTTATTAACAAATTGCCCTGCTGCCGAAAACGCCCGCACAAAACGATCCCGCATGAAAAATCCCGGGGAAGCGGGAAATCTTTAGATTAAAATTCCCGCCTCGGGATTTCCCGGGAAAAAACGATAATTATAACAAAACTGACAATAATGACATTTTTAAAGGTATTCTGAAAAAATTTATATTTTTATTTTTAATTTACTTGTTATTTTTGAGAAATTAAAATCATGAACGTGATTGAAATAATATTGGTAATACGCAATAAAGATGGCAGAAAAAAGTGGCAAAGAGGGCAGGCACATAACACAATTTTGACAAGCTGGACTATTTCGTATCGCGAATTATTTTTACCAGCAAGGTGACGTAAATTTAAATCAAATATAAAAAAAATTGTATTAAAGAAAATTTGTTAGAAAAAAATTTCTATATATTACAGTGTCCATATAGTGTAAACTAAGTTGAAAATATTTAAATTTGAAAAATTATCATAAAAGTATAAAAACGTTATTAATCAACTTTGGCATAAATTTTTCAAGTCGCTAACTTCGGAATACAGCTTGAATCATTGAACTCACAATACGTATAGAGTTTTGCAAAGAAAGGCTTTAAATATTCATGGGGACAAATTTTTCTTAACCCTTTTGATTTTGAACATTTTTCATTTAATTTGCTTGGTAGATTTCGTGTTATCTTTTTGATTTTTGTAAAAAAAATTTACAAATTATTGAAATTTCTATTTATAAAATTTCTCTCATTATGATGCGACAATTCATTAAAATGTACTCATAAACCTTTTCCGTTTTTCTGAATTTAAGTGCATTTTAGCTGAATTTTTAACTTTTTTTTTATTTTCGAATTTTAAACTATTTTAGGCTTTTTCTGAGGCTAAGAAATTTTTTCCGAAATGTGTGAATTTTTCTTTTAGCAATTAAAAAGATTTAAATTTACAATTTATGTTTTTCACGTTGTTTTAAGTGTTACAGATTTTTAAAGCTCATATGGCCGACATGATAATTTATATTCTTTACTAGTAAAAAAAATTTCATTTTTTGTACAAGTCTTCCAAAATGAAATCGCTTGAAAATTTATCAAATTTTGGTAAAGAATAACCAAAACGGTAACGCTGTATCTAAAGTATACAAAACAAAGTCTTTTAGCCATTTACTATGGATGTGTGAGAGTACACAAATAGCCATGTACATGCATACACATGTAAGTATGTACAAATGTACATCTAATAGATACTTACATAAAAGTTTGAACAATTTCCACTATCTATTTTGTTACCAAAGTTAAGAGAATAGAAGAAAATGAGAGTACGAGTTGGTTGTAACCACCGAAGTGTAAACTTGACATTTAATGGCGGCGTTGTTTTTAGTGGAATCGTTGGGTCTTGGGCTTTTATTAGAGTTCATGTTGAATTAGTTTACTACAGACCAAGGTAGTGTGAGTTTTCATAAAAAGTTTTAAACATTTTGTTTATAATAAAAATCGATATGCATACATATTAAAATGGCAAATTGAAAAAAAATGTACGAAAGGAAATAAATAATACAAAAGTTTGTGCAATACTGTCTTTCCAAAAACGAAGTTTTAAACAAGTTTAAATGAAACTGAAACAGCGGTTTAAGGAGTTAAGGCACGTCTGTGCCCAAAGTATTGTGATGTGTGGACACAAAAGGTATATTTATCCACTTACTTCAGCAATGATGTTAGTGTTTAGGTTGATAGATGTACTAGTAAATGTTTAGTACGAAAGATTGTATTGTAAGTACATACACTGAAAAAAAAACCATTCAACATATAAACGAAACCTGACGTACATTAGTCATTTCGCACCACATAAATCTTTCTTAAAATATAAAAAATGTAGGAAATCCTTGTGAGAGAAGACTCACATTATTTGAATTTGAGCACATGTACTCTACCCAACTAGATATTTCCGACTTATATTTTAAAATGTCAAAAACTTTTTTTTTCATTTACTTAAGTCTAAAAATTATTTGGGGGATTCAAACGGTATCCTATTAAGTCATATTGTCATAATGTCTTAATATTTTACACTAGAAAAAAAATTTTTTTGCTTGAAACAAAAAAATCATAAAATAATAAGACTTTTAAAACTACATACATACATACATATGTATGTTTATTGTTTTGTCATATCCAAACAGTAGAAATTTGAGAGAAGTGTAAGAGAAATTACTTAGTGCTTGTTCTTCCTCGTCATATTTCTGACTACCATTTGAAACCACAATTATATTACGGGTTTGACATTTTTTATAAATTTTTAAATTTGCTAGGTATTGTTATGGGGGGTAAGCTAGTCTTTATTAGAGTTTTCCTTTTCCCAGACTCTTTCTTTTATCGGCAAATCGGAGAATTTTAAATTTGCCGGGCACGCCCGCTCCGTACATATAAATAAAAATAAAATGTATATTTTTTAAAATACATGTGTAAGAACGAGTATGTAGCAGTCGTGGAGCATGAGTTTAATGAATTCATTTTTGTGAGATAAGCATGAACAGAGGACTTTTGACAGCAGTTCGTACGAAATGATAAACAGAGTATCATGCTTATAGCATTCAATTATAGTATAGAAAACAACTCAAGATGTAAAATAAACAAATAAATAACATGATTTAACGTTGTTTTGATAGTGACTTTTTAAATCTGATAAAACGTTTAAGGAATCATACGAATGTCTATTTCTGATTTTAATTAAAAATTTCACAATGAGAGAAAACAAACGCTCGCTTTTGACTGTTGTAGTCATATTATAACTACAATGCCAACTCTTTATATTTATATACATATATATCGTTAGCTGATATCCAAAACCACGTAACTAATATTTTTATTATTTTTCAGTAGAAACAAAATATGTTATATGTTGAAAAATAAATACAATTCGGTTTTTAATAATGACTAGTTGCCCTCCTTCAATTTTACCATAAAATTAGGAAAGGAAACTAGGTGACTATTTGCAAGAAACAAGTATTTAGTTACATGCTTTTGGTTTATATAATAATTGCAATTTTAGTTACGTACTTTCGGTTTTCGCTTATAAAATATATCATTTTTATTATATGAGAGTAAAAATTGGTGGGGGCATGGAAGTTGATGATATGCGTTATAATCAATCAAAAAACCGATTTCTCATTTTTTGTTAGTTACGTGGTTTTGGATTTTAGCTAACGATATATATTTTCAAAATCCTAAATCGGTTGTCCAAAAACCTAAATCTTCGACTGGATCAGTAAACACTTGTGTTGTTGGTGTTGGTTTTCAAAAAAATATTCCGCACACCATTTGATGGCACATGGTTGTATAAAAAGTATTATAAACTAAAATAATTTTTTCATTATTAATTTCTAGATGTTAAAATAAATCATATCATATGTTATTGAACAGAGATATTAATTTATATATATTTCTTTAATATATTTGTATGTGAAAACATTAGATTAGTTGATAATTATTCTTCGGAATTTTCGTATTTGGTACCAAAAAATCTCATCACAAATACGAATACAATGAACTCAGAAAATAATTTAAAAAAACATGAAGAAGTTAAATCATGGAATTGTAACCGTAGGTTCGTCAGACGTACTGTTTTCAAGAGCACGCGTATCCAGCGTACGACACACCACAGTTTTTGCTCCATGGACTTTACACATTTTTAATATGTCTTTTTTGCTTGTTTATATTATTGCTTTGACATCAAGGCAAATTCATAACAGGTAGACTCGCCTCAATTCGCTTTGAAAAATACCTGTTGTCTTTGTCAAAATCAACGTAAAACACTATACATAAATCAAACAAACAAATTTTGACAATCAAACATAAAAAAATTGACAGATGAAAATACAAGGAGATGCAAGGAGCAAAAAAAAATCACCGAGCTGTCAAGACCACTTGTTATGAACTCGCCTTGCTTTGATATAAACAATCTCATTATTTATAAGACGTACTGTGAATTTATAGCTGGTTTCCTTGAAAAACTACAGTGTACTTTTTTCTTTACATTGTATTTCTTTTATTTTCTCCATGTACAATAAAATGCCCATGTAAAGGCCCAAGTAGCTAGCTTAAGCTACTGTCAATATTAACCGAAGAGTCTGTCAAATGCTTAAGCAAATCGAAACAGATTTTAGATGGGCATAATGTAATTAAAACTGCCCACACACGAGTGATTTGTTGTCGAGTGGACCAATTTATTTATTTATTCAAAAAATTATGAAAATTGCAACTCCAGAATACTGTAGAAATATCGTATTTTAGTCATGGACACCAGTACATATGAGGAGCTATTCCAATATGTATCACCAGTAATACAAAAAGAAGACATCCCAGATTTCTCACCTCTTCTAAGTTTTTGTAATTCATGTCATTGAATGCTATTTCAATTGTAGCATTTTTATCAAATTATTTACTTATGTTTTGATGTAAGATTTTCTGTTGCTTTTTGTTTTTCTTTTTTGTAGTTATATTTTTCACTTTTACTTTGCCAAATGGCATTTTCTTCTTTTAAAATTTCAATTAATTCAATTAAAAATTGTTTGCAAGCCATCTTCGCGACAAAAAATACTTTGAAATTTCCTTGTAAACAAAAATTTAGGAAGAATACAATTTGACGTTGCGTTGTACACTAAAAACTAACAAATCGAACAAATCACAAGAAATTTAAAATTTTCAATTACTTGTGATTTGTGTGCGCACAACCCCATTAACAAGTAACAAAACATCGAGCACGAACAAATCGCAAGAAAACTCAGTCGTGTGAGAACATGTTTCCGTAAAGAAATCAAACACTTTTAGTCACTTGGAAAACTTTTTTCAGAATTGCAGAAAAGGTACCATTTTTTGGTATTTTGTTTACAATCGTAAACTCATAAACAGTACGCTATCACACTTTTTTCCAAACTATGGCGCTTAGTACCAATCGATAGAGCCCAAGAATACAATTTGTTGGTTTTGGTTGTTAATTTCTGAAATATGTACTTGAATTCCGAAGTTATAGCCCTTAAAAACTTTTACAAGTTGAAATAAGTGTTAATCTCATAAAATTATAATCCTGCGTTATGCACTATCTTCCCGCTAAGTTCAACACTAAAGCTCAAAGTAAAAGCTTAACCCTTACTGTACAAGATGTGGCATCCGGCCAAAGTTTTCAGTACTATTTGACAAGAATTTTTGGAGTAATATAAAAGAAAGCTCCAGTCGTTAAGCAACTCTGGGCTGAAGAACAGCTCTCGCGTTATCGTAATTATTTCTTAAGTGCGGTCAGGCTTGCGCGTGTTGTTTGGCCTTCGAGAGTTTTTCATCTCGCTCGCACTGGTTGACTGATTTGCCACTGATAACCGTATAGTCTTGAGGTTCATTTGTGGAATTTCGTTGACAACCACGTTGCTACTTCCTATGTGAAGGCATAGGTCGTGTAGTCCTTCAGTCACAAAAACATTTTTAAGATACTGTTGATAACATCATGGACATATGGTATAGTTACCGACGCCATTTCTGTGCAACCATATTTTGCAAATTTACTTTGTAGAATATGTAATAATAAATAAATAAATAAAAGAAAGCTTTACTGAATTTTTAGTCACGATATCTCTCTGATTTAGATTCGACGTAGTTTTCAATTCCAAAAAAGTAAATTAACTGGAAAAATCGATCCTACAATAACTTTTGGAATTCAAAACAAATTCTTATTCCCAAATTTTTCGTCACAGATACATATGTATCCCTCGAACGAATCAATTGATTTTAATGAAATTTGCGGGAGTTGACGTTGTTTTCAAGTTAGCATCTGATAAGATAGATTCGATCAGCATAGTAGCTTACAATTTATTTGAAAATAACTTAGCTTCGAAAACCTTACTCGTTTCATTATCTCTTGAAATCTAAAAATCATCGTGAAACTAGTCAGAAAAGATTTCCATGACCACAAAAAGTCGAGGTCTGGCTGAAACTCGATTTTTGAAAAAAATCAGTAATCGGGGTAAAATCAGTAATTTTTTACTGAAAGCGGGAAGTTAAAAATAAAAACTAACCGCCTGCCTCACACTGTCGAAAGAAAATTTAAGTGAATCAGAAACAATTGATAATTTTCTTTCGCAATACCTTCCTACTGTCTTTCGAATTATCGTTCGCACATTTTTAATGTAGAATTAGCGTAACTTGGAGAAAAGCAATAAAAATGCTTGCCAAACTTAAACGTCCTAATCTATGTATGTATCAAGGCATATTAACTAGGTGGCATTTTTGTATAAAAATTACCTTGTTTGGTACTTTTTTGAAAGTACTTACTTACCAAACTTCAACAGACAAAACGTGTTTTCCTACTGGATCGGGACATAGGGGGAAATCTTCGTTAAACTAATATCCTACTATCGGCCAGATAGATATAAGAAGGCGTGTTCTATTATTTTGCACAACAGTGGTATTATTTACACGATTATTTTACAGCTTTATATAATCTTTTATTGCTTTTGATTTTAATTTTTCATTTTCTTATATGTACTAACTATTTTTAAATGTCAAGTAATTTTACCATTTCAGTGATTATTTTAAACTTCTATTGGTTGGAAATTCCAAAACAGTACTTTGGATATTATAACCGCATTTTTATATAATAATGATTGGTTGTAGTAGCTGAAAATATTGCTGGGGTATGTTTATTATTTCAGGCATAAGAATAAAAATATTATTGAACTGACAAAAATTTACCATTTGGCAAGGTTAGCGGAATTTGAATGTTTGCAACTATTTTCCAATAAATTTTTTTCTCTCTATGTGTGCAGATAAATAATATTTTATAGTGAGTTTACACTGCGTCGAAATCTAGTATATTTGATTTGAAATCTTTCTCAAAATCTATGTATGTACATACATCGTTTACATTGTATTTTTTAATACCAAACAATATCGGAAAATATAGAAAATTTTTTAGTATTTTGTACATTTCTGTAACACAAATGTCTCTTTATATCACATTACATTATAAGGAAATAGGCATTAAGTAAATAACATCACCTTTTATTTATAATTGCATTTTATTTATATTTTCAGTTTTATTTATTATTTTTTTAGATTTTGTTGATTAATAGGTGCGTTCGAGTACTTTTATAGTAAAATGCAGTAAATGAGTAAAATGAAAAAAATACTCGCAAAAAAAGTTCTCGAACAAAATAATTTTTAAAATTAGTAAGATTAAAGAAACAGCTGATTGCAAATAAATATAGTGTTGAAGTATATTTATACTCAACTCATTTTCTTGTTGGTACTCGATGCAATATTTATTATAACACGAAAATTTAAAGACAATATAAACAAATTATTTTCTGTAATCTTTTCCATATGTTTAATTTTATATTACTTGATTTTGCCAATTTATGTCTAATTAAATTTATTTAATTTGATTACCTTAAGCACAAGTGCAGTACTAAGCAACCATGTTCTTAGCACTTTTACAAAATAAAATAAACAAAATTCGAAAGTTGTTGTGAACATTTATTTCCTTTTAAAGGAACATATTTGCTTAACAAGCGAATAGTTTAAAAATAATTATTCATATTGTATTATTATTATTATTTAAATTTTTCTTTCATTTAATACTTTTTTCTACAAATTGTAAATGTTTTGTTGGTTTAACTTTTGAATTATATGATTTTTGTTTTACAAAATTTTACCACCAAAAATTGTTGAACTATCACTTTATTTTCAATTTGTGTTCTCATTTACTGTATTTTTTGTAAACGAACGTAATTTAGTAAAATCCTAATGTTCAGTAAAAATTAAATTTATTATTCGAGACAGGTCTCGATATCTTTTTTCAAAGAATTCAAAAAGTTTTGTTTGTTGAGGGTTTTTTAGCTAGTCTATATGCAGGGTGTCCGCCGGGAAGGTATACTACTTTGTTTTGCCGCCATTTTAGTAAACATTAGTCTTGACAGTTCATATTTGGCAGTTGCGAAATAACACGTGATAAATTTATTATGGAAAAATATTCGATAAACCAACGTGTTTTAATCGTTAAAATATTTTATCAAAATCAGTCGTCGATTACTGTGACGATGAGAAAGTTACGTGAAATTTTTGAAAAAAAAACAACGTGCCAACAAAACACACTATTTATCGTGTAGTGAATCATTTCAAAGAAAGAGGGTATGTAGGTGATAGGCCAAAGCATGGACCATAACGTACTGCAAGATTTTCTGAAAACTTTACTGCTGCTCAAGAAAGTGTTCAAAAGAATCCATCAACCTCAATTTTTCACAAGGATTTGCATTTGCTTCCATTTAAGATTCAGTTGACACAAAACCTTCTTCCACAAGACCATTTATCATGAAAAAATCATAATGAGTGACGAGGCACATTTTTATTTGAATGGATATTTGAATAAACAGAATAGTCGGTTCTGGGCAATGGAAAACCCTCAAATTATTTATCAGTCACCTTTGCATCCATTAAAAGTGACATTCTGGTGTGCAATTCGGTCAGGAGGAATCATTTGACCTTAGTTCTTTGAAAATGAAAACAGCGTAACGGTAACTGTGAATGGGGAGCGATATCGTGATATGATTGAAAACTTTTAAACGCCACAACTGCATTATTTGGGCTTGATTAACATTTAGTATCAACAAGACCGTGCCACATCGCATACAGCCAGAATTACAATGAAATCACTGTGAGACCTCTTTCCACAACAAGTTATTTCAAGAAATGGTGATGTTGATTGGCATCCACGGTCGCCTGATTTGACTGCTCCGGACTTCTTTTTGTGGGGATATCTGAAGAGCAAGGTTTGTGCAAACCAGAAACGCTTCAGCAACTCAAACAAAATATTCGTGATATAATTAATGAAATACCGCGTGAAATGTGTGAGAATGTAATGAAAAATGTGCTCAAAAGGGCTCGAAATTGTGAGTCTAACAGAGGCGAACATTTTTCTGATATTGTATTCCATACATAATTGCCGAGATTAAATAATACATTTATCAATATAAGATCCATTCGCTTTCATTTAATCAAAAATTATAAACAAACAAAGTAGTATACATTCCCGGCGGACACCCTGTACATGCATTTGGTTTAAGGTGTACGGATGATTTGGCATTACCACCAATGAAATGCATGTTTATAGACTTGTTAAAAAACCCTCAACAAACAAAACTTTTTGAGTTCAGTAAAAATATGTAAAAGCTTTTGCGTTCTCGATTTCTTTTTATTTAAAATTATTATTCTTGCACAGCGTAGTATTTTTTAGCAATATTTGGAAAAAAATGGTTGCACCACTAAATACTTCTATATTTCGAGTAGATTTTGTCAAAATCTAGTAAAGAAAAAGATTTGGTTTTGCATGGGAAATCTAGTCAAAAACAAATAGATTTTGCTCGAAATCTCGTTAATACTAGATTTCGGTTTAGTGTAAATGGACTATTAGCACAAAGTATACAGAGGTGACAGAAAGGGTGAACTACTCGTATATATGCGCTGTTTGTATTTCAGTACAAATTAAAAAATCTCAACTTTCTTCATTTTTCGTTTACAATTTTTTTATTTTTGTTTTTATCCCTTTATTTGTAGCGTTTTATATTCTATAGTTGTCTCTTTCTTCAATGTCCAGCGATTGAGATGATTTGGACCATTTGCAACTGTCATTTTTTACATGTCTGTTATTAGGGAAATTTTTAGTTATTATTTCACTACTACTTTTTACATTTGTGTTCGTACAGGATACAAAAATAGGGACGAACATCAGCTGTTTGTCGTTAAGGATGTTTGCAAACGAAAACAATCGTAATCGTGGGAAAATGTTTGTGTCAGAGGGATTTTATTGGGTTTTTAGTTATTAATTTGAGTTAATTATTGTCTATAAAATTAACGGCAATACAGTAGACGCTCGAAAATTCGAACCACTTTGTTTTTAGGCCGATTCGAATTTCCGAATTATTCGGATTTCTGGACGGTTTTTTATAAAAAAAATTTAGGTAAATTTGACCATAAAGATATGAAAAACCATGTTTTTTTTCCTTTTAGTTTATTTAACATAAAAACTATGAGAAACTTAACGAAATATAACAAAAAATAACAATTCAGTTCAGTTTTACTTATACATAACTAAATTAAAAAAGAAAAATTTTGTCTAAAGACAAATTTTCGCTGTCAAATATATGGAAAGGTCATTCTCAAAGGCATCTTCATTCCATCTTTCGATTTCTCTTACAGATATAGAATTATTCGGATCAATTTGCGTCAAAACAACGTCATTATAGTCCGTGATAGAGGCACATCATCACCACTATTGTATTCGTCAGAGTCCTAATTGAACAACTTTGACCAAGAATTTTTTAAATCTGTTTGCGTGACCTCATCCCAAGCTTTCTTCAATAAAATTATTGCATCTTTGATTGCATGACATTTAAAATTTTTGTTTAGTTCTCAGCAATTAGTTTGCAATTTATTTCTATAACTAAGTTTGGTGAGCTTTATTGGTCCATGCGCTGCAGCGCTGCTGTAACATTTGGTGGAAAGAATTAAGCCAGTATATTTCCATCTTCACATTGCAATGCCTCAATGGGTGAGTGGGCGGAGCAGTTATCAATAAGTAAAAGGGCTTTTGGAGTCAAATTATTTTCCTCGGACAAACGAATGACCTATTAAAAATTTTTTAGAATTATGGAATTTATAAATATGTATAAATAACGTTTGCACTTACTTCATTAATAAAGATCTTATGAAAACAGTCATAAAAGATCCGAGATGTCATCCAAGCATTTTTTGAAAAATCGTAATGTAGTGGGTTGTTAAATTTTTTGAAACACCTTGGATTTTTGGCTTTTCCAACAACTTACAAGAACCATCAATAGAAATACTTTCTTTTTGGTTTTTGTGTCCCGGAGAACTTTTTTCGGAAGCTGAAACATATTTTCTATCCGGCAGGGAGCGGTAATATAGCCCAGTTTCGTCGACACTATATATTTGAGATTCCACTAGGCCCATTTCTGCAATTTTAGCACGAAGTCTATGATTAAAAGGAGTGACTGAATTAGTGTCGCTGGATAAAATCTCGACAATAATTCTTAAAAGGCGAATTCCATGCCGCTTTTTAAATTTGGTAAACCATCCATCGCTTGCCCGAAAGTCATTCTCAGCTTTATTGGGATATTCTTGCCTGAAAATTACTTTAGCTTTCTCCTTTAATATGGGTCCATTTAATGTTGCCTTTTTTCACGTTGATTAAGAAACCACTCATAGAGACGGCTTTCCATTTTCGGATATTCAACACTATGTAAAGTTTTATTGGATACGTGTTGATAGGTGTTGGCAACAGCATCCAATATTTATTTTCTATTCGATTTAATGTAGCTAATGGTAGATGTAGTTATTTATTTATTTATTTATCTTTTAAATTACAGTATGTGATCTTATAATGATATAATAGATTTGTTATACATACATAGTTATACTTAAATAGAACTTTAATATTAAAAACTATAATATATACATACATATGTAAGGGCGAAAAAACAGAAAGAAAATATAAAATGCGCATACATAAAATACCAAAACAACATGGAATAATATAAATACAGTTAAAAACTTGCGAGCAGTTTGTTTTTAAATTGAATAAAGTTCCTGTATTTTGCAAAGTGTTGGGTAGAGAGTTCCACAATCGTATAGTATTTGTAAAGAACTGCCACTCTGAAATCAATGTTCGATATCTAAATTGTATAATGTGTTTTCCTCTGTTAGATCGTACGAATTGAAGGCGGTCGAATAAATAAATTGGTTCTTGGGTGTAAATAATTTTGTGTAGAAGTATTAACGATTTAATCTTAAGCAAGTCCAGGAGATCAACTCCGTATAAAGATTTAGAATGCTGAGAAGTTCCATCATATCTTTTTATACCGTAGACATATCGCAGAATCGCGTTATATGCTACTACTAATCTGCGCTTACTATATGAATCGCAAAACGCAAAAATTTCACAGCCATATAACAGCTTTGGCATTAAGAAAGTTTTCGCAAGAAGCACTCGTATATTTAGTGGTGTAAGATTTTGTAAAGAGTATAGCAATCTAAGCATTGAAAAAATTATTCCAGAAACCGAGTTTATATGAGTATTCCATTGGAGTGATTTATTAAAAATTATACCAAGATTTTTAGCTGATTCAACGAACGCGATGTTTTCATTTCCTAATATGATCGGAATATCTACACTGATGTTTTGATTCCTTTGTGCTATTATCATACATTTTGATTTTTTAGGATTTAAGTACAGTCCATTCGACGACGCCCATGTAAATATTCTTCTTAGGTCCGTATTAAGCTTTCCAATGCACTCATGTATCAAGTTTCTTTTACAACTTATATAAACCTGGACATCATCAGCAAATATGTGAATGTTACTGTGCAAAATTTCACTAGGTAAGTCATTGATGTATAATGTGAACAACAGTGGTCCGAGAATAGAACCCTGCGGTACTCCTTTAGACACATGCAATGCGGAAGATATTGAGTCGCCAACGGATACTGATTGGTAACGATCAGCAAGATAAGTTGCAAGTAGCGAAGTAGCAGTTGATGAAAAACAAAATTTGTTATATATCTTATTGCAAAGAATTTCATGATTAACAGAATCAAATGCTTTAGAATGATCCAAGAGCACCAGGAACGTAACACGACCATCATCAACACCACACCTGATATCTTCAGATACACTAATGAGTGATGTAACATTGCTATGTCTTCTCCTGAATCCAGATTGATTCCTAACTAGAAGCTGGTTATTAGTTAAATATTTACTTATTTGCTCATGTAATAGTCGTTCAAAAACTTTAGATAAGTAAGGCAAAATTGAAATAGGGCGGTACTCATTTGCGGTTTTGTGTACAGGGATGACCTTAGCATACCTCCAGCAACTTGGAAATTGACTGGTGGTGATTATAGTATTGAAGATGTGTGTGATCTGGGCTAATAACTTTGGCAAAAGGAGTTTAATTAATTTTGGGTGAATATGGTCGAACCCAACTGCATTCGACGTCACAGATAGACAACATGCTAATACATCGGCCTGTAGTACACATGCAAAACTAAATCGAGGTGTTGAGGGTAATGCTGAGGGTTGTTGTGATGCACATAGCTGATTGATAGCATGATTGCTATTTCCGGATACACTTGATGGGGTATTAATAAATGATTTATTTAATTCATTAACATCAACATTACAAGCAGAAGTTATTTTGTTACCAATACCAATTTCCCGGATTGTATGCCATCGTCTTTTTGAGTCTACAGCTGATCTAAAGCGATTTGCATAATAATTTGTTTTCGCATCTCTAATGCTTTTATTAACATTTTGACGAGCTCTGCGGTATTCTTCATGTAGTTCAGACGATCTAAATCTTTTCCAGCGTCTATAAAGCTCATCGCGGACATTATTTAGGCTTTTTATGGTAGAATTACATTAAAGATCAGTGCTAAACGCTTTCCTTGAACGCCTTTGTCAATCTTTTCCAATATTTTTAATTTGTCTTATAAAGACAAAGTGTTTTTCTTACGTTTGTTTGGCATTTTTAGTCCACTTTCTTATTTTAATAAATGTTAAACCGTATAGATATAAAGGGTCCGCCAGATAACTTTTTTTTTTGAAAATGCTATAAAAAAAAACTACAGAATATTTTCTCAAATTTCTTTTTTTATTTGAAAGTACAATATTTCCGGTTAATAATGCAAAATAATTTCATTCAAATGGCTGCCTCGGCTGGCCATGCAGTAGCCTACACGATCGGTCCAATTTTTAAGCACATTATCGATTGTGTGCAGTTGTATTTCACCAATGCCTTCACGTATATTGTCCTTTAAAGCGTCAATTGTCTCTGGCTTGTCGGCGTAACACTTATCTTTGACGGCACCCCACAAATAATAGTCCAACGGTGTCAAATTGCAGCTCCGAGGTGGCCAAACGACATCAGCTCTGCAGCTGATAATGCGATCTTCAAAAACAGGGCGCAAAACATCGAGTGTAGCATCGGCTGTGTGGCACGTAGCGCCGTCCTGTTGAAACCAAATGTTACCAATATCCTCCTCTTCAATTTTTGTGCACAAAAATTCGTTCAACATGGCCCGATAACGATCGCCATTGACTGTAACGGCCACTCCTTGCTCATTTTCGAAGAAAAATGGCCCAATTATGCCTCTGGACCAAAATCCGCAAAAACCGTGACTCGTTTTGGGTGCGTCGGCTTTTCAA
Organism: Gymnocheta viridis; assembly: GCA_956483585.1. Classification (NCBI taxonomy): domain Eukaryota; kingdom Metazoa; phylum Arthropoda; class Insecta; order Diptera; family Tachinidae; genus Gymnocheta; species Gymnocheta viridis. The sequence goes on along the minus strand of OY101442.1, from coordinate 49,342,785 downwards.
TGTATGCGTGCGGGTTTTCTGTGCCCCAAATGCGACAATTTTGCTTGTTTACATACCCGCCAAGATCAAAATGAGCTTCATCTGAAAAGATGATTTTTTTGTCAAAATCGGCATATTCTGTAAGTCGATCGCAGGCCCACTTAGCGAAGCGTTATTCAAGCGTATACACAACCATATTCGTTCAGCGGAAGGATAAAACTAATTATCTGTCAAATCAGACATGAGCTAAGTGTTACCATTCACGAAATAAGCACTAGTTGAAAAAAAACGTTAGATGGCGGACCCTTTACAAACACCAAAAAACTGACTTTTAAACTCTAACTACATCAACAAGATCTGTGAATCATCTATTAAAATGGGATTCCCCTTTTTACGTTGTATTTGGTTAAACTAAATTGTCAAAATTTTAGTGTTTACAACAAAAAAGAAAAAACCGCTCGGAAATTCGAATTTTGGATTCTAATTTTAGAGTGTCAAATGTAATGAAATTACTGATTTGAATTTCTGGAAATTCGAATTTCTGAGCGTCTACTGTAATGTGTTTTTTTATATTTTTGTATTTCCTCCCAAGACAACAAATACAAAATAGTATCTCATGGGCAGATTTTTTCATGTTGCGTTGAAATTGGCTATTCTCACCATCAGCAATAAGATATTCCGTACAAACAATGATTTTTATGCGTTTTCATTATTTGCCCAATTTGGTGAATTGTGCTGAGTTGTAAGTTGTATAAAGTTGTTGATAAATTCTATATATGTAAATATTTTTTTAGAACATGTTTATGTGGAAATCACTAACCACATTTGTACGGTATACAATTCATTGTGTGAAGGTGAAAACAAAACTTTGTCTAACAGCAATTGCTTTGTACTTTTCTATTTTTTGTATTCTACAATATCTTGTCTGAAATAAATTTAACACATATAACTTAAGAACATCAGTGGCGACAATATTTATTTCTGAAAATATCTTGTGTAATGGCCACTCGTGTGGTGGAGCCGTGTCCATAAACAAACTGTGTTTTTCTCGTGTTTTGTACATAAACAAATATTACACACGAAAGTTAAGGGCTTTATTTTGTAAAACGCAGCACTTAGCGTTGATTAATTCTGTATGAAAAAAAAAATCAAAAAACAAAAAATATTAAAATTTTGTCTGCCCAAAGTATTTTGTTTTACAAAATAAGGCCCTATCTGTTACACTTTTTTTTCTAAATTTTGTATTTATTTATGTACCTTAATTGTCTAATAAACAAAACGTCAAAACTATTCTTGTTTCAAAGAACAAAAATGCGAGTAAATAATAAAACTTCAGCAAGAGGTATGCAGCGTCGAGTATGTGATATTAATCTTCCGAGCCGAATAACTCGAAAAATTTCATTGTTTATAAAAGTGAATTAAAAAAAGAAATATGAAAAACTTTGGATATCGCAATAAGACATGGATGAAACTACAATTATTTCGTTGGGGAACGATGCTGGGCATCATCGTTATACTAAAAACAAAAAAAAAACATGGCGGTCATATGAGTATGTACGTACATATGTACATCGTTATTCATGAAAAACAAAAATTTATGTGTGGACCATACATTATGCATTTTAATTAACTATTTCTGGAATAATTTATTTCTTATATCGTTGAAGTTTAGAGTAGAGGTGGGATCGTGAGTGATTTTTGACTCACGCTCACGATAAAAAATTTCACTCATGCACGCTCACGCACGACCTCATATTTTTGGCTCACGTTCACTCACGCTCACGTGAGTGGAAAACAAAGTTAGTCACAATCACGAAAACTCACGCTCACGAAAATAACACAACCTATAAGTATTTATGCAATAAATTTTCTGAATGCAAATAGAAAAATCTAATATGTAATTAGAAAATTCTGCAATAAAAGAGGAAAATTATGTTTAACTGAGAAATATACTTTTCCGAAGCAATTTTTCAATTTTAATATATGGATAAGTCCCAGAAAAAGTCCTCCAAACAAAAATTTGAAAGTGATTCAAATTATTTTTTATTTTTTTTTATGGAATATTAGATTAGATATATAATTTTATAAATAAAATAAATGTATTTCGATGACCATTAATGCCCAAATTATTATCAAATCCTACCTTACCTCAGATCTTCTAATTTCATCCCAGAAATTAACCATTTTTAGGTATTCATATCATTCATATCAGTGTTAATGAAGAAGGCCCCATCGAAAGCCATATATTTATACATTGAATTCACTTAAATTTTAGTAAAAAAATGTGTGTTAACTATTTTTGAAACATTGAAATTAGGTATGAAATTTCAGAATAGAAATATAATAGAAAAAATGTAACGTGAGTCACGTAGGGTGCGTCACAAAGAGTTCATGTCTTCTGACAAAAAACGACAAAATTTTTTGGCTACAAATAAGTTATTTTAGAATTCTTTTATATTCATCTTTCTTTAGGAACTATATTTTGTGTACTTTGTTGTGCAAAATTCGGAAAAAATTACGAAAACACAATTTAACTTTCAGAGTTACTTCCGATTTTTGTAGCGTGTGTCACAAAATTTTGTGATCAATTATTTCGCAACAAATACCTGCTAAAAAATTATAACTTATGCCATTCGAAAGTACACTTATATCCCACTAACCACCATGCATACGTTGAAGGTACCTCTTTTGAAAGACCAAAAAATTTTTATATATTAATGTGAAAACGCGTACGAATGGTAGGGCTCTCACGCAGGATTTACACATATGTATGTACGTACATATGTATCATGCGATTTCAAACTTTATAGTTAAAATTAAATTTGACAATTGAATACAATTGAAAATGCTTGAAGAAAATATAAATTTTCTTTTATTTTAAAGTTATGAAGTGAAATTTAAAATTATGTACATATTTAAAATATTTTGATTAAAATCATTAATTTTCTTGCTCATAAGCAATCTGTTTAAAATATTAATATTAAGTAGGATCTTGTACTTTAGCGTTAATAGATAAAATATAAATAAATTTATGCAAAAATAAAATTTTGTCAACATTTTCCCCAAAAAGTCTGTTTCACATCTCTTCAAGTATTCTTCCTGGCGTTGAAAAAACTCCTTCGCTTATAGCTGATCTGGATGGTACACACAGTATTTGTTTAGCCATTTTTTGCAGAATTGGAAGATCTTTAGCTTTTTTCCAAAAACATAAAATTTCTAGGTCTTGTTCGTCTGTGTGAATGCGAATGAAAAAACGAAAAAGAATTGCAGATGTTTTTCTTCCAAATGTTCGCCAGTCGAAACTGGGACTTATACTGCTACTTTGACCCGTTCATTCACATCATTACATTAATACATACCGTTACAACGTTTTATGTCTTCATGACAGAATTGAAAACCACGTACGTACCTATTAAAAATATGAAAAAATTCCAAAATCGAAAAAATCACGAAACAATGACGCAAAAAATCTACTCATGCACGCTCACTCACGTTAGGTTTTTTTATACTCACGCTCATGTGATTGAAACAAAAAACTGCTCATGATCATGCATGATAAACGCCAATCACGTGAGCGATGCCCATCTCTAGTTTAGAGCTGTAAAACAATCGATGGTACTATCGATATTATCGATAGCTTTATTTTTAGTAAGCTATCGATGTTTTTTCCCTGATAGCGATACTATCGAAGAAAGGTATTTTTTACACATGTGGAGCGAAATCAGCAAGATGTAAAGGTCGCCACCGCCTACGTGAATAGGGTGATAACGCATAATCGTGATTAGTTTAAATCTCGTGAGCTAGCATGAGTAGATTGTTTAGTGATTTTTTTATTGTCATTTTTTTCATTTAATTTTTGAATTATTTTGTGTTTTTTTCTCGAAAGTATTTCGTGTGCGTGAGCTTTCATGATTATGACTACTTTTTCCCTCCCACGTGAGCGTGCATGAACGTGAGCAATTGAGCTCTATTGACGTTGCGTCCTATACTACTCATAATAAAAAACGAGACTACTTTTCTAAAAAAATTAAAAATATCCTATAATCAAAAGAAAACAATATTGAACACTCTTTCCAATATATCACGCACTACATTGGACTTTTCATATGATTTTTGTCTTCAGTGTCCTCAATATATTGTGTATAATATTGTTCAATATGAAAAGTTTAGCAAATCAAGTTTAAATTTGATACTCAGTAGAGATGGTAGCAAAAAATGCACAAGAGCCACATAACACTGCGCAAGTCACAAATTTTGCCAAGCTGGACGATCTACTGCAGCGGCTAATTCGAATACGCTGAATTCAATGGGGCATGTCGTTCTTCGTACTTAATACTAATGTTTTTTAGTATTTTTTTATATAAAAGTTTTTAGCAAGAAAACCAAAATAATCTGTTATATAAAATGTTATGACTTAAAAAGCCCATAAAACCTAATTTAAATTAAAAACCACCCAGTTTTAAGTTTTTTTGTATCTTGAATTCAGGTCTATAAGAACTAACAAAATTTCGATGGACCATTCGTTTCTGAGAAATATAGCAAGGGTACATTAAAAATAATGAGATTGTGATGGCATCGGTCGGCTATATGGGAGCTCTAACAGTACCACATGTCCTATAAAAAATTCCATATAATTTGGAGTGAAGTAAGCTCTTTTAAATGTACGGCATTGGGAAAGAACGATGAGATGACCGGGATCCTGTAGAAGAACAATGAGGTTTCAATTCAGCAATGTTGAACATGCGTACGCTAGTACCTTTATTTATGTATGTTATGACAATGCGCTTTTATGTTTTAATGTAATTAATATTTGTGTGTAATTAGTTGAACTATTTTGGGTTATATTGAAAGGAATTGTTTGGCTTGAATTCAAAAATGAATTTACCCATTTCTTTTGAATTTAAGAAATTTTTTGATGAATTCATTATTTTTATTAATAATTTAAATAATTAAAATAATTTATTCATGAGACTAGTAAAACGGATCAGTACTGATTTCGGGGTCGCTACACCATACCATCAGCGTTCTTTGTTCGATTTTACCACATGCTGACGGTGGATACTAGTGACTAAGAATATCAAGTTGTTTAACCTTATTATTTAAGAAATCAGAATATGAAAATTGCAACTATTCATTTCTAAAAGTTGAATCAATTTCGGTTAGTACGAAATTCCCATCTCTGATGATTAATCATTCGCTTTTTCGAGCGCCATTATCTGCTGTTTACTTTATTTCTTTGTAAACTCAGATTTGAACTCAAGCCAATCAATTCCTTTTAATGGAAATTAAATAGGTACATACGTATGTATGCAATTATACAAACACACGTACCCTTGTCAAAAGATTATGGGCAAGTATATACATACATATGTGCATTCAAAGTAAAGAATATAAATTTAATTTAACAATTATGAACTTAATTTTTAGTGTATCTTATGTTCAGAGCTAAAAAAAATTAGTAAACACATTTTATATCATTGAAGTCCAATTCTCAATTTCCTATGTAGACGTGTAAAGGCTGCTTTTGCAACATTAACACACGAACGCTTTGTGTGTAAATTTACGGTCTATAAGATGAGCCGAAGCCCAAACACAAACACAAATGTGATAGTATGTGTTTGGATACCACTTTTTAAAATGCAGGTTGATTTGTCTTGGATGACCTCACAAAAGGGTGCATTTCTAACAAAAGTATGGTTGAGTGCCCTCTTATGGGTACAAACTACGCTGTTTATTAATTAAAATACGTATGTATGTATATCGTAGTGTATGCTAATATTAAATAAAATATACACTACTACATCGATATACACGATTGACACGTTATTCGAAATATCGTTGATAGAAATTTAAATTTCTTTTAATGAAAAATCGTGCAAATCGAAAATGATGGTGAAGTCTCAAACAGAATTCATTAATCATTTTTAACCAAACTACCCAGCAAAACCATTGATGACCGTTGATGACAAGTAATGATTTAAAATTTATGAAGAGTTTTCACTAATTCTAATGGCATTTTAACTCAATACTTCAACATGCCGATGCCATTGAAATCAACTACTTACCAGCTTCGCGAAGTTCACTTACAAATGTCGACATTTAGAAGTCATTGAGTACACAAAATACAATAAAAATTAAATGACAGTTCAATACTTTTGAAATTATTGTTGTGTTTGATGCCACTATTTTATTACGCGCTAAAGATGTATTTTCTCGAACACGAACTCTTTGCTTTGAATTAATTATCTAGTGTACGATAAACTATGTACATATGTATGTACATAAATATAAAGCTAATAAATAGACAAAATTCATGAATTCCCAAATCAAATGGTAGGTGAGCGTTATGTTCATTTTCGTTACAAATACTTTCACTTTTTGAAATTAATAATGAAGAAAATAAAAAAATCATGAGTTAACAAACTTACAATATTTCTAACAAAATTAAGAAATTATTGTCGCATAAAGAACAACTACGACTACGTGGTCCATTATAGCTGAAACGTACTAGTTACAACAATGTTGTAACAAGATGGTCCTAAGCATGGTAGAATAATACAGGTAGTGTCGAAGCGTTAACGGACTTTTTTTTTGGGTTCGGGTCTGTCAAAATTTGATTATCTATTACTAACACACATCCACACTGCTAAAAAAGCACACTTTCACCCAATTCATACGCTGATTTAAAAATCATGTTTTATTTTTAATTCTCTTTAAAAGTTGCTTCCGAAAACTTTACAGATTCATACCATAATTTTTTCCCATGTTTTTACGGTTGAATTTTTTGTCCGTAATCGGTTATTCTTCTTTAATTGCTTATTTGTATAAAAACAAGTAAAAGTCGTTATAATTAAACAAAAATAATGGTATTATATTAAATTATTCACATTATTTTTGGTAATAATATTTCTTGTTTTTATATTTAAAAGTATTATTTACTTTTCTGTTTTAAATTTTTCTTTTATAAAAATATCAAAAATGTTCTTCTTATTTCATCAAAAATGCTTTTCTATTGCCACATTGAAACGAAAAATAAAATAAAGCAACATAACAAAAAAAAACGAATGTGTGGAAAGAAAAATATGAAAAAACACCGAGAACTGAAAATGTGATTTTTTCTTTACCCCGTTTGCTTCTCCAACCCTTTCGCCAACATACACTTGTTTCAAGTGCGAATAAGAAAAAGAAAAGAAACAAAATTCTTTATAGAACAGAAAATTAAACCATTTTTTCCATTTTTCTTTTGTACTTTTTGACAGCTTCGAACCTAAAAGCAGCGTTGTTGCAGCTTTGACACCACCTGTATTATTCTACCATGGTCCTAAGTATGGAAAGCTGAAATTCCCACGACGCGTTCTACGCGTCATGCGTCCTACGCGTCTCTCAAAAAAGTTGAATCAGAGTATTTTCATAAAGCAAGTTCCAAAACAAAAGTTTGCAACGCTTGTGACGCGTAAAAAGTTGAACAACATTCTACTTTTACGCGTCGTATACAACATATCAGCTAGTGCTGCCAAGTTCCGAGTGTAAAATGTTTTTGAGATTGAACATTTAATTATTTGAAAGCTATTTGCGCAAGCAGTAGATGAAAAACGAATTGAAACAATTTAAAGAAGATAAAAGTTAAAAGAAGATAACAAAAAGTCTGCAAACTTTTCTTGAAATTTGATAAGCAAAAACGTGTTTAGAGCATGGTGTGTACCTTGCGGTTTTTAAAGCGTCAAAAGCTTAAAGGTGGAGGTACATAACACGCGTTGCAAGCGTTAGCGCGTTGTAGACTTCTGTCAAAAAAGTTGAACTAGAGTATTTTCAAATAACAAGGTACATAAAAAAGTCGGCAACGCGTCTAACGCAAAAAGTTGGTTAACTTTCAACTTTTCACGCGTCATGTTTAATATGGCGGCTACTCAGCTGACATTTGTTTACATACTTTATTTGTTGTCTGGTCAACCGCCGAGAAAATCGCTCGGCGCAGGTAACTAATAAAATTAATTAATTTCATTGGGTCTATCTTTTAGTAATGTTTAATTTACTTACATCAAAGCCATAAATAAGCGACAATCTGGAGAAATTGCTCTTGCAGAATTTTTTACAATTTTTTCCGCTAACTTAGTATATAGTGCATCGAACACATCTGGATGCATTCTTGTGGCGATAAAAAACTGCTCCGGGTCATTTTTTAACTTTTGAAAACTTAAAGCGGAAAAACCAGCAACATCCCTCTCCAAGTATATTTCTCGTGACCAAAATCTTCTTTTACTCATTCTTTGCATATTGTAAGTACGTACTACAATTAAAATTAACTCAATAAAGTCAAAGAAATTCATAAAATCTTGGAGCAAACTTATTTTGTTGTCCATTTTTATGAAATATTTATACAAAAATTAAGCAAACATTGTTATCAGCTGATTGAGTATGAACGTCTATAAAGCGTGCTGTGTAACTTGAAGCGTCTAACACATAAAAAGTTTACAAAGCGTATAACGCACGCACGCCTCAACGCGTGTTATGTACCTCCACCTTAAAACTCATGAAACGCAAGCGCGTAGAACGCGTCGTGTGGACTTTCGGCTTATGTCATTTTCAAACAAGAGCTTATTGCTATACGGCAATTGCTCGTGATTTCACGATAGTAATCGTGCCGAACAAACTACTTGTGCTCAGGGCTGCCAGTAATATTTTCATAAAAATCGTCAAATTTTGTAAATATAATCGTCAGTATTAAAAGAAGCCGTCAAAAAATCGTCATTCAAAAATCTTCTGTTTTATACAAAAATCTTTCATTTAACAACAATCTTTCATTTAAAAAATGAACAATTCAACATAAACAGGTTATATAAACAGGTTATATACTTTCCAAAATAAACGTTAATTGTTTATATGATTAGTTTTGTATATTAATTTAAATAGAAATTCGTAGAATATACTATTATAAAGCTTTTCGTAAACTTGCAATTCAAGTGTAGAGTCGAATTAATTTGTTGATTTATTCGATTTTATACCTGTACAAACATAAGTACATATAAAGTACGAAAGAAAGACACATGATATTGATTTAAATTGGGTAATTACAAAAAAAAATACTACACATACATATCATAGTTATGTTTTTTCTATTATTTTTGTAATGATAACATTGTAACATACAGAGGAATTATTTTTTAAATAATCTTTAAAAAAATGAATCCCCTCAAGGGTTCCTGTTTCCAATGAGTTTCTTATCTTGGTTTTATTAAGATTAATTTTGCTAAATATTCTTTGGCAAAGTCATTAAGTTACAGATAAAATGCAGGTATATTGCATACAAGCTCATTTGATTAAAGATCAATTAAAAGCAAAAACAAACTACTTTAAAAGAACATTTACAAATAAATGAATCTCTGTATTACAAATAAAAATGTAGTATACATATACGGATATACTTAAGGCACTTGTACACTAAAATTTCATGTTTTAATACAAATAATACGGACTTTTTGTGTTTGTATGTATATGATCTCGCACGGGACCATGCTGAGCACCGATAATCGAGGTTCAACTGTATATTTATTTATTCTTTTATTATATTAATATAAAGACAATTTTAGATTAGAAAAAATATAAAAAAAATAAATGGCAAGCAAAATTAACTCCTGGGACAATTTATGGCGGATCACCCAAACTTGCTTCCAGTTCGTCAATGAATTTGTTGAAATATTTACATACGGTACTTTGGCACATGTCCACATTATATTATCGTTTCCAACGATGTGCTGGAAGCCTCCACTGGCTAAAAGTTACAGCTTTGCTGCTAACTGTATCTTTGGTGGAATTGCTGCTGACATGCCGCTTGTTAAGTGCAGTTGAGACAACACAACGTTAATAGCTTCCTTTGTCAGCCTAAAACGTATTTGAAACCTAAAGATATCACACATATACATACATACTTACATATGAATGAGCAAATATATATTCTCATAAATATTTTGTTTATTACTTACGCTGTATCGGACAGTAACAGAGGATCGCTGCCAATGATGACAAATCTATCATCAATACATTGACAAACTGACATCAATTTTTCAGTGATAAACTGTAATTGGTATTATGGCGAAATAAATAAAATTACAATATATGTAATTACTTTTTATTGTAATGAAAATAAATTTTTGGTGCTTTTTATGGAAATTGCTAAAATTTTAGTATTTTAAATTTTTAATCGCACTATTTTTCATAATTAATATTTTACCTACATACGAGTATATAGTAAAATATTAACACTTTTATCAAAAACAAATTGAAATTGATTATTGAGGGTTAAAGCTTGTTCCTATGCGCATTTCACTGTTGCTAATGCAGATCATCAGGGAACTTTACCCAAATATTTCTTAGAACAACTGGAGATAATATATTAAACTTTCATTAAAGCAAATAAAAAGTTTAAACAATATCAAAGTTGTAACAAGAACTCAATAATCATCCAATGGTTTTTGTTTTCTTACTTTACCATTTACTACCTGGGCGGACTTTTTTCAACACTAATTGTAGTTGTAAGAGGTTTGTAGAAAACAAATTTAAATAAATTTTATTTATACATTTATTTATTATAACAAAAAATAAAAAAAAATGCAGGTCCTTGCACGTACAAACATACATACATATATTATGTACATGTACATTCAAGCGACTCACAGAAAAAAAGTTTCGTTACCCCTCTCACATTAAAGATCGGTCTTTTTAATGAGGTTTCCCAAAACATTTGCGGGATCTAGCGATGCCCGCCCGTGAGCTGGGCCGTGCCTAAAAGAGGTTTATTTTTGTATTTTTTTTTTGGATATTTTCGTTATTTTCTCTCAAGACAACATACATATAAAAAAAATTACATAGTTTGAAATATCACTTCAAGCTGCATCCAATGGTGCATTAAACTTCACCATTCATACCATCGAAAATGCGTTATTCCATAAAAACCACGATTTTTAATAATTTTTATTGCAGGTGCTACTTATGTACATATAATAAAATAACTTTTACTTTTTTTAGTATTGTTAGTATTTTCAAAAACTTTTGTTTGTTGAGCATTTTTTCATTGGTGCTAATGCCAAATCATCAGTAGACCTTAAACCATATTTTTGAAATGTTTCAAACCTCTTATCTTATGCATGTATATAGACTAGCTTAAAAAATCCCACAACAATCAAAAGTTTTTGAAAATCTTTGAAAGAAGATATCGAGGCAATCTCAATTAACAAATTTAAGAAAATAAAAAAAATACTTGATATTATATAGTATACTAAAAAATTTATTAAAACATAAAAAAAAATTATTTCATAATGCATGTTGTGGATTTGAGTTCCTTTAATTTTGTTTAGATTATTCATAAAATTAAGCACATATTAAAAAAAACAAAATTAAAGCTCGTTAATGTCATTCAATTTTTAAAATATTTCTTTACCAGTATCCATATCATCGATATTGTTCGCAAACCAAAAATATATTTTTAGAGCTTGACATCTTGCCATACGTAGGTAGAGGTTATGTTGATCAAAAAGTAGCGAAGTCAAAAAATCGTTAAAGTATGAGGGATACTTAGCAAAAATCGTCAAACGTCATATTGTGAAATTCGCTATAAAAATGGTCAAAATGACGTAAAAACGTCACGTTTGGCACCCCTGCTTGTGCGTGGTCCATTTTTAATGACATGGAGTAGTTTTTGGATTAATCCTATGTAGTGCAAACCTGGACCATATGATCCACCCCTAGGACATCGCAATGTTAAATAGACCATGTTTTCTACATACATTTCGGTTACATTTGTACTAATCCTAGTCCTTTATGGAGTATACTTTACATGCGTGTTTGGACTAGTTGCGTTATCTGTAGGGAAAGTCAGTACTCACCTACATTCTTCTTTTCCTTCTAAACATCAACCGCAAGACTATGCAAAGTAAACTTTGTACATTTCAAAACCTACTAACGCTTGCCATGAGGGACACTGTTGCTAACTTTTTTCCACTACTTCCCGTCAAATTATACCTAAAACCCGCCAGAAACCGCCAAATACAGGGAAATACATATGAAAAAATAGATAAAGTTGAAAAATTGTCCTTAAAAACAGTAAAAGATTCTGTAAAATAATAAAACTATTGTTTATGGATGTGTATAGCATAGTACAGTAGATACCGGATATAAGCACATCACATATAAGAAAAACCCCGCTTATAAGAAAGTCGACCTAAAACACTATTTCTTTTTTTATACTTTCCATACAAATAATTTTCTATAAAAGAAAATCCTGATATAAGAAACTTTTTTCAAACACGAAAGATGATGAGTGATATGAAAAACGATTTTATATTAGATTTTTTTTCGGCAACACTGAATATATCAAAACTTAAAATTTTTCTGAAACACCAAAGAAGATAAATGATATGAAAAAAGATTTCATATACGAAGTTTTGTTTCTTTCGGGCAATATTGAATATACACAAAATATACAACTATGCGTTTGTTGAACCTTAGCTTTTAGTTTGCGTGTAAAAGATGAACACAAATAAGAAAAGAATTATGTTTTATAGAATACACACTTACATATAAGAAAACAATTTATTATGTCCATATGTATGTTTATAAGAAATAACTTTCTTATAAACAATAATTGATTATAAGAAACAATTTTCTGTCATTTTTAAAGTTTCTTATATCTGCTATGTACTGTAACTATAATTAATTGATTAAGAGCGCTTTTGACTTAACTGCATAAAATTAATAATTTCCGTCACTACTCTCTAAAATCCCATAAAAATTCCTTTTTTAGTGATTTTTTTGTACCTGCACATTTAAGATAAATGCACAAAACTTTTGGCATTCTAAATTATTTTCATACAAAAAATCAACGTTAGCTACGTTTTGACTTAACTGCCCAAAAATATATATTTTCTGTAATTATTCTTCATACACCTTGTTATTCGATGAGTTTTATTCTTAGTATAACGTGCGATTTCCAGAAAATTACTGGCAGCAGTGCTGGATTTACGCCTCACGGGCCTAGGGCGGCATAACTTAAAGGGCGCCAAAATTTAAAAGAAAAATAATGTAAGGGCAATTCAAATAAGAAAATTAATTTGGCAAAATTTTGCTTTAAACGAATACGAAATTTCTATTAAATTATATATGTATGTTAAGTAATTCAATTCTTAAATTTACTTTTTAATTAGTAAGTCGACTTAGATGGTTATCGACTCTGACCACAGATTTAATAAAAAATTAAAATAATATTCTCAAAAAGCCTGTGTACCTAACTTTTTATTTTGATGATGCACTTACACAGTGATGACAGCACAAATTTAACAAGATCCCTACATGTCTCAAAAAATTCCCCCTTTTGCCCCACAAACAAAAAAAGTTCCCTACATTTTTCCCTACTTTAAAAATTCATTGTTTTTAACAAAACCCTACATTTTATTTGCATTTTTAAAATTTTGTACATTTATATCGCCAGGTACAATATTTAATTTTAAAATAAGGATGCGTATTTCTCACAAGGTTAATCAAATCTTAATTCTGAATGCTTAATAAAATTTTGACCACGTTAAAAAAATGGGACCCCGGTAAGATAGAATGATCTAAGGAGTTTTTTGTGTCAAAGAACGCATTTGAATAATTAAATTTGCTTAATATATAATTTTAAAAAGTCCTAATTTATATATTAAACATAACAAAAATCAAATTTGTTTTTTTGTATTCATACAAAATCTATTCCCAGGAAAATTAGACATTTCTTTGCCTTTCGTTGCCTCTAGTTATTATTTACCGAAAGATGTTTGTTTTCTGTCTGTAATAGCTCGCCTAATACTAAAACAAAATTTTAAATTTTTATATGTATAATATTTACACTTTTGTGTGAAAAAGGAAAAAAGCAAAGTATTAAAAATTCCCTACATTTTCTTCAAAATGAAAAGGACAGACTTTTTCTGTGCGAAGGGAAACGATTAAAATTTTCCAATAAATTCCCTACAAAAATACATTTTTCCACTGCTTTCAAAATCCCTAGATTTGACGGGAAAATAGCAAATCTCCATTACTGCTCAAATGTTTTAAATAATATTTTTTGAGTATCCCTGCAACAAACAAACTGTTCAGCAGACGGATATTTTTCCACCCTGAAAAAGGAAAAAACTATCTACGGGCGAGTATGGGCCAAGATAGAATTAATACCCTTGCCCAATTTGTACAAGAAATAAACTATGCAGATTTAATTGATGTTTTTGCCCGAGCAAAATCGCGAAAGGCTAAATTAATAAAATAGGCCCTGGTTAAAAAAACTTAATTATTTATTTTTGAAAAATAGTATTCATATTAAAAACTTATATTTAAAGTTACTTATATTTTTACAAAAGTTTTGTTTTTCTATTTTGACTGCATACATATGTATTTTAATTTATATTATTTAAAACCTCATATATTGAGAGAAAATTATAAAATTCAGAATAAATTTTTTTTAACACACCCCACCCCATTCATAAGTAAAATTTTTTCAATTTGTTGCTTGAAAATTATTAAAAAAAATTATGCATGCATAAAATAATAGAAATACTTATGAAAAATAAGACTGATATGAATCTGCTTGGAATTGGCCAAAATATTGGAATAATTATAAGCAAATTAAAAGAAACATATATTTTATTTCCAAAAACGTGTTCAAATTAAAAAATATGTCCACTATCTATAATGCCATTCATTTTTATTTTAAACTTTAATCAAGAGGATCAATATAATATATTAAATATATTTTTTTCCTACACACTGGTTATTAAATTTAAAATTATAAAATTTTTTTGTTTGTTCTACAATCTTAGAGGTAATAAATAATTGATTCACAATTCATGTAGAAGTCATTACATATAAAATTTAAACTTTTTTTAATTTGTATGCAAATTTCCATACAAAAACTTTAAAGAATTTCAATATAAGTGCCGTATCAAATAAAATATCATTAATTTGACCACGAGATTCGTTAACATAATTTCGATAAGTTTTTTACAAGAGATAATTCACCATCAATAATTCACAATTCATTGGTATATAGAGAGGACAATATTGACATATTCAATAATAATAATATAAAAAAATTCATAGCTAGATATAAGTCGTCATGTTTAAAACAAAAGTATTTCAGCTCAATTATAAATATTCGCAAGGAATTTGTTTCAAGAGGAAAGGGTTTTCTGGAGATAATATGTCTCCAATTAATTCAAACTCCCTTCTGGGAATTTTTTTTAAAGAAAACCACAAAGACCAAGGTACAGGACTTCAGACTTCCTCGGCTGAAGAATCATCAACTGTCCCTATCGGACAACGCAAAATATCTAGGAGTTATACTAGATCAAAAACTTTCATGGAAACTGAACGTTCAACACAGGGTTAGAAAGGCAACGGTTGCCTACTATTCCTGCCGTAGGATGTTTGGCTCAAAATGGGGCTTAAACCCCAACATGCTAAAATGGATGTATACAGCAATCGTGCGTCCAATACTGACTTACGGCTCTGTAGTTTGGTGGCCAGCCACAAGTAAGAAATACGTGGTAGATCAGCTTTATAGAATACAGAGATCCTCCTGTGTCGGGATAACAGGATGTTTACGTACCAGTCCTTCGGAGGCTCTGAACGCTTTACACAACCTTATTCCGATTGACCTTCATGTATTGGCGGTATCCTCTAGCAGGGCGGCAAGATTAGCGGCATCTGGGTGGTGGAGATCAAGGCCGTATGGTCACGCCAGAATCCTGGATCAACTACCCCCTACGCTGAGGAAATCCACTGATTACATGATACCTCATCTGAACTTTGATAAGGTGTTCAAAGTTCTATTTCCATCCAGGCGGGAGTGGAAGGGAGGTACAATAGTTAGACAATATGACGTCAGAGTATATACTGATGGATCAAGAATGGTCTGCGGTGTCGGCTCTGGAGTCTTTTCAGATGATCTAGGTATAGAACGTTCCTTCCGTCTCCCTAACGAAGCCACAGTTTTTCAGGCTGAAATTCTGGCTATAAGGGAAGCGGCCAGAATGCTTGTCGACAGGAAGGTACAAGGTAAAGTCGGCATCTTTGTCGACAGCAGCGCTTCTATCCCTAAGATCACATACCACCTCCTCTATCCTAGTAGGACAGTGCAAGAGGATGCTATCTAGACTGGGTGATCAGGCTGATCTCACCCTTATCTGGATTCCAGCACACAGCAATTTCTTAGGCAACGAACAGGCGGACGAGCTGGCTAGGGCTGGCTCTGCTCTGAATGCCTCCAGCGCCGAAACGGTAGCCACGCCGTTTGGCACTATTAGAAACTGCATCTTCAAACATTATTTCCATAAGGCTGAATGCAGATGGCGCAATATAAGCACCTGCAAGGTTGCAAAGAAATTGTGGCCTTGCTATAATTATAAGCGCTCAATACAACTAACACGCAGAAACCGCAAGGACATCTCGAGGGTCGTTGCAGTTATGACGGGACACTGGACGGTTGGCAGACATGCCAGTAGGATAGGTCTGTCCTACAACGAGTTCTGCCGAAGTTGTCGAGAAGAAAGCAAAGAGGAGACAATCTTCCACTTTCTTTGCGAATGTCCGGCTTTGCATATCTCGAGACACAAGTTTTAGGCAATCATGTACTAGAGGACCTTTCAGATTTATCAGAGATAGGACTGAGCGATCTTATTAGATATCTCAATGCGACGGGTTGGATCTAGTATCAATAACTGTATCCGAGTACTTAGACACGGCTACACATAGTTTGACACCGACGAGTGCAGTGGTCCTTTCAAAAAGGAATCATATAGATTCTACTTGAATGCCTACGTGTAGTGGGCAGCCACGTAAACCAACCAACCAACTAACCCAAACATAAATATATTTAGAATAACTACTTTTTAGATTTTTATTGTTTTCTTCCTTTTATGGAAACGGACTAAAAAGTTAAATGAGGGAATTTTCATTCATAATAGGAAAAAAGGAAAAAGGGAAGAATTTCATCAGGAATTTCTGTTTATAATTGGGCTGTTTATGTATTTACGATAACTTCCGTAAAGTAATTATAGCTTTATACAGTATCTCAATTAATAAAAATGAATACACGATAATTAAGTATTTAAAAAATCTATGTTTTTCTTTTGATAATTACTTATATATAATCTAAAAGGGCGGCATATTAAAGAGTGCCTAGGGAGAAAGCAGACCTAAATCCGCCACTGACTGGCAGGATAGGGAAACAGTTAACCCCCTACAAAGTAATTATTAATATTCCTATATCAGCACGAATACAATAGTCAAGCTCGCAAAATTTTGTGTGGGTTACTTCTAGAACAAATTGCAATATCTAGTAAAATATTGAGGGTGTCAGTGGGCGCAGACGGGTTCCCCCCATATAAGGTAATTATTAATTTTCATATATGTACATATGTATCTATACAGCTATAAGAGTGACGGTCTCTAAATTTGATGCGTATTACTCTTACAATAACGTGAGATTTTCATGAAAATTTTAGTGCAAAGTAATTAATATAATATTCCCATATCAATTAACTACATATCGTCGTGGTGAATGCAATAGGCTGTATGTCAAAAAAAATTGAATTTGGTTTTATTGTAGCGTTGTAACCAAAATTGGGGCTCCTACAACTTGCATTTATCTCGTGCCGTTCAGGCAATCAGAAGAGAGCTTTTGCGAGCTTCTTTTCGTTACTGCAAAAGGACGTATGTCAATCGCACGCTTGATTTGACAGTGGCGTGGAGTGTTCTTTCGAGATAAAACCTATAAATTGTGTCATTCTGCATTGGATACTAACATTGGATACAGTGTGAATCGTGGCGATTTATTATTATATTCTAGCCAGCGAAACTAAAACAAACAATTTTTCTCAGAAATATTCAGTTTTTGTCTTTCCTGCAAAAGTATGATTTAGTGACATACAGCATATTGCATTCACCACGACGATATGTAAGTTAAGCTCTCAAAATTTTATGAGGATTACTCTTAGAACAAATTAGCATTTCTAGCAAAAGGTTTCGAGAGACGGGTAGTCCCCATAGAGGGTAATTATTATTTTTCCGATATCTATGTAAATTTTCAACAATATCCTTGTGGCATAGGGGCGGGGAAATGGGTACCACCCATACAAACTAATTATTAATATTACTTTGTATATCAACACAACTACAATAGTTAAGTACTCAAAACTGCATATGGGCTACTCGTAGAACAAATTGCGACTTCCAGCAAAATCTTTGTAGTATCAGATGAGGGAGACGGGCACTCCCCATATAAGATAATGTGTTGTATCTAGAACCAAAGCAATCGACTTAAAAATATATGTATGTATATGGAAACCACTCGAAAAACTGTCTGCTTTTCATACAAATTGTTCACTCAATACGATTGCCTGGGTTCTATAAACAGCACATAGTACATACATATGTATGTAGTTATTAATATTCTATATCTGCAAAGCTTTTAAAGTGATGATCACTAAATTATGCGGGTTACTCTTAGTATAATGTTGAGGATGTAATTAATTAGTTAGTCAGTTCATTTTGCTTTATGTGGCACAAGCTAACTTGTGGGTAACAGTGAGAGCTGCCCCATTTGTATTACATATCATGAAAAGAACTGAATGGGCTTAACAAGCAAAATGAGTTAACTTTCGCGTCACCTGTAACTCATCTCTGATGAACCATAACTTACCATTAAGACACACAAGATTGATTCACTGTCTGCGATGATCATTAAAATCGACTTTGTACTCGTCTAATCCCAATGCCACCAGCCTTTTATAGATGTCATTAGCATTCTGGAATCACTGCTTATTAACTTTCCCAAACGTACTAGTTCCGTTATTTCAAATTTCAGAGTTGCTTATGAGCTAATTTAATGCTGGCAATACCGTGTGCACGTTTTATTCTTTAATATTAAATCTGCATTTGAATTTTTTTACTATATATATTTTAGGCATGCGAATTATTACATTGCACGACAAAATACAATAAATACAATATCGATTTTTTTAATGTTGAAAAAATCGGTAGCTCATGATCGGTTAAAAATAACATGTTAAAATTTCACAGTGGAAGAGCTGAGGGGTTTTTGAATTTGCTTGTAATTGAATGACATTTTGGAAGTAAGATATTTTTAGTTCACATAACTTAATTTATATGTAGTGTAGAGCTTGTGACAGCGGAAACCCACTGTTTTCGCTAAGATGCCTGTCCGTCTGTCTTGTGAACCGTTAGAGATACACACTTGAAATGGTCCTAATAAACAAGACAATATAATGGACATAGATCTGTATAGGGTTGCCATGTTTGAAAAGCATAAAAAGTACGCTGAACAAAAAAACAGTACTTTTCAAAACAAAACAGTACATTTTTTTCTTTATTGATAAAACAACTTTTACTTCAATATGTCAAAATTTTTATTTCAAATAAGTCAATAAGAAACATAAAAACATTTTATAACTAGCAGATCGGTGACATGACTTTTAATTCAACATATCACATATTTTTTAAAAATAAGTTAATAAAAACGGAAAACATATTAAAAACTCTGAGAACGTAACGAAAAATTTTGCATTTCTTTCAAAAGGAAATACATATACATACACACACACACACATATATATATATATATATATATATATATATATATATATATATATATATATATATGTATATGTATATGTATATAGATCTTCTCGTAATAGTAATAGTAGTAATAGTAATAGTATCTTAAGTTACTAACGTGATCAGAAGCAAAAATTGAACGTCGTTTTTCGAATGATATTAATGTTGGTTTGAATGAACGAATTACCAATGCTGCACCATTTTCAACTACACTTGATAACTACCCACTATAGCTTTGGAAAGTCCCCGTAGACTAGTAGATAGCGTATTAGACTATTAGTCTGGGGGTCGCAGGTTCGATTCCTGCCTGGACCCTGGGTGTTTCTGCAGGCGAGCCAAAACGGCTTCGCGGTTTGTGTTTGCTCTTAAAAAAATCATATTTTGAAAATTATCTAATAAATTTCAAAAATTATTAATTAAATTTAAAAAATTGTGAATAGAATTTTGAAACTGACAATTGAATTTAAAAAACTACGAATTGAATTTTAAAATTATCTTTAATGTGTATGTAATTTAAAAATTCAATTGATTTTTTTTATTTTTCTTAAAATTTCAATAATATTCAATTAATACTTTTGAAAGCTATTTATAAATAAAAAAAATTTTTTTGTTTGTTAAGGGGTTTTTAGCTAGTCTATATACATGCATTTCATTGGTGCTAATGCCAAATCATCAGTAGACCTTAAACCATATTTTTGAAATGTTTCAAACCTCTTATCTTATACACAAACTTTTAAAAAACCAATGAGAATTTCAAATATTACAAAAAAATACCCAAAGGGCGTCTAATTGTATAAAGGTTGTAAAGAAAATAAAATAGATTAATATCAATAATATAATTTGTTTGTTGGGATTTTTGAATAGTTTCAAAACCTACTTTGCTTATTTATACCATTGGTAGGTATTATTCGTTATTTTTAAAGCAAATACATCTTCACTACTATCAATATTAAAATTTTACCATCACTAATTAACTTTAAATTAACCCATTGTTACACGCTGGTTTTATCTGTTCTGCTGTGTAAGTTGAAATTAATTTATGTTTATTTAGCCTTTGTTCCTTCGCAATATTGTCTGATATCTAATTCTTTCTGACTAAAAAATTTTTATAAGCTTCAGTTAAATAATAACTATTTTGGATTACAATCAATAACAACCAAATTAGTTCGAAAAATAATCACATTAAATAAAAAACTACCATGTTTTTCAACTCATATTTAATTTATTAAGATATTGCATAGCTTTAATCGCGGGCTTTGAGCGCGGCGACCGAATCCAGAAATTCCGTAACGAAAAAAACCTAACTCTAAGTTTGTTTCTTAAGTTTTTTGTTTTTTTAATTATTTGAATCGCCTAGCGTATGTTAACCCCTAAAGTATGCTATTGATTTCATTAATATACAGTATTGCCAGAACAGATTTTTACATGTAGGAAAACACAAAATGGCGTACTTACGAGCAATCGTGGTTGACAAAAAATGATATACACAAACAAACAGACAATTCGTAGGTTTTTAAGCGGTATTTTCCAGATATTTAGAGGATATCAAGTCTCAAACTTATTTTTCTTATTTCAGTTAACATAAACCTATAGATTCAATGATAAAAATAATGAATAACCTACATGTATTGTAAGATAATAAAAATATTTTAAACGATATTAACTTCTCATTTATTCAATAAAAGAAAAAAATTGTTTTCCAATCGGTCACCACGCTCAAAAAGTTTAACTTGAATTAATATCAAAGAAAAAACTTTTATTAATATCAAAGAAAAAAACTGCATAAATAAATAAAAAATAAATAAATAATTATAATTGCATAAGTTGATAAAAAATGCTATGCAATAGCTTTGCCGCGACAGTCCCCGAGTGCCACGCGTCTTTTTTTGTTTTAGCAGGACTGGGTTTTTTTCTTCTGTTCAGCTTCCCGAAGTAATTTTCATTGAATAATTGATTAATTTTTTTTTTCTTAAAAGGTCGTTTTCAGAAAAAAATCGAATGAGCAAAAAATAACTGAGATGATGATTTTACAAATACAAAATTCGCAAAATAAGAACAAAAAAGCAAAAAATACAATTTAAGAATGTGTCGAACCACTAATTTCGAAGAAAATAGAGTTTAAACCGTGATCCTCCATTTCTAAACTGGATTGGGATGGGTTAGCCAAACTGGGAAAAGGTTATTGCGTTCAAAATCTTTGCCTTGTCCTCCGCAAACATGAAATTCATTCCCGAGTTATACGGAAAAAGTTTTGTATCAGCTCGAAGATTGAATGTGCAAGCTCAACTTCGGAATAAGATATACCAAGAAAATATGTTTTTCCAAATTCAGAAGCGTGTAACATTTATCGAACTTTATACGGTTTTTTGTAAATTTTATTCTAAATATACATACGTATTTGATATTTAGAAAAATTATGCGACTTTTAGTTAATTAGTCCGGTCAGTAAACAAGTTAAATTAAGATCGGAAAACATAAGAAAAATAATTTTTTAGTGCAGTTTATGAATATGCCAGGACCTTCAAACAGTTATTATATAAAAAATAAATTAAAAATAAATAAAGTTTTTTGTTTTAATCCACTGTGAATATTTCAAAACATTGCATTTATTTAATTAACCCAAAAAAATCAGATTGCTCTAAATGTTTTTGTAGAAAGTATTTTTATGAAATGAATTAAGAATCATTTTTCTATATTAAATAATTTTCAATATATTGAAAGAACAAACGAAATATATTCGCAAATTCGGCGATATTATGAAATTTTTAATATGACATTATTTTTGAAAAAAAAGTTAATTTTTTCGTTGTCAAAATAGACTTCGCGAAAAAGAACTTTTTAAATGTGGAAAATGATTCTGTTCAGTTGCTGAAGAAAATCGCCAATTCGACCCCCAAAAACTTCCAAAAATTATTTTACAATGATCTACAATTTTGTTTAAAATAATTAATTCTTTATTTTTTTCGAAAAACTTTAAATAACAAAAATTTTTACCATTTTATAACAAATACTTAATCAAAGCCATTATGCGGCGGATTTTTTAAACAACTAATTAAATCTTAAAACCTTACCAAAAAGGTATTATGGATTTATGAAAATCTAATAAAAAGTGTGGCAATTAGAAGCAAAAGTATATAAAATTATATGGATTTTCAAAAAATCTTGCCATAAAATGAAAGTGTGGCAACGTTGTATGCATATATGTGATGTATATATATATATACATATATATTTTTGATTTTGATGAAATAAGGCTCGTTTTATTTACAACATATCTAACTTTATTCAGAACACAATTTTTGTCGGTTCAGATTTATATATAGAAATTCAACAAAATCCCTAAATGTCTCGAAAATATCTACACATAAAAAAAGGTCCCTAAATTTTTCCCTACTCTCAAAATTCATTGATTTTATGAAAAAATAACTTTATTTAGGATTTCAAAATTTTGTACATTTATATCGCCATAAAAAAAATTAAATAATAACAAAAAATAACATATACATATTTGCAATTGTAATAACCTCCAATATCTGTCTTTGTGCCATCATAGTTCTCAAACGTCTGTACTAATTTATTAGATTTCATCAAAAAATATTTTTTTAAGGGAAGTCATTGGATTAACTTACGAGTAAGAGCACCATTTTTTTATAATTCTTCGCATTCATTGAATTTCTTTTAAATTCTGTTGAATTTAATATTCCTTGTCGTGTTTCTCGCTATTATAATCCTTTTGTTCTTAAGTTTTGTAGGTCTAATTATGCTATGGCTGATCCTTTCACGAGATTATGTCGTCAATATAATTATTTGTCTGAACTTGTTGATTTTTCTTTGAATTCTAAAGCATAAAATCATTGTTTTTCTTAATTCATAACGTATAAATTTTTATTATAATTCATTAATTTAATAAAATTTTAGTATATTGTTATTAGTCTGTAAGGATTATATCCATTGACTAATTTTTAAATAAATAAATAAATAAATAAAATGAGGATGTGGAGATCTTAGAAGGTAATCAAAATCTTAATTCTGAATTCTTAATAAAATTTTATCCAACTTAAAAAAAGTTACCCGGAATGGAAAGCATTTGAATATTTAAAATACATATTTTTAAAAGTCTTAATTTATATATTAAAAAAAATTAAAAAATTTTAAAATTACTTTTTATTTTTCATAAAAATTCTATTCCCAAGAAAATCGGACATTTCTTTGCCTTTCGTTTTCTCTATATATTATTTACAAAAATATGTTTTCTGTCTGTATGAAATATCTCACGTAACACTTTTGTGGGGTGTTTTACGCAGTTACACCGCAATGTAAAAGGAAGAAAAAAAGTTTTAAAAATACCTTAAAATGAAAAATCTGTCCGTTTATCCCTTTCCTTAAAATTTTCCAATGAATTCCCAACAAAAAGGGAAAATTCTCTCCTCTTGGCATCACTGCTTGGAGGTAATATTCGTATTTTTTTAACAGCTAAATCATTTCATGATTTAATAAATTTATTTGGAATAGCAAAAACTGCATAAAATTTTCTCGTTAGTTTCTTAAATGGCATAAATACGGCTTAAGATTTTCCTAAGAATTTTTGCTCGTTTATGTCATAAATATGTATCTAAAATATCGATATACTGCTTTGCGATTCAACGATTAGTTTCCGAGTCTTCAAATCAAATATTATATCTTGAAGCGGTATATCAGAATTGTCGACCTGAAAGTTTTTTACCATTGTGTGGAAATTTGCGGCCAAATCTTTAACCGTTTTCGTGACATTTTAAATATAAAATAAAAAATCTTTCATTCTTAGGTTATTCGTTATTCCGTACTTCACTTTATCAACTCTTAACGGAGTCACACTAAGGTTATCCGATAATGCAAGCAAGAGCAGCGAAAGCCGCTATTGCCCTCTATACCTGCAAAAAGGCCATAAGTAGGAGATGGGGTATTAACCCCAAAACGGCCAACTGGCTCTTTGAAATGGTCGTCAAGCTCATATTAATGTATGGTGCAATCGTCTGGTGGCCGGCCCTAGGCAAATCCACCTATTCTAAAATCACTGACAGAATTCTAAGAACATCGGCCTTGATGATTACAGGTGCACCTCGCACCACCCCATCAAAAGCCTTGTTCACAATGTTACACTGGCTTCCTGCCGATTTAATGGTCAAGCAACTGGCTATGAACTCGGCAGTTAGACTCAGTGCCGTCGGAACATGGAAATCACTAGGTGATGGACATGCGAACATTATCGGACAGTTTGAAAATCTTCCCGAACTTATAGATTACCATTCTCCCTAGCTTATGCCTGAGAAAAGATTTGCAGTGTCAATCTCAGATACTCTCCCTCCATTCAATGATCCTAGTTACCGAGAGGAATTGCTTGAGGTATACACTGACGGATCCAAATCAGGTGCAGGGGTGGGAGGGGGCATTTACATTCCTCAATTTCAGCAAAGGATACGTTTTAAGCTAATAGATCATATTAGCATAACTCAAGCCGAAATATCGGCCATAAAAAGGGCAGCTAACTGGTTAAGGTACAATAGGGTATATAGGCAGGATATTCGTATATGTACCGATAGTAAAGCTGCATTGAACGCTCTATCGGGTGTTTACACAACATCTGAACTTTTAAAGGAATGCCGGATATCCCTAAACGAGATGGCGTCACATTCCAACCTTGAGCTAATCTGGGTACCAGGACACGCAGACGTGCCTGGTAACAAAATTGCGGGCAAGCTAGCCAGGGAGGAATCTAGTCTGCAAGAACGGGACACCGACCAGCTAGTGGGAGCCCCACTAAAAAGGTGCAAAATTCCTCATTCAGCAGAAACTTATAGGGATAGCACAGGCTAGATGGTTCAATGAACCCACATGTGCTGTCTCCAGATTAACCTGGCCCCAATATGATCCAGCAAAATCAGCCATCATACTGGGGATCCCCCGACATCAGCTACGTATACTTGTGGCTGTTCTAACAGGGCACTGCTTCATAGGTGCCCACGCAAACAGACCAAATATCCATTTCAACGACTTCTGTAGAAGTTGTCATAATGAGGAGGAGGAAGAAATGTAAAACACCTCCTCTGTCAATGTCCAGCTCTGTCTCATCACAGAGCCATATATCTCAACTTTACCCGAACTCTACTTTACCCGAACTCGCAGACCTTACGGAATGCAATCTGAAGAGAATAAACAAGTTTATTCGGAAAACCGGTTGGTTCAATACTGACCACAATACTTTTTATTTTTTTTCGCTGTCCATATAGGGCATCACAAAGGGACCTATTTTTCTGGACCCAAGTGGGCCAGTTGCTTGCAATCGGCAGCCCGTGCAACCTAACCTAGCCTAGGTTATTCGTTCTACGGTTTATTTTCTCTAAGTGTACTGACCAATATTTTAATTCTAATCGAAGATAACAAGCCCAATTATCTAACAAAAATAAAAAAGAGCATATAATTAGTTATAAAAACTAACAGAATTCGCATTCGGTTGAAAATAGTACGATGGAAAATCAGGGTCACTATATATAACCCCTGAGGTAGCTCAATATGTCTCCGGAAGAATAAAAATTGTTGGTTATGTATGTATGTATGTATATCTTGACATATTGCTAGTTATAAGTTCGTTAAAGTAAAAATGAAAACTTCTGAAGATTTCTATATTAAAATGAATTTTAGCGACCAAGGTTTATCGGTCCAATGAAACGGGATTTCTCGGTAGGAAGTAGATGTTGAATAACGTCCTTGGCAAAAAAATTCGTATGATTATCTCTCCTCAATTCCATCCACCATACAGCGCATCCATACTAATGAACCGGCCTAACAGCCGATATACAAATCCATCTTACCAGCTTCGGTTGCATTGAACCCTATGCCAATGTAAGTGGACACACAAGTATTTAGATTCTTCTAAGTCGTCAATAGCTTTTTTAATGCTACAACGCGAAGAGAGTTCGTCAGGCACTGCCTTCATAATTACACAAAGAAATTTTCCTATTACCAACATCACACCGTTGTGCTGTTTTTAATAAAAGATGTCTTTTATGAAAGAACAACGCATCATATGGGTAATGGAACAAAGTGAAGTCAATGTAAATTTTTCGAATAAAGTCATCATGTGGTAATCCACAATGCTGCAGTAAAAAATTTAACCGTTTTAAGAAACGCAAATCAAAGTCAAAATGACGCAAATCGAACGGACGCAACTTGAAATTGCAATGACACAAATTGAATTTTTCCAGTTTTTAAAAAGCGACGCAAATCGAAACGACGCAAATCGAAACGACGCAAATCGGGACGACGCAAGTCGGGGCTCTAGTGTATATATAAATAATCAAATACCAATTCACTTCTTTTATTTATATTACTGCTTCCCCACTAACTATAGTGTGCATTTGCATCGTATCCGATGCCCGATGGATCTACAGAATCATACGACATGTAGAGAGAGGATTAGCATTATCTTCTCCATTGATAACCGTAAGGTCTCTGCAGTTGTTCTAATAAGTCCTAACCTTGTCCTTGCTGACAGGGAAAAACACTGCGTAGCCCGTGCCACTTAGTTCATAAACCTTGATGGATAAGAACCAGTTCTACCTTCGATCGGCTGAGGATGCCTCACTGTGCTGAAGATTTATTTGCACCACCTGCAATCACTTTTGGGTTTCTAGAATTATCTACATTTTATAGTTAACCTAAATTTCACAATACACACCATCTTCTACAGTCTATTCAGTGACTCCTGGTCCGTTTTCATAATTAATGACAAGTTTGACTATCATTGATCAGTCGGCGTCATGGAGCAACGTGGCCTCTTGCCTTATATGATGATTTTATCAAGTAAATATGAGTTTTTGGGAGTCAGACATTACTTTAAAAATTACCAGTTTATTTATTTATTTAATTCCTAAAGTTGACACAAATAGTAATTGAAAATCGTGAAAACTAGAATTGTTTCAGTTACTATTACTTCAACCATATTAAATGCTTCACACTTCTAATAACTTTATAGATGTACATATTTTCCTTCAATTTTAAATATTTTTATTTGCTCCATTAATATTCACTTGGTAATTTTTTAATTTTTGCAGATTGCAAGATGCTGATGGAGGTTTTTTTGAAAAATTTGGGTCATTACTACGCCAACAGTCTCAGTTAGAAGAGAATGATCTTAAAACATCATTGGCACCATTTAAAGAAGAAGTCGACTTGGAAGAACAAATTGAAGAAGTTGATGAAAATGTTGACAGTTCTGCCAGTAATGAAGAGTTAGATTGCTGCCCAATTGAACAATTAGAGACTGATTTGGATTTGATCGAAGTAAAAGAGAGGAAAGAAAAACTCTTTGAAAAATCAGCTGGAATGAATGTAAGTTCAAAAAAAGTTTAAATTACTTCTCCACAAAAATTTTTAAAGACTTTTATATATTATAGTGGACATGGTGAAATAAACTGATGGCATTACTACGCCATATAATAATTATGTCAGTTTAGTTTATATTAGAGATGGGCACCGCTCACGTGATTAGCGTGAGTCATCGTAATTAATTTTTTGTTTCAATTATTTGAGAGTGCATGAACGCGATTACAAAGAAATGGAGTGTGCATAAGTCGATTTTTGACGTGATTGCTTCGTGTTTTTTTTTGCTATATTATTATTTTTTCGTATACTTTTGTCATCAATATTTCTACGTAATTACTTAAATTGTTTTAAGTTTATATTGAAAGGAATTGTTTGGCTCAAGTTCAAATCTTACTTTACTTATTTCTTTAATAATTTTAGAATTTTTTTTGATAAACTAAAATTATTTTGATTGAGAAAGTATTATTGGAACAGTCTATTCATCAGACTAGCAAAATGGATCAGTGATAGTAATATCTTTTTAATTATTTAAAATTTTTTTCGTGATTATTTCGTGTGAGTTTTCGTGATTGTGTGTAACTTTTTTGCCTACTCACTTGAGCATGCATGAACGGGAGCCAAAAATATAAGGATGTGCATGAGTAAAACTTTTTATTGTGAGCGTGAGTGAGAAATCACTCACGATCTTATCTCTAGGTTATATTTACAAAATATTCAAGCTTTTGTTTGTTTAATTTGTGTTTATTTTTTTATTAAAAATTTCAATAATTTCTTATATGTACTCATACGTTTGTGTTTGTTTTGAGAGTGGCACTACCTTCTATATGGACTGCAAATACTTTCAAAGTAATCCACACTTCCTTGTCTTGCTCATTTGTAGCGTCCGTCCTAAAAATTCAATGGTTTCTGTTAACTTATTTTATTTAATTTTTGTTTACAATAATTTTTGACAATTTACACAAACAAAAATTCCATTTTTGTTGTATTGTTGTAGTTGTAGCCGTAATAATGCCACCTGTTTATTTCACCATGATAGTGGAGTTGTAAGCGGAGTAAGCGTTTTTGATTTCAAGAAATGTTAAAATATTATACAATAAGTTTGTTCATTAACTTGAAGTTGTCACTAATTATTACTATTAAAGTTGCAAATGTATAACAAAATATACATAATCGCTGATATCGCTGATTGCGAATATCAATTAAATGATGTACGAGTATATGTATGTATTTTTTGCACGTAACATTTTTACTTTTACTTGAAAAATAAATGGAAACAACTTCTGGAGGAGGAAGTTTCACAATATTCAAGATTTTTTTCTAAAATTTGTTAATCTTTATTATTAACTATTTTTTTTTAAATTTATTAATCGAGATTGCCTCGATATCTTCTTTCAAAGATTTTCAAAACCCATCAGTAGACCTTAAACCATTAAATAAAAATTAGCTACTGGCATGAGCCTTGCAATGTTTACTGTCACATAACTAGTTAAAATTGATCAAATAAATCAAAAAAAAAAAAACTCAGCTAGTTGACAAAAAAAAAAAAAGCAATAACACTTAAGTATTAATCAAACCAAAAAAATTTGTCTTAAGTAAAAACAAAAATTAGAAAGAAAAATGGTACATGAGATAAAACCAACATGTAACAATGGGTTAATTTAACGTTAATTAGTGATGGTAAAATTTAAATATTGATAGTGGTAAAACAGTGTTTACTGTAAAAACAAATAATAATACAAATAACTCTCGTATCCTTTTTCTAGACATTATTTGTATAAATACAAATTTGAAATCACATTCAACCGAGCCACCTAAACAGTGGCGGATACATGGAAACACACATGAACACTGAGGATGGGAGTGTAGCGGCTCCCGAAAAACAACGTTGTTTCTGTTCTGCCGTGTAAGTTGAAATTAATTGGTGTTAAAATTTTCCCTTGTTGCTTTGTTATCTCATGTCCAATTCTTTCTGACTAAAAATGTTACGAACTTTAGCCAAAAATAATAATCACTTTGGATTAAAGAAACCATTAACAACAAAATTGTTCGAAAATAATCACATTACATATTTTGAAATGTTAATCTTTATATAAGATAACAAGATTAAATACCGTACTCTAGAATAGTTTGACATATTGTTAAATACATATATGTATATATATAAATAAAAACAGGAAAAGGAGACATAATTGTCTCTACTCCGCAAAGACTGTTGACAGTAGTGTTGATTAGAGGCAGAGTTTGCTAAACCCCCGTCTTGACTGGCAATAAAGCAATAACGCCGGCAGAATAACGGAACAATATTACTTATTGCTCTGATTATTGCTTTGCTTATGGGTGATTGTATTTATGTTAACACACAATTTAAAAAATTTTAAACAGAAAGGTTCGATAATAAAAAAGAAGAAACTTAAAGACTTTTTAAATTTTCATCTAAAAAACTTATCCTGAAATAAGAAATTTTACATTTTTATGTATTTTATAAAATATTTTCTTTTTAACTTCCCTTTTTAATATCTATTAATATTTTATTAAATTTTTTTGCAAAAAATTTGTTTTTGTTTTATGCCGCGTCTTTTTTTCTTTTATTTGGAAATGTCAAATGGTTTATGACGTTTTATGTTCGCAATAATTGTCAACGAAAAACTGTTCACAATTATTGTCAAGTACGAAAAAGATGCGTCTTCACTGGACATAACATAATTTTGACATTTGATGCAATATATGTCAATGAATTTATTGCCAGTCAAGACGGGGGGTAAGGGAAATCGCATGGTGGAATAATACAGGTGGCGTCGAAGCTGCAACAACAACAACACACAGGTGTATTATTCTACCATGGGAAATCGTATTTGTGTTAACCAGTGTTAACATACGTGAAGATTTATCTTATTTTTGAAGTTTTTTTAGGTACCAAAGGGATTAAAAGATTTTTTAGCTAAAAAAAAGTTTTTTTAATATATAATTATTTTGCACTTTTAGTCTATTACTTGAGATTCCTATTAACTAAACTACATATGATCTTCTTTACTTCATTAAAAAAGTGAAAAGAAGTTAACCGCTGCAACACTGTTTACTTCCATCCATTAAATTGCAAAGATGTTTTATTTTTGTATACAATTTCATTTACTTTATAATGAAATTCGTCGTCTGTATTTAAAAATATTTTAATACATTGTAAAAGATGAATATATCTGTATTAAAAAGTTCAACAATATTGCTGATAATAATTGTACATACAGTACGCTAGAAGCTCATACTATCGCCTTAATAATGATTTTTTCCGGGTTTTTAATGTATCTTCAAGAAAACACAATTACTTTCAACTCACATATTAAAACGATGCAATTCTATAAACGTAACCGGAAAGTAATACGCAACCCAACGTTTTCTTTTTCCCATTTGAGTGCAAAATTAAAAAAAATTTTATCAATTTTGCCTTAATCAAGCATCGCATTGACCTGATACCAGGGATGCAAAATGAAATTTTCAATTTGTACTAAGTTGTAAGAAAACATGTACTATTTTTCAGTCCGATTGTAGTTTTTATTTTTTAAATATTTTTTATTAACAATTAACTAAAAACGTACATAAAAATTTATTTATACAAAAAGGTACATTGAAATTCATTTGTACTAACTCCTTATACATATATTATGTAGACAAAGTTGACAATTAAATTTAATGCTTAATTCCAAAAGGTACACAAAGGACTATAAGTTGTTGAGATCTGAATATAAAATTATACTTTATGATATACTTCTTCTTAACAAACTCTTAGTCATTTCTAAATTGTAGCAGCACGAATTAGATGACTTCAGCAAATCCTTTGTTTGGATTATATTAGAGACAGTCGAAACAAACAAACTGTTCCACTCTTTTGTTTTTATAAAATTTTTAAACAAAAATATCCTTTCCACATTTCCAGCAGAATGTGGGATGTATAATATTCCTCTAGCAATTCTTAAAATATCAGTTCGGTTCATTTAGTTCATTTCTGATACCTTCGTCCAAAACAAGGCGTATTTAAACAGGTGTTCTCCTTTTTTCCACAAATTAGAGGCTCGTATGTCAAAATTTGTACATCGGGGTTTGAGATGTCAGTTGTTATTGTAATGTTTTACCTGTTGTAGAATCGCCACCATCTCTATAATTCCGCCATTGTTATAAAACAATTCACAACGAATTGTGAACATGGAGTTGCCATATAAATAATGGGATAATGATTTAAAATACTTTATAATACTAAATATTCAATTATTGTACTTTTTACTTTCAAATAGTGTTAAAAAAGCACGAATGTACCAACTTTTAAATCCGTGCCTGATAGCATTAGTCAACACATGTGCAATATGTTTCTTCAAAATAGGTTTTATCAAATGCTACACTATCAGTATCTATTCAGCAACGCAACAACAAAATATTACAGTCAGTTTTGCATCACTTGATGCAGACGTGTTAAATTAAAAATCATTAGAAACAGGTTACGCAAATTTGCGTTACCAAGAGAGACTCTCTCAGAGAGTATATAGTATTGAAAAAGAAATAAAATACAAATATTCAACAAAGAAATGTAAACAAAGTTGGTTTTGTTTTTGTATTTCTAATGGTGTTTTCTTTTCTAAAAAAAGTGAACGTTCTATTGAAGATTTTAAATACAGTATTTTCCGTTTAGCTGCACATTCAAGTTTGTAGGAAAATTCGTGCACATAAGAAAAATATTCTGTTATGCAGTTTCACATAGCAGCATAAATAATGCTGCTAATATATATATACATATATATATTAAACAATTTTCAATTGTCTTTATATATTATATCCACACTTGTTTTCTACCTGTATGAAATATCTCGCGTAATAATGTAACAAAATTATGTCCTACCAGGCCCACGATCTCACACGTATTCGTTCTTTCCTACAATTACATTTAAACAAAAAAAATTTGTTTAATTTGTTTTTGTTTTAAATGTAATTGTACGAAAAAACGAATACATGTAGGCTTGCCAGATCTAATTTGTCAAAAAGCTTGACATTGACCAAAAAAAACTTGATTTTGAAAAAAAAACTTGACAAATAAAAACACTCATACTAAATATATAAAAGAGATTTTTAGTTTTTAAAGAAGAACTTCTGGATAATTATTATTGGGAAAATACGAATTGAATTTCAACTTTTACTCGTAAAAACAATTTTGCTGAGAGGTTTTAGCTAATCTATAATAAATAAATAATAATTTTCATAAATAACTTGACAATTCTTCAAACACATAGGTTTTATTTAAAAAAACAATGAAAAACCGCCTGTATTATTTCACCATGGGTATATCAAGTCGGCTAAGCTGATAGAAGGATGGCGCGCCGGTAAAACCCCGGCTCAAGCCGAATCGCCGCCGCCGCCGACGAAAAGTCCACGACTTGCTTCTCTGGTTCAATGTTGGCAATTTACTAGTGTTGAGTAATAGGGTAAATATCAGTGTTGGCACTTTTATAATAATTGTACAGAAAGTTAGAGTTATTTTTTAAACTATAATTGCAGAAAAAAATATGTATCATATTAGTCCTTAGTTCTATTGATAGTAAAAATATGGGCTTTAGATTTGTTTTTTAGAAATATACACATACTTTTTTTAAGTATTATTAAATAGCTAGAATAAATTTGAGAAAAAAAATAACTTACAAAAAAGCTTGACAAATCACTTTTTCACTTGACTCTTGACGCGCATTAAAAAACTTGTCAATCAGGCCAAATCAGGCCCTTCTGGCAACCCTAAATACATGTGACATCGTGGGCCTGGCAGTTAATGTTAGATTTTTATTCAAAACAATAACAAATATAAATATAGATATTTTATGTATTATCACTTTTGTGTGGTGTTTTACGCATTTATGCCGTAATATAAAAGGAAAAAACAAGTATTTTAAAATTCCCTACATTTTCTTTAAATTTATAAATCTGTCCTTTTTCTCTTCGCTTGCAATTTTCCAATAAATTCTGTATAAAAATTGGAAATTTCCTACTCTTGGCATCACTGGCTTAACATTATTTCATTTGTTATACCAGGGCTTTGCCTGTATGTACTTTTTAATAAATAAATATAAATACACAAATATGTATTTGCATGATTTAAAATTATTTCTTATTTGCAATTTATTATAACAAAATGAATGTGAAATGTGCTTGCATTCAATGTTGTTTCCCCATTTTTTAAAACCTATTGTTAGATATTTTCTTAGACACTTGTTCATTATTTACCATCCTGACTTTCTTTTTTTATTTATTAATTCTGATAAGAATGTTTACTTTGACCCAATGATTATTTTTGCTTCGATTTTGCTCTTTACTGTACACAAGTTTTTCTATTTTCGTGTACAATTAAATTTTGTTTGCACTTACAAGCATCTTTAGCGAAGAGAGCAAACATAAACAACATTTTAGAGCACACATTTTTAAAACATATTTTCTGGTATTGACCTTAGCAATATTTTCTTCATACAAGCATAGATACATACATACATACATATCGTCATATGAATTCATAAAAGCCTTAAGTTACACCAAACAAATTTTACAAGACAAGCAAACAACTCTCTAATATGAAAAATTAACCAACATTTTTCAAAATTGTTTCAATTTAAGCTTATTTCTTATTAAGGATTTAGTTCAATTTAAAAATGTAAAATTTTCCAGGAACACGTATTTTGATATTGTGCATGGTAATCCATCAAGAAGTCGATTTTGAAATTTTTGTTACTTAGGTCTTTTTTGAAATCACATGACGATATGTATGTTTGTTCATACAAACACACTCACATACATACATACATATGTTCTTCCCAACAAACCAAAATGAAATTAAATTACTCGTAACAAGCTTACCAACATAAGCCTATTGCAAAAGGTTCAGGTTGAAGTATGAAATAAGTCAACAAGTCTAATTACAGAATAAGCTTACAGAAAAACAGTTTTCATCTTATGCTTATAATAAGCTTATATTCATAATAATATCGCAAGCTTAGGCGGAAAACCAAATAATATTTGTGCGCTAAAATTTTGCTTAAAGTTTAAGTTTAAAGTTTAGTGACTAAACTATGGTAGCAAAATTTTATTATTATTTTTATTTCATAAAATATTACATGCAGTAAAACTCGTTTAAAGCGAACTCGGTTATAGCGAATTCTCACTTGTAACGAACTAATTCCGAAGTCACGCTTATAAGGAATCGTTGCTTTTAACAAACTACGTTTTACGTTACCGGTAACACCAATTTTTAATCTTACATTTTCTATTAAAAAATAAAAATTTGTAATGAAGTTTTAGTTTGTACATTGAAATAAAATAAAAGTACAAATATATAAATACATACATACATGTTGTTATTTCGCATGTCACTATAATTATAACGAAATTTTCTTATAGCGAGCTCCACGGGACCTGCAAAACAAGTACATATATAACAATGTATACAAATTAATTGGTTTTTGCTTAAGCTGGACTCTTCTATTTTTAGAAAGCTGGATTTGATTTTGTGCTTTTCACAAATTCGTTCTCTTCCTCTCCAATGAAAATTGCAGCATCCGTAAAATTTAAAAAAATAAATTAATATGTCAATGAATACAATACATGAAATACTTAACATCCAAAAGCTCCAGTTGCGCTCAGACCGTAAGCAGTATATTTTTCTTAAAAGAAAGGCCTTATTTTACGGCACTCTACACTAATCGCTCTCTTTAAATTTATAGGTTTTATTTACAACGTTTTTTGCTAATATAATAATTACTTTTTTAAATGTTACCCTTTAACTTTAAAACACTTCACTTTTCAAACAAAACACCAAGACTGAAAAGTTTAACAAATTATACGAAATTCAGGCACGTGTCACGTAACGTACATCATACTCAAGAACACTTACAAAACTATAGTGAGCATAAAAAAAGTTGTCGGAAATCTCGTAGGATAAGCTCTTTCTACAATTTAGTTAAATATTTCTTATGGAATGTTCTGTCGGGTTATTTATGTACATATTTAAGTACATATTTTACTTGTTTTTCGAACTGAGCTGAAAACTGTGGAAAATAATTATTTTCCGACGATTCATGTGTGTATATAAGTACATACATATATTCTATACAGAAACAAATATCAGAATTTATTTAAAACTAAACAGATAGGACAGTGGAGTTCGGTTATAAAGAATTCCGGGGGACCGGGCTATTCTATACGTACGTGGCGAAGTTCGTTATAGCTGTGGTAAATATCTTTTTTTTAAGAAATAAAAATAATTTTTTAAATTTATTAATCGAGATTGCCTCGATATCTTTTTTCAAAGATTGGCAAAAACTTTTGTTTGTTGAGGGTTTTTGTTTAGCTAATGTATATACATACATACATGCATTTCATTGGTGCTAATGCCAAATCATCAGTAGACCTTAAACCACAAGTTAAACGTCGTTTTTCGAATGATATTAATGTTTGTTGGTTTGAATAAACGAATTACCAATGCTGCACCATTTTTAACTGTATTTCATAACTACTCACTACATTTTAAAATTATATTTTGAAAATGATCTGATACATTTCAAAATATATTAATTAAATTTAAAAAATTGTGAATAGAGTTTCGAAACTGGCAATTGAATTTAAGAAACTACGAATTGAATTTTAAATTATCTTTAATACTGAAACGATTAATTTGGCTAAAGCTCAAACCCGAGTTTACCAATTTTATTTATTCTAATTTTTTATTAGAAAATTTTTTGGATAAATTCATTATTTTTATAAGAGAGTACTACATATATATAGAACGGATCAGTACTAATTTCGAGGTCGCTACACCATCTTATCAGCGTTCTTTGTTAAATTTTACCACTTTTGACGGTGGATACTAGTGATCAGGAATATCAACTATTTAACCGTATTATTTAACAAATTAGAATACGAAAAGTACAATCTTATTCATTTTTACATTTTAAATCAATTTCCGTTTCTGCTATTCTGATGAATAATAAAATTGTTCTATATATAGTACTCTCTTATAAAAATAATGAATTTATCCAAAAATTTATAATAAAAAATTAGAATAAATAAAATGGGTAAACTCAGGTTTGAACTTGAGCCAAATTAATCGTTTCAATATACATCTATACATTATACATAAGTTCAACTAATTACTTACAAACATTAATTATTATTTTTAATAGGTATGTAATTTAAAAATTCAATTGATTTGTTTTCTAATTTTTTTTTCTTAAAATTACAGTAATATTCAATTAATAATTTTGAAAACTATTTATAACTTAAAAAACATCAATAGCAGTTTAAAAATGATCAATTTTAAAGCAGACTTTTACTTTGTTATCCATAAAATTTATTATTCTACTTAAAATCAAAATTTAACAAATATTAAATTATGTTTAAAAAAAAATATTTAGGCTCAACAATAAGAAACAATTTTTTTAAAGTCGAATATAATTTTATTTTTAATAAATTTTTTTAAGGACAATGTCAATTTCTACGGACTATTTTTTACTTTTTTAGGCGATTGACAGTTAATTTCTTCGACATCGATAGAACTGTTTGAGGCTACATACTCATTAGAATCTCCTTCCCTTTTAACTAATCAAGAAAAAAATACATACAATGAAAAAAACATAAAAATATATTTTTATAATAGAGATCTTACCGTTTAGTTTAGTGATATGCCCGTGTATTTAATATTTTTTAATGAATATTAAATTAATTACACATCAAGAGAACATAAGAAAAAACACAAAACCTTCATACGAGTATTTACAAACATAACATTCTTTGCTTGGAACGTAAACAAATCAAACTTGTATACAACGAAACGAAATGGAATAAAAAAAATTTTATACAAAAAATATCGTATACATAAAAAAACGCAAATACTTTATAATAAAAAATGTGTAATTTATAAAAAAAAATAGTACAAAAAAAGTACAAATCTAAAAAACAGTGCTTTTGCGTACTGTTTTAGCTGTTGTGAATAAAACAGTACATTTTACAAAAAAGAGTACGTGAACTGTTTAAAACAGTACGAATGGCAACCCTAATCCCATGGTGCGTCAAGAAAGAATAATCCTCCCTCTCCTCTATTGACTTGGAGCAGAATCGTTTCGTAGACTTGACGCTGATCGGTAATCAATGGTGGTGCCATTTCATTTGCCTGGGCTTCTAAAACGGCAGTATCGTGATTTAGCTCCTTCACAATATTGCTTGACAATTCCCCTCTTCGTTGCGGTGTGGGTAGGCCGAAATCAGCAAGACGTTTTCCAGATGTGGAAATCATTTTATCTTCAATCAATATCAAAGCTTCATTAATGATTAAGTCATTGTGAGCGCCATCCAGCTTATGGGTGATATCTTCTGATAAAACTACCTTGAATTTATCCCACGGCTGGAGGAGATTGGATAGTTCGTTCGCAAGTGCTCACGAAAATTGCGAACAGTTCCTTAACTTTGGTCGCTGAAAGACAAACAACAGCTTCCACCATAGTCATATCCCAGTGGTTGTCGTTTTTTAATAGCCAACCGGTCTCACATGCTTCCCTGAAAGTTACTCGCTCTTGACGATATACGGTTTTAAGAATCTGGAAACTGGCCTCGAACCTCATTAAGCAACATTTGCAAGCAGTAACATAAAAGTAGCTGACGTGCACAGTATATATCCGACCCAATGCGTCTTGTGCCTTCACACCAGGCCAGATAGAGACTTTTAAAGATAAAAGAAGCGAGCGAAGGTTATTTCGAAAAATCACTAAATAGACAAATCACGCAAATTATAACTAAAGTAAGTACATTGTACTTAAATCTGTAGGCACAGAAAATTTAACTAACCTTAAAATAATTGTTTGGGAGATCATACTTTTCGCAAGAAAATCTCAATTGCGTGGTTTCTAGTGGCAGAGAGTTAGATCCAAACTCTTTTTGTATAACCAGAAGGAACACACGTTATTGGAATCCTGTAAAAAGTGCCTGTTTTACGTCGGAGGATTTTAATTTTTGTTTGTTTTTATTTTAAACTTTTTTGAAAGTTTTAATCGTTATTGTGTAAATTAATCAAGCCTTCTTAAGAAAATCACGAACTTTTACAAAACCCTTTAAAAATCACGGTTCCTTTATCCTATCTAGGGTTGCCACACACCAAAAGTAAAATTACTGGACACCCACCAAAAATTGCCTGGATTTTAAAAAAATTCCTGGACGAATAAAAAAGTAGTAATATTAATATTTTTATTTTATTAAAGAACATTTAATGATAAACAAAACAAAAGTAACATTTAATTAAGTCTTTATACGTATGTATGTATATATACATATTTCATATTTAAAGAAATCTATGTATTAAATACTCAGATTATTATATACAGAAATCTTAAAATTTCTTTAATGCCAAATTAAAAACAATAAAAACTTACAATTTATTTGCAAATATATTCACACACCTTCAACAGCTATACGCAGTGTTTATTTTGGGTTAAGTAGAGCAAATCAACACTGAGTGAAGAGTTTGAAGTCGATGGATAATAATCGGCGCCAGCTGCTTAATACATTCGTAGGCGGCTCAACTATCGCATTTACATAGCATTGTTATAAATAGCATTGTTCTAAATATTTCCTGGACATAAGTAATTTTTCCTGGACTCTGGACAAGATAAAAAAAAAACTGGACAATCCAGGCGAGTCCAGGTCATGTGGCAACCCTAATCCTATCCCATAGGAACCATGCATTTTTTCCGGAATATAAATTAGCCTATGTCATTTTCGGACCCCTAAATTTTCACTATCCATGCAAAAAATCATGTCGATCCTCTATGAAAAATTCAAAAAAATCTATGTATGCCACGGGAACCATAAATTTTACCGGGATAAAAAGTAGCCCATGTGCTATTCCAGTCTATAATCTACCTCTGTACCAAATTTCATACTGATCCGTTCAACCATTCTGGCGTGATTGTGTAACAAATATCCATCCATCTAAACTTTTACATTTATAATATTATCTTTTCAGCAAATACAGATGGGCATCGATTATGTGTGATTCAATTAAACGGGAACATCAATTATCGGGGATCAATAACAAAAGAATTTTTTTTATTTTGATTGATTAACCGCCATTACATCAGTAACCCGTGATACCTAA
The DNA here is from genome assembly GCA_956483585.1 of Gymnocheta viridis. Taxonomy (NCBI): domain Eukaryota; kingdom Metazoa; phylum Arthropoda; class Insecta; order Diptera; family Tachinidae; genus Gymnocheta; species Gymnocheta viridis. Next base: position 49,302,632 of record OY101442.1, on the reverse strand, counting down.
GCACCTATTTATTCGTGCTATCAACACTAAAAACTAATATGTTTTGACAAATTGCTGTAAAGAACCTGAGGCTGAAGTGAGCTCTAAGAAATCGAGGGATAGGATGAAATTGTTCCAAAAAACAGCACTGCAAGTGTTATAAGCGCATTAAGCTCGTTACTAGAATTTTTGGATAATTCAGATTTTTCACACATTAGAGAACACGATAAAATACAAGTCTACATTAAATTAATTTTTCAAGTAATTACATACTGTTGGCGTTAAGTAGAAAGGCCCTAACTCAAATTATATTAACTTTACAGAAGAAGGTACGAGTAAAAACATAAAAGAAAGTGTACAACTGCTTGTAAAAGCGTTATTTTTTACACTATTGCAATAAATTTTTGTGTCGAGATGTATTTGTGTGAAATGTATTGGATTCACCGAAAAATTAAATTTCGTAAAAAATACGAGTTAGAGCTTTTCTACTTGACACCATCGATACGTAATCATTAAAACCGACAACCGTATTGTAAAAACCCCGGTTTTAAAACCGAATCGATCACCCTAATACATATGTACGTTTTGGGTAGCATATTATATAATAAATAGGACAAGCTAATTGAGAAATATTTATAACATTTCAAATGTTAACCGCAGATATTTATTTGAAATACGAGTAAGTTTATATTCTAAATACACTAGTCAGAAAAAGTATACGAAGAAACTTTTATACTACAAACTCGTATAAGATGATATTTTTCAAAGATATTGCTTAATGCTGTAATTTTTTATCGCTTATCACATTAATCACATCCTAATGTCATGACATGTCTTCACCGCAAGCGTACTTTATAGGAAATGGTAAAGGATAATGAAGTTGGATTATATTCTAAAAGTTATTTCCACTGCTGCACTATGGCCAAGGGTGTAAGTTAGCCTTGGGTAGATGAGTGATTGAATACTAGTTTAATCCTTTAAACTGACTGTCGATTTGCATACTATTGAGTTAAATAAACGTGATGATGGCAGTAAAATCCATTGAGTTTTAGGAATGATTGTTGGTAGAACGGAAAGGAACTACTATTTATTGGCAATTTTACTGACGTTAATCAAACACACGAGCAAGGAAAATTTCGGTTAAAATAAAATAATAATTTAATAATGTAAAAGAGAATAATGATCTTATAAAAAGTACTTCAAATGTTCCCCTAAGTTTTTACACCAAACCAACGCATCGCGGCCATCTATACCCGCTTACCCCACGCAAAACCAAACATTTACATATATTGTAGCTAAAATTAAATTTTTCCTTTCATAGTTCAGCATATTTCGGATAATCGCAGAATGATTTTAAATACATGCAACAAAAAGCTACTTGTAACGAGAACTTTAGCAAGTATTATTAGAAATTTTATTCTACAGTAATTATTGAGGTTATGATTTCCATGTTAATACATGTTTATGTCGTTTGCCTAAGTTCGCCGAAAACAAAATATCTTTACGAATCACATATTTTGTTTAATTTGGATTAGTAAACTTCATATTTTAAATTTTATAGACGAATGACATTTGCACTATCAAAATTTATTAAATTTCTTGTAATTTTGCTAAGTTTAGTTGTTTTCGTATAAAAATTTCCAGAAAAACATTTTTTATATCTTTTTATAGCAGCTACATTTTTAAAAATAATCCAAAAGTGTCATAAATAATCTAAAGTGTCATACGGTCAGTACCATCCTTGGTAAAATGCAGCCATATGTCTCTATATTTTTTTCCAGGCATATATAAATTTGTTTTTTTTAATATATTTTTTTAATTATTAGTATTATTATTAAAATATTTTTATATATATGTATGTATGTACCTATATTAAAATACGTTTTGAGTAAAAATTCGAATCAAAGAATATTCCCTGTATATATTTATTCAGGTACGCGAATTAGATAAAATACTCAGCAGCTCTTTTCAGTTTGGCAAGAAATTCAAAGTAAAAGTAATTTGACTTTGGATAGCGTAAGAATTTCTTTAGCTGAATTTTGACAATTCTCATGGGCATGTAAACAATTATTTTTATAATAAATATACTTGCATCCGTTGTCTTAGATTCAAATTCAAAAAAGGAGATTGGCAACATTAGCACAGCCGATTTATACAAGTTGTTTTGAAAATTTCATCTAGTTCGTTCGTGAACTACCCAAGACTACATCCTAATTAAACAAATTTAAAAACAATGAATTCATCAGAAGCTCATATTTATTTAAAAACAAAACTACAGTGGAGTTAGAGGTTGGTGAATTTGTTCCATTTTAAAATTATAGCAAACTGATGAATGACACTGTACAACAAAATCATTTTTTTTTCCAAAATAAGAAAGGTCTAACGACTGATTTTGGTATAGAAGACTCAAAATAATAATAATAACCGCGTTTTGAATGTTTACATATAAATCTTATTTTAGGGGGAGTTAGTTACCATCTTTTTGCACATTGTTATGGTGAATCGCAACAGAAAATCTTGTAATGCATACATTTAAGGTTTAAAGCGTGTTCAGCTAGCTGATTAATGAAAAACACTATGAAAAACTTAAAAAAGCTTTTGTTTGTTGAAAAAAGGTATCGAGGCAAGCTCGACTAATAAATTTAAAAAATAATTAAGAAAGGCGTCCAATTTCTATAAAGGCTGTAAAGAAAATAAAATAGATTCATATCGAATATAATTTGTTTGTTGGGATTTTTGAATAAGTTTCAAAGCCTATTATGCTTATTTTATACTTTTGTAATTTTTGAAATTCTCATTGGTTTTTTAAAAGTTTTTGTATAAGATATGAGGTTTGAAACTTTACAAAAATATGGTTTAAGGTCTATTGATGATTTGTCATTAGTACCAATGAAATGCATGTATATAGATGTATATATAGATTAGCAAAAAAACCATCAACAAACAAAAGTTTTTGCAAATCTTTGAAAAAAGATATCGAGGCAATCTCGATTAATAAATTTAAAAAGTACTACGAAAAACATTTTAACCCTCTTTGCTGTATATAAATTTTTCGCGCCTTTCTCCTTTTAAACATACTATAAGCTGTTGGAAATTTTGATGTTTTACAAACGGAATGAAAAAACGGCTGAATCAGCAGATACCAATAACACAACGAAAATAAAAGTGAATGAATTTCCTTTAATCTAACGAATTGGAATCTTTAAAATTCTATGAAAACGTAATATCCACAAATTAATTAATATTATATACGTAAGTGTACGTAAAAACATTTAATTCGTTTTTTTTTCTTTTTAATTTTAGCCACTCTCAAATACAATCAATAGAAACAAATAAAATTTTTTACTAAAAGTTTGAGTTTTTTCTTCGCTATTATTAGATTATATTCAGCAATTTTTTTACTCAAAGAATACTCTCTTGGCGGCATTCGCCAACTAGCCATTAAACAAATGAACAATCTTGCGAGCGTTTTACTCCCATCGAAAAGAAAATTAAAAATTTTCATTCAAAATCATTAAAATCGGCTCACGGTCAACGTCAGCACTAAGAGATCAGCGGAATAAAAACCAATCAATGCCCTACGCCAAGTGTGTGTCGTGGTGGTGGTCAGCACGCGTCCTTCGGTCAATGTTTTCAGATTAGCGCATTCATAAATTTTGTTTCAGTTTAATTTCAACGATAAAAGCATACCACGCAAACAATCCAATAAAAGTGTATAATACAAATCATACTATTTATTTTATACATATTTTTATTTTACGTGCTATATAATATACATATACTCGTAAGAAAGTTTATATGTATCAAATTAATGTACATACATACATACATACATATGTGCATACTATGTGCGAATATATTTAAACAAAAGTTCTACTTGAAAATGAATAAATTCTGATTCTATACTATATTCGCTGCATTTATAGATTCACGTAACGTTTTATAGAAAATTTTGCAAATGAAAAACTGAAACTCAAAAAATAAAAAGAAAAAATAGTAAAGTGAACAAAAAAAAATTAATAAAAATATTTGAGCAATTTGTGTGAAAATGAGTTTTCTTTCGTTGCCACGTAATTTGGCAAGTGAGAGTTTTCGAGATTCCAATATATCCGTTGATAAAAATGTGAAATACTTGAGTTTAAATATTAGACGACCAACTAGAAAAACAAATTCATATAATCGTGGCTCTACATTATCACTTCAAGTGCCTCCTCGCAGAAGCATTTTAAACAGAAATGGCAGTATTTCATCTAATCATTTCCGTGGTGTGCACAAACATCAATTGGAACAACATGCCGCAACAGTCTGTCATACAATGACCGTAAGTGCTCTAGAAACCTTTTCATAAAAGTTCTAAGATCCCTAAACATTCCTACACATGTACACATACACATAGTATGTGTGTGTATAGAACTTTTACAATGGAACGTACGTAATATTTATTCCTGTTAGATGTGCCAATTTCCGATTTTAATTACCGAAACTCGCGTGCCACGCGGAACTCAAAATTCCCTTTTTTAGCAAATTTGTTTATATAAGTACGAGACATACATTTATTTGAGTAGCTCGAATAGTTCAAATAATTTTATGCCTTGAAAAAGACATATCGTTACCTAAAACGCAAAATCCTTGTGCGCTACCAAAGGCTGGCTGGGGAGAAAATCTCAACTCAGCAAGCCGCTATTCGAATTAACGAAGTACGCAAACCCCTGCAAACCCTTTGCAGAAAATATTTTATCAGCGAAGTCCATATTCGAAATGCCACAGAGGAGAAAATGCATTACTAGAACTAGAATACAGATAATTCTTTGTCATTGAAGATAACTTACAAAATAAACTAAGTTTTTATTAAAATAAGATAAATGAACATTCACCCAAAAATTATGGCTGTTTATTCATTAAGCACCCGATACACGTTTCAATCCAATTGGCAACTGATTCTGTTGTTATTCAAATCAAGACGAGTATGGCTCTGTGAATTGATTATTTTAGCAGTTGTCGAGTTGGTTGAAGAAAATTCAAAAGATTTAGATTTTTTCAAGTTGGCTAGTAAGTCTTTCAATTCGATTGTGTTGTGCACAGACATAGTAATCTGTGGTGCTGTTTGTGTTCGAGTCTCTTGATCAAAGAAAAAGTTAAGTTTTTCTTTAACTTCATTGAATTTTAAATAAAAAATTTCAAAATGACATTCGTGGCAAACATGGATGAATTTTTGTTTTCTTGTTCTTCAACCATTTTTTTGACCAAACTCTTCGTCACTTTTCTTTGTTTTCATCATCAGTGCATTCTGCAGTAACCATTATTGCAATTATATTTCTTTTTTCAGCCATTGCAATAGGAGTTTTTATTTTTTAAATTTGTAATTGTAAAAAACATATAAATTTGACAATTGAATGAAAATCTTTCAATTCAGTTTATAAAGACCACACACTTCAGAATCAATTCAATTGAAAGGCCAAATTGATAATTGAATTGAAACGTGTATGGGGTGCTTTATGTAAAATTAAATAATCAAATATTTTTAATACCCCAATCAATCATCTTTACAACAATTTTCACGCGATTCTTAATTTTTGGTGTTTTGGTTCATTTTTACTTGGACGATTATTCGTGCAGCCTAAAACAGGAATGCCCATTAGCACATCATATCATATATTCTGCGTCTCCCAGCTGTCAAGATCCATATCAAACAGCATAAACAAAATTTTTTGTGTATGCAGTTTGTTGTAGGGATTACCTGTTTGATCTGCATTCATCGTACAAAGTTCAGTTGTTATATAAGTGGGGTATTCAATTAATCGGGTTTCTGTTTTAATCGCTTAATTGCTCGAACAGTTAATCAAGATTAATTGGTTAACAGTTTAATACAACTTTTCCACAAATAAATTAAAATACATATTCCAATTTACACTACGCAACTTTGAAAGACAGAAAAAGAAATAAAAAATGAAAATTTTTCTATTTCAACACCGTCACCCCCACATGTCACATGCAGTTCCAAAGAATATTCGACATATTTTGGATGTGTACACAGTTGGTTGAATTTCCATTGCATGCTAAATAAATCTGATAAATCTGAGTTGCGAAAAACTTCACATGGACACATTTCACATTAATATCATTCCTTTTTTAATTATATTTTGATTTAATTGATGTTTTAAAATGACAAATATTTGATGAACAAAAAATACAATGGCGGTATTCAGTGTTTGGTGCAAATGCTCTTGCGAAAGTGCAAATGCAAAATATCGTAGCTCTTTTGTGAAATCCAACAACAAAATACACGGAGTTGCCGTTAAATTTCACAAAAAAGCTACGATATTTTGCATTTGCACTTCCGCAAGAGCATTTGCAACAAACACTGAATACCGCCAATGTGTTTTTAAATATGCATGAAATAATTACTTAATTTTTTTCACAATCCATTGAATTTGTATAAAACTTTTTACTTGCAGCATGGTTTATCTTATTTTGACACCAACTTGTTGCAAGAGTCGGAAAATTGCTACTGTGTTCTAAAATCTCTTGCAAATTGAGCTGCAAGTAGAGAAAAATTGAGTGTGCTTTCTTTAGTTTTAATGAAACTTGAATTTGAAAAAATCCTTTCACATATTGAAATTGTTAGGAAAATGGGAAGGAATCCATAAGTGGGAACCTCCGGTTTCTCAGCTGTTTTTCTGGTTGTCTCTAAACATACAAAATTTCTGGTTGTCTCTAAACATATAAAATCGTCCATTGTGTCAGTTGAGTCTTGTTTTTATTTTTTTTAAGTTCTCAAGACTTTTAATAGTTTTGGAACAGTTAATCGGGTAGTAGTTAATCGATTAAAATAAAATTGTAAAAGTTTTTAAACAAAATAATGTTTAAAGAAATATTTTTTTTCATTTACAGTCGACTCTCGATAATTTGAAATTCATGGAACCTGAGAAAAAGTTCAAATAATCGAGAGTTCATAATAACGAGAGCGGGGTCGAAGAAGTTAAAATAACAAGATTTTGATGAACCGTTGACACTATCCTGTACTTTAACATAGTTCTACTCAGAATCAAGCAGATGTGGCCATCCTGGATGAGACAGCGAAGTTGAGGCCCAGGCTAAAAGTATGGCATAGAAACTGAAGCACACGATCTGAATTTTTTTTTTCAAAAAACGAACATATTTCTATTACCAGTTCAAATTATAGAATATAAAAAAGAAATCCAAAATTAAAAATATAGAACGCTCGATAATTTCAAATTACTGAGGAGACCAGATACAAAGATTTTTTTCAAGTTATTGAATGTTTTTCAAGGGACCTGGGAAACTGTTCAAGTGATCGAGAGATTAAAATCTCTTCATTATTTTTATTTTTGTTAAACATACTATACTTATATTTTTATGTCTACTTTTTAAAAACGTTTTTGAACTACAGGCTTCGGATTGAATAATATTATTTGAAAAATTATACCAATTATTCGAGTTACTCGAGTAACTTAATAGTCTACATAGTGTGAACCCTAAGGTGTCATGACTATCAATCACCTTTATTCCAGTTCGCAACATCGACATCACGTCAATACAACAACAAAGAATTGGGGCTTGTCTACCCGTTGTCGAAAAACAATTGGGTGTTATTGACAGGCTCGTGTTATTTTCTAGACTTTAGAGAACAGAAATAGACTTTCAGTATAGCACAAAATTCACGGTTCAATGTCACGGTTCACACTATGAAATTTTTCTTTCTGAGTGTTAGCTTGTTGGTGTACGGGGAAAGAAGATTGGGAAGTGGTACACTATTTCATGTATTTTGAAATTCTCTTGTGTTTTGTTATTCGTAACTGTGAAACTGAAAATGGCTGCAGCTTTATTTTTGATTTTCTTTCACTTTTTTTTTCTTTCATTGTGGTGAGAGCAAAAATTTGTGTACAAAAAAAAGAATATAAGGATAAACATGCAAAAATCTTGAATTTCATTACAAAAAATTTCAATGTCTGAACCGTGACAATGTTTTGGTATTGTATTGACGTGACGTCGGTGTTGACGACAAAATGGAATTTTGTCTAAGATATTTAGGTTATTTTCGTAGGGACTAAGCTACTTGATATAATCGTCTTCCAAGCTTTAATTGTCGGCTACTGTCACATTTTCTGCTGAAGAAACTCCTCTGAAAGACACCGAAAGATCCTTGCAAATTAAGTACTATTTTATAAAGATTTTGTCAAAACCAAATTAAAAAATATTTGTCTATCTATCTCGATGATAAATATCGACAGTTTTCGATATATTGATATTTTGTTTATATATCTTTTGCAGGCCCCCAAAATAACTCTTTTTTTTTAATTAGTTAAAAAAAACAGCAAGAGTTTGTTCTTGTAAATAAACGATATTTGTTGTTTCGGTCTTCCGATAACTATTATAAAATATTGAATTTTTTTCGACTTTCTTGTAATCGTTTTAAAAAAATTTTATTTTTCCGTCCATCGTATAATAATTATAAAACATTTTTAATTTTTTTTGGCCATCTATGTATATAAAAGAGTAACCAAGATATATTAAAAAGTGAAAGTCTTAAGTGATCAGGTGATTATATTTGTTTATCTAACAGAGCTGTCAAAATTTGTTTATTTTTAATACAAAATTGTTAAAAAAAATTTTCGTTTTGTGTTTACTTAACTGAATTGTGTTTCCTGAAAAGAAAAATATTAAAAATTTTCTAAATAAAAAAAAAATATAAAAAATAAAGTAATTTTGTTCATCCTTATACCGGGTTTCCAAAAACAAAATACGTGTGGTTTTTGTAATGTTCTTGTTGTTGTCATGACTCAACTTGAATCTACTTGACAGATGACAAAGAAAAACTACACCATTAATAAAATTTATTACAAAAACGCCGAGAATTTTGCGGTCACATTTCGGTAATCGTGAAGAAACTTCGCGTCCTATAATTATGAAACTGGGGAGAAAATTTTAGCCGTTGGGTCAAGTTAGTGATGTGAAGAATCGAACCCAACAACTTCGTGTCTTTGGTGATTGTGCGCTAGAAATATATCAAATTGATCTGGAAGGGATGAGACCTATTGATGGCATTTTCATGCTTTTGCTCTCCATTATTAATGACATACCCTCCTCATAACAACTATTCCAACAACACCAACGCTATTTTATAATACATTTTGTATGCCAGATTTATTTATTTTTTTGTTTTATTTTTTTTTTTGTTTAATACAAATAACTTACAAATTCTTTTTATAGAGCAAACAGCAACACTTCAAACAAAATCAAAATAAATGCTAGAAAATAAACAACATCAAAGTAATTTTCTTTGGGCTAAAACTAAAAAAAAGATTAATTCATGCAGTAAAATAAAGAAAAACAAAGGTTTTATTTTTCCGGGCTTAAACATTTTTGGAAAATTTTTACATGGTGCCGATATTTTACAAACATGGCAATATATATTTGCCATCCGTATCTTTCCGTAGTGACAAAATTTACAATACGTCCTTCTTCCGTTATGGTTACAAATTACATTAACTGATGCAATTAGCTGATGCAACTTGTTGCACCACATCTTGTGAGCCTTCTGATTTATCGGATTTTTATGGTGTGACGAATTTTTATGGCGATTTGTACGTTTGACATTATTTCTGTTTCTGTTTAGCCTTTTTTTGGTTAAGGTGATGCTTTTTTTACAAAAAAAAAAATATGTGTGATCTGCCCACGAAATTCACTTCTTTTTATTTTCGATAAAACTAACGAGGTTGTGTACTCTCAGTGGCTGTCAAAAGCAAAGTTATAGACGCACCTTCCTAAAAATTCGGTAGTAGTCTAGTAATAGATTACTGTGTTGGATTTAAAGTTGGAGCTTTGAAAATATAAAAAGTCACGAAATCATCAAACTGCCCTCGTACATTTTAAATTGGTATCTAGCTGCTCATCTATGGTAACATAGGAACTAGGGTTGCTTAAAATGTTTGGTAAATTTGTCTATAAAATTATCCCAAATTCCAGAAATTGGAGCAAAAAGGTTTTTTCTTGCGCTAATCTCTTGTAGTTTGATCATAAAGTCGCAATGCGTTTAGCAGAATCTCGTAGCTGTATCTATCCCCCGAATATGAAATGAGAAATAAATGGTCGGTTGTGAGGTTGTTGTTCTTTAAGACTGCATACAACAACAATAAACCTGACAAGGCTTTAAATTTCATCATACTCGTATTTGCAACTGTGACTGTGATTTTGAAATTTGTATGATGTAAAATAGTATTCAAAATCTTGTCATTGATAAAAAAATTAAATACATCTTTTGACTCCCTAACTTCTCTGGATGTGATCGATGGTCCTAACCCAACAAAAATATTACTTATTAAAGAACAATATGACCGGATACAGATATGCAGCAATAAAGTTTCTTGCAGCGCACTTAGTTCATTTATTACGCATTGGAAAATGGTTCCCAATAAAATATCTTCCCTAATAGTGAGCTACTTTCTGTTTCTAAATTATCTACGAGACATTCGTGTTCCTTTTTTTCTTGCACAGATGAAGCGTTTGTTTCTATAATTTCGATCAGCGAAACTCTCAACGCTTTTGAATTCCTACTTTTCCGCTTCATCATTACTGCTTCCAATTGGAAAAAGGTAATAAAGCTTTATTTTTGAAACTTGCGATGTATGTAAAGATCATAGAGGAGGACCTAAGCTTTAAGAATGTTGAAACTTTTAGTACCCTGTTGAAACAAGCGGCGGGCTACAGAGTGTCAAAGTTGTCTACCACGGACATGGAAAACCTTGTTAGCCTGATAGCTTATACAAATATTATTTGATTTGTTGTAAAGCTTATTAAAACACGTAGGTAAAGAAAATGCACTCTGCATCATGAAGATAACTTTAATATGTTCAAATATATTTGGGTTGCAATTTAAACATTGGTTTTTGGCCTCGACTTTGCTCTCACTTTCGTGAATATCTCCGGCAATAGGATAGGCAAAATTAAAAGAAAAATATTATAATTTTTAACACAATACTTGATAACATTCAGAAATACATTTTTATTTATCTCCATTCGTGTAGTCGTGAAAAAATGTCGAAGTGAAGTCTTTGAAATGAGAGTCATATTTCACTATGACAAAAATAAAAAATTTTTCAAGAACTAAAAATTTTATACTTCAATATTTCAAAAGAATAGACTTCCAGGAACACTATAGTGGAAATTTTAAGCCGATTAAAGCATACACGCTATATCCAGCATTGGACGAATATAGTGATTTGGCCAGGAGAACAGATTTACTAAAAATAGTAAAATTTTCAGGATCCTGCATGAAAATTGTACTAATTTTAATTTTTTAATTTTTATTTATTTACTATTTACTGAAAATACACCTATTTACCTATCATTTGGTATATAAAACATGTATAGTATTGATTTGACGGTGACAACTTTTAACTTTTAACGTACGTTGAGTACTTTGACAAATATCTGTTATTATTCCTTTTTGTGTTGTGTCGTGACAAAATTAAATTAAATAAAAATTACAATTAAAAACAACTCCAGAATATCCTCGAATTCCATTGAAATCATTGTGTCAACCTCCTTCCGCGCTACTTTAATGTCAGTTAAAAAAAGCAAAGTTCGAGTATAACGTACGACGGATTCTATGAACATCTGTCTTTATTTCTTCTCGTTGACAAAAATAAAAAACCTTAAAATAAGATTTATTAAAAACTTTTATTTTAATTGTAAAATATAAGAAACTGTGTTTTCCTTTCTAATTTGTTATAATATATTGTATAAAGGTACGGTCACACTTGCCAAATATTTGGCGAAGAAAACGTAAACAACAGACAAGCTAAATTTGCATTTTCTTTAATTCAATTTTTTTTTAATATGGATACGCATTTATTAAAAATAATATAAAAATAGCATTTTGCGGCATAATTGACTTACTTCATTTTGTGATATAAAAACTAAATTAAATTACAGTAACCCTAAGCAAAAGTAGTGGTTATGTTTTTTTGGACAAATGTTTGCCAAGTGTGACCGTACCAATTTTCTTCAAAATAATCTGATTTTTAATTTCTGTTGATTCAGAATCTTCTTTTTCGATTTCAATACTAATTTGGTCTTATGAACTAAATAACTGGATCTGATGATATTAATAATTATGTTATGCTATTTTTGTGTGTTATTTTAACTACAGCCAGCATAATATTTTTTATTATTTCTTTGCCATGACCCAATAATCTGTGTAAAGTTGGTGTCATTGATTTCCAGGAATAGATGTTGTTGAAGAGTTCTTTGGTTTATGCTATTGATCACTGCCAATATTATCTTGAAGCGCTTCAGAATATTTATATCAATACCAGTAATAGAAGATGTGAGATCTGAATTTTCGAAAAGCGTCTTGCCGTATTTCCATCATTTGAACTGCCATAACCACGAACAGGCTCATCTATAATTAAGCCATGATGTTCTTTAAATTCTAGCTGAATTCGTTTTTTCTCCTATTTCCTTAATTTATGTAAGTCTGCATTATTTTTCGCTGCAATATTTTCAATTATAGAAGTTTTTCGGTAGTTCATGTCATACACAAGATATACACAAAAAGAACTCCAGAAATTTTATCCTGGCGTGAACTGGTGAAGAACTCTCATAAAATTGCGAACTTATTTTTCCACATACATATATTGCATTTCCAAGATGATGTTGTATCCGTTGTAGTATTGGCAACTTTTCCATCAATCAATGTTAATTGTTCTGTAACATTTATTATCCTCAATCCATGTATATCGGAGACAATGCTTTATTTCTTTTTTCAAACGAAAATAAAACAAAACACTGATTATTTTTATTATAAATTACAAATCGAAAATTTCTTTAAATATTGCATACCAACTATCCGGTTGCGCAGTTTAATTTTCTATAATAATTAAAATATTGTTTTTTAATAGGTTGACATTGGCCGCGTTCATAAGACGTAGCTGTGGAGCTCAAACTGTTGTGAAACTCTTGTCAACTGTTGAGCTCAACAGTTACGTCTTAGAGACGGCTTGATGAATAATTGGATCACGAACAGCTGATTAATGTAAACAATTGAAAAGAAATAAAAATGATGCAAAAGAAATAATTTAAATTTGCTAAATTAGTTAGTTCGGCTTATACTAAAAAGTATGGACAATACAGATTTTGCAATGGAGTTTTTCTTGGCTGGAATTTTCCATTTTTATTTATTGAACTAATTATGTAATTAATATAAATAGACACCATAATAAACCGACGTATATTTAATGAAATTAGTATTTTATTTATTTATTTTCGTTACTTTATCGCATTTGTAATGCAAAATTTATCAAATTAATTTGCAGTCGCCACCTAACAAAACGGCGTTGCATTAGAACATAAAAGCGCACAACTCTTTTAATCAGCTGCGGAGCTAAACACAACATGTTGACTAAATGTAGCGAAAAAAAATTATGATGGAAAAAAATGGCAACTGTTGGTTGCGCAACAGTTATGTACGTCTTAAGAATGCGACCATTAAATTATTTTGAAATTGGTTAAATTTGCTCTTTTGAATTTAGTTCTAGTTTTTTTGTTCTGGAAAATTACGATTCTATTACGATTCTTAATAATTTTTCTTGATAAACATGATGAAAAATTACTGAATTTGTCCTTACAAGGACTAAATTGGACATATTAAAACGACGATTTTGATAAAATTGTGACCATTTTGAAGTAATTTGTTTGCGACAGGATGTGCATAATTAATATTTTATAATGATTGGTTCAGTATTTTTGGAAGTTGTAATCATTTATCACTTATTGCGCATGCATATGACAGCTTCAAGTTGAACAATAAACAAAACATGCAGTGCGTTTGTCAAATTTGTTTCTCTACTTTATAAACAAAAGAGAGCTTCTTCATTTCAAGTTGTTTATTTAACAAGTTTTCCTTCTTTTATCGTACGTATGTATGTATGTATGTGTTTTTTTTAATTATGCAATGAAATCATCAAAAGACACATCAAAAGACCAGTGATGGTGTTTGCCAGGAGTGCGAGACTTTAACACGCTAAAACACCCCTTTGTACTGACCCAAACGTTCCCCGTGGAACTACCGTAAGGCTTTACGTCACGGGGTGGGATAGGTCCTAGACCCGATCTAAACTATATTGATTCTTCTGCGAATCTCTTCTAACCTATGAAGTTCCAATAGAACCAATTTCACAAAATTACATATACACGTCCAGTTATTCAAAGATTCCAACATGATTGGAACTATGTTGTCCGGTCTAATGCTATGTCCTAAAACTTCTTCTAAATACGCCCTCCCACTAACAAATCGTGGACATATGAAGAACACATGTTCGGCATCTTCCACGACACTACCATCACAGCTCTGTTCACTCGCGCTCACGTGAGTAGAAAAAATAGTTAGCCGTCATCACGAAAACTCACGCTCACGAAATACTCAAGAAAAAATCACAACCTAAAAGTATTTATAAATTTCTGAATGCACATAGAAAAATCTAATATACAATTAGAAAATTCTGCAATAAAAGAGGAAAATTATGTTTCACTGAGAAATATAATTTTCTGAAACAGTTTGTTAGTTTTGAAATACAATTTTTCAATTTTGATATATGGATAAGGCCCAGAAACAGTCCACCAAACAAAATTTTTTTGAAATTGATCCAACTTATCTTTTATATTTTTTTCTAAATAAAATAAATGTATTTCGACGATCATTAATGCACAAACTATTATCACATCCTACCCTGCCTCAGATCTTCAGTGTTAATAAAGATGGCCCGAGCGAAAGCCATATTTTTATACATTGAATTCACTTCAATTTCAGTAAAAAGATTTTGTCTTTACTATTTTGGAAACATTGAAATTAGGTACGCAATTTCAGAATAGAAATATAATAGAAAAAATGTAGCGTGAGTCACGTAGGGTGCGTCACAAAGAGTTCATGTCTTCTGACAAAAAACGAAAATATTTTTTGGCTGCGAATAAGTTATTTTAGAATTCTCTTATATTCATCTTTCTTTTAGGAACTATATTTTGTGTACTTTATTATGCAAAATTCGGAAAAATTACGAAAACAAACTTTAACTTTCAAAGTTACTTTCGTTTTTTGTAGCGTGTGTCACAAAATTTTGTGATCAATTATTTCGCAACAAATACCTGCTAAAAAATTATAACTTATGCCATTCGAAAGTACACTTATATCCCACTAAACACCATGCATACGTTGAAGGTACCTCTTTTGAAAGACCAAAAAATTTTTATATATTAATGTGAAAACGCGTACGAATGGTAGGGCTCTCACGCAGGATTTACACATATGTATGTATGTACATATGTATCATGCGATTTCAAACTTTATAGTTAAAATCAAATTTGACAATTGAATACAATTGAAAATTCTTGAAGAAAATATAAATTTTCTTTTATTTTAAAGTTATGAAGTGAAATTTAAAATTATGTACATATTTAAAATATTTTGATTAAAATCATTAATTTTCTAGCTCATAAGCAATCTGTGTAAAATATTAAGATTAAGTAGGATCTTCTACTTTAGCGTTAATATTTAATAGATAAATAGATTTATGTAGAAATAAAATTTTGTCAACATTTTTCCCAAGAAATCTGTTTCACATCTCTTCATGTATTCTTCCTGGCGTTGAAAAAACTCCTTCGCTTGTAGCTGATCTGGACGGTACACACAGTATTTGTTTACCAATTTTTTGCGGAATTGGAAGATCTTTAGATTTTTTCCAAAAACATAAAATTTCTAGGTCTTGTTCGTCTGTGTGAATGCGAATGAAAAAACGAAAAAGAATTGCAGATGTTTTTCTTCCAAATGTTCGCCAGTCGAAACTCGGACTTATACTGCTACTTTGACTCGTTCATTCACATCAGTACATTAAAAATATGAAAAAAATCCAAAATTGACAGAATCACGAAACAATCACGCAAAAAATCTACTCATGCACGCTCACTCACGTTAAGTTTTTTTATACTCACGCTCATGCGGACTCACGTGTTGAAACAAAAAACTGCTCACGATCATGCATGATCACGCATGATTCACGCTAATCACGTGAGCGATGCCCATCTCTATTATCTACCAGCGGGAAGACGTATTTTGAAATATCATAATAATTTACAATTAACAGGCAGCCGGGCAGTGAACATCTTATATATTTTAATAATGTTTAATGTTCTTGTAACAGAATTTCATCCACAAAATAAAATAATTTATAAAATGTTTTAGTAGTTTGAACAGTTTTTTATTAATATTTATTTGTTTAACGCGATTGTTTAAAAATAACTTTTGGCGTAAATTTTAATACAAAAAGATCTTTTCAATACATAGTCTTAAAATTTTATCGATTCTCTTAAAAATGAAACAAGAATGACTACTGCGGCATTCAATATAATATTTTAACTACATATTTCTTAGAAAAACTATATAACAAAAACTCATTGATCGTATTTTGACCGACTATACAGTTTTTTAATACTTACACATATATTAAGGATAATTAGTAATGCGTGGTGCCGCCTCCGAGGAGTTTTTGTGTTGTATTGTTTTGCGGACTCGTAAACTTTCCTAGCCAATCATTCCCATACGTTCTCGATGATATTTAGGTAGGACAAGTATGATGGAAATTCAAGGACGTAAACTTTTTGGCTCTGAATCTACGATTTCGCAGAACGGGCTGTGTGGATTGAAGCATTATCGTGCTGAAAATTCCACTATAGATTTACAAATAAGCTTCGAACGTGGAAAAAGTCGCTTGCAGAACGCTGTTCTAGCTTGTAAAAAATAAACGTTTTTGATGTACGGTGTACGCAAAACAACCAAAGCAAGAAACAATCAGTTGCCGTAACGGTGCCACCTGTAGACTGTTACACCATGATAAAATTTCAATTTGTGAAAAAGAAATAAATTAAAAATTTAAATATTGTGCTTTTTTGTATTTTTCTTTTTTTGCAATACTGCATCAGTGCCCTTTTGATTTTCGTAGCTTACACATTGCATCTTTGGTTATTAAATTATTGAACATATTATTGAAAAAAAACAAAGTAAAAGTTAAGTGAAATTTGGTTGAAAATGATCAACCTGATAAAGAATATTCAAACAGTACTGTTCTCGAAGTGAGGTGACTCCATACGTGTTTACATAAATTTTAATTTCAATTACGATTTTCATTTCTGGAAGAGAAACTATTGATGATACCCTAGACATGCTGCGAGCTTTCAGGACATATAGGAGTGCCGAATGTAAGCTTCTTCCTCGTAGAGCTAAAGCTGTAAACACTTTCACAACAGCAGGCTACCAACAAGAACCTGTTAAAACTAAATAAAAATGATTATTTTCATGACTACACGGCTGCAGGTTGTTGTCCATGCTATTTTTGTCGTGTAGTCAAATTAAACTAATTTCTATGTATTTTTGTTGGCTACGAAACAAAAAAAGAGTTGACACTGTAACAAAATATGTAAAGCAAATTATTGCTAAGAAATATTTTTTTAATGCAAAATAAAATAAAATGCCAAAAATTATATTCCTTTTTAATTTTTTAATTTAGGAAGCTTTACGGCTGTTTAAAATTTTTTCGTAGTTTTTAGCTATTTTCGCGATATAAGTGATTATTTTTCATTTTGTTGCTGCATAGAATTGTACTTTTTGAAAAAACGTAACTTTAAAAAAGCAAAAAAACTAAAGTGGCAGCTCTGAAATATAAATGAATCAGCTGAAATAAAAATGAATCTATGTAGCTGTCGTTTTCGAAATAATTCAGTAGCTGGATACAGAGCGACTTTTGTAGCCAGCAGCATTTGTAGTCTTGTAGCCGTGTAGCCAGCTGTTGTGTATGTGTTTATATCTTAAAACTGTCACTGAACGCGCATCATTCCGGAATGCCTTTATAAGGAAAAATTGTCAATTGCAAAAAATAAGTGGAAACATTTGCATTTCAAGAAGTTGCTTCCCAGAGATTGCTATAATTTTTATAATACTTTGGCTTATAATATGTGAACAGCTTTATCTTTGTGCATTCAATATTTTTTGTATAATGATTTTATCTTATTTAAATGAAGAATTTCGTATGAATATAGTTTGTTTTGAACGTTATGAAAAAGGCCCTAACTTACATTAATGCTCAGGAAATCGATTATATCGAATATATGATTTATTATATTAAATTAAGTATATAAAAATTAAAAAAATTTGATTTTGAACACCACCATCTAAAAAAATACATTTTGCTACATACAGTTTTTACCTTCTCCTGTAATTTTGAAATTATTTGAGTTTGGTCATGAGGGTAACGATATACACATTTAGGCCAGAGTAGCATTTTTTTATTACTGGCGCGTATTACTGCGTAAAGACTTCTTACGTAAATATTCAACAGAATTGTTTAAAGTACATAAATATTTCTTAACGCAAAGTCCATAAATTTAACTACAGAAACGCAGAGATAAACATGCTTCCATACACGTACATATGAACAATGTACATATGTATGTATGTACTGTATCTATAAACGTTTTGTATATCTACCAAAATATAATGCGTACACAGAGAAAATTAATCATTATTATTATTATCAAAACAGACCAGCTAAAGAATTTTTTAAGTTTTAAATTTTTGGACCAAATTGTTTTACAAAAGTTTCGTAGGCTTAAGTCAAGACTACCAACAACACTGATCATAATTTAAAAAAATCTGAAAGTAATAATAACTCTTTTTTTACCTAAAAATTTAAGTGTAATTTCTTTTCGGCGCTCTCTGGTTCCCGAGTTACGGTGCTCAAAACATTTATTTATTTATCCTACTTCCTACTAATATTATAAATGAGAAAGTTTATATGTTTCTGGATTTGAATGAAATTCGGTAGACGGATAGATCTGAGTCTGGAAGGAAACATAGGATGTACACTTTTTCGTAAATAGGATTATGATGGGGGTACACTATCTACAAAATTTAAATTAAAATTTGAACATAGATAGCCCAAAGTCTGTGGGTCGGCTATGTATTTTTCAATAATAGGACCACGAGAGGGGCTTAGGGGCAAGTTTTGCCTCTCTAAAACTATATAACCAATGTTATTGAAATTTAGAACGTAGATAGATCTGAGTCTGAGGGAACATATAGGTTATATATTTTCCAAAAAAAGGACCGCGAGGGTGGCTAAGGAGCAATTTCTGTCTCTCAGAAACTATCACCCCAATTTTATTAAAATTTTAAGTCTGGAGAGATATACAGACTATACATATTTTATTAATAGGATACGTAGGTGGGCAAGGAGATAGATCTGCGTCTAGAAGAACACATAGGCTATATATATATTTTTTTAATAATACCGCGAGGGATGGGGAGGGTTAAGGTGCAATTAATTTGAATGAAATTTATGTTTTTACAAAATAAACAGAGTACTGTCCTCAAACATTTTTTCATGAACAATTCATGTAATTTTCGTACGTGGACTTTTGACAGCACGAAATGATGAACAGAAACTAAATAAAATATCTGTTAATTTTTTATTGCATAGATCTTGTTGTGTGAATCTTGCTCTGAATATGCCGTGAACGAAGTCACGGGTAAAAGCTAATAAATAATATAGGTATCATTATAAAGTGCTTTCTACTGGCACATAATGTTTTTTTAATTCATTAATCCATTGCGAGCCACATACAATAAAAAAATGTATAGAGAACCTTCCATGCTTTCATTTGGTGTATGTATATTTGAAAGGTGTAACCTATAAAATAATATGACTTTTCATAAAAAAGCGTCAAAAACTGAAAACGCATGAAACGCAAGCGCGTAGAATGCGAGGTATGGACTTTCAGCTTAAAAGAGATAACTTACACAGTTAACTGTGGTTTTTCGTAAATATTTTCAGGAACTTTTTTAACACAAAAAAAATGTCTTATTTATAAACGATAGCGACGAGGGGATAAGAAACGAGTAGTGCTAGCAAAGTATTGAGTAGTGTGTACCGATTATCGAGTATATCCTTTTTTTGGTTACTCAATACTCAAAATTAGTTACTCTATACTTTTAGAATTGTATTTTTGAGCACGTTGAGTGGCTAAAATAGTGCATAAAAATACATCACTGTATAAAAAGACAACTAGGTGTAATATTCTGTAGTCAAATCAATATTAAATATTTTTTTGGAGAACAATTAAATTATTTCTTAAATTGTTGTTATTAACGTTAAATTAAAAGTTAGCTTTACATTTATTTTTTATTTAATAATAGAAGACATACAAAACCAATAATAGTTAAAGATCTATATTTAATTTTTGAAGAAACTACTTCAATTTGCAGATAAAAACTATGCGTTACAAATTCAAAAAATCTGTTAAGAGTATCGAGTAGTATTGAGTACCCAAATGAAAAATATTGAATATTATTGAGTAATGAAAAGTAGAAGAATTTGGCAGCACTACTACGTACTCGTATTTCGTTACTTTATTGCATTTGTAACGCAAAATTTAACAAATTAATTTGCAGCCGCCACCTAACAAAGCGGCGCTGCATTAGATTATAAAAGCGCATAACTCTCACAACATGTTGACTATAGCTGTGTTCGAGTACTTTTGCAGTAAAATGCAATAAATAAGTAATTACTGAGT
Organism: Gymnocheta viridis; assembly: GCA_956483585.1. Taxonomy (NCBI): domain Eukaryota; kingdom Metazoa; phylum Arthropoda; class Insecta; order Diptera; family Tachinidae; genus Gymnocheta; species Gymnocheta viridis. The sequence continues at coordinate 49,282,016 of OY101442.1, read as the reverse complement.
AAACTGAAACATTTTCTCTAAAAAAAGCTGTTGCCCAAAAAAGAATGCGAAAGGAAAAATCGTAAAATTTAGTAAGATTAAAGAAACAGCTGCTTGAAAATAAATATAATGTTGAAATATATGTATTTACACTTTGGAGTATATAAAAAAATTATTTTCTATAATCGTTTTCGTGTGTTTATTTCCATTTTATTTGATGTTCCTAATTTGTGTCTGATTAAATTTATTCAAAAATATGTGGTTATTTGTTTTTGCTATTGACTACAGTACTTAGTAACCATATACTTGGCATTTTCACAACTCCAAAGAAATAACATTCAACATTTTTTCTATTAAAAGGCATATTCATATGTACATGTTTAGCGAACGAATAGTTTAAAAATGATTGTTTACTTATTATTTTTTATTATTTGGTTTCAGATTATCTTTTTTTTAATAATTTTTTTCACAAATTGTATGCTTCTTGTTCTTTTATTTTTGCTTGTTTACCTTTTGAATCATATGCTTTTCTGTTTCACTAAATTTTACAACAAGAAATTTCTGCAGTAAAAACTAGTAAATTCTCAGCCATGAACTGTCACTTTACGCTCTCAATTTGTATTCTCATTTACTGTAACTTGAGTAAACGAACGAAATTTATTAAAATGCAGTAAACAGCGTTGTCAAGTGGGTGCGTTTCGCACCATTTTCGGTGCTTTTAAAAATATTTTGTGCGAGAAATTCCTTTGTTGGTGCGCGGTGTGCTTTAGTTTAATTTCGGTGCCTTTTTTAATTTTGGGGGAAAAAAAATTTTGTACAATAAATACACCTGTTTAATTTAGAATAATTATTATAACTTTTTTAACTCTTTTTTAAAAAGTTTTATAAAATTAATGTACAAAAATTTATCATCTTGTACAAATGAACGCAAACATACATACATGCTAGATATGTAAGTATGTAGGAATTTGTTTAGTTTTTTTTTAAACTACATTGTAAAAGGGTGGGACAATCGATATTGTGCCATCGATTTTTTGATAAATTTTGGCATGCGGAAAAATAATTATTTTAAGGTTTTTTAGTGGGTAATAAAAACAATCGGCTGATTTAATTTTTTTTAAATATTACCTTTCCAAAGTGGAATTTATTTTTTAATTACTTTTGATGAAATTGAATTATTTATTAATGAAAATTCTAAACTTGAATTGAAATTTGGGCGCATCGAAAATGATTTTTTTGCTATGTGGTAGTGGATCTTTTTTTATTATGCCAAAAGCTATCGAAAAATCGATAGCATAATAAAGAAAAATTTTTGTCCTTACAAATCGGCCAAACCTAAATTTTTAATATGAAAATATCAAACTTCTGATAAAAAATAAATTTTTAAAAATATTTTAATAAAAGGATAAATAGTGAACTATTATTATTCATTTTGAATCCTTACTATTAATCGTTGATCTTCTTTTAAAAATTTTAGTATAGAATTTAAGAAATAATACATTTTTATCTATTTTTGTTGTTTAATTTTTTTATACTCTTAACTCTAGGAGACTGGTTTATTGTTATATTTTTAATACAAAAATATTATAATTTAATCTTGTTTCTTTTTTTTGTAATGGTGTGTTTCTTCCTCCATATTCTTGTGATTTGATATTTTAAAGTTGACAACGCTGGCAGTAAAGTATATTAAAAATTCGAAGACGCTTTATATGTAGATCAAAAAATTTATGATGGAAAAACTCGCTGCCAATACTCAACTGTTATGTGGAGCGGAACTAATCAACTAAGTTATTGAGCAAATTATAAAGTTTTTATGCAATAAAAAATTTTATTGGGGAGGTAATCATGTCCATGTACAAATGAATTTAAATTTTCGACCGAGCTAAAAAGTATAGCTTTATATTTATTATTGGTTGGCAGCATAAATTTACAACAGAGCTAAAAATCGTGATTTTAGAAACAGTTATTAATTTTTAGTGCCTTTTAATAATAAATGCGACTGAAATTTAACTAGTCATGTCCTTGCACCGTATGAAGCATGTCCTTGCACAGACTTTTCCCAAACTTAAAAATTTTCTTAGTTTAGCCATTAAATACCAGTATATGAAGTTTTATCTCGCTACGATAACTATTCTAGTTTTGCCTATTCACGAAGCGCTGTGCGTCACCGTGTTTGACGATCTTTTTGGAGTACTTTGGGTTAAATTCGCTATTGGCAGGGTGACGTACAAACTAATATTCCTTTCATCAGATTACCAATGTGTTGTCTGGCAATCTCCAATCTTTTTTTGTATTTCGCTTAATAAGAAGAGTTACTTTTCTTGGACTCCGATCCAATGACTTCTTACTATGTGATTGGCTAAATGGAAGAAAAAATTAAAATCTCAAATTTTTTAAATTTGTAATTCGTGGTACTTCGCTATTAATTAGATCCTTAGTGGTGTAATACTCCCAAATTAACTTTCTCTTGAAAACCGCACTCATCCATCTTGATTGTTAAGCGATTTATTTGGATACATTTCTTTATGTTGACTGAATACATGTTTATTTTTCCGGAGACTAGCATAAAATTTCCGAGACAAACAACAAAAAACTGTATAATATACGATCATATTCTAGTCAGTTTAATTCAATTCAATCATATTTTAAACGATTATTAATTTTATTACATCAACTTTATATATAAAGGTACTGATTTTTCTATTTTTTATTTTTTAGATTGAAGATCTTTATGAAGAAGTACTTTTTGAAATTACAAATAACATCGGATGTGAAGCGAATGATGTCTGCAAGGAATCTCTTATTGAGTTTGCTCAGGAAGCTTTTAAAATATCAAATGCCAAGCATGTAGAAATTCTCGAAACAGCACAACAGAAAGAACCTCCGAATATCCGACTTAACATTGAAATAATAAAGGCTGAAAATCTTTTACCAAAAGATGCGAATGGATTCTCTGATCCATTTGTTACATTATATCTCGAATCGAATGGTTCTCATCGCTACAATTCGTCTGTCAAGACTGAAACGCTGAATCCCATATGGGAGGAACACTTTTCCCTGTAAGTCAAAACACACATATCACTCTTTTACTCAAACAACGTCATAACTTAAAAATCTTATTTTTGAATTATGAATGCAGAATTCTTCAGTTCTTCGTATCGATTTTAATCTTGAGTAAAAAGTTCATGTATCTTGGCTGCTCACCCCTTGGGAGAAGAATATTTATAAAATGAAATGAAAACTTTACACTTTTTTGAGTTATGACGTGTTTTGAGCAAATATGCACATATGTACATTAGGGTGACAATGGTTTGTATGTAAAAAAATTTTTGTTCGAATTTTAAAGTTTTTTCAACGGAATATTGTGCCAATAGGTCCAAGAGTTTTGTGCCGAAAATTTGAGCCAAATCGGACAACGTTTTCTGGACGCGCATCCAGGTCAAAGGTCAGGTATTTGCATATTTCACAGCTAGTATGAAATAAAGTTGAGAAACTCATATATTTTCTACTTTATTTTACAAAAACATCTGGATTCTGTAGACTTTTAATAAAGAGGACACTCAAATAGTTTTTTTGGGAACTAACTCTCAAATTTCCCTTGCGTCAAAGTGATCCACAAACTATTTTATTTCAAAAATGTTTAATATATGTATGCCATTATTGGCAATGTATATAAATTCTGTGTACTTTTGATAAAATAACTTAAAAATATTGCAGGAAAAATTTTCAATTAATATAAAGTTTTTACATTTCAATATGATACGTTTTTTTCCAACCTTAGCTTCTTATATTTTTTAAATTTCTCCATATTAGACAAATTTTGTAAATTGAAAATGCAATAATTGCAAAGAAATATTAGAAAAAACAATTGACACAAAGCAGGATGGAATATGCATATATTTTCTGCTGCGCTACCAGCGTCGACCGCATTCAATGGTCAATCTACTACTTTTTCTAATTTCAAAAACAAAAATTATGATCGGTGATTTGGTAGGTTTTTTTTCTTTTAAAATCTACAGATCAAAATCTTTTTGCAGAGAATACAGATTAGCATTTTTTGAATACAGCTGCCTATATTTTTGTACCACCTGTAAAATATTAAACCATGTCAAGAGAAAAAAAAAATTAAAAAAGTTATAATATATGATAGTTACTTTCATTAAATGTTGTTTCTGTCCCTCATCTTTTGTTATTTTGTCATGGTATTCTTGAATTAACTGAATGCCTCTTTCAGCACAATCATTAACAACAGCCAAGTTTTGAATAATTTGTTTCGCTCTTAGGTACTCTCCTGTAACACTCCAAGAACGTGGATCGTTGCTGAAAAACTCTATTGAAATTCCAAATCTCTTGAAAACTTTTTTGGTATTTTTTGAAAACAAATCTTGTAAAATATCAGAGTTGTCTCTGAAAATAAAACTTTTTAAGTTTTCCTTCTTTATTAGTAGCTTCTTTGCTATCTCTTCATCCTCATTTCCAGATATATCTACAGACATCTTCGCTACTAGCTTGCTTTTTGTTATGTTGTCTATCCTTTCGTCAAACAAAGAAAAGCCCACACATTCTTCGCTTAAGTAATACAGATGATTTAATACCTTTGAAATGGCTTTGTCCGCAATATTTTGATTGACTCTTTTGTAGTTTTCCAATTTTCTCAAAAACATAATATCATTTAAAGCAGCTTTATCCGCTTTATTTGAATCAAACCAAAAATTTGAATAACAACTTACAATGAAACCTGTTACTTCTATCAAAGCACTGATTTCAAAATCTGTCACTTCTGGAAATTGATTGCGAAAAGTCACTATCTTTAAAGAGTATATAGCCTTGGCCATCCATCTTGCGTAGTGCAGTGCACCGGGTTTTCTGAATTTTATTCCTAAAGGAGGATTGCCACCAAGGAATATAATTACTAACTCCAAAAATTCTTTATAATCATTTCTCGGGAATGAATCGTTCATTTTTCCTAAAGCAAAATCTAAAAGATCACCAACATTATCGACTATAATTTCCATAATTCGTGGATGAGCTATTCCTGGCACAAAACTATCTGTATTTATTTCTGGCCAATGTTTTTTGAATTTTTTAAAAATCGTTATGTCCGGTCCAGAAGACACTCCAACATTGGCCTCCGTAAAAACTGCTGCCAAAACAATTTCGAAAATATGGTGTCTGCAGCCTAGAAATAGAATTTCTCTTCCAATTGATCTCTCCAAAAGCACACATGCACCTTTCAATCTACCAGTGTTGGATGATGTTGTATCAAAAACAAACGCTTCCGTTCGTTCCAAAATATGTTTGTCTTCTAATGCATCATAAACTGCAGAAGAAATTTCCGCTCCAGTCCCAGAGGGAATATCAGGCATATCTATAATTTGCTCTAGGCCTGGAGCCGTAGCAATTATAGCCAAACGGTCTTCTGATTTTCCTGTTATTGTCGATAACAGTTTAGTGTCCCAATGGATGGTCAAAGGTTGATCACTTGCAGTAAACTTTTCTATAATTTTTTCACTTTGCGTTAATCTTAATTGTGCTCTTTCCCGACTTATGGAGGTTCGATTTAAAATATAATCGGATGTGTTAAGTCCGACGGCGTCAATAACTGCAACCAATAAGTGTACAGCATCTCTCTGACTTATTTTTAACTTGTCGAAAACTGCAGCTAGTCTTGACGTTAAGACACTTTGCTTTTTCGTACAAGAAGTACTGCGAAAACGTTTTGCCTCAATCAAACATTCAGAATATTCTTCCTCTGATGTTGCAGCATCTTCAGACGCGGAAAATTCAGTCATATTGCAGGCTGAAATAAATTTTGTCACAGTTCAGTACTTCCAACAAAAATTTAAAACAACGTTATTTAACATTTAATTAAATTTTTACCTGATGAAGTTGATGGTAATTCGTCACTTAATTTTGTACGCAACTCTTCTTGTTTTTTGCGATTTCTTTTTCTTTCCTCTTTTTTTTTAGATTACAGTCGACTCCCAACATACAACCTTCGCGACCTTTCATTCTTTGTTTAATTAAAAATTGCTTGTCTTCTTCTAAATCTATTAGTTCCAGTGCATCGGTACGAGCAATATCGAAGAGATCGCCTAAATTATCGCTCCACAGTTTTCTTCTGTTTTTATGAATGTCGGACACTCTAGATATATTTTTTTTTTAATCTTTCCATTCCTCATACAGACGCAACATTTTTTTTGTACACCAGTGCAAATCGTGAACAGGAATACGGGCCTTTTCCCAAAAAATTATACACTCTCTTACCACAAGATCAGCACTATCTTTTGCAGTTAATTTCGTTGTCCTCATATTATGAAAAAAAAACTTTGAGGCAGCCCCCCTTCGAGGGAAGTTTAGAACCAACTATTTGGTGTTTTGAATAGCCTATTAAAAATATTTCTTCCCTTAACGAGGGCATTGTTATATATTTTTACCAAATTCACAAAAAATCTCTAACCAAAAGCACTTTACACAAGTAATTCACACGACTGAATGCAATTTATATAATTTTTGGGGAAATACATAATTCAGTCGTATTTTAAAAATCTAGTAGGCCTTGAAATTTATCATTAGAATCCGTTAAAAATAATGGTTGTTGTCTAGGAAATTAGCAATTTTAAAATTTTTGCCATGTAGATTGCGTGATTTAATACAAACAAACAAATGTGTTTTTGTAGTTAACGTTTTTGAATAAAAGCATCTATTAATTTCCTGACATAAAGGAAAGGTTAATTACCAAAAAAGTTCTTTTTACTATTTTTTTCACGAAAATATATAAATCCACATTTTTTCATTAAATATTGAAAAAAAATAAACGAGTTCAAAAAATTTATTTCGTATATATTGTAAAATATGAAAATACCTGACCTTTGACCTGGATTCGCGTCCAGAAAACGTTGTCCGATTTGGCTCAAATTTTCGTCACAAAACTTTTGGACCTATTGGCACAATATTCCGTTGAAAAAGCTTTAAAATTCGCGAAAAAAATTTGGCTGTCACCCTAATGTACATACATGCATAGTTGTTGCAAACGAATTTTAAACTACATATTTTAATTTTGAATTTAGGCCAATAATAGAGAATCCTAGACATGAAGTGTTAATAATTGAAGTATGGGATTTCGATGCAGCTGAAACCGTCAAAGACAAGGTCAATAAGCTAATGGATGTAAAAGGTATTAAGGGATTGCGAAAATTAATGAAAGAAATCGCAATGACTGCGTCAACGGGAAAGCATGACAATGAACTTATTGGAAGGACGGCCATTACGCTAAAAGTATGAATTAAATTTTTTATACATACAATCTCAATTAAACTCTAACAATATTTACAGTCAATACCGGTATCGGGTACTACCGTTTGGTATAACTTAGAAAAGGGTAATAAAACTAAAAGTCGAGGATCGATTTTGGTGAATTTAGCACTTAGCGCCGAAAAAGATAAACGTGTTGCCGTTCAAGAGCACAGGAATCTGCTAAAACTATTACTAATGCACGAACTGGAGTCATCGCAAGTGGCCAACTATTGGTGGGCTGGCAAATTTAGCGGAAATGCAGAAGCAATTCGCTTGCAACACGCCGTTCAATCCGGCCTCTCAAGTTTCGAATGTGCTCTCAGTCAATGGTCTGTATACACTACTATACATGAAGATCATCCATTGAGTTTCGGCTTATTCAATTCAATACTTGACATTGTGATTCCGATTCTTAAGTGTCATCTGAATGAATCAGAGGATATGAAAACTTTTTGGGATGGTGTGAGGCGGTTACTACCATCTTGTTTCTCCATCCTACGGAAACTGCGTGCCAAAAATGTTAGTGATAAGCAAATCGTAAAAACCCTCTGTGAGGTCCTTGACATTCTATCAAAGATTAATACTCTAGAAAAACCTAAAAGCATTGAGCTATTTCCACAAAACGTTTATGGGTGGATTTCAAGAGAAGAAGAATTAGACTGCAACATCAATGATGTTATTGTAGATGCCATTAAATGCGGCACCAAGGAATGGCTGGAGCATATAATGGAAGGTAATCGACAAAAAAGCGACGAAGAGTCTGACGAGGACAATTTGCAATATTTAATAAAACTCATACAGATGGTTCGCTCTGATCTACAGCGTGCGATGGAATATTTTGATAAGCATTTCTATCAGTAAGTACCGATCACCATTATATGACATAATTTCGTTTTGTTTTTGGAAAATCCTGTCAAAGAAAAACATTTTTTTTCTAAATATGTAAATTAATTGGCATATATTATTTTCATATATGTACAAATGTGTGTTTGTGACGCGGCGTGAGGTTAAATCTGGGTATTTAATTCCATTGGGTAAATGACAAAAATCTGAAGAGAAGGCAGCAAAAATCGCTCAAAAGCTTCTGAATTAGACGAAGTTATAGCGTTATGAATTTTGCAGATCAAAAATTCTAGCTCTGAGATAATTGTGATTAAAATTTGGCAATATGACAATATATTTTTTTTAATCTATATATAAATAGGCGAAGACGTATTTTTAGATCCCTTTTTCTCCTTTGTTTGCCAACCGATTTTCTTCATTCTTTTACCAACTGGTAAACATTATTGAGCTTTAGTGACCCGATTATATATTATTTAAATCGGTTCAGTATTAAAGGATTAAAAGGCTCATAAAATTGACACCACTACAAATGCTAACAATACACAAGTGCACGTACTCTCGGACAAAACGACAACGACAACGAATATCGAAGACTGGAACGTGCTGCTAATTAGTCGCTTTGTTTGTAGCAGGAAATCTTTCGATTTCGATGTTTCGGTCATGAATCAATAACGACCCCTTAGCGACATCAAAAGGGACTACAAACTTTACTTCATTTCAATATCTTAAAGATTTGATAATTAATAATTCCTTACTATTGTCAAATATTTCTTATATGTCCTTTTCAATTATCATAGCTTTTGTTTTCTCTTGCTTCTTTCTTGGCTAAATGTGTTTACTTTTTTGCAGTAACCCACTTAACCAAGACCCTTATTTATGATATCGTCTGCGAACGTCTCAAAAACCGAATCGAAAAAAATGCAACTGTCGCGCAGTTTGATTTCAAAACCCTATTGTTTTCTAAAATTCGCTCCTGATATCAAAAACGATGTCAAAAGTCAACAGTATACGAAACGAAATCGAACAGAATTCGATAGCGTAATATCATGGTGCTGTTTTTATCTTTATTTTTTATTAGTTAATTTCTTTATTTTTTACGTAAATGGAATATGATAATTTTATTTATTTCTAATTAATAATTAGAACTTTTAGATTGCAACAAGCGACCTCCACACTGCTAAACGAACACATTACCTACCAGGTAGAGACCTGCCTGAATCGCATTAAAATGTAAAATTGTTCATTCATTCCTTATGTCCCCATTATTGCAAGCATACTCGTATTCATATTTTTGAATGCATTAAAGTGCGTGATTCTCATTACATATACAATCCCACATTAATTCTTTTATGCATTCAGTTAAATCTTAAACATGTGTAGAAGCACTACTGAAAAAAACACTTTGTTTTAACTTTTGGACTCAGATGAGGCTCTGCACAGTCTACAAAAAAAATTTTCAATTGTGCTTTTCATCGCAAGATTAATGTTGCGAAAATGTTTCAAACAAAAGAAATGTTTGAAACGCATGTTTTTGCAGGACTTTAAACAGCACAGCAAATGAAAAGGAATGACCAACAGCATTTATGCAGCATACAAAATGCGCTGTTCATATATTACTTAAAGCCATATTTTGGAGTGCTACGGCTCTGTAGCTTAAGACACTGTAGCATTTTTCCACTATCCTTGCCAATTTCGGTAACCAAACCCTTGGCCGCGGTTTTCAATGGGATCTTCCCGCAGGGATGACTTTAAGACTTAACGCATCCAAAGCTTCACGGATCTTTGCGATGCTGTTGCTGAGGAATTTCTTTTAGAACACGTCCAAACATTTAATTATCCTGTACCTCCGGTAGATCTCATGGGAGTTGGCCGGCTTGTCCTTACGTATCCAATCTCCGTCAATTTGGATTCGATGGCACTCCATTCCGTTGCCACAGGTGCAATTTCGTCTTCTTTCTTATTCACCAGAGCCACTATCAATTGGTCCTTAACCTTCTCATTTAAGGGTCTTCTTGTAGATGATGACAAGAGTTTGAGTGGTCGTCTTCGATATGAACATTCTCCTCTTCGGCGATTTTTTACCATATGCCTGAGAGCGATTTCAGTTGGTGTTTGTGCCTTTGGATTACGAAGTTTTTCAATTCTTTAATAAATAAACACAAGGGCAACCCTGAATTACAATAACCAATGTGTGAGAATCATAAATTTCATTTAGTAGCTTGATAAATTTCAACAGAGTAGGTGTGTTGCGGAATACGCAATTTGATTTTGTAAAAAGAAGTTTTGGTTACAAGCAATATTTATGTATGCTATTTTTTAGTATAGTATATTTAATAGCGTAGTTTCAAAACAAACTTTTTAATGAATATGTGGGATGTAGAGTGGGAAACGCTTTTTCTTTTTTTCTAAATTTTTTATTTTGGGAACAACCACGTTACAAATTATGATTATAGTCTGAAATCATTTTTTTCCCTTCATTCATGCGCACATTTATTCACCCATGTATTCAATACATAATTTAAATTTCTAAAACTGATTACATATAGTAAGTAGATCAATAAATTTCTCCAAGTGTAAAGCATGAAATAGTTTCTGATTTATTCAATTCTCTCTATGTGCCTAACGCTGCTTTGGATGTACTGGGTACCGAATCCATAACCTTTTGATACTCGTCTACCACAGCCTGGTATTTTACCCTATCCGTGGCGCCACTCTCATAGCTAACTTGTGTAGAATGTACACGGCTTTGAAGTAATGTGATTTCAGGATATCTTTCTGGCCCCCTTTTTCCTTAGGTTTGCCCTTCATCTGGCTCTCGGACTCGTATGTCAGTGCAGGGGTTTTTTTGCTGTTGCTTTAAAAGCATGTTGTGCAGATGATGGGGTACCATGTCTTTTACCCCCTCTATCCGAGAGGCCGACTACTGGCTGGTGGCAATAATTTCGTCCTTTGAAGAGACTTCTGGATAGGAGACTCATCCAGCACTTAAACCACCACATCGTGACAAGATTGTTAACCAGGTGGTTACGTACATCACATTCTTGTGTACAAAATGCAAAAAAGTTAAAAATCAATAAGTTTACTTTTGATATTCCCCAATTAAGAATAAATAGACGTTGCTTAATTGTCTTCGTAAAAGATGAGCAGATATTTACACAACGACTCATAGTGGATCATAATCGTTTTTCATTGCCCAAAACTCTGCAACTTTTAAATCGGTTAAGATATTTTAGTAAGTTGAATTTCATTAAAATCGGCCTAGCAGTTCTTGAGGAATTCAAGGTCAAAGTTGAAATTTTTATTTTTTTTTACATTTTTCATAAAAAATTTGGGGTTTTTTAACTTCCTCATTTGCTAAAAGAGACGATATGTGGAGCAATAAACCATTTAAATTATATCCAAAATAAATTTTTGAACAGATTAGGATAGGAGATTTCTAAAAAATTAATTTTCCATTAATAAATAAAATGTTCAATGCCGCTAAAAACCTTTTGGGCATGTTTGAATTGCAAGACAAAATTATCATTCATTGCGCCAGGAACTGTGCTGTCAAATATCAGCGAAATCGACACGTGAGTTGTTGAGATATAGAAAAATAGTTACACTTCACCAAAAAAATTCGAAAAGGGGATATATGGCGTTGTCATTCCATTTGTAATTTAATGTGACTTAAACTAATGGTACAACATTTCCCGTAGGGCAGTTTTAAATTGTTCTCTTTAATCCAAACATATTTTATAAAATATATATTACAGAATAATAAAATAATATTTTTTTTCACAGCAAAATACGATTAAGTTTATCCACGGTGCTTTATAACTTCTATGAACAAAAAGTTGCTGAAATAGCAAAATCAATTGTTACCGAAGTTTGTAGTCATATCAAAAGGCTGGATGTACCAGAGGATCATTCAGAAGAATTGCCCGACATCGAAGAAATTAACATGGGAACAACTTTATTTGAGCTGTATTTGGTATTGAAACGATTCCTATCTTTAGGTATGTATGATTATAATTATGATGCAAATACGTTTGTCAATCGTACTATTTTTATCAGTACATGCAGTGCTGTAGTGTTGCCAGGTTCTGGAGAAAAAATATGCTAATTTAGCCTTTAAATAAGGCCAAATCTATAAAACAGTTTAAGTTTAAATTTTAATTTAAGAATTATTAATAAAATTGCTCGGCAATTTTGCTCATTTTTCATAGATTTCGTAATAAATTTTGTCAACCAAATATGACAAAAAAAAAGATTCTTATATCTAAATACAAATTTTTTTTTGATTCCTTTTAATCATGCAGTTTTCAAATAATTTATATCTATTTGCACACATATTTCTTTCTGTTGAGTTTAATGATTTTGGCGCTCAAAACTTTATATCTGGCGCTTTGTCCTCACAAATTTGAATATATATATATTTTTCACATTTTCTGATTTTAAGACCCAGTCCGGAAAAATTAGCCATAAATAAAAAATGCGTGCAAAGAGCACAAATAAATTTAGCACTTTTAGAGATTAAGTCCGAAATGAAAAACGGAAAAACAAAAGGTCTCGAAGCTAAAACATAAATTTTCAGGCTGAACGACGAAAAAAGGCTAAAGTAGCATCGCTGGTTACATGGCATTGAATATATGCAAAATTCATTTTTCGTTTATCTAACAAGTACGGTTATACTTTGGTCCAGTTGCGTCTTTTCCGCTAAAGCACATAATTATTTTTGCCTAATCATCGCACGGCACCTTGTTGCATTGACTGTAACGTTGCGATTTTAATCGTCGTTGAAGAACTATGGTACAATGGTGCTGCAAGCACTGCATCAGACATTGCATCTTTTAGGGTGTACTGCCTCTGGGTGCTATTCACTCCAAATTCGTCAATTCTGTTTGTTGAAGTACACATTCAGCCTGAATGGGGTTCGTCACTGAAAATAATTTCTCGATAAAAAAATGAATCTTCATCCAAATTTCCTAAGGCCCATTCACCAGACACACGAAGTTGTTGTACGCACCTTTCGCATACCGGTTGCTGAATTAATAAATAAAATTTTAATAAAAATTTACTGAATTATGTAAATAAATAAAAATTGTTTGATCAATATACAAATTCCTTTATCTGACAATATACTGGGTATTTTTTAATAAGAACATTGACTTTTTTGCAACTTTATGAGCGATAGATGAAATTGCCAAACACTGTAATAAATGAAAAATGTTTGATCTCTGCAGCCGATCGCTCTGGAAAAAGCGAAGAGAGTAATATACGGAATAAGTAATCATCAAAGATGAGAATTTCGTACTAACCGGAATTAATTTAACTTCTAAAAATAACTACAAAAAACTATTCTATGATAATCATACCCACTAGTAGTAGTAATTTTTTATTTAAGCGAAAAACTTAAATCTATTACAATTGATTAAAAATTATTTTAGTAAAAACAAAGAATATTACGGCTTTAATATAGTCGTTAGCCCGAAAAAACTGTTTTAATTAATTTAATATTCAAGCAAAATATAATTCTGTATTTAGAACATTTTTAAACTAATTATTATATTCATGTATTATCAATTTTCTATATTGCGAAGAATTAGTGATATAACTCACTAAAATTTCTCAGTCAAAATACTCTTCATTTAATATGTTTACCAAATCTTCTTCTGACGTTAATGTACATATAACATTTGCAACCTGAGACTATTGAAAATAGGACATCTACAAATAAAATGTTGAATATTTTCGTCTTCTTTTGTATTACATAAAGTACACGTTCTGGAATTGTTTCTAGAAAATAGCATTCCATTTAGTTGTACAACGAGTCACAACGAGCTTTGAAGATCATCATTATTCAAAAAATAATATATGCGTTTTTGTAAAATTTAAATATTTATAAAACGTGTCTGTTTGAGAGGCTCTTTGTAGACGATCTTCATAGTATTTTAAATCTAAAAAATCTGTTATTAGTTTTTGCTTGTTTTTCCACTCTAATAAGGAAATGTTAGGTTGCCAGTTTATGTCATCATGTAATTCGTTTAAGATTTTGCCGAGAATATTTGTGCGTTTAATATTTTATTACTGAGCTTATGAGGAAGCCTTGATTCTGGAAACTGGAACAACGTTATTTCAATATTTTTTAGGTGAAGTTGAAGGGTATAAAGATGACAGTCATCCAATCCAGACTCAAGCATTAGCGTATAATTAGGAGTAAACGCTGGCAGATTTAACATGCGTTTTAGAAAATATCTTTGCAGTTTATCGACTTCTTTAAAATATATTGCCTGACTTACTGCTTTAAATAGAGCATATTTTGTTTTGGCGGAAATTTTATTTTTATTCATGAAAGCGTTCCAGGTGGCGTTTAAACTACTTTTTGCTGTACTAGCTCTGCTTGCAACGTGTTTGGTAAACAACATTTTGGGGGCTAGTATTGCTCCTTAATATTTATACTCATTAACTATTTCAATTTCTTCTCCCTTAAAAAGCCATTTCTCGTTATTAGATAATCTTCCACCATTTCTAAAAAACATTGTTTTTGATTTTGGGACTTTAACTTCCAAATTCCAATTTTGGCAGTACTCTTCCAAGTTATTAAACATTTTTTGTAAAAAATGTATATCATCCGCTATTAAGATCATCTATCATAATGCCTCCTTTAAGCTGATCATGCAGGTCATTCCTGCATGATTCCGATAGCTGCGCCCCGTTCCCCACTGACGACTTAGTTGTATCCACTGTGTCAAGTGGTAAAATTGAATAAATAACGCTGACGAAATGGTGCAGCGATCCCGAAATCAGCAGTGATCTGCTCTGATGATCTCATAATAAAATATTACAATATTACTTTTTTAATACAAACTATTTCTATTTATCAAGTTCTTAATAAAATAAAAGATAGGGCGAAGAAACTTATCGGTGACAGTAGCGTAGCCAACTCTATTGACTCACTGGAACATCGTCGCAGCGTCGGGTGTGTCTCACTGTTTTATCGTTACTGTAATGGAATGTGCTCTAATGAAATCAGGGAACTTATTTCCGATACCCGTTATTGTTTGCGTACCACACGTTTTTTACTACGAGCCCATCTTTTTATGGTCGATTGGTCAGTGAATCGTGCCATTCATTACAGAGAGAATTCGTTTTTCAGTCGCACAGTTTGTATGTGGAATAATTTTCCCGCAGAGGTTTTCCCGTCAATTTCAGCGTGGGAAGATCCAAATCGAATGTTCACAAACACTACTCCGTCTATCCCCCTTCTCATAACCTATTTTCCTAGTTCCAGCATAATGCGTTGCATATATAGGGGTCATCCTTTGAGTAATCGTCCAAACAAAAAATAAATAAAATTGTAAATTCCAGTATTGAACCCAACCAAAAGAACAACATTCAACAAAATTTATATTAATACCGCAAAATAATTTCATATTAAGTGCATATTTGTGAAAATCAAATTTTTCCAGATTGTTTTAAAGTTGTGTAGAATGTGCTTGGCGGAAATAGACCAACATGTTGCTTGGACTTCCACTAATCTACTTCAGCCGTTGATTTTTGAGGAACACTTTAACTATGTCATTTAATCTATTTTGTATTTGATAGGTAAATCACTCTGTCCGAACGAGGACTTGGATATAGAACATTTCCATGCTTGGTTTATGCCTGGTGTAGCACATTGGCTGGCTATATCTGTTATTAAAGCTCTTAAGAGAATAGAAAAAGCTATTGAACTAGATGAATTAAAAGCCGTCGATGAAACTGTTAAGTACAGCTCTTCTGCAGTTGATACTCTGGCCATTTTCTATCAAATAAAAATATTTTGGCAACAATTAGATTGGCCAGATGCTGAGGGCTCTTATACATTTGTTGCTAAAATAGTTGATGTAAGTAAATCCGCGCAAAGTACTGACAAAAATAAGTGTAAGATGCTATTGTTTTAAAGGATATCTGCCGCTGTTGCGTGTTCTATGCCAGGAGAATGTCGCGCCGTGTGGAATCACTAACAAGAGACAACAGCGAGTTTTTCCATGTTTCGCCTGAATGGTGTCTAGCAATAAACAATATAGATTACATTCGTCAAAGCTTACCATCATTTATTAAAGTAATTATACAAGTGCACAACTATATTTATATAAATTTTGTTTATAGCCTCTTTTTTAATTTAGGAGCTAGGTACCGATGATGTTATTAAACGTCTGGGCGAATATCGATCTCAACTAGAGGCCGAAAGGTGTGAAGTTACAATTAAAAATGTGATTGATAACGCGCTTGATACAGAAAGAAATCAAATTTTGGAGTTGATAGAGATTGTTGCAAGGAAAATGTCTCCACCCATTCGTCGATTCCTAGCTGAGGGCGCAGAGGTTCTACATGAAGATTCAAACTCAATGGAACGTCTAATGATGTACTTGGAAACATCCTTAAGTACACTCTACGAAACTCTGAACGAAGTAAACTTTGCACGGGTTTTAGATGCAATATGGGCAGAACTTTCTATAATCATGTTCGATCTAATTCAATCTAACCTTGATGTGAGCAACATAACATAACATAAGTTATTATTATTTTATAAAAATTGTTTATTTGCTATCATCTATTTAGAAACGTCGTCCACCAG
Organism: Gymnocheta viridis; assembly: GCA_956483585.1. Taxonomy (NCBI): domain Eukaryota; kingdom Metazoa; phylum Arthropoda; class Insecta; order Diptera; family Tachinidae; genus Gymnocheta; species Gymnocheta viridis. The sequence continues at coordinate 49,265,296 of OY101442.1, read as the reverse complement.
CATTCTTTCAAAATTTACGTCACACTTTGGGTGTGATGATTTCCTGTTTTAAAAGCGGTCAGATTGTTACATCAGATGTTGAAGTCTTAGCCGAAATAGAAAGAATTTTGGACTTGCATGCATTTGAAACAGCAGATCTAATTCATCAGTATTATTTAGAGAGACTTGGACATCAAAAAGAAGTTTCCAAATCAGAATATGGCAAACTAACAATTAGAGCAAATTTTACTGACACTGGATTAGTGGTATGCATTATATGTAACGTATCGATGGTTAAATGTTGACAACATGTAACTGATTTTTAAAACTTTTCGGACAAAGAAATTGCATTTGAAAAGTTTGTCAGCAAATTCAGTAATAAATACTATTATTTTTATTCTTTTCGCAAGGAATGTTTATGTTGTTATATTGTTTCCCGAAAAGAAATGAAAAAATTAGAAAAGTGTTGTCAACAATTGACGATCGATATATATTTATTAAATGTTACAAATATTATAACAAATTATAATGTAATTCACACCTGTTGAAACATACGAGTATGTATCCCACTGAATATTCACAGATCCCTACTTTTTAAGGTTTTACTTTAAATGACTCAAATATGTCGTCCCATTGAGCTATTTAGAAGTTTACAGTGATGACGAATAGAAAGAACTTGTCAAACTATTAAAAGCTACCCCAGTATTAAATAGTGTAGATCTGAAATTATGAGTACAAAATGGCGTTATACATACCAAGAAGGTAGCAGCTGTAAGCAATTGTCATCCATTGTTTTTCAATAAACAACAATAATAAAATTTGACAGAAATATAATGGGAGACGTAGATTGAGCTGATCAGTTATCAGGAATTTATGAACGAGACCGTAAATGATTTTTAGCGTTAGTCATGGCGGCCACCATTCCCAAAATAAAAAAACTTATGATCATTCTACTACTCACTAGCCAATTGAAGGACCTACGCGATGTCGCACACTGGGGATTTCGCGGAAAAAAATCAAATTGTCAACATACTCTTCATGCAATGTGCAGTGATATTTTGAAATTTAAGACTAAATGGTACAATCAAATCAAAAATAATTACTCCGATCTGACTGCTAGTTTTTTTTATAGCCGTCTCAAACTCAGTACTTGTATGTTTTACCGAGCCAACTTAATTTAAACCTAAAGGCAGAATTAGCGGAGCGCACCCGTACCGTACTGTACCTGCTGTTATTCTATGTTATGGAAAAAGCAATACAAAAGCTTACCGAATTTAAATGTACCGTAGATGCAACGTACCAACCTGTATAAAATAGAAATTTCTAACAGGGGGTCTTCAAGTGCAATAAAATTGGAAATAATTATGTTTTCAACTGTCAAATTCTATTGCCAACACAATATGTTCACGTGTGGACCGCACAAACATTTATTTGCACATGTATTGCGAAATAGTTGTTCAAACTTATTTTCAAGCAATTATGTTGGAAATAATCGTCAAATTTGGCTGTCAATTCTCTGTCATTTGTTTTTCCCGCGAATTAAATAAAAAACCGTGCAAATATGTATGTATATATTTACTTATTAGCATCTGCTAAGCTTTTTGACCAACAAAAAAATCAAACAAGCACAGAAAACGCTGAAGCTAATGTATTCATTCACAGCGAACTTTTTAATTTTATGTCCAATGTGCACTAAGTGTTCTCCACCTAAAAACATAAGCTTGTAAATGAACATATTTGTGACGTCATGCTGCCGACGTTATTGCTTATGTTCGGAAATAAATATTGAGCGTGGAGACGTGCCGTAACGTAGTTACGTGACATTTGTAAGGCAGTGATAGACTGTTTCTTTGACACAAGTTAAGGGGTATTTCCGCTCTTATTTTTTGGTACTTTTTGATAATAATATTTTTGTACTTTTGACAAAACAACTTAAAATAATGTATATTTGCATATATATATACATACATATCGTCATATAAAATGAAAAACGGCCTAACAATTTTTTCAGAAGAGACAATAAGCTTAATAAAAAGCAAACTATTGTGATCAAAAAAACTATTTTTTCTACGTAATATCATTAATAAAATCGGAATTAATGATACTATGCTGAAAAAGATAATATTTGTTATCACAATAGTATGCTTTTCATTAAGTTTTTTATCTCTAGTGGAAATTTTGTTTTAATGTAGATAGGCCCTTTTGCATTTGATAAGACGATATACATGTTTAGATGTATACATATACATATATTATATAAATGTGATATGTACGTATATACATATAAAATAATTTAAATGGTATCAATTTATTTTGTTGTTTATATTTTATATTATAATTTTATAATATAAATGTGAAATAATAAATAATTTTTATATACATACATATACAAAATAAAGTTCTGATATCATTTAAATATCTTGGGTACTTTTTCTGCACAAGTCACCAATTGAAAATTTTAATTAGCCTGGCAACAAAACAAACGTACGTTTTTAAATGTTCTGTAAGTGGACCAACGTGTTAACAGTACGGTACGGATACAGCAACGCTCGGCTAACGGGGCCTTAAGAATTTCAAAACGAATATTATTTTATTATGTGAGCTAACGTTTTTCTTTTTCTTTTTTATTTAAAGTAGGATATTTCAGTATACTAAAATTGAAAAAATAAACTGCAGAGACTTAAGTTTTTTTTGTTTATTTTTATGAACATATAACAAAAATCCCTTTTTTCTCCAAACATTTGGACCTGCAATTTTAGCCATACTGTCCCACAGTTAGAAATCACTACTAATACATTGTCTCATATCTGTTTTTACATTTTTAATCAATTTCAAGTGCCACCATGTGCCACCTCACAATTTGTTGCATTACACAGTACAACATTTTTCAGCTGATTGATTCGCGACTCAATTCTGATAAGGCTCTTTTGTTTAACATAACTCAAGAACCACTAGTCGGATTTTGCTTAAACAGATTTAGAAAAATCAAGAATTACAATTACTTTCATCTGATTATATAACGTTTCGCTACATAAGCAACAGTTTCGCAGCTATAAATAAATGTATGAAGAAAAATAATATTTTTTGCCTAAAAATTATTTTTTTTTTAAATCATAAAAAATTAAAAACGGTAAAGTGTACTTTTTTAGTTATTTGGGTTTTTCCGTTAGTTACCTGCATGATTTGTTTACAGAAATTGCACCGCCATTTTTAAGTGCTCATAAGTACCTGTCAGTAAAATATGTAAAAATACGTAGTATTTATAGGTGTTCATTGATCGATTTTTGTCATTCCACAAGTGACGACGAACGCGAAAAGTACAAGTGATTTTTCTCCGGTTTTTTTATTATAACTGAAACTAAGGCCCCAGAGTTTTACGACAATGGAAAGTTTTTCTATTTCACATGGGGTTTTATGCTCGAAACTTCTCGAGTTTGACAAAGACAGAACAAAACAAGTAAGAGAGATATATTCGGCTGTGCCGAATCTTATATACCCTTCACAATAGTATGGAGTGACGAAAGAAGTCACAATCACGAAAATTCGCTCCCACGAAATACGAAAAAAAAATTTAAATGGAAAAAATTACATTAAAGCAAAAAAATTGCCACTCACCGTCTCACGGACGCACCCCTACGTGATGGAAACAAAAAATTAATTAGGATCACGCATTATTGGTTCTAATCTCTATTTCATAGTATAGGCTGATTTCATAAACACAGCTTGCAAAGCAACACTGGAAGCATGAGTTTACAAGGCATTCTCGTGTTGCTTTGCAAACTGCGTTTATGAATTCAGCCATAAATTATGAATTATAAATTTGTAACACTTTCTTGCCTAGAGTGCATTATAAAAATATTAACATCCCCTTATTAGCACTTATATATTTTTTCACACATCCAAGAAGTGTTTCAAAGTCTTTATCAATAAGCCAGTGGTCTTCGACTAAACAAAGAAATGATTTGAAACGTAAGAACAGGTTTAATAATGAAGAAATTCTCCCAAAATAGATAAAAAATATCGACACCTATTGCATAAATCTGCTAGTCTAATGATTAAAATGTTCCAATATTATCTTCACATTGAAAATAATTTAAAGCTATCAAAAATTCTTAAAAAAAGATCGAACTTTTTCAAATAAAAAGTAAAAGTAATAAAAATAACTAAAATGTATCAAAAATTAAAAAAGAAATTAATAAATGGTTGGTCAGGATTTGAAACCGTACCTTCTTACCCGGTGGCACGGTTTCGAATCCTGAACACAACTCAATGCTATTTTTTTAGAATTTTCGATACATTTTAGTTGTTTTAATTACTTTTACTTTTTATTTGAAAAAGTTTGTTCCACAATTTATTTAAAAAACCAGAGCACAATCTCATTTACAATTTTTTTTTAATTTTTGCGTTTTTTCCAATTTTATGAACGATAAAAGGTTTATTTTTCAAAAATATCCAATATGTTATCAGATAGGATTAAGTACAGTGATAAAATAATTATATAATGAATTTAGTAAGTTGTCGACGTTTTTATTTGATATAATATTAATAACAAATTTAAAAATAACTTGACGGTGTAAGAAAAAATATTAAATTATAAAATATAACAACATATTTTAATTTAATTTTTTCTTTGAAACTCGTATGATGTACGTATGTATGTAAACAAGTTGTATTCTGATAGTTGTCTGTTTAAAATTTTGTTAACTTTTCCATATATATGAATATGAAGGAATCAATTTTTTATCTCGTAAGATCTTAACTTATCATTTTGTATATGTTAAATTGGGGAAAATACGAAAATATGCACAAAAAAATGAAATACAAATATGTCTGCATATACTGTTTTTAAAAATTTTCCCCAAACATTCCGATCCAAAAATCCAAAGTTCATATGTATGATATGTACGATAGGAACTGATTGTTTGAAAAATATTTGATGAATTGCGAACTATTCTTAGAATACATATTAATTAAACCCACATTAAATTTTTCAATTGGATAATGCAATCTAGAAGCTAAATATAAATTTGTGGAAAGTAGTTATTTGCAATACTTTTTTTCAAAATACACATGCATTTTAAATTTTTATTCCAAATACAAAATAGTTTTTAATAAAAGTGTAATTTTCACAATGGAAATTATATTTTTAAAGTTTTTTTTTTTAAAATAAATTTTGGAAATAATTTCCAATATTGCAGTTGCAATTTTTAGAATATGCGCTATTTTCGCGGGGTTTTAAATTTTTTAGTTTCTTTGCTAATTACATTTTGGAGCTTGATATCAAATAAAATTCTTACATCAAACTTTGTTTTTACTTTATAGAAAAATGGCAATTAATTGAAGTGCTTTTGAAGATTAACTCACTGATGTTACAGAATGAAAGAAACATTTCTTATCAAATTCTGGCCGGGAAGAGATTTTTCTTCTTTGTTATGTGTTACTAAGTATTCAAACAACATTTTAATTGTCAAAAGATTTTTTATCACATTGTACAAATACAATAATAATACCGGATTCTAATATACTGCAGGTACGCTCTGCACCTGAATATAGAAAATAATTAAATTTACACAAGTATAAAACAGAATATAAGCATCAATTTTGCCTTTCTTCTGAAATCACAAATAGTCATAAAAAATGAAATATTAATACATTTTCAAAACAAAACTAAAATTCAATTTCATTGATTTTGTATATTTACTCGTACATAGTGTCTTGAAGATCCATTACATTTCTTTAATATAAGTAATAATTATGGTTATTTATATACGAAAAGAAAATGTAAGCGATACAAAATACTGTAATACGCATGCATAATATTATACTAATAAACGTACAAAAATAAGTTTAAGAAACAAACAAAAACAAAACATTGCTTTTCGATTGTTTAAATATACACATGCATACACACAATGTGTACATGTGCCCATGAACGCATTTCAGTATGTACATATGTGATATCTGTATGACAAAAAGGGAAGATTTACAACACCAATTTCCATCAAGAATTTGAAGTTTTAGTATTTTATAATAAATAAGATATATTATGTTCTTAAACGCGTAAACTACAATGAAAAATTCAACTGCTCTGTGGTGTACAAGAAGCGGTTGCCACTACCAACCGGCAGGCTGTTGTATTGAATTGAATCCCCGCGCAACTTTTTAAAAAAAAATTTAAAAGTAAAATTATTTCAAATGCCATTTTTTTTGCTCATATTTTAGTCGTTAATGGACCGACTGCAATTATTTTCAGTCTAAACCTTCGTAGAACTCCATACAGGAGATCTGCTTCATAAAATTGACCGTAGGACAGTTGGGGCCATAAAAAAAAAACAGGAGAGGAAATATAACAAAAAAAGTCTTTTGGCTATATCTCATTAATTATTGGACCGAGTTTTGTTATTTTCAAACCGAACAAATCTATGAAAAATTCCAAGAGAATGGTATAAAATTTATTGTTCTATGTTGTGTTTTGGCCTTAATTCTAACTACACCAAAATGTAGCAGACGGACAGACGGACATCGCTCGTTCGACTTCTCTATCTATAGGGATCCAGAATATATATACTTTATGGGGTCTTAAATGAATAATGAAGAAATTACATACGGAATGACAAACCTATATATCCCCTTTCCAAATTTTTTGGTGAAGGGTATAATTAAAGCAGTTTTTGCAACAATCGCACGTTGGCTTAAACGAAACCAGAGCATGTGAAATTTTGGATAAAATATATAAAGGCTTTTACTCTAACTTCAAACAAAGATGGCAGGATTCTAATCGTACGAAGTCGCGGTTTGAAAAAAAGAATGCAAATTGGCTTGAACGCACGTTTACAATTAAGTTTACTGAAGCTGAATGTTCTACGAGTTCTGCACTTGGTCGGCCACGTAAATCGTTTGATGAGTACTGTGATCGCGCCAAACGATACAAAAGGGATGAAGTACGTGCTATGTTTCCCCAAGAAGTAATTGATTTTACTTCTAGTATTTCAAAAACCAACCACAAAATTTGTACATTAAAAACTTTGGGGATGTTTACAAAGCTTTAACTTACAAAAGAAAAATTCGAGTATCTAATGCATTGGTTAGAAAACGAAGGGTACAAAATACTCGTACGATACAAAGAACTCACGAAAGAAAAAACTAACAGTTATCCTCAAGGAATTTCTCTTACTGAAAGTTCAGGCAGTGTACCTCTGCAAAATCTGCTGGATCATACTGCTAAAAGAGTCTTAGAGACCAAGTCAGTAAAAGAAATAAATGAAATTGAAAGCGGAAATCTCACAATGTACTATAAATGGGGATGTGATGGGGCATCTAGTCAAAGCGAATCAGTTGTACCACTTAAATTATCATTATATGATGACATAAATAAATTAGTATGGAACAACAATAAAACTTCTTCCACACAGTATTGTAGAACACTACAGCTTGCATACGTTAAAGAGACACCTCAAGTTGTACGAGAAGAAAAGAGAAGAGTCGATGAGGAGATATTTCAACTAAAAGAATTTGAGTTAACAGTAAATAATCGTAACTTTAAAGTAAAACATGAATTATATTTTGCAATGATTGACGGCAAGGCAGCACAGAAACACCAGCAGCATCTTCTTGTCTTATTTGTGGAGCCACAACAGACAAGTTGAATAAAATCGAAGAAGTTCAAGCTATGCCCGTAAATGAACAAGCACTGCAATTTGGTATGTCACTACTTCATGCGCGTATTAAGCTGATGGAGTGTCTTTTGCATGTAGCTTATAATATTGAATTTAAACGTGGGAGAGTCGACTCAAATAATCGTCCGATAAAAAAAATAAAAAAGATAAAAATAAATTTAAAAAATCATTTAAACTTTTTTGTTATTATGGCTTTTTACATTGTAGGTAACGATATGCATTTCTCTAACTTTCTTTATTTTGATTACTTTTGTGTATTACTATATAAATAAAACTAAATTTGTAATGAAATCATTACATTTTTTTGACAAATATATTTTTTTCCTCACTTCCATACAAAAATCCCCAGTGTGCGTCGCACAGTAGCGCCTGTAGAACAACCGAGCTTGCAAAAATCTAAATTGCATGTGTTCCTAAGAAATATTAAATAAACATTATACAGGAAATCGGTCAACGATTTGAAATTATTACAATCAGATTTTTGGTTCAGAAGATATGGCCTTCAAATTTGACTGATTTAGATACAGTATCTCAAAAACTACTTAACGGATGGGCATGCTTTTTGATTCTATTGATTAAGAAAATAATAAAAAAAATTGTACTGTTTGCTTTGTGTTTGTGCAGTTAAATCGATATTTACCAAACATTAATTTTTTCAATATTTTTCTCAACTTCCATAGAAAAAAAAACAATAAATTTCTCTATTTGTCATATTTTCAAAATAACTTCTTTTGATTATCCCTTTACCTAATACACAAATTCCAGCTGCCCGTCCTTGCCCCATTTTTTGTTACATGTAAAATTTTGAAAAAAGACACGGATCCAAAAATGTGTTACATGCATTTTTCAAGTGCAGATACAGGATGTACAAATAATCAAACATCTAATACGGTTAGGCACAAATCTTATGAAGATTAGACTAAATATTTGAAAACAATCATAATGCCGGGATTAATCTACGACTGAAAGTCGGAGAGACAAGTAATTTTAAGACCATTCAAACATGAAGTTGAACAACTTAAAATTATTTGACCTGTTTAAGAAGTCAATCACAGCAAAAAATTTCGAGGAAATTAATACAGAGAAGCGAAAATATAATAAATAAAATTTTCATGACACATGCAAGTCTAAACTCAAAATGGATAAAAACAAACTGTACGACTGAGAGATTCAGCTCCAAACACCAGGACTGGCTTAATACTGATACCATCCTTGATATATTGATTGAACATTAACCCAACACATCAACCGGACATGCAAGAGGAAGGCCAATAAAAAACATGTAGGAGTGTTTTAATTCCACAAGAAAGAGGAAAATGGCAGATTCCACCAATGATTTGGCCACGGAACATTTATCGGAAGTCCTGTCTATACAAAGGATGATGAAAAAGGGAGGTTGCAGATTACAAAATCTGTTGCTAATATAAGCCTATTGCGACAAAATTGAATTAAGGAAAGCATTCTCATGCGCCCAAACGAAAACCTAAAAAAGTATTGTTCCGAAGAAACTTTGGCTTTATTTATGGACTTAGAACTTTCTAAAGAGAAATATGAGATACTACGGGCAACATGGACCTGAAATTTTACCCGAATACAAGCATATTTCGAAATCCAAAATAGATTAACGACCACTGCATACGGACTTTAGTGAAGTTTCTGTGCCAATATGCAGTATCTTATGGACCATACATCAAAACGGCTGTTGGGGAGTCTTCCTGAAAATATGGTAGGAATTCTTCCTGAGAAAATGACATTGATCAGAAAATGGGGCTGCGATAAATCATCCGGACAAAGCGTTCATCTTCCGATGACGCTACTATGTCGAACGGAAATATGTTTATGGCATCTGTTGTTCCTTCGAACGACCATGATCAATACATTATTGTCAACCAATAATGTTTCAGTTTGCATGGGAATCGCCGGAACTCATAAGGACCACAGTGAAGGACATGCAAGAAGAAATGAACAAAATTAAATCCACAAAGTTTGAAATCGGTGATGGAAAATACATCGAATGTATTTACGGGTTCTACCTGACCATGATTGAGGAAAAAATCGTTAACGAACTGACAAATACAACCTCAACATTGTCATTCCCAATTTGCAAAAAGGCGCAAAAAAACGATGACAATTTAAGCGATTCTACAAACGAAGAGAACTTGAATATGCGATCTCACCATTGCACGCAAAAACAAGGTGCATGGAGTTCTTGTTAAAATTAGCGTATACGGTTCCACAAGAGGAGCAACACTTTCATGAAAATACATCAAACAAAGTGGAAAGGATCAGAAAGAATCGAATACAGGATGCATTTTTCAAGCAATTTGAATTAAAAGTGCACTTCAAGAAGGTTTTTTGAAAATTATGAAGATGTAACTCGAATCACAGGAATAAACAATCAAATTGTTAAAAGACTGGGACCGATCTTGAATGTTTTAAACTGCAAGGAAAAAGTTGATTCTGAAAATGTGGAAAATATGCTGCATCACTTTTAGCAGAATTATATCCACAGAAAAAGTTTAACCCTACAGTTCATAAAATATTGTCGCATGGCAAAGATATAATTGAATATCAGACTTCGTCAATTGGAGAGCTTTCTGGGTCTGATTGGTGTATTTGCGGCAATCATGTGATCCTACCTTAATTAAATAAATTGTCGCGTATTGGAAGACAATAAATATTGGTACATTTTTAACATTTATATTGACGCATGGTTGCCTATCAACCGTTCACTCGATTGCCGCACCAGAGTTGCATTTGATTGCGGGAAATGAGCACAATGCTGTTCTCGATTGTCGTAGGGGAGAATAAATTGTGAAATCACACGATTGGCATATAAAATAGACCGATAATTGGTGCATTGTGGAAATCGTGCGATTCTACCTTTAGTTTAATTTTTCGTGTGTACCATAAATTTAAACTTATTTGAGTTGTTAACCTTTAAATGCATGAATTTTTTCGCTTTGAAAAAAATACATTATTTAGACAAGAGAGAATTAACGCAAAAAAATTTAATAATATTTTTTTATTTTAGTTAAATTTATTAAGTATAAAATACATCTTGTAGATTGTATTTATTTTACTATAATAAGCAGTGATTAATTAATAATAATTTAGAGGCCAATTAAAAGCTACGATGCTGAATTACATCAATATGCTAAAGGAAAACATTTGCATGTAAAACAAAACAAACTAAAAACTACCATAACAGCTGTTTGTTGGTGTTGCCGCAAATTTGAACAATCGTATGACTGGGCTGCGTTAATTATTGCCACACATTCATTCTGCGGCAATTAAATTTTTATAAAATGGGGCAGTCATGTGAATACAATATATTTGACTGGGACGATATTATTATTGTGCACCAATTCAGCACAATAAAAATTGAGTCTGATTGGTGTATTTGCGGCAATCGTGTGATCCTAACTTTAGGCTATTGTTCTTTGATGTTTAATTCGATTCTTTATTGAAAGGTCTGTTTAACCGTAACACTTTACGACAGACTAGGCATTTTAAATGAGATTAAACATTGGAGTATAGTGACCAAGTCTGAGCATTTTGTCTTGATTAAATTCCATTACAAGGTTTACTTTTTTTATTCTCATATTGAAATTTAATATCCTTATAATAATGGTAATTGTTCAAATATGAACTTAAAATAATAATAATTTACAGATAACATATAAAAACATATACATACCTACATAAAATAATATTTTTACTATTTGAATTTTTTTTAACTTAAATTTATTACTAGTTGTAGGCTTATCTTGGCCAAATGCTTGGCTTATCTTAATTTTTAGTTTGTAATTATTATCTTTAATTTTAAGAACAAAGAGCAGAGTTATTTTTAGTTTATAATTCTTACGTTCTATGTTCACAATATATCTAAATATATTCAATGGATTTCAAAATTGTATAAAAGAACAAAATTTCATAAAAAATAAATTAGTACTGAAAAGTATTCGTTAGTGTAATTATTTACACAAAAGCAATGATGTCTATGTAATCCATTAAGTATTTTATAAAATGGCAGATCGATCTTGAAAGAATACCCAAAATTGTATTTTGAAACAATTTCTTTTTGAGGAGGTGAAAAAGATCAATCAATATTTCCCATCATAGACCTTGAATAACCTGAAAGAGTTTTGCTTTACTCTTGGCTTTTATCCGCTGGAATTTCGTAACTGAAAATCCGATTAGCTTTAACAGCCAGGTAATGTAAAACTACAAATTTGGTTTTTTTGGAAATGATCTTATTGGTCAATGTGTCAATAAATAATAATTCGAAGGCACAACTTTTAAATACACAGAACCAACAAATACGTATACTTACTTAACATTAAAGGCAGAATTAGTTTGTACGTTCTGTTCTATTACGAATCGGCTGTTTTGTTTCTGTTCAATTGTATGTGTGGTTTGTTGTTACTTTTTCATTATGCAATAGAATTTCGTGGTGTGAAATAATACAAATTTTGTTTTAAAAGTCAGAAAATATTATTTTAATTAAAATTTTTTTTAATTTATATTTTTTTCTCAAATAAAAGACATTTTGCAAACATTTAAAAGATTTTTTCCGATAATTACATCGTCCACATCCATAAGTTTAGACACAGAACAAGTAAGTAAGAAATAATTTCTGCAGAAAAGAACGGCACAAAACGGCAACGAAACGTAAAAACTAATAATGCCTTAAGGCCCGTATTCATAAAAAATATTTTTTTGTATTTGAAGTGTATTATAAGACAAATTATTCATAAAAATTTTCATTAAAATGGATTTCAAACCCAAATAATTTTTTTATGAATACGGCAATATGAATGTAACATTAATATTTTTCTGACATTTTCCATTCACATAAATAAAAATATAAATTTTAGAATTTGTGATTAGAAAATTTTAATTTACTTCAAGCAAATTTGATTTTTTAATATATAAATAAAAAATTTAAAATTTTCCAATTTTCATTTTGTTTTACTTCTCGTGCTTGCAGCTGGAAATAATGAATGCTAGAGATCTGGTACCAATGGACACAAATGGATCTTGTGATTCGTTTGTCAAGGCACACTTACTTCCAACAAATCGATTTTTAGGAGTGGCTCCTGTGAAGACTGCTGTTCATAATAAGACACGTTATCCACTTTACGATGAACAATTTACAATGTAAGTGACACATTTAAATGAACCCAAGTAGAAATTGCTAACCGATAGAAAATCAGGATCGATGCAATTACTGAAAAGTTGCAATCTCATTAAAATTAGAACTTTAATTTTTATTAAATATTATTAAAGCCAGTGTCACACTACAACACTGAATAATAAGTCTTGTCAATAAACTCATATATGAGAAGGCTTTGTAGTATGAATGTAATTTGTTATGAAAATGTCAAATAAAATGTTGAGAAATTCGCAATCATGCCATCATATAAGACTACATCAGGCTTACAAATGTTTCTATAAACTACGATTTTTCATCATTACTTTTTTATAAAAGCAAAGAAACAAGCCGAATAGCGTGAGTGTTTTTTGTCACGCATGTTCCAAATTTTTATACTATATAATGTTCAAATAATTTATTTACTTAATAATCTTACAATGAAGTTAAATAATAGGCAAGGCGAAATAGACAGGTACTTGCAAGGCATATATAACCAGGTGACAGCATTACTTGCAGCAGCTGACTGACTATTCGTTGCGAATGTCAAAATACATACGAAATACTTTTACTTTTTTTCTGTATCTGTTTTCTTTGTTTTATGGGTTAGGTTTTTGACATCCGCAATGAAACTACACAAACAAAAATTACTTTTGTCCTTATATTGTTGTAATTGTGTTCCTAATGCTGTCACCTAGTTAAATACACCTTGCGTGCTTGTATCGTATCTATTTGTACAAACCAAATAAAATATTTTATAATATTTAGTTTTTATTGAAAGTTCTTGATAAATTGAAATATTTCGAGGTCACGACGCCATTTCGTCAGCGTTCTTTCTTGTCACGGTTAGTCCGTAGGACTTTCGGACTTACCAAAATTTATTGAACTTGCAAAATTAAATTAAAAATACCAATTAAGAAATTTTCGTATTCTAATTTGTAAAATAATTCGATTAAAAATTTGATATTCCTACTCCTAAATTGAACACAGAGCGCTGACGAGGCGACGCGCTGTGGCCTATTTTCCCGGAACCCGTGGCAAAAAATACAAAATTTGATGACAAAATTTTGTGAAATAAATGAATATATCGTATAAAGAGCTTCTTACTGGTCACAATTCAAAAACGTTTTCCTTAATTGTATAAAAATTATAGAGTTTGATTGTTCGATGATTTTTTAGACATTTTTCAAAACCAAAATTTTTATTTTTCAATTATTAAAAAGATTAGATTTCAAAAGAGACAGCAGTAAAATTATTTAAGCCGATAAAAGCATGCACGCTATATCCAGCATTGGACGAATATAGATAATATTTTTGCAAAATTCTAAATTAATGTCTTAAGAAAAAATAACGCCCATTGAGTTTTTTAATTATATTAGATATATTTAATACATTTAATCTGACTTTTAATTGCTACCCGCCCAGTCAAAACTGAGTCCAGGAGAACAGATTTACTATTAATAGTAAAATTTTGAGAATCATTTATAATATACCTACATGACAATTGTACTACATTTTATTTTTTAATTTTTATTTCTTTACTTGTTATTAAAAAACATTGCAATCTTCTTATATTAAAAAAATTTCAGTGATATATTAAACAGAATTTTTTTTTAACAGGTTCTTATATGTGTAGCTAAAATTGAAATTATTTTTATTTTTTTTTTATCTAAATATGAATATTTGTAAAAATATAGCTTTCATCGACTGCTTTCAATTACTGCTGTCTTTTTTTAAGTCTAATCTTTTGAGATATTGGAAAAAATATTAGTTTTGAAAAAATGTTGAGAAAAACGTCAAACAATCAAGCTCTATTTATGTCAAAATTTAGCTATGTTTCACTGTCATTTCAAGAACTTGATTTTGATTATTTTTCACGACTACATAAATTGAGATAAAAAAATGTTTTCTGCAGATTATCAAGAACGGTGTTAAAAATCGTATAGTATTTTCTTTTTAATTTTATCTGCGCTATTACCGGAGATATTCACTAAATTGCGAGCAAAGTCTATGCCAAAAATCAAAATTTAAAAATTGAAAGCCTTTGAAAATTTTAGTGGAACAAAATGTATTTTCTTTATCTATTAATAAGCTTTACAAAAAGCATAAATTCATACACCCAATTCATACGCTGATTTAAAAATCATGTTTTATTTTTAATTCTCTTTAAAAGTTGCTTCCGAAAACTTTACAGATTCATACGCTGATTTTTTCCCATGTTTTTGCGGTTGATTTTTTTGTCCGTAATCGGTTATTCTTCTTTAATGCTTATTTGTATAAAAACAAGTAAAAGTCGTTATAATTAAACAAAAATAAAGGTATTATATTATATTATTCACATTATTTTTGCTAATAATATTTCTTGTTTTTATATTTAAAAGTATTATTTACTTTTCTGTCTTAAATTTTTCTTTTATAAAAATATCAAAAATGTTCTTCTTATTTCATCAAAAATGCTTTTGTATTGCCTCATTGCGACGAAAAATAAAATAAAACAACATAACAAAAAACGAATGTGTGGAAAGAAAAATATGAAAAAAATCACCGAGAACTGAAAATGTGATTTTTTCTTTACCCCGTTTGCTTCTCCAACCCTTTCGCCTACATACACCAAAAATCATTGAAAAAATCATCGTATGAATTGGGTGATAGAAATCAAATAATGTTTATAAAAGTTATGAAGCTAACAAAGTTTTACATGCCCGAGGTAGTCAAATTTGACATCCTGTAGCCCACCGTATGAAAAGGATGCTTCAAATTTAAATATCCTTAAAGCTTATGTCCTCTTCTATGATTCTTATGTACCTCGTTTTGTAATCGGATCGCTAACTTCAAAGATACATATTTATTACCTTTTTTTCTAATTGGAACCACTGTGCGTTGCCAGTTTTGTGGAACACAAAATGTAAAGATTACTTCCGATTCTTTTTAGTTTTAAATATTTGCTAGAGAAACCTCTTCTCCTTCACTCATGTCTCTAAACATTATTTTTTCTATTTGTTAAGTTATTTAATTTCAAATTGTTTAATATGTTTAGGTCTGAAACACATGTTTTCTTTACTTTTACATACGAGTACATACGTGTATATTGTAAGAAAAATTGCGCCATATATTTTTTTAATAATGTGCAACTTATTGAATAGTGTGGAGCAGAACGACAATAATAATAGCAATAAAGTACTCAATAATATTTTGAAGTATACATATGTGTACCTTAAAAAATAATATGATAACAACTTAATGAACTTTTTCAGTACTTCTTTATGTTTAATTTCTACCAGACTGAGTTTTGATGTTGTTGCTTCATAAATAAAACGTGCAACATAAACCCTCCTAACGGGTTCTCCTTGGCACAATCGTGTTAAAATTATCCGCTTGATCCGAGTCAGCCTTATAATTATTTATCGTATTTTTCACCTTACAGAAAATTAACGGAAGAACAACGAAAGCTGCAAAATAGTCTGATATTGTTTAGCATTAAAGATAGGGATTTATTTGGAATGACCAGCCAATATATTGCCGAGTGTTATATAACATTTGCCGACTTATTGGGCAATGAGAATGAACAAATTCATATGGAACTGTCGAGGCCGGAGTATACAGGTATGTGAGAAAATATACTTAATGTGTGAAATAACAATCTAAATTTATGTTTTTGATTCGAATATGTAGTGATAGATTGCAAATTTCTAATTTATTTGTTTTTTTTCTAGATTTTTGTATTCTTTACCGTTTCCAATATTACCGTTATTTTAGATCATCGAAAATTTTTAACTCTTTCACGATAGAAATAATGTTTGTAATTTTTTCAACTTTTGGGAAATTTTAAAGTTTATACGATTTTCATCAATATTTAACTTTGCAATTTTTCCTATGTTGGTAGGTTTTTGGAAATTTCACTAGTTTGCCGCAATTTTCCAAAATTGTTGGCATTTTATTCAATATCTAATGTTGCAATTTTTCGCGAATACTCGACATTCGCTTTTCGAGTTATTCAAGTTTCCAGATTCATTGCAGTTTTAGCAATTATTAATCATTTTTTGGGATTATATTGTATTATTATTATTATTATACGCAAATTTTATCATAAAATTAATTCTACATCAGTACATACATACATATGTATTTGAAATTTTTTATTTAAAAATCTGTTATTTTAGTTTCGTCATTCGAAAGATTTTTTTAAAGTTATTTATATGGTAAAATAAATTTTCAAGCTCTCTTTCAAATGTTATTAGCCGTTTTAAAAACTGTTTATTAAAACCGAGGTTTTTTCCGTGTTAACCAAGAACGTGTTACGAAATATCAACCGTATTATAACGAGGCCGTGTTCAAGGAATCACGTGTTCGGCGTGGTCTACTTGTAATTTATAATAGTCTAATGTTCGTAACATTTATATTCGGCAAGAATATAGGAAAACAAAAAAAGTTAATGTCAATTAATTCTAATCTCAAAGGCAGAACAGAACAACAGGTCCTGCTTGTGACTTCATAAGCGTAGCTTACAAAGCAATACTGGAAACAGATGCGTTTACAATGCAATACTCCACAACAGCACTGCTCTATCAAATATTGCAATGACATTTTTAAACGTTTATGAACACATAATTGTTTTGTTGTGTGCTTTTTTTGTAGTGCTTAAAAACACAAGACATGAATATATTTGGCAACTGTCAATGATAAACTCACGGAATTGCAAAAAAATGGCTGTGGCGTTTATGAACTCTTTGCATTCCGGCCTTGCAAACCGCGTTTATGAAGTCAGCCATTATTTTCAAATTTACCATCACTAATTGCCATAATATAAATCCTTGCTAACCATTGGTTTTATATCACGTGTCTTTATCGTCCTTCTCTTTGTTTTTACTTAAGTCAAGGACTTAAATTTACTTACATATGTACATCTAGCCGCACCTAATAAATGTTGATGTACAGGATTATATACATAAATACTTAATTATGATGGAGGGATGGCGTCCTTCAAAAACAACGCTGTTCTGTTCTGCCTATTTGGGTTGGAATTGAGTGACGTTGACTTCGCCTTTGTTCCTTAGAATGTTGTCCTATTTTCTATAAAAAGCTACCAACTTTAGGATTGATACCAAGAATTACATGCATTTTTTATTTATTATTTAAGCGATTTTTAATCATATCGATGTTTGCATTTTTGCAAATTTGAATACAATAGGTGTGTTCCATGTAACTTTGGGCAAGTTTGTATTAATGAGAGTCAAGTAAACATTTACTCTCTCAAATTCCAAAAGTTACACAAAACATCTGGAACGCGATAAACCATTGTGACTTTGTTCCTGTACAATGAAATGAAGTTATTCTCTCATCAGCGCTCTAACTTGCACAATTTTTGTCATCTGGAACGCTTTTTGTTCTAGATTGTGTAACTTTGGGCAAGTTTGTGCGACTTTGTTATCCATCTGAAACACACCTAATATCTCTATTTGAAAGTTTTCAAATAAAAAAAATAAAGAGTTTTAAATAGAGAGAAAAAATAATTATTATGTAGTTGTATTTTTAATAAATATTTTTCAATTAAATCACATCTCTGCTTATGAACGAAAGCAAAAATTGCCTATTATTATCACATAGTTTCTTCCTTCTACCGTAAAATGAGACCCCGTTTACACAGGGCAGGTTTTTTCCGAAAGCTTCGATTTTATAGAAGATAAAGGAGAGGGGAATATAAAAGGAAATAGACTTACCCGTACACTCAATTTATTTCGTTCCTTCACAGAGCCAAAACTGCCTAATAGAATCAAGAAGATTTTCTCTATGAAACGTTTTTAGGCTAAGGGGTATCCCAGCAGAAAGAAGAGAAGATTTTTCCGAAGAGATTCCTTATTATTTTCATGTGGTAAATCTTTTTGATTTTATCAAGAAGGAAAAAACATAAAATCTAGAAGAAAACTTGTTATTCACAATTTTTTCACTCAATTTCCGTTATTTTTGGCACCAAAAAAACAATCCATAGAGAAAAGCTTCTTGATTCTATTAGGTTTTCTTCTGAATTGTATAAAATAGGGATTTCTTATTGATTTTATTAGGCTACCTAATTGATTTTTTCAAAAAGGTTTCCCTTATTGATTTCATTTGGTTCCTATATGATCATGTGTAAATCATCTCCTTGATTTTAATAATAAGGAAATCTTCTTGACTACATTAAGTTTTATTAGGTATTCTACTTGATTTTTTCAAAAAGGTATTCCTTATTGATTTCATTAGGTTGCTTGTTATTTCATATTTGTTATTTCACCAATCAAGAAGAATTATTTTTTTAAAAAAATCAATAAGATTGCCTAATAAAATCAAGAAGAAAACCTTTTTGAAAATATCAATAAGAAAGCCTTATAAAATCAAGAAGAAAACCTGAATGAAAACATCAATAAGATGGCCTAATGAAATAAAGAAGAAAACCTTTTTGAAAAAATCAATAAGATAGCCTAATGAAATCAGGAAGAAAACCTTTTTGAAAAAATCAAGAAGAATACCTAATAAAAACCCTAAGTTTCCTTCTTGATTTTTTCAAAAAGGTTTTCCTTATTAAAATAATAAGACTTCCTTCTTGAAAAAAAATCATAGAGATATCTTATTAATTTTGTTCTATTTTATTAGGTTTTTTCTATTACTGTTTTTTCTGTGTTCCTTTATGATATAAAACAACAACAAATTCTATGTCATTAGAATAAAACTTACAAAATAATGTTCAAAAGAGAGTTTAAAAATCTTGCACAAGAAGAAAGCTTTTTGTGTCTAAATGCAGTCTTAAGAAAGTGTAGTTTTTTGAATTTTTTTTTTAATTTAAAAATATGCATATATGTATGTATGTATGTATGTATAACTACAAAAATATTTAAATTTATTTACTAATGTACACATACTAAATATATTTCAGATTCTGATACCATTAGAGCTCTGGAGTATCGTCAAGGGGACAAGCAAGCAAAAGATTTTCTGAAGAAACTGAAGAACAAATCGTACTCATGAGAGTTGGTGAAACATCTTAAGCGTGTTGTATTAAATTCTCATAAATAAAATGGACAATAACAAAACATAATTTATAATATATGTACTTACATAAATAAATACATACACATGCATGTGTACATTAGAGTGATTCGTTTCCGTCGAAAGTTTCGTTTTGCAGTGTAGCATGTCACTGTTTTTCTTTTATCTTTCAATCACCATTGTTTTATTTTATACTGGGTGGATTTGTTGCCTCTTTATTCAGGAGGATACCATATCAGGCAACCGATCATGTAATTTCATGTTGTACATGATCCTAAAAACTATATTTACGTACACTGTAAGTAGCTTGTAAGGCCCCGCAAAAGCATACTTAAAAATGTGTTTAAAACATTTCTTTCGACTGAAACATTTCCGCAACATTGATGTTGCATTGATCATATGTATACCGAAAAGCACCATTTTAGAAAAAAAAAATTTATTTGTGGACTGTGCGGATCCTCATCTGTGTCCTACAAGTTGAAACAAAATGTTCTTTCAGTAGTGATTTTCTGTTTACATATCTGCATTGCAAACTCAATGTTGCGGAAGTGATTCAAACGAAACAAATGTTTTAAACATATATTTAATTAAGTATACTTGTGCAGGACTCTAATACGTATATTATGTAAAAAAAAGTGTTCTCTAACAAAGCTTAAAACAAATAAATATGAAACTAGAGTGCGCTCGGGAAAACGTCAACTAATTAAAACCGCGAGTGTTGACGTTTAACAAATTGTTGACGTTTATGAATGTAGAAACTTTTAATAAAAAATATATTGATAGTGTGCATTAAAACGTTTTTATTGACTATAAACTAAAACGAAATATAAACAAATACAAAAAAAAGGCTTTCAGCCTAACTAAAACTAAAGGAACTAAAGAACACATGTGCTAAGTCATCTTTTTCAAATTTTACAGGAGAGACAAAAAACCTAATAACTTTTAAATAAAACATTATTTTATTAAACTGTAAATGCAGTAACCTCAATGTCATAACTACTCAACGCAAAGGACAAAAAAACATGCATTTTACCCCTATCAGCTTTTTATTGAGTTAGCAGTTTTTCTTACGTAATTATTTTTTTTTTCTGACAGCACATTTTACTAAACTTATTTCCTCATAGTATTAATAAATAAAATTAAAACAATTTAGTTTCAAAAATAAAAAAGGTACTTGTTTATTTGTTAACATTGATCACGAATTATATACAGTCTTATTTCATTGCTGCTATTTAATTATTCATAGTTAATTATTTATAAAAACAATCTTAAAATTATATAAAAATTATCACAAATAACAATTTTGCAGTCTTACTCCTGCTGCTAGTAAAAGTTATATAAAAAATCAGTAAAAATTTAATTATTCGGAAAGCAAATCATCATAAAATTGATGATGGTTCTTAGGCAAAGTAAGTTTTAAGTATTGTAGATCTTCGTATTTCTTACGTTTAATTGGTATTCTGTTTTGGTACAGTTGTTCTAAATGCACCACTTTAAACCTACTATTTTTTTATCAATTCTTTGCGGCAGAATTTTCCATAAATTGGTGAACCGTAATTTAAAAAAAATTTCTCGATTTGGTGTATATTTTAATGCACGAATGTCTGTGACTTTGGCATCATCTTTGGTACGTCCAGGACGAACACTTTTACAGAATTCAATATTGTTAAATTTTTTAAAAAAATCATGTGTCAAATAAGTCACATCGTATGGCATAGGCTTTTTTCTTGCTGCTTTACATATTCCGATATATTCGGCAGGAACATCGATATTTTTATTCTTCATAGCACGCTCTATGGTAGAGTGGACACTATCGGCCTCCATCTGCGTATGCCCAGGCTCCAGTATTTTCTGCTCTATCACAATTTATTTAGAAGTATTTAGAAGTGCGTTACTCATTACATAATTGCGGTTTTGGTAACCACATCCATCACTATAAAATATTATCTTAATAGGGTTATCACTGTTATCAAGGCTGGGAAGAATTTTGTTTTCAATAAAATAAGCCCATATGCTTGCAAAGTCTTCAGCATTCACACCTCCTTCAGCTTCATTCCAGTGGAAGCAATACCCTTTTTTGTTTATTATGTTGAAAAAAGCCAAATTGTGAACCTGTAATTTCGTTCTATAATATAAACTGCTGACTTGGGATTTCGGAGCCCTACGATTTTCGAAGATCTACGGTAAACACATTGGATTCGTCAGACCTGTCTTTGTTATTTTCCATTCTTGCTTCTTCTTTTTTTCTTGGTGAGAAGAATATACTTCCAGTGGAGTAGTGCCGGGAGAATAACGTGCACATATTTCACACTGGTCCTTCTTTGGTGCAAACAAGCCAAGATTTCTGCTCTCAAATACCGAATGAAACGTACGTAAGGAAAGTGGCCGGACGTTGTGAGTTGCGCACCAATCTTTTGAATAAAAATCATAAAGCATTTGCTTAGAACGCCATTCCGGTAACATATATTTTTTTGCGTGACAGCACGACAGTAATGAGACTCCATTACTGGCAGAGAATCAAAAAATAAGTTCATGTCTTTTTTTTCTTCTGAAATGTTGTTTACAAAATTTCTCATGACATTATTATGTGTAGTCACGGGTTTATTCACCCAACTAAGCACTGAGCATCTACCTATGCACAAGGTATTTAAAAAAAAAGTTCTACATACGCGCAAATTTTTACCATCCACTTTCAAATGATATTTCAAAGTTTGCACTCTTCTAGATGCATTAGGATTTGTTCTATTTCGAGGATTGGATGGTTTAGTCGTTTGCACTAATGTATTCACATAAACTTTTTTTGTTTCCAATCCATCTTCCAAAACGTTTTGAATATCTGCTGTCGTTGAGCATCAGTCACCAATGCACATTTCATGGTAGCAGTATCACATGCTTGAGCACACTTACATCTTGCCTTTATGGCTCGTGCAACTTTTATTTTTTTATAATTCCACACGTCACTTTCTTTTTTTCTTCCCCAATAGCTTTTTCCACATTCTCTTCTGTTTTTATTTTTTGCAACGAGCCATGCATTGTTCTCCACCTGCGCTCGCTTTTTTCGTTTTTTATTTCTCACTGGCATATCAAAGGAATTGTCAGAGTCACTGTTGAAGCCATAAGGAACCAAACCAACCACACCATCATCAGATTCTATTCCAAAAGACGCATCATCGATGCACTGAAGTGATTGTGCTGTAACGTTGTTATTGTCGTGCAAATCCATGAAAATCTGCTAAGAAATTGTTTTGTTTTTATTTAATTCTTCGTTTAATTAACTCATTAAAGTCATTTATTACCTTTTTCGTTTAAAATAAAACACAAAAAAAATTTATTTTGCACAAATAAAGCTCACGAAAAACAAGTGGATATTATTGTTTTGTAAAAAAGGGCGCGAAAAAACAATAACATCTGACTTAGCGCAATTTCTTTGACAGTCGTAAGGTTAGCACATTTACACATCATTGCCAACATCAGGTAAAAATTATTCACATTCATATTTTTTTTTTAACTGTGTATTTTGAATTTATTTCTAAGACTGCATCAAAATCTCATTTTTCACAAAAAATTTACTTAGCACAATTTCATGTTAAGCTAACGACATTTTAAAAGAGATCATATTTCACATACATACTTATGCATCTAAAAAAAATCTGTTATTTTTTTCTGTTGTTTTTTCCTTTCCAACACTTTCTCTCGTAAACGTCTTAATACATTTAGGTAATTTTGCTCAACATTCTCGCATTGAGCTAAATTCTGAACTAATTTCATAAAATAAATGTGTGTGTGTTCAAAACTGTGTATTTTAACTCTTGCTGAATTCAAAATTTTGATTTTGTGGTTTGGTTGACGTTTTAGAGTATACAATGTAAAAAATTAAGGGTTGACGTTTTGGGATGTTGACGTTTTCCCGAGAGCACTGTATATTATCATTATTACCAGGGCAAGTTTTTTGATTGCATATGCCATTTTCTATGACATTTTTGTTGTATGAAATTTGCTATCCAAAAATGTCAAACGTATTTTGTTTTTGAAAATTTCAACAGCAGATTCGTCAGTGCTATATTATAAATACACTAGCGATATTCAGCGTTTGATGCAAATGGTCTTGCATAAGTGCAAATGAAAAAAAAAAATATCGTGGCTTTTCTTTGCGGTCCAACAACAAAATATTAGAATTCGTATGCCACGTTATTGCAATTTAGCAATACTGAAAGTGGTATAGCTTTTTTTTGGTGCATGTGCATTGCGTTGTCATCACTCACTTTTAAAGCTGTCATTTGTAAAGAACAATATTTATTTACTAAAAAATTTAAATTTAATGGAATCGACTGATGCAATAAAACAAAAAAATATAAAAATTAAATAAAAAGTGGACCACAAATGAAACATCTTTAATTTTAAATTATTTGGAAGACTGCAAAGTGAATTTAAAAAATTGTTATTTGTTGATGGGGAATATGATACAATAACACAGGTGTTAATGGTCGAAAATTGTGAAGCTGTGACCGCTTTGCCACGGTCAAAATTTTGCATTTTGCAGTACTCGCAAAGTTGCTTTCGCTTCGTTTACACATCTTGCATTTGATTGCATGTGTGTGTTTGTTTTGCATGTTCATCCAGCGTTGCAAGCAGCTTTGAGAAGAAAATCATCATATGCCGAAAAAAAATCATATTTTATGGAAAAAAATCAGAATTTTTTAATACAAAATTTTATTTAAGACAAAAAATGTACAATTAAAATATATTTACATGTGTATTTAAATTATTATTGTTTAAATTATTTATAGCGAAACATATACTTACTTATGTTTATATGGTGACAAACATAAATACATATGTAACTACACATGTATATATGTAGCGGTTCAGACTATGAAAGTTTTCTTTCTGAAATTTTCTCTAATTGTCTTTTGAACTTTCATTAATGTCTACACATTGAAATTTTTTGTATTGAAATTCAAGATTTTTGCATGTTTATCTTCATATTCTTTTTTTTTGTACGCAAACTTTTGTTCTCACCACCATGAAAGAAAATCAAAAATAAAGCTTTAGCCATTTTCAGTTTGACAGTTACGAATAACAAAACACAAGAGAATTTTAAAGTACATGAAAGAGTGTACCCTTTCTCAATCTTCTCTATCCGTACATCAACAAACTAACACTTTCAGAAAGAAAAATTTCATAATGTGAAAAGCGACTATCGTCAAAAAAGTCAAAGTTTTTGTCAGAAAAACACACAACTGATTTCATTAGAACAATGGCAGTATGTATGTATTTAGATGAATTAATATTTACTTATTTAAGAAATCTAAGCAGAAATCAATTCAGATTAAAAAGTACATGTACTATGAAAAAGTGTTATGAAGAGATAATATATACAAGATTTCATATCTTTAATAATATCTTGGTATATCTTTAAATAATAATAATAATAGCAGGAACACTTTTTTATTGCTAAGTAATTTTTTTGCATATAAGATATGCACCTTCGCGAGTGTTGTTGTCTAATCTATTTCTATATGTATTTAGTTTAGTTTAAATTGACTGTTGAGAATATTCGTTTAACATTTACTAAAGAAATGGGGAAAACTTATGTATTAAGTTTTGAACAAATTTTGACTGGACCAAAATTCTTCACAGCTAAGATTACCTACAGTTGTAAAATAGTCATTGAATTTTATAAATCGGAGTTCTCTAAATTCGTCATCTAAGTTTTGAATATCCTTTTTACTAATTAAATTTAAAAAATTGTGTATTAAGCCGGTCCAGGAATTAGGTTTCCTATTTATAATTTTCAAAGGGTCAAGTCATGAGAGCTCTTTTAAAAACATCGTTAAAATCAAATCGATTTATTATTTTTTTACATAACTCAATGTATAATGCCACACAATTTTCAATAAACTCACATGCAGTGAGCTTTGAGCTAGAAATATTAGGTGTGTTCATTTACGTTACTAGTAGAAATTAGCAACGAGAGCGTAGGTAACAACAAATTTTTCAAAATCACTCTCAAAAATTTTGAAAAGTAAATGAACACTTTACTAGCAAAAATTTGCAAGTTAAAGTACCTACTATGGTAAAGTATAGGTACATATATATAAGTACTCAATAACTACCCCTATATATTTGGACAAGTTATACATATGTATATTATTACAAAAATAATGTGATTATGGTCCTTTATATTCAGCATTGTCGGTACTGGCGTTTTTCGAGTACGGCTTGTAATAGAATAATGAAAAGTTTTGCAATTTTATTTAATGTATTACAAGGCGTAGTCGAAATACGGTAAACACGATAAGGGTGATTAGGTACTTTTGAATAAAATATCTATTTTTAATTAGTTTATATGTTATAACAGCCTGCCTACACATTGGCGGTATTCAGTGTTTGGTGCAAATGCTCTTGCGAAAGTGCAAATGCAAAAAATCGTAGCTTTTTTGTAAAATCCAACAACAAAATACACAGAGTTGCCGTTAAATTTCATAAAAAAGCTACGATATTTTGCATTTGCACTTTCGCAAGAGCATTTGCACCAAACACTGAATACCGCCATTGCATTTTTATTTCAAACATCGGAAATTCATAATTTATGGCTGAATTCATAAACGCAGTTTGCAAAGCAACACGAGAATGCCTTGTAAACTCATGCTTCCAGTGTTGCTTTGGAAGCTGTGTTTATGAAATCAGCCTATACTATGAAATAGAGATTAGAACGTAATACGTAATCGTGATTAATTTGTTGTTTCCATCACGTGGGGGTGCGTCCGTAAGACGGTGAATGGTGAATTTTCGTGATTGTGGCTCCATTCGTCACTCCATACTATGGTGAAGGGTATATAAGAATATATCTCTCTTACTTGTTTTATTTTAGAATGGAACACGATTTGGAGGCACATCTACTCAATGATCTAATGAGGGAAGATGATGACAGTGACTTCAGAAATTTAACACGTATTGATGTCAAAATTTCGAGCAGTTATTGCAATTGGTGAGGTTTCATCATGGTAGAATAATATACATACATACATATATACACAGGGTTGTCGAAGCTACAACAACACTGCTTTTTATTGTTATTTTATTTATTTATTAGTACATATTCTACAAGGGGTGGTAGTCGTTAAGCAGCTCTGGGCTGAAGAACAGCTCTCGCGTCATCGTAATTATTTCTTAAGTGCGGTCAGGCTTGTGTGTGTTGTTTAGCCTTCGAGAGTTTTTCGTATCGCTCGCACTGGTTGACTGATTTGCCACGGATAACCGTATAGTATTACGGTTCTTTTGTGGAATTTCGTTGACAACCACGTTACTACTTCCTATGTGAAGGCATAGGTCGTGTATAGTCAGTCACAAAACTTTTTTAAGATACTGTTAATAACATCTTGGACATATGGTCTAGTTACCGGCGCCATTTTTGTGCAACTACATATATTCTGCAAATTTACTTTGCAGAATATATACCAATAAATAAATAAATAAATATTCTACAAAGTAAATTTGCAGAATATGGTTGCACAACCATAGACCGTAGGTGCATGATGTTATTAACAGTATTTTAAAAATGTTTTTGTAGTGACTGGCAAAAAACATTATATTCACATGTGAGTTTGGTTGCATTTTCTGTTCTATAAAGAATTTTGTTTCTTTTCCTTTTCTTATTTGCATTTGAAACAAATGTTCAAGTGTGCTTTTTTAGTAATGTAAGAGTGATTTGGTAAAACATAAACAAATTTTGACAGATGGGAACCCAAAAAAAAATCGTTAACGCTTCGCTACTACCTGTATTATTCTACCACGGGTTTCATATTCATTTGTAGTTGAACTGTTAAAATCTATATATGTATGTATGTATTTTTTTTTAATCTACCAAATGTAGGTTCACAATGGACTGAAGAAAACTGACACAGCGATGCGGTTAGCTGTAACACCTACTTTAAGATACATAGCTACTGGAGACTCCTACAAGTCTTTGGAATTCTTCACACGGCTTTCACGGAACACAATAGCAGCTTTCGTGCCTATTGTGCTGGAAGCAATATACCAAAGCCTACAGAAAAATTATTTAAATGTTAGATATGCATTTTTAAACATACAGGCAGGTTCCAGAGTAGTAGAACTAAATTAAGCTTAGTTATTAAAGTTTCTGTTCTTGATATTATTAGTTTGTTGTTACTTATTTACATACATACAGAGTACATTAAAAATATTTCTATATATAAATGTAACAGCAAACTAATAATTTTTATTAAAATCAAACCTTTCTTTACTTGAACATATGTATGTACTTCTCTGGAAGATGCCTGATACACATGTACATATGTGTGTACACATTTATGATATTTAAATATGTATGTACATAATTTGTGGAAATGCATTTCTACTTACGTTTTTCCATTATTCCACTATATAAACTGACGAGCAAAAGTGTAACAGGACACACCAAGCCTTTAAATAAACCCGCGTATTTTATTTAACAACTAAAATTAAAACAAAAGCTTTTCCATAAAATATTTACTATGTTCTTGATATTAAAAGTGTAGAATAAGATTAGTTGTAGTGATATATCGCACTTGATCAACAAGAGGGTATTAACTCGAAATTTAAATTTTTTCACTTTTCTCCAAAACTTGCATTCTAATATTCATATTTAGCTGCTGTAAAAATTTCACATTGTTTTGTCTATGTTTCGCTAATGAAACGGATGATTTAAAATCTATTTATCATATACCTTTGATGTAAAATCAAAAAGTATTTTGCTTCTGTTGAAAATTTTAAAATTTTGAGCTAATACCCTCTTGTTGATCAAGTGCGATATATAAACAATAAAAATGTGTCTAATTTTTTAAGGTAAGACACAAGTTACACTTTTGCACTCTGTTTTTTTTTTCTTTATCTCAGTAACTTGTCCAGTAACCTTTGACATTTCGAAGAGCTTTCACACGATGAGCCATACTGTTACAGTAACGAGCAACTATTTCATATGGAATAGCTCCCACAAATTTCCTTCACTCCTTCCCAGAGATCGTGCACTCCATTTGGTAATTGGCAAGTTGGGATTTTATATGACTCCGAAAATTTTCAATTGGATTCATGTCCGGAGACTGACCATTTCATTATGTTGGATAGCTGTGTATTCAACCAATTTTTCACGATCTTCACGATTTGTTTCGGGTCATTGTCATGCTGAAAAACTACGTTTTCAGCAGCAAGACCCGTTTTCGATATTGCAGCTGGCAAATTATTTAGTAAAATTGAAAGGTATTGTTTCTTTTTAATAATATCATCAGTTTTTACAAGGAGCCCCACTCCATTTTCGGTAATACACCCCCATACCATAATTGATTCTCCACCGTGTTTCATGGTTTACGTAACACATGTAGTAGCTTTAGGATCCTTGGACCAGTACCAAGATCGACCATCAGGTGGAAATCTATTAATTTTTGTCTCATCAGACCATAGAACCTTCCAATATTATTAGGTTAATAATTGAATGCAAATAACTTCTAATAAGCACAGTTCTACTTACTTTGCTCCATTTCTTTCATCAGTTTTATGTTTTTTGCTGATAGAAAATGTTTAATTTTCTTGACATCAGCTTTTGCACATAATCTTTTGAGACACCGACGAGCTGTCCACTCGCTTGCATCCATATTTAATGTGTTTAGAGCATCGACTGGGGTTATGGCATTGTCACTCATGGAAGATGACGACCATTGCGATCATAAATTTTTCTTGGCCCTCCAAGATGTGGAGCTGAAGTTTGAATATTGTGTTTCTCTTTTAATCTCTGGACTGTCATATGACTAATACCAAACTTTTTCGCAATTTTCCAAACGGATTAACTTGTTTTAATAAATTTTAAATTTCACTTAATTTTGAAAATTCCATTTTAGATAAACACGCGTTAAATAACAAAATACATATTTTAAATACAACGGTATACTTTAACATAATTTGTTACTTTTTTTTTACATAAAAGAGAGTTTGAAATGTGAGTGTTTCGCTTAAGCTGAAAGTCCACACGACGCGTTCGAGTTTTATTCAGTAATAAAAAAAAAATATGAAGATGTACTTCATTTTGTGTTGCACCCTGTTACACTTTTGCTCGTCAGTGTACATATACATATATGTATTTAAAGCGAGACAAAAAACAATTCCATTCAACAGTTTTATTTCAAACAATAAAAAATTAAGAAAAATGAGATCAAATGTTTTCAATTGATTATAAAAAGGACTAAAAAAATGCGAGATCAATTCTTTTCATTTTTAACAATTAAAAATAAAGAAACTTAAAATAATGTAAATACATATATATAAGTATGTATGTACATAAAAGACAACTTTTTTAAGAATGTATTAAAGATAATCATCTTCGGAAATATATTGATGCCGATATGACACAACAAAAAATATTGTTTGCATTATTTGTTAAGCATTCTTTTTTAAAAATGTAAATTTTTTTGTTCTAGTTGAATATCAGCCATCAGTTGAAAATGCTTCCAATTCTGGAAATACGCTTAATTGCTTAACAACGTTTTCACCAAAAGGTTCAAAAATACCAGCGGTTTTGTTCATGTTAATTAGCTTGTCTAAAGCATCATCCAGTTTAGATTTGGTCTCTGGTGAGCGCTTTCTCTTCTTTGAAGGTGATGGTGTTGTAATTACGGCTCGCTCTGGTGGGAATGAATCATTGTCTGCTAATTCATCGGGCTCTAACAATGAGTCGATGTTTTCCTTTAGTTAAATAAAAACATATGTAGTTATCATTTAATACATGTGTAATTATTATATTATAAAATTTAAATTATTTTTTAACAGGTGCATAATATGGAAAACGGATGGCAGCAAATAGCACTGGATGGGAAGCATATCCGAATAAAGGCTCCAGCGATCTAAGGCTCCCAATTTTTAAATTTTAGAGGTTTTTTAGCGTCGTGCTTTTTGCTGCTCTCGATGCACATAACCGATTTGTCTACATAAATGTAGGTTGCAATGGCAAGTCGTCCGACAACACTATTTACAGTGAAAGTTTTTTTGTATCAGTCCCTGCAAAACAGAACACTAAGCAGCTGGTTACCGGAGAAGAGAATGATATGTCATTTTACTTTGTTGGCGACGATGCTTTTGCGCTCGACAGGCATGTGGTGGTGGAATGTGCTTTCGGACGGCTAGCCAATAGGTTTCGGATATTTCACCGACCAATGGAAGTTCAACCAACAACCGTTGACGGCGCGCCGTGGTGAAGGCTTGTACCTCACGAAGCCAAGAGCAATAAAAACCCAATCGTTGAAGCGTTTTCTGCAATTGGCAATCAAGGTCATAAAAGTTAAAAGTACGCATGTAGAGCTAGAGATAAGTTATTACGATACTTGACCACAAATGGGAGTGTGGATTTCCAGTGGCAAAGAAAAATATTAAACAAAGTCACTTATTAAAAAATAATTATTTTTTGTTTTAATTATGTGTATACTTACCTGGCTTGAATTATCAAAAGTTTCCCGACGATTAAGATATTTATTGGTTGGCATATATGTACATACATAGAATCTGTGCTGCATCCGGATTTTTTACTTCTTTAGACTTTACCTGTCCGAAGAGATTAAATTTTGTTTTAATTCTACAGACATTTTCATTTCAGCGGAAATTGCCAGATAAATGAATATGTGAAATTAACATAACTATAACTGATATAATAACTATCAGCAAACATCAAATTTCATAGCAGAGAAAATTATATTACGTGTGGACTTCAATATTAGTATTATTGCAATATTATATCAGATATTATAATATTGTTTTCATAATACATATATGTACATATGTATATTTAGAAAACAATATCATGATATCAAATGTCAAAAAACGTACACATACATACATATGTAAATAAAAGAAAATAGTTTTGTGTATTGAAAAGATCATTGTGTATTAAAATTAGAGATTGGATCGTGCGTGACTTTTCACTCACGCTCACGATAAAAAATTTCACTCATGCACGCTCACGCACGACCTCATATTCTTGGATCACGTTCACTCACGCTCACGTGAGTGGGAAAAAAGTTAGTCACAATCACGAAAAACTCACAACCTATAAGATTTATACATTAAAATTTCTGAAAGCAGATAGAAAAATCTAATATTTAAATAGAAAACTCTGCATTAAAAGGGGAAAATTATGTTTAACTGCGAAATATATCTTTCTGAAACAATTTAGTTTTGAAATAAAATTTTTAAATTTTGATATATGGGCAAGTTCTAGAAACATATACATATGTACATATGTTTCATGCGATTTCAAACTTTGTAGTTAAAATTAAATTTGACAATTGAATACAATAGAAAATTTTTAAAGAAAATATACATAAATTGTCTTTTATTTCAAAGTTTTGAATTGAAATTTAAAATTAAGTACATATTTAAAGTATTTTGATTTAAATCATTAATTTTCTTGCTCATAAGCAATCTGTGTAAAATATTAATATTAAGTAGGATCTTGTACTTTAGTGTTAATAGTTAAATAGATTTATGCAGAAATAAAATTTTGTCAATATACCGGCACAACGTTTTATGTCTTCATGACAAAATTGATAACCACGTACCTATTAAAAATAATGAAAAATGCCAAAATCTAAAAAATCACGCAAAAAATCTACTCATGCACGCTCACTCACGTTAAGTTTTTTTATAATCACGCTCACGTGATTGAAACAAAAAATGCTCACGATCATGCATGATCACGCGTGCCAAAATGTTTGTATAACACATAGTACTATTAAAGTCAGAGTGGGAAAACAAACAAAACTTTTCGCAAACGTTTCCTATGAAAAGACAAACTTTAAAATTTTTTTTTATCGTTTTGTATGTGAGCAAAACCAAAAAAAATATACTTTTTAAATGACAAAGAGCGCAAAGAAAACTATTGGCTTTTCACTCATCTGCTTGCTTTGATATCCCGTTCCAATCGTACAATTGAGAACAAAACAAATGCTCAAACGTATCTCTTTGTTTATTTTCCTACTCTGATTAAAATATATCAAGATGTTCGCTGCACGGCTGCCTGTTAATTATGAAGTACATATTATGATATTGGCACAGTGGTGCCAATTAGAAAAAAGGGCAATAAATCTGTAACTTTGAAACTTGCGATCCGATTTCAAAACAATCTATGTAGGAATCATAGAGGAGGACCTATGCTTTTTTGATTTGAACCACCCTGTTGAAACATACGGTGGGATACAGGGTGTCAAAGTTGACTACATCGGGCATGTATAACTTTGTCGTCTTTATAGCTCTAAACACTTAGACGGCTTCAAATGCTGCTCTGAAGTCAGCTTCATAATTATTTTGAAGACAGCAACAACATAATAATTTGAAACACAAACAAATATACATATGTGTATTTTATAATGAATAAAATTAAAGTTATTGATAAAAAATGTAATAATATCACGAAAAACTCATAAATTTATTTCTATATTGTATTTTTGTAATGTTCTTTTATGTTTAATATTAACAAAAAGTTTTTGTTCTTAGTTTTCCAATTTATATATATAATGGCCACACTATATTTGTTTATTGCTGCCCGTCAAAATAGAAAATAGCCTAAGTTGGCAGCAGCAGCAAATGCTGTTGTGCAGTACAGCTGCTGTGCTGCCGTCAAAATAATCGTTTTCATTTAAACACATGGATTTTATTTTTGACATATTGCTGCTTGCTGTCTGCTGTCGTCTAAGTGTTTAGAGCTTATAGCTTTTACAAAAATTATTTGACTTTAACAAATTTATGCTTTTTGATAGATAAAGAAAATTTTGTTTTACAAAAATTTCTTCAATATTTTCAAAGATATTTGGCATTCAATTTTTAAATTTTGATTTTTCGCCTTGACTTTGCTCGCAATTTTGTAAATATCTCCGGTAATAGCAAAGATAAAATTAAAAAGAAAATATTATATGATTCTCAATACAATCTCTAATCATATGCACAAAGGAATTTTAATTGATCTGAGTTCATGTAGACGTGAAAAAAAACAAAGTCAATTTTTTTAAATTTTGACAAAAAGAGAGCTTCATGTTCGACATTTTTTCAAAACCAAAATTTTTCTTTTTCAATATATCCAACGATTAGACTTCAAGAAAGACTGCAGTAGAAATTTTAAGCCGATTAAAGCACGCACGCTATATCCAGCATATGGAGATTTTTTAACGAAATTCTAAATTAATCGCTTGAGAAAAAATAACGCCCATCGAGTTTTAAAATTTTATTTATAAATTACATTAAATATATTTAAAACAATGAATCTGACTTTTTATTGTTATTTACTAAAAATAATAGAATTTTCAAAAGCATTTATTATAACTGCGTGAAAATTGTACAAAATTTTATTTTTATACCCTTCACCAAAAAATTTGGAAAGGGTATAAATAGGTTTGTCATTCCGTATGTAATTTATTCATTATTCATTTAAGACCCCATGGATCCGTATAGATAGAGAAGTCGAATGAGCGATGTCCGTCTATCCTTCTGTTCGTCTGCTACATTTTGGTGTAGTTAGAATTAAGGCCAAAACACAACATAGAACAATAAATTTTATACCATTCTCTTGGAATTTTTCATATACTTGTTCGGTTTAAAAATAGCAAAACTCGGTCCAATAATTAATGAGATATAGCCAAAAGACTTTTTTGTTATATTTCCTCTCCTGTTTTTTTTATGGCCCCAACTGTCCTACGGTCAATTTTATGAAGCAGATAACTTTTATGGAGTTCTACGAAGGTTTAGACTGAAAATAATTGCAGTCGGTCCATTAACGACTAAAATATGAGCAAAAAAATGGCATTTGAAATAATTTTACTTTTAAATTTTTTTTTAAAAAGTTGCGCGGGGATTCAATTCAATACAACAGCCTGCCGGTTGGTAGTGGCAACCGCTTCTTGTACACCACAGAGCAGTTGTATTTTTCATTGTAGTTTACGCGTTTAAGAACATAATATATCTTATTTATTATAAAATACTAAAACTTCAAATTCTTGATGGAAATTGGTGTTGTAAATCTTCCCTTTTTGTCATACAGATATCACATATGTACATACTGAAATGCGTTCATGGGCACATGTACACATTGTGTGTATGCATGTGTTTATTTAAACAATCGAAAAGCAATGTTTTGTTTTTGTTTGTTTCTTAAACTTATTTTTGTACGTTTATTAGTATAATATTATGCATGCGTATTACAGTATTTTTTATCGCTTACATTTTCTTTTCGTATATAAATAACCATAATTATTTTTTATATTATTTATATTAAAGAAGACAAGACACTAAATATACAAAATCAATGAAATTGAATTTTAGTTTTGTTTTGAAAATGTATTAATATTTCATTTTTTATGACTATTTGTGATTTCAGAAGAAAGGCAAAATTGATGCTTATATTCTGTTTTATACTTGTGTAAATTTAATTATTTTCTATATTCAGGTGCAGAGCGTACCTGCAGTATATTAGAACCCGGTATTATTATTGTATTTGTACAATGTGATAAAAAATCTTTTGACTATTAAAATGTTGTTTGAATACTTAGTAACACATAACAAAGAAGAAAAATCTCTTCCCGGCCAGAATTTGATAAGAAATGTTTCTTTCATTCTGTAACATCAGTGAGTTAATCTTCAAAAGCACTTCAATTAATTGCCATTTTTCTATAAAGTAAAAACAAAGTTTGATGTAAGAATTTTATTTGATATCAAGCTCCAAAATGTAATTAGCAAAGAAACTAAAAAATTTAAAACCCCGCGAAAATAGCGCATATTCTAAAAATTGTAATTTATTTTAAAAAAATCATATAATTGGCAATCGGCAGCCAAAAGCCTTGACAAAATGTCTAAAATGCCAAAAATTCTTAAAAATATGCGAACATCAGAAAAATTGTATGATTTAATATTGATTAAAAAACAGCAAAATTATAGAGTAAAAAAACTTAAAAAATATCATTTCCATTGTGAAAATTAAACTTTGATTAAAAACTATTTTGTATTTGGAATAGAAAAATCAAAATGCATTTGTATTTTGAATAAAAGTATTGCAAATAACTACTTTCCACAAATTTATATTTAGCTTCTAGATTGCATTATCCAATTGAAAAATTTAATGTGGGTTTAATTAATATGTATTCTAAGAATAGTTCGCAATTCATCAAATATTTTTCAAACAATCAGTTCCTATCGTATACATACATATGAACTTTGGATTTTTGGATCGGAATGTTTGGGGAAAATTTCCAAAACATTTGTAAAGCGTAGCGATAATAGTTCAACATATACAAAATGATAAGTTAAGATCTTAGAAGATAAAAAATTGATTTCTTCATATTCATATAAAATTAACTGCTCTTACATTCATTAAAAACACATAAAAAATCATAGTTTTGCGGAATATCGCATTTGATCGTAATATTTCATATTTAGTTCTCTGTCTTACACAGTAAACGCAGAAGAAGATTTAAATAAAAAATGTTTTTAATTAAATCCATCTGTTTTTTTTAGCAGGCTGAATATAAATGACCGAATTCATATTTTTTAAATCAATTGAGGTTGAAATTCGATTGTGTTTCTTTATCAGAAATATACAGGTTATATTGAACCAAAACCTTTACCGTCTGGTCCAACCGCAATACAGATAAGTAAATGGAAAAGTTAACAAAATTTTAAAAACACAACTATCAAAAATAAAATAATGAATTAAAATATGTT
Source organism: Gymnocheta viridis (assembly GCA_956483585.1). NCBI lineage: Eukaryota > Metazoa > Arthropoda > Insecta > Diptera > Tachinidae > Gymnocheta > Gymnocheta viridis. The sequence continues at coordinate 49,228,720 of OY101442.1, read as the reverse complement.
GTTATATTTTATAATTTAAAATTTTTTCTTACACCGTCAAGTTATTTTTATTTTTGGTGTTATTATTATATTATATCAAATAAAAACGTCGACAACTTACTGAATTCATTATGTAATTATTTTATCACTGTACAAAATCCTATCTGATAACATATTGGATATTTTTGAAAAATAAACCTTTTATCGTTCATAAAATTGGAAAAAACGAAAAAATTAAAAAAAAATATTATAAATGAGATTGTGCCTGGTTTTTTAAATAAATTCTGGAACAAACTTTTTCAAATAAAAAGTAAAAGTAATAAAAACAACTAAAATATATCGAAAATTCTAAAAAAATAGCATTGCGTTGTGTTCAGGATTCGAAACCGTGCCAACGGGTAGGGTACGGTTTCAAAGCCTGACCAACCATTTATTATTTTTTTTTTTAGTTTTTGATATATTTTAGTTATTTTTATTACTTTTACTTTTTATTTGAAAAAGTTCAATCTTTTTTTAAGAATTTTTGCTAGCTTCAAATTATTTTCAATGTGAAGATAATATTGGAACATTTTAATCATTAGGCTAGCAGATTTATGTAAAAGGATTCGATACTTTTTTTTATCTATTTTGGGAGAATTTCTTCATTATTAAACCTGTTCTTACGTTTCAAATCATTTCTTTGTTTAGTCGAAGACCACTGGCTGATAAAGACGTTGAAACACTTCTTGGATGTGTGGAAAATGATATAAGTGCTAATAAGGGGATGTTAATATTTTTATAATGCACTCCAGGCAAGAAAGTGTTACAAATTTATAATTCATAATTTATGGCTGAATTCATAAACGCAGTTTGCAAAGCAACACGAGAATGCCTTGTAAACTCATGCTTCCAGTGTTGCTTTGCAAGCTGTGTTTATGAAATCAGCCTATACTATGAAATAGAGATTAGAACCAATAATGCGTGATCGTGATTAATTTTTTATCCATCACGTGGGGGTGCGTCCGTGAGACGGTGAATGGTGAATTTTCGTGATTGTGGCTCCATTCGTCACTCCATACTATGGTGAAGGGTATATAAGGTTCGGCACAGCCGAATATATCTCTCTTACTTGTTTAATTTTTTCTTCCGTATTTATTAAAAAACATAACAATCCTCTTATATTAAAAAATTGCAACGATATATTGAATGGAAATTTTTGTATGAATTTTTGAATCCAAAAAAAATATGTGAAGAAAATACGAATGGCTAATTTTTAAGGCTTTTCAATCAAATGCCTTGGGCATTTTTAAAAATGATCTAAATGCATACAAAATATATAAATACAGTTTTCAACCTGACCATTGGTATATAAAACATGTATATTTATGATTTAAAATGCTAAATAAAACAGTCACAAAACAAGCATCTCGTGTGAAGTTCAGCTAAAGTGTACTATTTTCAAGAGTTTTTAATACATCCATACACAGAGAATACTGTACATAATAAGTAATACCATAAATGTAAGCAGAACTCCAGAAATCTCATCCTGGCATGAAGTGGTGAGATTCCAAATATCAAAGCATTTTCATTAAGAGTTGTTTTAGAGGTCTCATGAAATTGTGAGCTAATTTTTCCACATATATTGCATTTCCAAGTGGATGCTGTATCCATTAGAGCATTTGCAACTTTTCCATCAATCATTGTTAATTGTTCTTGAAATTTAACTTTATTATCCTATTACATTTTTCAATGAATATCGGAAACAATGCTTTCATTTTCTCTTTCAAATGATTGACATATTCTTTGATTGTTGCATTATTTTCCTTCATATATTCAAAAAGTATTGGCCGACATAAGAATTTCGTTCCTGGGGTTAAATTTATCCATATATCTTCGTGTTTGACAGCGCCACTAACTGATGAAGATGGATGATTTAAGCGCATACGTAGTGGAACCAAATATGCCATAAATATTGAGGAATAATTTATTTCCGCTCTTTTGTTTATATTCAGAAAATCCAGATGTTACATCGCATTCTCATATGAACATCAAAATGAGTTCAAAGTTTTTGCATATGTCTATATCACTATCGCTGAACGTCGATATAATTCTCGAGACAGTATTTGCAAGGAGTTCCGATATATTTATTTTTGCACCTTTCAATGAGACATCCAATGGTTGTTGTATTGGACGTAATATTTCGGATTTCGTGTCCCTTTGATTTACTACAGGGAAATATGTCGTATCCTTTTTCAGCAACAGCCTTCTTTAAGATGTTGTGAATTAATGAATGATGACTTTGATTTAGGTGTGGTTATGCTTTGGATTACAGTATTTTTCGTTTAGCTGCATTTTTCGTCTAGCTGCACAAAATACAAAATATTGCGTGTAATGGCAAACTTTTGTTAGAAAATAAATCATGTACGTGCATTTTGCTAAAGTGCATATTGTGGACAACTGTATTAACTTTTTGGTCAACAATGTTTATTTTTAATACAAATAATTCACTTAACTGCCTCATGAAACAAAAAATCATTATTATGCCAACGATATTAAAATCGCCATTAAAAAATAGGCACACTAAGTTTTAGAAGAGCTTTCTAACCACGCGCAAAAAATTTTATATTAGGGGGAAGGATCCGAGATGGCATAAGTGGCGCCCTGAATTCGCTGTCGGCGAGGAAGTGTACAAAAAATAAAAGGGAGATATCCAAAAGCGTGGCAAAATAAATTTTTTTTGGAAATTGTTTTGAAGGAATCTTTAATACCAGGGGGGTTTTAATAAAATACGAATTCATTCTAAATACTTAATATGTATGTGCCTATTTTATTGTTTTAATGAATTGTTTTCGTTTTTTAATAATAAATCAATTCATTAATAATAAATTAAAAACAGTTAAATTGATTTGTTGTGGTTAGCTAATCTATATGCCATCATTTCGGTGGCTGCCAATTCATCAGTAGAACTCTAAAAACGTTTCCACATTTGTTGTCCTTCAATGGAGGAACTATCAAATGCTAAATAGATGAACCACATTTGAAAAGTTTTCAAAACTCTCATGCTTATAGTTAGACTAAATTAATTTTTGCAATAAAAATTTTTTTTACATAACAGCATATATAGACAGATAAGTGAATTCACTTAGCAGCATTATTTATGCTGCTATTCGAAACTACATAACAGAATATTTTGCTTATGTGCGCGAATTTTCCTACAAACTTGAATGTGCAGCTAAACGAAAAATACTGTATTCGCTTTAGTCGCTTAGGAGATGCAGTTGGTAACACATCTATAACTTTTTCCACTTCTTTTGGCTGCGTGCTCTTCAATAATGACTTAAAGGCATCTTTTATTTCGCTGCCAGTATGTGTGTTTAAAGCTCTTCTTGTTTTATTCCTTTTGGGGCCACTGGGAATACTACTAGTTATTTTGGTCAAATATTACCAGAGAAAAACTTAACATACCAGGTTTAGTTTAATTCGGAAGGGATCGGTTTTTAAATGCTCCAACGTTAAGTGAGTATCCGTGTAAATACGAACTTTGGCAAAGCTCTACAAAAAAGGTCTAACGACGTCAATTCGCATGATCTCGGTGGCCAATTAACGTCGCCAAAACGTGAAATTACGTGTTCTGGGAACTTTGAAAAACACGGCCCAATGACCACTCCAGATTATAATGCGCTCCAAACATTCACTTTTTCCGGATGCAATGGCTTTTGCTTGTTGACGTAACCACCAAGAGAGAAATGAACTTAATTTTTTTTCGAAAAATCTGCATTGAAAGCCTGTCGCTGTATCTACGGCGTTGTGAATGGTCCACCTGCTTGAAATTTTGCCATAATAAGATAGGCCAATTGCAGCAACACCGTGGAATCGAAAAATTCGGGTTATCCGCCACAATTTCACTAATAGCTAAATTTTTCCTCCGTACGCACATTCCGATGATGCACTTGCAGGACCACATCTGTAACGCTTCTAGTCTCTTCAAATTTATTTATTTCTTCCCATTTCCTTGCACATTAGGTCGATTATGATGACCATAGCCACCTCGTAATGAGCTAAGAAAATTGCTTTGAGCATTTTATTTGAAACATAGTTCTTGCTGTATTATACGATTTATAACGCAGCGGTATTATACTGAAATTGCAGGAAACGGTATTCGAGTACCGGTATTTATGTAATCGGTATCGGTTGCCAACCTTGATTTATTTCAATACTATTATATGAACGAAGAAATTTTATCACAAATATTTATTTATAACAGTATTGACCTCGTTTCAATAAGATATTTTGTATTTACTATCTGCACACACAAGTTCAATAACATAAATAATCGTACTGAAATGTTTAAATGAATAGAAGTGAAATTTCAATTTCGTTTTTATTCAAAATTTTATATTCATATCACGTTTAGAGCCAACTATAAGTACATACATACCCAGCGGTAAATTGAATGAACAATGACGTCAGTATGAAATCATTAGCGAGGACCATAAGTACTTGGATAGTAGTGTATGTATGTACTTATGTGTAATCTGACAATCATGCACTACTACAACTTCGATTACGATCTAAGCGGGCAGTCAGTTACTGTTTAAATGTGAAACGCTTGTTGCGTTTTCCTTTTATTTATTTCGTATGTAACATATTTACACATCAAAAATATGATACATTCATAAAATTAATACATATTTGGGGAATTCAAACGGTCCCCTATTAACTCTTATTGTTTGTTATAATGTCTTAATATTTTACAATAGTTAAAAAAAGTTGTTGTTGTGCTTCAAACAAAAAATTCATAAAATAATAATATTTACTAGAGGAACATCTACTATTTGTTCAATTGTAAAATCAGTAGGATTAGTGGTACCACGCACAGTGGCATGACTTCAAACATTTTTGCGCTGAAACTATAAGGAGTAGTACTACATTATTGAAACATGACACCGATCATTATATCAATTAAGTTAAGAAAAAAATAAATTCTTCAAAATCAGCCACGTCCACAATTCTTTTTATGAACTACAAAATGATGAAATAATAATTCGCTAATCTTAAAAATCATACGGTTTTGATTTTACAATTTTTTAGTTTTATAACAACCTTCTCGACTTTTACCAGAAATTTATAGTTTTCTTCAACTTCATTTTATGGACAGGACGGCTTGGGGCTACATTATATTTTTTTCCATCGAAAATCAAAAATAAATTAATATTTAGATGTTTGTAGATATGCGCATATCTTCTTAATGGCTTACGATATCCCAAAATTTTTTTGAGCAGTATAAAGAACGGATTTTTCACACCAAAATGTATCTTTATATTGCAAGTGCAAATAGAGTTGTTATCCACATCCAATATATTTTAATTTGTGTTTCTTTATTGGGACTTCAACAAAGCCGCTTACAACTTTCGATTGACATACAAAATAATTTTTTAGTAGGTATTACTTGCGAAATAATTTATTACAAAAGTTTGTGATGCACGCTACAAAAAAAAACGGAAGTAACTCTAAAAGATAAAGTGTGTTTTCGTAATTTTAAGCAAATTTTGCATAATAAAGCACACAAAATCTAGTTCGTAAAAGACAGATGAATATAAGAGAATTCTAAAATATGTTGTCGTTTTTAATCAAAAGACGTGAACCCTTTGTGACGCACGCTACGTGACGCGCACGTTACATTTAATCTATTCTATTTTCCATTCTGAAATTGTACACCTAATTTTAATGTTTCCAAAATAGTAAAGACAGTTTTTTTTTACTAAAATTGAAGTGAATTCAATGTATAAAAATATGGCGATCGATGTAGGGTAGGATTTGGTAATATTTTTGCCTTAAAAATAAAGATAAAAAATAAGTTGGATAAATTTCAAAAAACTTTGGTTGGGGGACCGTTTCTGGTACTTGCATATATGCACATACATATGAATGTATTACGAGTACGTAGAAAATAATTTTTATGTATGCATAAATATGCTAAATAAATCACTAGACTTAGATCCTGAAGAATCTTACCAACCAAGGATGTTAAATAATTCGCAAATTAAAAAAAAATATCAGGATTCTATATTTACAATGGCAACGTATTCAATCACAAGTAGGTACAAAAGAAAGTTTTCTCACTTTTCAGTACTGTTTTGCAGAGCGAACACATTATTTAGTTTCCTTTACTCTTGACTAATTGATTGAAAAATTTACTTACAATTGAAAATCAATTCAAACTTTTTTTTAATTTCTATGTTAATAATTCCAATGACTGCTCGATTAAATACAAAAAATATATGTATATTCATATATTTTCCATTCAAATTAGTAATCAATAAATTGCACAGCAATAAGAAATCAAAAGAGTGGAAAAACAAGAGCCTCACAAAACTGTGATATGTGCTCTTACTATGCGAATCATTCCAACCCCCTGGCTCTTATTTTACTAGATGATAGCGAGGAAGTACATAGGCTAAAAAGGCTTCATGTGTTTGACCTTCCGTTCAGAAAATAAATATGTAAATATTTAAAATAGTCATTGTAAATATGTAAATATAAAAAATAAATTTGTGTACGTATAAACAATTGCATATTTATAATTGTATTCAGATTAAAGAGCACTAATGTAATATGATTTAGCCTTAATGCAGTTTAAGACTCATGTAAATATTTATTTTTAATTAATTTGCTTATTATTGTAAAATAGATTGCAAATAAAAAAACAACATGAAAAAAATATATATACATGTGTAAGTGAAGACAAGTGCACCGTGTACGTATGCTCCCGTACTTTATATGGGTTCATGTATGCTTGTTATTACAAAAGGTTATACGCAAACTGCCGCACATCTAGCAACTTGACTATTTCAGTTTTTGATGTGATAAGCAGTATAGATTTTTTAATACACCAAAGTGCTGCAAAACAGCTAAAAAATAAAGATCTATGCATCATTTACTGCTGTCTTCAGATCCTGCCTTGCCAGCTTTAAGATTGCGACGGTTATCAAAAATCACTATTGAAATAGAAAAGGCTTAACCCGTTGGAATCAAAATTAATAATCTATTATCTCACGATGTTTCTAATTATTTTGTAGAAAATTCCATGATTAGTTTTAAAAAAAGTTTGATTTTTCTAGCACAACAACATTAATATCTTATAAATTAAAGTGCTAGTGAAAATTACATGATTACAGATTAGGCTTGCCAGGTCCGATTTTGGAAAAAGCTTGACATTGTGGAAAAAAGATTTCCAAAAAAAAGTCTTGAGACTACCAATAAGAAAAACCGAATATTTTAAAAACAAAAATAAATTTATTCAAAATCCAGGTAACTAAAAATTAATTAATTACATATATACTTATTTAATAAATTTTATTCAGTTCACAAATTTCATTTGTATCTTTTTAGTTAAAAAACCCATTAAGGGCCGTTAACAATAAAAATATTAACTTGAAGTTAACACTAATCTCGAAATTTTAACTTTAGTTAGTAAAAATTCATTAACACAAAGCGCTGTCCAGTTTTAACTGTTATTTACACTCAACTGAAAGTTTGAGTTTGATTTCTTAACTGGGAAAAAATGATGACATTAAAAAATTTATTATTTTTCGTTTATTTTAAAATATTTTTCACAAATTGTTAATAAAATAGGTGATTGAAGTTTTTTCATCTCAAAAAGGCTAATTTTTGTGCAGAAATCGTATTAAGAAGTGGTTGGTTGATGGTGATATTTAAGTACATCTTTTTGCATTTCTCAAAAATAAATTGTTGATGTGATTCACAATAGTAGATAAAAGCAAGTTAATAAAAATTTTTTATTGTTAACGAAAATGTTTAACTATCAATTAAATCAAGTTTTGACTTACTGAAACATAAAACTAGCATAACTGAACTTTGTGTTAATGGCGGTAAGTATAAATTTATTTTCCTATGTGCTTATATTTTGTCACATACTTATGTACATTTGTTATTTGTTGAAACGGTTTTTGCCAATGCGATACCTTTCTCAGTTTGCAAAAAACTTTGAAAGTTTTTACAATTTTCACTAAAATTTATTCTTATTATAAACTCTGCTTTCATGAGATCAAAAGGCATCCTATTTCTTTTTTTTGAATTTTCTTAGAATTAAAAATTTTTAAATTTAATTTTGCAATTATTTTTGTTTGTTTATTTTATCAGCTGGTCGGCTTCACTGCTGTCAAATTACAACTGATGGGTAAAAGATAATGTTGAGTATAGGGGTAATTTACTACTAATAATGATAGATGTAGTGTGTGAAATTCATAAAAATTTAAATAATATGAATGAATTCGGAAATGACAAATTTTACAAAGTAATCGTTTTTAATTTGAGTTTGTATTAAAAAATTAAGAAAATTTGTTGAAATTTCTTTTAGCTTGAGAATTACAATATTATCTTGATTCTTGAAAAGCCCTAAAAAATCTAGAAAATCAAGCTACATAAATCAAGCTCATCTGGCAAGCCTATTACAGATTCATATTTAGATCACATTCGTATAAATCAATAATTAAATACATAAAAGTTTGATTGTTGTTGCTTGATACAAAATTATAAAGATAAAATAAATACAAAAAATATAAAATAAAGTTATAGATTAAGAATCAAAGCAATTGATCAGTAAATCAATCCTACATAAAAACAAGTAAGAGAGAATCTTGCGAATCTTATATACCCTTTACCATAGTATGGAGTGACGAATGGAGCCACAATCACGAAAATTCACGCCCACGAAATACGAAAAAAAAATTAAAAAAATAATAATTTAAACGAAAAAAATTACATTAAAGCAAAAAATAGCCATTCACCGTCTCACGGACGCACCCCCACGTGATGGAAACATAAAATTAATCACGATCACGCATTATTGGTTCTAATCTCTATTTCATAGTATAGGCTGATTTCATAAACACAGCTTGCAAAGCAACACTGGAAGCATGAGTTTACAAGGCATTCTCGTGTTGCTTTGCAAACTGCGTTTATAAAGTCAGCCATAAATTATGAATTCCGTAACAAATTTGTAACACTTTCTTGCCTGGAGTGCATTATAAAAATATTAACATCCCCTTATTAGCGCTTATATAATTTTTCACACATCCAAGAAGTGTTTCAACGTCTTTATCAATGAGTCAGTGGTCTTCAACTAAACAAAGAAATGATTTGAAACGGTAGAAAAGATTTAATAATGAAGAAATTCTCCCAAAATTTATTAAAAAAATCGCCAACTATTACATAAACCTGTTAGTCTAATGATTAAAATGTTCCAATATTATCTTCATATTGAAAATAATTTAAAGCTATCAGAAATTCTTAAAAACAAGAACGAACTTATTCAAATAAAAAGTAAAAGTAATAAAAGTAACTAAAATGTGTCAAAAATTAAAAAAAAATTAATAAATGGTTGGTCAGGATTTGAAACCGTACCTTATCCGGTGGCACGGTTTCGAATCCTGAACACAACAGAATGCTATTTTTTTAGAATTTTCGATACATTATAGTTGTTTTTATTACTTTTACTTTTTATTTGAAAAAGTTTGTTCCAGAATTTATTTAAAAAACCAGGCACAATCTCATTTATAATTTTTTATTTTAATTTTTTCGTTTTTTCCAATTTTATGAACGATAAAAGGTTTATTTTTCAAAAATATCCAATATGTTATCAGATAGGATTTTGTACAGTCATCAAATAATTATATAATGAATTCAGTAAGTTGTCGACGTTTTTATTTGATATAATATAATAATAACACCAAAAATAAAAATAACTTGACGGTGTAAGAAAAAATTTTAAATTATAAAATATAACAACATATTTTAATTCATTATTTTAATTTAATTTTTTCTTTGAAACACGTATGATGTACGTACTCGTATGTAAACTAGTGGTATTCTGATAGTTGTGTTTTTAAAATTTTGTTAACTTTTCCATTTACTTATCTGTATTGCGGTTGGACCAGACGGTAAAGGTTTTGGTTCAATATAACCTGTATATTTCTGATAAAGAAACACAATCGAATTTCAACCTCAATTGATTTAAAAAATATGAATTCGGTCATTTATATTCAGCCTGCTAAAAAAAAACAGATGGATTTAATTAAAAACATTTTTTATTTAAATCTTCTTCTGCGTTTACTGTGTAAGACAGAGAACTAAATATGAAATATTACGATCAAATGCGATATTCCGCAAAACTATGATTTTTTATGTGTTTTTAATGAATGTAAGAGCAGTTAATTTTATATGAATATGAAGAAATCAATTTTTTATCTTATAAGATCTTAACTTATAATTTTGTATATGTTGAACTATTATCGCTACGCTTTACAAATGTTTTGGAAATTTTCCCCAAACATTCCGATCCAAAAATCCAAAGTTCATATGTATGTATACGATAGGAACTGATTGTTTGAAAAATATTTGATGAATTGCGAACTATTCTTAGAATACATATTAATTAAACCCACATTAAATTTTTCAATTGGATAATGCAATCTAGAAGCTAAATATAAATTTGTGGAAAGTAGGTATTTGCAATACTTTTATTCAAAATACAAATGCATTTTAAATTTTTATTCCAAATACAAAATAGTTTTTAATAAAAGTGTAATTTTCACAATGGAAATGATATTTTTTAAGTTTTTTTACTCTATAATTTTTCTGTTTTTTAATCAATATTGAATCATACAATTTTCCTGATGTTCGCATATTTTTAAGAATTTTTGGCATTTTAGAGATTTTTTCAAGATTTTTGGCTGCCGATTGCCAATTATATGATTTTTTTAAATAAATTTTGGAAATAATTTCCAATATTGCAGTTGCAATTTTTAGAATATGCGCTATTTTCGCGGGGTTTTCAATTTTTTAGTTTCTTTGCTAATTACATTTTGGAGCTTGATATCAAATAAAATTCTTACATCAAACTTTGTTTTTATTTTATAGAAAAATGGCAATTAATTGAAGTGCTTTTGAAGATTAACTCACTGATGTTACAGAATGAAAGAAACATTTCTTATCAAATTCAAGCCGGGAAGAGATTTTTCTGCTTTGTTATGAGTTACTAAGTATCCAAACAACATTTTATTGTCAAAAGATTTTTATCACATTGTACAAATACAATAATAATACCGGGTTCTGATATACTGCAGGTACGCTCTGCACCTGAATGTAGAAAATAATTAAATTTACACAAGTATAAAACAGAATATAAGCATAAATTTTGCCTTTCTTCTGAAATCACAAATAGTCATAAAAAATGAAATATTAATACATTTTCAAAACAAAACTAAAATTCAATTTCATTGACTTTGTATATTTATTCGTACATAGTGTATTGACGATCCATTACATTTCTTTAATATAAATAATATAAAAAATAATTATGGTTATTTATATACGAAAAGAAAATGTAAGCGATAAAAAATACTGTAATACGCATGCATAATATTATACTAATAAACGTACAAAAAATGTTTAAAGAAACAAACAAAAAAAGCAACAAATCTCTGCTTTACGTTTGTTTAGTTTACACATGCATACACACAATTGGGGTATTCACACTGTAGTCATAAGTCATATGTCATAAAATAATAGCACACCAAAATATGACAAGTGTGAACAACCCCGTCATAATTTAGTGTGCTATGTCATAATTGTGCCAGCTGATACAAAAAAAACATTTAAAAATACAATTTCATATCAAAATGCCGAAATCAAGTGAAAAAAGTAAAATAATAGCTGGTTTGTGCGAAAATTACATGTTAAACGTGATAATGGCTACCTCAAGTAAATATGAACAAAAAAATTCATGTATGTATGTATTCAAATTTAAATGCACCCTTTTCTAGGTGATGAAGAGGAGGAAGAACAAACTAATGAGCCGAAATATTTTTTCTTACGGCGGCAAGTAGAAAAACATCCATAAGCTGCCAGGCAGATAGCTTACACAAACGCATAATTTTCATTCAAGGCGAATTAATTATAAGGTGGTTGCAGTGGCGAATTCACGTGAATTTATACATTATCTGCCCTTTCAAATTTGTTAAATATTTTCCGGCGCCATTTTAATGTAATTTTTTATGCATGGAGAATTTTGACAGCGTATATAATGAATTCACCGTTTACACAAACAAAATGCCTGTTGTTTGCTTTGTTGTTGATTTATTGTAGTCGTAATAAATTTGCCTTTTGCACGAAAATTACATTAAAATGGCGCCGGAAAATATCATGGTGTAATAATATCAGGTGTGCGCAACAAGGAATATGGTTTTTTGTAGGGTTGTGTTTTGACCGTTAAATAATCTGCAAAAAAAATGGTAAGTTTCACGGTCTTGTCAAAAGTTGTTTACATTTTTGGCCGCCATTATGAATATTTTTGTGTACGTTATGCTTTTTGTTTTTGCATAACCACTAAATACATACAAACCACATTTTGTTATGTTTTGTATACAGCTTTTTTTGACAATATTGTGATAATTTTACACAAACAAAATGCATGTTGTTTTTTATTGTTGTTTGATAAGAGCACCTTATATTATTACACCATGGAAAATATGTAACAAATTTGACAGGACAGTTAATGTATAAATTCACGTGAATTCGCCACTGCAACCACCTTATAATTAATTCGCCTCCTGGTAATGAATTTGCCTTGTTTTCATTTTGTGTTATTTGTAGCGGCGGCTTGTTAATATTATTGCCGGCTCGAATAAGGAGTTACAGCTGCTCGACTAAGATTTCTACTGTTATGTTATGACAAACCAAAAACATACCTTAAAAAGTCTTATTATTTTATGACTTTTTTGCTTGAAGCACAACAACAACTTTTTTAAACCATTGTAAAATAATAAGACATTATGACAATATGACTGATATGACCACAGTGTGAACACCCCAATTATGTTCTTAAACGTTTACACTACTATGAAAAATACAACTGCTCTGTGGTGTACAAGAAGCGGTTGCCACTACCAACCGGCAGGCTTTTGTATTGAATCCCCGCGCAACTTTTTAAAAAAAAAATTAAGAGTAAAATTATTTCGAATGCCATTTTTTTGCTTATATTTTAGTCGTTAATGGACCGACTTCAATTATTTTCAGTCTAAACCTTCGTAGAACTCCATACAGGAGATCTGCTTCATAAAATTGACCGTAGGACAGTTGGGGCCATAAAAAAACAACAGGAGAGGAAATATAACAAAAAAAGTCTTTTGGCTATATCTCATTAATTATTGGACCGAGTTTTGTTATTTTCAAACCGAACAAATCTATGAAAAATTCCAAGAGAATGGTATAAAATTTATTTCTCTATGTTGTGTTTTGGCCTTAATTCTAACTACACCAAAATGTAGCAGACGGACAGACGGACATCGCTCATTCGACTTCTCTATCTATAAGGATCCAGAATATATATACTTTTTTGGTGAAGGGTATAAAAAACAAAATATGTAAATAAATGGAGTTATAATTAACAAATTTCATACAAAAGTTAGATAAAATACTTTATAAGGACATTTCCAAACTGGCCCTTTTTTAAAGAGAAGTAACACTCAGACAATTAGTATGCCTACCAACCAAGGCGTATTTAACATGTGTATTTAAATACACATTGCTACCAACCAATCAGTGTTGGCAAAAACCCTAGTTTTTTAATAAAAAATCCACCCAGTGGGTTTTTTGTAGGGTTTTACTAGGTTTAATTCAAACTAAGTATGCCTAGTCTACACATTTATTATATTTTTTTCTTTGAGATAAACTCTTGCATAAGTATGCAGTTTTAGTCAAAAATAATTAACCTTATTCCAGTTGTCAACATCGACGTCACGTCAATACAATACCGAAAAAATGGGGCTTGTCTATCCGTTGTCGAAAACAACTGACTCATGTTATTTTCTAAAGAAATAGACTGTCAGTAGCACAAAATTGTAAATAAATGAATATTTGAAATTATTTTAATTCTGAACGATTTGCGTCGGATAAAAAAATACATCACTAATTTAAAATTTTATAGAGACAAAGAAAATCAATAATTTCTTTAAATTACAAGCAATGCTCAACGTCAAAAATTCGTTGATCGAACAAACGTATAAACCATTTCTGTAACGAATGTGAGAACTTTTCCGTACACTTACACATTTAGCACAGTTGATAATTTTTGGTGCCATTTTGTCCAGCCGATTTAAACAGATGAATGCATAACTAATTCAATTACAAAATATTATTCCACTCTGTTGTCAAATTCTTTACATAAACTTACTAAAATTATTTTCATGTGGTGTTTCACAATTGTGATGGGGTCAGCTGATGCAAACATACAATAATGAAGCTACCTTGATGTTTCTTAATTAAAGTAACGGCAAACATGGCTGCGAAAATACGTACTACATAGCTTTGAATGTACGTACATACACATATGCACATATGCATGTGCAGCTATTTACAAAACCGTTTTAACTACAAAAAGTTGAACACAAGCCATTCTTCGTACATTTTCTTACATTTTAATATTTAACTATATTTTATATTCCAATGAGCAAAACAAAACAAAAACTCTGAGAACGATTGTTTCATTTAGTTTTGTATTGTTTTTGTTTGTGAGCACTAACTGTACATTAATTTAAACGTGCGCAGCTAGAATGAGTGCAAAATTGAAAAGTTTCAAGAAGAAATGTTTGCAAACGTTTGCTGATTGATTCGCTCATTATACCTCCATTTCTATTGTACATATAATTTGTTTACTGTGACAGGAGATAATGTATTAGCGCGATATGTTTATATGTATGTACATAACTCTTGTTTTTGGGTAATAGGTATTAAAAGACAGTTTGTAAGGTTTTCTTTTATTTATGCTTATTTATGCTATAATAATGATAATAATAAGAAAAAGTTAAAATAAAAAACAATTCAAGAAATTTCAGCGCGATACCTAAGTATTCAAGAATTTCATTCAAAGAATTAAAAAATATACATACATATGTATAAGCCCACATACATACATATGTATACATATGTTTATGTACATATGTATATATACATATGTATGTATGTACGTCCCAAATCATTTTTTGTACACAATAAAATGACGAACTAAATGAAACACTCAAAAAATACGTTTGAGCATTTGTTTTGTTCACAAATGTACGATTGTAACGGGATATTAAAGCAAGCAGATGAGCGAAAAGCCAATTGTTTTGTTTGCCCTCTTTGTAATTTAAAAAGCATTTGTTTTGGTTTTGCTCATGTACAAAACGATTGAAAAAATTTGAAAAGTTTGTGTTTTTGTAGGAAACGTTTGCGAAAAGTTTTGTTTGTTTTCCCACTCTGTTTTTTATGACTTATGTATACATACATACATACGTATTTGAAGTGTGAATTTAATGTTTTTCTTGTTAATAAAAAGTTAAAATTGTACAAATTTGTATATTTTATTTAAAAAACCCAACTGGATGGGTTTTTTTTAAACAAAATACCCAATAAAACACAGTGGGTTACCCAGTGGGCAGCCAACGCTGCAACTAGTAGGTGTGTTAACTTCTTTTGGAAAGGAATAGTGAGAGAGGACAAACGGTGCAAGTGAGAGAGCTTAATT
Organism: Gymnocheta viridis; assembly: GCA_956483585.1. Lineage (NCBI taxonomy): Eukaryota > Metazoa > Arthropoda > Insecta > Diptera > Tachinidae > Gymnocheta > Gymnocheta viridis. Next base: position 49,213,176 of record OY101442.1, on the reverse strand, counting down.
TTTACAACTCTGATATTGCGCATTGTGTTAGTTTTTAGATCAGTGTTGCAGCGCCTCTGATGTCAAGTAGGCGTGTTTTAAGCTGTGTAGCCATGTTGCGTTGCAAATAGTTTGAATCAGGGTTGGTAGCTGGTTCTAAATACTAGTGCTATAAATGAAAAATAGGCGCTGTGAAAAAGCAGTTTTATCTTATTGCGCGGGAAATTCTCAAGTCTATTTGATTTTGAACGTTACACAATGCAAAATATGAAAATAATGCATGAAAAATAAAAATACTAAAACTTTTTCGTGCGGTGTTACGATATACATAATTAGCACTTTCGCGTTCGCTCCTGAACCGACTGTCTGAAATTTTTTTTAAGATTTTCTAGGTTATTAGATCTAAATGAAGGATTTTTGGAGATTTCAGACTTCTGAAGTTATCTGATTTCTAGATACTGGAAGTTGATTATTAGCAACTTTGATCCGTTGGGGAAGTATTTCTTAGTATTAAAAAATTAAACAAACTTTTTCATTTTCTTTTATTTATAATTCAAGGAACCTATTTTTTGGTTGTAAATATGCATTAAGTATGATATGATAAAAAACAATTTTTGCTTGTAGTGTAACATAAATACACACCACATTTTACACATTTTGATAAGGGTGTTCCCGTCTTGCAGAGGCGGTATCGAACTTTTGTTCCCCAAATCAACCAATGGCCGCTTTCGTCATATCGCTTCGTTTTCGGTACATCATAATTAATTTTTAGGCACTTGTAACTCGAACTGGATGACATAAAGGATGGAGACGACGGTGCGCAGCTTACTTCCTCTTGTTCCAAAATATTTACACTAGGTCGTCCTATTTGGTGCATTTGAGTTCATATCCGGACTCTTGAAGTGCATAGAAATTAGACTCTTTTACAATAAATTCAATTAAATTAAAATAATGAATTAAAATATGTTGTTATATTTTATAATTTAAAATTTTTTCTACACCGTCAAGTTATTTTTATTTTTGGTGTTATTATTATATTATATCAAATAAAAACGTCGACAACTTACTGAATTCATTATATAATTATTTGATCACTGTACAAAATCCTATCTGATAACATATTGGATATTTTTGAAAAATAAACCTTTTATCGTTCATAAAATTGGAAAAAACGCAAAATTGTGGAACAAACTTTTTCAAATAAAAAGTAAAAGTAATAAAACCAACTAAAATGTATCGAAAATTAAAAAAAAATAGCATTGTGTTGTGTTCAGGATTCGAAACCGTGCCACCAGGTAGGGTACGGTTTCAAATCCAGATACATTTTAGTTATATTTATTACTTTTACTTTTTATTTGAAAAAGTTCGTTCTTTTTTTAAGAATTTTTGATAGATTTATTGGAACATTTTAATCATTATTAATAGTTGAAGATTTTTTAAATAAATTTTGGGAGAATTTCTTCATTATTAAATCTTTTCTTACGTTTCAAATCATTTCTTTGTGTAGTCGAAGACCACTGGCTTCTTGTTAAAGACGTTGAAACACTTCTTGGATGTGTGAAAAATGATATAAGTGCTAATAAGGGGATGTTAATATTTTTATAGTGCACTGTGTGTGTGAAAGTGTTACAAATTTGTTACGAAATTCGTAATTTATGACTGAGTTCAGAAACGCAGTTTGCAAAGTAACACTAGAATGCCTTGTAAACTCATGCTTCCAGTGTTGCTTTGCAAGCTGTATTTATGAAATCAGCCTTATACTATGAAATAGAGATTGGAAGCAATAATGCGTGATCGTGATTAATTTTTTATTTCCATTACGTGAGGGTGCGTCCGTGAGAGGCAATTTTTTTTGCTTTAATGTAATTTTTTCCATTTAAGTTCTTTTTTTAGATTTTTTTCTTCTTTTGTGGGCGTGAATTTTCGTGATTCTGACTTCTTTCGTCACTCCATACTATGGTGAAGGGTATATAAGATTCGGCACAGCCGAAATGCGTTCGCATTTATTAAAAATGATATAAAAATAGCATTTTGCGGCATAATTGACTTCATTTTGTGATATAAAAACAAAGTTAAATCACACTAACCCTAAGAAAAAGTAGTGATTACGTTTTTTTGGGCAAATGTTTGCCAAGTGTGACCGTACCTATAGAACTTCCAAAGAACATACAAAAGGAAATATTTGTATGGTATTTGAAAATTTGAATAAGGTGATGCAAATATGCGGAATACATCAGGCATTATCTTACAAAATATAATTTGTCGGTGAGCGAAAAAGCAAATAGGAAATTAAAAAAACATAAACGAAAAATAAACATGAATGTAAAAGTAACATGTACTAAGGAGCTGAAAGAGCTCACTGTTATGAGCAGCTCACTTAGTTAACTTGTGTGAATAGTTCAATTGAACTAGTTCGTTCATGAACTACCCAACTCTAGTTTAAACATTAATAGCAGTGAACAAAAATGAGTAAGCGAAGTAGCATTTCTTAAAAAAAATATTATTAATTATTAAAGTTAAAGATGGGGGAAAAAAAGATATAGCTAAGCAGTTTGGAAGTCTTCCCAGCACTTTATCAAATATATTAAAAAACAACATGGCATTAAAATAAAAGTGCAAAAATATAATATCTGTATAATGAAGTTTCTATGCATAATATACGCACACAAAAAGGAAAAATGAACGGCAAACAGATAAGTGATAAAAAGTGAACATCAATTTATGCCTTTCAACATCTTTGCCTTCCATGTTTCCTCCATTTCGTCATTTCTGTGTAAGCATCTCTAAAATTGTCCGTGCACATCATTCCTGATTCGATATGGCTCAGTATAACCAAATCAAGTTCATGTTTTGATAATTCTAGATAGTTATTTCTTGCAGTTTCTATCATCTTTCGCGGTGTAATTTTTTGGCATTTATTATTACAGCAATCTTGCGAAATAAATTTATTTACCAATTCCTTTTCTTCGTTATCTGTAATAGACAAGTCCACTGCAAAAATATTTCCATTTGATCTTCACCTTGAAACAATGCTTGTAGTTCGTCCTCGTAATTGATACCAACATCATCGAAAGAATCATCATCATTCTCTTCGTTTTCACAGAAATATGTTTGAAAAACCTCGCTAAATTCTTCTTCGACAGACATTATTCACAAGCGACACACGTCCTACTCGTTCAGCATTGCTTTTAAATCTGAGCACTCACACGATTTTTTTTCGGTCAGAAACTGGTTTGCGCTTTGCATTGAAAAAAACATCGCTCTTTATACACACACACGATTTTATCTCATTTATGCTCTTTTGCCTTTTTTGGTTGCCTTTTGGGCATTACTGTTCATAATGCAAAAGAAAAACTACTAAGAAACTGACGAAATGCATTGTTTATCTTTAACAGCTGTTTCTCGCAACATCTTTTTTGAGTCATAAGCCACCTTTTCATTGGCCGGGTCAAATATAATGAAGCGATTTTGTGGTCCCATGCATATTCAGTATAGGGAAGTTCGACTGTATCCCAATATATATATATAATAACAAAAAATTAAAGAACTCCCTATTACTTGGAATTTTAAATAGTTGTCTCAAAATTATTCAAAATTTGTTACAAATAGTTTTCATAGAAATTACCATTACATTACATGAAATGTAAAATTTTGTTCTCCATTGAAAAAAAAATATTTTGTGTTCTCATCCCGGTGGTGTTTTGTGTTAAAAAAAATGGTTAGAATTTTTAAAAATATGTGGTTTTATTGCAAAATACAAACATACGAGTAAATACAAACATCAGTCGTTAAGCAGCTCTGGGTTGAAGAACAGCTCTCGCGTCATCGTAATTATGTATGTATGTATATCTTAAGTGCGGTCAGGCTTGCGTGTGTGTTGTTTGGCCTTCGAGAATTTTTCGTCTCGCTCGCACTGATTTGCCACGGATAACCGTATGGTCTTGAGGTTCTTTTGTGGCATTTCGTTGGCAACCACGATGCTACTTCCTATGTGAAGGCATAGGTCGGGTATAGTCAGCCAAAAAAACATTTTTAAAATACTGTTAATAACATCATGGACACAGGTCTAGTTACCGGCGCCATTTTTGTGCAACCATATTTTGCAAATTTATTTTGTAGAATATGTACTAATAAATAACAATGTGTGTAATTTTTTAAGTCGTGGAAAAATAACCATATACGGACACCACTACGTGATAAAAGACCAAAAAAAGAAGACCCGTGTCTCCCAGTTTTGCCCAAAGTCATGCATGCACTTTCTTTTTATGGGCCCTCAAAGATTTGGGGCCTTGGCGTAATTTTTGGAAAATACTAATAATTTTCTCAGTCTCATATCTTGGGCAAAACTGGGAGACACGGGTTTTCCTTTGTTTTTGGTCTTTTATTTCGTATTGGTGTCCGTATATGGCTATTTTTCTCGCGTTGCACTGTTTAAATAAATGCATACATACATTACGGACGAGGTCGCTTTTGTTATTGCCGGCATGATAGCCATCGAGCTAGAGGTCTTATCGGACATCACGAATGGTGTGACAGATTTGTGCCTACGGAAGTAGCAAGAGCGATGGAGATCGGCTGATAAGGGAAGGTGGACTAACTTATTGATATCTAACATTAAGACATGGTTATCAAGGAGACATGGTCACTTGAACTTCTACATTACACAATTTTTGAGTGAACATGGTTGTTTTAGGTCTCACTTTTATGGTTTCGGGCATGACAGTGTTCCGTTTTGTCCGAGTTGTTTTTTTTCTAGTTTTACTTTTTTTACAACAACAAAAGGTATTCAAATAATAATATTTTTTGATGGTAATCTTTTATAATGAAAAACATTAAAGCAATATTATTTGCATTTGCTAAATTTCTTTCGAAATTATTTCGAGAATAGTTCGTTATTCCCTAAAGCGAAAATTCGTTTATTTTCCAATACCAGGTTAGCTGTGTACATATACTATGTACTAGTATGTATGTATGTACATAATATTATGAACAAATGTATTATTGCTGTAAACTGATTTAACGAACACAAATAAACAGTCAATAAATTATTTATGTATGTATGTATGTATGTCGGTCGATATGCATGTATCTACCGATATGTGTTATGAACGAAAGTAAGAACGTGATTTCCTTACTGATTATAGAATCTATTATTTAGGTAAAATAAAAACAATTAAAAAGATAAATAAAATTCGTCACTACTAGATAGAGTGTCAAAAAAGAAACAGCGTTACATATTATTCGAAAGAATGAGGTTTCGAATACCGACTTGTAAAAAAACGGGTAAATCGACTTTTTTTAAATGTACCCAACAAAAAGTTCGTAATAACTTCAAATAACAGCAACATACTTTTCAACACAAACTACATACCGTCTGCAGTATTTTATAGTAGTTACTCAAATGCACAGTAAAATCCCGTGTTTTTTTCTATTTTCAAAAAGAATATATCTTTCATTGTCACATAAAATATTTGAGTGCATATAAAAGACACGTTCAACATTGCTATATATGTATGTAAATGTCGCACTTGATCAACAAGAGGGCAACAACTCGAAATTTTAAAATTTTCAACAGAAACAAAATACTTTTTGATTTTAGATCACGCGTTTCATTAGCGAAACATTGACAAAATAATGTGAAATTTTTACAGCAGCTAAATATGAATATTAGAATGCAAGTTTTGGAGAAAAGTGAAAAAATTAAAATTTCGTGGTAATGCTGATCATTCATCATGATAACTGATCAAGTCCGATATGTATGTACATATGTAGATATTACTGGAGCAAATTTAAATACATACATATGTACTTATATCTAATTTTGATGGAGATAAAGTTTCAATAGATGTATTCGTTCCGATCTTATGAAAATATCCAATGTTTCCGCCATTAAAAAATCTGCTCTTAACATTTTTAATATTAATAATTAAAAGTTTATTTAAAATTTATTTAATGGTCCTTTTACTCAAAAAAGCTCTTTAAAAAAGGGAGACGTAAAAATTGCATTTTATGGCAAGGTAGATTTAATAAGAATTTTTACGAAACAATGTCATAAAAAACTTGTCCAGGGTACTTTTTTATAATAATCGGTTAAGCATTTTCCGTACAAAATATACTGGGTTTTTTTCTTAAGAGCCTCAGCCACGTTCAAAATGCTTGCTGTCAAGTTCGAGTACGTGTGCTTGCTGGCTTGATGTTACCACGCTTGATGACCCAGCAAGCACTCATTTTTAGTTTGATTTTGTGCTGTTGGTTTCGCTAAAGAAATATAACAATGTCGCTAAATAATGAAATATTTATAACAAAAATTTTATTTAATAAGTTCCAACACTTATCTTTTCTTTAATTTTAACACTTGTATTGTCCGAGTAAATTTTCTAATTTTCTTTTAACTAGAGCACGCCTAGTGGTTGAAATTCGACAGCCAGCTTAAGCGTATACCTATTTTAGCTGCATTTATTTAAAGAGAAAAAACTAACTAGCTGATTTCCCATTCACTTCCCCATGGAAAAAAACAATAAACGAAAGAAAATTGCATACAAAGACTCACATACATACATATATAAAATAATCTTATTACTTATACACATATTTATGAAGGTATTTTAAACACTGTCATTGCTTTGCTTATGTGTTTACTTGAAGCGATGCTTAATTAGTGAATGTACGTGTGTGTTTTTAGCATTTGTAGTGGTGTCAACTTTATGAGCCTTATATTCCTTTAATACTGAACCGATTTAAATAATATATAGTCGCGTTACTAAAGCTCAACAATCTTTAACATTTGGTAAAAGAATGAAGAAAATCGGTTAGCAAACAAAGGAGAAAAAGGGATCAAAAAATTATTCTTTGCCTATTTATATATAGAAGCTTCCGATTTTTTTAACAACTGTTCACAATGAAAATATAATTCTACTGAAAATTTGTTCGTGCTTGACGGGTTAACGCTATACATGTACAAACAACTGACAGTAAGCATGCCAAAAATCAAAATTTTTTGATTTTCCATCAAGCGTCGTTGGTATCACACATACTATCAAATTTTCACTTATACTGTAGCCATGCTTAGCAAGCATTTGGAACGTATCTGGAGGCATTAAGATCAATTTTTCGAATAATTGGATAACCGGTTTCTCAAATAAGTTAATTTTTTGATTAGTTACTACCCATTGTTTTGCGAAATGCATTTACATACCATGTATTTTTAAAAAGATCGTTAATTAATTTGCATTATAGGAGTAAGAGGTTTACAAACGAATTGCCAATTTTGAAATTTTATCAACAGATTGATAATTGATTTTGGAAGCGAAAATCCATTTATATGTAAATATTTGATCAAAATCCACTTATGGCTAAGTAAAGACTCACATATTGACGTGTTCGATATTGTCTGCCATTATGTGTAGTAGTTATTACTTCTTCATACATACATACATACATATTTACGTGACCCACTATGTTTTACATTTGAAGAAGTTGGAATTCTGCTATGCGTAATTCAATTAATTAAAAAACAAAGTACCTACTACGTAGTAAATACTTGCAGTTGCAGACATTGTAATAAGTAAAAATGTACTCAAACGTAGTACGTGTATATTGACTTTCAACTTCACAACCAAAAAGCGAAAAACAGTTATGAAAACTTTTATATAGGGGTTCATTATTGGTTTATGTTTATTGTCAATTTTGTTTTCGAATCGCGTAGAAGACAACGATCAAAGCGGGTTACATTTAAAAATGTCATCGTTTATAGCAGTTCCGTTAGCGATATTGTGCTGCACGACATATTTTAGTTTGGGCAAATGCGATGCCTCATTTCCTGAGGATACTTATATAAATGCATTACAAAACTCCCATCAAACTGATAATGGTGCGTTAATTATTCAAAAAAATATATTTATACTGACTGAATACAACAAATATGAGAGAAAAAAACCCCTTTAAAATTCTTATTAAGTTCAAACCAAACTACATATGTATGAATGTATATGTTCATATGTGTGTATGTACATAGTTTTCCATTAGTTATTTTATGTTAACTGTGTACCAAATATTGTAGATTAACATTTTTCCCTTCAAAGTGTATTAAGTATTAAAATGTGTAAATGAAGTGAAATCGCATTGGCGGTTAACCCATACGTACTTACGTATGTATGTATATGTCTATGTATGCTATAGTGTGTAGATGCAATTTAATAGTGATAATAAATTTTACTGAATATCCTGGCTGCGTTAAATATGCAAATTCTTAATATTTATGCATGTGCGTATGTATGTATGTGTTCTAAATCAATTAAAATTAAACAAATCATTATTTTTATACATACATACATACATTATTGTATGTACATACACATACATGCATATGTATGTACATACATACATATGTAATTATGTATGGACTTATTTGCGAAAAAGATTTTAAGTGAAATAAAAGCAAAAAAATAAATGCAACAACTGAACATTTAATTGGAGTACGAGTATGTATCACTAACAGGTCATTACTCGTAAGAAATAATATTTATGCCGATTTCTGTAATATTTGACCATTTTTGTTATATTTAAAGAATACAAAAAATGAAGTAATTTTTAAGAATGCTCGTTTTCGTTGCTTCCAAAGTATCACTAAGGCCGCTTTGGCACATGCCAAGTTTACTTCTTCAGTTTGTGGGAGAGAACGCAAAAAGACTTTATTGTGCTGACAAAGTTGATTTGTTCCTCGTTATTAAACCAAGAAAATAATACCAAATATGTACATATGTATGTCAAAGTGAACTTTGCGTGTGCAGAAGTGAGAGAAAGTATAAAGAAAAATTTAAAAGACTGTCAAAGTAAACTTTGCGTGTGCAAACCCGGTCTCAGTGCATATTTTCGACGTCTTAAGCTGTTATGTTGAAAAATTTGCTGAGAAATGTCTGAAAATTTATTTTACTTTTACAGAACTTTGTGATTCGGTTATACGTACATAGTTTTTGCAAATACTCATGATTGTACAAAAAAAATATTAAAGAAATTTAATGAGTGCAAATTTACTAAAAAACGCTATTATCCACTTTCATTCACATAAGAAATAACAACTACACCATTTTTCATTGAAATTGAGAAAATTCAAAATGAAATTAGGTAAATTCCAAATGAAATTGAGAATCGCAATTTGCAATTGAGAAAATTCCAAATGAAATTGAGAATTTCAATTTGAAATTGCGAAAATTCCGTATGAAATTGAGAAATTTTAGTTTTAAATTGAGAAAATTCCAAATGATATTGAGAAATTTTAATTTTAAATTGAGAAAATTCCAAATAAAATTGAGAAAATTAAAAAACAAAAAATTAACAAAATTTTTTCTATAGGAGAAATTGAGAGAAAAAAATTTTTCCAATTCAAGGTGGCTGTTCTCAAGCTATTGCGCTTTTTTATTTTCACTGCTACCACAGAGCACCTATTCATGCATGCTTAACCCAATTGAAATTATTTGTTAAAAAAATGCAAGGTGAAAACAAAGATGAATGTACCAAACGTAAGTACCATAAATGTAGGACAGCAGAGATTTACTTTTTTAGAAGAGGTAATTACATGTATAAGTACTGGAGATTGCATACTACAACGTTTTATAAATCTGCTCTGGATCTGGAAGATATGCCTCTTGGTCAATAACAGTAGGATTTGTATTGATTTTCATATCATTTCTTTGCTTTGATCCTTATGTTGAGTAATGTGTGTTTCTATATTGTATGTATATGTATATTTATGATTTAAATAAAAATTATATAATTAAATTTTCTCAATATAAAATTAAAATTTCTCAATTTCATTTTGATTTTTCTCAATTTAAAGTCAACATTTTTCAGTTTCAATTGGAGTTTTCTCAATTTATTTATTTATTTATTTATTTAATCCATTTATAATACATTTGGCCTCTTGGCCAATAAAATTAGTATTACAACTAAACAGCGAATGTATATAAAAAATACAAATAAAGTCAATATATATTAACAAAATAATGAAATCCGAAACTCTCATCAACCGTAATCCACAACATCACAAAAAAGGATGAACAATAAAGAGAACACTAAACTTTGAAATTGAAATTTTCAATTCAATTTGCAATTTTATCAATTTCAAATTGACATTCTCAATTTCATTTGGAAATTTCAAATTGCATTTCTCAATTTCACTTATAATTTTCTCAATTTCAATGAAAAATGGTGTAGAAGGTACGAGTATCTACCTTTAATAAATACATTTCCAGAGGAAAATTCAATTACTGAACGCCAAAAAAATTTGTTTTTAACGTAGTCAACAATGGTTCAATTTGGGCGAATAGAAATAAAAAAGAGAGCTTTCTTATGACGAGTCCAAGGCAGATCCACATCAGGTAGTCTCATCCTAATTCGCCTGGAAAACTAAAACAGTTGTGTCAAAAACAGTTGACAAATTTATGAGAAAAAAAATGACAATTTTAAATAAAAATAAATAAATGTCTGGAAAATGTGGATATAAAAATGGTTAAGGAAAACTGGACATAAGAAGTAATTCAGATGCGACATCACGATCCGTATCTCCAAAGGCACAAATATTGCAAAATGTGTTACCAATAAATCACGCCAATTTTCTAGCAATATCAGTGGGTGTTGGTGTAGGCATACCTGCAGCACAGATTAGTGCTACTGGCGCTGTGGCTCATATGCCGCCACATTTATATCACCAGCTGCATGGCCGCTGGTCTTGCCAAGTGCAATTAATACTTCCCATACCATTTCAATCCCCACAACTACATAATAATCTCTCAGGATATTAGTAGCTTTCCAGTATCCGCTGGAGTTTTAGTTGGTACTATTAGTGGTACTCTGGTTGCCGGTACTGCCTCAGCTCTATAGTCGGCTGGTATGGATATGCAACAGCAAATAAATAATTTATAAAATAGCGCACAATGAAGGAAGTTTTTTTATATGAAACATGTTATTATAAATAAAAATCTATTAAATTTTTTCTTTCTTATGTAAACAAACAAAATAATTAAAAGAATTTTTGGCAGCCAAAATTCAAAAGAATTCAGTCACCTGATCCCACGAGGCCACCTGTTGTCGATTCGCCTTGCTAACTACAAAGTAATGCAGAGCTTTGCAAAATCTATACTCAAATTGAGTACGAATCCGATTCCATAAGAGCAGAAACATATCGCGTAATTTTTGAGTTGAGAACGTAACGTAGAATTATTCTTCGTATCAGGCGAATTCATTTTACATACGGCAGCTGATTATTTTCGGTCTATTCCAAGGCGAATTCACAACAGGTGGCCTCAAGAGATCAGGTGACTGAATTCGCTTGAATTTTGGCTGCCAAAATTTTTGAATTATTTTGTTTGTTTACAAAAAAAGAAAAAATTATTCATGTATATTAATACAAAAAAGATTTTTTATATTAAATAACTTTTCATATAAAGAAATTCTTATATTTTATAAATTATTTATTTGCTGTTGCTTATCAATACCAGCCGACTATGGAGCTGCGGCAGTTCTTCGAACCAGCGTACCGCTAATAATACTAACTGAACCACCTGCAGAAACTAGAAAGCCACTAATACCCTTGTAGTTCCTTATGAAGTTGTCGGAATTGAGGTATGGCATGTATTAACTGCACTTGGCAGTACCAGCTGCCATGGAAGTAGTGCTGGTGATATAACTGTAGCAGCAGGTGCGCCTGTAGCTGTAACCAAAGATGGTGTAGTGCGACTTTGACTTGCAGACACAAAGCACTACCCTGTGCTGCAGGTACGCCTACACAAACATCCAGAATTTATGTGGCCGTAACATTAGCATGGAGTAAATCGAAGTATTTGAAACTGATATATCTAGAACTGTAGGAGATACAACAGCTGCTTCTGCCACTTGTGTGTCCAACAATCTGACGTAATTTATTAGGAACACATTTCGCACTTTTTGTGCCTATGCAGATACGGTTGGTGATGTCGCATCCGAAATACTTTCTATGTCCAGTTTTCCTTAACCATTTTTATATTCATATATTCAAAAGGCATACATACATACATATTTTTATTTAAAATTTTTTTTCACATAAATTTGTCAAGCGTTTTTTGACACATCTGTTCTAATTTTCAAGGCGAATTCGGATGAGACTACCTGTTATGAATCTGCCTTGGTCTATTCTGAGGTTTTTGTTTATAAAAGATAAATACATACATACTATATCAGATGGTTTTGTTTTTACAAACAGAGAAAAACATTGTTACTTTCGCACTGATATCATTTTCAAAAAAAAATTTCATTGAAACGGCCATTTGCATGCACAAAGTCCGATTAAAAGTTAACTTTCACCGCATGGTAAGATAAAAGACAACGAACGGTTGGCATGCTAATTGAAAAAAAAAACATAGAAAATGGAAAGAGTTTCTTTCAGCCAAATAATTTTTATTAAAACTAATTTCGGATGCAAGTATAAAACATTCACTTACTAGTGATTCGTTTTTATTAAAATGATATGTACTAGATGTCAATAAATATTTTTACGATTTTACAGAATTTTGTTTTTAATGTTCATATCAAAAAGTTCGCTAAAAATTTCTTCAGAAATTTTAAAAAATTAACTGATGTATGCCAATAATCCAATCGATTAGTGCGAGTCATCGTAAAGAATTGCTTCTGTCGGTTATGCGGAAAATTTGTAAATAAAAGTTACTACTGCAAGTCATAGACGCTACGACCGTTGGAATAATTTTGAGAGGTTGTACACAAGATAATCAGGTTTGTTGGCTGGTTGTATGCAGTTGTGGCTCGATTGTATGTATGTACATACATATATACAACTTGATCGCAAGCTTAATGGGAATGTCGTACAACAATTTTATATTTTGTGCTTATTTTTGTGGTGAACACATACACGGCAAGGCGAATTTATAACAGGTGAACTTAATACTACAGCAAGTACAACACTACAAAAACCACAAGCATTTTGTGTTTGCAAAGTCATAATAAAAATTATTATTCTAAAAAGTTTTGTTTGTTAAGGGTTGTTTTTTTAAATCTGTTGTTTTAAGAAATATTACTATTGTTGAAGAACTCTGTGTGGAAATGTTTCAAAGCCCCCTGCTCAATTATTTGCTCTTGCCAACCGTAATGCCATTCAACGTCGTTGTCAATCGGTGATTTCCTCACCACCCACCCAAAAAATTTCCTCGGCTGTTATTATATATTACAATTCCATTGAAGACTGATTGCTTTCGAGTGGTTGCGAAAACGTTTCTTTTTAACATTTTCAGGAGAAATTGTTTTTAAGTGAATGGAGGTGGTACATATGTATGTCCGCAAACATTCTAACACATGTAATTACTTTTTCTTCGATTGCCCCGGACAATTGGAACTGTGTACAAATCATGTTTCTATGTCGAAAATATTAAACAAATTAGAAAAACAAGACTTGGTAACCATTATCTTACTGACTCTTATTATTGCAGTGAACCTGCAAAATTTGTTGATACTTAAATATGATTGTTGGCCTTAAATATGATCCTACGCATCGGTTTGCCTCATGTTAATATTTTTTCTAAGGCTGATTTGCTAAAGAAACGTGAAGAAAAATCACACTTTAATTTGGATTTTTATACTGATGTTTTGGACTTGAAATATTTATTGGAAGCTTTGGAAAATAACAAAAAATAAATGCGGCCATTTGTTCGATAGTTGAGGATTATGCATTAGAATCTTTTTAAATATTGGATTCCCGCAACACTCAAAGTATGCTGCGTTTGCGAAATCACATACATATGTACATATGTATGTACATACATGCATATGTATGTATGTATGTAGATAAAGCGAATGGTCATATTTATAAAGCTGGCGAGTGTTAATGCTTTGATGGCCTGTTCTGTGGGTGCTAAATTGGAGGCATCCAGGCAATCGAATGGTATTCATCCTTATTTGCAAAATTAAATTTATTTTGTACACGTATCATATGTATGTACATTTGAATAAAAATTAAATTTTAAATTGCATGGTGAAATAAACAGGTGACAAACATTACTACGCCATATGATTATTTTTTGCTTTAGCATTGTTTTCCCAATCTTATGTCAGTTTTGTTTATATTAGAGATGGGCACCGCTCACGTGATTAGCGTGAGTCATCGTAATTAATTTTTTGTTTCAATTATTTGAGAGTGCATGAACGCGATTAAAAGAAATGGAGCGTGCATAAGTCGATTTTTGACGTGATTGCTTCGTGTTTTTTTTTTGCTATATTATTATTTTTTCGTATACTTTTGTCATCAATATTTCTACGTAATTATTTAAATTGTTTTAAGTTTATATTGAAAGGAATAGTTTGGCTCAAGTTCAAATCTTACTTTACTCATTTCTTTAATAATTTTAGGAATTTTTTTGATAAACTAAAATTATTTTTATTAAGAAAGTATTATTAGATCAGTCTATTCATCAGACTAGCAGAATGGATCAGCGATAATAATATTTTTTTAATTATTTAAAATTTTTTTCCGTGATTATTTCGTGAGTGTGAGTTTTCGTGATTGTGTGTAACTTTTTTGCCTACTCACGTGAGCATGCATGAACGGTAGCCAAAAATATAAGGACGTGCATCAGTAAAACTTTTTATCGTAAGCGTGAGTGAGAAATCACTCACGATCTTATCTCTAGTTTATATTTACAAAATTGAAAGCTTTTGTTTGTTCAATTTGTGTTTATTTTTTTTATTGAAATTTTCAATAATTTTCTATAGATACTTATACATTTGTGCTTATTTTGAGAGTGGCACTACCTTCTATATGGACTGCAAATACTTTCAAAGTAATCCACACTTCCTTGTCTTGCTCATTCGAAGCGTCCAAAAAATTCAATGGTTTCTGTTTACTTATTTTATTTAATTTTTGTTTACAATAATTTTTGACAAGGGCTTAGACTTTACACAAACAAAAATTCCTTTTTTGTTGTATTGTTGTAGTTGTAGTCCTAATAATGCCACCTTTTCATTTCATCATGAAAGAAATCAAACGAAAAAATATTAAGTGTTTTAGAGGACACAAAAGTTTTTACGAATTTTTACTGAACTTTACTGCACTGAACTTTACTGCACTGAACTTTACTGCGTTCGTTTACACAAAATAAAGTAAATGAGTATACAAATTGAGAGCGTAAAGTGACAGTTCATGGCAGAGAATTTAAAATATTTTATTGCAGAAATTTTCGCTAGTACAGTTAAGTAAGACAAAAATAAACATATTGTTGAAAAGTTAAACAAACAAAAGTAAGAAAACAATAAGTTTGTGAAAAAATTATTTAAAAAATGAAAAATTTAAGTAATAAAATAGTAAAAAATAAAAAGCGAATAACTATTTTTAATCTATTCGTGTTTTAAACATGTATGTATGTATGTGTATGCCATTTAAAAGGAAACAAATGTTGTAGAAACCATTTAAAACCATTTTCGTTGTGCTATTTTCTTTAATAATCACATACTTTTAAATTATAATAAATTTAATCAGACACAAATTGGGAAAATCAAATAAAATAAACATATTGAAAAGATTACAGAAAATAGTTTGTTTATATTTTATTAAAATATTCGTGTTATAATAGATATTTCATCGATTACCAACAAGAAAAAGACTTGAGTATTCAAAAAAGTGTAAATATATTTCAACACTACATTTATTTGCAAGCAGCTGCACTGAACCAAAAAGGTACATAAAAACAAAGAAAAAGTTCATTGTCACAATGAATTTTTTTCTTAATTTTGACCTAAGACACAGGTACGTTGAATCAATGAACTACCGTTCATTAAAAAATATACGGGATTAAAAATCAATGTACAAGTTCATTGGCCCAATGAAACCGTTCATTGTCTCAATGAACTTGTACGTTGAGTTCGTGATAAATATTTATTGAACTGATTCATTGATGTCAATGAACTCAGATCTTGATCCAATGAACTGATACATTATTTTAATGAACTTTTACTCAAGAACATTTCATGACTTAAAATAAAAGTTGTAATGAAAACAAATAAGATATAAGATAAGATAAGAAAATATATATTTATATACGAAAGTTTGTACTGCTCATAGCAAATATTATATTAAATATTCAGATTATTTAGTTTTTTTTTTCAACATGTGACATTTGACTTTATGGCACGCTGCTTTTATTTTCTTTTCTTTTCATTTACTTCTTTTGCTTTTATTTATTTATTATGTGTGATTCTATGAAATATGTTTGGTTGAATCTGCAAAATAGTTAATTTACAATTAGTAATTAGTTAGTTATTAATTAGTATATTATTATTATTATTATCATTATTATTATTAATTAGTAATACATACATACATACACACATATATTAAATTCATTTTAAACACACTATTTATTTAGCTGTTGATATGTATTTAATTTTTATCTCGAAGCTGCTCGGTCATTACGCTAACTTTTGAAGAAGACTTTTTTGAAGTTTTCATCTGATAAAAATAACATTCAATAAAATTCCAAAACTGTACACAAGCTGGGGGATATTCTAAATTAAATAAGTGGAAACTTTCAAAACAAATGTCCAAAGCTCGTAAAAAACTGGGAAATTGAAAAGATATTGCATCCAAATAAACAAAAAAGTTTTCAAAGGCTGTCAAGTCCTCCTTTCCAATAGCCAATATGAATGGTTGAACGTAACCAGGTTCAGATGCTAGCTTATGTATGTGATCACTTATGTGCTGTGCGCTATTTCCAATAAACAAAAAAGCATTCTGTGAGTTTCGGACTGTATGTTTTACAAACGACTTCTTGTTGTTTTCTTTTACGACAGTAATAGGTGGAATAAAATAGCCATGGATACACCACATAAGTTTAACAGCCGCACTGTCTATAAAAGAAGAAATATATGTAGTTATTATTTTTGACCAATTATTTAAATAATCTTTTTAAGATAGTTATCTTATGGGCTATTCTGTTCAGTGGTATTTTTTATCGATGCACATAATACAATTTATTTCATCTTTTACTCAACGTTTCGTCGATTATGTTTGTGTACGCCTGATGAAGTCAACAAACATAATCGACGAAACGTTGAGTAAAAGATGAAATAAATTGTATTATAAATACCACTGATACCCCATAAGATAACTATCCTAAAAAGAAAAAATATATGTATTGTATTTAATTTATTTACGTACATGCATATGTTTAAAACAATTTATTGCTAATATAATGAACCAACTTAAACAAAATTCCATATTGTTTATCTTGCAAAAGATTAACTTTATGTACTTTATTTTAAATATGTATATCTTAAAATAACAAAAAATAAACAATACTCATTGTGGAAAGTTGTTATTCTTCTAAAAAATGAACAATATGAAAATCAGTTTGTATTGTGTGTATTTATGGTTTAAATTCTATTTACCGTTACTGCATTGAGAATCGTCCAAATGGACTAAAATATCTTTCATGGCCTTGTCTCGTAAGTTGTTTAGAAGGAACCCTTTTATTTTAACAAAGTGTTTTGGCCAGTTCTCAAGAACGCCTGCACGATTGCCAAAAAGAACACCAAAATCTTTGTCAATCTGAAATGTATTAATTTAATAAGCACTTAATAAAAAATATATGAAAAAAATATTCTTACATATCGAAATCCACTTGGCTTTTTATATTCGGGCCAATGTTTGAATATTTCAAGTGAAGACGAAGCTTTTTTTATTTCGTTTATTCTAAAATGACAGCATGCTTGCCAACATATGTATGTCAAAATCCTGTGCATTCAAATGATCATGCCTTAGGCTTCTCACGCATTCAACTGCGTTACTTTCTGAACCTTTAAATATAATCGAACAAAAATTTATATATCAATAAAATACAATAATTAATAAAAAAAAAGAGGCCAAGCCACTAAAAAAACTTCATTTAGAAATTACGGGATTGGCATCTTAACAAGTATTTGCATACATACATATATATGTACGTACTTACATATGTATGTGTATTATATTGAAAATAAATACTTACAGAGAACTTTAGCTTCGGAAATAGTAGCACTTTCTTCAGGTACTTCTGTGTTAGCCTTTCTTTTTATATCTTTTCGGTTCAATTTGGAGTTACAAAATTTTACATAAATTTTTCCTCGTTTAGAAGTGCGGTAGTGATTCAATTTTTCAGTGGGAAAGCGATCTAGTATTTCCTCTTCTAGTTTATAGCTCATGCCTAGTGTCATATGGATGTCTTTCTCTTCAAAATAATGGCAAATAATGTTAATTAACAAAGAGCGGTGATGACACTCAAATCGTGAATTTTCAGTGTTTGCGACTTCTTGGCGTGTTGGTCCCGTGTGGACTTCCTGCAACTGTGTAGGATGAAGATAACTGGGATGAGCACTGCGACCATGATTTTGACTGTTGTGGAATTATATCTTGAATAGTAATTGAATGCAATTTTGTCCATTCTTTTAGGTGATGTTCAAAAAGAATCATATCTCCCATTTTTTGGTTTTTAAATAACATTGGGATATGATGATGTTGCATAACTTTTAGAACTGCTATTGTAATTTTTTCTGCTACATAAAAATTTTATTTATTATTATTTTTACTATTAATATGTTAGTATTACTAATTTAACTTACATGTGAAGACATCCAGTAAATGTTCTAAATTCCAGCTTTGAAGCAATCCATTTAATTCCTTATCCTCAATAGTCGTACTTATGGTAGAAATTTCTTGGTGAAGTATGGATTCGTGCACTTCAGCAGTTGATTCAAATATATTTGGTGAAGAATTAATATTTGACGTTTCATGAAATGGGTACATATCCAAGTTACCAGATATATTTATATCTATGCTGTCGGAATTCATTTTAACTCAAAATACTCTAGATTCTATATTTAAAACAATTAAATATTACTATATTATTGTTGTTTATTATTCGTTAATGAGAATTAAATTTTGTGTGATATTTTATATTGCAAACAATTTTCGTATTTTATTTATTGCAGTTTATTGGTTTTGAATATGAAAGTTCACACGAAGTAAATTTTTAAATTTTAGCATTAATATTATTAGAAAATTTTATTCCAAATAATATTCTTTAATTCTTAACATATTTTTCCCATTTGAAGTTTTAATAAGATTTGTTGGTGGCCCTACAATATCTTCAAAATTTATGAGAACAAGTTTTCCGCAGGCACTTGGATCAATTTCATACGACCTGTAATGAGGATGATACTGAACAATTTTAATTTCTTGCGAAAAAATAAAATAGTTTTCAACATATTTAACAATATTTATAATTTTGAATATATGAAAGTCATTGCCAAACGTTGCTATATAATATCCATTTGCAAATGTAACTCCATTATATTTGGCCTTAGCATAATATTTTAATTCGTCTTTGGGCACATTTAATTCACTGCTTACAAGAGATGCTAGACCACAGATTATTTCGTCCTTTTCATAAACAGAATGTTTGTTTAAACTATAATGTGAATTAAATAGTCTATTAGCAAAATTGAGTTAAAACTTGTTAGACAAAGTAAAACAAATGTTTTTTCTCGATGTTATTGCATGGGAATATAATTTAAAACTTTTATGTTTTGCTTCATATTTAAAACACTAAAATTGTCTAAGGGGGTCGGATTTTTTTAATATTGTTGGATAGTGAGTTAAAATATGAAACTTTGGTTTTAAATTATCGTGAAACAAGGAAATATACTGCTCATTGTGAGTTTTTATTCTATTTGACAAGGAATCAATAGATGCATCCGTTATTTTAAAGCAAAGAATCATATTCATTATTTCTAAAAAATTTAAAAGAAATTTCCATACTTCGTCGTCTATTGGAACTAAGTCTCCCACCATCAGGGGAAAATAAGTAACAAAAGTCAACATTTCTCTTGCAGACATACGTAAACGTCGCTTTTGAATATGAGTCATTGAAATTGCATTACAAATGTTACCAATTTCTATTGCACCATACTCAAAGTTCTGTTTCCTCTCATTAAGTAATTCTAGGGTAAAATACTCCCTCTTATTAGTCATGTATAATATAATCTGGCAAATATCATAGTGGCATATGCCTTCAAAAATATCATGCATAACATCAACACAAAAATTATCTACTGCATGAAATGAAGGAATAGCATTGAAACAGCATTCACTTTTAATTCCCGTTTCTTTTGAACATTGCGACAGAACATCAACGTTATAGTTCATAAAATTTCGCAGTTCGCACGGTTTTTCCTCACATATATTTTTGCAACTTTCCTTACTTAGTTTACAAAAACGACAAAATATACCAGAAAATGATGCATTAAAACCTAATAAAGAATTCAGACCAAGATTGTCTCCTAGAATAATACCTAAAATAAAATGAACGTACAGTACCATCAGATGCTTCTATTCCAATACCCTCTTCTTCAAGAAACTTCAGTTCAGTAACTAATGCTTCCAAACATTTTTTATTACCATATGTTTTTATGTCTTGCGACTTTGTGATACATGCTAAAAATACATTTTCCAGTCTAGAGTTGTCTAAAGGCAGACATGGAAATGAATAATAAAAATTGCAAATCGAGTGAGTTTTCGAATGGGATCCAAGAGGATTATTTATTTCAAACTCATCTGCATATAAAAAATATGGAATCAATATTTTGTTGGGATACATTTGCACCTTTTTCTTCCAGAGCTGTCCCTGAATGAAATTCGTATAACTTCCGCTGAGTTGTAAGCTTTCCATATGATGAAGCATTTTGACGATTAAGTCATCGCATTCAAGAAATTTTCGGAATTGAAAACGCAGAGGCAAGAGCACACCTGTGGATTTTTTTTCGTCATACTTTAGTTCGCCATTATGAAATACAGGCTTGAGATTATCGTCAATAATAAATTCATTAACTTCTGACATATACTCCTTAGAAATTAGGTTTTTTTGTAAAAGGTAATCAGATCGAATGGAATCAAAAGGATTCTTACAATTACTGACAATGCCAAAAAACTCATTAATAACATTAACATCCTGTATTTTATTCATCGCAAATTTTTTAAATATATTCAAAATGGGTACGACAATTAATGTGGAAACTTGTTCCTGAATTTGGTCTAGAAAAATTTGAATTGGAGTGCAAACTAAGACTGAATTTTAGGGAATTCTCTCTTACTGCTTTATTTCTCTATTCTATTTCTCTATTTCTGCTTCAAATTCCTTATTTATTTTTTCGCCGTCACTTATTTTCAACACACTGGTTTGTAAACTATTTTCGCATTTATCGCTATTTAATATGCTAGCAATGTTTACATAATTATCATCATACTTCTCTTCATTACATTTATCGCCTTTATCAACATTTTCAGACTTTGATGCACCGTGTGCTCTTGTTATGTGTCTTTTATACCGAGATAAATTTGAAAAAACTAATGAGCAATTATCATCGTAGCAACGATATGTATTAAAATTATATTTATGCTTAAAATGGCGAACTAATAAGTGTATGTTATTGAACTTTTGTTTGCAATCAAAGCACTTCATTTTTATATACTAATTTTTAGTTTACTTTTATTTCTATGTATATTATAGAAATTAAGGAACGAGTTAATGAACAAGTTCATTGGCTCAAAACATCATTCATTAAACTTATATTATTTTTTAAGTTTTATATTCACTATGTTTAACTTTGAATTTAGTAATTTCTTATACACAAGTATTTATACCACTTAAGCGTTTTAAAGCAATTTCTGTAATATTTAATTTAATTTACCAATTTGTTATTGCTATTACACTGGCTTTTCTTACAGGTTACTTTTTAAAAAAACACAACACTCCTTGTTGAATTCCAACTACAAACTAGACATCTTTATGTTCTCTTTTGTCTGATTTTTTGGTTTTTGCTTTAATTCCCGTTAGAATTATGAACGAGTACGTTGAGTCAATGAACAATTTCATTGAATCAAGATACTCATTCTTTATATTTTTGTGTAGGTACTCAGAATTTGTTTTTCTGTTACCGACTACACACACATATACACACTTTGTTGTTTGAGTTTTTATATATATGTAAAAAAATTAATGACTGATACGTTGAGTCAAGGAACCGGTTCATTAACATTTTGGATATTTATTGTTAATGAATGCTTTCAATGTACCGTTCATACGTACGTTAAAGTTCATACTGAACTTCTATGAATACTTTCATTGAAACAATGTATGTGTACATTGAATCAACGTATTTTTATAAAAATTTTAATGAATCTGAGTCAATGAACTTCATTCATTAATATTATGTAAAATACTTTTTTCAGCGTGTTTCCTTAAACTTAATAATTTTAAAAAATTTTTTCGTTCGCGTACTTTTTTTAGGCAATTAATCTTCACAGACCACAAAACAGTTTGGCTTTGCCATATCTGACGAATCAGGAAGTACGATGAACACAGGGATGTTACCCCAAAGTACAACCATATTTTAATCTGAAGCCGTGGCAATAATTGAATCCCTACAGCTCTGTCGTTCCATATTTTATGCTGTGTTAAATCAAAACAATAAGAACGAATTAATAATTTCTATACAACAACAAATAATAAAAATGAATGACAAGATTAAACGAGGCAACGAGGCGGCAGACCTGGCTGAAAAAGCAGTATACCGGCAACCTACATACATATTTATTTATTCCAAAATCCAACAAATTTTTAACCAGATGCGCTACCACAAAACTCAATTTGTCCTTAGAACGCAAATGGAACAAAAACAATCAAGATCCCTACAAGATCTTAAATCCCACAAAACAGCCCTTAATTCTGTCATCTTTAACCAACTGTTTACAAAATAAATGAATCACTAGGCTACGTCTAACTGTACGGCCCTCTTAAACTTACATACATACATACATATGTACGTGTATCGGTTTGTAAATCTTCTAACATCGTTGACTTGCTATAAACTCCAACTAATAATAATATTAACAAAGTTTTGAATTCTTAAAAAAACTGCTTTGCACAAACAAATTTAAATTATGAAATTCCTTTCTAAATATTTATATACAATGTATATTATACATACATATGTAGTATATGTATGCACACATTCTCCTATTGAGAAAATAATAACCCGCTAGCCATTGTTGCTAGTGCATTTAGCTTTTGATTTATTGTAATTTTAATTATAACAAATTTGTAAATAAATAAATAAAAAAGTAAGTTTTTCAGTTTACTCAGTAATAATTACTCATTAGCTGCATTTTACTGTAAAAGTACTCGAACGCAACGTTTAATTAACAAAATGGAAAAAGAAATAAAACTTAAAATATAAATAAAATGCAAATGGTAAATAACAGGAATGTAATTTACTAAATGCTTATTTCCTTATAATGCCTTATATTACATTTGTGTTACACAAAAAAAATTAACAAAATCTATATAAGTAAATATACATACATAAATAGGTAAAGACAAATTTGTAGATCCCTTTTTCTCCTTTGTTTTCCAACCAAACATTGTTGAGCTTTAGTGACCAGAATATATATTATATAAATCGATTCAGTATTAAGGGAATAAAAGGCTCATAAAGTTGACACCACTACAAGTGCTAAAAATACACACTTACACGCATTCACTTATGTATGTACATAAGTTTTGGTTCAAGTAAAAACATAAGCAAAGCAATGAAAGTTTTTAAGAGTACCTAAATAAATATGTGGATGAGTAGTAACACGATTTTTTTATTTTCTTTATTGTTTTTCCCATGGGGAAGGGAATAAGTAATCAGGTAGTTTTTTCTCTTTAAATGAATGCAACTAAAATAGGTATACGTTTAAACCGGCGGTCGAATTTTGACCACTAGTCGTAATCTAGTACTAATAAATGTATATATATTTTCTTTTAAATATTGGTCAGTTGGTTTTGTTATGAAATAAAATCCTGCTAATGTCAAAAAAATGTATTGTAAACGAACTAGATTTTGAGAAGGATTTCAAATCTACTAAATTGCGAGGCAATGTAAACGCAATATAATTGTGAACTTAAATTATTTAAATTTTTCTATTTTGAGTTTATTTATTTTAGATGAAGTTATCTGCTTCCTTTTTTTTATCTTTATTAAAGTTTTATTTGTTTATATTTGATTTAAATATTTATAATTGATTTATAATAAATTTTTATTTTATTTAATTACAGAATATAATGGTGATTTTGGAGGTTACAACTATACGCCACCTCCAAACAACCAGTACTTACCACCTTCGACACCAGCACCAAATTATGGACCACCATCACCTGTGTATGGACCACCAGCATCTGTATATGGTCCCCCAGCACCTGTATATGGTCCCCCTCAGCCAGCATACTATAAGCCAGTACCATTCCCATATCATTCTCGTGATCATTTGTCACTGCTTCATAAAATCAAAACGAAAATAAATCTTTTCACAATCGGAAAAATTATTTTAAAGCTGTTGATATTCAAAAAAATTGTTAAATTCATCGGCGTTATTTTTCTTTTGCTCTTTTTACCCAAATTGAAGGATATGTTTAAGGAAGATCCAGGCAGTAACGAAGATAGTATGGAAACCAAACAAAATGAAACAGAGCAAGGTAAGACTCGACATTTCTGTCTCCAAAAATAAAATTGTTCAGAAAACTAATAAAATATATATGTACATATGTACATACATATATATGCATATATATATACATATATATATATGTATATATCAATTGTGTCTTAAAAAGTTGTCATATACACTAAAATGTTCAGAATTAAATTCTGCACATAAAACCGGTTCTTGAAAAAGAAAATAGTTTAAAATATTGATTAAACATTAGCGGTATTCAGTGTTTGGTGCAAATGGTCTTGCAAAAGAGGAAATATAGAATATCGAGCTTTTTTGAGAAATTTAACTGCAATTCTGTGTTGTTGGATTTTACAAAAAAGCTACGATATGTTGCATTTGCACTTTCGCAAGAGCATTTACACCAAACACTGAATACCGCCATTAAGAAATCTATTTTTGCTTATAATTTACAAATACAACATATATACATACATACATACATACTTACTTTACAGACATCCAAAATAAAAATTCAGAAATTAAACAACAATAAAACAATACAATACAAAACCAGTTTCTCTCATTTAAATGTTGAGACGACTAACTAATGTTACAACAAATGATAACAATAAATAACAAATTCAAAATTTATAAACAAACAGAATGAAGTGAAACACAATTAAAATCAAAACAACGAAGTTATTAAACTGTAATCTACCCAGCAAACAATTGATATATAAAATACTTTTTTGTCAAAAATATGGAGTGCGCGAACACGAAATGCGATAAACCTGACAATGACCGTATGATATCTTGTTGGTTGTGCCTCAAATACTATCACGTCAAATGTAGTGGTAGTAACATAAGGGCCCGTGATGCTGACGCGCTTGCTGATCCTCAAAAATTCCTGAATTGGACTTGTGTGTGCTGTAGAAATGACGGTGTTGAATTTTATAACCTGTTCAAAAACTCTAGAGATGAATTTGACAAAATTAATCAGGATTTTTTGCTTCTACAGAATAAATTGGCTAACTTTGGTAAATTGTTTACTAAATATAATAATTTAGATAAATTCATGACTTCTTTAAATAACTTGTCACCGAAAAATAAGAAGAAACAAGTTGGATCTGTGGCTTCTCGTGCTCGTTTCGTGCTCGAGGAATGTGACAGATGTTATCACTTTGCTGACAACTCCTAATTTTTCGAAAGGTTTAGTGACGGCTGGTAGTTATGGCTCGGATCATTCGAAAGTACATTCTGATCGTTCTGATCATTTATCTGCCTGATAATTGTGAAAGCTTGAATAATAGAAACTTGTTACCTGTGGATACTGTAATACAGTACAATCTTACCAACACTTCTATATCTCCCGCTACTACTCTCAATAATACTCAACACAATCCGAACATTTCAAACAATTTGAAACCGCTTAGAGCTATAACAGGCAATAAAACTATCTTTGTTTCTCGCTTAGCAACTGATACAACTGTTGAAGATGTGGAATATTATATAAAATCAAAATGTGATGCTAATTTAATTAGTTCGGTGTACAAGTTTGTGTACTCTGAGCCTATTATTATTTCGTCTTTCAAAGTTACTGTAGCCGATGAAATTTTCAATCTTGTTCTTTCTCCTGGCTTCTGGCCAACTGGCACAATTATAAATTTATTTTATTTATTATTATTTATTTTTAAAGAAAGGCATAGACAATCTGTTCGTCTTCCTGATGCATCTAATACCTTAAAAAACTAAATACTTATATGGAAAAAACTACTCTTACTTACCAAAATGTCCGTGGAATTAATACAAAGTTATCATCTTTATTTAATCAAAGCTATTCGTATAATTTTGATATCATGGTGTTTACTGAAACCTGGCTTACTGATAATATATCAAATACTGAAATATTATGTGATAAGTACATAATTTATAGACGTGATCGTGGTAATAATATAAAGAGTGGTGGAGTTTTAGTTGCGGTTTCTTCTGAGTTATTATCAGCTGAACTGTCACTCGATATTGAGTTTATTAGTGTTTTGGTCCTCCATGGAATACTCCCTATCTTTCCAATATTAAAAACAAAAAGAATAAGTATTATAAAATGTATAAGAAATCCGGATTATCCATACACTTTGCTAAATACTCTGCTGCTCGTGCTGATTATAATATAATAAACCAAAATTGCTATAATTGCTACATCATTAAAATGAGAAATAAATTTAAAACTGATCCTAGGTCTTTCTACAACTTTGTAAATACAAAAAGGAGGTCCAATTCTTTCCCACCTGTGATGAAATTAAATAACCGCGAATCGGATGATCTTGAAATAAGTAATGTGTTTGCAGATTTCTTTTCATCTACCTATACTGATGATGAACAACCCGATTCTGATTTGCTCCCCTGTCTAGGACTGGACGATCAAACAACTTTAATCCCATTCATGGAAGAATCTTCAGTTCTTAACTACTTAAGAAAGTTAAAATTTTCTTATAAATATGGACCGAATAAAGTGCCGAGCTGCGTCCTTATCAATTGCGCTGATGCGTTAGTATTTCCTCTTACGCTATTGTTTAACTTATCAATTAAGTTTGGTTCCTTTCCCAAAATTTGGAAGAATTCATACATTATTCCTTTGTTTAAATCTGGTAGCAGAACCGACATTACAAATTATAGGGGAATCGACAAATTATGTACTATTCCAAAACTTTTTGAAAAACTTGTTTCTGACCACTTCTGTCATCACGTTTCATACATATTATCACCTTGTCAACATGGTTTCCGTAAAGGGTACTCAACTGTAACTAGCCTATTGGAACTCACAACTGCAGTTAATCGTGGTTTTCTTAACAATAAACAAACTGATGTAGTGTATACTGACTTCAGTAAAGAGTTTGATAAAGTTAATCATCTACTTCTTTTAAAAAAGCTACATCTAATGGGGCTTAGCAGAAACTGTTTAAATTGGATTCGTTCATATCTTACCCATAGGAAGCAAAAAGTTATTCTTAAAAATATTACATCAAAGTCAATACTGGTTAAATCTGGGGTCCCTCAAGGAAGTCATCTTGGACCTCTACTGTTTTCGTTATTTATCAATGATCTCCCCAATACAATTAAATACTCAACCATATTAATTTATGCTGATGATGTTAAAATATTCTACAACTTTAATAACTACAATGATCACAAATTTCTTCAAGAAGACTTTAATTCTTTATACTCTTGGTGTAATGCAAATTTTATGAAATTAAATTTTTTAAAATGTAAGCATATGTGTTTCTTCCGAAATAGTTATATTAATGTTGGATACTCGTTGGGAAGTTATGAACTGGAAAATGTATTCACTTTTACGGATCTTGGAATTTTAATGGATCCTAAACTTAATTTTATACAACATATTACCTTAACTGTAAACAAAGCACGAAGTGTCCTTGGTTTCATTAAGCGATGGGCTAAGGAATTTGATGATCTATATATTACAAAACAATTGTTTACATCACTTGTTCGTCCTATCCTGGAATATGGCTCAATTATCTGGGATCCAACGTATAAAGTACATATTGCTACCATTGAGTCTGTACAAAAACAGTTTTTATTGTTTTGTCTTCGTAGATTTCAATGGAATCCACTGAATCTTCCTTCATATAGTTCTCGACTTTCTCTTATTAAGTTACCATCCTTATCGAGCCGTAGAACAATGCTAAATGTAATGTTTGTTTTAAACATAATCAATGGAAATACTGGATCATACTTTCTAATTGAAAACTTATCTTTTCATGTTCCGCAACGACCTAGTCGCTACTAATATCCTCTTGCAATTAAAACCAGTAGAACAAATTATGCCAACTCTGATCCTCTTATTAGAAGTTGGAGGGATTTCAATAGACTTTATTGCTATGATGATTTCTCCGTAAATAATAATGTTATAAAACGTAATATATTGTACTTTTTAAATAATTGAAAACTTGTAATATATTTTGTTTACTCTGTACACACTTGTAAATACTAATTGTTTATATCTAGTCTGTAAGAATTGTAAATTCATAGACTTAAGAAAGAAATTAAATTTAAAAAATCTGTATATATGCAAGTGTATATGTAATGGGAATGTAACAGAATACAAACAGCTGCGCCCCTTACTGAATGTAGGCATAAATTACAACCGGATTTCTCCACAATCTGGAGGACACCTACAACAACGCTAGTAAGATTATTTTTAACAAAAGATTCTCAGCGACTGTTTAGTAAAATTCTTATTGTTTCAAAATTAGACAATCTGCACTTTTCATTAAACGACAGCTTCAAATCATTGGCGAAAGTGTTATCTTTTTGTATATCTATTTTGTAGTAAGTCCGTGGGGAATCTAGGGAGAAGATTATGAATTATTTTTAAATTTTTGTTTTGAATAACCTGAAGCCTTTTTGTATGTGTCCTAGCAGTTTTATGAAACCAGGCAGGACAGCCGTAAGTCATTATCGGTCGAATATTATACAGCAATAACTTATTTTTACGGTTCAGCTTAGAGCTTCCATTAAGTATGGGGTAAAGAGCACGTCCGCACTTTATAGCTTTATCACAAATGTAATATACATATATGTTGTTTGAATTTAAGTTTATTATCTAGTGATACCTAAATATTTAACATCATCTTTGATGGGGATCAGGTTTCCCCGACAGTACAGAATTTTGGCTGGAATACGTTTTGGTGACTTGTTATATGGAAATATTATGGCCTGCGTTTTATTATCATTTACTTTTATTTTCCACTTATTAAAATATTTTTGGCTTGTGTTAAGGATCTCTTGCATTCTCTTGATTATTCCATTTGAAAGTTTTCCACTGCATCATCAGCATTAAATGCTACTTCCTGATTTTTTTGCATCTCAACATCAGACGTATATAAGGAGTAGAGTGTATTAGTATTTACATACTGACACTTGTGGCAATCCCGCTGGGATTGTTCTTTCTGTTGAGAATTCCCCGTCAACAAACACAATAAATGTACGGTTCTTTAAAAAACTT
This sequence comes from Gymnocheta viridis, assembly GCA_956483585.1. Taxonomy (NCBI): domain Eukaryota; kingdom Metazoa; phylum Arthropoda; class Insecta; order Diptera; family Tachinidae; genus Gymnocheta; species Gymnocheta viridis. The sequence goes on along the minus strand of OY101442.1, from coordinate 49,183,630 downwards.
TGTATAATTTTTTGCAAATACAATTGGAAACCTAAAGCATTGAACTTGTATAACATTCCATTGCGCCAGATGGTGTCAAAAGCCTTTTCTATATCGAGAAAAACAACGCCAGTAGGTACTCTTGCGATTTCTTTTGTTAACTTCGATATTAATTCACAACTCGCTTTATTTGGTGTACGGTAGAGTGCTCCTTACGGAATCCAAACTGTTGGTGGTTAATAATATTATTTTGATCGGCAAAATCAACTAATCTTTTATGAATAATTTTTTCAAAGGCCTTTTCCAGTAAACTTAAAATGCTTATCGGCCTATAGCTGGTGGGTAGTTTGAGCTCTTTTCCCTTTTTATGAATCGGCATTACTTTTGATTCCTTGAAAGTACGCGGAAATATGCCATTAATTGAGCAACAATTAAATATTTTACTTAGAATATCATAAAAGCAATCTGGCATATGTTTTAGGATAATACTATTTATGCCATCTAACCCCGGGGCTTTATTATTTTTTAATAGCATAGTAAATGTCTTAACCTCAGTGGCATTTTTACGTTCAATATTATTACTACCAATAGGAGAATTATTATCGAGACAATTCACAAATCTGATACACATGTATCCAAAGGCGATGGGTTATTGATACTAATAGAGCGAGAGCTACCAAATGCATCGGCAAGTGCATTAGCTTTTTCTGTGCCGGTTTTTAACAGTTCATTATTGCAAGTAACGCTTTTGTTAATTTCCAGAATTTTTTGGATCCCGGGGGTAGTTTCGAAATAAATCTCGACCACGACTCGATTCTATCCTTGTTAAGGTGGAATTCAATTAGATTACTTAACTGCATTAAGATACCGTTTAAGTGGGCTCTGTAAATTGGATGCCTACATCTCTGAAACTTACGTTTGAATTTATTTCTTTGAGCAATAAGCATCTTAGATGTATTTGAGATTTCTCTCTGCCACGGGTTTTTCCTCCCTAAGGGAATCTTGCTAAAAGCAGCGTTAACAATTGAAATGAATTTATTTAGCAATAAATCAACGTTGCTGGGAATACACTCTGTTTGGTCAATGTTTTGGCGTCTAATTTCACTTTCCACCCAAACTGTAATTGCCGGCCAGTCTGTACGTTTATACAAACTTATTGTATTTAATTTATTTTGAAACTGTCCATAAATAGAACAGGAAATCGGAACATGATCTGACTGTAAAATATTTGGGTGTGACTCTAAGTTTGAAAAAGGGATATTGGAATTAGATAGTAAAATGTCTACTGTTGAGGGCTGGACCTGGGCGAAGTTTTGACCGAATCGAGTAAATGAAAATGGAAAGTAAATGTAATAATTTGCAAGCAAACAGCGTCTGTAAAGCTCATTACCGGCCGTGTTATTAGATACACAGTTCCAATGTGTGTGATGTGCATTGAAATCACCAAAACTGAAAAAGTCACAAGAGAAGTTTGTGAGTAAGTCTAAGTCCGCCTTTAAGTCCGGAGTATACATTGGATTATAAGCAGCAGTAAAAACTACAGGACGTCTTTTTATAGTAACCTGTATAGAAATATTTTCAATACTTTTTGTGTTAATTTTAGGTAATAACTTATGAACTACATATGTTAGCTTTCACCGCACTGAGTACTCCTCCGCCATGCGTTAGCCGGTCTTCACGATAAATTTTGTAGCTTCCTAATTGAAGTTTGTGATATGGTTTTAAAAACGTCTCATTGGGCAAAAGTATATCAACTTTTTTGTCGTGAAGAACTTTCATGCATGAACATTTTGTACAACAAAAAAATTTTTATAGTTGGAAACAAGCCAGCCTATTTAGAAAAGGCAAAGTAACCGACCACAACCTAAATTAGCGAGCCTAGCTTTTACGCTGACCATTTAACTTCATGCGCTGGCAATATTTGGGTTTGTTTTATACATTTTGTATGAGCATAAGAATTTTTCACAGATTGAAAACGCTTGACGCGCTGTAAGAAAATTAATACTTGTACAACTTAATTTTTAATTTATTTTATTTGATTGTTAGGTCTTGTTTTAACTTTGATATTATGCAGACTTCTTATTTAATTTAATGAAAGTTTAATATACATAATATCTCTAGTTGTTCTAGGAAATATTTGGGCAGAGGTTCCCTTATGATCTGCATTAGCAATAGTGAAATACGCAGAGGAACATGCTAATACCGCTCGATAACCAATTTCACTTTACACATTGAAATCAATTCTAATCCTATTTTCCTAAAAATCCTTTACATTATATTAAGTAACGGTATACATAAGTACGTACATATGTATGTATGTATATACATAAGTTTTGGTACGGTTAAGAAATTTCCGATCTTATAATAAATTCCATATATTTATTTATTTGCAGATGTACTACAAAAACGTATTGAAGAGCTATATGATTTTGCAATGACATCTTTCGAGAAGTTCCAAGAAAACATTTCATAAATATGTATTATACGATATTAAGATTATATTTAATTTTAATTCCTATTTATTTTTGTATTTATTTCACTTAGTTTTAGTAGAATAAAAAAATTAAAATAACTTTGTTCGACAATCTTAGATCAACTTTTTTATATTTAGTATCCTGTTCTGTAAATTAAGTTTCAAAACATGGGATCTTTGTAAATAATAGTCAATTTGATGTTCTGTAAATCGTACAATGTGCAGCAGTAGGCACAAAGCGATTCACAAGACATCATGCTGATTAAAAGTGACACAGAAAAAAATGCACGCCTTGCCATGGAATGAAAAAGAGATAAATAAATAAATATCAGAAAAGTAATCGGTGAACTGAAAAAAAATTGAAAAAAGATATTATTATCAAGAGCAGTAAGTGCGCATAGAGAGAAATATAAAGAACTTACAAGTAATTGCTTCTATGTGAATATTAAAGTATTAAAAGTACAGTGTGGAGAAATATTACGTGTATCTAATATATATTAAACGTGAGCACAAGACATTTTGCTTGCTTAAGCTTCATAATGTACAGTATTGAACCCAGCGGGACAACTGGTAATTGATTACATATGTAATGGAAGATATAATGTATTATTTTCCAAAGAAAAACAATGCAATCCTTTGGAAATGAGAAGGTATGTAATTTGATCACACACAAAAATTACACATTGCTTACCACGTATATTACCACTTCTTACGAAAAAGGATTTTGTTTTAAATTTGTTAAAAAATTTAAAAAATCTGTTATTTCATGCTACCTTTATGTGTGTATGCATGTATGTATGTCGCCTATAAACTTTGTAATTTATATTTTTAGACGCAGTTTGTTTGATCGCATGTCAGGAAAGTTTCATACATACATATGTACATAACTTTGTAGGTAATAATTTTATTTAGAATTAAAAGTAAGTAATAAATAATTTATATTTTTAGTTGCCAATTACTAAAAAAATTTGCTCCCTCAGGGACTGCAAAAAAATTTATCTCAAATTATTTCGGAGGAAGTAATTATGGGTCATAATTATGAGGGAATGAAAGGAAAATTATCTTTTAAATCTTTCCAGAACTTAAATAAGGGCATTGTATGGTACACTTATTTATTCTTGATATACTATACATACTACATACAGATAAACGTATGCAAAATCCTTATTATTAATTTGCTGATTTAGTATCACAGCGTGAGGGGTACAATGAAAAAGAATATGCTAGACATCAAAAAGGCATTCCACCTCATAAAAAGGCGACAGTTTAAAAAAAATACTTGGAAAAAAATGCAGCAATTAATATTATTTGAATAGTCATTTCATATTACTTTTATTTTTTACTCATTGAATATATTTTTCTTTTTCTTTATATTGAAATTATTTAAGTTTTCAATTACTTGAATATATGTACATATAAGTATGTATACGTAAATAATAATAAGTTAAATAAATATAACACATTCTTTAATTTATATCGAGGAATTAATTAAATAACACATTAATATAATTCATTACTTTTACAAATATCAGTAAATTAATTATGTAATTAATTGTAAGTGCATAAAGAATATAATGCTTTACTAAGAATGAATTATACAATTAATTCACCGGACACCTTAAAATAATTAATTATATAAATAACTATAAATGCATAAATAATATAATGGATAAAAAATTAATTATGGGATTTATTCGCCAGACATATTAAACGAATTCATTACTTTCCTAGGACATGTTCTGTGTTAACAATAATGAATTCTGGAATGTAAAATTATACATGATGTCCATTACTCTCTCGTTTACTATTCATTAGCTTTTCCTGCTGGGAAGTGAGTGTCCTCCTCTTTTATTGCTCTTGATTTTATAAGAACACTAAAGTTGCTGTTCCATTTTATCAAAAGCATACAACAGCACATATTTATCTGTCGAGCAACATCATTATTTATTGTAGTGCACTGTTGCCACATTTTTTCAAAAATCTTGATTCGAACAAAAAAATCTTATTTTTTGCATAAAAAATCTTTTTTTAAGGTGATTTCATAGAAGTCAAATTCAGTTCAAATTTATTTTAATTAAACTAACACAATAAAGCTTTTTTTGTGGACATAAAATTAAATATATCAAAATATACATACATACATATAAGGCATACTATATAGGTTTTTGAATTCAAGTTCACCGTTTTCAAATCAAATTCAGATATTATAAAATAAATTCAGAATTGTCCAAATTAAAACACATTCAGTATTTTTCAAACCAAATTCGGCATTTTAAAGTTCAAAATCAGGCTTTTTCAAATGAATTTGATCTAAAACGAGCTGATTTTTGTTTTAAAAATACCGAACTGGGTTTGAAAAATGCTGGGCTTGGATTTTAAAATACCGAATTTGTTTTGGAAAATTCAAAACTTCTTTTTTAAAAACCAGGGGCAAATTATGGCATTCATAATGTATGGGATTTCGGTCGATATCGAGTGCCCTAGTTTGTCCCCTGAATTTGATTTGGAAAAGGCCAAATTTGAAGTTAAAACCCTGTAATTAGAGTAATATATTTACATTAAATTCATACATTTTTTATGATTACATTATACATCTATTTATCAATCTTGCTATTCATTTCTCTTGTTTGTTCAAAATTTGTACAATTACGATCAGATTTTTGGAAAAAATCAAATTTATTTCTTAGTTTGTTCTTATTGATTTTGATTTGAGAAAAAATTCTTTCGACATTTTGTTGGTACTGGTATTGACGAAACTGTGTAGACTAATTTGTTTAAACAAGGAAAAGCTTCAGAGCCATCGCAACAATTTGCATTCAAATTGATTTCCCAATATTTTTCAATATTCTATATTCTTTTCATCCAATAAATTATATTCTTTAACGTTGAAGTGGAGAAATTCTCGCCTTTTGTCATCAATTTGTTCAATATTATTCGAATCAATAACATCTGGAAAGAATTTCGTTAATTGGAAATACTTTTATTATTGCTTTTCATAATATTAGTAGGTGCCTGGAACTCAACACGTTTTAATAAATCGCTGTCAAAATTAAACTTTTTTTAATAAACTGTTACATAACTCAACTTTAGGCAATTATTTCGAAATGACATTTCATCTTCATCTGTTAATTTATGGGAAAAAGTAAGTGCTATAGTTATTTGGGCTCCCAAGTTTATATCCTTAATATCTTTAAGATAATATTTAACATTAACGCAGAGTATGTACAATTATTAACATCAATTTTGTTAAACTTTTCAAAGCAGTTAAACAATGTATTCAAATATTTTTAAATACAGAAGAGGAATTTCATTATAAAGTAAATGAATTTGTATATAAAAATAAAACATCATTGCAATTTAATGGATGGAAGTAAACAGTGTTCCAGCGATTAACTTCTTTTCACGCTTTTAATGAAGTAAAGAAGAAAATATGTAGTATAGGAAGATCTAACCAGAGATATAGACCAGGAAGCCGAAATAATAAAACAGCATAATAGAGCACAAAGGAACGCAACCGAAAATAAAGCGCAACTATTGGAAAAGTTTTATTTCCCGCATATGAACGCAAAGATTACAAAGATTGTGAAGCAGTGCAAAGTGTGCAAAGAAAATAAATACGATCGACACCCTTCTATACCCCTTCTCCAAGCCACGCCTATACCCACTCATCCTGGACATATCCTGCATGTCGATATTTACTACACCAATAATAAAAGCGTTCTAACGGCCGTGGACAAATTCTCCAAATACGCACAGCCCAAGGTTATAAAATCAAGAGCAACAGAGGATATCAAGCTACCCCTTCAGAACTATTAGCATCGTTTGGCATCCCTGATCAAATTGTAATAGATAATGAGAAATCTTTAAGCTCAGCGCCAATTACTTTTATGCTCCGCAACCAATACGGGATAGATGTATACAAAACACCCCCATATACCAGCAGTGTAAACGGACAAGTCGAAAGGTTCCATTCTACACTCAGCGAAATAATGCGCTGCGTGAAAACCGAGAATACCCATAGTAACTTTGAAGATTTGCTTTTCAGATCACTACATAAGTATAATTACACAATTCATTCAACAACCAAGAGGAAACCAGTCGAAGCATTTTTCGGACGAACAGTAAGCTCTGACCCCGAACAAATAGAGAAGGAACGACAAGATAACGTTAACAGACTAATAGAAAAACAACGTAAAGACCTAGAATTTCATAATAGGAAGAGGACGCCATTCCGGTCATGTAATCCAAAGTATATAGTTTTTGTAAAAATCAACAAAAAGTTAGGGAATAAACTTTCGCCCAGATATAGGAAAGAAGAAGTCAAAGAAGACAGAGGAACTACAGTACTGACAGAATCCGGACGTATAGTTCATAAGACTCACATTAGAAATTAAGCAAAACATTGAGAAAACAAACCTAAGGAATAGAAATACTATAAAAATGAACGTAACCGAGAGAATTAGCATAGAAGATCACCTAGATACTTTAATCCAATTATACATTATAAAGGAGGAAGACAGAGAAAATTTGAGGAAATTATCAACAGAAATATCTAGAGTTAAGAAGTTTGGGAAAAAGAAATATAGGAAACTCAAAAAGAAAATTAAATGCATTAGAATCTAGGAAAACAAAGAATGAAAAAAAGGTACGCATACCGAACAATATGCCATAGGCGTTCGATACAATATTAAAACTCAAAAAAGAAAATTAAATGCATTAGAATTTAAGAAAATAAAGAATGAAAAAAAGTACACATAAACACATACCGAACAATATGCCATAGGCGTTCGATGTAATACATTAAAGAAAAAACCAACTAAGTAAAGATTATTATATTGATTTTACAGGCTTCTCGCGCAACTAGCGAGTACTGAATTTCAGATATTTGATTACTCGAACTCGCAACTTATTACACTAAGAGATGACACAGCAAGAGTGCAAGAAGGAACTTTCAAAATTATTCATCTCATTGACTTAACAGAATACGCGAAACTAATTTCAAAAATAGAGACTACGATTAAGAAAGACATAACTTCAACCCAACAGTTGTACCCCTTCTTATTGCACGAAACATCCCAAATTCGGACACTTATTGAAAGAATTTCCCCCACAACAAAGAAAAAACGTTCATTGGATTTTATCGGGTCCGCATGGAAATGGATCGCAGGAAATCCCGACCATCGTGACTTAGAACTAATAACCGAAAACTTAAGAACACTAAACGAAAACAATGACAACCAAATAATTATTAACAGACAATTAATAGAAAAAGTTAATGAACAGACCGAGAGAAGTAATCAAATGACGAAAATTGTAAAAGCCATTATAGATGATAAGCTAGAAATAAGTCTTAAAACTAAATATCAGATTCAATTGATAAAGGAAGAATTAATAAATATCGAATATGCTCTACATTGGGCAAAATCCAACATTGTAAATTCATTCATTCTATCTAATATTGAAATAGAAACGATAAGGAAAATTGTCAAACATGAAAAATACCTTATATAAATGTTGAGGAAGAACTGGAATTCACAGATATAAGCATAGCTGCAAATAGCTCAATGATAATCTACATTTTATCTTTACCTACAACTCAAAACGAGGAATGTGAAATACTAACACTAAAATCTGTTAAAATAGGCAATAGAATAACGTCGTGGTGAATGCAATATGCTGTATGTCACTAAATAATACTTTTGCAGGAAAGACAAAAACTGAATATTTCTGAGAAAAATTGTTTGTTTTAGTTTCGCTGGCTAGAATATAATAATAAATCGCCACGATTCACACTGTATCCAATGTTAGTATCCAATGCAGAATGACACAATTTATAGGTTTTATCTCGAAAGAACACTCCACGCCACTGTCAAATCAAGCGTGCGATTGACATACGTCCTTTTGCAGTAACCAAAAGAAGCGCGCAAAAGCTCTCTTCTGATTGCCTGAACGGCACGAGATAAATGCAAGTTGTAGGAGCCCCAATTTTGGTTACAACGCTACAATAAAACCAAATTCAATTTTTTTTGACATACAGCCTATTGCATTCACCACGACGATAAATAAAATTGAATACGAAAGAATTTTGAAATGTAATAAAAAAATCTACGGAATTAAATCCGAATGCAAAGAATATAATAAGAAAGCTATTTGTAATAAGAATAATTTAATAGAAATAAGTGAAAACAATTGTATAAATAAACTCCTAAAAAGCCACTAACAGACTGTATACGTACTAACGCTGACCATATATCGGACACAGAAGAAATTCGTCCCGGCATACGTTTTCTCAACAAATACAATGGCACAATAGAAATAGATGGGCAACCACTCCCGCTGATTGGTACTTTCATCATAAAACACCACAACTCAACAATCAATATCCAAGGCAAAATTTTTAACGTACTTGAAACAGTACATTTCGAGCCACTACCAGCAATACTTCAGCAGGAAACGAAAAAAACCCAGCTAGAAGAAACTCTGTCTTTGGAAATGATAAAAGACCTCGAGACCATAAATAGAAAGCGAATATCAAACATCGATACAACTAACAAGATCGGCTTGACGCTCAACACAATTATCCTAGCAGCATTTCTGGCATTGACGGCCACACTAATGTACGCACTATGGAAGCTCAAGGGGAAGATACGACAAATTAAGGAAAAGCAAATCGCTCTTCTAGACATGAATCCCATGCAATCGGGGACGTTTGCAATTGAGAAGGGAGGAGTTAATATTGCAAAAGCTAACGAAATGCTACAAACAAACATAAATACTTTGTAACAAAGAAAACTGCTAATGCAAGCATTCTTCACCTTTGTGTCAACAAAAACAACACTTGAAACAATATCCGGCCCACTTGCAAATTGTAGCAATAACCCAGCAGACTTTGATTGTGCAATTTTCGTGGACTTACATCCGGCACATGCCACCAAACTTTTGCCGAATTTACTTTGCCAATTCCGACTAATTACACCACAAGACAGAAAGTAGTATTTACGACAATAATTGTATTTACTAACAGCTCAGTTTTTTAATAAAAAATAAAATATATTTTTTTTAGTGTTAAAACGAAAGTAAGTTTAACTTTTATTTAAACAATCGAAAAGCAATGTTTTGTTTTTGTTTGTTTCTTTAAACTTATTTTTGTACGTTTATTATTAGTATAATATTATGCATGCATATTACAGTATTTTTTATCGCTTATATTTTCTTTTCGTATATAAATAACCATAATTATTTTTTATATTATTTATATTAAAGAAATGTAATGGATCGTCAAGACACTATGTACGAGTAAATATACAAAATCAATGAAATTGAATTTTAGTTTTGTTTTAAAAATTTATTGATTTTTCATTTTTTATGACTATTTGTGATTTCAGAAGAAAGGTAAAATTGATGCTTATATCCTGTTTTATACTTGTGTAAATTTAATTATTTTCTATATTCAGGTGCAGAGCGTACCTGCAGTATATCAGAACCCGGTATTATTATTGTATTTGTACAATGTAATAAAAAATCTTTTGACAATTAAAATGTTGTTTGGATACTTAGTAACACATAACAAAGCAGAAAAATCACTTCCCGGCTAGAATTTGATAAGAAATGTTTCTTTCATTCTGTAACATCAGTGAGTTAATCTTCAAAAGCACTTCAATTAATTGCCTTTTCTATAAAATAAAAAAAAGTTTAATGTAAGAATTTAATTTGATATCAAGCTCTAAAATGTAATTAGCAAAGAAACTAAAAAATTGAAAACCCCGCGAAAATAGCGCATATTCTAAAAATTGCAACTGCATTATTGGAAATTATTCCCAAAATTTATTTAAAAAAAATCATATAATTGGCAATCGGCAGCCAAAAATCTTGAAAAAATCTCTAAAATGCCAAAAATCCTTAAAAATATGAGAACATCAGGAAAATTGTATGATTCAATATTGATTAAAAATTATAGAGTAAAATTGTGAAAATTAAACATTTATTAAAAACTATTTTGTATTTGGAATAAAAATTTAAAATGCATTTGTATTTTGAATAAAAGTATTGCAAATACATATGTACGTACTTTCCACAAATTTATATTTAGCTGCTAGATTGCATTATCCAATTGAATAATTTAATGCGGGCTTAATTAAAATGTATTCTAAGAATAGTTCGCAATTCATCAAATATTTTTCAAACAATCAGTTCCTATCGTATACATACATATGAACTTTGGATTTTTGGATCGGAATGTTTGGGGAAAATTTTTAAAAACAGTATATGCATACAATTTTGTATTTCATTTTTTTCCCATATTTTCGTATTTTCCGCCATTCAACATATACAAAATGATAAGTTAAAATCTTAGGAGATAAAAAACTGATTTCTTCATATTCATATAAAATTAACTGCTCTTACATTCATTAAAAACACATAAAAAATCATAGTTTTGCGGAATATCGCATTTGATCGTAATATTTCATATTTAGTTCTCTGTCTTACACAGTAAACGCAGAAGAAGATTTAAATAAAAAATGTTTTTAATTAAATCCATCTGTTTTCTTAGCAGGCTGAATATACATATGTATGTAAATGACCGAATTCGTATTTTTTAAATCAATTGAGGTTGAAATTCGATTATGTTTCTTTATCAGAAATATACAGGTTATATTGAACCAAAACCTTTACCGTCTAGTCCAACCGCAATACAGATAAGTAAATGGAGATGTTCATTCTTTAAATTCATAATTTATGGCTGACTTTATAAACGCAGTTTGCAAAGCAACACGAGAATGCCCTGTAAACTCATGCTTCCAGTGTTGCTTTGCAAGCTGTGTTTATGAAATCGGCCTATACTATGAAATAGAGATTAGAACCAATAATGCGTGATCGTGATTAATTTTTTGTTTCCATCACGTGGGGGTGCGTCCGTGAGACGGTGAGTGGCATTTTTTTTGCTTTAATGTAATTTTTTCCATTTAAATTATTTTTTCCGTATTTCGTGGGCGTGAATTTTCGTGATTGTGACTTCTTTCGTCACTCCATACTATGGTGAAGAGTATATAAGATTCGGCACTGCCGAATATATCTATCTCTCTTACTTGTTTTTTTAACAGCTCGCCATACTCGTAAGAATTGGTGTTTCAACATACGAGCTAGTTAAAGATACTGAATATCTTTTTTATTAAAAAAAACAAATCTTTTTCACGACGCGATGCGTCTTTATTTTTATTTATTTTTCTTAATTAATTTTTGAATTAAAAACTACAAACGACGACTATGCGTCTTCACTACATATTTTTAACTGACTAGAATTTACGAAATATCTATCTTAAATACTAGTGGAATAACATATTTTTCTTATAATAATTTCTTTATTCTTAACTATTTCATGGTCACTTATATTATTTTGTTATTCATTAGGTTTGTATATTGTTTTATGATAGTTTACGGTATTTGTGTATTTAGGGTTGTTTGGTATTCGACCCTTTTTATCTTTATTATGGTTAAAGGTTATTTATGATACAGTATTTTTATTTATGTTATTTGTCTTATGTCTAGTTACTAATTATGTCTAGGATTTTTATTACTCATATCTACGTGTTTACAAAATGATTTCTTTGTTCTTAATCCTAAATATATTTTATCAATAGTTTAGGTTATTTAACTAGTAATACTAATTACTCTCTTATTTATTATCTTAGAAATTATGTTTGTTAAAAATATTGCTATAACAAAGAATTAAGATATTTCTTATATTTAATGATATTTGTGGGAACGACCCTAACTCTCTCCCTCCTAAAAAATAAATCGTCCCGATTTATACTATGTTAGGTTTAGCATTTTGTATTCTCATTACTTCTCCTTCGTAAAAAACTTTAAAGTTGTCATTAGTTCTATTTTGCCTATATATCATGTAATATTTAAATATTTTTATAGCAATGTAAATGATTCCTGCAATTCCCATTATTATTAAAAAGATAAATGACCTTACAGGGTGGTTTTCTATTGGTATAGTAAACTTCCTTAATGAGTCCAAATTATTAAATGCATATTCTGTTTCTGAATGTAAAATTTTCAATATCTCAAACTCCTCACTATGTTTGTTGTGTATTGCTTGTAACATTTTGGAGAATAGGTTTCTATGTGTTATGTTATTTATTTCTACTTCATCTGTGAATTGTACTAATGTTGTCCCCGTGATTGTTTCATTATTTACTGTGCGTGTCCCATCTAATAATATAAAACCTTCATCTATTTCTAATATGGGTTGGTTGTATTCTTGGATAACTGAGCATTTAGTATTTTCATTTCCTAAAAGTGGTATAATACAACCATCCGTGTTGTTATTTCGTCTACATATATTTTTCCCTAAATAATTTCTACATTTTGTGATTCTAAAGTAATTTTGTTCGCATTTAGCTACTTCGGGGTCGATTATAATTTTTCCATGTTTGAAACTTATTGGAGTTACCTTAAAGTATTCACATTGTCTGTTTAATACTGGGTATTTGTAAATGGTTATTATAAGTTCATAATTCCTTGCGATGTGTATCTCTGAGTATTCTAGAATATTAATTATTGGAACTTTTGTTAATTTATGTGCCATTATCTCCTTTAAATCGTTCATGTCCAAAGCTTCTGATAAATATTCGTTGTTTTTCGCTGCGTTGATAGTTCGTGTTAAAAGTAGTAATTGATCATGTACTTGTTCCAAAATGATGTGGTTTTTAATATTTCCTCCTTGGATTGTGTTTAGAATTTTTTCGAACCTGGAATTTACAGTTTTCTGTTTCTCGTTGTTCTCAATTAACGTATTAATGGTTTCTTCAATTTTTATGACATCATCGTGATCTGGTGTGCCTGCAATAAATTTTAATACAGACCCTAAGAAGTTTATTGCTCTTTTACGCAAATTATGCTCCTTTATTTGATTCGCTAGAATTTCTATCTTATGAATCAAAATTTGTTCTTCTGTAGTGGGTTTCTAATTTTCACTAAGCACTTCTCTATATGACATAAATATTTTTGTAAAATTTGTTATATGGAATAGATATGAATAGTTATCGAATAATAGTACATCATCACTCCTTGTTAGTACGTATTTTCGTCCTGTTAGATTTTGTAGCACTACGTCTGCTTGTGTTAGTGTTGCGATTCCGATTACCATGACTAGGAATATTGGGAATGTCTTCATCATCTTTGTGTAGTACGTAGTTCTTTATGTTGTCTTTATGTATAACCTGCCCTCCTTGGGTTAAGATTGTGTCCTCACGATCTTCTTTGACTATAGCTTTTTTGTAGCGACTGCCACTTTTACTTCGTATATTGTTTCTGGATACCAATATCTGATCTCCTTCTTTGAAAGTCCTATGCTTTGTACCTTCATTCAATCTTTGTAATGTCTTAGTTGAGGCGTTTTCTAGTTTCTTCCTTATTTCTTCTTTGTTGAAGTTGATTAAATTAAAATGTATATCTGTTGGTTTCTGTCCCGTGACCGAACGTTTCGTATTATTTAATTCTTTTACTGATGTAAGTAGTTCTTCCGTGGCTGATGTTGAATTTTTTATTTTCAATATTCTTGCTAGTTCTGATATTGAACTGTGTGCGCGTTCGTTAGCCTTCGATCTGTATACTGGCGTCTTAATCTTTCTTATATTGTATTTTATACAAAACTGATTTACCATTGGTGTGTTTAGGTCAGCTTCATTATCTGTCATTAATCGTTTACATTTAGGGTAGTTATTTATAATGATTTCTTCTAGTTTTTTCTCCATTTCAGTTTTTGAGTCTAATTCTCTGATAACTATGTATTTAGAGAATTTGTCTATTGCTAATAAATAGGATCTATGCTCATTATAATAAATATCTGCATGTGTAAATTCTCCTGATTCGGTTGGTATAGTCGAATCTGTGAGTGGTTCCTTTGTTGGGCGTCTTTCGTACTTACCAAAAAGACATGCTGCGCATTTTTTATTGTATGCTTTACAATTCTTATATATTTCCGGCCAATAATTTTTCTCTAAAATTTCTTTTGCGTTATTTTTGTATCCTCTATGCGCTCTATCATGCGTTTGCTTTACTAACTCAATTTGTTTTTCTTTGTCAAGAACATCCATTAATTTTATAGGAGTATATACAAAGTTTATGTTATTAAAGGTATTTTTTATTATGGGGCTCAATACATAAATATCCTCTCTTTTGGTGTGTATTGCAGTCATTTTTCCTGGTTGTAAAATTTACCGTGTGCCTAACTTTGTTTGGAAATACTGTTCGTGTTCTTGTTTCATTTATTTTATTGTTTCTTACAAGTTCATATTGTTCAGCGTATGCGTTTAGAGGTCGCGTTACTTGTTTAATAATTTCTGTAAATGAACCCTCGGCTGAGTGTGTTGTGTCCGCTGATGAAGTGTTTATTTGCTGTCGAGAAAGGGCGTCAGCAACTACATTTTGTTGGCCTGGCTTATATACGAGCTTAGCACCAAAATCTTCTATAATTGCTTTCCAACGTTTAAGTTTTGGGTTAGGATTCTTGTCTGATATCGCATAAGTTAAAGATTGGTGGTCTGTATAGATAGTTAGATCTGTTGTACCGTATATATAGTTTCTAAGTTTCTGGAGTGCCCAAATAATGGCTAATAACTCCTTTTCGTTCGTTGAATAATTTTCCTCAGTTTTGCTTAATGTTCTACTCAGGAAAAATATAGGTTTTTTTGATTGACTGAGTACAGCTCCAATAGCTATGTTGGAAGCGTCTGTGGTCAATTCAAATGGTCTTGAGTAATCTGGTTGGAATAGTTCCACTTGTTCTTTTAAACAATTTTTTAATTTTTCGAAGGCTTTTATAGCTGCATCATCTAGTAATACTGCCGTTGTATTACTTTTATTTTTCCCTATTGAGCCATTATCCCCTCGCAAATGTATTGTTAATGGTTTTGCTATGCTTGCATATCCTTGTATGAACTTAAGATAATAGCCTGTCATACCTAAAAATCCTCTCAGGTCTTTAAGTGTTGTTGGTATAGGATATTTCTCTATTGCTTCTACTTTCTCAGAGTTTGTGGCTATCCTGTTATGTTTTATAACATGTCCTAGGTATTCCACTTCCGTTTGGAAGAATTTGGATTTCTAATCAGATACCCTGAGTGTTGCCCGGTTTAATGCTTGAAATATTATTTCGATATGTTTCATGTGTTCTTCCATTGACGAAGAGTAAATGAGGACATCGTCTATATAGACATATACAAATTTACCGATATACTCCCGAAGGATGTCATCGACACATCTTTGAAATATTGAGGGGGCGTTTTTCAGTCCGAATGGCATACGCAAAAATTCGTATTTGCCACCATTTATGCGCAAAAGGCAGTCTTTTCTCTATCTTCTTTCTTAATTTTTATTTGGTGGAAGCCTGACTCCAAGTCCAAGGTTGTGAAATATTTGGCTTTATCAAGATTTTGAATTGTTAAATTAACATCTGGTATAATGTACCTATCTGTTATAGTATTTGCATTTAACTTTGAAAAATCAACGACCATTCGTCGTTTTGGTCGTCCTGTTTCGTCTACTCCTTTTTTAGGGACAGTCCAAATGGGTGAATTGTATGGGCTATTACTACGTTGAATTATTCCTTCGTGTAGTAATTTCAATTTCTTTATTTACGAAGTCATTATCCGCTATAGGATATGGGTATTGCTTCGTCCAAATGGGTTCGTCTGTCTTTGTCCTAATTGTGGCTTCAACTGTTGTAGTGAGGGGCAATGGTCCTATGACATTGTTATCCTTCATTAACTTGTCTATTCTTTCCTTGTAAATATTTTCTCCTACTAAATAATTTACTTTGTCTCTTATTTCAATTTGTTTTCTTACCATGAATGTTAATTTATGTATGTCTATTTTTGCTCCTAATTTAGTTATTCCTTCCCATCCAAGAATTAAATCAAAATCTTTAATGTACTGAGTTTCGAAAAAATCTATATCTTTGCCTAGAAACTTTATTTTTTGCTTTGAGGTAATAATGGACGTGCCGTGTATCGAACTTAATTGTCTATTATCTCTTAACTTACTTGAAACATTAAATTTTAATTTTTTATTAATGTAGTTATGGCTTGCTCCCGTATCGACCAAGACAGAGTAATTTTTGTCACCGTCATTCATAGTGAGACAAGGCAACCCATTTACTAGTTTAAAGACTTAATTATTAATGTATTTACCATACCATTTTCTGCTGTCATGCTCTGTTTATCATCTTCCTCTGTTGATAAATTGTTGTTTCTCTTTTGAAATTGTCCACTTTGTGTTCTTAATCTTTTCTGTTGATAGTTGTGATGATTGTTGAAGGGGTTGTTATAACGAGTGGTTTGTCTAAAAGACGTGTTTCCCGATGAAGTATCCATTGGTTCTGGACGTGATTGATCATTGTTGTATCTCGGTGGATGATATTGACGTGTTACCTCCACTTGTCTTGGTTGGTGATATTGACGTGTTACTTCCACTTGTCTCGGTTGGTGTCCCATGTTGTGGTGTGCTTGCTGTCTGGGATTTCCTCTTCCAAATCTTTTTTGGTTGTGCTCATTTATAAGGCCATAATTTCCCGTTCTGTCTTTGGCTGTGATTTCTCGTGCTGTTGCATATGCGTGGTCAAGGTCTCTGAACCTTTCTCTGAATAAAGTTGACCTGAGGAAGGTATTGTTTACTCCTTCACAGAAAAAGTCGACTGATCTTTTGTGACATCTTCTAATTTGTCCATCAATGTCATCTGGTTTATCCCCAGATAAGGTGATCTTGGAAAGTATCAATGTTTGGATTTTTTATAATTCAGCATGAAATTCACTCAGTGACTTATTTCCTTGCCTGAGGTTTCTTTGTTTTTCTTCTAGTTCAAAGAGGGATTCTTCTTGGAGAAATGCGATATCTAATCGTCGAATGATGGCGTCAATGTTGAATGGTGTCTCATAGTCATCTAATATTGCGTCTGCTTTATCGATGATTTTACCTCTTACGATTTGTTGGTAGTATTATATACTTCTATTGTTGACATGGCACGTTTCACTTATGTACGCCAGGATTTATATTTTGATAATGTGCCATCAAATCGTGGCAATGCCTTAAAAAATTCCAGGTCTATTTCATTCACATTTCCAGGAATGGTTATTCTGGATTCGTAAACTTCTATATCTGGTTGTGGAGCTATCTGTGCCCTTAGTTGATAGTGTTGCGCTTGCATATTTTGAATGGCCACTTGGAGTGTAGCTAGTTGTTGTGTAATGGCAGTGATTTCTGGATTAGTTGCCATTGTGGATGTTGAGTTTTTCAACGGTCTATTTTGATGAAAGGTTAATCTCCTTTTCCACTGTTGGGATATTTTCATTTATTTGTTGATCGATTTTTTAACACTTGTTTCACTGTCCTTCTATGAAGGATTAATTAATTTTTATATAAAAAATTTGCTTCTTTGCTGCGACAAAAAAAGACAATTTTTTCTTGGTCCGCTCACTGAAGGATATAAGTATAATATCCTCCTGGCAGGATCGCCAGTTAAAGATACTGAATATCTCTTTTATTAAAAGAAACAAATCTTTTTCACGACGCGATGCGTCTTTATTTTTATTTATTTTTCTTAATTAATTTTTGAATTAAAAACTACAAACGACGACTATGCGTCTTCACTACATATTTTTAACTGACTAGAATTTACGAAATATCTATCTTAAATACTAGTGGAATAACATATTTTTCTTATAATAATTTCTTTATTCTTAACTATTTCATGGTCACTTATATTATTTTGTTATTCATTAGTTTTGTATATTGTTTTATGATAGTTTACGGTATTTGTGTATTTAGGGTTGTTTGGTATTCGACCCTTTTTATCTTTATTATGGTTAAAGGTTATTTATGATACAGTATTTTTATTTATGTTATTTGTCTTATGTCTAGTTACTAATTATGTCTAGGATTTTTATTACTCATATCTACGTGTTTACAAAATGATTTCTTTGTTCTTAATCCTAAATATATTTAATCAATAGTTTAGGTTATTTAACTAG
Source organism: Gymnocheta viridis (assembly GCA_956483585.1). Taxonomy (NCBI): domain Eukaryota; kingdom Metazoa; phylum Arthropoda; class Insecta; order Diptera; family Tachinidae; genus Gymnocheta; species Gymnocheta viridis. Next base: position 49,165,144 of record OY101442.1, on the reverse strand, counting down.
TAATACTAATTACTCTCTTATTTATTATCTTAGAAATTATGTTTGTTAAAAATATTGCTATAACAAAGAATTAAGATATTTCTTATATTTAATGATATTTGTGGGAACGACCCTAACTAGCTTGTTACAGGCTCGTATAAATTTCATACACGTTGTCTGTTTAGTATTGTTGCGTAAACATTTTTTCAACATTCGGCAATGGTATTCGTACTTCTGATAAACAACATAAGAAATGCTTGTGTAGGAATTTGAAGACACACACTAGGCTTATTAACTAGAGTTATAGTTATCCGAGTTCATAAGTATTACTCGTAAGCATTCGTTCATCGTATTAATACTTAAAGCATCGTTGCCAGAAAAAATGAATGATCGTATCTTTAAGTAAATATGTAGGGCTAAAATCATCAAGTAATAAAATGTATTCAATATATTACGAATGCCACAGATTTATGAATTTAAAAGGGACAGATTTTTGTGTAATGTTAAAATTACAATTTCTTAATACGTCAATTTAATTTTTTTATAAATCAAAATAACTTTTAGGAATTAAAAAACAAGTTGCAAAAAGCAAATTATTTCTTATGCTCATTTTTTACATATTTCATTACCTTCTAAAAAACCCACAGGCATTAACGTTCAAAAAACCATGACATATTGGAAAAACCTAAAATCCTAAAAACCCACAAATGATAATTGGAAAATTTACCTGCATATAAAAACTAATTACTTGAAAAAAGGGTAAACACGACAAAAATAGGAATTGTTTTGTCTTACGTGCGTACATAGTGTTACGTACACACAATGTACATTAGTTTATGGGAATCTTTTAAATTGTTTCATTCCTTTCTTCTTTATCTCTTATTTTTTATTTTGTTATTAAAGTAACAGTTTTATTATATAAGAGAACATACTCGTACCTTTAAAACGCATTACTAGTTCTTATCCATATATGTACATGCATATGTATTTCAAAATCGCACAAGCTTTTGATCTTAAAATAAATAATAAAACAGGCACTAAATCATCAAAACACCTAAAATCGTCAAACCTATGACAAATCATCAAATCTGGCATCCGCGGCTGCAGTGAATGTTGAATAGAAAATACACAAGTATATACCAAACAAAAATGCCGCGAATAGTGTTGTTGCGAGCTGATCGTAACACCAAGTCTTGTTAGTTGAATACAAAGAAGTTACCGAGTATGAAAATAGAAAAAACACGAAATTTTTCTGTGAGTGGTTGTGATAAGCGATGGACACCGCTCACGTGATAAGCGTGAATCATGCGCGATCGTGAGCAGTTTTTTGTTGCAATCACGAGCGTGCATTAGCGTGAGTATAAAAAAACTTAACGGGAGTGTGCGTGCATGAGTAAATTTTTTGCGTGATTGTTCCGTTATTTTTTGATTTTGGAATTTTTTTCACATTTTTACGTGGTTTTCAATTTTGTCATGCAGACATGAAACGTTGTGCCAGTATGTGTTAATGTACTGATGTGAATGAAAGAGTCAAAGTAACAGTATAAGTCCGAGTTTCGACTGGCGAACATTTGGAAGAAAAACATATGCAATTCTCTTTCGTTTTTTCATTCGCGTTCACACAGACGAACAAGACCTAGAAATTTAAATTTTTTGGAAAAAAGCTACATATCTTCCAATTCTGCGAAAATTGGCTAAACAAATACTGTGCGTACCATCCAGCTCACCGAAGTAGTTTTTTCAACGCCAGGACGAATACTTGAGATGTGAAACATACTTCTCGGGAAGATGTTGAAAAAATTTTATTTCTGCATAACTATATTTATCTATTAACGCTAAAGTACAAGATCCTACTTAATCTTAATATTTTACACCGATTGCTTATGAGCAAGAAAATTAATGAATTTAATCAAAATATTTTAAATATGTACTTAATTTTAAATTCCACTTTAAAATAAAATAACAATTTTCAATTGTATTCAATTGTCAAATTTAATTTTAACTACAAAGTTTCAAATCGATTGATGCATATTTACATACATACATATGTGTAAATCCTGCGTGAGAACCCTACATTCGTACGTGTTTTCACATTAATATATGTAAAAAATTTTGTGGTCTTTCAAAAGAGGTACCTTCAACTTGTGCTTGGTGGGATATAAGTGCACTTTCGAATGGCATAAAAATATTTTTGTATCAGGTATTTGTTGGGAAATAAATTATCACAAAGTTTTATGACGCACGCTACAATGAACGGAAGTAACTTTGAAAGTTGAAGTGTGTTTTCGTAATTTTTTGCAAATTTCGCATAATAAAGTGCACAAAATCTAGTTCCTTAAGGAAAGAGGAATATAAGGGAGTTCCAATATAATTTATTTGCAGACAAAATTTTTTTAGCTTCTTACTAAAAGACGTAAAGTCTTTGTGACGCGCCCTGCGTGACGCACGTTACATTTTTTCTATTAGATTTCTATTCTGAAATTGCATACCCAATTTCAATGTGTTCAAAATAGTAAACACAAAATTTTTTGCTAAAATTGAAGTGAATTCAATGTATAAAAATATGGCTTTCGAAGGGGCTATCTTCACTAACACTAAAGTAATGACACGAATACCTAAAAATTGTTAATTTCTGGTATTAATAATTTGTGCATTAATCATTATCGGAATACTTTTTTATTTATAAAATCATATATCTATCTCATATTCCATAAAAAAAAGATGAAAAATTAGTTGGATCACTATCAAAAAATTTTGTTTGGTAGACCGTTTCTGGGACTTACCCATATTTCAAACTTCAAAAATTGTATTTTAAAACTAACAAATTGTTTCAGAAGAGTATATTTCTCAGTTAGACATAATTTTCCTCTTTTATTGCAAAATTTTCTAATTTCATATTAGATTTTTCTATTTGCATTCAGAAATTTTAATGTATAAATACTTATAGGTTGAGTTATTTTCGTGAGTATTTAGTGAGCGTGAGTTTTCGTGATTGGTATTAACTTTTTTTTCACTCACGTGAGCGTGAGTGAACATGAGCCAAAAATATTATATGTCGTGCATGAGTGAAATTTTTATCGTGAGCGTGAGTGAAAAGTCACTCACGATCCCATCTCTAGTTGTGATTTACTTTTTTTGCGCTCTTACTTCTTTCTGCAATCAACACATGTACAAGTCAAAAGTTATTGTGTGTATTGTCATGCATGAAGCTCGCGGGAGTTATGTTAGCACATCAACCCCCACCAAAACCCCGAAGTATACAACAAACAAGATAACGGTCATCAATATATTGTTAATAATGTTTTCCATTGAATTTTAACAGCACTAATAATATAATTTTCTTATTAAATTTAGCAAATATAAAATGTTGCGATAATACTTACTTCCTGTTCTTATACCCATGTACATACATACATACATACATACATATGTATGTACATTTTGATTCTTTCATTGTAAACATTTTAAAAGTAAAATAAACATACATACATACATACTTACGTTAAGCATACATACTTACGTACAATTTTGATTTCTCAGCACTTTAAACAATTTTAAACATTTATTTGACTCATCTATTTTTACCTTTATTTTACAAAATTAATAAGTTACTTAAGAAAAAGAAAAATTATTATTATTGGTGTAACAGTTAAACGAACAACAAGTGTTTCACTCTACACAAAATACAACTCGGGCATATGAAGAACGAGCGAAAAAAAACAAAAAATCAATAAAAGCGACTGCTTAAAAGTATCCGAGACTAAAAATTACTTGGTAAAAAGCGAGTGGGCTCGCGAGTATTACGTATTGTTGCAGATGTCTGATAGTGACATTATTGAATTATGTAAATATCAATATTGACGGTCTACCAATATTCAAAAGTTCATTGGCTCAAGTTTGGTCTATACTTGGAGAAAAATTATAACTCATGAAATAGGTGAATTGTTATGCTGGAAAGGTACTGAGACCAAGAAAATGTCCGGAATCTAAGCAAAAGCAATTCAAAGCAAAAATTTTAAATTATAACATAAAATTTAAATTTTTCTTTTCCAATACTAAAAAATATATTATTTGTGAAGCTTATTATACAATTACGTAAAAAATGCTTATAAAAATATCAAGCCAAACGTAAAAAAGCTTACAAAAATATCAAGACAAATAAGCTTCTCTATACATAACATAATTAGGTTTTGAATCTAAAAATTTCCCGCTTTCCCTGGATTTTTCATGCGGGATCCTGGGAAATCATAAAAAAAAATTATTGACAACTTAACGGTAAAAAGGGAGCGGTCGTTTTCGGTAGCAGGGCAATTTGTTAATAAAATTAGAAATAGGCTTTCTGACGATTCCATAAACGCTTTAAGCGTTTTAAAGAATTATTTCCCAAACCAAAAAATATGAATTATATTATAAAAATATTTTCTTATTTTAAGATTTTAATATTTTTGTTTGGGAATTCAAACCTCGGGTACCTTTGTATTTTTTTTTTTTCTATATTATTTTATGTTTGTTTTTATTAATTGAATTGTTATGTTTTAGTTTATGTTCACCTACTTATGTATATTTGTAAATTGACTTTTATCTCATATAACAATATAACAATGTTGGAAATAACCTTTAAGGAATTTAAAAACTAAAAGATAAAAAAAATAAAGTTCCTGTGGTAATACCCAATTTAAATTAACATATTAATGTATTATTAAAATGTAAGGTATGTTGCGTGAGTTCAAAAAGTATAATAGTGTGACCATAAAATGCACTTGTGAGGCAGATTTTTTGGACTTGCATATAATTATGAAAATTTCCATAAAATGATAGATTTCTTGGGATCGGAGATGCATCTTTTTAAGAAATTAAGTTGCAGCGAAAGCAAAATTAAACTAAAATTATTTATTTTATAAATCTGCAACTATTTGGGCGAAAAAATCAATAAAATTTAAAAGTACTTGAATGAAAAATACACATGTATGTATTATGTTCTTGCATCTTTTTTGTGTGATAGTGTGGCAAACTCAATGCGATTTTTAAAAGTGGGACAGAATTCTGTCAGACTTTCCAGTGAATAAATCGTACGACTGTGTATGATAGTGTATTTCAGACTTTCTAATACAATTTTTGTTAATGCCTAGCAAATTTAATATTTATTATTTCGTGGAGCGGGATGCCGGAAAATTTAAAAAATTTCCCGCTTTCCCGGGAAATGAAAAATTGCGAGAAACAAAACTCTAAGCATAATAAAATAAGTGCGTTCGAGTACCCAGGTTTTTTAAAATTTTTACCGCGTTTTACTAAATTGCTTTCGCTTACCCAAAATACAGTAAATGAGAACACAAATTGAGAGCGTAAAGTGACAGTTCACGGCTGAGTATTTAGAATTTTTTACTGCAGAAATTTCTTGTAGTAAAGTTTAATGCAGCAAGAAAACTTAAGATTCAAAAGGTAAACAAACAAAAGTAAGAAAACAAAAAGTATACAATTTGTGAAAAAATTATTTAAAACAAGAAAAACTAAAATAAAATAATAAGTTAAGAATTATTTTTAAACTATTCCTTCGTTAAACATGTACGTGTACGCCTTTAAAAAAAATGTTGTAGAAACCATTTAAAGCCATTTTCGTTGTGTTATTTTAATTCTTTGGAGTTGTGAAAATGCTAAGTATATGGTTACTTAGTACTGCACTTGTTTTTAAGGTAATCAGTATCAAAAACAAATAACATAATTTTGAATAAATTTAATCAGACACAGATTAGGAAAATCAAGTAAAATTGAAATAAACACATTGAAACGGTTATAGAAAATAATTTTTTCATATTTTCTCAAAATATTCGTGTTATAATAATTATTGCATCGCGTCCCAACAAGAAATAGAGTTGAGTAGTCCAAAATGTAAATATATTTAAACACTACATCTATTTGCAAGCAGCTGTTTCCTTAATCTTACTAAATTTTCCGTTCGCGTACTTTCTCGGACGACAGGTTTTTTTAGAGTAAATTTGTCAGTTTACTCAGTAATTACTCATTTACTGCAAAAGTACGCTAACGCACCTAATATTATTTTTATAAGCTTCTTTTACAATAGCAAGAATAAGCTTGTAGTAAGCATTTTCAAAAGGGTTCCGTTTTCTTTTTTCTACAATTGTTACGATAACTTTTTCCAATACATTATTAATACTTTTTCAAGCTTAATGCTTATTAAAATGTTTTTCTCAGGCCATTTGGTATGTTGGGACAGTTCATGTAAGTACCAGTGGCGGATTTAGGACTGCTTCCTCCCTAAGCACACTTTAATATGCCCCCCTTTTAGATTATATGTATATAAGTGATTATCAAAAAAAAAAACATATATTTTTTAAATACTTAAATTATCATGTATTCATTTTAATTAATTTAGATACTGTTAATTACTTTACGGAAGTTATCGGAAATAGATAAACAGAAATTCCTCATGAAATTTTTCCTATTATGAATAAAAATTCCCTCATTTTACTTTTTACTATGTTTTCATAAACCGTGTGAAAGGGAGAAAAAAATTAAAAAGCTAAAAATTAGATATTCTAAATATATTTAAGTTTGGGTTTTCTTTAAAAAAATTCTCGAGAAAACCCCTTCCTCATAAAACAATTTCCTTGCGAATATTTATAATTGGGCTGAAATACGTTTTTTCTATCTAGTTATGAATTTTTTTAATTGTATCCTTTTTTTATATTATTATTATTGAATATGTCAATATTGTCCTCTCTGTATACCAATGAATTGTGAACTATTGACGGTGAATTATCTCTTGTAAAAATTTTTCGAAGTTATACTAACGAATCTCGTGGTTAAATTAATGATATGTCGTTTTTGATACGGCACTTATGCAATTTTTCGAATTTTTGTATGGAAATTTACATACAAATTAGAAACACTTTAAATTTTATATGTAATGACTTCTACATGAATTGTGAATAAAAATTTTATTACCTCTGAGATTGAAGAACAAACAAAAAATTTTTATAATTAATGTCGTACATATGTATATACAATTTTTAATTTGATAACCAGTGTGCAGGAAAAAAATATATTTAATATCGTAGGTCACAGGTTGAGAACTCTTAACCCGCAAAAAATAGAATCGGGTTTTTGATGCCAAAAGAATGTGTTTGTCCTTCTGCATGTTAGTACGTTTCATTTATATTTTTAAAAAATTTCCTTTCCTAGTACTACTAATTTTGGTTTTTTTATTTATTTCCAACACAGTTTAGAAACGGAGTAATAACGTTTTTTTGTCTCCTGAAAGTTAAAAAAAAACATGTTAAGAGTTGTCAACCTGTAACCGACGATATATTATTTTTATCCTCTTGCTTAAAGTTTAAAATAAAAATGAATGGCATAGCCATTACTGGAAGAATAACGTTATCAACATTATAGATAATGGACCGATTTTTTAAATTTGAACACGTTTTTGGAAGTAAAATATATGTTTTTTTAATTTGCTTATAATTATTCCAATCTTTTGGCCAATTCAAAGCAGATTCATATCAGTCTTATTTTGCATAAATATTTCAATTATTTTATGCATGATTAAATTTTTTTTATAATTTTCAAGCAACAAATTGAAAAAATTTTACACATGAATGTGATGGGGTGTGTTTAAAAAAATGTAAATATTCCGAATTTTATAATTTTCTTTCAAAATTTGGGGTTTTAAATAAAATAAATTAAAATACATACTTATGTATGCAGTTAAAATAGAAAAACAAAACTTTTGTGACAAATAAAAGTAACTTTAAATATAAGTTTTGAATATGAATACTATTTTTCAAAAATAAATAATAAAGTTTTTTAATCAAGGCCTATTTTATTAATTTGGTCTTTCGGGATTTTGCTCGGGCAAAAACATCAATTAAATCTTCATAGTTTATTTCCTGCGTAAATTGGTCTTCTATAGACAATAATGCGAGAGCATTAAGTCTGTCTTGGCCCATACTTCCCCGTAGATAGTTTTTTACCTATTCAGGGTGGTGCACTAAGAGAAAAAACATTCATTCACCTAATGAAGCAGCGTTATTAACTATATTTCATTGCTCCACTGAACTTTTTCCTTGGTTTAATGAAAGTTTTCATTGCTCTCATGAAATTTCTTTTTTTTGAAATTTGTTCATTTTTTGGCTTTCATTAGTTTTATGAAAAATTTTTCGTTGATACTATGAAGTTTTTGTTTACAAATTTTATGGAAAAATAAAACGTTATTTCCATAGATTTAAGTATTTGATACAAAAATACATAAAATAAAATAAGTCTTATATAACAAAAACTCTATTTTAAAGATTTTTTTCTATTTTCATATTATCAAAGAAACTGCATCATTTATAGCATGAATGTACTTCATTAAAGACTTTAAAATACGTAAAAATTTTTGTGTTTGTTTGCACCCCCGTTCTTGTTTTTTATACTGTGTGGCATTTGTTCATGTGTTACTTAATGCAAACATACATACATAAATGAAAATGTTGCATATATACAGTGAAACATTCTTCATTGCAAAGGACTTGAAACTATTGTTGCTTCAAAACAAAAACAAATCGCTGTATGTACTTTGTACATACATACATACATACACACTCTTCTTCAATAGAAAAAATAAGTTTCACGTATATAATGAAGAAGTTTCATAAATGCAATGACACATTCTTCATTATAAAGAATTTCAAAACTATGATTGTTGCTTTAAAGCAAAATCAAATCGTTGTACGTATATACACATACATAGGTACGTATATGTTTAATATGTTCCACACACTCTTCCTCTATTACCATTCATCGTGATCTCTGAATCCTACTTTGTAAGATAAAATAACTGTTCTTTTGGAAAAAAATGCTTAAATCAAAATTAATACATGCTGATGTTCTTTGTATGACAATAAGAAATTTGTCTTGTTTTTCAGTTTAGTTAAGTTTGGACAGCCAAAAGAACAAGTGTGTAAAAAAGTACAGTAGAACATTTTTTGTATATTGTAAAAATAAATGTACTTACATATGTACATACATATATATTTTTGGCTCATAAAATAAGCTTTACTTAATAAAGCAAGTGTTAAAAATATAAATACATAAATTGTTTAGTTCTTGTATCACATAAACAGGTAATATAATGGAGTGTTTTTTATGCAGGAAATATTTTGAAGAAAATGATAAATTATTTTAAACATTTGAAGAATTACCATTTTCTTAAGTATAGCGACACTTACAGATGTTGTGGTACAGTGTACCAAAATGCATCTAGTTTCAAAAGACATATCCGTGCAAAACATGAAACTAAATCAACAGAAAGTAACACTACTACAGAACTTGATGGTATTAATTTAGTATCTATTCCTCCCAATATAGCTTCTGATAGCACAAATGTAAACTTAACACATAAAATTGTTGAATGCGCTAGTTTGAACGTCTGTGCTAATTTAAGTGTAATTGAAAGTAATTTTTTAAAATTTCAAACTGAAATGTATTCGATTAATAATTTTTGTAGAAGTGATGTCGAAAAAATCAATAAATCATTAACAGATCTAATTATAGATCCACTTCTACACCAATTTCGTGTTCTTAGCGAAAAAAATGAGCCAGATTTTGTTTTAAAAGTTTTTAATTTCACAGATACGTGCAGAAATATTTTTTTGTCTTTAAGAAGTGAATACCTTGTTTCAAAAAAGGGAACAAATCTAGTTTACGGAAGTAGCTCCAAATAAAAAAAATAGAAAATTGAATTTTAAGAGAAAAATATTAAGTAAAAAAATTGGCGGCGACGCTTATTTTCAGAGTTATGGACCTACAAAATTTTTCACATCTTATACAATTTTCTTGATAAATTTTTAATTCAATATAACAATATGGGTATCATATGAAAACTTGTTAAAATTAATAAAGAATAAGCATTTAAAAAATAAAATTAACCTATTTAGAGCCGGTATTTTTTACTTTTTTTGTAGTATTTCAAGTTAAGTATGTAAATATTTACGACATATACATATACATACATATATACATACATGCTAACATGTAAATACGTGTATTGAATGTTCATGTATACAAAAAAAAATTACCGTTATTAATATCTTCTAATTTGCCGGCCTTCGGGCGGGCTCAAGGATTTCATCCTCTATGGTATAACAAATACTGGCTTCGCTTACTTAAGACTTTCTATATAGCCGGCCTTCGGCCGGGCTCAAGGATTTTATACTCTGTGGTATAACAAACACCGGCTTCGCTTACCAAAGATCACCATGTCATAGACATTTTTACAAGCTTTCCAATGATACCAATATCGACCACATTAATTCACAAATACTATCCACCATCACACTTATATATTAAAACTTTATGGGTCCGTAACTCCGAAAATATGGGTCGCCGCCAATTTTTTTATTTAATATTTTTTTCTTAAAATTCAATTTTCTATCACCTAAAATAATTTTTTTTTATTTGGAGCTACTTCCGTAAACTAGATTTAAGCCAAAAAATTTTGGTGAAGGATGATACCCTATTAGAAATGATATCTTTTATATCAAATGCTTCAAAGGGAAACACATTAACAAATATTTGCCAAGGCAAACTTTGGCAGAAAAAATGTGCAATCTATCCAAATAGGCTTCTTATTCCCTATCTACTCTATTCTGATGATTTAGAAATAAATAATCCCTTAGGCTCACATTCTTCAAACCTAATATGCAATTTCTACGTTAGTTTTCCATGTCTTCCAAATGAAACAAAATTAAAAAATTTTTATTTCATCGCTGCAATTACCTCGGATGATTTAAAGAACGTTGGAAAAAAGCGCTGTTTAAGACCTATAGTCGATCAGATGTTATCTCTAGAATTGGAAGGAATTCCGCTAGAGTTATCAAATGGTGAAAAGTATCATCCATATTTTATTCCAATACTCATCTTGGGGGATAATTTGGGCTTAAACAGCTTATTAGGCTTCTCAAAATCGTTTAATAGCACATTTTGTCGTTTCTGTTTAATTAGCAAAAAAGACAGTCGAACTGTTTTCTCTGATGTACCAAGTTTACGAAGAACATTTGAAAATTATAACCTTCATGTACTACAAAAAAACCCGAGTGAAACTGGCATTTTAGAAAAATGTATTTTTAATAGAATTCCTTCTTTTCACGTCATTGACAACCTTAGCATTTGTCATTATGATGTTTGTAATGCTCTTTTTTATTTTATTGAAGAAAATAAATTTTTCAGTATTCAAACATTAAATAAACGCAAGCAACTTTTCGAATATGGTGAGGCGTTTTCTAGTTTCTTCCTTATTTCTTCTTTGTTGAAGTTGATTAAATTAAAATGTATATCTGTTGGTTTCTGTCCCGTGACCGAACGTTTCGTATTATTTAATTCTTTTACTGATGTAAGTAGTTCTTCCGTGGCTGATGTTGAATTTTTTATTTTCAATATTCTTGCTAGTTCTGATATTGAACTGTGTGCGCGTTCGTTAGCCTTCGATCTGTATACTGGCGTCTTAATCTTTCTTATATTGTATTTTATACAAAACTGATTTACCATTGGTGTGTTTAGGTCAGCTTCATTATCTGTCATTAATCGTTTACATTTAGGGTAGTTATTTATAATGATTTCTTCTAGTTTTTTCTCCATTTCAGTTTTTGAGTCTAATTCTCTGATAACTATGTATTTAGAGAATTTGTCTATTGCTAATAAATAGGATCTATGCTCATTATAATAAATATCTGCATGTGTAAATTCTCCTGATTCGGTTGGTATAGTCGAATCTGTGAGTGGTTCCTTTGTTGGGCGTCTTTCGTACTTACCAAAAAGACATGCTGCGCATTTTTTATTGTATGCTTTACAATTCTTATATATTTCCGGCCAATAATTTTTCTCTAAAATTTCTTTTGCGTTATTTTTGTATCCTCTATGCGCTCTATCATGCGTTTGCTTTACTAACTCAATTTGTTTTTCTTTGTCAAGAACATCCATTAATTTTATAGGAGTATATACAAAGTTTATGTTATTAAAGGTATTTTTTATTATGGGGCTCAATACATAAATATCCTCTCTTTTGGTGTGTATTGCAGTCATTTTTCCTGGTTGTAAAATTTACCGTGTGCCTAACTTTGTTTGGAAATACTGTTCGTGTTCTTGTTTCATTTATTTTATTGTTTCTTACAAGTTCATATTGTTCAGCGTATGCGTTTAGAGGTCGCGTTACTTGTTTAATAATTTCTGTAAATGAACCCTCGGCTGAGTGTGTTGTGTCCGCTGATGAAGTGTTTATTTGCTGTCGAGAAAGGGCGTCAGCAACTACATTTTGTTGGCCTGGCTTATATACGAGCTTAGCACCAAAATCTTCTATAATTGCTTTCCAACGTTTAAGTTTTGGGTTAGGATTCTTGTCTGATATCGCATAAGTTAAAGATTGGTGGTCTGTATAGATAGTTAGATCTGTTGTACCGTATATATAGTTTCTAAGTTTCTGGAGTGCCCAAATAATGGCTAATAACTCCTTTTCGTTCGTTGAATAATTTTCCTCAGTTTTGCTTAATGTTCTACTCAGGAAAAATATAGGTTTTTTTGATTGACTGAGTACAGCTCCAATAGCTATGTTGGAAGCGTCTGTGGTCAATTCAAATGGTCTTGAGTAATCTGGTTGGAATAGTTCCACTTGTTCTTTTAAACAATTTTTTAATTTTTCGAAGGCTTTTATAGCTGCATCATCTAGTAATACTGCCGTTGTATTACTTTTATTTTTCCCTATTGAGCCATTATCCCCTCGCAAATGTATTGTTAATGGTTTTGCTATGCTTGCATATCCTTGTATGAACTTAAGATAATAGCCTGTCATACCTAAAAATCCTCTCAGGTCTTTAAGTGTTGTTGGTATAGGATATTTCTCTATTGCTTCTACTTTCTCAGAGTTTGTGGCTATCCTGTTATGTTTTATAACATGTCCTAGGTATTCCACTTCCGTTTGGAAGAATTTGGATTTCTAATCAGATACCCTGAGTGTTGCCCGGTTTAATGCTTGAAATATTATTTCGATATGTTTCATGTGTTCTTCCATTGACGAAGAGTAAATGAGGACATCGTCTATATAGACATATACAAATTTACCGATATACTCCCGAAGGATGTCATCGACACATCTTTGAAATATTGAGGGGGCGTTTTTCAGTCCGAATGGCATACGCAAAAATTCGTATTTGCCACCATTTATGCGCAAAAGGCAGTCTTTTCTCTATCTTCTTTCTTAATTTTTATTTGGTGGAAGCCTGACTCCAAGTCCAAGGTTGTGAAATATTTGGCTTTATCAAGATTTTGAATTGTTAAATTAACATCTGGTATAATGTACCTATCTGTTATAGTATTTGCATTTAACTTTGAAAAATCAACGACCATTCGTCGTTTTGGTCGTCCTGTTTCGTCTACTCCTTTTTTAGGGACAGTCCAAATGGGTGAATTGTATGGGCTATTACTACGTTGAATTATTCCTTCGTGTAGTAATTTCAATTTCTTTATTTACGAAGTCATTATCCGCTATAGGATATGGGTATTGCTTCGTCCAAATGGGTTCGTCTGTCTTTGTCCTAATTGTGGCTTCAACTGTTGTAGTGAGGGGCAATGGTCCTATGACATTGTTATCCTTCATTAACTTGTCTATTCTTTCCTTGTAAATATTTTCTCCTACTAAATAATTTACTTTGTCTCTTATTTCAATTTGTTTTCTTACCATGAATGTTAATTTATGTATGTCTATTTTTGCTCCTAATTTAGTTATTCCTTCCCATCCAAGAATTAAATCAAAATCTTTAATGTACTGAGTTTCGAAAAAATCTATATCTTTGCCTAGAAACTTTATTTTTTGCTTTGAGGTAATAATGGACGTGCCGTGTATCGAACTTAATTGTCTATTATCTCTTAACTTACTTGAAACATTAAATTTTAATTTTTTATTAATGTAGTTATGGCTTGCTCCCGTATCGACCAAGACAGAGTAATTTTTGTCACCGTCATTCATAGTGAGACAAGGCAACCCATTTACTAGTTTAAAGACTTAATTATTAATGTATTTACCATACCATTTTCTGCTGTCATGCTCTGTTTATCATCTTCCTCTGTTGATAAATTGTTGTTTCTCTTTTGAAATTGTCCACTTTGTGTTCTTAATCTTTTCTGTTGATAGTTGTGATGATTGTTGAAGGGGTTGTTATAACGAGTGGTTTGTCTAAAAGACGTGTTTCCCGATGAAGTATCCATTGGTTCTGGACGTGATTGATCATTGTTGTATCTCGGTGGATGATATTGACGTGTTACCTCCACTTGTCTTGGTTGGTGATATTGACGTGTTACTTCCACTTGTCTCGGTTGGTGTCCCATGTTGTGGTGTGCTTGCTGTCTGGGATTTCCTCTTCCAAATCTTTTTTGGTTGTGCTCATTTATAAGGCCATAATTTCCCGTTCTGTCTTTGGCTGTGATTTCTCGTGCTGTTGCATATGCGTGGTCAAGGTCTCTGAACCTTTCTCTGAATAAAGTTGACCTGAGGAAGGTATTGTTTACTCCTTCACAGAAAAAGTCGACTGATCTTTTGTGACATCTTCTAATTTGTCCATCAATGTCATCTGGTTTATCCCCAGATAAGGTGATCTTGGAAAGTATCAATGTTTGGATTTTTTATAATTCAGCATGAAATTCACTCAGTGACTTATTTCCTTGCCTGAGGTTTCTTTGTTTTTCTTCTAGTTCAAAGAGGGATTCTTCTTGGAGAAATGCGATATCTAATCGTCGAATGATGGCGTCAATGTTGAATGGTGTCTCATAGTCATCTAATATTGCGTCTGCTTTATCGATGATTTTACCTCTTACGATTTGTTGGTAGTATTATATACTTCTATTGTTGACATGGCACGTTTCACTTATGTACGCCAGGATTTATATTTTGATAATGTGCCATCAAATCGTGGCAATGCCTTAAAAAATTCCAGGTCTATTTCATTCACATTTCCAGGAATGGTTATTCTGGATTCGTAAACTTCTATATCTGGTTGTGGAGCTATCTGTGCCCTTAGTTGATAGTGTTGCGCTTGCATATTTTGAATGGCCACTTGGAGTGTAGCTAGTTGTTGTGTAATGGCAGTGATTTCTGGATTAGTTGCCATTGTGGATGTTGAGTTTTTCAACGGTCTATTTTGATGAAAGGTTAATCTCCTTTTCCACTGTTGGGATATTTTCATTTATTTGTTGATCGATTTTTTAACACTTGTTTCACTGTCCTTCTATGAAGGATTAATTAATTTTTATATAAAAAATTTGCTTCTTTGCTGCGACAAAAAAAGACAATTTTTTCTTGGTCCGCTCACTGAAGGATATAAGTATAATATCCTCCTGGCAGGATCGCCAGTTAAAGATACTGAATATCTCTTTTATTAAAAGAAACAAATCTTTTTCACGACGCGATGCGTCTTTATTTTTATTTATTTTTCTTAATTAATTTTTGAATTAAAAACTACAAACGACGACTATGCGTCTTCACTACATATTTTTAACTGACTAGAATTTACGAAATATCTATCTTAAATACTAGTGGAATAACATATTTTTCTTATAATAATTTCTTTATTCTTAACTATTTCATGGTCACTTATATTATTTTGTTATTCATTAGTTTTGTATATTGTTTTATGATAGTTTACGGTATTTGTGTATTTAGGGTTGTTTGGTATTCGACCCTTTTTATCTTTATTATGGTTAAAGGTTATTTATGATACAGTATTTTTATTTATGTTATTTGTCTTATGTCTAGTTACTAATTATGTCTAGGATTTTTATTACTCATATCTACGTGTTTACAAAATGATTTCTTTGTTCTTAATCCTAAATATATTTAATCAATAGTTTAGGTTATTTAACTAGTAATACTAATTACTCTCTTATTTATTATCTTAGAAATTATGTTTGTTAAAAATATTGCTATAACAAAGAATTAAGATATTTCTTATATTTAATGATATTTGTGGGAACGACCCTAACTAGCTTGTTACAGGCTCGTATAAATTTCATACACGTTGTCTGTTTAGTATTGTTGCGTAAACATTTTTTCAACATTCGGCAATGGTATTCGTACTTCTGATAAACAACATAAGAAATGCTTGTGTAGGAATTTGAAGACACACACTAGGCTTATTAACTAGAGTTATAGTTATCCGAGTTCATAAGTATTACTCGTAAGCATTCGTTCATCGTATTAATACTTAAAGCATCGTTGCCAGAAAAAATGAATGATCGTATCTTTAAGTAAATATGTAGGGCTAAAATCATCAAGTAATAAAATGTATTCAATATATTACGAATGCCACAGATTTATGAATTTAAAAGGGACAGATTTTTGTGTAATGTTAAAATTACAATTTCTTAATACGTCAATTTAATTTTTTTATAAATCAAAATAACTTTTAGGAATTAAAAAACAAGTTGCAAAAAGCAAATTATTTCTTATGCTCATTTTTTACATATTTCATTACCTTCTAAAAAACCCACAGGCATTAACGTTCAAAAAACCATGACATATTGGAAAAACCTAAAATCCTAAAAACCCACAAATGATAATTGGAAAATTTACCTGCATATAAAAACTAATTACTTGAAAAAAGGGTAAACACGACAAAAATAGGAATTGTTTTGTCTTACGTGCGTACATAGTGTTACGTACACACAATGTACATTAGTTTATGGGAATCTTTTAAATTGTTTCATTCCTTTCTTCTTTATCTCTTATTTTTTATTTTGTTATTAAAGTAACAGTTTTATTATATAAGAGAACATACTCGTACCTTTAAAACGCATTACTAGTTCTTATCCATATATGTACATGCATATGTATTTCAAAATCGCACAAGCTTTTGATCTTAAAATAAATAATAAAACAGGCACTAAATCATCAAAACACCTAAAATCGTCAAACCTATGACAAATCATCAAATCTGGCATCCGCGGCTGCAGTGAATGTTGAATAGAAAATACACAAGTATATACCAAACAAAAATGCCGCGAATAGTGTTGTTGCGAGCTGATCGTAACACCAAGTCTTGTTAGTTGAATACAAAGAAGTTACCGAGTATGAAAATAGAAAAAACACGAAATTTTTCTGTGAGTGGTTGTGATAAGCGATGGACACCGCTCACGTGATAAGCGTGAATCATGCGCGATCGTGAGCAGTTTTTTGTTGCAATCACGAGCGTGCATTAGCGTGAGTATAAAAAAACTTAACGGGAGTGTGCGTGCATGAGTAAATTTTTTGCGTGATTGTTCCGTTATTTTTTGATTTTGGAATTTTTTTCACATTTTTACGTGGTTTTCAATTTTGTCATGCAGACATGAAACGTTGTGCCAGTATGTGTTAATGTACTGATGTGAATGAAAGAGTCAAAGTAACAGTATAAGTCCGAGTTTCGACTGGCGAACATTTGGAAGAAAAACATATGCAATTCTCTTTCGTTTTTTCATTCGCGTTCACACAGACGAACAAGACCTAGAAATTTAAATTTTTTGGAAAAAAGCTACATATCTTCCAATTCTGCGAAAATTGGCTAAACAAATACTGTGCGTACCATCCAGCTCACCGAAGTAGTTTTTTCAACGCCAGGACGAATACTTGAGATGTGAAACATACTTCTCGGGAAGATGTTGAAAAAATTTTATTTCTGCATAACTATATTTATCTATTAACGCTAAAGTACAAGATCCTACTTAATCTTAATATTTTACACCGATTGCTTATGAGCAAGAAAATTAATGAATTTAATCAAAATATTTTAAATATGTACTTAATTTTAAATTCCACTTTAAAATAAAATAACAATTTTCAATTGTATTCAATTGTCAAATTTAATTTTAACTACAAAGTTTCAAATCGATTGATGCATATTTACATACATACATATGTGTAAATCCTGCGTGAGAACCCTACATTCGTACGTGTTTTCACATTAATATATGTAAAAAATTTTGTGGTCTTTCAAAAGAGGTACCTTCAACTTGTGCTTGGTGGGATATAAGTGCACTTTCGAATGGCATAAAAATATTTTTGTATCAGGTATTTGTTGGGAAATAAATTATCACAAAGTTTTATGACGCACGCTACAATGAACGGAAGTAACTTTGAAAGTTGAAGTGTGTTTTCGTAATTTTTTGCAAATTTCGCATAATAAAGTGCACAAAATCTAGTTCCTTAAGGAAAGAGGAATATAAGGGAGTTCCAATATAATTTATTTGCAGACAAAATTTTTTTAGCTTCTTACTAAAAGACGTAAAGTCTTTGTGACGCGCCCTGCGTGACGCACGTTACATTTTTTCTATTAGATTTCTATTCTGAAATTGCATACCCAATTTCAATGTGTTCAAAATAGTAAACACAAAATTTTTTGCTAAAATTGAAGTGAATTCAATGTATAAAAATATGGCTTTCGAAGGGGCTATCTTCACTAACACTAAAGTAATGACACGAATACCTAAAAATTGTTAATTTCTGGTATTAATAATTTGTGCATTAATCATTATCGGAATACTTTTTTATTTATAAAATCATATATCTATCTCATATTCCATAAAAAAAAAGATGAAAAATTAGTTGGATCACTATCAAAAAATTTTGTTTGGTAGACCGTTTCTGGGACTTACCCATATTTCAAACTTCAAAAATTGTATTTTAAAACTAACAAATTGTTTCAGAAGAGTATATTTCTCAGTTAGACATAATTTTCCTCTTTTATTGCAAAATTTTCTAATTTCATATTAGATTTTTCTATTTGCATTCAGAAATTTTAATGTATAAATACTTATAGGTTGAGTTATTTTCGTGAGTATTTAGTGAGCGTGAGTTTTCGTGATTGGTATTAACTTTTTTTTCACTCACGTGAGCGTGAGTGAACATGAGCCAAAAATATTATATGTCGTGCATGAGTGAAATTTTTATCGTGAGCGTGAGTGAAAAGTCACTCACGATCCCATCTCTAGTTGTGATTTACTTTTTTTGCGCTCTTACTTCTTTCTGCAATCAACACATGTACAAGTCAAAAGTTATTGTGTGTATTGTCATGCATGAAGCTCGCGGGAGTTATGTTAATTTTTAATTTTCTTATTAAATTTAGCAAATATAAAATGTTGCGATAATACTTACTTCCTGTTCTTATACCCATGTACATACATACATACATACATACATATGTATGTACATTTTGATTCTTTCATTGTAAACATTTTAAAAGTAAAATAAACATACATACATACATACTTACGTTAAGCATACATACTTACGTACAATTTTGATTTCTCAGCACTTTAAACAATTTTAAACATTTATTTGACTCATCTATTTTTACCTTTATTTTACAAAATTAATAAGTTACTTAAGAAAAAGAAAAATTATTATTATTGGTGTAACAGTTAAACGAACAACAAGTGTTTCACTCTACACAAAATACAACTCGGGCATATGAAGAACGAGCGAAAAAAAACAAAAAATCAATAAAAGCGACTGCTTAAAAGTATCCGAGACTAAAAATTACTTGGTAAAAAGCGAGTGGGCTCGCGAGTATTACGTATTGTTGCAGATGTCTGATAGTGACATTATTGAATTATGTAAATATCAATATTGACGGTCTACCAATATTCAAAAGTTCATTGGCTCAAGTTTGGTCTATACTTGGAGAAAAATTATAACTCATGAAATAGGTGAATTGTTATGCTGGAAAGGTACTGAGACCAAGAAAATGTCCGGAATCTAAGCAAAAGCAATTCAAAGCAAAAATTTTAAATTATAACATAAAATTTAAATTTTTCTTTTCCAATACTAAAAAATATATTATTTGTGAAGCTTATTATACAATTACGTAAAAAATGCTTATAAAAATATCAAGCCAAACGTAAAAAAGCTTACAAAAATATCAAGACAAATAAGCTTCTCTATACATAACATAATTAGGTTTTGAATCTAAAAATTTCCCGCTTTCCCTGGATTTTTCATGCGGGATCCTGGGAAATCATAAAAAAAAATTATTGACAACTTAACGGTAAAAAGGGAGCGGTCGTTTTCGGTAGCAGGGCAATTTGTTAATAAAATTAGAAATAGGCTTTCTGACGATTCCATAAACGCTTTAAGCGTTTTAAAGAATTATTTCCCAAACCAAAAAATATGAATTATATTATAAAAATATTTTCTTATTTTAAGATTTTAATATTTTTGTTTGGGAATTCAAACCTCGGGTACCTTTGTATTTTTTTTTTTCTATATTATTTTATGTTTGTTTTTATTAATTGAATTGTTATGTTTTAGTTTATGTTCACCTACTTATGTATATTTGTAAATTGACTTTTATCTCATATAACAATATAACAATGTTGGAAATAACCTTTAAGGAATTTAAAAACTAAAAGATAAAAAAAATAAAGTTCCTGTGGTAATACCCAATTTAAATTAACATATTAATGTATTATTAAAATGTAAGGTATGTTGCGTGAGTTCAAAAAGTATAATAGTGTGACCATAAAATGCACTTGTGAGGCAGATTTTTTGGACTTGCATATAATTATGAAAATTTCCATAAAATGATAGATTTCTTGGGATCGGAGATGCATCTTTTTAAGAAATTAAGTTGCAGCGAAAGCAAAATTAAACTAAAATTATTTATTTTATAAATCTGCAACTATTTGGGCGAAAAAATCAATAAAATTTAAAAGTACTTGAATGAAAAATACACATGTATGTATTATGTTCTTGCATCTTTTTTGTGTGATAGTGTGGCAAACTCAATGCGATTTTTAAAAGTGGGACAGAATTCTGTCAGACTTTCCAGTGAATAAATCGTACGACTGTGTATGATAGTGTATTTCAGACTTTCTAATACAATTTTTGTTAATGCCTAGCAAATTTAATATTTATTATTTCGTGGAGCGGGATGCCGGAAAATTTAAAAAATTTCCCGCTTTCCCGGGAAATGAAAAATTGCGAGAAACAAAACTCTAAGCATAATAAAATAAGTGCGTTCGAGTACCCAGGTTTTTTAAAATTTTTACCGCGTTTTACTAAATTGCTTTCGCTTACCCAAAATACAGTAAATGAGAACACAAATTGAGAGCGTAAAGTGACAGTTCACGGCTGAGTATTTAGAATTTTTTACTGCAGAAATTTCTTGTAGTAAAGTTTAATGCAGCAAGAAAACTTAAGATTCAAAAGGTAAACAAACAAAAGTAAGAAAACAAAAAGTATACAATTTGTGAAAAAATTATTTAAAACAAGAAAAACTAAAATAAAATAATAAGTTAAGAATTATTTTTAAACTATTCCTTCGTTAAACATGTACGTGTACGCCTTTAAAAAAAATGTTGTAGAAACCATTTAAAGCCATTTTCGTTGTGTTATTTTAATTCTTTGGAGTTGTGAAAATGCTAAGTATATGGTTACTTAGTACTGCACTTGTTTTTAAGGTAATCAGTATCAAAAACAAATAACATAATTTTGAATAAATTTAATCAGACACAGATTAGGAAAATCAAGTAAAATTGAAATAAACACATTGAAACGGTTATAGAAAATAATTTTTTCATATTTTCTCAAAATATTCGTGTTATAATAATTATTGCATCGCGTCCCAACAAGAAATAGAGTTGAGTAGTCCAAAATGTAAATATATTTAAACACTACATCTATTTGCAAGCAGCTGTTTCCTTAATCTTACTAAATTTTCCGTTCGCGTACTTTCTCGGACGACAGGTTTTTTTAGAGTAAATTTGTCAGTTTACTCAGTAATTACTCATTTACTGCAAAAGTACGCTAACGCACCTAATATTATTTTTATAAGCTTCTTTTACAATAGCAAGAATAAGCTTGTAGTAAGCATTTTCAAAAGGGTTCCGTTTTCTTTTTTCTACAATTGTTACGATAACTTTTTCCAATACATTATTAATACTTTTTCAAGCTTAATGCTTATTAAAATGTTTTTCTCAGGCCATTTGGTATGTTGGGACAGTTCATGTAAGTACCAGTGGCGGATTTAGGACTGCTTCCTCCCTAAGCACACTTTAATATGCCCCCCTTTTAGATTATATGTATATAAGTGATTATCAAAAAAAAAACATATATTTTTTAAATACTTAAATTATCATGTATTCATTTTAATTAATTTAGATACTGTTAATTACTTTACGGAAGTTATCGGAAATAGATAAACAGAAATTCCTCATGAAATTTTTCCTATTATGAATAAAAATTCCCTCATTTTACTTTTTACTATGTTTTCATAAACCGTGTGAAAGGGAGAAAAAAATTAAAAAGCTAAAAATTAGATATTCTAAATATATTTAAGTTTGGGTTTTCTTTAAAAAAATTCTCGAGAAAACCCCTTCCTCATAAAACAATTTCCTTGCGAATATTTATAATTGGGCTGAAATACGTTTTTTCTATCTAGTTATGAATTTTTTTAATTGTATCCTTTTTTTATATTATTATTATTGAATATGTCAATATTGTCCTCTCTGTATACCAATGAATTGTGAACTATTGACGGTGAATTATCTCTTGTAAAAATTTTTCGAAGTTATACTAACGAATCTCGTGGTTAAATTAATGATATGTCGTTTTTGATACGGCACTTATGCAATTTTTCGAATTTTTGTATGGAAATTTACATACAAATTAGAAACACTTTAAATTTTATATGTAATGACTTCTACATGAATTGTGAATAAAAATTTTATTACCTCTGAGATTGAAGAACAAACAAAAAATTTTTATAATTAATGTCGTACATATGTATATACAATTTTTAATTTGATAACCAGTGTGCAGGAAAAAAATATATTTAATATCGTAGGTCACAGGTTGAGAACTCTTAACCCGCAAAAAATAGAATCGGGTTTTTGATGCCAAAAGAATGTGTTTGTCCTTCTGCATGTTAGTACGTTTCATTTATATTTTTAAAAAATTTCCTTTCCTAGTACTACTAATTTTGGTTTTTTTATTTATTTCCAACACAGTTTAGAAACGGAGTAATAACGTTTTTTTGTCTCCTGAAAGTTAAAAAAAAACATGTTAAGAGTTGTCAACCTGTAACCGACGATATATTATTTTTATCCTCTTGCTTAAAGTTTAAAATAAAAATGAATGGCATAGCCATTACTGGAAGAATAACGTTATCAACATTATAGATAATGGACCGATTTTTTAAATTTGAACACGTTTTTGGAAGTAAAATATATGTTTTTTTAATTTGCTTATAATTATTCCAATCTTTTGGCCAATTCAAAGCAGATTCATATCAGTCTTATTTTTCATAAATATTTCAATTATTTTATGCATGATTAAATTTTTTTTATAATTTTCAAGCAACAAATTGAAAAAATTTTACACATGAATGTGATGGGGTGTGTTTAAAAAAATGTAAATATTCCGAATTTTATAATTTTCTTTCAAAATTTGGGGTTTTAAATAAAATAAATTAAAATACATACTTATGTATGCAGTTAAAATAGAAAAACAAAACTTTTGTGACAAATAAAAGTAACTTTAAATATAAGTTTTGAATATGAATACTATTTTTCAAAAATAAATAATAAAGTTTTTTAATCAAGGCCTATTTTATTAATTTGGTCTTTCGGGATTTTGCTCGGGCAAAAACATCAATTAAATCTTCATAGTTTATTTCCTGCGTAAATTGGTCTTCTATAGACAATAATGCGAGAGCATTAAGTCTGTCTTGGCCCATACTTCCCCGTAGATAGTTTTTTACCTATTCAGGGTGGTGCACTAAGAGAAAAAACATTCATTCACCTAATGAAGCAGCGTTATTAACTATATTTCATTGCTCCACTGAACTTTTTCCTTGGTTTAATGAAAGTTTTCATTGCTCTCATGAAATTTCTTTTTTTTGAAATTTGTTCATTTTTTGGCTTTCATTAGTTTTATGAAAAATTTTTCGTTGATACTATGAAGTTTTTGTTTACAAATTTTATGGAAAAATAAAACGTTATTTCCATAGATTTAAGTATTTGATACAAAAATACATAAAATAAAATAAGTCTTATATAACAAAAACTCTATTTTAAAGATTTTTTTCTATTTTCATATTATCAAAGAAACTGCATCATTTATAGCATGAATGTACTTCATTAAAGACTTTAAAATACGTAAAAATTTTTGTGTTTGTTTGCACCCCCGTTCTTGTTTTTTATACTGTGTGGCATTTGTTCATGTGTTACTTAATGCAAACATACATACATAAATGAAAATGTTGCATATATACAGTGAAACATTCTTCATTGCAAAGGACTTGAAACTATTGTTGCTTCAAAACAAAAACAAATCGCTGTATGTACTTTGTACATACATACATACATACACACTCTTCTTCAATAGAAAAAATAAGTTTCACGTATATAATGAAGAAGTTTCATAAATGCAATGACACATTCTTCATTATAAAGAATTTCAAAACTATGATTGTTGCTTTAAAGCAAAATCAAATCGTTGTACGTATATACACATACATAGGTACGTATATGTTTAATATGTTCCACACACTCTTCCTCTATTACCATTCATCGTGATCTCTGAATCCTACTTTGTAAGATAAAATAACTGTTCTTTTGGAAAAAAAATGCTTAAATCAAAATTAATACATGCTGATGTTCTTTGTATGACAATAAGAAATTTGTCTTGTTTTTCAGTTTAGTTAAGTTTGGACAGCCAAAAGAACAAGTGTGTAAAAAAGTACAGTAGAACATTTTTTGTATATTGTAAAAATAAATGTACTTACATATGTACATACATATATATTTTTGGCTCATAAAATAAGCTTTACTTAATAAAGCAAGTGTTAAAAATATAAATACATAAATTGTTTAGTTCTTGTATCACATAAACAGGTAATATAATGGAGTGTTTTTTATGCAGGAAATATTTTGAAGAAAATGATAAATTATTTTAAACATTTGAAGAATTACCATTTTCTTAAGTATAGCGACACTTACAGATGTTGTGGTACAGTGTACCAAAATGCATCTAGTTTCAAAAGACATATCCGTGCAAAACATGAAACTAAATCAACAGAAAGTAACACTACTACAGAACTTGATGGTATTAATTTAGTATCTATTCCTCCCAATATAGCTTCTGATAGCACAAATGTAAACTTAACACATAAAATTGTTGAATGCGCTAGTTTGAACGTCTGTGCTAATTTAAGTGTAATTGAAAGTAATTTTTTAAAATTTCAAACTGAAATGTATTCGATTAATAATTTTTGTAGAAGTGATGTCGAAAAAATCAATAAATCATTAACAGATCTAATTATAGATCCACTTCTACACCAATTTCGTGTTCTTAGCGAAAAAAATGAGCCAGATTTTGTTTTAAAAGTTTTTAATTTCACAGATACGTGCAGAAATATTTTTTTGTCTTTAAGAAGTGAATACCTTGTTTCAAAAAAGGGAACAAATCTAGTTTACGGAAGTAGCTCCAAATAAAAAAAATAGAAAATTGAATTTTAAGAGAAAAATATTAAGTAAAAAAATTGGCGGCGACGCTTATTTTCAGAGTTATGGACCTACAAAATTTTTCACATCTTATACAATTTTCTTGATAAATTTTTAATTCAATATAACAATATGGGTATCATATGAAAACTTGTTAAAATTAATAAAGAATAAGCATTTAAAAAATAAAATTAACCTATTTAGAGCCGGTATTTTTTACTTTTTTTGTAGTATTTCAAGTTAAGTATGTAAATATTTACGACATATACATATACATACATATATACATACATGCTAACATGTAAATACGTGTATTGAATGTTCATGTATACAAAAAAAAATTACCGTTATTAATATCTTCTAATTTGCCGGCCTTCGGGCGGGCTCAAGGATTTCATCCTCTATGGTATAACAAATACTGGCTTCGCTTACTTAAGACTTTCTATATAGCCGGCCTTCGGCCGGGCTCAAGGATTTTATACTCTGTGGTATAACAAACACCGGCTTCGCTTACCAAAGATCACCATGTCATAGACATTTTTACAAGCTTTCCAATGATACCAATATCGACCACATTAATTCACAAATACTATCCACCATCACACTTATATATTAAAACTTTATGGGTCCGTAACTCCGAAAATATGGGTCGCCGCCAATTTTTTTATTTAATATTTTTTTCTTAAAATTCAATTTTCTATCACCTAAAATAATTTTTTTTTATTTGGAGCTACTTCCGTAAACTAGATTTAAGCCAAAAAATTTTGGTGAAGGATGATACCCTATTAGAAATGATATCTTTTATATCAAATGCTTCAAAGGGAAACACATTAACAAATATTTGCCAAGGCAAACTTTGGCAGAAAAAATGTGCAATCTATCCAAATAGGCTTCTTATTCCCTATCTACTCTATTCTGATGATTTAGAAATAAATAATCCCTTAGGCTCACATTCTTCAAACCTAATATGCAATTTCTACGTTAGTTTTCCATGTCTTCCAAATGAAACAAAATTAAAAAATTTTTATTTCATCGCTGCAATTACCTCGGATGATTTAAAGAACGTTGGAAAAAAGCGCTGTTTAAGACCTATAGTCGATCAGATGTTATCTCTAGAATTGGAAGGAATTCCGCTAGAGTTATCAAATGGTGAAAAGTATCATCCATATTTTATTCCAATACTCATCTTGGGGGATAATTTGGGCTTAAACAGCTTATTAGGCTTCTCAAAATCGTTTAATAGCACATTTTGTCGTTTCTGTTTAATTAGCAAAAAAGACAGTCGAACTGTTTTCTCTGATGTACCAAGTTTACGAAGAACATTTGAAAATTATAACCTTCATGTACTACAAAAAAACCCGAGTGAAACTGGCATTTTAGAAAAATGTATTTTTAATAGAATTCCTTCTTTTCACGTCATTGACAACCTTAGCATTTGTCATTATGATGTTTGTAATGCTCTTTTTTATTTTATTGAAGAAAATAAATTTTTCAGTATTCAAACATTAAATAAACGCAAGCAACTTTTCGAATATGGTGAGCTTGAAATCGGGAATATATGCCAGGAAGTATCTTTGACGCATATAAAAAAAACATACGAATGTCAGCTAGAGAAATGCTCACATTTATTGTATATCTTCCAATTATGGTTGGTGATTTTATTCCCATTGAAGACAAAGTGTGGGAATTTTTATTAACTTTGATCGAAATTGTAGATGCAATACTATTGTTCGAGCTAACTCCTTTTTGTAT
This sequence comes from Gymnocheta viridis, assembly GCA_956483585.1. NCBI lineage: Eukaryota > Metazoa > Arthropoda > Insecta > Diptera > Tachinidae > Gymnocheta > Gymnocheta viridis. The sequence continues at coordinate 49,137,892 of OY101442.1, read as the reverse complement.
TAAAGCATTTAAGGCTAATGTTGAAAAACATAACCGTATGTATTTAACTCTTTTCAATGACACATTGAAACCCAAATTCCACATACTAACGCACTACCCGGAGGTGATGGAATCATGCGGTCCAGTCCGAAAATTTTGGAGTTTTCATTTTGAAGCAAAACACCGCGGGTTTAAGCTATATATGCACTCTATAACTTCAAGAAGGAATGTAAGCGTTTCTGTTGCAAACAAATATAAATTTTACTTTGCAAATTATTTGCTTCAGACAAATTGTAATGAAAAAAGAATAACTTTTTCGGAAAAAGATAGATATATGGGTAGTTTTATTGACATTGTATCGAATATGCTACAAACGCCAATAAACCAATTATTTTTATATGATAAAATTATTTACAATAACGTCTTGTACAAAAAAGATTTTTATATTGCCACCATAAGTTGTGACTACAATGTTTATATAATCAAAACAATAGTTTTATTTAATAAAAAAGTTCATTTATTTGCCCAAAAGATGATCGACGTAACGTTTTTAAAACACTACACTGCATTTCAAGTTAATCCTTCCAACTTGGGTGGCTTTGAAGTTTTAGACATCGAAAAACTTAAAATACCTCCTACTACAATAATTGGAACAGCCAAGGGCAAATTTATGTTACGTTTTAAAGAAATATAATTACATATGTATTTACGCATTATATCGAAAATGTGTGAATTTTGTATTGCATTTTTTATAAGTAATTTTTCAAGTTAGCGACATTCAGTGTTTGGTGCGAATGGTCTTGCGAAGAGGAAATGCGAAATATCGTAGCTTTTGTGTGAAATCCAACAGCAGAGCTACCGTTAGATTTCATAAAAAGCTTCGATGATTTGCATTTGCTCTTTCGCAAGACCATTTGCACCAAACACTGAATACCGCTAACTTGAAAAATTCAGTTCTTCCGATTTTTTCAATTTTTTTTATTTTACACCACATCGTGTAATTAGTAGCATATATTAAAAGGTTTAACTTGTGATTTTAGATGATAACAGCAAGGACATATTACATGATATTTTAAAAAATTGGAACTTGGAGCATTTAATCGATTTCTTTGAAGGTATTATTAAAAACAAATTTATAAAAAACTGATAGAACTAAGCAATAGCACAGGCCAACGAATAAAATATTTTTTACGAAACTATAACATTTCTGAGCGTTTTAATGTGATAAAAATTAAAAATACATTAAATTAAGGCAAATTTGTTTACAGTTTTAACAAAATTTGTTTTCATGGGCCTGTGTAGTTTGTTTCTCTATACTAAAATATATAAATAATGTTATTTAAATTTTCAGATGAACGTATAACCATAGATGTTTTAAAAATAATGGAAGTTGACGACATGGAGCAGGTGACTCAAAAAATTAAAATTGGGGATCGCTTAATTTTTAAACATCAATTTGAAAAATGGAGAAATCAAAATAATATACCACCAGCACAAAAACTTTTAAAACAGAGTTGGGATAATATCCCCTCCTCGCCTTCTTTATCATCCCAATCGTCAGATGAGATAGATTCGATTCCGTCCGTAGTTGAAATTTTGAAACAGCATCAAGTTGGGTGTCATATCATGAAACAGTATAAAGAAGTCCAACTGCTAACAGAACAACATCGTATTATGATAATTAATGTGATTGTTGAACTCCCAGGAATCATTTATATATATCAGTGAAACTATGCAGGGTTTACAAGACCAAATAAATTTTTTGCAAGGTAAAAGTGAACCAATACAGTCATTTATTTTAGGCATTGGGGATCCTAAAAATGTTATTGTTTCCAAGTTTTATGTTTATTTGGACTCTAATTTAATAGAGTTCAACGAATTTATTAGAGCTTTTGATGTATGTTTTAAAATATTTCATATTTTTAATGTAGAGTACCCCCTACCATGTTCAAATTTTTGGTGTTTTGTCGAAAATTATTTGTATGAAATTGATGTAGGAAGTACCAAAAAAAATTGTAAAATTGCACTTCTCATTACTGAAATTAATAATATATTATAAAAATATATATATTAAATAATAAAATGTGCTTACTTTATAAATATTTTTTTCTATTGTATTGATGTGTATTGCACATATTTCAAAATTATTGTACGTACTTTTGAATAATAAGATACATATATTATAAGTTTTAAAAGTAAATATTTTTTATTACAAATATATGTATGCATTGTTTATTTAATTTTTACAATGAAAGTGCTTTATGTACACCATGAAATAAAACCATTGAAATAGTTACATTAATGCAATGAAAATATTTCATGTGAACAACGAAATATTTTCATTACATACATGATTGGTTTCATAAAATCAGTGAAATAGTTACATTATTGCAATGAAAATATTTCTTGTGAACAACGAAATATTTTCATTACACACATGATTGGTTTCATAAAACCAGTGAAATAGTTACATTAATGCAATGAAAATATTTCATGTGAACAACGAAATATCTTCATTACACACATGATTGGTTTCATAAAACCAGTGAAATAGTTACATTATTGAAATGAAAATATTTCATGTGAACAACGAAATATTTTCATTACATGCATGATTGGGTCATAAAACGAACGAAATAGTTTCATTTTTACGATGTAAATTTTTCATGTTATCAATAATATATTTTCATTGCATTCATGATTGATTAACTTCGTAAAACCAATGAAAAAGATTCATGTGAACGCTGAAAAAAATCTTCATAATATGAATGAAACTCAACGAATTGTTCTTCATTAAAACAATGAATTCTGACGTTAGCTCGTTATTAATGACAAAATTCATTGATCCAATGATGAAATTCATAGTTGGAACGAAGGTTTTCCTTTCAGTGTGAAAGGCCCTTCTGCCGAACAGTTTGTAGCAGGGATGCTCAAAAAAATATTATTTAAAACCTCTTGAGCAGTGATGGGGATTTGGTATTTTTCCGTCAAATCTAGCGATTTTTAAAGCAGTGGAAAAAATTATTTTTGTAGGGAATTTATTTGAAAATTTCATGCAAAATTGTAAATATTATATGCATAAAAATTTAAATTTCTAATTTTGTTACAGTATTACGAGAGATATTTCATACAGACAGAAAACATCTTTTGGTAAATAATAACTAGACACAACGAAAGGCAAAGAAATGTCTAATTTTCCTGGGAATAGATTTTGTATGAATACAAAAAAACAAATTTGATTTTTGTTATGTTTAATATATAAATTAGGACTTTTTAAAATTATATATTAAGCAAATTTAATTATTCAAATGCGTTCTTTGACACAAAAAACCCCTTAGATCATTCTATCTTACCGGGGTCCCATTTTTTTAACGTGGTCAAAATTTTATTAAGCATTCAGAATTAAGATTTGATTAACCTTGTGGGAACTACGCATCCTTATTTTAAAATTAAATATTGTACCTGGCGATATAATTGTACAAAAGTTTAAAAATGCAAATAAAATGTTGGGTTTTGTTAAAAACAATGAATTTTTAAAGTAGGGAAAAATGTAGGGAACTTTTTTTGTGTGTGTAGGGAAAAAGGGGGAATTTTTTCGAGACATGTAGGGTTTTTGTTAAATTTCTGATGGCATCACTGTGTATATGTAACATCAAAATAAAAAGTTAGGTAGGTACACAGGCTTTTTCAGAATATTATTATATACATATCTTTTATTAAATCTGTTTTTTTTATAAATTGTGGAACAAACTTTTTCAAATAAAAAGTAAAAGTAATAAAAACAACTAAAATATATCGAAAATTCTAAAAAAAATAGCATTGCGTTGTGTTCAGGATTCGAAACCGTGCCAACGGGTAGGGTACGGTTTCAAAGCCTGACCAACCATTTATTATTTTTTTTTTTAGTTTTTGATATATTTTAGTTATTTTTATTACTTTTACTTTTTATTTGAAAAAGTTCAATCTTTTTTTAAGAATTTTTGCTAGCTTTAAATTATTTTCAATGTGAAGATAATATTGGAACATTTTAATCATTAGGCTAGCAGATTTATGTAATAGGATTCGATACTTTTTTTATCTATTTTGGGAGAATTTCTTCATTATTAAAGTTGTTCTTACGTTTCAAATCATTTCTTTGTTTAGTCGAAGACCACTGGCTGATAAAGACGTTGAAACACTTCTTGGATTTGGATTGGAACATTTTAATCATTATTAATAGTTGCGATTTTTTAAATAAATTTTGGGAGAATTTCTTCATTTTTAAATCTTTTCTTACGTTTCAAATCATTTCTTTGTGTAGTCGAAGACCACTGGCTTCTTGTTAAAGACGTTGAAACACTTCTTGGATGTGTGGAAAATGATATAAGTGCTAATAAGGGGATGTTAATATTTTTATAATGCACTCCAGGCAAGAAAGTGTTACAAATTTGTTACGGAATTCATAATTTATGACTGACTTCATAAACGCAGTTTGCAAAGCAACACGAGAATGCCTTGTAAACTCATGCTTCCAGTGTTGCTTTGGAAGCTGTGTTTATGAAATCAGCCTATACTATGAAATAGAGATTAGAACCAATAATGCGTGAACGTGATTAATTTTTTGTTTCCATCACGTGGAGGTGTGTCCGTGAGACGGTGAGTGTCAATTTATTTTGCTTTAATGTAATTTTTTCCATTTAAATAATTTTTTTTTCGTATTTCGTGGGTGCGAATTTTCGTGATTGTGACTTCTTTGGTCTCTCCATACTATGGTGATTGAACAACGCTTCGCTAAGTGCGCCTGCGATCGACTTACAGAACATGCCGATTTTGCCAAAAAAAATCATCTTTTCAGATGAAGCTCATTTTGATCTTGGCGGGTATGTAACCAAGCAAAATTGTCGCATATGGGGCACAGAAAACCCGCACGCATACATTGAAAAGCCGACGCACCCAAAACGAGTCACTGTTTGGTGCGGATTTTGGTCCAGAGGCATAATTGGGCCATTTTTCTTCGAAAATGAGCAAGGAGTGCCCGTTACAGTCAATGTCGATCGTTATCGGGCCATTTTGAACGAATTTTTGTTCACAAAAATTGAAGAGGAGGATATTGGCAACATCTGGTTTCAACAGGACGGCGCTACGTGCCACACAGCCGAAGCTACACTCGATGTTTTGCGCCCTATTTTTGAAGATCGCATTATCAGCGGCAGAGCTGATGTCGTTTGGCCACCTCGGAGCTGCGATTTGACACCGTTGGACTATTATATGTGGTGTGCCGTCAAAGATAAGTGTTACGCCGACAAGCCAGAGACAATTGACGTTTTAAAGGACAATATTCGTGAAGCCATTGGTGAAATACAGCTGCACACAATCGATAATGTGCTTGAAAATTGGACCGATCGTGTAGGCTACTGCATGGCCAGCCGAGGGAGCCATTTGAATGAAATTATTTTTCATTATTAACCGGAAGGATTGTACTTTCAAATAAAAAAAGAAATTTGAGAAAATATTCAGTAGTTTTTTTTATAGCATTTTTAAAAAAAAAAGTTATCTGGCGGACCCTTTATTAGCCAATTCACAAAATGTTCTATTGTGTCATAATTGTTCTATGGGGTAAAATGTTATGTTGATATTTTCATATAAATATATTATATGCTACAATTTTGTTATCTATGTTTTTTCAGTGTGCTATTTTTTATTTTCTTCTGAATTCGAGCAAAAATTTTACTATCAATATTATTTTACTTTCAAAAATTTATATAATTCTGATGAAAAAACTACTTAAGAATATGCTGCATATAAAAATATAAAAGCAGTAACTAAAATGGAAACAGAATGAAATAATGTGGTTAGTGTGTGCATTTTAAATTTACTTAGTAATAATTTTTGAAATAAGTATTTGTCTGTTTTGTGGACATTGTTTTCCTTTAATAATAATTTCTATGTTTTTTCTGTCATTTGAATTTAAACTTTATGACAGTTTATATAAGTACATATAGCAATACAACAGGCCGTTCGCAATACTTTGAACTGGCTACATGACTGTGAATTGTTTACATGAATTATTTTAAGTTTCAAATGCGAGAAAGTTCTTTGTAAAATTATGAAATTGCTTGCGGATGAAAAATAATTTTAATTAATTAAAATATCTTCGAGATTTTTCGATCTTAATCATATGATCGAATTTTAGTTTAGTATAAATTACAAAAACGTAAAACAAATATTACTTCCAAAACTATTACAATTTGTTTTAAAACAAATTATGTTAATATAGCATATTTTCTAAAAATGTTAATGCATCAAGTTCAAGCTTAATGCTAAAATGGTATCGTTGTTCTCAAAAAAAAATACAAATAATGCTTAAATTCCCAACAATGGGTAAATTTTCCTTAAGTTCGCTTAAGTACATTATGGCTAACTAAAAGTCTGTTTGAATTTGCTTAAGCATTTGACAGACTTTTCGTTAAATTTTTATAGTAGCTTAAGTTTGCTTATGAATATTATGGTTGGGCCTTTAAGCATAGGAATGCGTCGCACAGTGGCTGAAAATCGTTTTTCATTGGCCAAAATTTTGTAACTTTTGAACCGATCAAAATATTGAAGTAATTTTTATTTTATTGGATAGATATTTAGTTCAGCTTGACTCAGTTTAAATTACATTAAAATTGATTGAGGACTTTTTAAGGAATTCTAGGTCAAAGTTGAACTTTTGAATTTTTTAACTTTTAGAGTGAAATATGGGTTTATTATTTTTTTATTTATTAAAAAATTTAATATTTGGAAATTAATAATAATTATAAATAATTTTTGTAATAATGGAATTTTTTTAATGTTACACTTAAAAAAATTTTTATACTGAAAAAAATAGTAAAATCAACTGGAGATTTTGCTATTACAGAAAAATTAAAAATTTTTTGCTGACAAATTTCCAAATTTGTTTACACTCAAAGAATAGTTACACTTAAAAAAACGTTAATAATATTATCTAAAAATAATGATATTACTACAGAAAAATTTATTATTTTTTGCTGTCAAATTTGATAATTTTAAAAACATTTTAAAAATAAAAACTGCAATAAATTTTAATAGCATTTGTAACAATGGTAGGTTCTGTTTATTATTATTTTTTACTAATACTATGTTTTTCGTACTTAAATAACAATGAAAGGCAATTATAATGATTATTCATTTGACTCAAATATCGATTGCAAATATTCCATATTTTGTTCTGTGCTATTTCTGTTCTTTAGTCTAAAAGCCTCTTCATATAAATCCCGATGTTACACTTTCCATTGATTTCGAATACTGGAGATGAACGGATCTGACGTTGCCAATAATATATTAAATATATCTTCATTTGTTGTGTGCTCTCTATAAAATCTGTAATCCTTGTTCCTTTTTTCCTGAGCCTCCTCTGATAGATCTCCAAGTGGCACCAAATGATATTTAATGACATCTTCTCCATGATAAAGGTAGTTGGTTGTATATATTTTTGCAGTTTCCTTAGCATAATTTTAAAATTTCCTAGAGTCAATTTCTTCATTGCACGCAAGTACTTCTAGGATTATTTTAAATCTGAAAATAAGGTTTAAATCCACTCCTGTTATTTCAGATGCTCTTTCTGGATCTGAAAAGAATCTTCTTGCGGTATTGCCATCATTTGTATTGCCTGACCCTTGTTTTGGCTGATCTATAATCAATCCAAATTTGCGATATTCATCTTGAACATGTTTCTTTTTTGAACTTCTTAACTCTTTGTTGGTTTCGTTGTTTCTTATTGATCCTGAAGACCCGAAATCCAAATCATAACTGATTTTTAGTATGTGTTCCATAAGTCGTATTCTTGCATGTAGTGGTGATAATCCAAATTCATATGCATCTAATGATTTTGTCGGGACTTGGTATAATTGGGTTGATATTGCTTGGCATATAATGCAGCTGGATGCAGCATTCGTGTTAGTCAAAGCCTGACATACTTTTCCATCTATCATTGTCAGCACTAATTGGTAGCTTACTTCAATTTGCTGCCCATCTAACTATAATTGTAATGGCTGTAGTGTTGCAATTTGGGCCTTAATATCACTAACTTCTTTGTTAATGGCATCATGAGTTTCTTTTTTGAATTCAAATTTGATTGGCCTGCAGTATTTCGTAGAAGATGGTGTCTCATTTTTCCAAATATCCATTGTTTGCTCTGAATCTTCCAAAATCTTTTTCAATCGCAATGGTACAAATTATACCACGAACATATTCGAGTCTGAAATATTTTCACATACAACTTGTTTGTATTGTTTTTGTCCCGAAGAACCATCACATCCCCATTAACTTTGTGTTTCCATATTTCTTTAACTCATTTCCTGTTATTGATTGTAGCAAGCGTTCTGCTGTGTGATCAAGTAGAGATTGTAGTTGTACCTCTGCCGAAATTGGTGTGATTGTAAAGAAATAATGCTAATGCCTCCTCATTTGTGTACTGTATTGCATCACTCGGAGTTGGTATATTTTTAAGAATCCGTTTTGTTCTCACTGGACTAGCTTTAACAACTTTTTCAATGATATCCACTTTTGTTAATTGGTTCTGTGATCGTATTTGGTGTAGGAAAGATTCTTTTATATTTGTACAACCAATTGCATCTTTAATATCTTTAAGTTTCCGCCTCTTAGATCTATCGCTGCAGTTGTCCAATGATTTGCGTGGTCTTCCAGCCTTATCTTGCTTTGCTGTTTCTGCAAAGTTGGCCTTCTAACCAGTTTGCACTTTTTTATAAAAGTTTTGTTTATTGTAGCTAACGTCTTTGTAGCGTTTTTTGGTGCTTAGATAATTGCTCTTGCATTTCGGTGCTACACGAATTTAAGTTTGTCGTAGTGTGTGGTGTTGGGTAAGTATTTATCAAAATGTTTGGTTGACCAGATTGCAGACGTGCTGGTATTATTGTTTGCAGCTGAAGCTCGTCGGATTGGGGTGGAGTTCTTGTCTACAAGCCGGCACAAAGAATCCCACACTAACAAAAAAATTAATACCAGACTTAATAAAAAGGTATATATGTATATAAATGATAGGGAACCCGAAGTAAGTTTACTTAATTATTTTATACACAGCTTTTACTCACACTTTCCTTTTCTTCCATTTTCAGGACACTCACCATCATGACGGACTGGTTTTCTGTCCGCTGGAGTCCCTCCCCTCAGAAATTCCATGGAACTTTGGAATTCCTCCATGGCAACGCTCCTTTTGTTTCTTTTGTTGCCCCTATATTCATCTCGATGGAAATTATCACCACCCTACATCCAATCACCTACCTTTTTTTATTTATACCATATTAAATAAACTTTCCTTCACATACTGTAATTTTTTTGTTTTCAATAAACGTTATAAACAAAGTATTAGGTTTTATTTTTGCATAATTAGTAAGTATTTCTTACATTAAAATTTCAGCTATTTAACTATAAAAAAATTACATGTAGATTGCATCCTATACTACTAGTAAATGCACAATAGCAACAAAAAAAAACTAATAAAATGAAGTGAACAAAATAGATCTATCTATAAATATGTATGTTGTAAATTATGCTTTCATTGTACTCAACTGGTTAGGCAAACATACCCTTACCTCTGAAGGTAATCAATGACCACAATAATTACGATGACCTGAAGGCTTGAGCTCAACCCCCCCTGTCTACTCGCGCACCTTTACCTTATTGCAAAGGGAATGATTAATACCGAGGCACTGTCTGTTTCCCTAACCTACAAATATTAATTAGCTTTTTACTAAAACAAATATAAAAAAACTTATTTATTTAAATTTAACTATTGAATTAAATTCTACAAACTACATATTTATACATACATATATTTGACTTATAATACTTTGCCGTTGTTGTTCAGCTACAAAAAAACCCGTCCGTGGCACGGTTTTTGCTGGCTTCTCGGACTGTCACAAATTTTTTCTGTCTTCCGGGCAGGATTTTTTTTTACGGGCTTCTGCTGGGGGTTTTTTTCTTATGTTCCCTCGTTGGGGGTGATGACGTGGCACGGCTTTATGGTTGTAGTGGCTGACGAGTATTGTGGATGTTTAAAGGTTTTTTTTTGTAACTTTGTTTCAGTTTTTATATGTGTGTTTGATTGTTTAGCGTATGTGTTTTGGTTGATTACATGTACTTTCATTTAGTTACTTTATTATTTTGTTGAACTTGTGTGACTTGTCTATCAAATGGCTCCTTTTTTTATAATTTTAAATTGATTATTTTTTCCACAATATACACACTTTTTTTTCAATATATTTAATTAATTTATTTAAAAAAAATCCATTAATTTATTTAATAAAAAAAACTTAACGCCACTCAACCGTCTTCTCTCACACCAAACTAATAAGTGAAGAATCTATCATCAACCGCCTTTTTTTGTTTTAATCAGTCGCAAAAAAAAAATGATGGCGTGATCGCCTTCGGCTATCCTGCAGCTTACTTTCCTTTTTATTTTCTTCCACAAAAAAAACATTTAACCCCCTTTAACCTTTCACCTTCCCCTTACCATTTTTTTCCACTATTTATTATTATTATTATTTATTTTGTCTGCCTTTCATATTAGGGCGCACCTGACAAACCCCACCATTCTAGAGTACATCTATGGACCTAGAATGGGAGGGAAAACGATACCACCCTCGTTGTCGTCTATTCGTTTAACTTCTGGAAATTTTGGGGATAAATCTCCCATACCAGTGGGTTAAGTTTATCCCGATCACCCTATTCAGAAAATCCCCCCTTCACTATTGTGAATGGTGAGTGATCTGGCAACCTGGAAACTATTAATGACAGTACTGAATGAATGAAAGTTATGTCTGTGGAATGAATGATAAGGGAAATAATAAAATTTGGAATGAATTTCCGTCATCCCACGTCAAATTTGGTTGATAAACAGACCGGTTTCGGCTATGTGCCATCTTCAGTGTTCTCTCAGTAACTAATCGTTTTTTGTGTTGTCCCTTGTCTTTTGTATAGTTTCCTTGTGTACCTAACTTCTTTTCCTCTCTTTCTCTCTTTTTCGTGTCTGCATCTCTCTCGTTCGTATATATTCGTGTGTGGCTCTCTCTCGTTCGTATATATTCCTGTGTGCTCTATATCTACCTGCTTCTTGTTCGTTTAATTTTTCTCTTGTTAGTCTCTTGTGTTTACCGTTACAGTTTATTATTTGAGTGATCATTTGCTAGGTGTTTTATCTTTGTGTAGGTAGTAGTCTGTGATTGTACGTTTTTGGGTTTCTTTTTGGTTTTGTTCGTTTGTTGTGTTGTCTGGTTTTCTTGGGTTATTGTTTTCTTTTGTGTAAAAATGTTTTAGCGGTTCAAATATTATGTCTGACGCAGTGTTTATTTGTTCGTTTATAATTCTTCCGTCAAACGTTTTTTGTTTGTATATTTCCATGTTTTCTAATACGTTCAGTCGCCGTCCTTTGTGCTGTAAATGCAGTAATTCAACTGTTTGTCTGATGTGTCTTGGTGTACATTTGTTGTTGAATATGTGGTTCGCGAAATTTGATTCTGGCGTTGCTCCTGGTTGTTTCAGTTTCTTGTTGTAGTCTCTTATGTGCTCCCGAAATCTTGTTTTTATTTTCCGTCCTGTTTGTCCGATGTAGCTATGTTTGCATGAGCAAGTCAATTTGTAAACTCCTTGCTTATCTAGGGGGTCCGTTTCGTTTGTGCTATTTCGTAGTATTCTACCCAAATTGTTTTTTGTTCGGAATGCTGTGTTAATATTGTGTTTTCTAAAAAATTTTGCTAGTTTGTATGTTGATTTGCCCATATACGTTAAAGTAGCCCAAGTTCCATTTTCTTGCTCCTGTTCTCTGTTCCGTTCTTTATTTGTTTTGATATCATTTCGGATTTTGTCTACTAGTTCTTTTTTGTATCCATTGTTTTCTGCTATGTCATATATTGTTTTTATCTCTTTCTTATAGGCCGCACGTGTTAGTGGTATTCGTTCAAGTCTTGTTACTAATTGTCTAATTGCCGCGTTCTTGTGTTGTTGAGGATGGTTCGATGAATTATGTATTATTGTGTCTGTGGCCGTTGGTTTTCTGTATATTTCGTATTCAACTCTATTTAAACTCTTATTTGCTTTAATTGTTAGGTCTAGGTAATTTATTTTGTCGTCTTCTTCTACTTTCATTGTGAATTTAATACTTTTATGTTGCTTATTCAGGAGCTCCAGAACTTGTTCTTCTCTATTTCCTTCCAGTATACATATAATATCGTCGACATATCTTGCATAGAATGTTACCCCGAAATTGGTTTTTAGATCATCTACGTATTTCTCTTCTAGATTTTGCATAAACACCTCCATGAGGATTGCTGATGTTGGATTTCCCATTCCTAGTCCGTTAGTTTGTCTGTATATGCTATTGTTAAATTTAAAGTAATTCTGTTCTAGTGTGGCTTTCAGTGTGTTTACGAGTTGATTGGAAAATTCTACGTTTTCTGTTTTGTTGAGTAGTGTTTTATGTACAATGTTTATTGTCTCCGTTGTTGGAATTGATGGATATAAATCTTTTACGTCAAATGAGACTAGTTTACTATTTTTCGTTATTTCTACATTATCTAGCTTTGTAACTAATTCCGTGGTGTTGGCTATTGTGTGTTTGTTTTTTAGGCTCAAGGTATCTTTCAGTATTGTTTTTAGATATTTCGATAATTTGTAACTTGGAGCAGATTTGTAGTTAATTATGGGTCTCATAGGTGTGTTCATTTTATGTATTTTCGGTAGTGCGATCATAGAAGGGGCTGATGGGTTCATGAGTGTTAACGTGTGTGCTATGTTTGGTTTTATTACTTTGGTTGCCTTTTTTATTAGTTCTTTCACTTTGGCTTGGTACTCATCCGTAGGATCCTTTCTAATTTTCCTGCATTTAGTATCCTCTATTAGCTGTTCCGTTTTTGTGATGTAATCCTCTTTTTTTATTAATACCGTTGTGTTTCCTTTATCTGCTTTTGTTGTTATGATATTGTTAGACCTTAGTTTCTGTTTTAAGTTTTTAACTGTTTCATGTTCCTTGTTTTGATTCCTTTTAGATTTAACTTCCTTCTCTATTATCCGTTTGCAGATGTATCTGGCTTCCTCCTGCTCTTCGTTTGGTAGCATCGATATTGCAACTTCTGTGTCCACAATGGTTTGCTCTATTTCCTTCTTTTTGTTATTTTCTCGGATATTGTGTTTTAAACCCTTCTCCAGTAATCGACCCTCCTCATTATTGATAGCAATTTCAGTCAGGTTTATGAATCTAGTGTGGAAGTTGTGCTTTTTGTATGTTTGTTTGTTTGTTGATCGTGTTAGTTCACCGAGTTTTTTGTTCAACTTCTTGTATTTCTGTTCTATTGTTAGTGCGTTTGTTGTATTTATTTGGTCAAATATGTCCATCAGTATGTCGGTTGGGATTCGTTCAGCCAATTGTAAATGAATGTCTAGGATTTCAGAGTTCGTCATTTCTTTTTTGGCATACAAGCTCTGGATTTCGAATTTTACGAAATTCTTTTCGGCCCTAATAAAAAGCACGCATACTACGTTTGTAGCTGCAATATTAATGGGTATGTAATTAAATTTTTAAATTTAACAAAATTAACATATTTATATGAAAGCTAATCGTCCTTTAGCTGCTGCTAAAGAGGTAAACTACAGACACAGGTAAGTGAGTGAATTTTGTAGTGTATGTACACAAAAACTTTTCCTATGGAATCCTCACATTTTGGTTTTCTTTCAGACTACTAGGCGGACGTGTTTTAGGCCGGTGATTAGCCGTCGGAGATTTTGCAGGCAGCAGCTTATCTACCATATTATATGGAAATGCTATGCATAAAACAGGAAAGTTTAACCCTTTATGAGTTTTCTGTCCATCCCGTGCCCTATCACCTTACTTTGACCTGTAACAAAAAAACGAGCAAGTCTTCCGGCTCTGCCGCTGGCTATACTGCGACAATCTAATCACACTCCTGGGTGATGCAGTGTTTCCAGATTTTAGGTAAGTGATGTGTACTTTTACACTATTGGGGCATGTTTTACCAAAGTAGTGAAATTGAAATATGAAAAGTAAACTTTTCCCTTTGGATGTCCTGTCAATTCAAATATACTCTACCTATTTGAACTGAAAATTGAACCTTCAATGCAAAAAAAAAAATGAATGCAAAAAAAATAAAAAAACGGAAGTGATTTCAATTGAATTTTACTTCAAAGTGAAATGTAGAACCTACAGGATTGTCTACTTTTTTATGCTTTTTTTTTTTTTGTTTATGTGTGTATATACGAGAACACATACCACTAAAGGGTCTGCGTTCAAAAATAGAAATTAGCCTTTAACTCGCTTATATAATCGAGTTCTTTCTATTTGACCTAAAACATTTGTTTTATTATAAACATTCTACAATACCTAACGTAGCCCTACTTCACGTCTTCCCCTCCCCGGAACACTAAACTTAAACGGACTAACTTTCCATTAGTTCATATTCTTTTATTCTTGAAAAAAAATATATATTTAACAAAATAATACTAACTAAAAACAAATAATAAAAAAATGATACTAAATAAAAAAAAATGATACTAAATAAAAAAATTATACTAAATAAAAAAAATGCTACTAAATAAAAAAAATGATACTAAAAAAAATGATACTAAATAAAAAAAAATGCTAAAAGGAAGTACATTAAACATAGTACTATTCAGTCGTTTCCTTTTAGGATTTTTTTTCTCTAGAAATACTTATACTAATATATGTATATATCTATCTCCTCAGGCTATAAATTCAAATGGGCTCGAGTCGCAGATATCACGAGACACCTACGAAGAATTCAAAACCGTAAGTGGATCAAAAAAAATTTATATATTTTAAACGGTATATGTACGTACGACCAATTGTATACTAATTTTAAATATGTAGCTAATGTTTACCTTACTTTTATAGGTAATGTCCTATCCGGTATTATTGTTGTTGAGCGTCATTTTGAGTTCTGACTGTGACCCAAGTCCTGAACCGGGTTGATATTAGCGGACTGCTAAAACGATACCAAATCAGAGCGTTCAACAACAGACAATTTTTCGGTAAGTGCTATCCTTAAGATATTGTATATGCGTAGACTATTTATTATCATTGCATCGCCAAGTCCCAGCCTCACAATCGGTCCATACTTCTTCACCTAAAAATTACATTAGCCAACTTACTTTACTTTTTGCTTTGATTCGCGTTAGACACGACTCAGCTTTGTTATGCTCTAGGTGACTAACAACCCTTAGCTCTTAATGGCATAGTTCCCCAGAGTAATAATGGGGTTGCACCAATAGAGACATTACGTTTTCAAGCTTTGAGGCGTCCGCTTGAGTCGGCAGAAAAACTTAAAGGTATTGAAGCAACACCGGCAATGAAGCGAAAGACTTGGATATGCAAATAGGTAGATTATGCTTAGAAAATAAAGAAAACGACTTATCAATTCGTGCTTTTACTAACCATTTCGGGCCTAATTAAACGAACTTGTTTCGCGAGAACCATGAAAAAAAATCATTGTTTCAGGTCTTTCGCATGAAATACACCTAATGACTTCCCATTCAAATTCTCGACCTCATAGAGGCTTCTACCTACGGGTTTCACGATACGGCATTTAATAAATTTACGCGCGAGTTTTGCATTAAAACCGCTTTTAAAATTGCTTTGCTGGAAATTGCGACGAAACACTTCTTGTCCCGGGACAAAGTTAACTTGGCGACAGCGCATATTATACCTCTTTTCATTGGTAATATACGCCTGGTGTAATGTGTCACGTATTTTATGTCTTACTATTGACATTTTCACGGCCTTTGGGCAAATTTCCAATTCAGGGTCAGTCAGGCTTTTTAGTTTTCTAGCTAGGCCATATATGCTGCCGTGCCCAATCATATTAACACCAAAAAGTGCGAAATACGGGGTAACTCCTATGCCACTGTGAACAGATGACCTTAGCGAAAACTCCACTTCGGACAAATATTTGTCCCAGTCGCTATGGTCTTCTTTCAAATATGCGCGTATGGCAGCCAGGACAGACTGGTTCACTCTTTCTGAGGCATTCGCCTGAGGCGAATGTGTAGCTGTTCTCATGTGCTTTACACCGAAATTTTTAACCAAGTCAGCGAATTCTCGACTGACAAACTGCTTGCCGTTATCAGACACTATCGTCTCAGGCGTACCAAATTTATGGAAAACTTCCTCAATTAAAAATTTTATTACGTTTTTGGCACTCGCCTTAGGCATGGCCTTTAATAAAACGAACTTGGTCAGATGGTCCAAGACGATAAATATAACGCAATTACCCCTCTTCGAGCGCGGGTATGGGCCTAAAAAGTCCACAAATATTCTTTGAAACGGACGTTCGCTACACACCTCAGTTCCCATAGGCGGCCGTAACGTGATGTTCGATGGTTTAGATTCTTTACAAATCTGACAATTCGCCACGTAGTCCCTAACCTGTGCAGTTTGGTTAGGCCAGTAGAAATATTCGCGGATTCGATATAGAGTCTTACCGACGCCTCCGTGCGAAGCTTGTGGTGAGTTATGGGACTTTTCTATGATGGCTTTAGTCAATTCATGAGGCACCCATAACTTCCATGAGAAATCCTCACTCATAACCTGACCATCATATGGCCGTACCCTCTTGTAGACCAAGTTATCGATCACTTTCAAGTCAGGCAATCGCTCAGAATTTGCCTCTACAGTAGAAACAAGCTCTAAGTAATCGCTAGACTTAAAAGAATCAGAACTCAGGTCTACAACTCCTTCTACATCTGCTGAGACTTCCTCCATTTCGTACCGCGATAGGGTATCGGGGACAATATTCTGTCTACCCTGCCTATGCTCTATCTGGAAATCATACGCCTGCAAGTGTAGACTCCACCTCGCTAATCGACCGGTCAAATCTTTGTGTGACATTAGCCACTTAAGACTACTATGATCGGTGATTACGGAGAACGGCATCAGTTCTATGTAGGGCCTGAACTTTTTAATCGCCAGGACCACGGCCAAGCATTCTCGTTCAGTAACCGAGTAATTCCTCTGCGCCGATGTTAATTTATGCGAAAAATATGCAATTGGGTGTTCACCACCAGAATCGTCTTTCTGGAAGAGAACTGATCCAATGCCTACATCTGACGCGTCACACTGAACGAAGAAATGCCTGGAGAAATCCGGGTGACTAAGCAGTGGGCTCGAAACCAAAGCCTTCTTGAGCTGATCAAACGCGACCTTAGCTTCCTCCGTAAACTTGAATTGCTTGCCCTTCTTCAGCGTATCGAAGATTGGAGCCGCAATGGTAGCGTAGTCTGATATAAATTTCCTATACCAGCCTGTCGCTCCCATAAAACTCCGCACCTGTTTCGCAGTTTTAGGATAAGCAAAACGAGTAATGGTTTCCACTTTAGCCGGATCAGGTTTTACTTTGCCTCCACCTACTATGTAACCCAAATACCTTAACTCCTTGAAACAGAATTTAGACTTCGCCACATTGATGGTAAGGCCTGCGTCAGCCAAACTAATAGCTACTCGATTCAACAAATCCAGGTGTGTCTCGAAATCTGGAGATACTATCAAAAGGTCATCTAAGTAGACGAAAACTCGATCACGAAGCGCCGCGGGAATCACTTTATCCATTAAACGGCACATCCTTTGGGCTGCATTACATAACCCAAAAGGCATGACCGTAAAATGGTAAAGTGGCCGCCCTGGTACCGTGAATGCAGTCTTCTCTCTACTAGATGGGTCTAGTGGTATCTGCCAGAAAGCGTCTTTCAGGTCGACACTAGAAATAAACATTGTGTCTCCTAACCGACTGAGCAAACCCTCGATGTGCGGCAGAGGATAGGCAT
Source organism: Gymnocheta viridis (assembly GCA_956483585.1). Classification (NCBI taxonomy): domain Eukaryota; kingdom Metazoa; phylum Arthropoda; class Insecta; order Diptera; family Tachinidae; genus Gymnocheta; species Gymnocheta viridis. The sequence continues at coordinate 49,120,066 of OY101442.1, read as the reverse complement.
CCTTGACCGTGAGGGCATTGAGCTTGCGAGCGTCCAAGCACAATCGGTTCTTTTCGCCCTTACGGACTAAAGTAACCGGATGGCTCCAGGGACTCTCACTGCGCTCAATGACACCAAGGTCAAGCATCCTATCAAGCTCCGCGAACATCAATTTTTGTACAGCCGGGGAGACCGGGTAATGTCTATCTTTAACGGGATTTGCATCACGGGTATCTATTGAGTGCATTTCTAAGCGTGTTTTACCTAGACCTTTCTTACCACAACAGGGGAACATCGATATCACGAAATCTAATTTCTGTCTCTGTTCTGCTGTCAAGGTATGAGACACGACACCAGGACTACTATCGGCCTCTATGCAGAGACTGACCTCATTTGTCGTGAGGCTTTCTAAATTGGCAAACATATGAAAAACCTTCATAAAATCGATACCCAAGAAAAGCTCTCGGCTCAGAGTAGGCACTAAATAGAAATTAATCGCCTTCGTCGACGAACTTAAGGTCACGTCCGCGCGCACACGACCAATGATTGGATGTTCTGTGCCATCAGCTGTCTTGATATTTGCAGAAAAGCTTTCCACAAACTCAAGGCAGTTGCGGCCCAGACACGTAAGGGTAGCTCCACTATCTAATAATCCCTCAACTTCATGGCCTCCTACCTTAACCCGAGCATAAAGACGTGAGTCTTTACCTTCGTAAAGGGACGATAAAAAATTTTCGCGCCTTAATCGCTTCCGGATTTTATATCGCTCGCGTGCTTTTCTTATTCGAGCCGAAACCTTCCCGAAAATTTTCAGCTTAGCCTCTTTGTATTCCTTGATGCGAATATGCAAAGGTTTCAGCTCCCTAAGTTTTGGCTCGACACATACAATATCCTTTGCTAGCCTATCCGAATTTTGTAAAATGGTAATATTTCTTACCTCCTTTTCAATTTTGACTGGGCTCAGACATCGGTCGACCTCGCCTCCCCAGACTGAGACGGGTTCCGTGACCAGTTTCCCTGGCACCTCGGGCATTTAGGCGTGACCACATTTTCCATGCCACATTTGTAGCAAAACAGCCTACGAGTAGTCACCGGGCATTCCACAAAACTGTGACCAAAAACCTTGCAGTTCCAGCACTTATAGTTGCTAGTCTTTCGAATTGCGTCGACTTCCACTTCAGGTAACGGCTCAGACTCTACGTCATATTCCACCTCATTCACCCTAGGCGTATAGTTCTGGCGCTGTTGGTACACGCTCCTCTGACTTGCTAGAAGGCTCTCCGCTCTCTTGACTTCACGGCAAAATTCAGCCAAGCTGTCCACTCTCACCGGAAACATCATTTGAGCTAACGCTGTTTTCAAATTGCCCCTCATTATTTCGCATAACGACTTTTCGTCATAGGGTGTTCGCTGTTGATTCCTCAGTCGTATTATGGCATTGTAAAAATCCTCAAAAGATTCCTGAGGTTGCTGTCGGCGGTTCAAGATTTGCATTTGTACCTGGTACTCGTTTTCAAATCTCTGATACTGGTTCAAAACAGCTGCCTCTAGCTCTTGCCAAGTCACAATACGGAACAACTTGCGGTGATTCCAATACCATTCCAAGGCTGGTCCCTCTAATAACCGGTGAAAATCTCTTAAGATGTCTGTGTCTAGGCAATTGTAATCACGCCGCAACTCCTTTATACGAAATATAAATTCTTGGGCGTTCATAGTTTTACTTGTGCCATCAAACTTAATCCCCCACTTTGCCAAGTCACTCCTGTTGTTAACCTCAGAAGGGTGACTTTGAGTGCAGCCCGAGAAAGCAGGTGTTACCCTCTCTCCTTGAGGAAACTGTTGTTGTGTGCTCTGCTGGTGGTAACTGGGCTGATAGGGTGCTGTTACTCTTGGCCATTGGGGAACGTAACCTGGGGCTGGTGCTAACGAATTAAATGTAGGGGCTTGCATAAAGGCAGATTGCGGCTGGTTATATGTTGCCGACGTATTAGCTCCTTGTGGTTGGTGACTGGCTGCATATACTGGCGCTGGCGCTGACTGTAGCCTCATTGGCGGTACGGTGCTTCTTGAGTGCACGTGTTGAGCTGAGGTACTTCCCATCGCTTGCTCCCTAGTGCCTGAATTAATGGGATTGTTTTGGTGGGCATTCTGCATATTTGCATTTATTGCTGCCTTAATTTCCCTCAGAGCACCATCAATTCTCTCATTCACTTGCTTCATCAGGTGAACCTGCGACAGACCGATTGACGCCGTAAGCATTTCCTGCACGTGTTGACTGGTCAGTACTTGTTGGCTATTGGCTGAAAGTTGTTGCCTATCCGTATTGTGTATGCCTTCACGCATTTCCCTTCTAACATTTTGTGCTGTAAGACTTGAGTATTCGGGTGATACTATGGTATTATTTAATTCATCCGAATTGAACGACGTATTGCCTTGCTCGTCAGCACCCTGCGACGGGTGCTAAATTATTTTCAGCGTTAGACATATTGCTGGTAGTTGGCCCAGTTGCGGAGAGTTTACTGCCCTGTCTTGTTAAAACCATACCCACCGCGGTGACTAAAATTTAGCGAACAAATTATGTATATACGTGTGTATCTTTGAAAATAATATTAAAAAGAAACTAAAAGCAGGGTAAAGGAAATTTAAAAATATCTATATATATATATATATATTTAAACATATATATACTTATTTAAATATATATATATCTAAAAACATATATAAATGTATTTAAATATATATACAATTAAACGTAAATATACCCATACACATATATAAATAGATATAATATAAGTTCCTACGTAAAACTAATTGGCCTATATAACCTAATTGTGGTGGGGCCTTTATAATACCAAATAAATAAATAAATAGATATAAACCGAAATATATTAATAAATATTTTAAAGATAAAAAAACGAAATATCGAGGTAATCTCGATTAATAAATTTAGAAAATTTATATTTCTATGTCCAATATAAAATTTGGACTCTAGATAGCGAAAAACAAAAAAAAATTGTCCTATCTAGTTAAAAAAACGATAAAATCAAATCTACCTGCAACTCTAATGATCCTAAATTGCAAGACTTTCTGTTTCTAAACGGTAGGACGAAAGATGTGTAAGGCGGTGATAGTTCCACGACTAAACTTGAGTTTATTTGGTGAATAAACGATCCGGAAAAAAAAGTAACCTAATTGTTCAAAAGGAAGTGTGTTTGCTAAGTTTGTGAACCACTACTGGAAAGAAAATTATGGATAAATTGAAATGACTATGTTTAGGCCTGGCTGCAGCAGGAAACTAATTGGACTATTATTTCCTGGACTCGCCGAATAAGCCTAAAAAAAAGCATAAGTAAAACAAAAACAACAATAAAATTGGTAATAAAATTTACGACTTGAAGCAATTACAGGTTTACCTTCATATGAAGAACAAGTAAGACTCAAAACGTTTTTTTTTATATTTTTTATCTTTATTTTTTTTTCAAAGAAAATCTCACCTACTCTTGCATGTCGCTACGCGATTTAATTTACTATGTGTTTTAAAATCGGGACATACATGCGAGAAGTAGAGACAAGCATTTAAAAAAAAAACTGTCTACACTATTGAACTAACCGGGCTATTGCTACAAAATACTCTAGCTTGAAAACAAAACTGTAAGCATTTAATCCCTAAACCTAATACTGAGATTAAGACTACTATTCATATTCCAAACTAAAGACAACATTTATAAAGTTAACATTGCCGACTAAAGTGTCGCTACGCGTTAAGGACTCTTTGAAACTTAAACGGGACTTACACCCGTCAGTCAACGAAAACTATACAAACGTTTGGTATACTAATGGACTGAACTTACTTCGGGCCCCACGTTGGGCGCCATTTTTGTCGTAGTGTGCGGTGTTGGGTAAGTATTTATCAAAATGTTTGGTTGACCAGATTGCAGACGTGCTGGTATTATTGTTTGCAGCTGAAGCTCGTCGGATTGGGGTGGAGTTCTTGTCTACAAGCCGGCACAAAGAATCCCACACTAACAAAAAAATTAATACCAGACTTAATAAAAAGGTATATATGTATATAAATGATAGGGAACCCGAAGTAAGTTTACTTAATTATTTTATACACAGCTTTTACTCACACTTTCCTTTTCTTCCATTTTCAGGACACTCACCATCATGACGGACTGGTTTTCTGTCCGCTGGAGTCCCTCCCCTCAGAAATTCCATGGAACTTTGGAATTCCTCCATGGCAACGCTCCTTTTGTTTCTTTTGTTGCCCCTATATTCATCTCGATGGAAATTATCACCACCCTACATCCAATCACCTACCTTTTTTTATTTATACCATATTAAATAAACTTTCCTTCACATACTGTAATTTTTTTGTTTTCAATAAACGTTATAAACAAAGTATTAGGTTTTATTTTTGCATAATTAGTAAGTATTTCTTACATTAAAATTTCAGCTATTTAACTATAAAAAAATTACATGTAGATTGCATCCTATACTACTAGTAAATGCACAATAGCAACAAAAAAAAAACTAATAAAATGAAGTGAACAAAATAGATCTATCTATAAATATGTATGTTGTAAATTATGCTTTCATTGTACTCAACTGGTTAGGCAAACATACCCTTACCTCTGAAGGTAATCAATGACCACAATAATTACGATGACCTGAAGGCTTGAGCTCAACCCCCCTGTCTACTCGCGCACCTTTACCTTATTGCAAAGGGAATGATTAATACCGAGGCACTGTCTGTTTCCCTAACCTACAAATATTAATTAGCTTTTTACTAAAACAAATATAAAAAAACTTATTTATTTAAATTTAACTATTGAATTAAATTCTACAAACTACATATTTATACATACATATATTTGACTTATAATACTTTGCCGTTGTTGTTCAGCTACAAAAAAACCCGTCCGTGGCACGGTTTTTGCTGGCTTCTCGGACTGTCACAAATTTTTTCTGTCTTCCGGGCAGGATTTTTTTTTACGGGCTTCTGCTGGGGGTTTTTTTCTTATGTTCCCTCGTTGGGTGTGATGACGTGGCACGGCTTTATGGTTGTAGTGGCTGACGAGTATTGTGGATGTTTAAAGGTTTTTTTTTTGTAACTTTGTTTCAGTTTTTATATGTGTGTTTGATTGTTTAGCGTATGTGTTTTGGTTGATTACATGTACTTTCATTTAGTTACTTTATTATTTTGTTGAACTTGTGTGACTTGTCTATCAAATGGCTCCTTTTTTTATAATTTTAAATTGATTATTTTTTCCACAATATACACACTTTTTTTTCAATATATTTAATTAATTTATTTAAAAAAAAATCCATTAATTTATTTAATAAAAAAAACTTAACGCCACTCAACCGTCTTCTCTCACACCAAACTAATAAGTGAAGAATCTATCATCAACCGCCTTTTTTTGTTTTAATCAGTCGCAAAAAAAAATGATGGCGTGATCGCCTTCGGCTATCCTGCAGCTTACTTTCCTTTTTATTTTCTTCCACAAAAAAAAACATTTAACCCCCTTTAACCTTCCCCTTACCATTTTTTTTCCACTATTTATTATTATTATTATTTATTTTGTCTGCCTTTCATATTAGGGCGCACCTGACAAGTTTAATTTTAACGTAACTAAGAACATCTTCCTGGTTTTTGTTTCTAAAATACTCTTCCGCCAGTTCTTTATAACTGAAGCTCTCCATATTTTTTTGAATGTTTTTATTTGCGTCTGTTATGTTTTACCCGTACACCTAGAGGATTAACTTATTACTGAGTAATCCCTTATCGAATCTGTAGTTTTATACATTTTTAGATACATGTTATTCACGCATTGATCTTTAATTTCATAGCAGGTAGTGCTTAAATTGAACAAAACTGCACATGTTGTCCAGACCTTAATATCAGGTAAAACTGATTAGTATCTCGCCAATATTTGTTGTTGTTGGGTTGTTTTTTTTTCTTTAGTGGTTTATTGTCCCGATTATTGTTATAAAATTGTTTATGACTTTGGTTGACCCTAACATTTGATAACAGGTAAATTTAGAAAGAGATCATATGTTTACTGTAAAACGTATTGTGGTAATTTTATGACTTATTTTTGCTGATCAAAAGAAAGCCATTAAACCCTTTCGCAGGTATTATATTTAATTTTTTTAGTTTTACGTAGTCTAAAGTAAAAAAACATAAACTTTTAGGCAAAAAAGTGTAAATTATATACACCATTGTATACGAGTACTTTAGAGTAATTTCATTAAAAAGAAAAAAGTGTTCTACACACGGCTCGTCACGGGTGCAAAAGTATATATAGCGGTAAAGAGGACACTTTCACCTTTCTCCGGGTGGTATACATTTCTTGTTCCCCTTTGTTCCCTAGAAGTTCTATTCCACTAAAGTTTAAATTTGAGAAAAATATATCAGTTTCATAAATATTCCGTAACGCCCCTAATATTAAACGCTAGAGCTCTGACCACTTACAACAACTAAAGACTATAATCCTACCAACATTATAAAAAAGACCGCAGGCCGTTATCGATGATAGCTTGCGAGTAGTAACCATTTATTTTTTATAAAAAACAAAAAAAAACACCTTTTTCTGAAATTAAAAAAACCGTTGAGTTTGACAGCATGCCACGCTCACAATTATCAATAGTTTAACCTAATTTTTTGGCTACCTTAATCTGGATATATTAGCTGCAAAAGGGCGTAAAAATTTTAAAAATCGGTGACAAAAAAAATTAGACTTTTGGCCAATGAAAAACGATTTTCAGCAAGCATTCAAATATTATTTGAATGTTTAAAAATGTATAGTAATACTTTCTGTTGGAACAAGTGTGTTTGACCAAATACTACAGATATTGAGAGCTTCTTTTGAGAAGGAGGAAAAGAAAGAACAATATTTTCAAATGTAACACACATCTGTGGCAATAAATAATAATGGCTTAAGTTGAAATTTCGTGTTTTGAGATATTAAGGGTTTTGTCTAAAATAAATTGTGTTTGATTTTAATTTTTTGGCCACAGAAGAAGCTAGTCATTTCTTAGAACAGAACTGGTAATTTTATAAAAGAAAAAAATTTTATTTGTTAATACTCGTTATTTTTTAGTTAAGAAGTTATGAAAAAATCCATTGTCAGGAAAATAAAAACTAAAGTGAATCTAAGCTACTATATTTAAAGGCTAAATAATAATAAATAAATAAATCTGTTATAAGAACTCATGTTTACTTCAGTATACAAAATTAAAGGAGGTTTTCGTATTATAAAAGCTTAGTTATATATAAGGGTAGGATCACACGATTGCCGTAATGCACCAATTATCGGTCTATTTTGTATGCCAATCGTGTGATTTCATAATTTATTGTCCCCTACGGCAATCGAGAACAATATTGTGCTGATTTTCCGCAATCAAATGCAACTCTGGTGCGGCAATCGTGTGAACGGTTGAAAGGCAACCATGCGTCAATATAAATGATTAAAATGTACCAATATTTATTGTTTTCTCATGCGGCAATCAAAGTAGCCAATACGCGGCAATTTATTCAATTTTTCGTGTGTGCTAATTGTTTTGTGTACCATCAATCTAAACTTATTTGAAGCGTCAACCCTTAAATGCATGAATTTTTTTCGCTTTGAAAGAAATATATTATTTAGACATATAGAATTAATGCAAAAAAATTTAATTTTTTTTTTTTAGTTAAATTTATTAAGTGTAAAATAAATCTCGCATATTGTATTTATTTTACTATAATAAGCGGTGAACGATTAATAAAATTTAGAGAACAATTAAAACCTACGAAGCAGAATTACATCAATATGCTAAAGAAAAAAATTTGCACGTAAAACAAAGCAAACTAAAAATTACCATAACAGCTGTTTGTTGGTGTTGCCGCAAGTTAGAACAATCGTATGACTGGACTGCATCAATTATTGCCACAAATTCATTTTTAGTCAATCTGCGGCAATAAAATTTTTATAAAATGGGGCAATCATGTGACTGCAGTATATTTGATTGCGACAATATTATTATTGTGCGCCAATTCAGCACAATAAAAATTGGGTCTGATTGGTGTATTTGCGGCAATCGTGTGATCCTACCTTAAGGGTTTTTATGAGGAATAATTCGAATGAGCTGTTAGTTATTGAACTTAAATGATGAAACAGAACAAACTGCAACTTCAGGCTGAACAATATTTTCAATACAGTTTGACATAAAATTCTGCCAGAGAATATGGTCATGAAATAGAATCTAATTTATTTTTACCAAGGTGTATTTAACTAGGTGACAGCATTAGGAAAACAATTACAACAATACAAGAACAACAGGCATTTTTGTTTGTGTAGTTTCATTGCGGATGTCAAAAACCTAACCCATAAAACAAAGAAAACAGATACAGAAAAAGGTAAAAGTATTTTGTATGTATTTTGACATTCGCAACGAATAGTCAGCTCCTTTAATGCTGTCACCTGGTTAAATACGCCTTGATTTTTACAGCTTCTTTTCTTATACTCTCAATTTTAGACACTCATTCTCTCAACAATGTTAGCGTGTTTTCATGAAATCACATACATTTTTCAAACGAAAAAATGCAAACAAAAGGAAATCAAACAATAATAAGACAGTATTTGAAGTTACTGCCGTCGATTTTATTATGGGCTATCAGCGTTTGTTCCTGAAATTGCAGATTTATTCTGTTTCATTATTAAGTGTTTACAAGTTTTAATGCTCAAACGTTTTAATATTGATGTACATACATAGGTATGTTCCTTAAAAAAATTAAGTTGAGTTAAGTTGTTATGGCTTATGTATTATTTTCTAAAGACTTAAATTAAAATACTAATGCCTATAGTTTTATTAATAATGAAATTTAGCTGAGTGATAGATTTTGAAGAAGAGAATAAGAATATGTAATAAAATGAAAAAACACTTATGTATGTATGTACGTCAACTTAAGCCATTATTATTTATTGCCACAGATATGTAATGCATAAATATGACATTTACGTGAATTGTTTTTGGCAATTTCATTGATGTTTTTTGCTAATAGGAATTTTGAGAATCTTTTTTTTTATTGATATTAACACCGCTAGAAATTTATTTTCTTTATATACTTATGTGCAGTACTTCTTGGTATTAGAAACTAATATACGGAATACTAGAACAAAATAATGTTTGATTCGTACAAAGAATATAAATTATATAGAAGGTGCATCATGTACACGCAAAATTTCTTATGACGGATATTTTGTCGAAACACATTGTATATTTATTTCATAGCTGTGCAAGTATGAATATTCTTACTCAAGATATTTAAAAAGAAACTAAAATTAAACATATTATTCCTTCTTAAGGAATTTTGTTTGGTTTTTATTTAGTTATGTTGCTTAGAAATGAAATAAATTTAGTTCTCATTTATCTATTTGGAATAAATTTGTTTTATTTCTAATGTTATTTCTATTCATAAACGTAAACAAATTATGCTTTCAGATAGAAATTTAAATAAAATTATTTCAAATTAAATAATTAAATTTTCAATAAACCAAAGCGATACAAATATTTTAATTTTGTGTTCTTAAGACAATTTTTCAACAACAAGAAAAGTGTATGGTGGAATTTACATAAAAAAAGAGTATCCTCTCCTCCATAAACTAAGTTGTTAAATACTAGAAACATCTGCAAGTAGTGCAGCTTCTAAAAGAGTATTCTCCGCAGCACGGAATTTACTTTCCGAAAAAAGATGTATTGCATTTAATGACGATACTGTGAATAAAATAATGTTTCTTCATTCAAACACAAAAAAAATAATTATTTACGTACCCAAACAAGTAAAGAATTTTTAAAATCATTTTTTTAAGCAGATGTAAAAATGCATTACTTTTGAATAAACATTTCACAAATAACTTATTAACCGAAGAGAATTCGTTACTTTTGTGTTTCAATTTTAATTTTTTCGTAATAAAAATGTTTCATAAAAAAAACTAAACCATCTCGCCTGAAATTTGAGCTGGGGGCAAATTACGGCATTCGATATCGAACGAAATCCCATACAAAATTTTTAGAATTTGTATGTAAATTTTGTTCGATATCGAATTTTGTGTTGAAGTTTCATTATCAGAATAAACTGTTTTTTCCAGTCAGCTCGAGTTTTCTAATTTTTATTTTGTGCTCGTTTTTTACATATTTTATTGCCTTCTGAAAACACCCACAGACATTAACCGTCAAAAAACAATGATATATAGGAAATACCTAAACTCATAAAAAACCCAGGGATAATAATTGGAAAATCTACCTGCATATAAAAACTAATTGCTTGCAAAAAAGGGCTCGTGCCACAAAAATAACAATTGTTTTGTCCTACGTACATACATAGTATTACACACATATGTTTGTATGTATGTACACATTTACAAAATTTACGAATTCCCGTTGTACCACAAACAAATTACAAAATCAAAAAACAGACAACATAAGAACTCTACATACAATTTGCAAAACATAATCGTCCATATAACAAACGAACGCACAAAATACTGCTAGTAATTTAAAAAACTCAAATAAGTAGGTATTTAATGGTTACAAATAATTTAAACCACATTCCAATATTTAGCATATTTTACTCTGTTGGGATTATTTGAATGTAGTAGTAATTTTTTCATTTTAACTTGTTTTGATTGTCATTCTGTCACAGACAGAAAAACACTACGCATTTAAATATAAAGAGTACGAACCACATATTATATAAAAAGTAAATTAATGTATTCACATGGCTTTTGACTACAGCCATGCAGTGGTCTACTTGGTGCCATTGAAATTTTAAATAACAAAAATAGAACATTCAGGAAAGCGCTAGAAACAGCAACGAGAATCTACAAGATTGTTCGAGAAATCTATACGACAAATATTGTTCACTACTGTAAATGATAATACAGTTTGGCCGTTTGGGTTGACATGAATTTAAATTGTTTGGTTGACATACCAATCCTTTTATGCGGTCTTTTATAAGGCTGCCATGTAGATAAAGCTAAATACACAATAACATGCATATGTAACATAACTGGCAACAGCAAACCGCCTCTACAAATAACTATCTAGAATCTGTGTATCTAATATATATGTATAAGAAATTGCTGCCTACTCACGGAGATCAGCTTTTGCACTGTTAACTAACAAATTACTTTGTGTACTTTATTAAACTGTGGTATTAAAGAAATAAAACATCATTAAGTTCAAAATCAATTTCTGTTGTGTTTTTATTTTATTTTTGACTAATTAAAAGAACTCAAACAAGTAAACGTTATCGAAAAGTTCGAAACGTAATAATATTGACATTACATGCTTTGCATCTTCTTTCTCTAAACGAAGCAAGATGTGGTCTAGAAGTGCTAATTAGAGACCTGCAAGAATACCACTAAAACGCAAAATTGTGCATTCGTTATCAAAATGAATCGTGTCTACCAGAACATTTATAATATTGAATGTATAAAAGAGTGTACATTTTTCCAATTGTCATGTATATTTCGCTAATCATTTCCTATGCATCCACTTCAATTTGGTTTAAATATACGCACACTCCCCACAGTGAATGAAAATAGCAATGAATACTCATACAACACAGTACGAATTCACTGTCATCGAACCTTTTTACTTCTCTATTGTGTTAAAGTATTGATTCAGCGTTACCGTGTTTTTGAAATTCTCTCATTGTTAGTTGTCAATATTATTTGTATTAAAAAATATTATTTATAATTTTACTTTATTTTCTTGCAATAAAAACAAAACACTTTTTATTTATCGTTGTAGTTATTTTATTTAGTTAAACCTTAAAATCACTACAAAAATTTTAAAAAGCAGTATAAGTTATTAATTTATTCTAAAAAAATTTCATTTATTTCTTTAATATTTGAATGCAAAAACATTATTTTATCAACGAAATCTATGTTCTTTAGCAAATTGCAACGTTTTTCAGAAATAAGTTTTCTGGCTGCAGAAAATGCTCTTTCTGAAGGTGCCGGAGTAGCCAAAATTTTGCAACTAGTTTTGTACAAATATGGATATTAGGTCTCATGGACATGCCACCATTGAATTACATCGAAGTCATTATCAATCGCTATATTTATACTCTTATATGTATTTATTTCATTCAATACCCTATTTTCTAGGGTATCTGGGCGATGCACTTCAACAAAATCAGCAAATATTTCATTGCTTTCACATTCTTGAATTAAGTTTTGATTGCTCTCGAAACTCGTTCTTGATAAATGTAGTCATTTTCTGGCATTCATTCATTATTTCTTCCTTTGTTAGAGGACCGGTTGACATGGCGAGGTTTCCGACTAACTCATATCTTTGCTCAGGAGGTTCCAGCCCTTCCCGCCATTCGCGTATCCTAATTTTCCACGACCACAACTCCCGCGTCAATTCGTCCATCTTTTATTTACTAACTAGTCTAGACTTTTTTTTCTCTAGCGCGAAAAATCAAGTTTTCAGGTTTTTGTCTGATTATTAACCGTTTTCTTTTCTTAATTATTCTAGAAAAATTATTTATTTTTTTCGCTTTCCTTGGACTATGTTTTTCTGTTATGCGTAATTGTCCGCTACCGCCATCTACTATCGCTCACTCTATCCTCCTTACATTTTATTGTAACAGGGTCGCAAGAAAACAGAACGGTTTAAATTTCATTCATTATACCTATCTCTACATTTATTCTTTTCAATATAACCGTTTTAATGTCCTCTCGTAGGTACTGTTTTTGAATGAAATGAGCTTCCCTGTTTTCATATACGTTCCACTATCAAAACTTGTAGCAACACTGCCGTAGTGGCAACTGTATCAATTGTAAATAAAAACAACACAATCTGACAGCAGCTCATACACACATAGCAGAAATCAAAGAAAAATAAAACTATTTATGCATAGCTGAACAGGATTTTGTTTATTATATCCTCATATCTAAAAGTTTGTATTTTTCTAAGAAAAAAAAAAACATATTGACCAAAACAAAAAAAATCATTATCACCACACGAATAATCTAAGGTGGTATTAGGTACTCATTGGCATGCAGGTACGTTGTGTTCATTTGTTGAACTCCATCCCGCAACACCTTCTCTGCTTCTTCAAATTGGATTAGCTTATTAGTTGGTGGGAACAAGAAAAAAACGACTTTATGCAAAATTTTGAGATGGCCGTAAACTAATTTTTGCAATAATTCAAGCAAATGCAACTTTACCTTTTTAACCATATCTGTCATCCTGATTTATAATACAAACTTTCTTCAGGCGATGGACTTATGGTATAACTAAATGCAAAGTATGGTATTGGTCTGTTTCCAACTTTTTTGAGGCGTCTTCAAAATATTTCAGTAGTTGAGTTATAAAACTTAGTTCGTTTAAGTTTATATCCTGAATACGGCGATCTTCATTTCTTTCTTTTAAAATTTTTAAAATTTCTATCCAATTATCTTCGACAGATTTTAATAGATAAAATACTGTATTACAGCGAGTAGGACACATGCTTTTAAGAGACGTTTCCATATCAGAATTGATGCCTGACTTTTTGAAATATTTAACAAGCTTGCTACAATTAGTAAACAATTCAGAAAGCTGAGGTATGCTGCTAATTGTTCTTTGTATACTATTATTGATCAAGTGATCAATACAGTACATGTTATTGTTACCACTGAAAGCAGAAATCATCGTCTTTTACAATTTCACAGCCAAACTCCTCCAAAACTTTTAAAAATTTCTTCTTAATGTTGGTGCCTATAAAACACAAGATTAAAAATATAAATTAAAAAGTATTTAAGTAAATTTAAAGTCTCATGATATTACCTGTACATAAGTCTCCTTTCATTGATTTTATGGCCAATAACCGACTGACGATAGCACCTTCAAAAATGTAATGTATTGTTATAGACAAAAAAGATGAATGAATATAGTTATCCGTCCACACGTCAGAAGTTAGCCCTTAGCTATTTGATTTTATTTTTAAAATTTCGGACTTTTTTTTTTCTTTAGAAGAGAAGTAACACTAATCCCTTCCTTGGGAAAGGGATAGTGAGAGAGGACAGATGGTGAAAGAGAGAAAGCTTAATTTTTACAACTCTGATATTGCGCGCTGTGTTAGTTTTTAGATCAGTGTTGCAGCGCCTCTGATGACAAGTAGGCGCATTAAATGTGTTTTAAGCTGGTGTAGCCATTTTATTAATTATTTTACTTTGCCGGCGATTTTGCTACAATACCGACGGAGGAGGGCGCTGTGATGTCCGCTAGCATAAACCAGTACCAATTGCTGCCAGTACTGTTCAGTGACCAAGTGCCTTCATCACTTAAACACTCCGACAACAACAAATACAATGACATACTGACTTGTCTGTAGCTGGGCTCGAACCCACGTTCTTAGACATTATTTGCTTTGTAGTCAACGCGCTAACTACTTCAGCCAACAGCACCCTCAATTTTGGTGAAATGAAATTCATAAATTTTATTTATATTCCTCGATGTTGTAGTTGGATGTGGTAGTAGACCTTCGACATTTACATTTTTTCCAAAAGTGGATCCAAAAGAAATAAAAAATCTGGCTAGATTTTTCAGTGCCACATCATCAGATATACTAAATGGCCGATAATTCAAAACAGCCCATTCAGCCATTGCCTTGGTACACTTTCTTTTTGTCTCCAAATCAACCTCAACTTCATTTTTGTGAATGGTCTGAACGTAAGCAATAACATGTGTGCCGAACTAAGTTGGATGTACTTTTTCCAAATTGATAAATGTTGAAACATTTTCTACACCCAACAACACCAGAAATATCCTTCCCGTTGAAGTCTTCAAGTACACCAAAAATTTCCCAAACTTTGCTCTTTTTTGGCTAAACTTAACCTCACCGGTTAATAATTTTGATTTTAAAACGGTGGCATTTCCAACGCTGTCCGATAAGTCTGGTGTTAACGGCTGCGGCATAACCAAATATAAGTAAAGCATTTTAATATACATAAATAGTAAACTAATTTTATTTAAAAAATCGAGTGTGCCTTTAAAAATATATTTTATGATGATACTTACATTTTCCATTGCAATATTTAATGCCAAAGTTTTATTGATAATAAATAATAAAATTACTTATCGCAGTCAACTTGTAGTTTCAAACATTTATCACGAACTAATGACCAATTAGTAGCATTAGCTACTTATTGGGTTTTTACAAGAACCGCTTCTAATATTTGAAATGAAGGAATGCAATAAAAATATTTAGAGATTTTACATAATGTATCATAATATTGTTTATTTGAACCCTTTTTATTTTTAAGAAAAAGTTTCCCAGAATTTATCAGGTAGTAACATGAAAATAACGTAAACATATCTACATATGTATGTATGTACCTTTGTTAACTTATACGCTAATGACAAAACTTCTTTGTTTCCCAGACATTTTTTTAAAAAGAGGGGAAGAGATTTTTTAAAACATTACTTTATTGCATTT
The DNA here is from genome assembly GCA_956483585.1 of Gymnocheta viridis. Taxonomy (NCBI): domain Eukaryota; kingdom Metazoa; phylum Arthropoda; class Insecta; order Diptera; family Tachinidae; genus Gymnocheta; species Gymnocheta viridis. Next base: position 49,104,609 of record OY101442.1, on the reverse strand, counting down.
TTCTTGATAATTATACAGAAAGTTACAAAATTACAGGGATATTTTATATTCTTACTTGTATTAAATTTTTCTTGATAATTGCAACGGCAACACTTCTGATCTTTCTCATTACATTTGTTTTTGCTTTACTTTTAAAAAGCAAAGAAAAACTAAACTGATGCTGTTTTTGTGAATTCATAGTTTTAAGGGTGAGTTCATGAAACAGCTGTTGAACAAAAATTAAAGAAAAATTTCTAATGTGGATTCTTTTTCAGGCTGAAAATAACAACAGTAATAGGTTGCTGCAATGTTTTAAAAAGTGTAAAACAATTAAGAAAAAAGATATAATAGAATAATATTAGTAAAAGAAGTCCAAATTGCACCCCAAAAGATGTTGATTTTTCAATGGCCGCAAACTTATTTACTTTTTTTCGCGAAACAACAAGAAGTAGAAGAAGCCATATGTTTGTGTATGTAGTGTATGTATGCGTGCACAACTTAAATAGAACTTAAATCAGCAAGGTTAGTCATTTAAATATTATTTAAGTTTCATTTAAGTTTGTACTGCAAAACTTAATTTCGAATTTAAATATAAATACCATTTAAATACGAAGTCAAAAACTGGCCCTTAGTCAATTCACAGTAAAATTGTTGGTACTAAAAAAGCCATTGGTGTACCACTTCAGTTTTCGACAGAATAGTACCAAAATAGTTTAATTATACCAATTTTGCCATCCCTGATTGGTGGTCTAACCGGTAAAATATGTTATGTTTTTACGGCGCCTGCCGTAATTCTAATTGGCTTCGTGGTCTGTATAGTATTTTTGCAGAAACAAACATAAAAGATATAAGTGCAAAATGTTAATACATTGAAATAAACATCAAAAATAATTGTCTGCAATTGCAACGCAAAATACAACACATGAGATGTGCGAATGTATAAAAATCTCTCGATCGATATCAACTAGATGAAATGAGGTTTCGAAGAATTATCCTTTTTTCAAGTGCATTTTTGACAACAATTATATTGTATTTGATACATCATCACTACAATGTGCTGTCGAGATCTTCGTACACTTCAAGTCAATCCGTTGCACAAAGCCCAATGCAGTATGTTTATGTTCAAAAGAATTTTATTGTTAGTTATATAATTGCATACTCTACATATAATCAATTTTTCAGATCAACAATTCCGACGTTTTACATAGCAGTCGTAGCATGCGGACAACGCCTCCAAGAAACTTTGGTTATGATAAAATCGGCACTACTTTTCAATTACGCGAAGGACAAATTGCACTTTTTAATCTTTGCCGAAGAACAATTGCAGTCGAGTTTTAATGAAAAGCTCAATGATTGGCGTTTGGGAAGAAAAGATTACTTCGATTTTAACTTGTACCCATTGCAATTTCCTGCGAAGGGTGAATGGAAAACCCTATTTAAACCATGCGCTGCACAAAGACTTTTCCTTCCGGTAATTCATGAAACGTTTTTAAAATAAATTCTGTTATTAATACACATTTAAGTCTCTTTTGCAATCTATTGAATCTCTTTTGTATGTCGACACAGATATTTTATTCTTATCCCCAGTTGGAGATGTTTGGAAATTTTTCAGCAGATTTAATTATACTCAAATAGCAGCTCTCACTCCTGAGCATGAAGATCCAAATATTGGTTGGTATAATAGATTTGCTCGCCACCCGTACTATGGTCCATTAGGTGTTAATTCTGGTGTAATGCTAATGAATTTAACTCGCATGCGCCAGTTCAACTGGGAAAAACACGTACTGCCAATTCACAAGGAGTACAAGCTTCGTATCACTTGGGGAGACCAGGATATAATTAACATACTTTTTTATTACCATCCAGGTAACTGATTTGCTGAGATTGTAAATTTTTCTTGTGAAATGAAATGTATCGTGTATGTATATTATTTTGCAGAAAAACTCTTCATAATGCCTTGTGAATACAATTACCGCCCAGACCATTGCATGTACATGAGTATTTGCAATGCTTCTATGGAAGGAATTAAAATTTTGCATGGCAATCGTGGCTATTTTCATTCTAATAAACAGCCATTGTTTCGCGCGGCTTTCGAAGCAATCGAAAGTTTTCAATTGGACGGCAAACCATACAATGATTTTCTGATACCTCTACAGGACGCATTAAAGACTCCGATCGTTAGTGAATCGAACTGTGGCAAAGTTGCTAAAGAACTTTTGTTGCTGGCAAACAAAATATTCAAAAATGATTACGACTATAACACTTAACATACAATTTAAGATGCTTTTAAAATTGTATTATTGTGGAATATTTATTCTAATGTGTTTTTTATCACACATTTGTTTGACATGAAATAATTATATGCATTCCATTACTATTTATGTATAAAAAGGTTTTATAAATAATTTATAACTAATTAATTTATTTTATATTTCAATATTTTATTTGAAGAAAATATAAGTTTTTTAAGAAACGCAATTTAGTGTTTACATATTCGCTCATGTTCTGACACTCGCTCGATTTTAAAATCACACGCGTGCTCTGGAGTTAACGCTGTTTGCTACTTTTCGAACAAAACATGTTTTTCCGATGCAAAACAAAAAAAATGGATATTGAAAACAAAAAGCTTGTACATGCAGTGGCTTTAAAGAAGCTCCAATCAAAAAATTTCTAAAAAATAACTAAAGGATATTTTCAATAATATAAATCGTCATATGATTTCAAAAAAGCATTAAGTTACAAAAAATTTAAAATCGACTTCTTGTTTGATTACGATGGACCATATCAAAATACATGTCGCTGGAAAATTTTTTATATTAAAATTTTACTAATTCCTTTATAAGAAATAAGCTTAAACTGAAATTTTTTTAATGTTGGTTAACTTTTCATATTAGAAAGTTTCTTGCTTGTCCTGTATTTTTTTTCAATGTAACTTAGGGCTTTTATGCATTCATATGACGATATGTACATTCCAGAACAAGCAGAAGTACATATTGTTTTATATAAAAATCATAAGTAGAGCGTTATATTTGTACTTTTTTAAATTTGAACATATGTATATGTAGACATATGCATATGTATTCCCATTTATTTCCTTACATATGTACTATCTAAGCAAATATATATATAATATACATACAGTCCGGTTCACTAATTTAAAGGCACTAAAAATTCTATATTCAGCATCCTGTATCTTTTGCAATTTTTAACCGATTACAGAATTTTAAAATAGAAGTGGAAGCTAGACATCTTGAGATATAAAAAAACACGTGTGGTAGTCGGGGTCTGCCGCGGCAAAGCTGTTGCATAGCATTTTTTTTATCAACGTGCAATTATAATTATTTATTTTTTTATTTCTGCAGTATTTTTTCTTAACTTGACATTAATTCAAGTTTTTTCTTTGATTTTAATTCATGTTACACTTTTTTGAATTGAATTGAATAAATGAGAAGTTAATATCGTTCAAAACCATACGAATTAAGATTACGAATTATGAGCGTAAGTGTGCGCCCATTAGTAAATTTTTAGCGTAGTTTTTCCACTCACGCTCAATTGTTTTATACTTACATTCATGCACGCTGACGTGATTTAAAAAAAACATAAGACTTAAGAAACAAACTTGCAGCCCAATTATGAATAAAAAATTACCAGGGAGACTTTTCCCAAAAAGGGGCTGTTCACATATACTATGCAAACAATTAATATGTGAACAGCCCCTTTTTGGGAAAAGGGAGAAATCTCCCTGGGAATTTTTTATTCATAATTGGGCTGTTAGTTTTAGGTTTTTTTCGTTACGGAATTTCTTGATTCGGTCGCCGCGATGAAAGCTATGCGATAGCTTAAAAATTATGGCAATAGTGGTTTCTTTACTAAAGAACTTATTTTAAACAATTTATCAAGAACAAAAAGTCCAAAAATGTGTTATTTTTTCTGGTTCAATTGAAAAAGGCAATTTAACTAATTTTAATAAAAACAGTTTTTCTTTTTCTTTTAATTTATTTTAGTACATCTATTTTTAATTAAATTTTTGCGTATTATTTTATTTGGTTTTTTATAAACCTGTTATTGACAGAGAAAGGGTAAATACAATATCACAACCACTGAGGCAATTCACACTAGACTAATTATGTTGGCATAACATGGCAGCTTGTTGGCATTTTCGGTGAAGAGAGTCGTTTATGGTTGCCATAATTTTTCAACCAGCTTCAACCCGCATTAGCAGAACAAAACCAATACATACGCACTTACGTACCTCAGTGAATACAATACACACAAAGCTGTGTATACGTATACGTTTTATGCCAGATGAATTAATCCAGTGTGTTTTGGAAAGAACATATGTTAAGCGGGCTAAAAATTAGTCTACTGTGAATTGGCTCATTCAACATTCACTGCAGCCGCGGCTGCCGGATTTGATGATTTGTCGTAGATCTGACGATTTTAGGCGTTTTGATGATTACTTACCTGTTTTATTATTTGTTTTAAGATCAAAAGCTTGTGCAAATTTGAAATATGTAAACATATGCTTGTTTATGGATAGGAACTAGTAATGCATTTTAAAACTATGTTTTCTTTCCTCTTATATAATAACACTGTTACTTTAATAACAAAATAAACAAGTAAGAGTGATTATTCGGCTGTGCCGATTCTTATATATCCTTCACCATAGTATGGAGTGACGAAAGAAGTCACAATCACGAAAATTCGCACCCACGAAATACGAAAAAAAATAATATAAATGGAAAAAATTACATTAAAGCAAAATAAATTGCCACTCACCGTCTCACGGACTCACCTCCACGTGATGGAGACAAAAAATTAATCACGATCACGCATTATTGGTTCTAATCTCTATTTCATAGTATAGGCTGATTTCATAAACACAGCTTCCAAAGCAACACTGAAAGCATGAGTTTACAAGGCATTCTCGTGTTGCTTTGCAAACTGCGTTTATGAAGTCAGCCATAAATTATGAATGATTAAATGATTTAATCATTCTTGAAGTTCATATGTATGTATGTATATGATGGGAACTGACTGTTTGAAAAATATTTGATGAATTGCGAACTATTCTTAGAATACGTTTTAATTAAGCCCACATTAAATTATTAACTTGGCTAAAGCAATCTAGAAATATAAATATAATATAAATTTACAGAAAATAGGTGTTTGCTTTACATACTTTTATTCAAAATACAAATGCATTTTGATTTTTCTATTCCAAATACAAAATAGTTTTTAATCAAAGTTTAATTTTCACAATGGAAATGATATTTTTTAAGTTTTTTACTCTATAATTTTGCTGTTTTTTAATCAATATTGAATCATACAATTTTCCTGATGTTCTCATATTTTTAAGAATTTTTGGCAGTTTAGAGAATTTTTCAAGATTTTTGGCTGCCGATTGCCAATTATATGATTTTTTAAAATAAATTTTGGGAATAATTTCCAATATTGCAGTTGCAATTTTTAGAATATGCGCTATTTTCGCGGGGTTTTCATTTTTTTAGTTTCTTTGCTAATTACATTTTGGAGCTTAATATCAAATAAAATTCTTACATCGAACTTTGTTTTTATTTTATAAAAAAGGTAATTAATTGAAGTGCTTTTGAAGATTAACTCACTGGTGTTACAGAATGAAAAAAACATTTCTTATCAAATTCTAGCCGGGAAGAGATTTTTCTGCTTTGTTATGTGTTACTAAGTATCCAAACAACATTTTAATTGTCAAAAGATTTTTTTTATCACATTATACAAATACAATAATAATACCGGGTTCTGAAATATTGCAGGTACGCTCTGCACATGAATATAGAAAATAATTAAAATTACACAAGTATAAAATACGATATAAGCATCAATTTTGCCTTTCTTCTGAAATCACAAATAGTCATAAAAAATAAAACGTTAATACATTTTTAAAACAAAACTAAAATTCAATTTCATTGATTTTGTATATTTACTTGTACATAGTGTCTTGACGATCCATTACATTTCTTTAATATAAATAATATAAAAAATAATTATGGTTATTTATATACGAAAAGAAAATATAAGCGATAAATACTGTAATATGCATGCATAATATTATACTAATAAACGTACAAAAATAAGTTTAAAGAAACAAACAAAAAATCTTTGCTTTTCACACACAATATATACATGTGTAAAAAACGCATTTCAGTATTAATGTATGTGTGCCAAAAAGGAAGAAATTACAACAACCACACCAATTTCTATCAAGAATTTTAAGTTTTAGTATTTTGTAATAAATTAGATTGATTGATTGAGGGTGCTGTTGGCTGAAGTAGTTAGCGCGTTGACTACAAAGCAAATAATGTCTAAGAACGTGGGTTCCAGCCCAGCTTCAGACAAGTAATAACCTCCAGCATTTTTCAGATGTGCATTAGTATGCTATTGTATTTGTTGTTGTCGGAGTGTTTAAGTGATGAAGGCATAGCCACACTGGTCACTGAACAGTACTGGCAGCAATTGATACTGGTGTATGCTAGCGGACATCACAGCACCCTCCTTCGTCGGTATTGTAGCAAAATCGCCGGTGAAGTAAAATAATTAATAAAATGGCTACAACAGCTAAAAAACACATTTAATGCGCCTACTTGTCATCAGAGGCGCTGCAACACTGATCTAAAACCTAACACAGCGCGCAATATCAGAGTTGTAAAAATTAAGCTCTCTCTCTTTCACCATCTGTCCTCTCTCACTATCCCTCTCCCAAAGAAGGTAACACACCTACGGGTTGGTGGGCATACTAATTGCCTGAGTGTTAGTTCTCTTTAAAAAATTAGTATATAGTTAAACGCGGAAAATACTATGAAATATGCAATATGTGGTGTATGAGAAGCGCTTGTGACTGACTACCAACCAGTAGGTAGGTTGTTGGTATGAATCCCAACGCAACTTTTAAAAAAAAAATTCAAAAGTAAAATTATTTCGAATACCATTTTTTGCCCATATTAATGGACCGATTTCAATTATTTTCAGTAGAAACCTTCCTAGAACTCTTAGAACAAGAAATCTGCTTCATATAATCGACTGTTGGACAGTTGGGGCCATAAAAAACAACACAATAGGACATATAACAAAAAAGTCTTTTAGATATATCTCATTAATTATTGGACCGAGTTTTGTTATTTTCAAATCGAACAATTTTATGAAAAATTCCAAGCGAATGGTCTAAAATTTATGTCTCTATGTTGTGTGAGGCCTTAATTCTACTTACACCAAAATATAGCAGACGGGCATCGCTCATTCGACTTCTCTATCTATATGGTTTCAGAATATATGTACTTTATGGGATCTTAAATGAATAATGAAGAAGTTACATATGGAATGACAAACCTATATATCCCCTTTCCAAAATTGTTGGTGAAGGGTATAAAAATAAAATAAGGGAACTTTAAAAACTCACAGTGTGAATATGAAACACTTTTGCTCTCAGCAGAGACGTAAGGCAACCAAATAAGAAACTGTTAAAACTAATTTGTTGTGCAGCACATTAGCCGGACTTATAACTAAAAATTTTAGATTTAGTTCTTATATCAAGTTCCTTTATAATTGAAGATACAATAAATACAGTACAACAAAAAACAATTACAGGGTTCTGACAATAAATACTAGAAGAAACCAAAAAATACACGTACATATGTATGCACATACATACATATGTATGTATGTATGCCGACGTCTATTTAACCCTTAATGGGCAATCGTGAGTTCGGCAAGTTTTTAATTTTTGGGTTTGGACTTTCGTGTGTTCTGACCAATGTTGGCAACCGAAAGGAATATCGGTACCAGTATTAATTTATTTTTATTTCGGTGTCGGTATATACTAGGGTGATCGATTATTTGACATTTTCCAGAAACAAGTTTTCGAATATTTGAAACTTTTGAAACCCGGGTTACGGTTTTTAAAATTCAAGAGAAACTAGTCAATCGTTTTTTTGAGTGAGAAAATTTTTATACGAAAAAGTTTTAAATTTAATTTGCTTTATTAAAAAAACAGTTCATGTAAATACTATAAAATAATATAAAAATCAAAGGTTGAACATAAAAAATAACTTCATATCGTCACCTTAAATGCAATAGGTGGTAACTACCCATATATTCGAAATATAATTTTTGATTGATTATGGTTCGTCTTATAAAACTACATGTTCACGGAAAGAGTCTACTACGATCATAAACGGTCTCTTTATTAAAGATATTTAAACGAAAGTATGTACATATATACAAGTGCATGCATTTTTTAATGCAAAAAGGTGTAATAACATACACTCTTGTAAAAAAAATAAGTGTCGAGTTGTATTGTTCAAAAATAAATAAGTCTCTCTATTATAATAAAATAAGATTACTATATTATTATATACTTTATGACGTTTTAAGCTTCTCCCTTAAAACAAATAAAGGTTTAGTTACGTCCTTTTGCATTTTACATGACGATATACATACGTATAAGATATACTATACATATGAATGTATGGACAAGGCTGACAAACAAAATATATTAACCTATATGTATGTACATATGTATGTATATAGAAAAGTGTGTACAATGAAAATCCTAAATAATTAATATTGTTACAAAATTTAAATATAGATTCAAATTAAACGGACATAAAAATACAGCGGTGATTAAGCACAGTATAATCAACCGTGTGAATGCAAATTTGAGCATTCAAATTTGAACTAACGGAAACAGAACATTCAAGAAAGTTCTAGAAACAGCAACGAGAATCTACTAGATTGTTTAAGAAATCTGTATGAAAAATCTTCATAACAATTGTAAACATAGACTAACGGCCTCGATTGGATTACGGATAAACTTTACATAAAATTGGTCACCCACATTTTTTTACGTTTACTACTGCCATCTCCACGCCGCTTTCATAACATAGCTGAATAACAACAAAGGCTTACACAAGCAAACTTATTGTCATGGTGAGGATTTTTCTGTCAGGCACAAAGAAGTCAGTCTTGTCTAAGCTACAGCATTATGAACATCGTGCATAAATCAGTTGTCAAAAAGCTTTAGCAGCGTTAACTAAACAAATTACTTCGTTAATTTTATAAAACAGTGGTATTAAAGGAAATAAAACATCATTAAGTTCAAAATCAATTTCCGTTGTGTTTTTATTTTATTTTTGACTAATTAAAAGAAGTCAAACAAGTAAATGTGATCGAAAAGGTCGAAACGTAACAATATTCAGTAAGTAGTTTGAATTAATATATATTTCGATTACCATGTACTATGTATTACGATTCGAAAGAAAACACTTTAGAAGCCCAACGCGTGAGTTATACTAATTTCAATGAATTTCTTTTCCTGTAAGAACTAAAAGAGATAAGGTCATAAAACTTTGATGTCTTGTAGGATTCAGAATATATTTTTAAAATATTTTTTATGGAAACTTTCAAGGATATCTATGGATATATTTTTAAGGATTTTTTTGTTGTTGGGGAAACTGAAGTAAATATTTTTATAAAATGCTACATGGCATTTTTACTATTTTGGATTGAAAAATATATTATATATTAATATGAAGAAATTTTTAAGGAAACTTTCCTAAATAATGTAAACACCTTTGAAAAGGACAAAATTTGAGGAAATGAAAAATGAAGTGTGCACTCATTATCTTTTGTCTCTAGATTGCTGGATATAGATACATATACAGCGGATTTTCTGTAAAAAACTTAACTGTTTCAAACCATTTTTTTAAATTTTTGATACATCTATTTTGGAACTACTGAGGATACTTCTATAATTTGTTTGAACAAATCTTACCTATACCCAATTTAACTGAAATAAGTCTATTATAATTTAGTTTCTGGAACCAAACAAAATATGTTCCTTTTTAATATCAATACTTATTAACTAAAAACATTTTTTGAAACACATTCTTTTTAAATATACTGAATCCAAAATTGCAATTCCCAATATATTGTTAAAATTTTACACTATTTAAACATTTTTTTTTAATTTTTGACATACGTATGTCTTGGAACAAGATATATTAACTGCCTGTTCGTCGATATCGAAAGAAACATTTCTTTCGTATTATAACATTTGAAAAAAAAAACATCTTTTTAACTTTTGTTTTATATGTAATTATTATACGAAGAAAATTTTCTTTCGATATCGACGAATAGGCAGTAATACATCTTGTCTTGGAACTAACATTCAATATTTTTATAGTTGTCTTGATGTTGGATTGTTTTAAAAAGAAAAAAATATTTAATACAAAATTTCGAAGCATACCACCAACGACTACCTTAAGCACGTCTGTAGTTGACGGTAATTATAGACTTCCATTCTCATCATAAGGACCTTAGTAATCGTTAGCATCTGACAGGCTAAGCACCACAAGAAAATTACTTGGAGCATTTTATTTTAAACATCTTAGTTCTTGCTGTATTATAAGATTTTTTATACCGAAACAGTATTATACCAGTATTGAAGAAAACGGTATTTGTTTCTGACATATGTATGTAGTAAAATTTTTGAGGGTTTTTTTTACAAATTTGTTAGAACATAATCAAAAATTACAGTTATGTGGGGAGTTAGAGTGGTACATTTTTTAGTCTCCTCTACCAAAATCCATTGTTAGAACCCCGTAATTTTGGAGAGTTCAAAATTGTTGTAGTGTAAAATACGAAAAACATTCAATCAATACGGGAATGAAAGGTGTAAAGGAAAAAATGCTTTCAAATGATTACTTAACTTTAGATCTAAATTACTTTCAATTATATTTATTTAGTTATAATATATTAATTTTTTTAAACGTGTGACGTCCTTATTCGGCTTAATTAATAACATCAGTCAGAGTGCTGCTGCAAAACAACACCAAAACTGTTGCCATTTTCAGTCGAAATTGGATGAGATGATGTTGTTGAAGAAGACGAAGAAGAATCTCCAATATTTGTATCATTTAAAACGTTATGTTGAGTTATTGCTGCCATAGCACTAGCGCTTGTACTTGCCCCACTATGATCTTCATTAGCACCATCATTATGTAGATCATCGTTATGACTTGTCAGCGAGCTAGTCCTATTTAAAGAACCTGCAGTTGTTTCTGAAATAAACAAAGGCGCAGTCGATATAGCTGACGAAAAATGTTGCCGCGTTTGCGGATCCTGTCTTTGGGGAGGAATATCTCGTTGTCTACGACGTGACTCATCATCACTTTGATACACTTCATCTTCCGAATTTTCAATGCTTGAAATAGGTGAAACACGGGGTCGCTGCTAAATGAGCAAATAAAGAAACATGTTAATAAAATTTAACTTGAAATTCCTAGTATAAATTTATTAAGTATACTTTGTTATTAACACGTAGAAATCGTTCTTCTTTAATTCTTGTCAATCGCATCAGCAGATCATAATGCTGCTCTACGCGACGCAAACATGTTGTGCATATTGTCTTCGGTAGCGGATCAGTTGGAGAGATCTAGAGATATATATTTCCGAGCTAAGTTTGTGGTACGTATACATATTACTCTTATTTGCTTACCGTGATGGGTAAATAACCATTTATCTTTTCAACCAAACAAAGGCGCTGTCCCTGATCACCATATATATGAATTACAATTCGATGCATTTCCGAACACAGACGACATAAAAATCCAGATATACATGCTTTATCTATGCTTCCCATTATTCTTTTTACTGTTTCGGAAGTTAACTTTTATATTTTTCTTTGAAAACTAAATTTATTTCGTTTTATTTCTTCTGCAGAATGTTCTTAAATTTTTTAAGAATTTTCTTTAATTTGTTCTTCTAAAAATACTACTGTTGTTGCCAGACTAGAAGCAGAAAAGCTTTGGAAAAAGGATGAGGAGTTGAATTGCACTATGTCGGAGTTATATATATCTAGGAAGATTTGGCTCAACAAAATTATTGGAAAGCGAATCTTTTTTAAAGGTATTTTTGCTGCAACTTCCTGATATGAAACTAATATATTTCCGAAATTTTCAATCAATTATCAATTGTTGGAGCAATATCCTTTTTAAGCAATATACAAATATCTTGGTTTCACTAAACGTACTGTAAGCAATGTTACCAGGGCTGCTGTGAAATTTTTTATGAACATGATTTTATCTACAGACCAGGGAGTATAAAGTTTATAAGGTGGCATAGCTACAGTAGCCACTTAGTTAGGGTAGTCCAAATATATTATTCCCATTATATATAGAACACTATTTTATTTATGGATTGCCACGGCTGGATTCGAAGGTTATTCTGCCATTTCCTAAGTCCCCTTTCACATATGCGACATTTCTCACCGGACATTTTTTCATTCTCTTTTGTTCTTGGTTGAAGCTTTTACATATTAGAAATTAATAGACAGACAGAAATTTTTTCATATTCGTTTTTCCTCCATTTTCACAGTTTGTTTTCTTATTATTACATATTTATTTTATTCTGTGGTTTACTTAAATTACCAAAAATATACAAAACAATTTTTTATAAAAATTAAATTTGATTAAAAACAAAGAAAAACTAGTTTATTGAACAAAATTGGCATTAGAAGATTTTCCCGAAGAAGACAACTTGGGCTTGAAACAATAAAATGTCCGGTGCACTCTGCATCTTCTCCCCTTCTCCGACAAACTTCGTCTGTCTGTCTTTCAATTGTGGAGGATTTCTGTGTCTACCTCGGTCGATATTACCCTTAATGGTGTGGATAGTTTCTGGATAATTATCATAGAATCGGTCTTTAACGGCACCTGAAAATAAAAAGGTTGTAAGGTCCAATCACAGCTCCGAGGTAGCCAATTGACATCGCCAAAACGACTGGTAGCACTATTACCGAACTTAATGCGCAAAAGATCGATTGCTTGACAAGATGTGTGACAATAATGGCTCATCCTGCTGAAAACAATGATTAAGACAGTTAATATACATATGTATTCCATTTCAGGCCATAAAAAATTCGTAGCCATGACTATGACGGCCGTTGAAAGAAATTACATTTTCGGCAGCATTTTTGGTCTCACGGTGTGTGCTTCGTTTTAGCTAAAAAAAATTGTTTCAGCAAATGGAACGTTTGGACAGTTCAGCATTCATTTTGAAAATAAGTTTGTAATATATCCCAACGTTCTGCAAACATAAATCCTCTTTATTTGATCCACGGACGTATATGATAATTTTTGGTAGTCAATTTCAATTTCGTTCTCAATTTCAATTTCTCTTTTAGTACAGTAGAAAAATATGAGAGAGTTCGGCTTGTGAGTGTCAATATTTTCTCCAAATAATGTTGTGCATATCTGGAGCAAATTTTTGAAATTCATACATTTACCTAATTGTGAATAAATGAGAAACGCATGCATCGATTTTCATGATCTATGCCTTTTTTTGCTCATGAGTTATGTGACTTTACGCGAAAGTAATTAGTTTTGGCACTTTTTTCATTTTGGATTTTTTATGAATTTAAAAAAAAAATATTTAAATTTTTAGGCAAAAAATACTTTTTTCCCTTAATACATTCATTTTTAACTTCGAAAGTGTTGCACATATAGGAAAACGGTATAGAAACAGATTAGATAAATTGTAATTCTTAATTTTTCTAAATTTGTTTCATCAAAATCGGACAAGTGGTTCTCGAGTTATGTTAAACTACGTTTTTGCCAAAATGTTACAACTAAGCGAAAAAACATCAAGATAAGGAAAAAATTTAAAAGGTCATAAAAAAAACTGACACATACGAACGCCAAACCCTTGACTTGGAATTTCTCACCCCCCAGATTGGCTGTTGTACAGTGTTATCTAACAGCCTCTCGTACGATTTTATCTCACGTAATCTTACATTTTATTCATAAAAATATATGAATTTATTTAACCAGATGGCCGTTCACTGTTTAAAAATGTTTGTGGTTGACTGTTAACTGACTAAATCTGCGATCACACTGTATTTGACCAATAAGAATTTTATAAGTCTTTAAAATTTCTTTTAGCCACAAGTTTTTCCTCGGTACTGGCAAATTGCTATATGCATCATTAACAATTGACATTTAACTGTTTACTAATAAATCTGCGTTGGTAGAAATACAATAAGTTTATTCAACGTTTTAACGTCTAATAATTAGACTCTAATTTCACTTGCCATTCAAATTATAATTGCTGAATCAGAAATTGGAACAAGATTTGAGTTTGCTAGATAGTAAATTGTCTGCTATAAAGGGATAAACATTTGGACGAATCGGGTAAATGAACATGGAACGTATGTAATTGTTTGAGTTAGTAGAGTCTGCAAAGCTCATTACAGCTGTGTTATTACACAATTTCAAAATCACCAAATAAGAAAAAGCAACAAGAAATATTTGTAAACAAGTCCAAGACATCCAATTTATAAATTGAGTAGTTTCTAATTGGAGTTTGTGATACGGTTTTAAAAACTTCTCATTGATCTAAATTATATCAATCTTGTTTTCATGAAGAACTGAATAAGTAGTACATAGTGTTTGATAGTTTAAAACACAGATTATGTCTGTGGCTTAAAATATTAAGTTTGAATTTATAAGATACTCATAATAACATGGCTGATTTCAAAATGCCAAGCCCCTTCTATGTATTTAGTTTTATATGTTTGACATATTCTAAAATATTAATCAGTGCTGACAGTGGTTTTGTATATGTTTCGGTAGCAAGTCAGGTATTTTTACAACAAATTTTGTGTTGTCGTAGAGTCGCTATCACCTGGTTGATATCCCTTGCATATTACCATCAAACACCATGTGCTTATTCAGTTTTATATGCTGTTATATGTTTTCATATAGATTAATCTGTACTCAGAGTGCAATCCGGCTGATTATTTACAATGACAGTCAGGCATTTTCTACAACAAATTTTGTATTGTTGTAAAACTGCCAACAGGGACATAATCTGTGACCGCCACTACCTGGTTAAATGTAGATTTTGGAAGTAAAATCCCTGATTTCTGCATCATTTACTAAAGAAAACTGTGGTAGCTCTGACTGTAACATTACCACAAAACACAATCACTGAACCACGGCTGATTATTCTGCCATCCACTGAACATACATACATTTATGCTGAATACAAGAAAAATACTCGGACGTATAAAAATAGTTTTATGAATTTTTACAAAAAATTTCATTAGAAAATAAGTATGTCTGAGAATTGTGATCCTTTGACGCTTTCTAGAGGTGATTTAATCCTTACAGTGCAATTCAGATGTTAAAAATATTTGTGTTACAGATGTCAAGCGGTCCATAGAACTTCTGGAAAAATTGCAGGCGAGTGGAGACTTTCCTACCACTAAATTAGCTGCATTACAAAAAGTTTTACAAAGTGAATTTCTTAACGCAGTCCGTGAAGTGTATGAACATGTTTACGAAACTGTTGATATTCAAGGGTCTCAAGATGTACGAGCTTCAGCCACTGCAAAAGCAACGGTGGCTGCGTTTGCTGCAAGCGAAGGTCACGCACACCCTCGCGTTGTAGAGTTACCAAAAACTGAAGAAGGTCTACATATATTGCATATTTATGTTTAATATATTAAAAACATTTTATTAACAGGACTAGGTTTTAATGTAATGGGTGGAAAGGAACAAAATTCTCCTATATATATTTCACGTATAATTCCTGGTGGTGTTGCAGACCGCCATGGTGGCTTAAAACGAGGTGACCAACTACTATCTGTCAATGGTGTGGTAAGAAATTTTAATTATCTCTATCTGTTGTGTATTGATTAATGAAACACATCCATACTTTATTATGGAGAAACTACACTACACATTCTGATCATTTCTGTTACATTGGAAAGGGTTTGAAATTCTTTAGGAAACAGAAATATTTGTTAATCATAAATTATTAGTTAAGCCAAAGTAGATTTTTTTACGTTTAGCTTATACGGTAAATGCTTAAGGTGACCAAAAATTGATTACCTGTTTTAAAATGAATTGCAAGGTACAGGACCTTGAAAATAGTTTTTTGGTAAAAATCAAAATTTGAGCAATATTTTGTGGGTAAAAATTCCAAGGTAAAACTTTACAGATATATTTTCGGTCTACTGATGAGTTGGGATAACCATCAACGATGTGCATGTACATGTCAGCTCGTTCTTGGTTTCCTGCATAGCCAGAATTTCAGAATGGAGAAAAGTATCATAGAAAGTGTACATGAAGTTTTCTTAAAATATACCCGATATATTTTTTTTGTATTTTCACCACTGCTTCCAGTATATGTATGTTTTCAAGAAAAATGCAATATTTTGTCAACTTTTCTGAATTACAAGATAATGAAGTGAAAAGTTAATACATATTCTTTTATTGAAAATGAAAAATCTTGTTTTGCCTTAGACATGTGCGATATTTCTGTATCTGTGATTTAATAACTGTTAATGAAAAATCACTGGTCACTGCTGCTACTAAATTCAACGAATACCAGCTTGATATGTAGTTCTTTTTAATTGTGTTCAAAATTTAGAATATGTACTTAAATCACAGGTACAGGTTCGATATATATTAATAACATAAATACATGCAACCACTCTGATGATGTTGAAAATAGAATTTATATTGTGTGCTAAAGGCTCCATGAGCGAGCTTATTCCGTTGCTCAATAGATATTTATACTGATAGGCTCTTAAGTATATACATGTTGAAAGAATGTGTATTACAGTGTTAGTTGATCCACAATATGCGCAGGTGTTGGCGAAACTATTGTTTACAAGATGAACATGAGTGAGTATTGATGGTGTGCCCCATACGCAGTCTTGAGAAGATTTTAATCTTGTATTTGCATGTCTTGGTTGGGTATATTGGCTGTGTGTAATGTAGATTAGTTTGAGAAAAGTGGGGGTGATGATATTTTCTAAGCTTATTTGCACTTTGTGTTGCAATTTTATTTTGTTTTTACATAAATATGTTCTGGCTTTCTTGCTGATTTTTATTAATACTTGAAAATTGTTTTTAATTTGTAAGCCGAATGACTCTAATCTTTATGTAGGGATAAAATGAATGAAAGAAAACGATTCAAGGAGCTCTTATAAGTACTGATACTGTAACCCTTTATGTAGGTAGAGTTTATGTGTGCTGCAATTTTTTTTGTTATTGCTAAGAATCTTAAAAAATATTAAGGAACTTTATTCAAAAAATCATCCGTTACAGGTAGCCAACGTAAACCAGGTTTTCATTCCCGTATGCAATTATTTTTTTTTGCAGATTTTGAAAGAAGTTTAGACCTTTTGAACGATATATATTTTCTTTAAATTCAGTAAAATTCAGATAAATGTGTGTATTTTTAGGGATGGGATCGTGAGTGATTTTTCACTCACGCTCACGATAAAAAAATTCACTTATGCACGCTCACGCACGACCTCATATTTTTGGCTCACGTTCACTCACGCTGAGTGGAAAAAAAGTTAGTCACAATCACGAAAACTCACGCTCACGAAATACTCACGAAAACAACACAACTTATAAAGGCCGAGGCACATAGAATCCGTCGTACGTTATACGTCGCTTTTTTCAACTGACAACTAAGTTGAAATACAGGTTTTCTTATGAGCTTTGTCACATTCGGTACGTCTCCGTCAACGCAAATTACTAAAGTTGGGCAACTTTTAACGTACTTCAAGTACTTTCAAAAATAAATTTTTTTTGGCTTTTTGTGTTGTGTTGTGATAAAATTAAATTAAATAAAAATTAAAATTCAAAAAAGAAAAACAGATTATCCTGGAATTCCATCAAATGAAGCTGATTTAATGTCCGTCAACAAAGTACTCAGTGTCAACCTCCTCCGCCGTTACTTTAACGTCAGTTGAAAACAGCAACGTATAACGTACGACGGATTCTATGTGCCTCGGCCTTAAGTATTTATACATTAAAATTTCTGAATGCAAATAGAAAAATCTAATATACAATTAGAAAATTCTGCAATAAAAGAGGAAAATTATGTTTAACTGAGAAATATACTTTTCTGAAACAATTTGTTAGTTTTGAAATACAATTTTTCAAGTTTTATACATACATATATGGATAAGTCCCGGAAACGGTCCACCAAACAAAATTTGTTGATAGTGATCCAACTAATTTTTCATCTTTTTTTTATGGAATATTAGATAGATATATGATTTTATAAAAAAGTATTCCGATAATGATTAATGCAAAAATTATTACCAAATCCTACCCAACCTCAGATCTTCTAAATTAATACCGGAAATTTACAATTTTTAGGTATTCGTATCATTACTTTAGTGTTAGTGAAGATAGCCCCTTCGAAAGCCATATTTTTATACATTGAATTCACTTAAATTTTAGCAAAAAATTTTGTGTTTACTATTTTGAACACATTGAAATTGGGTATGCAATTTCAGAATAGAAATATAATAGAAAAAATGTAACGTCCGTCACGACGGGCGCGTCACGAAGACTACGTCTTTTATTAAAAAGCTAAAAAAATTTGTCTGCAAATAAATTATATTGGAACTCCCTTATATTCCTCTTTCCTTAAGGAACTCCCTTATATTCCTCTTTCCTTAAGGAACTAGATTTTGTGTACTTTATTATGCGAAATTTGCAAAAAATTACGAAAACACACTTTAACTTTCAAAGTTACTTCCGTTCATTGTAGCGTGCATCATAAAACTTTGTGATAATTTATTTCGCAACAAATACCTGATAAAAAAATATTTTTTATGCCATTCGAAAGTGTACTTATATCCCACCAAGTACCATGCACAAGTTGAAGGTACCTCTTTTGAAAGACCAAAAAATGTTTATATATTAATGTGAAAACGCGTACGAATGTAGGGTTCTCACGCAGGATTTACACATATGTATGTACATATGCATCATGCGATTTGAAACTTTGTAGTTAAAATTAAAAAATTTGTAGTGAAAATTCTTAAAGAAAATATACATTTTCTTTTATTTTAAAATTTTGAAGTGAAATTTAAAATTAAGTACATATTTAAAATAATTTGATTAAATTCATTAATTTTCTTGCTCATAAGCAATCTGTGTAAAATATTAAGATTAATAATAAATAGATAATAGATAAATAGATTTATGCAGAAATAAAATTTTGTCAACATTTTCCCCTAGAAGTATGTTTCACATCTCTTCAAGTATTCGTCCTGGCGTTGAAAAAACTCCTTAGCTTGTAGCTGAGCTCGATGGTACACACGGTATTTGTTTAGCCAATTTTCGCAGAATTGGAAGATAAGTAGCTTTTTTCCAAAAAATTTTAATTTCTAGGTCTTGTTCGTCTGTGTGAACGCGAATGAAAAAACGAAAGAGAATTCCATATGTTTTTCTTCCAAATGTTCGCCAGTCGAAACTCGGACTTATACTGTTACTTTGACTCTTTCATTCACATCAGTACATTAACACATACTGGCACAACGTTTTATGTCTGCATGACAAAATTGAAAACCGCGTACTTACCTATTAAAAATATGAAAAAAATTCCAAAATCGAAAAAATAACGAAACAATCACACAAAAAATCTACTCATGCACGCTCACTCACGTTATGTTTTTTTATACTCACGCTCATGCACGCTCACGAGATTGAAACAAAAAACTGCTCATGATCATGCATGATTACGCATGATTCACGCTAATCACGTGAGCGATGCCCATCTCGAGTTTGAAATCTGAGAATATTGCAACAATTTTTCTATTTTTTCTATTTTCCATATATTTGTTATGTAATTTACTGATGTTTCATATGAAAAATTTTTCCTAAATACTGAGTGATATTTTGACAATAAATATTTTGATTCTAAATAATACTCCAATTGATATTTTACCACTTTTTCGATAATTTTCTCGCATTTATTAAGTGTGTTCTGCCTAAATTCTTCACAATTTCTTATTTTGGCAATCTTTTCAATAGGTGATACCATCGATTCTTTCCAATTTTCTGGAAATATTCCAGTTGTCTGTCAGTGACTTATTTATTATATCTAGCATGGTTTTTCCTTTAATATTCCAGCGACTAAATATCATTTTACTATAAATTTTATTATAGGCCGGCTTATTTTTTAAATTTTTGCATATAATTCTTAATTCATCTAAAGTTATTGCACGAAATTTAAATTTGGAGTTTATCACAGGTATTTTGTTTATATATTGCACATTGTTTATTGTGTGAAGTTAAATTTTAAAATATAACACCCTAGACACAAACCACCGAGTTTAACAGAGTTCTGTTAGCATGGTAACATGACTCTGTACACATATAAAATCTTATTTAATGCATTAGAAATGGAATTAGTTTCGGAAGGAGTCATCGTGGGCGCACAAAATTTTGACTCATTACCAAAAAAATGTGGCTATCCCTTAGAGCACCCTAATTTGAAAAACTGGAAATAAATCGTTGAAGAGTCCATTTAGGAACAATAAAAGAGGAACACTTTGTCTTTGTTAGATCTTTTAATAAAACACTTTACTTGTTGACAGTTAATAAGCGAATGAATATGTCAAAGCAAGATGATAGAATTTTTATGTGTATCCAGTATATAAAATATTTAAGCTACTCCAGAGAGTGAGTGTACTAAAATTACGGCACTTTATTTAAATGTGTAAGAACACAATATAGTGGTTTACAAAAGTATTCGATCATCGTGCAATACATAACATTTTCCCCTTTTTTATTTGATGTTTACAATTCATGTATATGATATTAACAATATAAAGTTCATTAATATTATTTTTAAGTAATGAAAGGTACAGTTAAATATATACATACATAGCTGTTGTAATACTTTTTTTTTATACACAAAAATTAATTATTATATTGAAGTCTACTTGGTTTCTTTTTTATACGGTTTGATTTTCGAAGTGGTATAGATTCATGTAAAACTCTTTTTTCATGTTTCTTTTTTGGTTTCTTTAAATTAACAGTTGTTGTTTTTTTATTCTTTTTATCAGAAATATCATCTTTGTTTGTTAATTCATTATTTAATAAAGGATGATACTTATCCGATAAATTTGAAAAACGTAATTGATTTTTGTGAACATATTTAATAGAATTATTTATTTTTATCAAATAGGTATTCGGACTAATCTGTTTAAAAACAATTGCTGGAATCCATTTAATAAAATCTTTAAAATGATTTCTATACAAAACTTTATCTCCTGTTTTATAAATAATTTCTTTAGCATTTTCACCTTTTTTATTTTTGGTTTTTAACACCTTACTTTGATAGTTTGAATTTACTTTTTTTGTTAAGGAGTTGAGTAAAGTTTTAGGTGTAAATGAAAAAATAAAACTTGCTGGACTGTTATTAGTAGTCGTGCAAGGTGTATTGTTGTAGCACATAAGAATTTTATCTAATTTTGTTTGAAGCGGTAAAGGATTTAATTTTTCATCGGTAAGATATTTCTTTAAACTATTTTTAATTGTTTGAACACCTCGTTCAGCCAATCCATTACTTTGAGGATGATACGGTGGGGATTTTTTTAATTTAATATTTAATTTTTTTGTAAATTCTTCAAAATGGAAAGATGAAAATGGTGGTCCGTTATCCGTAACAATTTCTGTTGGATAACCAAATATTTTAAATATTGATAATAAAGTATTGCATAAATTTATTGAATCAGATTTATTCAAATATTTTACTTCAATAAATTTACTAAATGAGTCAATATAGATCAAAAAGGTTTTGGACTCAAAATAAAATAGATCTAAATGCACTCTTTCAAATGGATGTTCAGTTAATGCCCATTTAGTTACAACATGTTCTTTTGGAACTCTTTGCGTTGACTGACATGAAAAACATTCTGCAACATATTGCTCAATACTTTTATCTATATTGGGCCACCAAACTGAACTTCTAGCGAGCATTTTCACTCTTACTATACCATCATGATTTGCATGTAGGGCATTAAGAACCTCCTCACGTAGTATTTTCGGAATATCTCTGTAATAAATGCAATCATTTTCGGTTGATAAACTTTTTCGTACTTTGTACCAACACTCTAAATAAGGCGTTATCTTTAAAGGCCAGTTGCCCTTAACATAATACAAAACTTTATTCAAAACTGAATCATTTAAAGTGTATTTTCTTACTTTTTCTATACAAATTGGTAAGTCAACTATATTTGCGAGATTATTTATGAATTCTACTTGTGTTTTATTTTCTAAAGGTAAGCGTGACATTGCATCAGCTGGTGCATTACGTTTTGCTGGACGGTATTTAAAATCGTACTTATAAATTGATAACATTACAGCCCATCTCTGTAACCTTGAAGCTGTTATACTGGACGTATCTCTATTTGGATTAAAAATCTCTTTAAGAGCTTCGTTGTCACTACAAAGCGTAAATTTGTGACCATATATATATTTATGAAATTTTTTAATACCAAACATTACACCTAGTGCTTCTCGATGTATTTGCGAGTAGTTTTTTTCTGAGGGAGATAACGTACTTGAAGCAAACAAAACCGGTTTTTCTACACCATTTACTAAATGAGCAAGCACTGCTCCTACACCATAAGGACTGGCATCTGTGGTTACTATTATTGGTTTGTTTGGGTCATACAGTTCTAATAAGTTATTATTTAATAATAACTTTTTTGATTTTTCAAAACACTTTTGACTATTTTCTGTCCATATAAATTTATTATCCTTTTTGAGCAAATCATATAGCTCTTTCAATTCGGATGACAGATTCGGTACAAAGCTGCTATAATAATTTAACATTCCTAAATAAGACTGCAGCTCAGACAATTTTGTTGGACTTGGGGCATTAACAATAGCTTCTATTTTCTGATTATTTGGCTTTAATCCACTTTGTGAAATTGTGTGTCCTAAATAATTTATTTCATTTTCAAAAAACTTGCATTTTGCTAAATTTATCTTAATGTTAAACTCATTAAGTTTATTTAAAACTTGAAATAATCTCTTTTTTGTCTCTTGTAAGTCAAAACCCCCAATCAAAATATCATCCAAATAACACGATATACCATGTACTCCTAATAGAACTTGATCCATGACGGATTGAAATATAGATGGTGCACTAGAAACACCGAATGGGAGTCTAGTATATTGGTATAAACCTTTATGAGTATTAATAGTAACATATTCTCTTGACGAGTCAGAAAGCTTTAATTGTTGGTAAGCTCCTGATAAATCTATAACGCAAAAAATTTTTGAATTTGATAGATTGGCAAAAATGTCATCTATTCGCGGTAATGGGTAGTGTTCTGTTTCTATAAATCTATTTATTGTCACTTTACAATCTATACAAATTCTTATTTCATTTCCTGGTTTTGAGGCAATTACTATTGGTGATGCAAATCTACTAAACTTTACAGGGACTAATTTTCCAGTACTAACCAATCGGTCCAATTCTTTTTCTACTTGAGGCCTTAGTTTAAAGGGAACATCATACGCTTTTTTAAAAATAGGTACCACATCCGGTTTTAGAACAATTTCTGCCGTATACTTTTCAATGCAATGGTTTGGCTCGATACTGAGTATTCGCGGAAATTTGGTCTGAATTTCGCTAAGCAAATCATTTTTATATTTATTACATTCGACCATATTTAAAAAATTATTACTGAATAAATGTCTCCAATTTGGATACAATATATTCAACCAACTTCTCCCAAGAAGAGGTTTAAAATCTCTTTCCGATTCAATCACAATTAATTCTAAAGTAAATTCATTCTTATTAGACACTTTACTGACAACAATTTCTACTTTTCCAACACATTTTAATTGGTTACCGGTTACAGAAAGAAACTTTCTATCCACAAAATTTAACTTAAGTTTTGAAAAATATAATAAATACATAACCTTAGAAATTACGGATACACAGGCTCCTGTGTCCACCTCCATTTCCAACAGCACACCACCAACCAGCAACTCTACACATTCTGCACCTCCAACAGCAACACCATTTATTTTTTTACAGTCAGCACCTTCGCTTGAAATACTATTGAGGTTAACAGCTTCTATTATCTCTTCTACACACTTTACACGATTTTCGCCTCTGTGAATTTTTCCATTGACCACATCTTTTTGCAGTGTGTCCTTTTTTTTGCATTTAAAGCATACCCAGTTTTTACAAATACAATTGTCAGCATAATGGCCACTTTTACCACACCGGTAACACGGTTTGTTTAAAAAATTTTTGCTTTGAATGTGATTTCGTGAATTACTTGCAGTTAGACGAATAGCACATGTGTTATACTCTTCTTTGTACGAACTAATTTCTTTTGTTTCTCCTTCTGCCATTTCCCAATTAAGTGCAATTTCACATGCCTTTTTAAAAGTTAAATTTGTTTCCTTCAGAAATTTCGATCTGAGTTGACTATCCCGTACACCACACACAAATTTATCCCGTAATGCTCGATTTTCAAAATTACATTTTTGAGCCAGAGACTTTAATTCAACAATAAATTCTCTTATTGATTTTGATCCTTGTTCTGCCTTATTAAACTTATATGATTCAGCTATTTCATTCACTGATGGTTCAAAATATTTTTTCAGAGCATCAACAAGATCTTTATATGTTTTTTTACAGGGATCATCCGGAGAAAATAATTTACGTAACACTGAATATGCGTCAGCGCCAATATAAGTTATAAAAAATGGCACTTTTTTTCTCCCCGGGAACATCATTTACGATAAAAAATTGCTGGAGTCTCATTTCGTACTCTGCAAAATCATTCCCTATGAGGAATGGATCCATGTGACCAATCATTTTTGGTTTTTGATTCACAATTTTTTGTTCTTTCACTGAATCTTCTTTACTTGTATTCATTTACTTTAATTTAACTTTTTTTTTCTATTACACTCCAATTTTCTCGTCGCCAATTTTGTTAGATCTTTTAATAAAACACTTTACTTGTTGACAGTTAATAAGCGAATGAATATGTCAAAGCAAGATGATAGAATTTTTATGTGTATCCAGTATATAAAATATTTAAGCTACTCCAGAGAGTGAGTGTACTAAAATTACGGCACTTTATTTGAAATGTGTAAGAACACAATATAGTGGTTTACAAAAGTATTCGATCATCGTGCAATACATAACAGTCTTCAAAAAAAATATTGGTATCAATACAGATTCTGAAAGGCGATAAAAATACCTTTCAAACAAGCCCAGATTCAGAAATCTACTACAATTCTATCCGATTTTATGACGAATTTAATTAAATTGTTCTATGTATATATGGAAAAATTTCTATTTTGAAATTTTGGGGGGCTCCAAATCCGACTTAGAGCTATGGTCTCTTGAGAAAAATTTCTCAGAATCACCTATAGATTACGTTTTTGCTATACGGTACATCGAAAAAAAATCGTTCCATACAATATGACCCGCCCTAATATATATACTGAAAGTCTTTAAGCTCTTTTACTAGTTATTTTTTACAAATTCTGCAATATGTCTTTTAAATCTTGGGTTATATTCTGGTCGGCAAAGAGTTATAAAGTTGTAGTCCTTTGTAGAGCAGTGAACGCTGCATTGCAATTGTTGGTGCCCTTTCCAGCCTAAAATTATCCATGTTTCTTAATTGGTATGGTTGAGCTTCTCTAACGTATATTATTTGTTCCTTTAGATATTCTGGTGCTGTTCCATTTTTTATCTTTTGAATAAATTTTAGAGTATTTAATTCAATCCTTTGTTTAATATTTAACCATTTAAGTGATTCTAACATAAAAGTAATTGGTGTGTACCGATTGCATTTTAAAATCGCACGCATTGCTTTATTTTGTAACTTTTGGAGTCGTTCAATTTAGGTATTTGTACAGAACGAATATAATATTGTTGACCCAAAACTTATCACTCACACTCATGAAATAATTTCACTCATGCACACTCACGCACGACCTCATATTTTTGGCGCACGTTCATGCATGCTCACGTGAGTAGGCAAAAAAGTTACACACAATCACGAAATAATCATGAAAAAAATTTTTAAATAATTAAAAAAATATCACTGATCCATTCTGCTAGTCTGATAAATAGACTGACTGTTTTAATAATACTTTCGTAATAAAAATAATTTTGGTTTATCAAAATAATTTCTAAAATTAATAAAGAAATAAGTAAAGTAAGATTTGAACTTGAGCCAAACAATTATTTTCAACATAAACTTAAAACAATTTAAGTAATTAGAAATATTAATTAAAAAGTATACGAAAAAATAATAAAGCAAAAAAAAATCACGAAGCAATCACGTCAAAAACCTACTTATGCACGCTCACGTAGTTGAAACAGAAAATTAATTACGATAATGACTCACGCTAATCACGTGAGTGGTGCCCATCTCTAATATAAACAAAACTGACATAAGATTGGAAAAACAATGCTAGAGCAAAAAATTATCATATGGCGTAGTTTACTTCATCATGCCAGCTGCAAATTAAAAGCCCAATACACCGAATTTTTAGTTTGACTGAAAAATTATTGTTTATTATAATTTGCGATGGTAATTGTACACCACACTATACAATTTTTCGCTACAGCAGAGAATTTTATTTAATGCGTATAAAAGTTATTTTTGAATTTTGTTGGTAGCAGCTTGTTTTCACAGACATTAAAAGTTTATGTTGTCAAAAAAGATATTCGGCACAGCAGAAGCATGAAATTTTTTCCCCACAAGCAAATAGTTTCTCACCATACTAATTTGCTACCGATTGTCATATAAATTTTGTAACTGTAAACTAAAAAACACTTACAGCATAACAAAATAAAGTGACTAAGTATGTACAAAAATCACACATAGAACGTTGTTTCTGATGTAATTTTAGGAAATAAATTTTAATGTCGAATAGTTTTTTGGAGAACTGTAGTTATTTCGCTAACTGCAGTATTCTATTAGATATATTTTTTAAATCTTAACTTTTCAATTTACTTGTTTGAGTTGCTGGTGGAGCAGACGATGAAGGTTTTGATTCAATATGACCTAAAGAGTGATTTCTTAGCAACTTTCTTTTTGGCAACACTGTTTTTGGCAGCTCGGCCGTTTTCGTGTAACATGTTACTGTTAAACATGTTCAGTTTCATCCGGCAAGACTGTCTGGAGTTGTTATTTTGTTCGCGGATATTATGTTTTTTTTTTTTAAATAAATTAATATTTTTTTACTATGAATGGCCAGAAAAGGAGCAAGTTTTGGGCCAGTTGTCCCAAATACTAAATGCCCAAGGTAAATGACGAGTCGACCAACAGCAACAGATGTCATCTGCTGTCCGAAGATGAAGAAGAAGAATTCGTAATGAAGAAAATTCCACCAATTATAGTGAATACTAACTTTAGCTTCTCCAGAGTATTAGGAATAATCGGGGACAGATATGTATATGTTCAAGAGAATGTCAATTGGAATAAAAATAATTTCCAGCACCATGGTGCTATACGAGGAGGCACTGGAATTGCTAAAAAGCAATAACGGCATTTCTAAACGCACCTGGTAAGATACATTAAAATATTTAAGAGGGTGCTGTTTAGAATTCCCCGCTAGACGACTGCAGGTATAATGGAAGAATTTAAAAATACACATAATATTACGCCTGTAAGTGTAAAATAAATTACCTATATAACAAAAATATCAAAGAAAACCTTTTAAGAGTAATAAAGGTCCTACACAATCTACCAAGTGTTCAATGTACGGTCATGGAGCCAAAAACTGCAACGCAGTCAAGGTATGTGCAGCGAATGCGGGTAACCACGTCTTCGCTGTCGCTTGATGGCAGTATAGTGTACAAATATCACAACTGTACAAATAAAAATCACAGAAATGCATTAACAGAAAGAACTAGAAGGACTAGTATGAGATATAACAGAAATTATATAACAGACGAGAGTGATATCCTGCAAGCAAGGAAAAATATGTTCTCTGAAGTAGCTTAAAACAGAGCAAGGGACAACAACGACGAGTTATCCAATGATAAACTATTGGAAGTATTTTTAATGCAGTTGATGCATTGGAAAAATGTTAACAAAGACAAATTTAAAGTTTTAGGTATGATGCTTAAACATGCCATATAAAGCATTTGTTGTACACAATGTTCATGTTAAGCACTAGAATCGCATCACAAACTCCAATTATGAAGCTTCGAAATATACCGTAAACACCTTCCAACACATGGCGGAGGAGTATTCATTGCGGTAAAAGCTAACATAGTTCATAAGTTATTACCTAAAATTAACACAAAAAGCATTGAAAAGATTTCTATAACGGTCACTTTAAATAGACGTTCTGTAGGTTTTACTGCTGCTTATAATACTATTTTGTAGTATAAGGTAGACTCACAAACTTCTCCTGAGACTTTTTCATATATATGGTGATTTTAATGCACATCACACACATTGGAACTTTGTATCTACTAACACAACCAGTAATGAACTTTACAGACATTGCTTGCTTCCAAACTGTTACATATATTTACTTTCCATGTTCATTTACCCGATTCGGTCAAAACTTATCTCAATAAAAAATAAAAAGTTGCTACAAGATTAATTGCAAGTCTGGACCGGGAACACTCTACCGTACACCAAATAAAACGAGTTGTGAATTTTTTTATTTTAAAGAACAAACACATAACCGCGAAGCCATTTTGGCTTGTCTGCAGAAACACCCAGGGTCTAGGCAGGAATTGCTGCGACCCCCCGACTAATAGTCTAGTACGCTATCTACTAGTCTACGGAGTTCGAAGATAACAAAAAAAGGCTTTTGATATCATCCGTCACGATGGAATCTTATACAAACTATATTCAATTCGTTTGTATAGATTAAATATTTGACCTTTTGGTGTAATTCCAAAATTTTTTTGATAGTGAATATATTTTCAATATTTTGGCTTTCAAGGTCATTTAATAAAAGATTATTTTTAATTTCATATTATTCCGACGTTTCGTTGGTATTTTCCACTTCTTCTGGGAATTTTTAATTTTTATTGGATCTGGCAACATATAATAATACATATAAAGCAAAATAAAAAAAGTACAAAATAAACTTAAAATAATAGCAATGCTAACTTTAAATATAATTAAACTTATATATAATCTTCTTTAAAGCAATTTCACATCACTCTCCTTGAAAAGGACAATCACAAACAAAAACTTAATAAATTTAAAACAAAAAAATGCCGTAGTTTGCACCAAGGTTCATAAATAAATTAAAATATCACAGCCAATCCTTATTTGTCGTCATCACAATATAAAAAAAAGTGCTCAAAAACGATAAAGTTTTAAATTACACATGAGTTACACATACAGCCAATTACACGTGAAAATAAATAATTGCACATGATATGTGTAATTACACATAAGGTGGCAACACTGGAACACACAAACTTCATTACACTTGTCTTTTTACTGTAGAGTGTTGATTGTTCTCTTGCCATAGTTGCACATCTGTATTGAATGTTAAATTACAATCAGTGGCAATAAAAAATGAGTTTTCGCCGCCTTCTCGTAAAATGATCCACAGTGCGCCGTTAAAATGATCGATAATTCTTTATTCATTCACGCAGCAGTAGAAGCTGCAGATTTTACTTTATTTTTCACCGTCTCAAGGGTAAAACCAGAGGTGACACAAACGGCATGCTATTGTTGTTGTTTTGCTGGCTCTGTCGCACAGAAACTTGTAAACAAAGAAGTTTTCATGTTTTGTTTTGGTTTTGTATTCTTATTAATATCTGGCTCAATAAAAAAAGTTGTAGAAAAATATTAATTTCAGCAATATAAATGCAAATGGTAATATAACATTAAAAATAAAATATGTTAAGAATTATTCATGATATATAGAAGAAGTAAATTGCAATACAATTCATCATTTCTTACTTGCAAAATGCTTAATTTTGTTTTGTTTATTTTCCCTCATTCTTATATTATATTGCTATCTCTTTTTAACAGCAACTAGAGGCACAAAAAAGCTGATTTGCACCAAAACATAACCTCAAAGTTACATCTCTGTTTACCCAGTGACCGTCTGCACAAATCTTTCCGCAAGATGATATGGGCACCTTGCATGTGTTATATCCCGTTGCGTTTCAAAAAATCTTGGAACTCCATTGAGTTAAATTTTGTCCGTGATCACGTAGAAAATTTTTAAGGATTCCAAACGTTGCAAAAATTTCTTCACATATGTATAGTTGCTTCTGCTGTAATATTCCATATAATGTGTACTTTTGGCCACTTGCTAGTTTATGGGTGTGCGGAGAGAGAAGCTTGGGAAGGGGTACACTGTTTAGTGTACTTTGAAATTCTCTTGTGTTTTGTAATTCGTAACTATCAACCTGAAAATGTCTGCAGCTTCATTTTAGATTTTCTTTCATGGTGGTGTCAGCAAAACATTAATGAAAGTTTAAAAAAGAATTAGAGAAAATTTCAAAAATTTCATAGTCTGAACCAAAACAAAAAAGGTCCCGCAAAATCAGCATGAAATCACTCAAAAACCTTTTTCGGCATCCAACAATGCACTGGATTAACTTTTTGAGGATTTGTCTTAATTATTTGACACTGCACACAATTGGAAAACAACATATCGTGGTCCTTGTCCATACCGTTCCACCAGCTGTTCGCTCTAGCTAATCTCATATTATAGATTCCGAAATGAGCCGAATGAAGTTCTCTGAGCACTCTTCCTCTTAATAGCTTTGGACAACGTTTTTGTAATGCGAATTCCGCTTTCGGTACACCAAAACGATCTCTTCCCTTACATTATTTGCCATATTTAAGACATTCACGTATCTTCTCTACTTCTTTATCTGTTGGCATAACTTCACCCAATTCATCAAATTTTCTATAGCATTAAATTCAATAACATCTACCTCTTCGATATTTTTTGTAAATTTTAGCATTTGAGTTGTCTTTCGATTTCTTCAAACGTATTTCATAATCAACATAAGAGATAAATTGCATAATGTTGCAAACTTATTGCTGATAAAATTGGAATACCCTTATAGGGAGAAAATATTTATGAAATGACTTTGTTATCTTTCAATACATATATTTTTAGAATTCACTTACACCAAATAATATAACGTATGCGTCTTTGTCAACCTAACTATAAAGTTGTTGAACTTTATTTAGAGTTTGCGATGCAAATTGTAATGGCTTTTGAGTTCCATCTTCAAAAACGTGACTTAACTCCACCCCAAAACCTATATGAGTAGTGTCGATTGCTAATACTACCACCTTTTTAGGGTCATAGTGTGTGAATAAAGTATCGGATTGCATCTGTATTCTTATATTATTGAAAGCATGTTTATATTTTTCATCAAATTTAAATTGAATTACGTATTAGATTATGTAGTCGATATACTATGCTACTTAAATTTTGTACAAATCTATCATAACAATTAATGAGACCAATAAACGATCTTACCTCTTCTTTATATGTTGGTTCTTTTACATTTTGTACTAGCTTAACCCGGTGTGCTTTGCTACCCCCTCATTACAAAATTAAATAAAAAGTGTTTATGTAGTTTAAAAAAACTATTTTATTATATGTAAATTAACTGTTGTAACACTCTAGGATATACAACATTTGTAGTTTGTCCATGCGGAGCATAAACAAACAAATTGTTTGGTTTTCCTACACTGAAGCATGCAAAGTAAAGCTGTCCGTGAGAGAAACTTGGAGGGAGAAACGTGGGAGAACTTGATAAATTTAAGCCATAAACTTGCAGGGGTTGACCGTGAGCTTTATTAATTGTCTTTGCTAAAGCTAACTGAACAGGAAACTGCAATCTTTTGAGGTGAAATTGCAAACCTGTTGGTATCGTGGGAATGCGTGACAGCAGCACATTTGTTCCATTATATTTGACCGATATAATGGTCCCTTCGTCGGAGGCCCTTGAGGTTGAAGTTCGAAATCGCTGAGTTGCTGATCATGCATCGTGTTGCTCGAGATCGTTAAATTCCAAGTCGTATTTGGTGTTCTCCAGATGTTTAATTTTCTCTTTTGAAAATTGGTTCACATATGACGAAAAAATAATTTTGAAAATCGGTCTACAAACGACAAAGTAATTTGATAATCAATTTTTTTCCGTGCACATTTCAATATTTTAAAAAAATATTAGAAAATAAATGCAAGAAGCATTTTGATAAAAAAATTATTGGGGCAAGCAATTTGCACCATCGCCTCCCTCCAAATTTCCAAAAAAAAAAAAGATTTTCCATATGCAAAAAAAAATTTTTTTAAATTGGTAATTTTTTATCGTGCAAATTTGAAAATCGGTCTACAAATGGCGAAGTTATGCTTGTCTATATTTTAGAATCTGTTAAAAACTATGTGGAAGGAGTACCATAATTTTGTTGACGTCAAAGTAAGCTTGGTTGGAAAAAGTAGCCTATAATGCATTCTAGAGTGCCAGATAAAAGTTGCGAAAATTTTAGAAAGGTCGGTTCAGAGGTATGCTATCCTATAAGGTACAATTAAACAAACATACAAACACACATTCCGTTTTATGTATGTATCTAGATAGCTTTGTGTGTGGTGCAACCGTTTTCTCATCTTATACGGCCAGTATTTTTCTGGTAATTGCACGTTATTCTAAGAATAAAACTCACCGAATTTAAAAAGCCTCATTCTCATAGTTGTACAGATAGAAGAAAATTAATATTTTTCTCCTATCGGGTACCCGTTTACCCCTCCTATACTGCTACTATTTTGCTGAAAATTCCACGTTATTCCAAGAATAACGCAAGCCAAATTTAAAAAACTTCACTGTTATGGTTGTACAGATATGAGAAAACTAATAGCTACATCCTATGGGGGATACCCGATTTCCTCCTCCAATACCACCAATATTTTGCTGGAAGTCGCACGTTGTCCAAAGAATAACACACGCCGAATTTAGAAAACTTCATTATTGTAGTTGTACATATATGAGAAAATTAATAATTACCTCCTATGGGCGGTACTCGTTTCCCCCCTCCGATACCTTCGAGATTTTTCTGTAAGTTTCACTTTCTTATAATAACCGCTCACAGTAAATTTAGAGAGTCATACAGATATAGGGAAATTAAAAATTGCTTTGTATGGGGATGCCCTATCCCCCAAATTTTTCAAAAAATAGCTTATTTTAATTTCCCTGTTATCGGTAGGACAGTTCTGAAATTTCAAAACGATTGCTTGTACCGTTTGGCTTCCTATAAGGAACATACAAACACAGATTCATTTTTATATATATAGATAGATAGAAACAATTTTACTTTTCATCGGAAGTATACCACTTTCATCAATGAGGCAATTCACACTAGATTAATTATGCTGGCATAACATGGCAACTTGTAGGCATTTTCGGTGAAGAGAGTAGTTTTTGGTTGGCATAATTTTTCAACCACCCTCAACCCCGCATTAGCAGAACAAAACCAATACATATGCACTTACGTACCTCAAATGAATACAAAAAAACACTAATAGACATAAAGCTGTGTATAAGTATACATTTTATGCCAGATGAATTAATCCAGTGTGTTTTGGAAAGAACAAAAGTTAAGCGGGCTAAAAATTAGTCTACTATGAATTGGCTCAATGACATAACCAGAGAGCTAACCAAACAACCAAACTAGTATTAACAGTTTATAATTTAAGCGGAAAGTGCTCTCTGAGTGAACAGTGCTGGCAAAAATAAACCAGTGTTGGCACAGCAGGCCGTTTTC
Source organism: Gymnocheta viridis (assembly GCA_956483585.1). Classification (NCBI taxonomy): domain Eukaryota; kingdom Metazoa; phylum Arthropoda; class Insecta; order Diptera; family Tachinidae; genus Gymnocheta; species Gymnocheta viridis. The sequence continues at coordinate 49,071,014 of OY101442.1, read as the reverse complement.
AAATTGCAATGGCCAGATAAGGGCTTTTATGGAACCTTTTCACGTGTCTCTCCTTTGGCCGGATGTTTTCGCCTTATGTGAGACTCAGGTATCTGAGAATGCTGATCCGCAGGATTTTCACAAGCCTGGGTATCACCTTCTATCACTTTTCAACTTTCATCGTGATCTTGCAATGTACAATATGTACCAAAGCCAGCAATCATTAGGCACAAGTGATGCAGAATTTAGCTGTCTCTGGGTTATATTCACAATCAGGTCACACTATTTGCACTTCGGGTTTCTTTACAGAAGTCCAAATCCGGGAAGGGTTACAACTTTGTCGGCTTCGGTGCCCTTTCCGATTACATATTAAAAATCCATGAGAGTAGTCCGAGAGGTGAAATTGTTGTTGCTGGTGATTTTAATGTTCACAAGTTGTCTTGGCTTCACCGTTCGAGCCACACAACCCCGGAAGACCAATATGTGGAGTTGTTCGCCGCGCGAAACCATGTGGCGCAATTAGTGAATTAACCACTATACACTCGCCTTCTTTCTAACTTCACATCCTCAAAAATATGAATGCTAAGTTAACGCACCTTTCGGTAACTCGGATCATTGCACAATTTCCGCTTCCTTTTTGTTCATTAAACTTCGCAACGTTTCACAAACAGCTACGAAACGTGTCAAATATACGTACGAAAAGGACCTTTGGGCTGGGCTCAACGAATTCTTTCGGCATTTTAACTGGAAAGTTTATTTCTTAGACAATAATCTCAATGCTGTGGCGAAATTGGTTGAAAGTGTAATTTTGCAAAGAATGAAAGCTTTTACACCATCTAAGCAAATATTAGTTAAACCGAGAGCGAAGTCTTGTTTTAACCAGATGTGCAAAAATGCAGTCAGATCCAGAGAGGAAGCGTTCATTATATGGCGTAGTAACAAAAATGCCGATACTGATTCGCTACGCAAAAGGGTGAGCTTTTCATATGCCAAATACATTTGTACGAGCAGGGTATTCGTGCTAAAGTTCTTAATATCCCTCGGGGTAGTAGTTCTAGCCGAACTCAACATAAAACGCAACAATGGAATTCCATCACTGGTCTTGAAGCAGTGATCTTCGACACCAGCGCGTCCATTGGCCAACCCTTTGAGTACATTGCATCAAGCTGGAAAATTCCCAGTGTGCTGGAAGGTTGCTAATATAATGTCAATCCCTAAACAGGGACAGTCTAGCAATCCTGAAAATTACCGCCCAATTGCAACTGCACTTTCAAAAGTTACGGAAAGTATTCAAAATTTTCATCTTGTGAGGTATCTGGAGTTCAACACTACAATGGAATCTCCTCTAATAAAATCAGGGAACTTGTTCCCGATGGCCGAACTTTTTTGCGTACCATGCATTACAGAGAATATTCGTTTTCTGGCCGCACAGTTTGTACATATGTGGAATAAAATCTCCGCAAAGGTCTTTCCCGTCACTTTCAACGTGGGAAGATTCAAATCGGATTTTCACAAACACTGCTCCCTCTATCATCCTTCCCGTAACCTATTTTCCGAGTTCCAGCACTGCTCCTAAAACAAACAGTACTCAATTACTGTCGTCCAGAACACTGGTTGGTACACCTTCCATATCGCCCAACAACTGTTTCATAAATCTTTGAAACTTTGTAGGTGAACATACCACCCATACTTATCTATCACTAGGAACCACCTCGAGTTGCAAATAAGCTCTTGACAAGTATATTTTTGAAAATTTCGTACCACCAGCCATTCAACTAAACAATTCTTCTATTGTAGGTGATTTTGTAGTCACCGCATATACGTACGGATCCATCAGCTTTTGGTACAACAAAGACTGGAGTTGTCCATTTGCTCCTCTCAACCTTCACCAACAGCCCCTCCGCAACCTGGCTCTCCAACTCTGCTTTTTCACACAATGGAAATGGGACACACCTTGCTTTTACACATTTCGGCTTTTTCTGAGGCTTTAAATATAACCGTGCTCGAAACCCAATGATTTTTTCAAGGGGTCTAATTGATATCGAACTGATTCGATCGAGTTTTCTTAGTTTGAGATTATTACATTCGATATCGAATAATGTGTTTATATTGTTCGATAGCGAAATTCTCCGTTTTCTGTGACATGGCTACATGAGTTTAAACTAGAAAATATTTGGGAAGAGGTATAAAATTCCAGCCGGAGAAATTCTTTTCGCCTTGTTATATGTAACTAGACATCCAAACAATAATTTAACCCGCTTTACTTCATCCGGATCCACGCTGGAATCAATATATTGTCACAACAATCTGGAGAACTTTGACACTCTTGATAGGTCTAAAATTTATTGTTGTGTTCTTTTAATTTGGAAACAATTTTCGTTCCAACATTCTCTCGTTTTATTGAAGTTGCATAGAACGCATTTTCTCCCATCAACAATACAAACTCGTTGTTGCCTTATTTGAGTTTTGATCCCCCAAATAAATAAGGTGTGTTTTACTGGACTTACCCAAAGTGGTAATGTCATCCGTTTCATCTTGCAGCATTGCGAAACAACTTTGTGAATATTTAGATATGCCACCACTTTTGCCGCGGAAGTGAACTTCAGAGACTTCGTCCTTGTTTTAGAACTTTTATGTACCCATCAATTCCTGCTTGAATTTTTGATTTTTCGACACAATTCTCTAGTGGGTTTGTTTCAGGCGTTCAGTTTGTAGATTCACTAGTTGTCAAAAACTGGCCATTAACTTATTTCTTAACTAGTGTGAACTTTAAAGCCAAAATTAAATATTTATTTTATGTTTGGAAATCTTTTACCGTTTCATAAATATTTTTAACTTAAAAATTAAAGTTACTCATTTCTTAATTTTGTTTTATTATATTTTTAGTCCGTAGAGGGAGAAAATCATGAAAAAGCAGTCGAACTTCTCAAACAAGCAGTTGGATCAGTAAAGCTTGTTGTACGATATACGCCAAAAGTCTTGGAAGAAATGGAAATGCGTTTTGATAAGCAACGCAACACACGTCGCAGGCAATAATCAGTTATTTTATATGAAAATCTAATTAATGTCGCAAATAACAAAATGCATTATGTTACTTATAGAAATAAATTAATGTAGTTGAGTCTCTTACCCAATAATGTCAAAATTTGGTTAAAATTTATTTGTATAATAATTTCTATAGAATAAGTAATTTTATTTAGGGTCTGGTTGTACCTACTTGGGGGAAATAATATTGAAATCAGTTTTTGAGTAAAAAATTAATGTTTCTCAATTTTTTTGGTACATTTTCTTTAATGTTTTTTATCGTATTTTAATACCCCTGACAGACATTTGGTTTACATGCTATGGTACATATACCATAGGTTTTTATACTATTTTAGTTTGACAGCCTTGTAGTATGTCTACTACAATATTGATTTTTACATATTTGCTTCCATATATGTTTAAAAAGACTAGTCAACTAGGTCGTACCGTTTCTACAACAGTAAAAAATTTGTTGTAGAAAATATCTGGCGGCACAGATGAATCTTGAAAAAAATGTCAAGCGGAATATAGAAGGGGTACGGTGTTTGATAGTTTCCAATAAAGCATGATATAAATATATTGTTACGTTTTGACCTTTTCGATAACGTTTACTTGTTTGAGTTCTTTTAATTAGTCAAAAAGAAAAACACAACGGGAATTGATTTTGAACTTAATGATGTTTTATTTCCTTTAATACCACTGTTTTATAAAATACATGAAGTAATTTGTTTAGTTAACACTGCAAAAGCTATGCACGATGTTCACAATGCTGTAGCTTAGACAAGACTGCTTTGTGCCTGGCAGTGTCGGCTTATATAGCATTCGACTTACTACGGTTCTCGAACGTGTGCCTTTGTTGTTATTCAGCTATGTTATGAAAGCGGCGTGGAGATGGCAGTAGCAAACGTAAAAAAATGTGGGTGGCGAATCAACTAACCAATTTTATGTAAAGTTCATCCGTAATCCAATCGAGGGCGTTAGTCTTTGCTTACAATTGCTATGAAAATTGTTCATACAGATTTCTTAAACAATCTAGTAGATTATCGTTCCTGTTTCTAGAACTTTCTTGAATGTTCTGCTTCCGTTAGTTTGAATTTTAGTGCTCAAATTTCCATACACACGGAATTATACTGTGCTTAATCACCGCTGTATTTTTATGCCCGTTAAACTTGAATATACATATGAATTTTGTAACAATATCATCAACATGCAAAAATTTCACGCAATTTCGATTGACCAAAGCTATTCAGCTAATGTAGTGTTGTTGATATAGCTTCACAGTTGACTGGGTTGCCAGAGTTCTTATTGAACACAGCAAAGTAGTTACTCGATACTTTCAGAGTTGTATTTTTAAACAAGTAGCTAAGATAGTGGATAAAAATACATCACTGTATAATAAGACAACTTGGTGTAAGATTCTTTAATCAAATCAAAACTAAATAATTTTTGTAGAACAATTAAATTATTTCTTAAGTTGTTGTTAACGTTAAATTTAAAGTCAGCTTTACATTTATTTTTTATTTAATAATAAAAGACATACAAAACCAATAATAGTTGAAGATCTATATTTAATTTTTGAAGAAACTACCTCAATTTGCAGATAAGAACTATGCGTTACAAATTCAAAAAATCACTTTTAACGGATCGAGTAGTATTGAGTACCCAAATGAAAAGTGTTGAATATTATTGAGTATTGAAAAGTAGTAGAATTTGCCAGCACTAGTCTAAATCGTCGTGAAGAAAACTAGTTTTTTTTACAAGTTTTTGCACATGAAGATGGAAAAATGTAAACTAATTTAAATAGGTAATATCATGCCACCATGGGTAATGTAAAGGGTCAAAATTAAATTAATTTTAAATATAAAAAAATATTTGTGATCTATTGAAACCCTAGAATCAGTTTATATGACGGTCACAAAATTGTTTTGAAAAATAGCCCATATAGAAAAGTTTGTTTCAGTTTTAAGTATTCAGCCAATTGCTCCGAAACTATTGTGAGTGCGTACATAGCGGTACTTGCAATCTATAGAGGACTTAAATACGCAACTTAATAGGGTACACCCGTTCTCGGGGAGGCTCATGATTCGAAAACTATCGAAAGAGGGTTCAAATACGCAACTTTAGAGGGCATTCCCATTCTCTGAGACACTTTCTGAGAAAAGTTATAGCGCAGCAAGATTTTGAAAAATTAAAAATTGGCATTATTGACTTATAACTCAAAAACAAGGTGCGGTTTACAAATCTCGCTACCTTCATTTGATACATTCAAATACGCAACTTTGGAGGGCACTCCCATTCTCTGAAAGACTTTCTGAGATTTTGAAAATTTAAAAAAGCCCTGAAATAATTTTATTGCAGTTTGCCCATATTATTTAACAGACGTACTCAATAAGAATTTTTAAGAAATATTTTAAATTAATATTCAATGTATAAAAATATGGCTTTCGATGATATTAATACTTAAAAATTTTTATTTTCTGGTATGAAATTAGAAGATCTGAGGTAGGGTAGGATTTGATAATAATTTGTGCATTAATGATCGTCGAAATACATTTATTTTATTTATAAAATTATATACCTAGTCTAATATTCCGTAAAAAAAATAAAAAATAAGTTGGAACACTTTAAAAAAATTTTGTTTGGTCGACTGTTTCTGGGGCTTATCCATATATCAAAATTGAAAAATTTTATTTCAAAACTAACAAATTGTTTCAGAAAAGCACATTTCTCAGTTAAACATAATTTTCCTCTTTTATTAAAGAATTTTCTAATTGTATATTAGTTTTTTCTATTTGCATTCAGAAATTTTAATGTAAAAATACTTATAGGTTGTGATTATTTGCGAGCGTGAGTTTTCATGACTGTGACTAACTTTTTCTTCCACTCACGTGAGCGTGAGCCAAAAACATGAGGTTATGCGTGAGATGAAAGAGAACAAATCTGCAACTTCAGGAACAAGCGCTGATGGCCCATAATAAAATTGACGGCAGTAACTTTAAATTCTCTCTTATTATTGTTTGATTTTCTTTTGTTTGCATTTTTCGTATGAAAAATGTATGTGATTTTATGAAAACACGGTAGCATTGTTGAGAGAATGAGAGTCTAAAATTGAGAGTATAAGAAAAAAAGCTGTAAAATTAAAATAGATTCTATTTCACTACTGCTTTCTCTGGCAAAATTTTATGTCAAATTGTATGGAAAACAAACGTCAGCCCCAGTTCTGTTTCATCATTTATGTAAATCGAACAATTTAGTTGGTAGAGAGAATTATATGGCATTTACACCAAACCGAAATCTAGTAGATTTCAATTGAAATCTCTATCAAAATCTTTACCGTTTACACTGGCTTATTCGTGACATTGCTTAAGATTTCGTATCCATCACAAAAACATTTGAATGGAGTTTTAATTTTTAAGTGTCAAACTCCATACAAAAAATTATCTTTCAAATGCGAAACAGCTGGCGATCACTATTTCAAAGATTTCATACAAAAACAGATAAATGGAATTTTAATTTTAAAATGTTTAACTCCATACAGAAATCATCATTCAAATGAGAAACAGCTGGCGAGAACACCCTTCAAAGAAATTTTATTGAGCAGCGTAGTATTTTTCAGTACAATTGTGGAAAACCCGTAGTTGCATCACTATGTACTATCATATTATAGTAGATATTGTCTAAATCTAGTGATGAAGTAAATTTTGTTTTGTATGGGAAATATAGTCAAAATCAACAAGATTTCGCTCGAAATCTCGTAAGTACTAGATTTTGGTCTGGTTGAAATGCCATATTATAGGTTGTTGGCTTCGGCTGGTAACCATTCGGTATTTGTACGTGAGTGATGGACTGACTTTTTGTTTGAAATTGAATATCATGGTCATTCCAAAAACTTTTCCGGCTGGAGCTGCTGCTGCCGATAAATTGAGGGCTAAATGCAACTTAAATTTAAATGACAATTAACTAAATGCGTATTTACATATATATGAAGTCATACACTGGCATTAGTGATGTATTTTCACAACAAAATTTGTATTGTTATAGAGTCGCTACTACCTCGCAAATCTTTTTTGATTCAAATTTAATCTGGCATCATTATTGACTGCCGCCGGCTTCGTTTATTCGCGGGAATAAATAAATTGTGAAATTAAAATTGTTTCATAGACGATTTTTGTTGTGTATGTTAAAGATTTGTTGAGTATTGTTTTTTAAATATAAAATGGAAATTGAATTGCCGTTTAAAGCTGAATATTCTAAAAGTAATAGAGCTAGCTGCAAAGGATGTAAAACTAAAATTGATCAGGGTATTCTGCGTATTGCTGTTATGGTGCAGGTATGTTGAAATTTCGTAGGAAAATTTGTAGTACATATGTACATACGTATAGTATGTAGTATATATAAAACTTGAATAAGTAGATTTTCAGCTCAAATACCCATTAGCAGACCAATTCTAGTTGGCTATTAACGATAAAATATTTTTGGGTTTTAGCTTAAAACTACAGATTGCTTCATAATACGAGGTTATAAAATCGGTTTCACTCATCAAAAGTCCTATGCGACAGCAGTTTTCGCACAGGAACCGGTAACCACTGTTAAAATGCGTGGATTTTACCACTATCAAACTAATAATCAAATCAAAAATAGTTCGTCCAAATGTATTCTTTTCTAAATGAGTATTCTATTATTCTCTTCAAACAACCTAAACCTTTTCTTAGAAGGCTGCGTCTACGGAAATAGTCCAAATAACATAGTTTTTATAGTCTACCAACGCCCAATCAGTCATTTGTATCTATACATACTTACATATGTGCAATACAATAAATTCACATATATACTTACATCCATGTTTGCAGAATGCAGAAAATTATGAACACAACTAAAAAAACTGATAAATTATTTATTCTTGTGCATTCCAATGCTTTTCAATCTCATATATTTTCTGTGGTACTATGCGCATTGGCAACATACCTACTTGTATCAAATTACTCTACCGCAGTTCTCTAGATATGTGAGGATCTTTTGTGCCATGCCCACATCTCAAACTGATTTATTTCTGCTAGACCATGGTATAAGAATATGAGGTAATTCCACTTTCTCTTTTTGTGCATTACCATTTGACAATAAAGGGTATCTTAATTTTAAGTTAAAATCATATTTTGTAAAAATACAAGGTACTTTCACTTTAATTTAATAAAATTTTTAAAACTAAAAATACTAAAAACTCGTTAAAACACATCGGGAAAGTTAATGAAAATGTTTTTTTTATGGCAAACTACACGTACTTCAATAACATTTTAATGATTTTTTATTTTTTTCACACCGCTTGGATTTTAAGATGATTACATATAAAATAGACTTCATAAATGTCCTTCCTTATCAAACAATTTTAAGTGAACATTCCTTCTATTTATACTAAGTGTGAGACTAGGCAAATGTCAGCAAAGTTGCCCACTCAACATTTCAAGACTATCACTCTCGCACTTCAAGATACATTGTAATCAAAAGTTTTCAATAGTTAAATCGCAGGAAATAAGCTTAGCTTTCAAAACTTTTTAAATAAACCTTAAAACAGCTAGATTATCACATTAAAAAAAAATTCGAAATTTTATCTGAAATTGCGTTGAAAATTGCTAGATATGATAAGAAAATGCCTAACAATAATTCAAGCATTTTTAATGAAAGCAAAAAAGTATTTCCAAATGCAAAATACAAAAATTTTATTATTATGCACAACAATTTTAAGTTAAAATTTAACCATATTTTTATTGATAATAGTGAATGTGTGTGAAGTTAAATTTCAAAATATAACACCCTAGACACAAACCACCGAATTCAACTGAGTTCTGTTAGCATACACGTATAAAATCTTATTTAATGCTTTAGAAATGGAATTTTTTTTCGGAAGGAGTCAATGTGGGCGGACAAAATTAAATTTGATTTGAAGACAAAGTGTTCCTTTGTTATTGTTCATAAATGGACTCTTAAAAAGTTGGACTTTCAACGAGTTATTTCCAATTTTTCAAATTAGGGTGCTCTAAGGGATAGCCACATTTTTTTGGTAATGAGTCAAAATTTTGTGCGCCCACATTGACTCCTTCCGAAAAAAAAATTCCATTCTAAAGCATTAAATAAGATTTTATATGTGTACAGTCATGTAAGCATGCTAACAGAACTCTGTTAAACTCGGTGGTTTGTGTCTAGGGTGTTATATTTTAAAATTTAACTTCACACAAACAATGTGCAATATATAAACAAAATACCTGTGATAAACTCCAAATTTAAATTTCGTGCAATAACTTTAGATGAATTAAGAATTATATGCAAAAATTTTAAAAATAAGCCGGCCTATAATAAAATTTATAGTAAAATGATATTTAGTCGCTGGAATATTAAAGGAAAAACCATGCTAGATATAATAAATAAGTCACTGACAGACAACTGGAATATTTCCAGAAAATTGGAAAGAATCGATGGTAACACCTATTGAAAAGATTGCCAAAATAAGAAATTGTGAAGAATTTAGGCAGAACACACTTAATAAATGCGAGAAAATTATCGAAAAAGTGGTAAAATATCAATTGGAGTATTATTTAGAATCAAAATATTTATTGTCAAAATATCACTCAGTATTTAGGAAAAATTTTTCATATGAAACATCAGTAAATTACATAACAAATAGATGGAAAATAGAAAAAATAGAAAAATTGTTGCAATATTCTTAGATTTCAAACTCGAGATGGGCATCGCTCACGTGATTAGCGTGAATCATGCGTGATCATGCATGATCGTGAGCAGTTTTTTGTTTCAATCTCGTGAGCGTGCATGAGCGTGAGTATAAAAAAACATAACGTGAGTGAGCGTGCATGAGTAGATTTTTTGTGTGATTGTTTCGTTATTTTTTCGATTTTGGAATTTTTTTCATATTTTTAATAGGTAAGTACGCGGTTTTCAATTTTGTCATGCAGACATAAAACGTTGTGCCGGTATGTATTAATGTACTGATATTTATGAAAGAGTCAAAGTAACAGTATGAGTCCGAGTTTCGACTGGCGAACATTTGGAAGAAAAACATCTGCAATTCTCTTTCGTTTTTTCATTCGCGTTCACACAGACGAACAAGACCTAGAAATTTAAATTTTTTGGAAAAAAGCTCATATCTTCCAATTCTGCGAAAATTGGCTAAACAAATACCGTGTGTACCATCCAGCTCAGCTACAAGCTAAGGAGTTTTTTCAACGCCAGGACGAATACTTGAAGAGATGTGAAACATACTTCTAGGGGAAAATGTTGACAAAATTTTATTTCTGCATAAATCTATTTATCTATTATCTATTTATTATTAATCTTAATATTTTACACAGATTGCTTATGAGCAAGAAAATTAATGAATTTAATCAAAATATTTTAAATATGTACTTAATTTTAAATTTCACTTCAAAACTTTAAAATAAAAGAAAATGTATATTTTCTTTTAGAATTTTCACTACAAATTTTTTAATTTTAACTACAAAGTTTCAAAGCGCATGATGCATATGTACATATATATGTGTAAATCCTGCGTGAGAACCCTACATTCGTACGCGTTTTCACATTAATATATAAACTTTTTTTGGTCTTTCAAAAGAGGTACCTTCAACTTGTGCATGGTACTTGGTGGGATATAAGTGCACTTTCGAATGGCATAAAAAATATTTTTTTATCAGGTATTTGTTGCGAAATAAATTATCACAAAGTTTTATGACGCACGCTACAATGAACGGAAGTAACTTTGAAAGTTAAAGTGTGTTTTCGTAATTTTTTTTGCAAATTTCGCATAATAAAGTACACAAAATCTAGTTCCTTAAGGAAAGAGGAATATAAGGGAGTTTTTAGCTTTTTGCTAAAAGACGTAAAGTCTTCGTGACACGCCTTTCGTGACGCACGTTACATTTTTTCTATTATATTTCTATTCTGAAATTGCATACCCAATTTCAATGTGTTCAAAATAGTAAACACAACATTTTTTGCTAAAATTTAAGTGAATTCAATGTATAAAAATATGGCTTTCGAAGGAGCTATCTTCACTAATTTCTGTTAATTTCTGGTATTAATTTAGAAGATCTGAGGTTGGGTAGGATTTGGTAATAATTTTTGCATTAATTATCGGAATACTTTTTTTGTTTATAAAATCATATATCTATCTAATATTCCATAAAAAAGATGAAAAATTAGTTGGATCACTATTAACAAATTTTGTTTGGTGGACCGTTTCCGGGACTTATCCATATATAAAACTTGAAAAATTGTATTTCAAAACTAACAAATTGTTTCAGAAAATTTTCTAATTGCATATTAGATTTTTCTATGTGCATTCATAAATTTTAATGTATAAATACTTATAGGTTGTGTCTAACTTTTTTTCGACTCACGTGAGGTCGTGCGTGAGAGTGCATGAGTGAAATTATTTCATCGTGAGAGTGCATGAGTGTGAGTGAAAAGTTTTGGGTCAACAATATTATATTCGTTCTGTACAAATACAGTGTAGCCTCGTTGAACGCAACCTTCGATATGCGCAACCCCTCGCTTAACGCAACACCCAATTTCTTAACATTGCTGACTGTAAACGCAACTTTTAAAAAAACACAGCCTCAATTAACGCAACTTTGCAAAACAAGTAAGGCTTTTTTTAGTTTGGTTTTTGATAAATAATTTTAAAACTAAAACGTGTGTATGTAAAATCTTAGGCTTAAGTGCAATAGTCTTTTTGATTTGCCGTTATTCAAGAAATAACATTAGAACAAAGCGAAACTGAAAACGAATATGAAAATGTTGTGTTAGGGACAATACCTTCAAAAATAAAATGTCGGAATGCAATAAAAAGCTTCAACGTTTGTCTACAATTGACAGAGGAGAATAGCTGTTCTTTGGAGGATATAATGGTATTGCAAAAGATTCGTGAAATTGCAGTTCAAAAAAAAATATGACAAGACAAACTCAGTTTTTCCCTTAAAAACATGAATCTATAACTCGATAACAACCATCAGTACAAATTATCATACATTTGAATGTGTATTTTATTAATTTTTTATTACATGTATATTTTGTTTTTCTGTTTTTATTCTTTATTTCAATCAAATGAATACGATTATTAAAAGCTAGCCTTAGTTTTTTTTATAAAATTCTTGATTGGTTTAAAATAAGCTTTTAAATAGAAAAATACGGCTAGAAATTTGTGACTTGGTTTACGCAACAACTCAGTTATCGCAACAGCCCAAAATTTCTATTGGTTGCGTTCACCAAGGTTACACTGTACCCAAATTGAACGACTCCAAAAGTTACAAAATAAAGCAATGCGTGCGATTTTAAAATGCAATCGGTACACACCTATAATTTTAATTTAGAATCACTTAAATGGTTAAATATTAAACAAAGGATTGAATTAAATACTCTAAAATTTATTCAAAAGATAAAAAATGGAACAGCACCAGAATATCTAAAGTAACAAATAATATACGTTAGAGAAGCTCAACCATACCAATTAAGAAACATGGATAATTTTAGGCTGGAAAGGGCACCAACAATTGCAATGCAGCGCTCACTGCTCTACAAAGGACTACAACTTTATAACTCTTTGCCGACCAACGTAAAAGCGGAATATAACCCAAGATTTGAAAGACATTGTAGAATTTGTAAAAAATAACCAGTAAAAGTGCTTAAAGACTTAGTATACACACACACACACACACATATCGTCAGCTTATTATTGGTTTGGCCCATATGCCACAAACTCGGAATGGAGAAAAACGGCAAAGAAAGTTAAGATAAAGTTTTCTTTAAATGTACCCGATAGAATTTTTTTTATATTTTCACCACTGCTAACGGCATATGTTCTGATAAAAAATGTAAATTTTTATGAACTTTCATGCATTTAATCAAAAGTTAGTACCCTGTTTCTGAAAATGAAAAATCTTGTTTTGTGCTGCATATCAAACTTTTTTTCAAAAGTTTCTTTTTTTTGCTGCATATCCACAAGCCATTTTTGAATTTTTGTGGAAACGAAGAACGATCGTATGTGTATATCAATGGAGAAGATATTAATAATGAAATAAAACATCTAGATGAGGAAATTTGGTATTTTATTTTAATTTATTAGATAAAAACGTAAAAACATAAAAAGCAGTTCTACTATTATGAGTTAATTTGTTATTTAAAATACATTAATGTACATTTAAAAGGTACAAAGTAGTATTTTAAAAACTTTAAAGCGTTAATTTGGTATTTTGTTTTAATTTATTTTATAAAAACATAAAAAACAGTCCTACTGTTATGAGTTATTTGTATGTTTGAAATATATTAATACATGTACATACATATATTTGAAAGATACAATTAAAATGAAAGAAATAGAAGGTACAAAACAGTATTTTTACTGCATGTTTTTGTAATTAAAATAAAAATTTTCGACAGGGAATTTATATTCAAACAATAATAAAAAAACTCAAATTTGTTTTTGTTTTCAATTCAAAGACCCTAACGAAAATTTTTATTTTATTTACAAAATCTGCCAGTTAGTTTTTAAATAAATATTATCAAGACTTCATATTTCAAACTTAAAAATTACATTTTAAGTAAATTGTCAAAATAAATCCTATCATTATTTGGAAGAAATATGAATAAGTCTTTTAAATCCTTTTTTTTGTCATTTGGAATCGTTGAAGGGGTCGAAATTTTTAATGTTTGCTGTAACAAATTCTGTGGAGTTTCCAGACAATTTCTTGATGCTGATTTAAGTAAAATTGCGTTTTGAAATTCTTTATCTTTGGCAGACGTTTTATACCGTAAATGGTAGTCTTCATTCTTTCTATACAGCATTACTTTAATATAACAAATGGAACTTTTCTAAAATCCATTTTATTTGCCAACACTGAATAAGAGTGAAAATCCTCTGGAAGCATTTCTATAACCTTTAATTTTGTTTTGTTCGCAGGCATATTTCTAAGTAATTGTATTAAATTCCCATTTAATTTCAATTTTGTTTTAACCTACGTTCATTGTTATGTATATAGTGCAAAACAAAACTTAAATAATTTTCTTTGCATTTTGTATGAAAAATATGCTGCATACCTTTAATAGTGGCTTGTAAAGCAAACCAATACTCAGTAGACGTTAAACTTGTGGATATGAGCCAAAGTCAATGCTCGATATTTCAAAAACCATAGCCGATTTCGTGAAACAGATTTTGGATTCAGAAAGAGGACATCTGAAATATATATATCGCATACCTAACTCAATTTTTTTTATAAATGGTCGGTGCGCCAAACCAATAATAAGCTGACGATATATATATATATATATATATATATATATATATATATATATATATATATATATATATATATATATATATATATATATATATATATATATATATATATATATATATATATATATATATATATATATATATATATTATATATATATATATTCTGCTAGTCTGATGAATAAATTGTTTCAAATAAAATAGTACTCTCTTAATAAAAATATAATGAATTTATCTAAATATAATTTCTTAAATTAAGAAGATATGGGTAAACTCAGATTTGAACTTAAGCCAAAAATTTTCATTTCAATATAAACCTTAAACAGTTCAACAATTACGAATAAATATTAATTATTAAAAGCAATGGCACCCGTAAAAAAACCATCATGTTTACATCGTCACAGGTGGTTGAATACTAAGAAAGTCAACTACAAGACAAAAATAAAGTAAACAAAAATGGAAAACTGCTTGATCTCAAAGCCAACGTCTTTGGAAAAAGCAAGAGAGTATGAAATATTTGGAATTAAAAATCAGAGATGGAATTTCGTACTAACCGAAATTGATTTAACTTGTAAGAAATGATTAAGTTGCACTTTTCGTATTCTAATTCGTTAAATAATACGGTTAAATAGTTGATATTCCTAGTTACTAGTATCCACCGTCAAAAGTGGTAAAATCGAACAAAGAACGCTGATGAGATGGTGTAGCGACCTCGAAATCAGTACTGATCCGTTCTGCTAGTCTGATGAATAAATTATTTCAAATAAAATAGTACTTACTCTCTTAATAAAAATATAATGAATTTATCTAAATATAATTTCTTAAATTAAGAAGATATGGGTAAACTCAGATTTGAACTTAAGCCAAAAATTTTCATTTCAATATAAACCTTAAACAGTTCAACAATTACGAATAAATATTATTTAACTAAATTTTATAATGATTTTTGGAAAAATAAATTTTAACCTTAAACCTTAACCTTAAACATTTAAAAATTAGGTTTAAGGTCTACTGATGATTTTGCTTTAGCACCAATGAAATGCATGTATATAGACTAGCTAAAAACCCTCAACAAACAAAAGTTTTTTTAATCTCTGAAAAAAGTTATCGAAGCAATCTCGATTTTTCGAATTTTAGCATGTTTTTAAGATCCGATTTTTGAAACCCTATTGTAGAAGACAGGAGCTTTTTCCTGTCCACAAAGCACAAATTTACCTGCAATTATAAATTGAAACTGATCTTTTAATATAAATGAAGCTCAAGAAATTGTTCTTCAACTCATTTCAATTCAATTTATTTTAATTTCTTTAAATGTGGACTGTATTAAAATATTTGAACAATTCACTTTGATGGTTGCTAGTATTTCTGATCTGCTAAGAATGTTTAGGTTACAATTCAAACCAAAGTAACTGTTTGTCAAAGCTACATACAATTTTAATTATTCTTTGTTTGTTGCGAGCAACAAATTTCCAATAGGAAATTTCCAATATAAATAAAAAGTCTTAAAAGCTATATTGATTCTGAATATAACACACATTTCTGGAATCTACAATGTTTGCATTCGGCCGTCATGGTACTTTCCAAACGCCTATTTTAACCCGTTTTAAAAACGTCCATCTATTTATTTATTAATTTACTTATTAATACAGTGTCAGAAAAAAAATTTGAACAAAAATCTTGTGTCGACTTTTTTTGGAGATAAAAAAATTTAACTATGTTAACTATGCAAATTAAAGTCCAGTATATAGAGAAACATCTGATATTAATAAAAAACAACAAAAAAATCAGATATTAAAACATTAAAGGTATTCATTTCAGTTTTTTTTTTGTTGGAAAAATGTAAAAATGTAATTTTTTTTACAACAAACACAGGAAAAAAAATTCCACTAAAAGTTGAATTTTTAACAAACTATAACCATGTGTAAAAAAAAAAATCGGGATAAAAGGATGTATTTTTCCGCTTAAAACGTCAAGCGAATAAATAATCAATTAATAAACACTTTTATTCGGCATCTTGACTAATATTAATTATTTGCAAGAATTATTTAACAGAATGTTTGTAATGACAGTTAAAATTTTTGTACTTTTTATTTAAAAAAAAATACCGTTCACATCAATAAGAGTGTAATTTTTAATTTTTCCATTTTTCCAACCAAAAAAACTGAAATGAATACCCTTATTGAAAATATTAAAATAAATAAAGTATCAGCATAAACCAAAAAGTAGCGACAAACACTACAAAACCGTTTTATAAATAAAAAAAATTCTGTTATATTTTTTATTCCAATACGTCAATTGATAATTGGTTTCAGTTACATTTAAAACATTTTTCGAAAATAGTTGTAGTGATTTAGACAATAAACCATATAAACTTACTACTAAGGTAAGTAACAAATGTCAAAAATAAAGAATATCAACATTATTAACTTGGACGTGCGCAAAACATAGCATGGATGTAAAAATGGTCATAAAATATTTCCAAGTCGGAATGTGTAATAAAGACTTTTGCAGAAAGTATTTTTTGTTAATATCTACGGTTAGTTACATTATAAGCAAGTTTAAAAGGAGCAAAACTGTGTGTCACGTACATTCTGGAGGCCAACCAAAATGTACTTCATCAAGAATGATGCTTCTTCATCAAGAATGATGCGTGTAGTGTTTTGGAGTCTTTTGACCTACCAGAAAGCTTCAGAACAGTATAGTACAGAAAGCTATAGAACAGTTGAAGCTCTTAAAAAAAAATCGGAGAGCTCGTTTATAATTCGCTCAAGAACATTTCCTGGACTGTATAAGAATCGCGACACTAAAAAAATGCAGTTAGGACTTGATTTAACAATAAAAATCAGACGTGTTCTATATTTTGCATTACAATCAATTCAAATACTGGATTTTTTCATGAAAATTTTCATCAAGATGTTTTTGTTCGAGTTACTGAATCTAATATCCCTGACTACTATTAGTCTAGCCCTTTACAACGATAAGCGATATGTCATAAATGGCCGCGAGTAATAAAAATAAACAAAATGTGGTGTTTTTTAGCCATTGAAAAATAGAGTTTTTGATTTTCAGAAACCATTGTTTCGTTCATTATATGAATATAAAATACTTTTTGTCGAAAATTGATTACAGTTGTAAATTTTCTTTTCTAACAGTCGGCATTTCACGATGGAAAACAACCAAATTGGTACCATGAAAAATGCTTATTTACCAAACATCGTCCTGGCTCCGCAGGAGACATTGCAAATTTTGAAAATCTACGATTTGAAGATCAAGAGAGGGTTCAAAAACAGATTGGTAAGTGATAACTAATAAGAAATTTTTCGTTCTAAACGAGTAAGTTATATGTAGTTTGAAATATTGACGATATTTTAATCTTATATTTCAAAACAATCTTAAAATCGAATTCAGTTGAGTGTTTACCTTTTTCGGCAACGTAACGGAGGTTTTGTTTTTTTACAAAACGACGTCGATAACACATTTTCACTGAAGTAGGAGTTGGTGCTATTGAAAGTATTGCATAACAATATTTTTTAGTTCTGATCTTTTTTCATTGGTTTATGGTTATTTTTGATTGTTTTGTTTAACTCATTCATAATATCTCATGGACATACATACATACACATGTTCATATTTTCTTCTTCCAATTGTCTGATACATTTTGATCAGATGCAATTGTAATACTTGCCATCTCTGTTTTGTTTAAGCTTTCGAGTTGTAATTTAAAATTTTATCGTATTCCACTTATTTTGCCTGTAAAATTACCATTTATTATTATTACAGCACGATTAATCTTGCTGATGTCTTTAATGGCCACATCCAGCTGTCGTAAAGTAGATGTTGGTCATTGTTCATATCATCGATATTTATTTGTTTGTGGAAACTTTAATAAATGTGAATCAAGTTTGATTCATTCTTGCTGTATTGTAGAGTTTCATTATTTTCTCAATTACATTAAACATGTCTTATTTTAAATATAATTTTAACGGACAGAAGTGAACAGAGTGTTCATGTAATTTTAAAGAATTTAATCGGTAAGAAATCTAAAAAATATATAAATATGTTTAAAAATGGACAAATTACTAAGAAATTAATGTAATCGATTAATTTAAATAAATTGCTTGATTATTCGTTAATCAAATTTGCTTTTTTAATTATTCGATTAAATAATAGAAAATATTCTTCGATTAATCGAATGTATACTCTGGTATTGTTTCACTAATTTAAATTTCAATATTAAATAAAAGGAGAACGAATTCTCAGAACTTTATTAATTCACTTGGTTGTTTTTTTGTAAAGCACAATCGATTTAAATAAGCACGTAGTGCACGATTTGGCGTCTATAGCTGTAATAATAATTTCTAGTATACCATAGTTTAAGTAACAGGTCGACAATATTTAAAAACCGCTACCGGTTTATCAGATAAAGACGGATATATCAGCAATGATATTATATAGTAATGTACAAAAGAGAACTTTTGGTACACGTACAAGAAATCGATAAACCAGCAAACAAATTTAATTAGTATTTAAACAGGTATGCATTATGTAATTAAAAACAATATGAATTTGTATACTTTTAGAGAGTTGTACTACTATCATATCGGGTAATGGTTCAAAAAAAGGTGGCAAAAGATCAAAGGAAGAAAATAACGCGCTTAAAGATTTTTGTGTAGAATATGCAAAGTCTGGACGCGCCTCATGTTGTGGTTGTCAACAAAAGATATTAAAGGACCAAGTAAGGGTTCGCAAAACGGTATACGACACGGAAATTGGAATGAAGTATGGAGGCCAAGCATTGTGGCATCATCTAGAATGTTTTGCCCAATTGCGTGGTGAATTGGGTTGGTTTGATATCGGCGAAAATTTACCTGGATTCAATATTTTAAAGGATGATGATAAACTCGATGTTAAAAAAGCATTACCGTAAGTACATACTTATGTATTTATGATTTTGTATTTGCTTGATTTTTGATGGATACGAGCATATCTCAATCAACGGCATAACTAAGAAACCGAGTTTAGAATTTAGTCAAACCTCAATGGAAAACAAAAAAATATGATACTCCCAAAAGATTTGTAATCAAGTAATTTTTATGAATTTTTCACGCAAGATGGCAAATAATCTTGCATTCTTAAGTCAAAAATTAAGTATTTTAAATTATGACGTTGTTTCAGTAAACGAGCGATAATTATGTATCAGAGAACGAAAAAATTATAATTTTAATTACTCTTAGAGCCACTTTTTGACTTTGAGATTAAACCTAATTTGACAATTAAATTAATCTAGTGTCAAATGAATATAATATTTTTTGTATTACCATGTTGAATAACAAAAATGGCGACATTTATTTTCTAATGACAAATTGTTATCAAAGCAACATGTTTTTTTAGACAAGAAGAAAATGCGCGAATTTGAAAGAGAGGAAGCCTAAAAATGTGTGTATTGTGAGTGCACTGGGAGAAATTTCGTGCAACTTACATACATATCGTCGTGCCGAAGTTATCTTCAAAATCTCCAAAAAATTTTTCTTTGGAAAATTGAGTCTAAAGTTTCAACATTATATACCAAAAAATTTACGTGAAAAAGTGGTCCTATTTTTGTCAGATATTATGTTTGAAGTTTTTTATTGATTTATGTAAAAATATCCAAAGTCATAGAAACATTTTTTAAGATATAGCCATTTTGAAGTCCAAAATTTTTTTTATTATATTTTATATGCCACTTTTTTGAGAATATTTTTAAGCTATTGCATAGCTTTTATCGCGGGCTTTGGCAGTGCGACCGAATCGAGAAATCCCGTAACGAAAAAAACTTAACAATAAGTTTATTTCTTAAGTCTTGTTTTTTAAGCATTTGAATCGCCTAGCTTATGTTAACCCGTAATGTATGCTATTGATTTCATTAACATACAGTATTGCCAGAACAGATTCTTGCATGTAGGAAAACACAAAATGGCGTACTTAAGAGCAATCGTGGTTGCCAAAAAATGATATACACAAACAAACAGACAATTCGTAGGTTTTTAAGCTATTGCATAGCTTTTATCGCGGGCTTTGAGAGCGGCGACCGAATCAAGAAATTCCGTAACGAAAATAACCTAATACTAAGTTTGTTTCTTAAGTCTTGTTTTTTTAAGTATTTGAATCGCTTAGCGTATGTTAACACCTAAAGTATGCTATTGATTTCATTAACATACAGTACTGCTAGAACAGATTTTTACATGTAGGAAAAGACAACATGGCGTACTTAAGAGCAATCGTGGTTGACAAAAAATTATATACACAAACAAGCAGACAATTCGTAGGGTTTTAAGCAGTATTTTCCAGATATTTAGAGGATATCAAGTCTCAAACTTATGTTTCTTATTTCAGTTACCAAAAACCTATAGTTTCAATGATAAAAATTCCTGAATAACCTACATGTATTGTAAGATAATAAAAATATTTTAAATGATATTAACTTCTCATTTATTCAATAAAAGAAAAACAATTTTTTCTTATCGGTCACCACTATCAAAAAGTGTAACTTGAATTAATATCAAAGAAAAAACTTGAATTAATATCAAACAAAAAATACTGCATAAATAAAAAATAAATAAATAATATTGAAATGAAAATTTTTGGCTTAAGTTCAAATCTGAGTTTACCCATAAGAAATTATATTTGGATAAATTCATTATTTTTTATTAAGAGAGTACTATTTTATTTGAAACAATTTATTCATCAGACTAGCAGAACGGATCAGTACTGCTTTCGAGGTCGCTACACCATCTCATCAGCGTTCTTTGTTCGATTTTACCACTTTTGACGGTGGATACTAGTAACTAGGAATATCAACTATTTAACCGTATTATTTAACGAATTAGAATACGAAAAGTGCAACTTATTCATTTCTTACAAGTTAAATCAATTTCGGTTAGTACGAAATTCCATCTCTGATTTTTAATTATTCCAAATATTTCATACTCTCTTGCTTTTTCCAAAGCCATTGGCTTTGAGATCAAGCAGTTTTCCATTTTTGTTTACTTTATTTTTGTCTTGGAGTTCTTCGTGAAAAGGTAATGGTATTTTTAATCTAGATTATTTCAAGTACACAGCGTTAATTTGAGTTATGACTATGTTGTTGAAAAGTTTGATTTAATTCAAACTTGGTGTATTACAAAATATGACGTTCCTGTTGATAAAAATACTATCGTCAACTTAAGTATTTCGTATTATGACGTTATTACATATAAAATAATGACTATTAAACAGTCAGCCTTTTACATTATAACAAAATGTGTCGTTGTTGAACATAGCATTATTTACAATAACAATAAATAGCTCTCACTAACACAAAATATGACGCTATTGCTGATAAAAATTATAGCTATATATGAATAAAACGCACGATCACAATAATAAAAGTTGTTGTTTTAGCTTATTTTAAAATGTTAAACTGCAACAGCAAAATAAAATCCTCATCGTCAAATCCCTTTAGTCCCAAAAAAATATTTGTGTGAAGAATGTACATCATACAGTAACATGGATGAAGTTAAAAAAATTAATAAAGAAATGTATGAAAATCACTTGCACGAAAAAAATTTGGATGGAGATGAAAAAAGAAAAGACAAAGAAGATATGAACGTATTTGTAGCAGTGTATGATTTGCAAGCTGTCATGCAATTACCTAAGGGCGATGTCTCCGCATTTTATTACAAGTCAAAACTAAATGTTTTCAACTTCACCTATTATTTGTTGCAAGCCAAACATCTTGGTTCAGCCAAACGACAATATGATACGATTGCGGTGAATTATATAGAATTGTTGTAATATAAAATATATGTATACGGTAAAATACAAAAACAAAAAACAATAAAAATAAACAACTTAAAATTCTCTTACTTATCTCTCTTTTTACAAAATACATACATATAGAAAAAACTGTCTCATTTCTACACAAAGCAAATTGGACAAACACACATACACACTTTGTATGTGTAATAAGTATGCAAGTATTGTTAGCAACTTCAAACACTTATAGCTCCCAAAATACTAAACCGATTTAAATAAAATTAATATTGTGCAGTGTACATCTGTCTAAAATCCCCATTATATAAATCTTTCCGAAATCGGTTCAGTATTACGGCTGTAAAAGGGATCTCAAAAAACGTGTTTGCCTATTAATAATATAGATTACTGTTCTCTAACGCCTAGAAAATAAAAACAAGAAGAAATGGAAAATTTGACTTAAAAAATTAAGAATTTCCAATAGAAATTTTTTTATTCCAATTGTTTTTTTCCACCACTGTATACACATTTTTGATACATACATACTTCTTTTTTATAGGCTAATAAAAAACGATGATATTCCGGCAAAGAAAAAAGCAAAAATTGAAAAATTAGACGCAGAAGATGAAAACTTGTCGAAAGAATTGGTTGAAACTATTAAAAAGCAGAGTAAACGGTTGTTCAAATTTAGAGATATGATCAAAAATGAAATGAAAAGAAATCATATGATAGATATATTGGAAAGCAATGGCCAAGAACCAGTCAGAGGTGACTCGGAAAAATTGTTGGATCAAGTAGCGGACCTTTTGACGTTCGGTGCTTTGTCGCCTTGTCCCCAATGCAATGGCAGGCAATTGCTTTTTCAGAAGTCTGGATATTTATGTAACGGTCAATTGACCGAGTGGACTAAATGTACAAATTTGATAAAAGCGCCCGCACGGGTAGCGTGTAAAATTCCTAGTGATATAAGATCCCAGTATTCATTTCTGAAAGATGTAAAAAAGAATTCCGAAGAACGTGCCATTCGATACATTCCACCCAGTGCTGCAACAGTTTCGAAAAACCTTCAACTAAAGAAAGGAGATGAAATAGATGGGTAAGTGCGAGTTTATTTATATTTATTTATGTTTTTTACTCGATCATTCCATATGCTACAAAAATTATCGATATTTTGTAAGTATTCTTTTCAATATTTTAATATTCGTAAAATATGAAGATTATTTTTCTTAATTTAGGACTTATTTCATTTCAAGTTTGGGATTTATTTAATTTTTTGGGAATATATTCAATTAAATTATTTTGGGACTTATTTCATTGGGTGTTGTTTCATTTAGCTTGCGATTTCTATGAATCGTAGATCTGCAAGCAATAGATTCTTCAAATTATTAAAAGTATATATAATTCATTTATTTTAAAGTGATTATTTTTCGAACAAATTGGTTGTTAGTAGTTTTTAATTCAAGTGATTATTATTTTGGCTAAAGTTCGTAACATTTTTAGTCAGAAGGAATTGGACATGAGACAATATCCAAAGGAACAAAGGAGAATTTTAACATCGATTAATTTCAACTTACACGGCACACACTGGGGATTTCGCGGAAAAAAGTCAAATTGTCAACATACTCTTCATGCAATATGCAGTGATGTTTTGAAATTTTAGACTGAATGGTACAATCAAATCAAAAATAATTATTCCGATCTGACTGCTAGTTTTTTTTATAGCCGTCTCAAACTCAGTACTTGTATATTTTACCGAACCAACTTAATTTAAACCTAAAGGCAGAATTAGCGGAGCGCACCCGTACCGTACTGTATCAGCTGTTCGTCTATGTTATGGGAAAAGCAATACAAAAGCTTACCGAATTTAAATCTACCGTAGATGCAACGCACCAACCTGTATAAAATAGAAATTTCTAACGTTGTTACGTGACATTTGTAAGGCAGTGATGGGCTGTTTCTTTGGCACAAGTTAAGGGGTATTTCCGCTCTTATTTTTTAGTACTTTTTGATAATAATATTTTTGTACTTTTGACAAAACAACTTAAAATAATATATATTTGCATATATATATACATACATATCGTCATATAAAATGCAAATCGGCCTAACAATTTTTTCAGAAGAGACAATAAGCTTAATAAAAAGCAAACTATTGTGATCAAAAAAACTATTTTTTCTACGTAGTATCATTAATAAAATCGGAATTAATGATACTATGCTGAAAAAGATAATATTTGTTATCACAATAGTATGCTTTTCATTAAGTTTTTTATCTCTAGTGGAAATTTTGTTTTAATGTAGATAGGCCCTTTTGCATTTGATAAGACGATATACATGTTTAGATGTATACATATACATATATTATATAAATGTGATATGTACGTATATACATATAAAATAATTTAAATGGTATCAATTTATTTTGTTGTTTATATTTTATATTATAATTTTATAATATAAATGTGAAATAATAAATAATTTTTATATACATACATATACAAAATAAAGTTCTGATATCATTTAAATATCTTGGGTACTTTTTCTGCACAAGTCACCAATTGAAAATTTTAATTAGCCTGGCAACAAAACAAACGTACGTTTTTAAATGTTCTGTAAGTGGACCAACGTGTTAACAGTACGGTACGCTACGGTACGGATACATCAACGCTCGGCTAACGGGGCCTTAAGAATTTCAAAACGAATATTATTATATTATGTGAGCTAACGTTTTTCTTTTTCTTTTTTATTTAAAGTAGGATATTTCAGTATACTAAAATTGAAAAAATAAACTGCAGAGACTTAAGTTTTTTTTGTTTATTTTTATGAACATATAACAAAAATCCCTTTTTTCTCCAAACATTTGGACCTGCAATTTTAGCCATACTTTCCCACAGTTAGAAATCACTACTAATACATTGTCTCATATCTGTTTTTACATTTTTAATCAATTTCAAGTGCCACCATGTGCCACCTCACAATTTGTTGCATTACACAGTACAACATTTTTCAGCTGATTGATTCGCGACTCAATTCTGATAAGGCTCTTTTGTTTAACATAACTCAAGAACCACTAGTCGGATTTTGCTTAAACAGATTTAGAAAAATCAAGAATTACAATTACTTTCATCTAATTATATAACGTTTCGCTACATAAGCAACAGTTTCGCAGTTATAAATAAATGTATGAAGAAAAAAATATTTTTTGTCTAAAAATTTTTTTTTTTTAATTCATAAAAAATTAAAAACGGTAAAAAAGTGTCAAATCCTATTACTTTCACGTAAAGTCGCATAGCCTATGAACAAAATGAGACATAAATCTTGAAAATCGATGAACGCGTTTCGCTTTTATTCACAATTAAGTAAAGGTATGAATTTAAAAAATTTGCTCGAGATATGCACAAAATTCTTTGGAAAAAACATTGATGACTTTTTCATGATTCTCAGAATTAAAAAAAAATCAACAAAAGGCTATTTGATTTTTATGATTGCAGTAGCAAAGTAATAAGCGGTAATAAATTTACGTGGACAATTAAAAGGAAAAAAGGAAAGTGCACTTTTTTATTTATTTGGTGTTTTCCGTTAGTTACCTGCATGATTTGTTTACAGAAATTGCACCCACATTTATGAGTGCTCATAAGTACCTGTCAGTAAAATATTGAAAAATACGTAGTATTTATAATTGATCGATTTTGGTCATTCAACAAGTGACGACGAACGCGAAAAGTACAAGCGATTTTTCTCCGGGTTTTTAATTATAACTGAAACTAAGGCCCAAGAGTTTTACGACAGTGGAAAGTTTTTCTATTTCACATGGGGTTTTATGCTCGAAACTTCTCGAGTTTGACAAAGACAGAACAAAATTAAAGCAGTTTTTGCAACAATCGCACGTTGGCTTAAACGAAACCAGAGCATATGAAATTTTGGATACAATATAGTAAAGGCTTTTACTATAACTTCAAACAAAGATGGTAGGATTCTAATCGTACGAAGTCGCGATTTAAAAAAAAAAATGCAAATTGGCTTGAACGCACATTTACAATTAAGTTTACTGAGGCTGAATGTTCTACCAGTTCTGCACTTGGTCGGCCACGTAAATCGTTTGAGGAGTACTGTGATCGCGCCAAACGATACAAAAGGGATGAAGTACGTGCTATGTTTCCTCAAGAAGTAATTGATTTTACTTCTAGTATTTCAAAAACCAACCACAAAATTTGTACATTAAAAACTTTGGGGATGTTTACAAAGCTTTAACTTACAAAAGAAAAATTCGAGTATCTAATGCATTGGTTAGAAAACGAAGGGTACAAAATACTCGTACGATACAAAGAACTCACGAAAGAAAAAACTAACAGTTATCCTCAAGGAATTTCTCTTACTGAAAGTTCAGGCAGTGTACCTCTGCAAAATCTGCTAGATCATACTGCTAAAAGAGTCCTAGAGACCAAGTCAGTAAAGGAAATAAATGAAATTGAAAGCGGAAATCTCACAATGTACTATAAATGGGGATGTGATGGGGCACCTAGTCAAAGCGAATACCAACAGAGGTTTTCAGATGATCAAATTTCTGACTCTCATTTATATATGACATCAGTTTTACCACTTAAATTATCATTAAGTGATGACATAAATAAATTAGTATGGAACAACAATAAACTTTCTTCCACACAGTATTGTAGAACACTACAGTGTGCATACGTTAAAGAGACACCTCAAGTTATACGAGAAGAAAAGAGAAGAGTCGATAAGGAGATATCTCAACTAAAAGAATTTGAGTTAACAGTAAATAATCGTAACTTTAAAGTAAAACATGAACTATATTTTGCAATGATTGACGGAAAGACAGCACAATCAGTTACAGAAACACCAGCCGCATCTTCTTGTTTTATTTGTGGAGCCACAACATCCAAGATGAATAAAATCGAAGAAGTTCAAGCTATGCTATGAACAAGCACTGCAATTTGGTATGTCACTACTTCATGCGCGTATTAAGCTGATGGAGTGTCTTTTGCATGTAGCTTATAATATTGAATTTAAACGTGGGAGAGCCGACTCAAATACTCGTCCGATAAAAGAAGCCCGAAAATGTTTGATAAAGCGTGAACTTAAAGAGAAAATTGGAATACAGGTTGATACTGTTAAGCAAGGCTCGCCTATCGCCTTAGACACTCCAGAAAATGTAGTCGAATTGCCACGAAGGAAGATATTATGCACCGAATGATGGTAACATCAGATCCCATGATCCCACATTTGCCTCCTTCATTTAGCCAGAAAAAGCATAGTGTTATAAACAACGAAGTTAAGGCTCTTTTAGAATAATAAATTAAAAATAGATTTAAAATAAATAATAAATTAAAAATTAAAAAAATCATTTACATTTTTTTTAGTTATGGCTTTTTACATTGTAGGTAACGATATACATTTCTCTAAATTTCTTTATTTTGATTACTTTTGTGTATTACTATATGAATAAAACTAAATTTTCACTACATTTTTTGACAAATATATTTTTTTCCTCACCTTCATACAAAAATCCCCAGTGTGCGTCAGAACAACGTTGTTTTTCGGGAACCACTACACTTCCATCATCAGTGTGCATGTGTGTTTCCATGTATCCGCCAATGTTTAGGTGGCTCAGTTGAATATAATTTCAAATTTGTATTTATACAAATAATGACTCAATTAAATTAAAAAAATTAACCGGGTTCGAATAATTTGACAGACCGATAATTGTTTTTCTCAAGTTCAAATTTGACTTGACCTTTTTTAATTTAAGAAAATTATTTTTATTAAGAAACTATACGAAAGAGACAAAATAATTCGAGGAAGCTTTATTTACGAGTATAACTAAAAATCGTTGATGAAATAGGAGCTGTATGTGGTTTTTGTAAGTTGCTTATTTCCACTTCATTGAAAGCTAGTGTAGGTTAGGTTAGGTTGCTCAGGCCTCCTTCGGCTTAGAAAAATATATCCCTTTGTGATGCCTGATATGGACAGTGAAAAGATTATCCTACTATCCTATGTTGTGGTCGGTGTTGAACCAACCCGTTTTTCGAATAAACTGGTTTATTCTTTTTAGATTGCATTCCGTAAGGTCTGCGAGTTCGGGTTAAAACGAGTGACCTAGATAAGTGGCTCTGTGATAAGACAGAGGAGATGCTTGACGGTTTCTTCCTCCTCATTTAGACAGCTTCTAAAGAAGCCATTAAAAGGAAGATTCAATATATTTGCATGGGCGCCTAAGAAATAGTGTCCTGTTAGGACTGCCACGAGTATACGTAGCTGATATCGATGGATCCCCAGTAAGATGACAGTTTTAGCTCGGTCATATTGGGGCCAGGTTGATCTGGAGACTGCACAAGTGGATTCATTGAACCATCTAGATTGTACTGTCCCTATGAGTTTTTCCTACTAGTCAGTTAAATTAAATTTTTTTTTTTTTTTTTTTTTTAAAAGAGAAGTAACACTCTGGCAATTAGTATGCCTACCAACCCGTAGGTGTGTTACCTTCTTTGGGAAAGGCATAGTGAGAGAGGACAGATGGTGAAAGAGAGAAAGCTTGATTTTTTACAACTCTGATATTGCGCGCTGTGTTAGTTTTTAGATCAGTGTTGCAGCGCCTCTGATGACAAGTAGGCGCATTAAATGTGTTTTTTAGCTGTTGTAGCCATTTTATTAATTATTTTACTTCGCCGGCGATTTTGCTACAATACCGACGAAGGAGGGTGCTGTGATGTCCGCTAGCATACACCAGTATCAATTGCTGCCAGTACTGTTCAGTGACCAGTGTGGCTATGCCTTCATCACTTAAACACTCCGACAACAACAAATTCAATGTCATACTAATGCACATCTGAAAAATGCTGGAGGTTATGACTTGTCTGAAGCTGGGCTCGAACCCACCTTCTTAGAAATTTTTTGCTTTGTAGTCAACGCGCTAACTACTTCAGCCAACAGCACCGGCAAAGCTTTTTGCCTATTTATAAGAGTATATGCAATAACGATGTATATATAATAAGTCACAGTTATAAAATTAGAATGAGGGCAATCCCCATTTTTGCTTGCGATTTATTTCGTGTTGGCGAGAGAGTTTTTATTTAGTTTATTTATATGATTTTGTTTTCAAAAGTGCCAAAAATCATTATAGTTACTCGAAAATATCTCATTCTAATAAAAACTACACAAAACAGTTTATGTTGTATAGAGTTGTTCGTCCTGTAATATATAAAGTGGTGCTGTACTAAGTTTAGTACACTGGGCGTTTCAGTAAGATAAAGTAGTACTGTAAAGACGTTCATTTTTATTTTTCTATTGTGCTTTCGAGTAAAAGTTTTTACCTGTTTTTCTAATTTCCGCTTTGGCTATGACATCCACTGATAAGATGTTCAAAATGCGTTTACCATTTCATTTCCATTGACAAATCAATAGTACCATTCGGCCAAACAATTTATAATGGGCAAACCTGTGCGATGCGGATATCGTAATTGGGCGTTGACCAGCTTTGATGGTTATTATTATACATTGTCATATATTGTGGAAAAACTTCCGTTGCTGCCACTGGTCATCTTGGTTCTCCCGTTGCGATGGGTTTTTTTTTTTTTTTTTTTTTTTTTTTATCTTGGACCAGCACTCAGGGGATGACCCCTACACATGCAATGCATTGTGCTGGAACTAGTGGAAAGGGATAGTGATAGATATGAAAGGAGGTGAAGCTTCATTCGTTCTTTACAACTCTGCTTTTTTTTTGCACGTTTATTCGTAGAGCAGTGTTGCAGCGCCTCTGGTGGCGAGGAGGACATTACGAGGTTTGAAGCTGTGTTTAGTTTAGTAGCCACTTCTTTTTTATTAATTTTATTTTACTTCGCCGTTGATTGTGCTACTCAGTACCAACGAAGGAGGGCGCTCTGATGTTACATTGGGATTAGTATCAGCTGAAGTTGGTACTGTTCAGTGACCAGTGACCATGCCTTCACCACTGAAATCTTCCGCCAACAACTGACACAAAGGCACACCAATGCACATCAGAGAAATGCGTGGTGTTTTTATTTCATGACTCTGTCTGACACTGGGTTTGAACCCAGGTCCTTCGGTTTGTAGTCAACGTGCTTACTACCTGAGCCAACGCCACCCTAACAACAACAAAACAAAAAACAAAAAACGCCAATAAAGCCAGAAGATGCGGTTTACTTTGAAATTTTTTTTACGAATTATGACCTTTTAGACCTCAAGAGCCTTGAATACATAGTTACGGCAACCTTGTATGAATACAGAGCCCAAACGCTGTCCATTTATTTTATTAAAGGATATGCGTACAAAGCCTTGGGTTGAATACGGCCACACCTTTAACAAGACAACGAAGTCCTTATGGTTAGTTGAAAAAATAGCAATGTTTGCACGATTGGGACAAATTTCGATACTTTAGAGCCTATATGGGAGAAAGAAAAAGTTGATGTAAACGTACCTCATGTTTTCTAAAGTTATAATAAAGCCATAGGAGAAGTAGATCAAATGGACCAGTCTATAGGAATTTTCCGATTTTCAGTGAAAGGCAGAAGTGGTTGAGGGTCTTGTTTACTTTCGTAGTCGATATAACTATATCAAATTCATGAAGGATGTACTTTCCTGATGATAGTGTTGATCAGTTATGGTTTGCAGTTATATAGCACGCACGTATCAGAGTGACAAGAAGGACAATAAAGCTAGGCAAACGTCCTCTAGAATTGATGGAGAAGATAGGAAAAATAATGGTCATAAATTCCAATAAATACGAAGCCAACCTTTATGTGTTATATGCTCAAATCGAGTTAAAAGATCATGTAATAAGTGACTGAAAATGCTGTTTGGAAAGACGATGTTTTGCAAAATACCAATCCTAAGCGCCCATTGTACTAAACTTAGTACACCTCTAAAAGCACAACTTTGAATAATGTTTTTCTATTTTTTCTTTTATATTATTTAAAAAAAAGTATTTTAATGCTGATATTAAAAATTAAATGATTAAAATTGTTTATGGTTTTCATTTGGGCGTTAATGGGTTAATTGGAGAGAGAGTACCTATCTGAGATTGACACTGCGAAACTTTTTTCCTGCATAAGGTAGGGAGAACGGTAGTCTGTAAGTTCGGGAAGATTCTCAAACTGCGGTACTGAGTCTAAGTGCCGAGTTCATAGCCAGTTGTTTGACCATTAACAAGGCTTTTGATGGGGTAGTGCGAGTTGCACCCGTAATCATCAAGGCTGATGTTCGTAAATTTTATTTGAAATTTTGGAGTAGGTGGATTTGCTTGACGACCATTTCAAAGACCCAATTGGCTGTTTTGGGGTTGTTGCCCCATCTGTTGCCTATGGCCCTTATGCAGGTATAGAGAGCAAAAGCGGCCTTCACTGATATGTTTAGGTTCTACGACAGCTTAGAGTGTAGGACGATACCCAGATACTTCGCATGTGTGTGACTCCATTAACAGTTGGTAACGTGAAGTACGGTGTTTTGTATTTCCTCGGGAATAGTACGAGCTCCGTCTTCACTAAGGGTTAGAGATGGGCACCGCTGACGTGATTAGCGTGAATCATGCGTGTTCACGCGTGATCATGCATGATCGTGAGCAGTTTCTCTTTCAATCACGTGAGCGTGCATGAGCGTGAAGGAAGAATACTTGAAGAGATGTGAAACAGACTTCCCGGGAAAAATTTTGACAAAATTTTATTCCTGCATAAATTTATTTATCTATTAACGCTAGAGTACACAGATTGCTTATGAGCTAGAAAGTGAATGATTTTAATCAAAATATTTTAAATATGTACTTAATTTTAAATTTCATTTTAAAATAAAAGAAAATTAATATTTTCTATAAGAATTTTCAATTGTATTCAATTGTCAAATTTAACTTTAACTACAAAGTTTGAAATCGCATGATGCATATGTACATACATATGTACATACATATGTGTAAATCCTGCGTGACGAACCCTTCATTCGTACGCATTTTCACATGAATATATAAACAGGTACCTTTAACTTATGCATGGTGTGCAGTAGGATAGATATATGTGTTCTTTCGAATGGCATAAGAAATAATTTTTTACAAGGTATTTGTAGCGAAATAATTGATCACAAAGTTTTGTGTCGCACGCTACAAAAACCGGAAGTAACTTTAAAAGTTAAAGTGTGTTTTTGTATTTTTCTGCGAATTTTGCATAATAAAGTACACAAAATATAGTTCCTAAAAGAAAGATGAATATAAAATAACTTATTTGCAGCCAAAAATTTTGTCGTTTTTCTGTCAGAAGACATTAACCCTTTGTGATGCACCCTACGTGGGTCACATTGCATTTTTTCTATTATATTTCTATTCTGAAATTTCATACCTAATTTCAATGTTTCAAAAATAGTAAACACAAAATTTTTTACTAAAATTGAAGTGAATTCAATGTATAAAAATATGGCTTTCGATCGGGCCATCTTCATTAACACTAAAGTAATGATATGAATACCTAAAAATTCTTTATTTCTGGTATGAAATAAAAAGATCTGAGGTAGGGTAGGATTTGGTAATAATTTGTGCATTAATGATCGTCGAAACACATTTATTTTATTTATACAATTATATATCTACTCTAATATTCCTTAAAAAAAGATAAGAAATAAGTTGGACAACTACAAAAAAATTTTGCCTGGTGAACTATTGCTGGGGCTAATCCATATATAAAACTTGAAAAATTTTATTTTAAAACTAACAAATTATTTCAGAAAAGTATATTTCTCAGTTAAACATAATTTTCCTCTTTTATTTCAGAATTTTCTAATTGTATATTCGATTTTTCTATGTGCATTCAGAAATTTTAATGTATAAATACTTATAGGTTATGTTTTTTTCGTGAGTATATCGTGAGCGTGAGTTTGCGTGATTGTGACTAACTTTTTTTCCACGTGAGTGAAGGTGAGCCAAAAATTTGAGATCGTGCGTGAGCGTGCATAAGTGAAATTTTTTTATCGTGAGCGTGCATGAGCGTGAGTGAAAAGTCACTCACGATCCCATCCTTACTAGAGGTACACCATCCAGTAATGTGACCCAAAGCTGATTGTAAACGATGCGAGATTGAGTCTGGGTATTTACCCAACACGGCGATTGCAACGTCATCTGTATAGGCTACTGTTTTAAATCTATTAGAGTCTAACTCCATCAGTACCGTGTTAATGACAAGAATCTACAAGACTGGAGAGAGGACTCCACCATGTGGAGTACCTCGCTTTGCTACTTTATAAATTGTTGAACACCCATCGTAGATATGATGACTCCCTTAGTCAAAAATTCCTTGATGAGATTAGTTAGTGACCGATTCGTTCAGTCTTACCAGAATCATGATAATAGTTTCTGGGTGGATGTTGATGAAGGCACATTCTATGTCTAGAAAGGCCGCCAGAGCAAATTCGTTGTGCTTTCGTTGTGCTTTATGAAATTTTCGATGTAACCAAGAAGCGAGTGTAGTGCCGTTATAACAGATTTACCCGATCTGAGATGTAAACCAATTAACCGTTCCAGTGTTTTTAGTAGAAAGGATGATAGACTAATTGCTTTAAAATAATTTGCGTTTGTATACGTACTTTTTCCAAATTTGGGTATTAAAACCACGGTAAATGCTTTTGGAATGTAAGATGTCGCTAAGTTGAAAGCATTCAGGTTTTCAACCGCAATATCGATATCGTGCCTATCGTTTAAGACAGGTGGTTGTGGAATAAATTCAGAGAGAAGCTGTTTTTGCTCTCAGATGCGACTGAACTCATTTGAAATTTAAGTATTTTTACGCCATTTTTCATAAGTTTGCATTAAAAAAAACACTAACAACAAAATTGTTCGATAAATAATCACATTAAATAAACAATTAGCTAGCTATTGGCATGAGCCTTGCAATTTTTACTGTACTTTGTCACATAAATAGTCAAAATTGATCAAATAAATCAAAAAACTCAACCAGTTGACAAAAAACAAAAAAAGCAATAATACTTTTAAGTATTAATCAAACCATAAAAGTTTGTCTTAAGTAAAACAAAAATTAGAAAGAAAAAATGGTACATGAGATAAAAGCAACGTGCAACAACGGGTTAATTTAACGTTAATTAGTGATGGTAAAATTTGAATAAAAGCAGTGTTTACTGTAAAAATAACTAAAATACAAATAACTCTCGTATGCTTTTTCTAGACATTATTTGTATAAATACAAATTTGAAATCACATTCAACCGAGCCACCTAAACAGTGGCGGATACATGGAAACACACATGAACACTGATGATGGGAGTGTGTGTAGCGGCTTCCGAAAAACAACATTGTTTCTGTTCTGCCGTGTAAGTTGAAATTAATTCTTGTTAATATTTTATATATTGAAACGATTAATTTTGGCTCAAGTTCAAACCCGAATTTACCCATTTATTTATTCTAATTTTTTATTTTTAATTTTTATTAGAAAATTTTTTGGATAAATTCATTATTATTTTTTTATTAAGAGAGTACTATATATAGAACAATTTTTATTATTCATCATACTAGCAGAACGGATCAGTACTGATTTCGAGGTCGCTACACCATCTCATCAGCGTTCTTTGTTCAATTTTACCACTTTTGACGGGATACTAGTGATCAGGAATATCAACTATTTAACCGTATTATTTAACAAATTAGGATACGAAACGTACAAACTTATTCATTTTTCACATGTCAAATCAATTTCGGTTAGTACGAAATCCCATCTATGATGAATAACTACTCTATATATTTCAGTCTCTCTTGCTTATTCAGCGCCATTGGCTGCTGAGAAATAAGCGGTACTTAATCATGTTGTTAGGTTTCTGTCATTTGTAGTTGAATTTCTTTTTTAGTATTCAACCAACTATGACCAAGTAAACATGTAGATTTTTTTGACGCGTGCCATCGTTATTTATAATTAATGTTTATAAGTAATTAGTCGAACTTTTTTTTATTAATATTTTATATATTGAAACGATTAATTTTGGCTCAAGTTCAAACCCGAATTTACCCATTTATTTATTCTAATTTTTTATTTTTAATTTTTATTAGAAAATTTTTTGGATAAATTCATTATTATTTTTTTATTAAGAGAGCACTATATATAGAACAATTTTTATTATTCATCATACTAGCAGAACGGATCAGTACTGATTTCGAGGTCGCTACACCATCTCATCAGCGTTCTTTGTTCAATTTTACCACTTTTGACGGTGGATACTAGTGATCAGGAATATCAACTATTTAACCGTATTATTTAACAAATTAGGATACGAAAAGTACAAACTTATTCATTTTTCACATGTCAAATCAATTTCGGTTAGTACGAAATCCCATCTATGATGAATAACTACTCTATATATTTCAGTCTCTCTTGCTTATTCAGCGCCATTGGCTGCTGAGAAATAAGCGGTACTTAATCATGTTGTTAGGTTTCTGTCATTTGTAGTTGAATTTCTTTTTTAGTATTCAACCAACTATGACCAAGTAAACATGTAGATTTTTTTGACGCGTGCCATCGTTATTTATAATTAATGTTTATAAGTAATTAGTCGAACTTTTTTTATTAATATTTTATATATTGAAACGATTAATTTTGGCTCAAGTTCAAACCCGAATTTACCCATTTATTTATTCTAATTTTTTATTTTTAATTTTTATTAGAAAATTTTTTGGATAAATTCATTATTATTTTTTTATTAAGAGAGTACTATATATAGAACAATTTTTATTATTCATCATACTAGCAGAACGGATCAGTACTGATTTCGAGGTCGCTACACCATCTCATCAGCGTTCTTTGTTCAATTTTACCACTTTTGACGGTGGATACTAGTGATCAGGAATATCAACTATTTAACCGTATTATTTAACAAATTAGGATACGAAAAGTACAAACTTATTCATTTTTCACATGTCAAATCAATTTCGGTTAGTACGAAATCCCATCTATGATGAATAACTACTCTATATATTTCAGTCTCTCTTGCTTATTCAGCGCCATTGGCTGCTGAGAAATAAGCGGTACTTAATCATGTTGTTAGGTTTCTGTCATTTGTAGTTGAATTTCTTTTTTAGTATTCAACCAACTATGACCAAGTAAACATGTAGATTTTTTTGACGCGTGCCATCGTTATTTATAATTAATGTTTATAAGTAATTAGTCGAACTTTTTTTATTAATATTTTATATATTGAAACGATTAATTTTGGCTCAAGTTCAAACCCGAATTTACCCATTTATTTATTCTAATTTTTTATTTTTAATTTTTATTAGAAAATTTTTTGGATAAATTCATTATTATTTTTTTATTAAGAGAGTACTATATATAGAACAATTTTTATTATTCATCATACTAGCAGAACGGATCAGTACTGATTTCGAGGTCGCTACACCATCTCATCAGCGTTCTTTGTTCAATTTAACCACTTTTGACGGTGGATACTAGTGATCAGGAATATCAACTATTTAACCGTATTATTTAACAAATTAGGATACGAAAAGTACAAACTTATTCATTTTTCACATGTCAAATCAATTTCGGTTAGTACGAAATCCCATCTATGATGAATAACTACTCTATATATTTCAGTCTCTCTTGCTTATTCAGCGCCATTGGCTGCTGAGAAATAAGCGGTACTTAATCATGTTGTTAGGTTTCTGTCATTTGTAGTTGAATTTCTTTTTTAGTATTCAACCAACTATGACCAAGTAAACATGTGGATTTTTTTGACGCGTGCCATCGTTATTTATAATTAATGTTTATAAGTAATTAGTCGAACTTTTTTTATTAATATTTTATATATTGAAACGATTAATTTTGGCTCAAGTTCAAACCCGAATTTACCCATTTATTTATTCTAATTTTTTATTTTTAATTTTTATTAGAAAATTTTTTGGATAAATTCATTATTATTTTTTTATTAAGAGAGTACTATATATAGAACAATTTTTATTATTCATCATACTAGCAGAACGGATCAGTACTGATTTCGAGGTCGCTACACCATCTCATCAGCGTTCTTTGTTCAATTTTACCACTTTTGACGGTGGATACTAGTGATCAGGAATATCAACTATTTAACCGTATTATTTAACAAATTAGGATACGAAAAGTACAAACTTATTCATTTTTCACATGTCAAATCAATTTCGGTTAGTACGAAATCCCATCTATGATGAATAACTACTCTATATATTTCAGTCTCTCTTGCTTATTCAGCGCCATTGGCTGCTGAGAAATAAGCGGTACTTAATCATGTTGTTAGGTTTCTGTCATTTGTAGTTGAATTTCTTTTTTAGTATTCAACCAACTATGACCAAGTAAACATGTAGATTTTTTTGACGCGTGCCATCGTTATTTATAATTAATGTTTATAAGTAATTAGTCGAACTTTTTTTATTAATATTTTATATATTGAAACGATTAATTTTGGCTCAAGTTCAAACCCGAATTTACCCATTTATTTATTCTAATTTTTTATTTTTAATTTTTATTAGAAAATTTTTTGGATAAATTCATTATTATTTTTTTATTAAGAGAGTACTATATATAGAACAATTTTTATTATTCATCATACTAGCAGAACGGATCAGTACTGATTTCGAGGTCGCTACACCATCTCATCAGCGTTCTTTGTTCAATTTTACCACTTTTGACGGTGGATACTAGTGATCAGGAATATCAACTATTTAACCGTATTATTTAACAAATTAGGATACGAAAAGTACAAACTTATTCATTTTTCACATGTCAAATCAATTTCGGTTAGTACGAAATCCCATCTATGATGAATAACTACTCTATATATTTCAGTCTCTCTTGCTTATTCAGCGCCATTGGCTGCTGAGAAATAAGCGGTACTTAATCATGTTGTTAGGTTTCTGTCATTTGTAGTTGAATTTCTTTTTTAGTATTCAACCAACTATGACCAAGTAAACATGTAGATTTTTTTGACGCGTGCCATCGTTATTTATAATTAATGTTTATAAGTAATTAGTCGAACTTTTTTTATTAATATTTTATATATTGAAACGATCAATTTTGGCTCAAGTTCAAACCCGAATTTACCCATTTATTTATTCTAATTTTTTATTTTTAATTTTTATTAGAAAATTTTTTGGATAAATTCATTATTATTTTTTTATTAAGAGAGTACTATATATAGAACAATTTTTATTATTCATCATACTAGCAGAACGGATCAGTACTGATTTCGAGGTCGCTACACCATCTCATCAGCGTTCTTTGTTCAATTTTACCACTTTTGACGGTGGATACTAGTGATCTTAAACATTAATTATAAATAACGATGGCACGCGTCAAAAAAATCTACATGTTTACTTGGTCATAGTTGGTTGAATACTAAAAAAGAAATTCAACTACAAATGACAGAAACCTAACAACATGATTAAGTACCGCTTATTTTTCAGCAGCCAATGGCGCTGAATAAGCAAGAGAGACAGAAATATATAGAGTAGTTATTCATCATAGATGGGATTTCGTACTAACCGAAATTGATTTGACATGTGAAAAATGAATAAGTTTGTACTTTTCGTATCCTAATTTGTTAAATAATACGGTTAAATAGTTGATATTCCTGATCACTAGTATCCACCGTCAAAAGTGGTTAAATTGAACAAAGAACGCTGATGAGATGGTGTAGCGACCTCGAAATCAGTACTGATCCGTTCTGCTAGTATGATGAATAATAAAAATTGTTCTATATATAGTACTCTCTTAATAAAAAAATAATAATGAATTTATCCAAAAAATTTTCTAATAAAAATTAAAAATAAAAAATTAGAATAAATAAATGGGTAAATTCGGGTTTGAACTTGAGCCAAAATTAATCGTTTCAATATATAAAATATTAATAAAAAAAGTTCGACTAATTACTTATAAACATTAATTCTTGTTAAAATTTTCCCTTGTTGCTTTGAAATATTGTCTCATGTCCAATTCTTTCTGATTAAAAAATGATTCGTACTTTATCAAAAATAATAATCACTTTGGATTAAAAAAACACTAAAATTAGCTAAATTTTAATTCAAATGGGGTCCCAATGGAATAGCCAGCCCATTACTTTACTTATGTGTTGTGTTTTTCTTCCGACGGGGTTTGATGCAATTTGGAATGAATTTCCGTCATCCCACGTCAAATTTGATTGATAAACAGACCGGTTTCGGCTATGTGCCATCTTCAGTGTTCTCCCAATAACTTATTGGGCACATAGCCGAAACCGGTCTGTTTATCAACCAAATTTGACGTGGGATGACGGAAATTCATTCCAAATTTACTTATGTCCCCATATATACATGGTGGTGAATGGCATATAAGATTCGACAGACCCAAATATATCTTTTTTGCTTAATACTAAAAACGTTTTCTAACAAATTAAACATATTTCAATTTGTAACAAGATTGTAAATTAATTTTTCATTTTATTTATTAAGTCCTAAAGTAAAACGTGAACGACCACCACTGTATAATATGGAAATATCTCTATTTGGCCTCGATGATGATGAAAAACTAAAAAAACGTATTACAAATCTTGGTGGAAAGTATGCATCAAATATATCAGAACGAACTACATTTCTCTTGTCAACTCCTAAGGCTGTTGAACGTATGGCAAGTCGTATGAAAAAAGCAAAAACCTTCGGCTTGCATGTAGTACCAGTAGAGTATTTGGACGCTGTCGAGGCTAATGGTGCCGGTGCCATTAATTATATTACAAGTATGTCATTGTGTGATTGGGGTACAGACCCAGCTGCTCGAATACAACAGGGAGAAGCAAAAAGTTCAAAATCAAAAAGTATTTACACTAAGTCAGTACCAAAATCAATGACGCTAAAGATTAAAGGCGGCCTAGCTGTAGATCCTGATAGTGGCTTAGAAGATGTGGCCCATGTTTACGTATCTCCAAATAAAGACAAATATAGTGTTGTCCTCGGAATAACTGACATCCAAAGTAATAAGAATTCATATTATAAATTACAGCTTTTGGAAAGTGACAATAAAAAGAAGTAAGTAAACGACAAAAATTCAGCTATAAAAAAAACTAAATTATTTTTCTTTTCAGATATTGGGTATTCAGATCATGGGGTCGAATTGGAACAACAATTGGAGGAAACAAATTGGAAGATTTTAATAACTTTATGAAAGCCGTTTGCTTATTCAAAGAATTATACTTCGAAAAGAGCGGCAACCATTTCGATGACCGTAATAATTTCCAAAAGGTAATTAAAAATTTAACTTTATTTTATTGTTTACGTTGGTGTAAAAAATTAGATCACATCACAAAAATTCTTTGTTTAAATTTTCGTATAAAAATGTATTAAAATAAAAACAAGTAGCAGAAATTTGTACTCCCAGCTAAAAAAAAATAGTAATATATTAACCATATATCCAAAAACTTTGTTTGTTGAGGGTTTTTTAGCTAGTCTATATACATGCATTTCATTGCTGCTAATGTCAAATCATCAGTAGGTTAGGTTGCACAGGCTGCCGATTTAAAGCAACCGGCCCACTTGGGTCCAGAAGAATAGGTCCCTTTGTGATGCCTGTTATGGACAGCGAGAAAAAATAAAAAATATTGGCTATCCTATATTTTGGTCAGTATTGAACCAACCGGTTTTCCGAATAAACTTGTTTATTCTCTTCAGATTGCATTCCGTAAGGTCTGCGAGTTCGGGTAAAGTTGAGTTACCTAGATACATGGCTCTGTAATGAGACAGAGCTGGACATTGACAGAGGAGGTGCTTTACGGTTTCTTCCTCCTCCTCATTATGACAACTTCTACAGAAGTCGTTGAAAGGGAGATTTAATCTATTTGCGTGGGCACCTATAAAGCAGTGCCCTGTTAGGACAGCCACAAGTATACGTAGCTGATGTCGAGGGATCCCCAGTATGATGGCTGATTTTGCTCGGTCATATTGGGGACAGGTTAATCTGGAGACAGCACATGTGGGTTCATTGAACCATCTAGCCTGTGCTATCCCTATAAGTTTCTGCTGAATGAGGATTTTGCAGCTTTTTAGTGGGACTCCCACTAGCCGGTCGGTGTCCCGTTCTTGTAAACGAGATCCCTCCCTGGCTAGCTTGTCCGCAATTATGTTGCCAGGCACGTTCGCATGCCCAGATTAGCTCGAGGTTGGAATGTGACGCCATCTCGTTTAGGGATGTCCGGCATTCCTTTACCAGTTCAGATGTTGTGTAAACACCCGATAGAGCGTTCAATGCAGCCTTACTATCGGTACATATACGAATATCCTGCCTATATACCCTATTGTACCTTAACCAGTTAGCTGCCCTTTTTATGGCCGATATTTCGGCTTGAGTAATGCTACAGAGATCTGTAAGCTTGAAACGTATCCTCTGCTGAAATTGAGGAATGTATATGCCCCCTCCCACCCCTACACCTGATTTGGATCCGTCAGTGTAGACTTCAAGCACTTTCCCTCGGTAATTAGGATCAATGAATGGAGGGAGAGTATCCGTGATTGACACTGCGAATCTTTTATCAGGCATAAGGTAGGGAGAACGGTAGTCTATAAGTTCGGGAAGGTTTTCGAACTGTCCTATAATGTTCGCATGTCCATCACCTAGTGATTTCCATGTTCCGGCGGCACTGAGCCCAATTGCCGAGTTCATAGCCAGTTGTTTGACCATTAGATCGGCAGGAAGCCAGTGTAACATTGTGAACAAGGCTTTTGATGGGGTGGTGCGAGGTGCGCCTGTAATCATCAAGGCCGATGTTCTTAGAATTCTGTCAATGATTTTAGAATAGGTGGATTTGCCTAGGGCCGGCCACCAGACGATTGCACCATACATTAATATGGGCTTGACGACCATTTCAAAGAGCCAGTTGGCCGTTTTGGGGTTAATGCCCCATCTGTTGCCTATGGCCTTTTTTCAGGTATAGAGGGCAATAGCGGCTTTCGCTGCTCTTGCTTGTACGTTTAGGTTCCACGATAACTTAGAGTATAGGACGATACCTAGATACCTAGCATTATCGGTTAACCTTAGCGTGACTCCGTTAAGAGTTGGTAAGGTGAAGTACGGTATTTTTTATTTTCTCGTGAAGAGTACGAGCTCCGTCTTTATTGGGTTAACGTTGAGTCCATTACTGATAAACCATCTGGTAATGTGATCCAAGGCTGACTGTAGACGATGCGAGATTGTGTCTGGGTACTTACCCGACACTACTACTGCAACGTCATCTGCGTAGGCTACTGTTTTAAATCTGTTTGAGTCTAGCTCCAACAGTACCGTGTTTATGGCAAGGTTCCACAGGATTGGAGATAAAACCCCTCCTTGCGGCGTTCCTCGCTTTGCAACTTTATAAATTGTTGAGGATCCCATCGTAGATTTGAGAACCCTATTAGTCAATAATTCTTTGATGAGATTGGTTATTGACTGGTTTACGTTCAGTCTTGCCAGAGCCATGATGATGGTTTCTGGGTTGATGTTGTTGAAAGCACCTTCTACGTCTAGAAAGGCCGCCAGAGAAAATTCGTTATGCTTTATGGATTTTTCAATGTATCCAACAAGCGAATGTAGTGTCGTCTCAACTGATTTGCCCTTCGTATAGGCATGTTGAGCGGTGGATAGTAAGTTCGAGTTGATAACCGATCTAAGATGCAGATCAATCAATCGTTCTAGTGTTTTTAGCAGAAAGGATGATAGACTGATTGGTCTGAAATCCTTTGCGTTTGTGTGCGTAGTTTTTCCACATTTAGGTATGAAAACCACGGTGCATTTGGTCCATGCTTTCGGAATATATGACCATGCAAGGCATGCCGAGAATATCCGAATAAGCCATGGGACTATTAGGTCTGCATTCCGCTGGAGGTCAGCAGGTATAATGTTATCAGGACCCGCTGATTTATACGGATGAAAGCTGTTTATGGCCCATGTAATGTTTTCCCTGTTTATGGGAAATGGGGCTAGCGTATGATTGTGAGTGGTTGTCGTGAGTTCTCCTGTAAACGGAGCGCAACCGGGAAAGTGCGTGTCCATCAGAACCATGAGGGTCTCATGTCCACTAGTAGTCCAACTCCCATCAGATTTTTTGATGAAGCTGGGAGCTGAAGGAATCGTGGTTAAGATTTAACGCAGTCTGCTGGTCTCTGAAGTGCCTTCTATATTACTGCAGAAGGACCTCCAGGATTTGCGTTTTGCGTGTCTTACCAGGTTTTTGAAATTGTTTACGGAGGACTTATAATCGGACCAGTTTCCTAGTCTTTTGGCCTCATTGAAAAGTCTACGGCTCTCTTTGCGAGCATTTGTTATCTCTGAGTTCCACCATGGTGGATTACTCCTTCCCCGGCAGACACTAGGTCCGCAAGGTTCTGATGTCGCTAAGTTGAAAGCACTATTTAGATTTTCAACCGCAGTATCAATATCGTGCCGGTCGTTTATGACAGGTGGTTGTGGAATAAGTTCAGAGAGGAGCTATTTTTGCTCAACGCAATTTGTCTTTTTCCTGTTCATTATGGGCACTGGCCTGTTTAGTGGAATTTCTATCTTAAATTCAATATATCTGTGATCAGAAAAAGTACAGTCGTTAGAGACCCTCCATTCCCTGATCATGTTCGAGTGCATAGCGCTTACTAATGTGATAACTAGAACCTCCCTTCTATTTGCAGTTATAGAGGTGGGTTCTGACCCGAGATTTGAAATATCAAGATTGTGGCAAAGAATGAAATCAAATAAAGACTCACCCCTTCCGTTTATGTTCGAGCTTCCCCAAACGACGTGATGCGCGTTTGCGTCTGCTCCAATTATGACTGGCCAATTTTTTGTGTTTGCTATTCTGACTGCGCTGCGAATCTTTTCGGGCGGAGATTTGCGTTCGTATGCCATGTAGCTGGAGATGACCATAGAGGTGCCCTCGTCCGTCTCCAGCGCTGCAGTTAGTGTGTCTTCATCACTGTAATCAGATAAAATGAAGATGTTTGGAAATTTCTAAAACGGGCTTATCAAGGTCACGTATTTATGTATGTAAATAAAAAGATTATTCCATAGTTTTTTCCGACGTTTCGTTGGAGATTCCCAACATCATCAGGGATATTTTATTAGATCTGGTAACCATAAAATAAATATACAAAAGAAAAACAATAGCTTAATAACAAACATGACAATATAGTTTAATAAAATAAATTTAACTCACATAATCTTTTCGTCAATTATTCACATTTATAGAAAAAAAACACACATTTAGTTTTACACAACATAAAACACAAATCGTTTATTCGTTCTCCTTTCCTTGTCTAATATTTTAATGTTCGTTAGATCGGGCGATTAGATTGAACGATACACTCTGGAAAGTTTGAGAATACAGGAAAAAGCTACAAATGCATTAAATACGAAGGAGGACAAAAATAACACGAATGCAATATATACAATAGCAATATTTTAGTTTGATTTTTCTTCTGTGATAGCTAGTTTAATAAGAATGTATACTGTGACTTTTTTAATTA
The DNA here is from genome assembly GCA_956483585.1 of Gymnocheta viridis. NCBI lineage: Eukaryota > Metazoa > Arthropoda > Insecta > Diptera > Tachinidae > Gymnocheta > Gymnocheta viridis. The sequence goes on along the minus strand of OY101442.1, from coordinate 49,026,444 downwards.
TATTTTTTTACATTTGTTTTGTTAAATATTATTTGTGTTTTATGTTGTGTAAAACTAAATGTGTTTTTTTTTCTATTTTTTTCTATAAATGTGAATAATTGACGAAAAGATTATGTGAGTTAAATTTATTTTATTAAACTATATTGTCATGTTTGTTATTAAGCTATTGTTTTTCTTTTGTATATTTATTTTATGGTTACCAGATCTAATAAAATATCCCTGATGATGTTGGGAATCTCCAACGAAACGTCGGAAAAAACTATGGAATAATCTTTTTATTTACATACATAAATACGTGACCTTGATAAGCCCGTTTTAGAAATTTCTAAAAATCATAACAATAAAATTAGGAAAAGGTCGATAATAACAAAAATTAATAATAATGAAGATGTTTAGATTGCCTTTGACCAGAATGCACGCTCTAATGTTACCTTGACCATTGGCATAAAGTAGCCTGAAGCCTTTAACACTAAGTCCGCAAAACCTACCTTGGTGAAGCCAGGGTTCTTGGACTAGGACGAGGTCCTCCCCTTTCTCTACTAGGCGGAGGAGCATGGCAGCGGATGCTGCTTTACAATGGTGAAGGTTCACCTGTGTAATTTTGGTCATGGTACGGTATAACTGTGACGTTGGCGTCCTCCAGGACAGAGTCCAGGAGAACGTCCTCGTCAACTACCTCATCCATCCCCTCAAAGAATTCCCCTACCCAGCCGGAATTGGATACGGTATCCCCTTGAGAGGTTAAACTGGCAGTTTCGTCTACCGACATAGACATAGCGTCTGAGGCTGGATCATCGCCCTCCTGATCCCTAGCATCCCTGTCATCGCCTTTGTAGATACTTAGGAAGATGGATTCGAAGCCGTAATACATCTTCCCTTGTCTCTCCTTTACCGATGGCAAGGATTCGTATTTCAGGACCACGATGATCCTTCTGTAGGCTCCTACAGGTTCCGAAACCTTGGCGACCAACCAACCATTGGTTGGAACGTCACTGTTGCAGACCTGTAGGAGTTCCAGAATTTCCTCGGGTTTTGATGGCTCGTCTGGGACTCGAGCAGAGGCTCTAGGTCGCCGAGGCACCTCATTAATAGGTACCACGTCAAGCCTAGCACCCTCCTACAGCCCTTCCAGATTAACGATCGCCTTCTTGTACAAAGAGATTGATCGCTCATCCGAAAAGCCTATAAGCTTTACCCTCCGGCGAAGCCATCCGGCATCATCACATTTGGGGGTTGGTCCTGGATTGCTTTTGAAGACTTTCCAGAACTCCCCCATCAGTTTCTTACGGACCATGTCCCACTGAGCGTACGACATGCCACCGTCTGCGTCACTTCGATCGATGACAGCTTGCACAAGATAGCCTTTAGCCATCTCGCTGAACGATTTGTTCATCGGCCTGTGACGTTTCATAGCGGGCTGTTGGCTCTGCGTCTGAGCCTCCTCCTCTGAACGTTGCCTTTTAGGCGCGTCCGCAGACGTCGGAAGAGTCTTTTGCAGATTGGCCAAAAAATTTTGAGCCCATTTAAGTTTTGCCCGTTCTTCCGGGGTGGGGGACCCAGCTGGCCGTTTGCCTAGCTGCGTCGAAAGTCTTTCGGCGGACCGCCGTTGCGTAAAGGCCCTTCTTGCAGGTGTTATGTGCCTGTGGGGTTTGCCTTGAGTGGCTTGATGCCGAGCGTCGGAACCCGACTTCGAGATCGCAGCTTCCTTGCTGGCAGAGGGGTGTGAGTCCGAGTGACCCGACGTCATGGTCTCACAAATGGCACTGGGTTTACTACCTTCTTATTGGTAGCTCCCAAACAGGGGGTTTTGGTCACCTTTTTGGAGACCTGGGCCGTGGCAGATTTTGAAGTACTTGGTTTGAAGTCCAGAGGCACTCCACTGCCGGGTTTGTTGCCAATACTAAGCGTTGGTTTGTTCGTTGAGCCCTTAGGTGCTACAACGCTGCCTTTGGTGAGCTCAGGTCCCCTCCAGCGGGTCAAATCATCAGTAGACCTTAAACCATATTTTTTAAAAGTTACAAACCTCTTATCTTATATAAAAACTATGAAATTTATATTAATCGAGATTGCCTCGATATCTTTTTTCAAAGATTTAAAAACTTTTGTTTGTTGAGGGTTTTTAGCTAGTCTATATACATGCATTTCATTGGTGCTTAAGCCAAATCATCAGTAGACCTTAAACCTAATTTTTAAATGTTTCAAACCTCTTTACTTATACAAAAACTTTTAAAAACTCAATAAGAGTTATAAAAATTACAATAGTATAAGCATAGTATGTTTTGAAACTTATTCAAAAATCCCAACAAACAAATTATTATATTCGATATGAATCTATTTTATTTTCTTTACCACCTTTTTTACAATTAGACGCCCTTTGGGTGACAATAAAAGTATTTAAGGCAAAACGGAAAATAAAATGTTAACTAGGTAATTATGAAATTTATATTAATCGAGATTGCCTCGATATCTTTTTTCAAAGATTTAAAAACTTTTGTTTGTTGAGGGTTTTTAGCTAGTCTATATACATGCATTTCATTGGTGCTTAAGCCAAATCATCAGTAGACCTTAAACCTAATTTTTAAATGTTTCAAACCTCTTTACTTATACAAAAACTTTTAAAAACTCAATAAGAGTTATAAAAATTACAATAGTATAAGCATAAAAGGTGGTAAAGAAAATAAAATAGATTCATATCGAATATAATAATTTGTTTGTTGGGATTTTTGAATAAGTTTCAAAACATACTATGCTTATACTATTGTAATTTTTATAACTCTTATTGAGTTTTTAAAAGTTTTTGTATAAGTAAAGAGGTTTGAAACATTTAAAAATTAGGTTTAAGGTCTACTGATGATTTGGCTTAAGCACCAATGAAATGCATGTATATAGACTAGCTAAAAACCCTCAACAAAGAAAAGTTTTAAATCTTTATATAAAAACTTTTAAAAAACCAATTCAAAAATTACAAAAGTATACTTTTTATACCAATGAAATGCATGTATGTATATAAACTAGCTAAAAAACCCACAACAAACAAAAGTTTTTGAAAATCTTTGCAAAAAGATATCGAGGCAATCTCGATTAATAAATTTAAAAAAAATTAACCATTTATCTTTAGATCCAAAAATTGAGGTATGTTCCATGTATATTTAATAGATACATACATTATCATATCCTATATGTACATGAAGATTAATAAAAAAACACATGACAAACATATGGAACCATATACTCGCAATTTTCGAATACAAAAATTGAAGACTTATAACTTTTATGATTGTATTCTAGACTGTGTCAAATAAAATTACTATTTTTACGTCGCATACGAAAATTATATTAATTTTTCAGTTAGCACTCGCAAAAATAAGAATTATCCAATGTTCTTTAGTGTTCTAAAGACCAAAACCTATGGTTTTTAATTTTTGGAAATATCATTCTCCATCTCCTGACTTTTAAGAGTAGTTAAAGAGCCAGATTTTTGCTAAATATAATTTTTTACACGTCTGGTCTACCTTTTTATTGACCAGCTCAAAGCACTGCATTGTGTCGGAAGTAGAAAAATTTACATTCGATTTGAACTTTTTCACCCTCAAAGTGACAAAATATTTCTGCAGGAAATTTATTCCACATACGAACTGTTTGGAAAAGTGTAATGCGTAGTGTGATTCGCTGGCACATCTACGTTGTTGAAAAAAACGGATTTTGGGAGAAAAGTTCACTGAGCACATTCCATTGTAGTAACGATAATACAACGAAATGAAAGTCGGTTGTACACTGGGGAACAAAAATGATTGATTGTATGTTTATACTAAAGCTATTTTAACGTTGTTTCACAGTTATTAAATTTAGTATTTGAGACAGGTCTCGATATCTTATTTCAAAGAATTTCAAAATGTTTTGTTTGTTGAGGGTTTCTAGCTACTCTATATACATACATTTCATTGTTGCTTTTACTTTGCATAAAATAAGGGGTTTGAAACTTTTCAAGAATATGGTTTAAGGTCTATCTGTTTCACTATTTTATTTCCTACTTATTTCATAATAAAACTCTATTTAAGTTTTTAAGTAATTGAACATAACTAAAACGATTTTGCATTTCCTTTGGAACTTGTTTCTGATTTATTACGCTGCATTTTCATACCAGCAGTATCAAGATCTCGGATTCCTTAACACTTACACCGGAGATCACTATTTATGTGGACCACCAGGCGGCTCTTAAGGCCTTAATGGGCTGTCACGTGAACTCCAAACTAGTAGATAATTGTAAGAGGACTCTGGGAAAAAAAAAATTTTTTTTCAAAAACAATTTATTTCTCAACATTATTTAGCTCAATACACTTAGTAAGACAGTATTCCAACTTTTTTATACCATCTGAATAATACGATTTTGGGAACCCTTAAAAATACGCGTTAGTTTCGGTAATCACTTCTTCGTTTGAGATGATTATTTTTCCTGCGAGCCATTTTTTCAAGTTTGGAATCGGGAAAAAGTCACTAGGAGCTAAATCTGGACTATAAGGTGGATGATCAACCACCTTTTCTTCTTTAAATGTGGTCGTTTTTTCTTGATTGCATCAATCAATTGTTCCAGTAATGCACGATAATACTTTCCTGTGATTGTGGAACCTTCTTCAAGTTAATCGATAAGAAATATTCCGTGTGCATCCCGAAATACAGTGGCCATAACTTTGCCAGCCGATTTCACTGTCTTCGCCTTCTTCGGAGCACTTCCACCAGCTTCCACCCATTGTTTCGATTGATTTTTGGTTTCAGGTGTGTAGTGGTGGACCCACGTTTCATCAACAGTTATTAATCGACGCCAAAAATCAACAGGAGTACGCTTTATCATGTTCAAACACCGCTGGAAGTGGCCTGTCGAACTCGTTTTTGTTCGACACTGAGCAAACGCGGCACCCATCTTGCCGATAGCTTTTTATTATTATTAAAAATGTTTTATTCACGAATCTTATAAGCTAAATAAGATACAATGTTATGAGATTTTACTTACGTACTACAACAATTAAATCTAATAATTGAATAAGGAAACTCTTAATAATACTGACTTGAGGAACATTTTTCAAAAAAACCTCTTATAAACTTTGAAAATGTTATAATGAAATTTGGTAAAACAATCGCTAGTAAGATTCTTTTTAAGAAAAGAATATCAGCGACTGTTTAGTAAATTTCTTATTGTTTCAAAATTAGACAGTCTGCATTTTTCATTAAATGATAGCGTCATATCACTGGCAAAAGCGTTTAACTTTTTATGTTTAAATCTATTGTGCAGTAAGTCAGTGGGGAATCTGGGGGAAAGATTATGAATTATTTTTAAATTTTTGTTCTGGATAATCTGAAGCTTTTTTGTATGGGTCTTAGCAGTTTTGTGAAACCATGCTGGACTGCCGTAAGTCAGTATCGGCCTAATACACATATTGTACAACAATATCTTATTTTTGAGGTTGAGCTTAGACCTCCTATTAAGTATGGGGTATAGAGCACGTCCACACTTTATAGCTTTATCACAAATGTAATTCACATGTTGTTTAAATTTAAGTTTTTTATCTAAAGTGATACCTAGATATTTAGTATCATCTTTGATGGGGATCACGTTTCCCCGACAGCACAGAATTTTAGTAGGAATACGTTTTGGTGATTTATTATATGGGAATATAATAGCCTGCGTTTTATTTTCCACTTATTAAAATATTTTTTGGGTTTGTGGTAAGGTTCTCTTGCATTCTCTTGATTATTGCATTTGAAAGTTTTCCACTGCATATAAAAGCACTGTCATCAGCATAAAATGCTGCTTCCCGATTTCTGTGCACCTCAACATCAGATGTATACAATGAGTAGGGTGTAGGTGATAGTACTGACCCTTGTGGCAATCCCGCTGGGATTGTTCTTTCTGTTGAGAAGTCCCCGTCAACACACACAACAAATGTACGGTTCTTTAGGAAACTGTATAATTTTTTGTAAATACAATGGGAAACCTAATGAATTGAGTTTGTATAACATCCCATTGTGCCAGATGGTATCAAAAGCTTTTTCTATATCGAGAAAAACAATGCCAGTACTCGCTTTATTTGGTGTATGGTAGAGTGTTCCTTACGGAATTCAAACTGTTGGTGGTGTTTTGATCTGCAAAATCTATAGCTGGTGGGTAGTTTGGGATCTTTTCCCTTTTTATGAATCGGTATTACTTTTGATTTCTTGAAAGTACGGGGAAATAGGCCATTAATTAAACAATTGAATATTTTACTTAGAATTTCATAAAATTTATGCCATGTAATCCCAGGGCTTTATTATTTTTTAATAGCATAGTAAATGTCTTAACCTCAGCGGCATTTGTACGTTCAATATTATTACTACCAATAGGAGAATCATTATCGAGACAATTAACAAAATCAGATACACATGTTGTTTGCGCGGAAAAGCAGAGGAAAATAAATAAAAATAAAACACAATTGTTTAGGTTAATTTGCAATAATAAAAAGTGAAACCAATTGTCGTTCAAAAAACGATTGAATTACAACGAGAAAAAAAACGAAAAGTAGCAAGGTGACGAATACCAAGATGAGAAAAATACCGTTATCGGTTTATTCGTTAGAATTTATGTAAAAACTCTCACCCAAGGGTGAATAAAAAGGAGTGTTATAAATCCTAGCGACACGATAAAATTATTAAACGAAACACATTAAATATAAGATCTGACTTAAACATTGCCGGCCACCTTGCAACATTCCAAAAAGATTTTACACAGACTAGCTGGTAAGATTCCCATAGAGCAAAATCTATAGAACGTGGTTTTGTGCAGACCACACACTGCGCCCATACGGGCGTAGTTAAACAAAGAGTCGATAATAATTTTTTAATACGGCAGTTGACCAGAAAAGACCCACCCAAATATGGTGTATTGTGCCAACGGGAAACCCGGGTTAGAATATATTCAACCCTTCATTATTTAAGGCGCGAGCTCCGCTCCTAATACCAGCGCAACTCTTCCGGATTTATTAAAATATGGAGCTAACACGAATTCGGCAAGTTCTTTCCTGTCCGCTGCCAGAAACCGGCAACTTCAAGGTCTGCACCAATTCCTCACACACATAACTCATGCTGATGCAGAGATCTACTACCGCACGCACAGGTATGAACTTGTTGGAAGTTTCCAATACGACCCTAAATGTGGGGGAAAATGTAATGAAATGGGGAAGTGGCAGGTTTGTAGCGACGACATCTTCGGACGGACGATCAAATTTCGCTTTGGCACCTTTCCAGATTTTTTCTCGACAGAAGGATCTGAAGAGTGAAGCATCGAATTATGCTTACCCTTGCATTTGCCACATCTACCCGCACTCGAACAGTCGCGGGCAATATGTTGGGAAGACAGGCATCTGGAGCAATAACGATGGAAAAGTACCATCAAATTCGTTTTTCAAACGATAAAATTCTAAATTTTTTGCATGATGCAAGTTGGTAGGAACTTAATCGGCAAACACGACATTTCGACCTTATAGGAGTTTTGGTGTTTATATTCCAACCCGAGATTCCAGTGGCACCTGACGTCGTAGTTGAAGTAGACCCAACAGTCTGATTTGTAGGCAAAGTAGCTTCAGAAGCCACTGCAGAACACAAATCAGGTTGAGTAGGTGACGGGTTTCCCTCAAGGGACGCAACTACGTTACTTGCAGCCTCAGCAGCTGAAGAAATTCCTGTTGGATTGGCCACAACAGGGACGCGGGAAGATGTCTCCGAATTCACGGCGGAATTTTCCACGACGGCTGCGTGGTCTACCACTTCCATTGCCTCTTCGTAATCTTCGAGAAGAGCGTCCATGATACTAGAAACAATGAAAGTTAACAAACGTAGATGGTGTGGGTTTAACTACTCAAAGTTACCACTTTGGTGATTGGTCGCTTAACAATTCCGTTTGCCGTTCGAACGTCCGCGACGCGTACGTGAGTATCACTTCCCGGATACGTTTTTACGACTCTGCCTAACTTCCAAGCGGTCGGCGAAAGCTGTTCGTTGACTACTGAATCGTTCACCGCGATTTCGCGTTCAGGATATTTCCATTTATACCGTTTATGTAAGCCGGATAAATACTCTTCTTTCCATCGAAGACAGAAATGTTGAGCAAAGGCTTTGACTTTACGAAACCGATTGACGGGACTTATAGGGGACTCTAAAATAGATGGTTCCGGTGGAGCTAATATTGGGGAACCTATTAAGAAATGCCCCGGGGTAAGAGCTACAGGCTCATTAGGATTATCGCTCATCGGACAAAGCGGTCGAGAATTAAGACAGGCTTCAATTCTGGCCAGCACAGTTGAAAGTTCTTCAAAGGTATATTTAACCGACTGAACTTCCTTACGAAAATGACTTAAAACTTTGAACTCCCGCTTCCCACAAACCTCCCATATGAGGAGCGCCAGCAGGAATAAAACGCACGGCATTCTTAAGTTCTCTTTCCAACTCTCTTGAGGCACCTACGAAATTCGAACCATTATCCGAAAAGATTGTATTCGGACAACCACGTCTCGATATAAACCGATTAAATGCCGCCAAAAATTTATCAGTCGACAAATCCGACGCTACTTCAAATGAACGGCCTTCGTCGAAAAACATACAAATATACAAACATAGGCTTTTAAAACCTGACCCGATCTGGCGCTCGAACTTTTCATATCAAATGGACCAGCGAAGTCCACACCAGTTGTAGTGAAAGGTCTATCTAATGTAGTTCTTTCTGGCGGTAACGCTGCCATAATATGACTACATGCACGCTTACGATCAAGGATACAACGCTTGCATCGATTGACAACCATGCGCACTAATGTTTTCAACCTAGGAATCCAATACTCAATTCGAAGAATTCTAAGCATCAGTTGATTTCCGCCGTGATTGGAAATCCGATGTACAAAGTCAGTCAAAAGTGACGTAAAACGACAAGAATACGGCAACAAAAGGGGGTGCCGCTCAGTATAAACTAACGAAGATGATTTAGCTAATCTTCCATTAAGTCGCATTACTCCATATTTATCTATAAAGGGATTTAAACACAAAAGTGAACTCTTACACCTCACTAAAATTAGCTTTTTGAGCAACAATAGCCAAACGTGTTTTTATATGCTTCACCTCTATCTCAGATATGGTATAAGACCTATACGAATGACAACTTTTGCGGTATTCCAACTTTTTTATACCATCTGAATAATACGATTTTGGGCACACCTCAAAATACGCGTAATTCGGTGTTTCCTCCAATTCCCAAAACCTCAGAAAGTTCCGATTCAAATTATCTTTAACCCTAGTAGAGTAAACTTTTACCGAAGATTGTTGTACAGGTCCCGTAATAAGCCATCGAAAAATGGTATTTTGGGCCACTAATCTTCCTAGAATGTTTTGACGAATGTCCCCTCTAATTATACTAGGATGCAAATCCGCACCTAGCAAAAGATCAACGGTCTAAAACCGTTGAATAGAGAATCAGCTATACGTAAAGACGGCAAACTCTCCCGAAGGTCATCCCTTATTTCAAACGAAGGTAAATTGCCAGAAATATTTGGTAAAACTAATGCTGTTGTTCTCAAAGTGACCGAAGAGTCCACTTGAGAGCCTATTTCGATCGCACAAAGTTTGCGGGAAGTAGCAGAGACCGCCTGATTTACACCAGAAATTTTGGCATTCGTAGAATGCTCAGGAGTTTTTAACCGGCTCTGCGAAATGAACGAATTTTCTGAAGCGGGGTCAATAAGAGCGCGAGCTGGGTACGTAATACCTTGGTGACGAATATTCACCATTGCTGTCCCTAATAGCACACTTCGATTCTGCGACAAATGAAATGCTTGACGATGCAATGGGGCCGAACGATTAATACCGCGAGAGGTAGAAGGTATGGATGACTATACCGATCTAGCAACTACATTAGAGTTTGCAGGATTTTTATAAGGCTGCTAATAGTTGATGATCGCCATTGATTTTTTTATGGTTCCTTTCTGTTGTTGGTATTCAATTTGTGTTCCTTTTGTTTTAACTAGTTTGTTATAGAAATCACGTAAAGCAAGAGTAAAATTTATTTTGTACATTTTTTTTTATAAAAACTTTGCCGCAGTCGCCATATAGTGGTGTGTAAAGCAAAACAATACTTACTAAACCTTAAAAGATTTTAAATGGAGTAAAATGAAAAATAATTTCCCCGATCTGGCTTTGAATTCAAATGGGGTTATTTAAAATATATTTATTACAAACTCATTTTTTTTAAGAAATGGTCCGGCAAACCGGTAATAGGCTGATGAGCTGTCTTCAACGTTTGTATTAGAGTATCTAAAGTTTTGTTTGGGGAAAAAAGTGCGATTATTTAAAAACTAAATTTTAGCAATTTCCGGCGACAAAACACTTAAGACATCACTCGATACTAAATGAATATCTGTTGCTGTTTTTACATTTATTTTCCACAAATCTCTTACAGCTTAAATTAGAGTTGAAAGAAAGTCAGCCAATGTAGAACTGGTAAAGTAAGAAGGAAAAAACAATTAGTTGATTATTGAGTTCTTGTTACAACTTTGCTATTGTTTAAATTTTTCATTTGTTTTAGTGAAGGTTTAATATCCGTACAAAAACATGAATGTGAAAATAAGGCCAAGTTCCTTTCCAAAAATTTCGGACGTAAAAAGTACTGAGATCAAAATAAAGACCAAGTTCTTGATAGGTATAACCCCATCTAATTTTTTTATTTTAAAGTCTTATTGCTCACTCACCTGTATACCAAATTTCAGCTTTCTAGCTATACTGAAAGTGGCCCATACAAAAAGCGGGCACCCTAGTCCGGTTCAAAAGTACCCCTTTTCAGATTTTTCTAGTTAATTGCTCGCTAAGACCTGCCTACATACCAAATTCCAGCTTTCTAGCTATAGTGGAAGTGCCCAATAATTTTGATGAGTCAGTGAATATGTACTAAAATATGCACTTTTTGCACTTTAATATCTCGGGAAGCTTTTACGGTAGAACTTTGAAATTTCGCCTATGAGGTTACCTCTGTAGGGAGACCCACAGAGTCATAATTTTACAAAGTTATGAGAGGGGTAAAAACAGCTCGAATGGTTTCGTGTAATAATAAACACTGTGTGGCCGGAACTTGGCCTGGCGCACTACCGTACGCCTAAATAATATCTTCTAAGAAATATTTGGGTAAAGACTCCCTGATGATCTGCATTAGCAACTGCTATACCCCTGAATAATCAGTTTAATTTTTTTCAATAAAACAGTATTTTACTAGTTATGGAAAGTATTAATTTTGGAGAAGAATTTAATTCTAAATTTAAAAAAAACTAAAGTTTTTCTTATTACAAGAAAATAATTGTAATTAGTGCTATTATTTTGACCGGCACTGTATTACTGTGATTGTTTTAAAACTTTCATGTAATAAATCTTTTCTTATATAATTGGATTTAAAAGCCGTTTTTTGCGTACGGAATATTTTGGGTACAAATTACTCAATAAATTGGTAAATTTCTTTCCGTATAGAATTAAATATGAAAGAGAAACAATATAATATAAAAAAGTTACTAAAATGTTTGAGAATAGTATAACAGCCTATTCATGTAACGCGTCAAAAATAAAACGAAACTGGGCGACACGTTAACGACTACGTAACAAATAGGATTTATGTAACGCGTTTTCAATTGTTCTTTGTAAGACATTAAAATTAATATTTTAAACAATTTTTATATATCAATTTTTTTGAATTTTTATTTAGTTTGTCTAATTATATTTTTACGGAGCGAATAATATATTCTATTCATTTTGTGTTCAGCTGTTTGATATTTAAAAAATCGATACACAGACCAAAAAATGTGCCAATTGTTAAGTGTTTTGTTTAAAAACTTGACATTCGTGTTGCATGAACCCAAACAGGAAAAACGTTGATATATTTAATCGTTGTTTTAGTTAATTGTGTTCGATGAACAGGCTGTAAGTTTTTTTTATTTGAAGTGAACAATAATTTATTTTTTTCTCTAAAAAAGAATTAGTTTTTGTTTCTTTGAATTATTAAAATTTTCTTAGGAAAGTTAAAAAACGTAACTACTACTTTTGCTTAGGGTTAGTGTAATATTTAACTTGGTGTTTATATCACAAAATGAAGTCAATTATGCCGCAAAATTCTATTTTTATATTTTTACTAAATGCGAACCCACATTTAAAAAATATTGGAATTAAAGAAAATGCAAATTTAGCTTGTCTGTGGGTTACGTTTTTTTGGGCAAATGTTTGTTAGATGTGACCGTACCTTAAGTTTTATGGTGTCTACCCTTTAATTTGGTAAATAAATTCATTTAACTTAAGAAAGTGAGCGTACAATTTATTTATTATTATTATTTTTTGTTTGTTTGTTTACAGTACATCAAACCTAATATTTAATTGATGCCGCAATAAAAAATAACTTTGTAATGAAACTTAAACTCTTCTTTAAAAATTTGGATAATTATTTTTTAAATTTATTAATCGAATTTGTCACGATATCTTTTTTCGAAGAATTACAAAAACTTTTGTTTGTGGAGGGGTTTTAGCTACTCTATCTATAGAAGGTTTAGAGCTGAAGTAAACCAAGTCACAAAAAGACAATTCGAAGATATTTTGAATTTCAGTAAATGAACTGCCATTAATTTCTTGAATAAATACATATATAATTTTTTTACCGTTACCTTAGGTTAAACTTTGCAGAGAATTTCGAACTAGTTTTGAAATTTTTCATATATGAATTATGACTTGGTTCACTTCAGCTCTGAACCCTCCATATGTTCATGAATTTCATTGGTGCGTATGCCAAATCATCAGTAGACCTTAAATCATAAAGAAAATAAAATAGATTCATATCGAATATAATTCGTTTTTTGGATTTTTTTAAATAACTTTCAAATCCTACTATATTTATACTTTTGTAACTTTTGAAATTCTCATTATTTTTTTTCAAGTTTTTGTATAAGAGGTTTGAAACATCAAGAATTTAAGGTGTACTGATGATTTGGCATAAGCACCAATGAAATGCATGTTTATAGACTAGTTAAAAATCTCCAACAAACAAAAGTTTTTGAAATTTTGATAATTTTCGAGTTCTTAGAAGTAATGTAATATAACTTTTATATTTTAAGGTTCCTGGCGGAATGTATCCAATAGATATTGACTATTCTGAAGATGCTAAAATTGATTTATCTGCCGAACATAGTGTCAAGTCGAAGTTGTCTCAACCAGTACAAAATATTATTAAACTGATGTTCGACATTGATACTATGAAAAGAACAATGATGGAATTTGATCTAGATATGGAAAAAATGCCCTTAGGCAAACTCAGTCAAAAACAAATACAAACCGCTTATAAAGTTCTAACTGAAATTTATGAACTTATACAAGGTAACGGTTCCAATGCTAAGTTCATTGATGCTACTAATCGTTTTTATACATTAATACCTCACAATTTTGGCACACAAAGTCCACCGTTGCTAGATACTAACGAACAGATTGAGAAGCTGCGTGATATGTTGGATTCGCTCTTAGAAATAGAATGTGCTTATAGTTTACTCAAAACTGAGGACTCAAAAGAAGATGTTAATCCGATAGACAAACACTATGAACAGTTGAAGACTAAACTGGAACCGATTGATAAAAACAGTGAAGAATTTGCTTTACTTCAACAATATGTCAAAAATACACATGCTGAAACACACAAAATGTATGAATTGGAAATTGTTGATATTTTCAAAGTGGCCCGCCAGGGAGAATCCCGTCGCTACAAACCATTCAAAAAGCTGCACAACCGTCGTTTGCTTTGGCATGGCTCTCGTATTACCAACTTTGCTGGTATTCTTTCACATGGCTTAAAGATAGCCCCACCTGAAGCTCCTGTAACTGGTTATATGTTCGGAAAAGGTATTTATTTTGCAGACATGGTTTCAAAGTCTGCAAATTACTGTTGCACTAGTAACCAAAATCCAGCTGGTCTTATGTTACTATCGGAAGTAGCACTTGGCGATATGATGGAGTGTACCGCCGCCAAATATGTTACAAATCTTCCAAAAGATAAGCATAGTTGCTTTGGGCGTGGTCGAACAATGCCTGATCCTAACGAATCAGTTTTCCGTGAAGACGGTGTAGAGATTCCTTTAGGTAAACCAATTACTAAAGATAATCTCAAATCCTCACTATTGTATAATGAATTCATTGTGTATGATATTGCTCAGGTTAACATTCAATACATGTTCCGTATGAATTTCAAATATAATTTCAACTAAACGATCTGAAACATTTTCCAAAAACTTGCTTAAAAAATATGAATTTGTTTTCCTTGCTTTTATAATTAAAATACATATTAAAAAAATTCAATTATATATATACTATTTGTGTATTTTCATATATACATACATATATAAAAATATACAGCAACAAACATATTTTTATGTAAGTTTCTCACAGAAAAACATGTTAAGTTTCGTATTGTTGTTTAATAAATATGTACATCTATGAATTATTAACTTTCATACTTTTTCGCCGATTATTATTTTATTCAGGAAATGTTTCCTGTTTTTCATATCCATACATACACATACATACATATATACTCTTAATGTAAATTGCTGGATTAAAAAGCTTTTTCAAAATGTTAATATCACTATTTTTTTAATTATACGTAAAGAATTGGAAAACAAAACTACAAAACTTTGTTTTTGTTTTTCATACAAAACGTACCGTTTATAAAAGAGAAACGTGTATGTACACATTCACGCGTTGACTTTATTTTTATAATTTAAAGAAAACCAAAAAATTTTAAATTTTGTTTTTGTTTTTCATGTAAGCTTTTAATTCATTGATGCGTTTCCCGAATAGCTACCAATATTTATATAGTTGGTTTTTTAAAAAAATATATTATTTAGAGCGCTAAGAAAATTGTCCATGAAAATACAACACCTGGTGTAAATAGTAAGAAAATGCGAATCGCTCATTTACTCAAACAACGTCATAACTCAAAAAACTTGATTTTTAAGCTGAGAATCGATCTTGTGAGGTTTACTCAACTCATGAAATAATAAAATGTTTTTATTTTACCATTGTGATGTTCTTAAATTAAAAACTTTAAACTCGTTTTCTGAAGAACGAAATTTTTTTGAGTTATGACTCTGATTAAATGAACGATACATATGTAGATATGAGCTAAATTGTGGCGTGGGGTCATTCTGCAATTAAATGACTTCGAACTCAAAATATACCTTAATATGGACTTTTCCATATCAAATTCAAGATTTTAAATCTCAAATTCAGGGTTCTAAAAATCGATTTCAGAGGCGTTACTCAATTGCTCCGAATAGCAATAGAACTAACATAGAAATTTAAAAAGTTTTCGAATCGAATTAACGAGTAATACCCCCAAGTATAATTAGTAAACAGTTGAAAGAATATAGTCAAGAAAAACTTAGTTTTTGAAAATCTTTGAAAAATGATATCGAGGCAATCTCAATTAATAAATCTTATTGCGAAGATTGTAAATTCTATTCATTTAGAATAGCACAAACCCGATAAATAAAAACGCAACAGTATTTAACTGAGAAAATACTTTTACTTAGATAACTTCAAAAAATTTACAACCCGTCCGGTAAATGAACTAGACAAAACTGTGTATCAGTTGAAGGTAGAAAACAAAGTGTTTTATTCATTCAATGTGCTCTGCTTATATAGTGTTTTTGAACTCACATATACAAACATACACATATGTAGAAAACAAAGTAAACAAACAGAGTTGTACAAAATGATTAATAACTAAACAGGGTTGCATTTTATAAAATCAGTTAAATTCAAATATAAATCCGTTAAATGTTGAATTTAAATAATATGTGTAGAAATGAATAATAAGAAAATAAATGATTGCAATACATAAAATAAATAAAGTAAATGAAATTAATAATATTGAACTGTTTCAGTCTCCCCCTTTGATGCTGAAATCGTCCCGATGAGGCATCAAAACTCATCTTCTAGGTCGGCCCCTAGTTCGCATCTTTCTTACTGGCTTCTTGGATTGATTTTCTGACCCCATTACTGGTGTAAGGGCTGAGGCATGGTACGTCCCAAGTGGAAGGTTCAAGTTGTCCTCATGGGCTATCACGTAGGATGTAGACCCCTTCTTGTCTATGATAACGTATGGACCATCTCGCTTTGGAACAAATTTTGATGAAAGTTTTTTGTTGCTGTTGCTCAAAACATGTGTTGTATGTAACCAACACTTTGGATCCAATGTCTAATGGAGGCTGATTTCGTATTTGGCTGTTGCTGATTTGTTTGTTATGATCTTGTTGTGGACGTTTTCTTTTACATCCTTGAAGGTATTTACCATTCGTTGTAAATATGGCGTTATTTCCGATAAAAAATTTTCAGACTGGATTATTGCTTTTAAATCATGTTGCACGTCATCAAGTGTACGAAGTTCGCGCCCAAAAGTTAAATAAGCTGGAGTGTACCTTGTACTTTGGCATAGTGTTGTGTTCATTGCAAAACGAATGCTGGGCAATTTATCATCCCAAGATTGATGATCATTTCCCACCAATATAGAGAGTTGTGCTTTCATGTCTCTCTGACAGGATTGGCCTCAGGATGATAGACTGGAGTTAGTATATGTTCGATATTAAGACAGTAGACGACTTTTTGCATGACTGCAGAAACAAATTGTACACCATTGTCGCTGATAACCTTCCTAGGTACCCCATATCGTAGAAACACTTCATCAATTAATGTTTTTGCGCAGGCATCCGCTGTGGCTACTTCTAAGGGGAAAAGTTCAACCCAACGGCTAGCGATGTCTTCTACAGTAAATATCCATTGAAATCCTTTTGGTGAAACGGGCAATGGACCAAAGAGATCAATGGCAACTACTTCAAACCTCTGGTTACATGAAACTGTTTGGTAAAGTCCAGCAGGCTTTAGATTTGTAGCTTTGTACCTTTGGCATTCTATGCATTCTTTGACATGTTTTTCAATGTCTTTTCGTATGCCAGGCCAGTAGTATCTGGATGTAATTTTGCAAATGGTTCTTTCTATACCATAGTGACCGGCAGTTTCATCATTGTGGTAGCACTTAAGTATGTTTGGCCTTCCTTCAATGGGTATTACGAGCTGAGCATCTTCCGAATCTTCATTGTTGTAACAGTATAGTACGCCGTCATTTATGATGTAACCTCTTTTTGACCAATAAGGTACATCCTCAGTATTATTCTCAATGCATTCAATAATCTTCTTCAGTTGAGGATCATTTTGTTGACTATTTCTTAATTCGCTTGCACTTTTTCTTGGCATCTCAATGGAAAATGAGCAGATCTCACAAGGATTGGAATCGTCATGCTCATCGTCACAGGGCGGTCTTGAGAGCGTATCGGCAATGACTGGTCTTTCCTGGCTTATACTCGATCTGAATATCAAATGGTTGCAACAGTAAAGACCATCGTGCTAGGCGTCCTGTTGGTGTTTTGATCTTCATCAACCATTTCAAGGGCTGATGGTCAGTTACTAGTTTCACAGGGGCTCCTTCAATATAGCCGCGATACTTCTGGACAGCCCAAACAATTGCGAGTGCTTCCCGCTCAATTGTTGAATAATTACGTTCTGCATCCGAAAGTAGCCTCCTAGCGTATTCAATAGGATGTTCGTCTTGGCCCTCCCCCTGGAGCAAAACTGCACCAAGAGCATAACCACTGGCATTTGTTTTCAGAATAAATGGTTCACCATCAACAGCTTGTCTCAATATGGGTGCTGTTGTCAATAGTTTCTTCAAATTGTCAAAGGATTGTTGTTGTTCGACGCCCCAACGCCATACTGCATTTTTCTTCGATAAAGCGGCGATACCAAGAACATGCCTGTAAAAATGAAAATAATTCTTTGACGTTTCGAGGACTTCTTCGATTGCAGACACCTTCTCTGGGTCTGTCATAATTCCTTGCGGGCTAAGCAGGTGACCTAAATACTTCACCTCACTACATGCGAAACGACATTTCTTCAAATTAACTTTAAGACCAAATTCCTCCAATCGTCGGAAAATATTTTGTAGGTCTCGCAAATGATCTTTAAAACTTGGAGAGCAGGAAATGATGTATGCCAACAATATAGTTTCTCCTAAGGAGGCTTTCAAACGATCAATCAACCTTTGGAATGTGGCTGGAGCGTTCCGCAAACCAAATGGCATGCGTTTAAATTTATACATGCCAAAAGGTGTCCCAAAAGCGGTCTTATCTTGATTTGCCAGTATCCACACTAGATCAATTGTTGACATATAGCTTGTAACCTTGGCTTCATGAAGAATATCGTCCACTCTAGGCAATGGATAACGATCAGGTTTGGTAATTGCATTTAGTTCCCTATAGTCGATGCATACACGAATTTCGCCAGATTTTTTGGGAACGATAACGACTGGAGCTGCCCATGGTGATTGGCATTCAACGATAACATCAGAATCGAGCATTTTGTTGATTTCTCTCTTTAGGGAAACTTTCCTGCCATTGGACAAACGATAAGGAGGGATCGCTATTGGATCATGGTCATCAGTGTGAATACAGTGTATAGCATAAGGTGTGGCACTGGTAGGTTCATCAAATATTGATTCATTTTGAGCCAACAATTTATTCAACTCTAATTTTTTGTCAGTAATAAGACCAACACCATCAGATTCCTTTAACATTTTAATGTGAAATGAGAATAAAGGAGTAAAATAGTCATCCATATCTTCCACTTGCTGAATTTTTCTAGCTTTTGCTGGCGGGGTGGTCACATTAGATGCGTTCCTGTTCATCTCTTCAATCGGCTTTGAATCTCTGAATATGGATTGAATGTATTGTGGAGAGTAATCTTCACTACCGGATAAGCGTAATGGAGATGAAAATAAATACAATTCGTCTTGGGATATAAAATTATCAACTTTTAGTCTCTCTCTCAATAAATGAACATGCGGTGAGTCATGATTCTTTACAAATGTGGGCGTTTTAGAAAAAGGTGATTGCTTTTGAACATCAGTTTTTGGAGTCCCAGGTAAAGGTGATAAACTATCCTTACCTTCAATAAATTTAATAAAAGGGGACATCTCTTTGATTGCTTTTGTACACGGGGACACCTTGGTTTCCATTAAACTGGTAAATGTGTATTTCCGTTTGGGATCGTCTTCAAAATACCAATATCTTTGACCCATATTGAATACAATGCCAGCTTGTTCTAGAAAATCGGTTCCAATAAGAGTTCGATTATTTGTGGCGTTTGGGAGGTATAGTAATCTTATTTTCCGCATTCGACTTCCAATCACTATATCGCAAATAGTGGACATGACTTTACCTGTAGTAACAGAGCCATCTGCTAAGGTGACTTCAGCACGCACCTCTTGAAAAATGCATTTATTTGCGGAAAGAATTTTCTTCAATTCTGGGCTGGCATTGCTGGTTTTGGCTCCACTGTCAAATATTGCTTCACCTTTTGCACCGAAAAACTCCACATGGGCTGTTGGTAGTGCGTGTCCAATAACGGTTGATGAAATTGCATTAAATTGCAAATACTGTGGGCTGTCTTTACCACTTGCATTACATGTACCACAGTTCGACCTGTAAACACCTGGTGCCCCACAACCGTAGCATGAGACACTAGGTTTTCTAACAAAACTTGACTGCTGGGATTGTCTAGGTTGATTTCCAGATGAATTTTGATTTTGTTGTTCACCAGTTTGTCGTTCATCACGTTTTTTCTTTTTGTATGGTATGCCCTTTTATTCGACAAAAACTGCAGCGGTTTGTGTTCGGGACGCCCTTCTTTTCGTCTTGTAATTGCTGATGATGGTTGTGCTTCAAAGAAAAACATTTCTGCCTCCCGACTGGCAGATATCAATTCCTCGAACGTTTTTACAGCTTCAGGATGAACACGGTCTTTTATTTTTATGTTGAGTAGGCCGTATATCATATTCAACTGGATTAACTCATTAGGCGGTTGAGAAAGGAGAAGTCTTTTCTTACAGATAAAACTATCTGTGGGCTCGTTCTGTTGTTGTTTCGCTTCAAAAAATTGCATAAATATACGCCAATCAGGAACAGGGGGCATGAATGTGGTCGGAATGAGCGTTACTGCCTGCTCAAATGTTTGTACACTGTCCTTCACACCAATCCCCCATGATGCAGCATACTCTTCCAATAACAACGGCATGCCTTTCAAACCGTCGCACAGTGGCTGAAAATCGTTTTTCATTGGCCAAAATTCTGTAACTTTTGAACCGATCAAAATATTGAAGTAATTTTTATTTTATTGGATAGATATTTAGTTCAGCTTGACTCAGTTTAAATTTCATTAAAATTGATTGAGAACTTTTTAAGGAATTCTAGGTCAAAGTTGAACTTTTGAATTTTTTTAACTTTTAGAGTTAAATATGGGTTTATTATTTTTTTATTTATTAAAAAATTGAAAATTTGGAAATTAATAATAATTATATATAATTTTTGTAATAATGGAATTTTTTTAATGTTACACTTAAAAAAATTTTACGCTGAAAAAAATTGTAAAATCAACTGGAGATTTTGCTATTACAGAAAAATTAAAAATTTTTTGCTGACAAATTTGCAAATTTGCTTACACTCAAAGAATAGTTACACTTAAAAAAACGTTAATAATATTATCTAAAAATATTGCTATTACTACAGAAAAATTTATTATTTTTTGCTGTCAAATTTGATCATTTTAAAAATAAAAACTGCAATAAATTTTAATAGCATTTGCAACAATGGTAGGTTCTGTTTATTATTATTTTTTACTAATACTATGTTTTTCGTACTTAAATAACAATGAAAGGCAATTATAATTATTATTCATTTGAATCAAATATTGATTGCAAATATTCCATATTTTGTTCTGTGCTATCTCTGTTCTTTAGTAGTTTTTTGGCTTCTTCATCTAAATCCCGATGTTCCACTTTCCATTGATTTCTAATACTGGAGATGAACGGATCTGACGTTGCCTATAATATATTAAATAGATCTTCATTTGTTGAATTTCGTGAAATTTTTCTAGTATTGTAATCCTTGTTCCTTTTTTCCTGAGCCTCCTCTGATAGATCTCCAAGTGGCACCAAATGTTCCATAAGTCGTATTCTTGCATGTAGTGGTGATAATCCAAATTCATATGCATCGGTATTATCTAACGATTTTGTCGGTATTTGGTTTAATTGGGTTGATGTTGCTTGGCATATAATGCAGCTGGATGCAGCCTTCGTGTTAGTCAAAGCCTGACCTACTTTTCCATCTATCATTGTCAGCACTAATTGGTAGCTTACTTCAATTTGCTGCCCATCTAACTGTAATTGTAATGGCTGTAGTGTTGCAATTTGGGCCTTAATATCACTAACTTCTTTGTTAATGGCATCATGAGTTTCTTTTTTGAATTCAAATTTGATTGGCTTGCAGTATTTCGTAGAATATGGTGTCTCATTTTTCCAAATATCCATTGCTTGCGTTATACTAGTCGAAGGTTCTGAATCTTCCAAAATCTTTTTCAATCGCAATGGTACAAATGATACCATGAACATATCTGAGTTCGAAATATTTTCACATACAACTTGTTTGTATTGTTTTTGTCCCGAAGAACCATCACATCCCCATTTACAAAAAATAATTAACTTTGTGTTTCCATATTTCTTTTAACTCATTTCCTGTTATTGATTGTAGCAAGCGTTCGGCTGTGTGATCAAGTAGAGATTGTAGTTGTACCTCTGCCGAAATTGGTGTGATTGTAAAGAAATAATGCTAATGCCTCCTCATTTGTGTACTGTATTGCATCACTCGGAGTTGGTATACTTTTAAGAATCCGTTTTGTTCTGACTGGACTAGCTTTAACAACTTTTTCAATGATATCCACTTTGTTAATTGGTTCTGTGATCGTAATTGATGTAGGAAAGATTCTTTTATATTTGTACAACCAATTGCATCTTTAATATCTTTAAGTTTCCGCCTCTTAGATCTATCGCTGCAGTTGTCCAATGATTTGCGTGGTCTTCCAGCCTTATCATGCTTTGCTGTTTCTGTAGTGAAAGTAAGTTGGCCCTCTAACCAGTTTGCACTTTTTATATAAAAGTTTTGTTTACTGTAGCTAACTTATTTGTAGCGTGTTTTTTAGTGCTTTGGCGAAATGAGATAATTGCTCTTGCATTTCGGTGCTACACGAATTTAAGTTTAATTTTAACGTAACTAAGAACATCTTCCTGGTTTTTGTTTCTAAAATACTCTTCCGCCAGTTCTTTATAACTGAAGCTCTCCATATTTTTCTGAATATTTTTATTTGCATCTGTTATGTTTTACCCGTACACCTAGAGGATTAACTTATTACTGAGTAATCCCTTATCGAATCCGTAGTTTTATACATTTTTAGATACATGTTATTCACACATTGATCTTTAATTTCATAGCAGGTAGTGCTTAAATTGAACAAAACTGCACATGTTGTCCAGACCTTAATATCAGGTAAAACTGATTAGTATCTCGCCAATATTTGTTGTTGTTGTTGGGTAGTTTTTTTTTCTTTAGTGGTTTATTGTCCCGATTATTGTTATAAAATTGTTTCTGACTTTGGTTGACCCTAACATTTGATAACAGGTAAATTTAGAAAGAGATCATATGTTTACTGTAGAACGTATTGTGGTAATTTTATGACTTATTTTTGCTGATCAAAAGAAAGCCATTAAACGCTTTCACAGGTATTATATTTAATTTTTTTAGTTTTACGTAGTCTAAAGTAAAAAACATAAACTTTTAGGCAAAAAAGTGAAAATTAAATACACCATTGTATACGAGTACTTTGGAGTAATTTCATTAAAATGAAAAAAGGGTTCTACACACGGCTCGTCACGGGTGCAAAAGTATATATAGCGGTAAAGAGGACACTTTCACCTTTCTCCGGGTGGTATACATTTCTTGTTCCCCTTTGTTCCCTAGAAGTTCTATTCTACTAAAGTTTAAATTTGAGAAAAATATATCAGTTTCATAAATATTCCGTAACGCCCCTAATATTAAACGCTAGAGCTCTGACCACTTACAACAACTAAAGACTATAATCCTACCGACATTATAAAAAAGACCGCAGGCCATTATCGATGATAGCTTGCGAGTAGTAACCATTTATTTTTTATAAAAAACAAAAAAAAAACACCTTTTTCTGAAATTAAAAAAACGGTTGAGTTTGACAGCATGCCACGCTCACAATTATCAATAGTTTAACCTAATTTTTTGGCTACCTTAATCTGTATATATTAGCTGCAAAAGGGCGTAAAAATTTTAAAAATCGGTGACAAAAAAAATTAGACTTTTGGCCAATGAAAAACGATTTTCAGCCACTGTGCGTCGGCTTCAGATATTTTTTCAATATCTTTGTAGATGAATATTGCTGACAAAAATTCTTCGACAGCCGCTGGATCTCTCTGTCCTCTAAAACGAGCAGTGCACTGTGTAAACGATCCACCTCTGACGTTACCTTACCACCCATTGCAGCAAGTATCTGCTGAAATTGCTCTGCCGAAAAAGTAGCCATCTCCTCTACGCAGTCTTCAAACAAAACGTTGATTTCTTCCTCTTTAGTAGCTGTTACGTCTTCTATATCAGCTTTGTTATCTGTTGTGTGTGTGGTTGTATCCGAAGCCACTGAGTTGGGCGCCAATGTAGAAATCTTATTGCGAAGATTGTAAATTCTATTCATTTAGAATAGCACAAACCCGATAAATAAAAACGCAACAGTATTTAACTGAAAAAATACTTTTACTTAGATAACTTCAAAAAATTTACAACCCGTCCGGTAAATGAACTAGACAAAACTGTGTATCAGTTGAAGGTAGAAAACAAAGTGTTTTATTCATTCAATGTGCTCTGCTTATATAGTGTTTTTGAACTCACATATACAAACATACACATATGTAGAAAACAAAGTAAACAAACAGAGTTGTACAAAATGATTAATAACTAAACAGGGTTGCATTTTATAAAATCAGCTAAATTCAAATATAAATCCGTTAAATGTTGAATTTAAATAATATGTGTGAAAATGAATAATAATAAGAAAATAAATGATTGCAATACATAAAGTAAATGAAATTAATAATATTGAACTGTTTCAAAATTTAAAAAATACATAATTAAGAAAATGTATACATAATTAATATGGGGCTAATCAAATATTGCATAGCGGACTTGAAGGGGGTTGAACATGTTATGGAGCGTAGATTTTGTGTCTGAAAATTTTTAAAATACGTTTCAAAGGTTGCTTCATAAAATTAGCAAAAAACGACGTTACGTATGAATTGAATGAATAAAAAAAATAAGTACATAAGGCCTGTTCGTAAATTCATCATTGCGCTTCATATTATGCTCAGTACGTACATAAATGTAAACAGTAAATCTGCTAATGTTAGGTGTTAAAAAATGCAACGCAAATAAACAAAAATCATCAAAATTTATGATGTAAGGGATGAGTAGTATTAAATTTGTTATTTTATTTGTTTTATTTTTTACTATTCTTCTTACTTGATATCTTTTAGATATTGTTGGATAATATTAAAATAATCCAACAGTAGAAACTAACTCGATTTTTATTGCTCAGTACATTTTTTTTAGTAATGAACACTAAAATGAGCAGCGACAATGCAAAGTAATCCTATTATGCACCCCAGTGATGAATTTACGAACAGGTCCATACTTTAATTTAATGCAAACGTTGTTCTGAAAGAGCTGATGGTAATTTGCTCGGCATATCTAGAATGGATGATTCTCAACCATTTTGCACATATGTTACATGAATTTTGGTTATATTGAGTGCACTGGGAGAAATATCGTGCTACATATCGCTCTTTTATTGCAACGTAGTTTTTAATTTACATACACAACAATCGAAAAATAAAAAAGTTTTCTCTTAAGAGATGAGTAAACAAGATATTTGCATACATTAGTTCCTGTACATGAAAAAAATAAATGCAAGTAAATGTAAATCTTTGCGTATATGAAAATATGCACAAATTCATGTTGTATATTATTTATTTAAAATGTCAATTCTGATTGCATACATACATTCATTCATCTTCATTAAAAATTTTTTATGAATATACAAAACTAGTTTTCCCTGTACTTTCACATTTTAAGATAAACATGCAATAATGCAAAAAAAAATTATGTGTATGTTAAAATGACGAAAAGTAATCGACAGCGGGGCAAAGCGTGATGATCGTTGATTTAGAAGATCTGCCTGCAATTCTCTTGTTTTGAATTTAGTTTGACAAATTTTTTCAATTCAATTCAACATTGGACAATATGGCGAGAGAAAAACTAAGGTATGATACGTCTCATTCATAATATCTAGAACTTTTGTGTCTTGTATATTGCTGCGTTGTCGAAAATTAATTAGTTATATTTTCTTCTTGATGTTTATTAATTAATTCTTCGAAAAATCGAAATTGCTTGCGTATTTCCTGAATATTCAGCTGCACTAAGTTAAATTGATCCTATTATTCATTAATTCAGTTGAAATTTTTCAAAAATATAAATACATATCGCTACTTTATTGCAATGTAGTCATATCTCAAAAAACCTGAATTTTGAGCTAAAGATGCAGAATTATTCCTCGTATCGTTGTTCATCTTGTGCGAAAAATTCATACAAATACCTTGTTTTCTCACCTTTTGAGAAATTTTTTTTTTATTTTTCCATTAAGGTGTGTGTAATTCAAAAACTTCAAAACTCGTTTTATAATTAATGTTTGTACGTAATTAGTCGAACTGTTTAAGGTCGAGGTCGCTACACTATTTTAGTCATAACTTTGCTTCATTAGCGTCCTTTCTTCGATTTTACGACTTTTGACAGTAGATACTGGTTACTGTTTAACCGTATTATATAAGAAATCGAAATATGATAATTGTTTCTATCTTGGTGCACGGTAGTGCGCTTCGCCAAGTTCCGGCCAAAGCACAGTGTGCATATTACACGAAACCATTTACCTTGTTTTGAGCGCATTATATTAATTAAATATTAAGCATTTACATACATAAATATATACGGTAAAATACGAAAACATTCTAAATAATCAACTTGAAATTCTCTTACCTCTCTTTTTACAAAATACATACATACATATAGAAAAAACTGTCTCATTTCTACACAAAGCAAATTGGATAAACACACATACACACTTTGTATGTGTAATAAGTATGTACGTATTGTTAGCAACCAAACGCTTCCCTGCCGGAAATTAGGTAGTCGACTACAAAAAAGCCAATTTTAAGTTAACTTTTATAAACTAACTTGAAGCTCACTAGATTTTTAAATAAATTTTCGTTTTCTTTATAATATTAAAAATTTTGAGTAAATTATTTTATTTTGGAAAACAAATATGACAGCAAACTGAACTATAGTTAGTTTAAAGCTAATGTGTAAACAACTAACTTTTAGTTGACTGAAAGCTAACTTACGTAGAAAGAAATTTAAAATGACCTACTTAAAGCTAATTGAAAGTATTTTTATTTTTTTTATTATTAAAATATTTTATTCACGAATCTTATAAGCTAAATAATGTACAATGTTATGAGATTTTATTTACGTACTACAACAATTAAATCTAATAATTGAATAAGGAAACTTAATAATAATGACTTGAGGAATATTTTTAAAAAAAACCTCTTATAAACTTTGAAAATGTTATAATGAAATTTGGTAAAACAATCGCTAGTAAGATTCTTTTTAACAAAAGAATATCAGCGACTGTTTAGTAAATTTCTTATTGTTTCAAAATTAGACAGTCTGCATTTTTCATTAAATGATAGCGTCATATCATTGGCAAACGCGCGGGGGAAAGATTATGAATTATTTTTAATTTTTTGTTCTGGATAATCTGAAGCTTTTTTGTATGGGTCTTAGCAGTTTTGTGAAACCATGCTGGACTGCCGTAAGTCAGTATCGGCACAGGGTAGACCAGAGGTGACACGAACAGCATGCTATTGCTGTATCTGTCGCACAGTAACTCGTAAACAAAGAATTTTTCATGTTTTGTTGTGGTTTTGTATTCTTATTAATTTCTGACTCACTAAAAAGAGTTGCAGAAAAATATTAATTTAAGCAATATAAATGCAAAAAGTTATATAACATTAAAAATAATATAAAATAAGAATTATTCGTGATATATAGAAGAAGTAAATTGCAATACAATTCATCATTTCTTACTTCCAAAATGCTTAATTTTGTTTTGTTTATTTTCCCTCATCCTTACATTATATTGCTATCTCTTTTTAACAGTAACTCGTTGAACAAAAAAGCTGATTTGCTCCAAAACATAACCTCAAAGTTTCATCTCTGGTCTACCCTGTGGTATCGGCCTAATACACATATTGTACAACAATATCTTATTTTTGAGGTTGAGCTTAGACCTCCTATTAAGTATGGGGTATAGATAGGGTTGCCAGAAGGGCCTGATTTGGCCTGATTGTCAAGTTTTTTAATGCGCGTCAAGTGAAAAAGTGATTTGTCAAGCTTTTTTGTAAGTTATTTTTTTCTCAAATTTATTCTAGCTATTTAATAATACTTAAAAAAAGTATGTGTATATTTCTAAAAAACAAATCTAAAGCCCATATTTTTACTATCAATAGAACTAAGGACTAATATGATACATATTTTTTTCTGCAATTATAGTTTAAAAAATAACTATAACTTTCTGTACAATTATTATAAAAGTGCCAACACTGATATTTACCCTATTACTCAACACTAGTAAATTGACAACATTGAACCAGAGAAGCAAGTCGTGGACTTTTCGTCGGCGGCGGCGGCGATTCGGCTTGAGCCGGGGTTTTACCGGCGCGCCATCCTTCTATCAGCTTAGCCGACTTGATATACCCATGGTGGAATAATACAGGCGGTTTTTCATTGTTTTTTTAAATAAAACCTATGTGTTTGAAGAATTGTCAAGTTATTTATGAAAATTATTATTTATTTATTATAGACTAGCTAAAACCTCTCAGCAAAATTGTTTTTACGAGTAAAAGTTGAAATTCAATTCGTATTTTTCCAATAATAATTATCCAGAAGTTCTTCTTTAAAAACTAAAAATCTCTTTTATATATTTAGTATGAGTGTTTTTATTTGTCAAGTTTTTTTTTCAAAATCAAGTTTTTTTTT
Organism: Gymnocheta viridis; assembly: GCA_956483585.1. Taxonomy (NCBI): domain Eukaryota; kingdom Metazoa; phylum Arthropoda; class Insecta; order Diptera; family Tachinidae; genus Gymnocheta; species Gymnocheta viridis. The sequence goes on along the minus strand of OY101442.1, from coordinate 48,998,254 downwards.
GGTCAATGTCAAGCTTTTTGACAAATTAGATCTGGCAAGCCTAGGTATAGAGCACGTCCACACTTTATAGCTTTATCACAAATGTAATTCACATGTTGTTTAAATTTAAGTTTTTTATCTAAAGTGATACCTAGATATTTAGTATCATCTTTGATGGGGATCACGTTTCCCCGACAGCACAGAATTTTAGTAGGAATACGTTTTGGTGATTTATTATATGGGAATATAATAGCCTTGTTTTATTTTCCACTTATTACAATATTTTTGGTTTGTGGTAAGGTTCTATTGCATTCTCTTGAGTATTGCATTTGAAAGTTTTCCACTGCATATAAAAGCACTGTCATCAGCATAAAATGCTGCTTCCTGATTTCTGTGCACCTGAACATCAGATGTATACAATGAGTAGGGTGTAGGTGATAGTACTGACCCTTGTGGCAATCCCTGTTAGTTTGAACAAGATTAAAGTTGCGCAGTAAAAATTTGTTAAGCCAATAAATCACCGAGAAAATAAAACACAAGTGTTCTTCGTATGAAGGTTGAAAAAACAGAGAGAGCAAAAACTCTTCTTTAATGGTATAGATCCAATTATCTTTTTGATTTGACGTTTGACAAAGGATTGAGTGTTACCATATGTTAATTATTTAAGCTCTAATAATCCCGCTGGGATTGTTCTTTCTGTTGAGAAGTCCCCGTCAACACACACAACAAATGTACGGTTCTTTAGGAAACTTTGTATAATTTTTTGTAAATACAATGGGAAACCTAATGAATTGAGTTTGTATAACATCCCATTGTGCCAGATGGTATCAAGAGCCTTTTCTATATCGAGAAAAACAATGCCAGTACTCGCTTTATTTGGTGTATGGTAGAGTGTTCCTTACGGAATCCAAACTGTTGGTGGTGTTTTAATCTGCAAAATCAACTAAGTTTTTACGAACGATTTTTTCAAAGACCTTGTCCAGTAAACTTAAGATGCTTATTGGCCTATAGCTGGTGGGTAGTTTGGGATCTTTTCCCTTTTTATGAATCGGTATTACTTTTGATTTTTTGAAAGTACGGGGAAATTGGCCATTAATTAAACAACAATTGAATATTTTACTTAGAATATCATAAAAGCAATCTGGCATATGTTTTAGGATAATACTATTTATGCCATCTAACCCCGGGGCTTTATTATTTTTTAATAGCATAGTAAATGTCTTAACCTCAGTGGCATTTGTACGTTCAATATTATTACTACCAATAGGAAAATTATTATCGAGACCATTAACAAAATCAGATACACATGTATCCAAAGGCGATTGGTTATTGATAGTAATAGTGTGTGAGCTACCAAAAGCATCTGCAATTGCATTAGCTTTTTCTGCACCAGTTTTTAAAACTTCATCATTGCAGTTAAGATCTGAACAAAACGAGTTCTTTCCCTTTAAGGCTTTTGTTAATTTCCAGAATTTTTTGGATCTCGGGGGTAGTTTCGAAATAAATCTCGGCTACGACTCGTTTCTATCCTTGTTAGGGTGGAATTCAATTAGATTGCTTAACTGCCTTAAGATACCGTTTAAGTGGGCTCTGTAAATTGGATCTCTATATCTCTGAAATTTAAGTTTGAACTTATTTCTTTGAGAAATAAGCATCTAAGATGTATTTGAGATTTCTATCTGCAACGGGTTTTTCCTACGGGAATCATGCCAAAAACAGCATTAACAATTGAAATTAATTTATTTAGCAATAAATCAACGTTGCTGGGAATACACTCTGTTTGGTCAATGTTTTAGCGTCTAATTTCACTTTCCACCCAAACTCTAATTGCTGGCCAGTCTGCACGATTATACAAAGTTATTGTATTTAATTTATTTTGAAACTGTCCATAAATGGAACAGGAAATCGGAACATGCTCTGACTGTAAGATATTTGGGTGTGACTCTAAGTTCGAAAAAGGGATATTGGAATTGGATAGTAAAATGTCTACTGTAGAGGACTGGACCTGGTTTAAGTTTTGACCGAATCGGGTAAATGAAAATGGAAAATAAATGTAATAGTTTGCAAGCAAACAATGTCTGTAAAGCTCATTACCGGCTGTGTTATTAGATACACAGTTCCAATGTGTGTGATGTGCATTGAAATCACCAAAAATGAAAAAGTCACAAGAGAAGTTTGTGAGTAAGTCTAAGTCCGCCTTAAAGTCCACAGTATAATTTGGATTATAAGAAGCAGTAAAAACTGCAGGACGACTATTAATAGTAACCTGTATAGAAATATTTGCAGTGATTTTTGTGTTAATTTTAGGTAATAACTTATGAACTATGTTAGCTTTTACCGCACTGAGTACTCCTCCGCCATGCGTTAGCCGGTCTTCACGATAAATTTTGTAGTTTCCTAATTGAAGTTTGTGATGCGGTTTTAAAAATGTCTCGTTGAGCAAAAGTATATCAACTTGTTTGTCGTGAAGGACTTGCTCGAGCTGTGCAGCTGCTGACTCGGTTGTTATGCCTTGAGCGTTCCAGTGCATAACATGAACATTGTGAACAACAAATGTTTTATATGGCATGTTTAAGCATCATACCTAAGACTCTCAATTTGTCAAACTTTGTTGGACATTTTTCCAATGCATCTACTGCATTAAAAAATATTTCCAATAGTTTATTATCGGATAACTCGTTGTTGTTGTCCCGTGTTTTGCTTTTAGTCACTTCAGAAAACATATTTTCCCCTTGGAACCGGGAGTCTTGTGCAATACCATGATGTTCTTGGCTCGATAGTTGTGGGAAATCACTCTCGTCTATTACATAACTACTGTTATGTCTTATACTATTCATTCTAGTTTTTGCGGTGAGTCTTTGTCGTATCTCTAAGTATTCTTTACGACACGGGCATTTGGGGTCATCTGCCCTGTGGTTTGCATTTCTGTAAGTTTTATTTGTACAGTTATGACATTTGTACACTACACTGCCATCAGGTGAGCTTTTGTTTAGTGAGCAATCAGCGTAATCGTGGTTACCCGCACAAGCTGTACATACCTTGACTCTGTTGCAGTTTTTGGCTCCATGACCGTAGATCGAACACTTAATACATTGTGTAGAACCTTTATTAATCTTAAAAGGTTTTCTCCAGTAAACAGCAATGTTACAGAAAAATCTGATTTTTAAAATTTCACGTTTTGAAACGTTTGCCTGTCAAATTCGATCAGATACAGTGTGTCATCTTCGTTTGATATTTCGGTAATAATTTCTTTAACGCTTACAGGAGTAATGTTGTGCGTACTTTTAAATTCCTCCATTATAGCTGTTGTCGTCTGTCGGGGAAGTCCAAACAGCACCTTCTTGAAAATTTTACTATCTCTTACCTCGTGTGTGTAGAAATGCATGTTGTTGATTTTCAGCGTTTTCAGAGCCTCTTCATACAGCGCCATGGTGGTTGAAATTATTTTAGTTCCAATCGACATCCTTTTGAACATAAATTTCTCACCGATTAATCCTAGCACCTTGGAAAAACTCACGTTGGAATCCACAATTGTCGGTGGAATTTTCTCCTTTTTTGATAAATCGTCTTCTTCATCTTCGGACAGCAGATGAACCCTGTTGCTGCTATTCGGCCCGTTGTTTATCTTGGGCAACTTGTATTTGGGGCAATTGCCCCAAAACTTCCTTTTTTTACCATTCATAGTCAGTCAAAAAGATAAATTATTTAAAATGAAAATTTAAAAATTTATTATTAATCCGCGAGCAAAAGCACACGTTGTTTACAACTCAAGGCAGTGTTGCCGGCTAATTGAAAGTAGTTAGTTTGTAGCTGGCTATAAAAAGTTAACTTTAAGTTAACTGCTATGTAATTAACTTTAAGTTAGTTGAAAAATAATGCAGAGTCGGACAATTGACTACTTCCTAGGACATCTAAATGTTAAAAAAGTTAGTTATTTCCATTGAAAAGTAATCCAAGTGTCAGTCAGCACTAATTGCTAAATATAAATCTTTCCGAAATCGGTTCAGTATTACGGCTGTAAAAGGGATCTCAAAAAACGTGTTTGCCTATTAATAATATAGGTTCAACCAACTGTAAAACTTAAAATGCGGTAAACGAGTAATTACTGAGTAAACTAATGATCCAATAATAATAAGGTCTATGCAACCCTACAACAAACACAACAATAAAAACCCACTATCATGAGTTTGTCAAAAACAGCACGCACAAAACTGATCACGTACAAAACCAATGCTTGTTTAAAAGGTAAACAAATAAAAAACAACAATGGCGTCATAAAAATGTAAACAAATTTTGAAAACTTCATGATGAAAATGGTATGAAAGGTGAATGAAGAAAAAATAATCAGCTGACCATGCATAAATCTTATTATTGGATCATCAGTAAACTGAAAAATTTACTCTCCAAAAAAGCTGGGGCCAAAAAAAAGTACGCGATCGGAAAATTTTATAAATTTTGTAAGATTAAGAAAACTGCTGATAGAAAATAAATAGTGTGTATTTACACTTGAATATTCAACTATTTTTCTTGTTGGTACTCGATGCAATATTTATTGTAACACGAATGTTTTAAGAAAATTTATACAAATTATTTTCTATAATCGTTTCCATATGTTTAGTTGTATTTTATATGATTTTCCTAATTCTGATTAAATTCATTCAAAAGTATGTGATTATTTGTTTTTGCTGTAACGATATATTTGGCATTTTCACAACTCCAAAGAATTAAAAAATACGAAAACAGCTGAAAAAGGTTTCTACATTTTTTTATTTTAAAAGGCATACACATACATACATACATGTTTAACGCACGAATAGTTTAAAAATAATTGTTCACTTATTTTTTATTATTTTCTTTTACTTCTTTTTTAATAATTTTTTGACAAATTTTTATACTTTTTATTTTCTTACTTTTGCTTGTTTACCTTTTGAGTCGTGTCATTTTGCTGTATGCGTTCTCTTGAACATAATATTTTCACCCGGAAGTACTGGTTTTAAATTAACAGCTCCTTTATTGTATTTTTTTCGCAAGATAATTTTTTCTTTTTAAGAACTCTTATAATTTTCCAAGTCCACTATAAAGGGTTTATAATTAGTGCTAGCGGAACTTTTGTCCTTAATTATCTGAACATTAGTAATTGTGGTGCGCTTGGCATGATTTGCTTCTCTATAGCTCTATAGTGTAGCAAAGCTATATAAGGATCAGTTCTATCCTCCGAACATTTTCTCAGATCGCTCCGCCAGCCCATTTGACCTTGGCATGTATGGAATAAGGCCGTGCATCGTTCCATCCAAATGATACAAGTTTTTAAATTCATTGCTTCTACATTTTCAGCAAAGAAAACAATAGATATGGACACCATACAATAAGTAAATCATTGTATGCTGTTTGTTATATACGCAGTTCGTAGGTATATGCTTTCATGTGGGATGTGTATGTTTGTGCGCATTCTTTTAAATAAGCAAAAGTACCCTGTCGGAAATGGAGTTAGCTCAAACTTAACTCGTGGTTATTCAGAAGTGAGTCACAGGTGACTCAAAATTAACTCATTTACATTGTAAAAGCTATTCAGTTTTTACACGTAATGTCCGCAGTCAGTACTCACTCATTCTGTATCTGCATTATCTAACCATGAGCTAGCTCATTAAATATTAACTTGTGGTGTATCAAATATGAGTGAATTGTGAGTTAACTATGAACTGGCTAACTCATGATTGGATTTAATAATTTAGATCGTGGTGCATCAATCATGAGTGCACTGTGAGTTAACTAAAGACTGTCTAATTCATGATCGGAATTAAAACTTCAATTTGACTTTTATTTATTGTATTAATTTATTAATAAAACTATATGTAGTACAATATTAAACTTGAGCATTCTTTTTCTTTTGGAGGCAAACTGTTTGAAAATGACGCTTTTTAATTAATTTAAATGCGTTTCGTTTGGCTTTTTCTGGGTTTTCTTCTCCAACATCTCGAACTGCATCTAAAAATAATGCGAAATAAGTTTGTATGTGTTTAAAATATATGTTTTTAATAAATATGTATGTATATATCTGTCCTGTTTTTACGATACCAAGCACCTAATTTCTTAGATAGTGTATTTTCTTTTGCTTTGTTTGTGTCTTCAATCACAGACTCCATTGTAGTATTCTCTAAACACTGGTGCTCCGTAATTGAAGTGCTGTTATTCCCTTCTTCTGCCATTGGATTCCCGGTCCAATTTAATTTTTCAACGTACCTAGCTTTTTCTTTTTTTTATTAACCTTCTTACATTTCTTTTACTTCCACCCCTCATATTGGAAAACATTTTAGTTTTTTCTTTTTAACTTTTGTTATGTTATGTACTTACGTTTCACTTCTTTATTAAATTTAAATATTCACTTTTTTTCTTAAATTTATATTTTATTTTCTTCTAATTTGCTTGCAATTTTATATTCTTGTTTCTCACAAACCACTTTTCTCAAATGTTTGCTTATTTTGGGATTCACATAACTAACAACAACACAGTGATGACAATCAAGCTGTTTAGACAAATTACGTTCAAGAATGTACCGAAAAACTTAGCGTTTTATAAAAAATAAATATTACAACATTGTTTATTTTTTTTAAAAGTCTGACTCATTTTTGTATTACTTTAAAAGTTAGACCTAAATTAGTTAGCCAAAAGTTATTTAATTTTTAGTCAGTTCACCAAATTCCGACAGGGTAGAAATAAGCACACATACATACATACACATGTATGTAAATGCAAGGGGTTTTCAATAAAAGACGTTATAGAGTGACATTTAAGTGAAACTTAAATGACCATTCTTCTGCATTTAAAGTCCATTTAAGTTTTGCACACACACATACACAAACATATGTTTTTGCTTGCGTGTTGGTGTTTTGCGCAACAAAGTAAACAAAAAATTTGCGGCCATTGAAAAATCAACATTGGTTTTAAAATTTATGTACTTTCCCACATCAACTTTAATTATTGTAACAAATGAAAGTTCCTCACTTATACTTGTTGTACAAATAGTGTTTTCTCAAATACAAACAGTGGAATGTTGTCTTGGACGCAAGAGAACAATACAATTTTTTGGTTTGTTGAGTAGAGTGAGTGAGAGCGAAGTATTACAATACCAGTAGCACTCATTTTGTCATTTATACTTATAGTATGTTGTTTCACAAAGCATACAGAGGTGACAGAAGGGTAAAACTATATAAGCTTATTTTCTGACTCCCTCTATACGCACAAGCAACGAAAAAGATATTTAAAAAATATTTTGCATTCTTTGTGGTTTTATTTTCTGTATTAACGTATTTTACACAAACTGCTTTGTGATATTTTATTCTACAAAGCATCACCCAACATGGAATGATTGATTTTTGCATTTCCCACAAACTAATAAGCATATTGGAGCTAAAAACTTGCTATTCACAAAACACAATTTTTCCAAAATTGTATTACAATTGTTTTGTTTATTTTCCCTTCTTCGCAGCATTAAGTTGATATAGTTGTCTCTTTCTTCAACCACCAGCAATTAAGCTGATTTGGACCATTTGCAAATGTCATTTTTACATGTCTGCCAGCAAATTATACCACTTTTCATTACTCAATAATATTCAATACTTATTACTTGGGTACTCGATACTTTTAACGCGTTTTTTGAATTTGTAACGCATAGTTTTTGTCTGCAAATTGAAGTAGTTTCTTCAAAAATTAGATTTAGATCTTCAACTATTATTGGTTTTGTATGTCTTTCATTATTAAATAAAAAATAAATGTAAAGCTAACTTTTAATTTAACGTTAACAACAACTTAAGAAATAATTTAATTGTTTTCAAAAAAAATTTATTTAGTTTTGATTTGATTAAAGAATATTACACCTAGTTGCCTTTTTATATAGTGATGTATTTTATGCACTATTTTAGCCACTCAACTTGATTAAAAATACAACTCTAAAAGTATCGAGTAACTACTTTTGAGTACTGAGTAATAAAAAAGGAAATACCCGACACTCCGTACCCACTACTCAATACTTTGCCAGCACTATTTCACAATACTTGTTGTTGCACAAATGCACGTCACAAAGAAGACCAGAGGTGACACGAACGGCATGCTATTATTGTTGTTTTGCTGACTCTGTCGCACGAAAAAAACTAAACAAAGATTTTTTTTTGTTTTGTTTTGATCCATTTTCTGCCGCAATAAATTTTTAATTCTAATTTCTTAAAAACTTTGTTTTATTAACAGGTAAATTATTATTTTATTTAGAGGAAAATTAAAATTGTTCATTCCACATATTTTTCTTGGCTTCTGCATTTTTCTACAGCAACTTTCACTAAGCATTTTTGCTGAACAAATGCGTGCATGTAAAACACACCCACACACACTATTAAAATATTTCATCTAGGCTTTTAATATTAATTACACTAAACAACCAGTAGCACTTGCACGACACATTTCTCACTGCACGCATTTCAATATAAAGAACAAATTAATAATTCCTCTGTCTTATATTAATTACTTTATATATTAAATTGTAAAAAGTTTTATAATTTGTTATATTTTTCTCCTTTGTGATTTAGTTACTTTTAAAATGCTTTAATTTTGTTTTGTTTATTTGATGCTAGGAACACAACTGAGACGAACGACGAATTTCGTCCAATGCGACGAATTCGTCGGCGAAAATTCGCTGTGTAAATTCGTCGTATGAAGCACAATAACGACGAAAAAAGTTACAGCTGTTATAATTGATAGTTATTGTGTACTGTTTAAGGAAATAAAACAAAAACATGTATCAAATAATATCATGTTTTTGACTATATGTTACGAGTATATAACACAATGAAACAAATCACGACTTTTAGAAAAGTAAACAGTATAGTAGCGATTGTATCAGATTTTCTTTTAAAAAAAAAAAAAAAAATTCATTGGAATTACAGGTGTTTCACAATTATCATCAAGCAAACCACCGCCAGCTCCTTCGAAACCTTTATTCTACGTTCGTGTGTGAATGGAACGAATTGCCGCATGAAAGAAGTCGAATTCAGTTATTAGATTCTTTTTATAATTAGGATGTTTTAAATATTCTATGTAATATTGCAGTTTTATCATAATTAGCATTTCGCACAGCTACCAAAGGGTCAAACATCATTGGAATCGAAATGAGATAGTTTTTATAGATTATTTCACACATATCATCTTTCTTTATCCTTAAATGGCAAATTTTACTTGGCGCTAGTGGACGAAATATAATGCGCAATACCAAATTGCCATAATAAAGAAAATAATTCATACTTAAAAAAGAAAAATTAACAAAAAGACAACTAAAACCAATTTTTGTAGTTAAATATTTTGCATATATATTGTAAATGCTACAAAATAATTAATATTAAAGTAATAATAAGCTTTATTTAATAAAAAACTAAAAACTGAAATGGTCACATGGTACTGATTTGTTCGTCGTTCGCCGGCGTAAGAAATAGAAATAAATCTTTTGCAAAATTCGCCGTGTATGACGAATTTCGCCGTCGCCATGATTGTGTGTATTTTCATATACACTAGAGTTGTGCAAAATCGTTCCTTTTGTGGAATCGTTCCGGCCGATCCGAAAGGTGAAAGGAACTAGGTCGTTCATTTCGTTCATCGTTCCTTTTTTACTTTGAACTGTGTAGGAACGAGTGAAATTGTCTGTTGCTCCTAAAAACGTCAACAAACATTGGTTATTGTTTGTTTCCATTTATTGAATATAATAAAAAAGTTCTACAAGTGCTTTCGTAAAATATTTGTAAAAAATTATAACTGATATAAAATAAATTGTAAATATAATATTGTCTTCAACATTGATCTCTATACAGAAAGTCAACCTTGTTCTAATTGTATAGAATATATGAACAAACAGTCTTGAAGAGTCAGCAATTTGCTTTTCATACTGATTTTTACATTTATCACAACAAGTTGATGATTCCTAAAGACGGTTTGCATTTTCGGAACGAGGAACGATTAAAAAGGAACGTTTGGAACGGTCCGAATCGTTCCAATTAGGGAATCGTTCAATGGAACTAGGTCGTTCCGAAACGACACAACTCTAATATACAATAATGTATTTTAATTTTGACGACGAATATTCGCGGCCAAAAATTCGTCGTTCGTCTCAGTTGTGTTCCTAGCATGATGACGTTGAAACAAAATGATATTCACCCTTATTCAAATTGTCGTCGTCAACGTCGCCGTCATTTTACTGTCAATATCATTTTGTGGTCAAATCGGATACCAATACCAGATGGATAGCCTTCGTTGCGAAACAGAAAAATACGGCTATATATAAATACATATGTATATATGTATCTTTTTTGGTCTTTTGTGATGGTATTTCATTTTAGTATTACTGACATATTTTTTTGTGTATAGTAATTTTTAAATTTTATATTTCAATCATGTAGCTTTGCTTTAAACATTTTGTATGTCTTAGAAAATTGGAAAATTTTTCATTCAAAAATTAAATTTTATAAGAAAAGGTTGTGTGTGATTAGGGTTGCCAGTCCTACAGTTTTAAACAGAACACTTACTGTTTTTTGTGAAATGTACTGTTTTATTCACAACAGCTAAAACCGTACGCAAAAGTACTGTTTTTTAGATTTGTACTGTTTTTCTACTATTTTTTGTAAAAAAAGTTTTTTCGTTTTTTTTTTGTATAAAAATTCTTTGAAACGATCTGTTTTTAATCCACTTCGTTTCGTTGTGTACAAGTTTGGTTTGTTTACGTTCTAAGCAAAGAATATTATGGTTGTAAATATGAAGGTTTTGTGCTTTTACTTATGTTCTCTTGATGTGTAATTAAACTAATATTTATTAAATACACGAAAAAATACCTTAACTAAACGATAAGATCTCTATTATAAAAAATATACTTTTATGTTTCTTCATTGTTTTTTTTTCTTGATTAGGGAAAGAGATTCTAGTGAGTATGTAGCCTCAAACAGTTCTACCGATGTCGAAACTGCCAATCGCCTAAAAAAAGTAAAAAATAGTCCATAGAAATTGAAATTGTCTTTAAAAAAATTTATTAAAAATAAAATTATAATCGACTTTAAAAACAATTTTTTCTTATTGTTGAGCCTAAATATTTTTTCTTAAACTATAATTTAATTTGTGTTAAATTTTGATTTTAAGTAGAATAATAATTTCTATGGATAACATAGTCAAAGTCTGCTTTAAAATTGATAATTTTTTAAATGCTGATATTTTTTTAAGTTATAAATAGTTTTCAAAAGTATTAATATAATTATTGAAATTTTAAGAAAAAAATTAAAAAAAAATCAATTGAATTTTTAAAATAATTTTTAAAGATCATCACGTTCATTTAACTCAATAGTATGCAAATCGACAGTCAGTTTAAAGGATTAAACTAGTATTCAATCACTCATCTACCCAAGGCTAACTTACACCCTTGGCCATAGTGCAGCAGTGGAAATAACTTTTAGAATATAATCCAACTTCATTATCCTTTACCATTTCCTATGAATTGCGCTTGCGGTGAAGACATGTCTAGACTTAAGATTGTTTTCGCAGGAGGAAAAATCAAGGCTTGTTAATTAATCTACACAAACATTTGTTATCTTTATTATACCCTTCACCAAAAAATTTGGAGAGGGGATATATAGGTTTGTCATTCCGTATGTAATTTCTTCATTATTCATTTAAGACCCCATAAAGTAATATATTCTGGATCCTTATAGATAGAGAAGTCGAATGAGCGATGTCCGTCAGTCCGTCTGCTACATTTTGGTGTAGTTAGAATTAAGACCAAAATACAACATAGAGAAATAAATTTTATACCATTCTCTTGGAATTTTTCATAGATTTGTTCGGTTTGAAAATAACAAAACTCGGTCCAATAATTAATGAGATATAGCCAAAAGACTTTTTTGTTATATTTCCTATCCTGTTGTTTTTTATGGCCCCAACTGTCCTACGGTCAATTTTATGAAGCAGATCTCTTGTATGGAGTTCTACGAAGGTTTAGACTGAAAATAATTGAAGTCGGTCCATTAACGACTAAAATATGAGCAAAAAAATGGCATTCGAAATAATTTTACTTTTAAAATTTTTTTGAAAAAGTTGCGTGGGGATTCAATCACACAACCTCTTAGGTGATAGTCACGACCGCTTCTTGTACACCACAGAGCAATTGTATTTTTCGTAGTAGTTTACGCGTTTGAGAACATACTATATCTTATTTATTATAAATTACTAAAATTTCAAATTCTTGATGGAAATTGGTGTGGTTGTTGTAAATCTTCCCTTTTTGTCACACAGATATCACATACACACATACTGAAATGCGTTCATGGGCACATGTACACATTGTGTGTATGCATGTGTATATTTAAACAATCGAAAAGCAATGTTTTGTTTTTGTTTGTTTCTTAAACTTATTTTTGTACGTTTATTAGTATAATTTTATGCATGCATATTACAGTATTTTTTATCGCTTATATTTTCTTTTCGTATATAAATAACCATAATTATCTTTAATATTATTTATATTAAAGAAATGTAATGGATCGTCAAGACACTATGTACGAGTAGGTATACAAAATCAATGAAATTGAATTTTAGTTTTGTTTTAAATGTATTAATATTTCATTTTTTATGTTATGCTTGATTAATTTTAATTATTTTCTATATTCAGGTGCAGAGCGTACCTGCAGTATATCAGAACCCGGTATTATTATTGTATTTGTACAATTTGATAAAAAATCTTTTAACAATTAAAATGTTGTTTGGATACTTAGTAACGCATAACAAAGCAGAAAAATCTCTTCCCGGCTAGAATTTGATAAGAAATGTTTCTTTCATTCTGTAACATCAGTGAGTTAATCTTCAAAAGCACTTCAATTAATTGCCTTTTCTATAAAATAAAAACAGAGTTTGATGTATGAATTTAATTTGATATTAAGCTCCAAAATGTAATTAGCAAAGAAACTAAAAAATTGAAAACGCCGCGAAAATAGCGCATATTCTAAAAATTGCAACTGCAATATTGAAAATTATTCCCAAAATTTATTTAAAAAAAAACATATAATTGGCAATCGGCAGCCAAAAATCTTGAAAAATAATTCTTAAAAATATGAGAACATCAGGAAAATTGTATGATTCAATATTGATTGATATTAAAAAACAGCAAAATTATAGAGTAAAAAAACTTAAAAAATATAATTTCCATTGTAAAAATTACACTTTTATTAAAAACTATTTTGTATTTGGAATAAAAATTTAAAATGCATGTGTATTTTGAATAAAAGTATTGCAAATACCTACTTTCCACAAATTTATATTTAGCTTCTAGATTGCATTATCCAATTGAATAATTTAATGTGGGCTTAATTAAAATGTGTTCTAAGAAAAGTTCGCAATTCATCAAATATTTTTCAAACAATCAGTTCCCATCGTACATATCATACATATGAACTTTGGATTTTTAGATCGGAATGTTTGGGGAAAATTTCCAAAAATATTGTATGCATACATATTTGTATTTCATTTTATTTTTTTTGCATATTTTCGTATTTTCCCAATTCAACATATACAAAATGATAAGTTAAGATCTTACGAGATAAAAGATTGATTCCTTCATATTCATATAAAATAAACCGGTCTTACTTACATTCATCAAAAACATTTAAAAAATCATAGTTTTGCGGAATATCGCATTGTCGATAGCACGCACTACTAGAAGATCTAAATAAAAAATGTTTTAATTAAATTCATCTGTTTTCTTAGCAGGCTGAATATGAATTACCGAATTCGTATTTTTTAAATCAATTGTGGTTCAAATTCCATTGTGTTTCTCTATCAGAAATATACAGGTTATATTGAACCAAAACCTTTACCGTCTGGTCCAACCGCAATACAGATAAGTAAATGGAAAAGTTAACAAAATTTTAAAAAGACAACTATCAGAATACCACCAGTTTACATACATACGTACATCATACGAGTTTCAAAGAAAAAATTAAATTAAAATAATGAATTAAAATATGTTGTTATATTTTATAATTTAAAATTTTTTCTTACACCGTCAAGTTATTTTTATTATTGGTGTTATTATTATATCCAATAAAAACGTCGACAACTTACTGAATTCATTATATAATTATTTTATCACTACCTGATAACATATTGGATATTTTTGAAAAATAAACCTTTTATCGTTCACCAAATTGGAAAAAACGCAAAAATTAAAAAAAATATTATAAATGAGATTGTGCCTGGTTTTTTAAATAAATTGTGGAACAAATTTTTTCAAATAAATAGTAAAAGTAATAAAAACAACTAAAATATATCGAAAATTCTAAAAAAAAATAGCATTGAGTTGTGTTCAGGATTCGAAACCGTGCCACCGGCTAAGAAGGTACGGTTTCAAATCCTGACCAACCATTTCTTAATTTTTTTTTTTGATACATTTTAGTTATTTTTATTACTTTTACTTTTTATTAGAAGTTCCATCTTTTTTTAAGAATTTTTTATAGCTTTAAATTATTTTCAATGTGAAGATAATATTGAAACATTTTAATCATTAGGCTAGCAGATTTATGTAATAGGATTCGATACTTTTTTTCTCTATTTTGGGAGAATTTCTTCATTATTAAACCTGTTCTTACGTTTCAAATCATTTCTTTGTTTAGTCGAAGACCGCTGGCTGATAAAGACGTTGAATCACTTCTTGGATGTGTGAAAAAATATATAAGTGCTAATAAGGGGATGTTAATATTTTTATAATGCAGTCTAGGCAAGAAAGTGTAACAAACTTGTTGCTGTTAAACTCATGCTTCCAGTGTTGCTTTGGAAGCTGTGTTTATGAAATCAGCCTATACTATGAAATAGAGATTAGAACCAATAATGCGTGATCGTGATTAATTTTTTGTTTCCATCACGTGGGGGTGCGTCCGTGAGACGGTGAGTGGCAATTTTTTTGCTTTAATGTAATTTTTTCCATTTAAATTATTTTTTTAATTTTTTTCGTATTTCGTGGGCGCGAATTTTCGTGATTGTGACTTCTTTTGTCACTCCATACTATGGTGAAGGGTATATAAGATTCGGCACAGCCGAATATATCTCTCTTACTTGTTTTTTTAAGGTTACCAAGTTTTCATATTGCTCGACAAAGATTATGCAATCAGTTCAACATTGAAAAGAGCGATTAAAATAACTGAACGACATAGTTCAAATTTAAGGATTGAACTAAAATGATCGATCACTAAAAGGAATTATGATGGCAAAATTCTATTAGGATGTGATTAATGTGATAAGCGATAAAAAATTACAGCATTAAGCAATATCTTGGAAAAATATTATCTTATACGAGTTTGTAGTATAAAAGTTTCTTCGTATACTTTTTCTGACTAGTGTATTTAGAATATAAACTTACTCGTATTTTAAATAAATATCTGCGGTTAACATTTGAAATGTTATAAATATTTCTCAATTAGCTTGTCCTATTTATTATATCGGGTGTTTTTTATAGAGTGATACAAGTTTAAATCAAAATAAAACATAGTAATATATTATTGCTATCAATGAAACGGTCTTTATTGGATAGAAAGTTGTATGACATTAATGTTTAAATATGATATCGAACATGTGGCCGCCACGGCTGGCGCGTACAAGGCGCAATTTGGAACACCAATTTTCACAAACTTTTCGCAGCATTTGCGGCCGTATCTCGCCGATAACTCTTCGAATGTTGATTTCCAGGTGTTCAATTGTTTGTGGTTTATCGACGTACACAAGTGACTTTACAGAACCCCATAGAAAATAATCCAATGGGGTTAAATCACACAATCTTGGGGGCCAATTACTTAGGCAATTTCGTGAAATTATTTTTTCGTCAAAAGTTTCCTTAAGTAAATCAATTGTAGCGCCCGCTGTGAAGCATGTGGCTCCGTCCTGTTGGAACCATATATCAGCAAGATTAATGCCAGCTAATTGAGGTACGAAAAAACTTAAAATCATGTTCCTATACCGTTCACCATTGACAGTAACATTCTGACCATCATCGTTTTTGAAGACATATGGGCCAATGACTCCGCCAGACCATAAAGCGCACCAAACAGTAATTTTCATTGGATGTAATGGTGTTTCGACAAAAGCTTGTGGATTCTCCTCACTCCAAATGCGACAATTCTGTTTATTTACGTACCCATTCAACCAAAAATGGGCTTCATCGGATTGGAAGAAGTGAATTATGAGTTTGACGAATAGAACAGTTATTTTGATTGAAATTTCAAGAATTTGCACGCGTTGCTCTGGTGTAAGTCGATCCACAATGAAATGTCAAAGCAAACTAAACAAAAAGCAACTATCAGCTGTTAAATTGGTGGTCAAATAAAGCAGTGATGCCAACTCAAAGTTGTATCAATCTATAAAAAACACCCTTTAATAATATGCTACCCAAAACGTACATATGTATTAAGGTGATCGACTCGGTTTTACAATCGGTTTTTACAATACGGTTGTCGGTTTTAATGATTACGTATCGATGGTGTCAAGTAGAAAAGCTCTAACTCGTATTTTTTACGAAATTTAGGTTTTCGGTGAATCCAATACATTTCACACAAATACATCTCGACACAAAAATTTATTGCAATAGTGTAAAAAATAACGCTTTTACAAGCAGTTGTACACTTTCTTTTATGTTTTTACTCGTACCTTCTTCTGTAAAGTTAATATAATTTGAGTTAGGGCCTTTATACTTGACGCCAACAGTATGTAATTACTTGAAAAATTAATTTAATGTAGACTTGTATTTTATCGTGTTCTCTAATGTGTGAAAAATCTGAATTATCCAAAAATTCTAGTAACGAGCTTCATGCGCTTATAACACTTGCAGTGCTGTTTTTGGAACAATTTCATCCTATCCCCCGATTTCTTAGAGCTCACTTCAGCCTCAGGTTCTTTACAGCAATTTGTCAAAAACATATTAGTTTTTAGTGTTGATAGCACGATTTGAACAAATTTCAGCCAAATAAATAGGTGCTTTGGTATCCCGGGTTACTGATGTAATGGCGGTTAATCAATCAAAATAAAAAAATTCTTTCGTTATTGATCCCCGATAATTGATGTTCCCGATTAATTGAATCACACATAATCGATGCCCATCTGTATTTGCTGAAAAGATAATATTATAAATGTAAAAGTTTAGATGGATGGATATTTGTTACACAATCACGCCAGAATGGCTGAACGGATCAGTATGAAATTTGGTACAGAGGTAGATTATAGACTGGAATAGCACATAGGCTACTTTTTATCCCGGTAAAATTTATGGTTCCCGTGGCATACATAGATTTGTTTGAATTTTTCATAGAGGATCGGATTTGTCTATTTAGTGATTTTTCGAAATAACCTTCGCTCGCCTCTTTTATCTTTAAAAGTCTCTATCTAGCCTGGTGTGAAGGCACAAGACGCATTGGGTCGGATATATACTGTGCACGTCAGCTACTTTGAATGTTACTGCTTGCAAATGTTGCTTAATGAGGTTCGAGGCCCATCAAGTTTCCAGATTCTTAAAACCGTAGATGGTCAAGAGCGAGTAACTTTCAGGGAAGCATGTGAGACCGGTTGGCTATTAAAAAACGACAACCACTGGGATGTGACTATGGTGGAAGCTGTTCTTTGTCGTTCAGCGACCAAAGTTAAGGACCTGTTCGCAATTTTCGTGAGCACTTGCGAACGAACTATCCAATCTCCTCCAGGCGTGGGATAAATTCAAGGTAGTTTTATCAGAAGATATCACCCATAAGCTGGATGGCGCTCACAATGACTTAATCATTAATGAAGCTTTGATATTGATTGAAGATAAAATGATTTCCACATCTGGAAAACGTCTTGCTGATTTCGGCCTACCCACACCGCAACGAAGAGGGGAATTGTCAAGCAATATTGTGAAGGAGCTAAATTACAATACTGCCGTTTTAGAAGCCCAGGCAAATGAAATGGCACCAAGGAAATTTGTTGAATTGTGTTTTCTTTTTAGTATAATTCCACTTCTGAAAGGACTTTTTATTATTAGTTTTACGATCTGGGAATTACCGTTTGATTTGGTGTAACGGCTAAGGGCTGAAATGCCGAGAATATAATATAAAAGCCTAATTTGCAGTTACTATCATCAGATTTGAACGGATACTAATCATTACAGTAGAACCTGCCTTACTAATAGCAGCGTTATTATTTTGTTCTCCAATTTGAATACCCAAGAGCTCAATAGCATTACATACGCAATATTACATAATTTCATCATAATTGTTTGTATTTAATTACGATAAAAATGTGGCAGCATCACGAAATTCTCTAAATTTTTTTGGAGAAATAGCTGTTGAACAAAATTAAAGAAAAATTTCTAATAAACTGGCCCTGAAAAACTGAAACTGTATTTAAATGTAACTTAAATTTAAATGAAAATTAACTAAATGCGTATTTAAATATGAAGTCATAAACTGGCCGTAACTTAAATTTAATTTACATTTTTCTTTTAACTATAACATATATTTATGTATATCTCTACATAAACAAATTTATTTAATCAGGTGACAGCATTACAGCAGCTGACTATTCGTTGCGAATGTCAAAATAAATACAAAATAATTTTTTTTCTGTATTTGTGACAGCGCATAGGGAAAGGGACCTAAGGGTAAAAAAATTTCAAAAAAATTTCAAAATTTTCACTTTTTTGATGTGGACAACATCTGAGCATCGAATGAGACCGATCCCATGCCCCAAAAGTGTTCCCTCCCAGAGATATGCGCGTTTTATAAAATTGATGGTACACCAAAGATACACGTATTTAAATCTTTAAAATGGCTCTCTTGAACAAAACCGGTTTTTACCCTTAGGTCCCTTTCTATTTTGCGTGTCACATTTGTTTTTGTTTTGTTTTATGGGTTAGGTTTTTGATATACGCAATGAAACTACACAAACAAAAATACCTGTTAATCTTGTATTGTTGTAATTGTTTTCCTAATGCTGTTACCTAGTTAAATACACCTTGGTGCGGATCGTATTATTTTCAGAATTCAAAAATTCTCTAACGTAATACAACCCTGCAAACAAAATAACTAGTATGTGGTTAGAATTATACTAGTTGTTTTCAACTTCAGACTAGTTACCTGTCTGTTTTTTTTCATACATCGAACCATCGATTTTAACATTAGGCTGTCATAGGAGCCCAACTAGTTCATTTGTGTATAGTCATATACTAGTTCAACTACTAGTATTATTTGAATCAGTTTTATACTAGTTGAGTTCTTTACAAATATATACCACTCCATTCTATACTAGTAAAGTTACTAATTATTATTAGCTGTAGCGTTGACTAGATTCGTAATGAAGGTCTTCTACTATTACTTTTTAAAGTAGTTTCATACTACTTGCGTAATTTACGAACGTTTACCAGTCCATTCTATACCAGATTCGGATAAGAAAATTGTATAGTTTTTTACAATATTTTTTCAACAATAATTTCTTTTTTAATAATTTTGCATTTTATTTAAGAAAAATTTAGAAATTTCAAACATTAATTAAAACACTAAAAAACTTAACAAAACCTAAATTAACAAAAATTTGATATTTAAATTTGATTAAAAATTATGAATTTCAAAAAACTGCAAAAAAAACTTAAGATTAGAAAATTCATAGGAACAAAAACAAAATTGATAAAAAGGTGATTTTAAATTTGATTAAAAATATAACACGTTGAAACTAAAACTAGTTAGATTCCGTTTCATCGCCTTGTTTTTTATTTTGAGCTTGATCTCGGAATTCTTTTTTTTACATAGCTGCATTGCTTGGCGTAGCACCGTTTCTGAATCTTTCTGTTCCGTACTTTTTAAGCTTGCAATGGTGTCTGAAAAAATGTAAAAAAAAAATTGTTAACAATTTTACAATAAATATATAAACTATTTACCAATAAGTGCTTTATAAAAGTTTTGATTGTTTTTCAAACGCAATTTTCCGTGCGTTCCATCTAAGTTATACCGCATTACAATATTGCGGTCCAACATATTTTTTAAATTTTTTCCCACGCAGTTTCTCCATAATCTAGTAATTGTGGAGACCTAGAATCATGTAACAATATTTAAAATAAAAACATATACATACAAGTTGGCGCAAAAATAACCTTCCGATGTTTTTTGGCTGTAATTTAAAAATAAATGAAAAACTTTTATTCTTCTTGTGGATTATTTTTATTTGGTCTTTTAATTTTTTTACATCAAGTCGAGAATATGATGTCATGTAAATGGCCGCCGCCACAGTTGATTGTCATTTGAGCCCTTTTTATGGCATTTTCCATCACTTTGGCCAAAACTTCCGGCGATAGGTCCTCACATTCTTGACGGATATTGTCTTTAAGAGCTGCAAGAGTCTGAGGCTTGTTGACATAAACCCGCGACTTCAAAAAGCCCCACAAAAAGAAGTCTGCAACGGTCAAATCAGGCGATCTTGCTGGCCAGTGCAAATCGCCAAAACGGGAGATTAGGCGCTCGGGAAATGCATCCTTTAGCATATCGGTTGTGGCACGTGCAGTGTGTGCCGTTGCACCGTCCTGTTGGAACCACATGTTTTCCAATCCCAATTCATCAAGTCTGCCACGCCTGGCAGCATCTCGTGTTGTGCCAGTCTCTTCGAGGCGAGCGGCTAAACGTGGCAGTGTTTCACCAGTAGGCGTTGGACGGCCAGGAAATCTGCGACGAAATTCACGTTGTGCCAAAGTCACCGACCGATTATTGGTCAAATAAATAGTCACCAATATTCCGCGTTCTGGAGCAGTGTAGCGTAACATTGTTTATTAACGTGTATCTCGTATGTGTTTACTACACAAATGTCAACACAGAACTGACATTAGGGGCCAATCGCAAAATTTATAGCATTTTCTGATAGGAGGATTACTTTTGCGCCACCTTGTACATAAGAAATAGTAAACTGATTTTTTACTTACGTATATATCATGGTTGTCAGCGCAAATTTTTTCATCTACATCTTTGAGCATTCCATCAGATGTTAATGGAAAATACTTAGTTTGTTGCTGCACTTACTGATGTCTCCTGCCGAACAAGTTTTGTTGTGACAACATTTATTTCAGCAAATGCGCACATAATTGCTTTGTTCTGTTGTTGCATAATTTTACTTAAGTTACTTACAGATTCTGTCAAAACATAAAAAAGGAATGTATATTCGTAAAAACCAAAATATATATAGGCATACACCATCTCATCAGCGTTCTTTGTTCGATTTTACCACTTTTGACGGTGGATACTAGTGACTAGAAATGTCAACTATTTAACCGTATTATTTAACGAATTAGAATACGAAAAGTGCAATTTATTCATTTCTTACAAGTTAAATCAATTTCGGTTAGTATGTTTTATTTTTAATATTTACCTTGTATATTGTCAATTTTTTTCGAAACAAGTCTGCAATTTTCACATGTATCATTTTCAGCGTTACCTAAATGAAAGAAATTTATACACATAAGCTGCAAAGTATAGTAATCACAAATATAAAATAACATATTTTTACACTTACTTGGCATTTTAAAAGACATTTTATTGATATTTGAATTCATCTTTCACACATATAATGAATACTGCAAAATATTATAATTTTGAATAAATATTAAAAAGAATGATAATATTGAATAAATCTGGAGAGTTAATATTGTTAAAGGCAAGAATGCAAAGAAACTATTTATATTTTTTAACCTTTTGCCAAAGACGAAATTTTCTCCAGCATCATTTTTAAAGCATTGAATTGCAATTGGAATATAAGGTTTAATGCAACAAAAATTATCTGGTTCTTTTGATGTATAAAGACAGTTGTTGAAATAATAACATATACCTATGTTTTTGACGATTTTAAACCCTTCATTTGGAGCATCGAAATTATATCTTTCGTAGTGAACTCCTTTAAAAATCTGTTCCAGTATATTTGTTGGTTTCTTGATATACTTTTTCATTGTCTGCAAGTAATTTTCGAAAGCATATGCAGATGATCCAGACATTATGCCTATTTCCTTAATACTATCAACAAGATGCAATAAATTATGAACGTTGTAAGATACGCTGTTATCTCCGAAAACTAAAGGAAAATTGTGGACAAATAATTTTAGCAATTCTTTTGACGAATCCAAATTATTAACATAGCTATTAGGACATGCGCAATGTAGAAGCAGCAACACGTAGTAAGTGTCCTCAGGAATTTCATCTTTGAAATCTAATAGGCCTGTATAGAGAAGAAATTGGCGAAACTCAGTTGCCTTCCAGTTTGCAATGCCAAAAAAATTTCTTGGTTTTCTCACAAATTCTTTTGGGATTGATTTCTGTAACACATCTAACTTTCGCGACATGCTGAGCTTATTTTTTCGCTGACTCTTTCAACCCTTTTGCCCTGCAATATTCTCGAAACAAATTTCCGCATAACTCATAAATAAAGTAAATGCATACTGTCTATTGATATTTGGCTAATCATTTTGACTCCGATGCATTCTATGTTAATTTCGATAATTGAGTTCTTTATTTAAGAAGTGAAAAATGCGAAGTAAGTAAAAATAATAAAATATTAAACAAACATAAAAAACAATGAGAAACTGATTTATATATTATAAATTATATGTTCATAAAAAATATTGTTTTCCTTAGTAATTTTTAAACTTCCCTCATTTGTTTATCTTTCCATATTAAAATAACGGTAGAATCATTCGATTTTTCATACTAAATGCTTCAATGAAAATAATAGTTTTTAAGAAGTCTTTTTGTTATAAATAAATTAGTCTGTAAATGAACATCAATCGAAACGCATTGACTTTGTTATTAGACATTTTGGTGACCCCGACGTGATCGTCGTGAGATTTAAAGAGAGTTAATTGTGTTTATTTATTACTGCGCTTAATAGTAAACTACAACAAAAAAAAAACTGTGTTGTATGGTAGCTGCTTATTGTTTAAATAAATAAGTAGTGGAAAAAAAGTTAATTTTTTGTGTTGTTGCATTTTAATAAAAAAAGTTGTATCGGATTGCAAATTCTTTGCCCAGCTGCATAAAGTAAAAACCTTATAACTAAAGGAAAAAATATAGAGTGAACAATTTTAACAAAACTAAACTGTTTTTGTTTTTAATAAAATATGAGTACTGTTGAAACTCTACGTAATAAAAGGTCAAATATTAAGGGTACAGCCACAAGGCTGGAAAACTTCTTATCAAATGTGAACAGTGCAACTTCACTTTTTGAGCTACGTGCCAAGCTTGAAAAATTAGAAGTCCTTTATGAAAATTTTCAAGCATTGGATATTGAAATGGCTGCCCATGGCGATGCTGCTAAAGACCGTGATATTGAATTGGAGGAATTTGAAGCCAAATATTATCGAGTAAAAACTAAATATTGTGAAATTATTGATTCTCGACTCCAAGCTTCTAATGTTGTTGGTGATCCACTAAATTCCACAACGATGCATCAAGATGCCATGCATAAGCTTTTGGAATCCCAAGCAGCGTTTTCAGAAAAATTATCAGCATTGCAATCATCTTCTACATCTGCAAGTCCAGCTTCATTATCGCAAACTGCAAATTCGTCTATCCAGACTGCTGATGTCCGACTTCCAAAACTAAATATACCAGAATTTGACGGTAACTATTCTGACTTTAAATCGTTTTTTTATTTATTTAGCAGCTGTGTGCACAACAATCATTCGCTAACTGCATCGCAGAAGTTCCAATACCTTAGAGGTCTGTTAAAGGGTGAGCCTGCTATGCTTATACGACATCTTCCTGTGTCCGATCAGAACTATGTGGAAGCTATGAAAAAGATTCAAGAGCGTTATGATAAGCCCTCGCTGGTAATTGATTCCTTAATTGAAACGTTTTTATCTATTTTTAAAGCAGATAGTCCTCAAGGCATTAGAAATGTCTCTAATATTGCTGATGAAGTTATACGAGGTCTGCGAGCACAAGGCCCTGAGGCAGAAAAACGCGATCCTTGGCTGATACACCTTTTACTGAAAAAGGTTGACAGAGAAACTCATCAATCATGGGCTGAATATTGTAGTAAAACGACTTTTCCTACGCTGGATAGCTTTATTAATTTTATTAATGAACGCTGTGATGCTCTAGAACGTTTGCCATCTGCAAATGATAAACAACGTTATACGGCGTCACAAGTAAAAAGTAAGTCCGTACGATCATATAACAGTGTTATGAAAAGAGCGTGTGTGGCCTGTTCACAGAATCATCACCTGGTCTATTGTCCAACTTTTACCAAGAAGCCTGTACCTAGCCGTATAAGTTTTGTCAAAGAGAATAAACTGTGTTTTAATTGCCTAAAATCTTGTATTCATTTGGAACGTAATTTAACTCAAGTTGCAACAGTAAAGAGTGTGGATGCTGGTTTGGCAAAGGATGGTGGTTCTAAAACATCTGAAACTGCTACCAACTCTGCACCTATTTCTGACTCATCAGTGAATCTAGCTGCATTAACTGAAGTAAGAAATTTAAATATGCTTTTACCCACCGCCACTGTGCTGGTTAAAGACAACCTGGGTAGCCACCAAAGCTGCAATATTTTACTTGATTCTGGATGTCAAAACACATTAATTTCTGAACGATGTGCTAATAGACTTGGACTACAACGAAAACCATCTAAAATATTCGTAAGTGGATTAGGGAACAATAAAGCAGGTGCGACAAGAGGAGCAGTCGAGTTACAGGTAAAATCTTTATATAATACTGATTCTATTGTCATACTAGCCCATGTTTTTAAGAGTCTTACCTCCCAATTGCCATGCTCTCCTCTTACTATAAACTATTAGGATGATGTAAAAAATTTGTCTCTTGCTGACCCAAACTTTGATACTCCGAAAGATATTGACATCTTGGTGGGATACGACTATTTTTTCACCCTTTTAAGAGATGGCCGTATTGTTAAATATGGTAATTTACTGGCACAAAATACTATGTTTGGCTACGTACTATGTGGCGGATGTAATGTCGAATCCAATATGAGTGCTTGCCACGTGATGACACAATACTCATCAGATGACGATTTAAATAAAACCATACAGTTATTTTGGAAAATTGAAAGTGTACCTCAGCTTAAACCCAGCTTTACCGTTGAAGATCAACAAACTGAAGATTTTTATAAATCAACTACTACCCGTGATAAAAGGTATTCTTTTAGACTTCCATTCTCTCAAAAACTAGATATTGGTGAGTCCTTTACTTGCGCTTTGAAAAGACTAATAACTATGGAGAGAAAATTTAAATTGAATCCGGATTTAATGCTAGCTTATTCAGAATTTATGAATGAATACCTGTCACTGGGTCATATGAAACTTGTGCCCCATAATGAAATAAATGATCCATCTAAACAAGTTTATTATCTGCCGCACCATGCTGTGCTTAAAGAAAATAGTCTGACCACCAAACTCAGAGTGGTGTTTGATGGTTCCGCTAAATCTTCTAATGGGAAATTACTTAATGATAACTTACTTAAAGGCCCAATATTACAACAAGACCTAGTGGCAGTAATTTTAAGATATGGGTGCAAGAAATATTGTTTTTCTGCAGACATTAAACAGATGTTTAGAATGATTAACGTTCATGAGTGTGACCAAGACTATCAGCGTATATTATGGCGTGAATCACCTAATGATCCGGTTCAACACTATCGGCTTACTACCGTGACCTATGGCACTCGACCTGCGCCCTATCTTTCACTTCGCACTCTTCTGCAACTGAGTGACGACGAAAAGAATCGCTATCCCATGGGTAGTGCAGCCGTCAAAAACTCATTTTACGTCGACGACTGCATGGCAGGCTCTAATACAATAGAGGAGGCTCAAGAGCTAGCTGATCAGTTAAACAACTTGCTCATGGCTGGCGGTTTTCATCTAAGAAAGTGGGCTACTAATGATAGCAGAATTCTTCAAAAAATTCCAGATTGTAATAAAATTGAAAGCATAGTAGATATCCCTTCAGACATAACAGTTTGTCTCCTTGGTATTATTTGGGATCCTATTAAGGACTGCTTTTCGTATAAGGTAAAAGAAAAAGGCTATTGTCTTGACACCAAAAGGAACTTGCTTTCTGATATATCTAAAATTTTTGATCCCCTTGGCTGGATCTCACTGCAATTATTTCAGTAAAAATAATTATTCAACGTTTGTGGCTATCAAATCTGGATTGGGACGAGCCGTTGCCTAATGATATACTACATGAAATCAAATTAATATTTTCAGAATTTCATTTACTTAATAATATTAATATCCCCCGACTTATTTTTTCTACAGAGAAAAATATAACCTTTCATGGATTTTGCGATGCTTCTAGCGTCGCTTATGCTGCTGTGATTTACTGTCGCAGGGTATCAGCGGATGGTAAAGTATCCACCAATCTCTCTCTAAAACGAAAGTGGCTCCAATTGCATCGTATTCAATTCCCCGGCTGGAACTTTGTGCAGCATATCTGCTAACGCAACTATTTGAATATCTATCTTCTGTTATCAGCGTAACCTTGGAGGATGTAGTTTGCTGGTCTGATAGCAAAACGGTGCTGGCATGGCTTTCTTCACACCCATCAAAGTGGAAAACTTTTATAAGCCATCGAACATCTTATATTTTGGAAACAATCCCAAGATTAAACTGGCGATACGTTCCCAGTAAACAGAATCCGGCCGATGCTGCTAGCAGAGGCATTAGATCCAGTTATTTAATAAGTGACGAAATGTGGTTTAACGGACCGTCATGGCTGCCTAAAGAAGATAGTTACTGGCCAGTCCAAGGCTCCGCGAAAAATACTATACAGTGAAGAACTTCGTCCTGGTAATCAAGTAGCTCTTGCTTCAACCACATACAACCCAGATGTTATTGGTAGAATAAACGAAAGAATTTCCCGTTGGCCTAAAATGGTGAGAGTACTTGCTTACTGCTTCAGATATCTTAGTAATCTTAAATCCAAAACTAAAACCAACCCCCCCTTCAAGTTAATGAACTAAAACATGCGGAAGTAGAAATTTTTAAATATTACCAGACACAAAACTTTGCTGAAGTTATTGACACGTTTAAAATTGGTCACGCTACCTTAACTAATAAAAAACTTAAGAAACTATCACCATTTCAAGGTTCTGATGGGCTGCTACGTGTTGGAGGAAGATTAACTAAAGCCGATATATCATACGACAGCCAGCATCAAATAATTCTACATAAAGACAGTCCTATTGTACGCAAAATTGTACATGATTTACACATACAAAATCTTCGTGCCGGAATAACGTTGTTAATTGCTACACTGCGCCAAAAATATTGGATAATTGGTGCACGAGAAATTGTAAAAGTCATTACTCAGCAGTGTGGAGTTTGTCTTCGCTACAGTTCACGGGTCCAAGAGCAACTTATGGGTGACTTGCCCAAATTTAGAGTCAACGCTGCTTTTCCATTTTACGAAGTTGGATGTGATTATGCTGGACCAATATTATATAAACAAAGAACTGGATGAAAGTCTCCAATTGTTAAAGCATATATTGCTGTTTTTATTTGCCTGGTGCCCAAAGCAGTGTACTTGGAACTCGTTTCCGACTTAAGTACTAATGCCTTTTTAGCTGCCCTTGACCGATTTGTTGCTAGAAGAGGACTATGTGCGCATATTCATAGTGATAACGGCACTAACTTCCGTGGAGCTGCCAGGAAGCTTAATGAAATTCATCAGATGGTAACTTCGTTTAAATCTAACAATAAAATTTCGAATTTTTTGTCTTCCAAAGGTATACAGTGGCACTTTATTCCGCCTAGTGCCCCACATTTTGGTGGAGCATGGGAATCGACAGTCAAGTCAATGAAGTTTCATTTACGAAGAACTATGGGTCAAGCTACTCTTACTTTTGAAGAGTTGACAACTCTCCTAGCTAGAATTGAAGCCATATTAAATTCTCGGCCTTTAGTCCAAGCTGACTCGGATGACATTCCATACATATCGCCTGGACATTTCTTAGTTGGAAGACCTCTTAATGCTTTGCCAGAAACAGATGTCACTCATTTGAATACTTCCTCATTATCCAAATGGCGACTAGTACAACAACTAACTCAATATTTTTGGTCTCGTTGGTCAACTGAGTATCTACTCTCACTTCAACCGATATCTAAATGGCTAAAAAAGAAGTCTAACTTATGTGTTGGCGACATCGTCTTGCTACGCGAGGACAATCAACCCCCCGCTTCCTGGAAGCTGGGTCGTATCATCGAAACTCATGATGGGTCCGACGGTCTTGTAAGAGTAGTTACTGTCAAGACGGAAAATTCAACTTTCAAAAGGCCTATTGCTAAACTTCACCCATTGCCAAAGGAATGTTGAACGTCGTTCAAGGCTGGCGGAAATGTTCATAAAAAATATTGTTTTTCTTAGTAATTTTTAAACTTCCCTCGTACATTTTATTTATTTGTTTCTTATTTTGTTTTACATACATTTGTTTATCTTTCCATATTAAAATAACGGTAGAATCATTCGATTTTTCATACTAAATGCTTCAATGTAAATAATAGTTTTTAAGAAGTCTTTTTGTTATAAATAAATTAGTCTGTAAATGAACATCAATCGAAACGCATTGACTTTGTTATTAGACATTTTATAAACAAGTATAAATGAATTTAAAGTATAAATTCGTTTTATTTCAACACCCCTACTCGATTAAACTTTAAATTAATCCGATTAATTGACGAAACTATCTGATTTTGTTAGCTTGCAGAGGTTTAGTAAATATATCAGCTTCCATTTGTTCTGTTGGACAATATATTATTTGAACAATATTTTTATTTACTAAGTCGCGCACAAAATTAAATTTTGTTTCAATATGTTTTGTTCTTCTATTAAATTTGTCCTTCTGAATTAATTTTAAGCAGCTCTGATTGTCTTCGTAAATTATAATTGCTTTGTTAATTTTTATTTCAAAATCGTTCATCAATCGCCGTAACCAAATTGCTTCTTGTAATGCTTCAGTGAGAGAAATATACTCTGCTTCTGTTGATGACAATGACACACATTGTTGTTTTCTACAACACCATGAAATAGAGGACCCGTTGTATTTGAAAATGTAACCACTGTTAGACTTCCGGTCAATTTGACACAGCCCAGTCGGCGTCTGCAAATCCATATAATCCTTTACCATTGCTGCAACATAACTTTAACTTTAAAACTTTTGTACCATTCAAATATTTAATTAAACGCTTTAGCTCTGTACAGTCCCTTTGCGTTGGATTACTAACTTTTCGACTCAAAATTGAAACTGCCACTGAAATATCTAGACGTGTATTTGTACTGAAGTACAATAAACTACCAATAAGATGGTGGTACTTCTCATTTGATGGCAATAAGACAGTATCGGTAATGTCTTTTAAATATCCAACATCCATAGGTATTTTTGAGTATTTTCCATTTTCAACTCCAGCATCTTCTGCCATTTTATTAATATAATTTTCTTGACTGATGGAAAAATAACTATCAATCCCCTTCTCAATTTTAATACCCAAATAAAACTTGATTTCTCCCAAGTCTGCTATTTCATAATTAGATTTCAAAATTGATTTTAAAAACCACTGATGCTCTTCAAATTTTGTTGCAATGATTATATCATCAACGTAAATTAAAACAAAAATCCAGACATCAAGTTTTAAAATACAACTATCAGCAAAACCCTTTTGAAAACCAATAGTCAAAAATACACTTATTAGTTTTCGTTCCAACATTTAGCAGATTGCTTAAGACCATATATACTCTTGTTGAGCTTACAAAATTTGCTCCCATCTGATTCAAATCCAATGGGTTGTTTCATATATATTTCTTCGTGCCAAACTTCATAAAGGAAAGCAGTTTTAATGTCATATTGTTTTACAATCATTTGTTTTTCACCTGCTAAAGTCATAAACATTCTGAATGTAGTTTGTCTTACTACTGGAGCAAAAACTTCATCATAATCTACTCCAAATTTTTGACTGTAGCCTTGAGCGACAAGTCTTGCCTTGTATTTAATATTTTTATTCGCATCGGTTTTTATTTTGAATACCCATTTACATCCTACTGGTTTCCGACCTTCAGGAATGTCAACTAAGTCCCATGTACCATTCTTTACTAATGAATTTATTTCTTCCTTCATGGCACACATCCATTGTTGTTTATCTTCTCTCGTCAGAACTTCTTTAAAACTTTTTGGTTCATATAAATTTTTTGTTTTTATTACTTGAAATCTTTCAGGTATTTTCCTTTTGTGACTCTTGTTGACCTTCTTACATTTTCAACGGGCTGACTAAAATTTTCTTCATCTATAATGAAGTTGCTTGAATTGTTCTCTCAGCTGCTTCTGTATCAAAAAATTCATCTTCAACAATTTCATTATGATCAGTTGAGCTTGTGTTAAAACATTTATTTTCATATGAAAATAAGTCAACAGGAATATCATTGTGTTTGTTCAAACTGCTGACATTTTGGCGCGTTTTATTTAGAATTTTATAATCACGACTTACAGTAATCTTATTTGTATTTTTGTCCAAAAAACGTAATCCTTTTGACTCTTCACAGTAGCCAACAAAAATTAAATAATTTGCCTTTTGATCCAATTTCTTTCTTTTCTCTTTTGGTATGTGTACTAAAGATAAGGAACCAAAGATTTCAAAATTAATAGGTTTTAAACGCCTACCTTCCCAAATTTCAATTGGTATTTTGTTTGTTGAGCTGGTTAACAAAAAATTTTGAAGAAATGCTGCAGTAACTACGGCCTCACCCCAATAACATTTTCCGAGATTAGCATCCAATAACATACAACGTACCATTTCAACAAGATATCTATTTCGTCTTTCTGCTACTCCATTTTGCTCAGGGGTATACGGAGTTGTAAATTGTTGTTTTATACCCTTGCTTTTACAGTATTGTGAAAAAGTTGTTCCTATATATTCACCTCCCCGATCTGATCTTATAATTTTAGGATATCTTCCAAATTTCGTAAAAGAAAACTCTTTCAGAAAACTCTTTCATTTTATCCATAACTTCGGATTTATGTATAATCAAATATATTTTGATGTATTTACTAAAATCATCAATAAATGTGACAAAGAAACGTTTGCCACTCGGTGTTTGCGTATCCATGGGTCCGCATACATCGCTATGGATTAGATCTAAAACATTGTACGTCTTTTGATTAGCGTATTTAGGAAAAACTTTTCGAGACAGCTTTCCGCGAATACAAATTTCACAGACATCTTCACAATTGCACTTGTCTATAGATTCATCATTCATCAAAAAGACCTTTTTTACAATTTCAATATCACGATGACCAAATACTCGATGCCAAAAGTGAGCAAATTTTTTTACCATCATATTACGTTCCTCAATTACTTCACTAACGGAATTTTTAACTTTATATAATCCTTTTGTCATTACAGCAGTAGTCAAAATCTAATTTTTATTCCAAATTTCACATAATTTATCATAAAATACTATATTCAAACCTCGTTCTGTTAACTTCTTTACTGAGAACAGATTGCTCTCAATACTTGGTACGAAAAGAACATCTTTGATTAATACCTTTTTAAGAATACCTTTACCATTTATAACATTCACTTCATTAAAATCTTTAAATTTTTCTTTTCGTTTGCAAATGTGGCTTGTAGCACCTGAATCTACATACCAATAATATTCGTTATTTTCAGCACCAATGCAGAAACATAACTCTTCTTCATCACTTCTAGTACACTCAGCAACAACGTTTGTTTTATTCTTCTTTTTCAAAAAATTTAGATATTCTGTACAGTTTCTACGAATGTGACCAGGTTTTTGACAAAAATAGCAAACTATAGTGATTCTGTTGGCACATTGTCTGCAGTCTCACATACTTCTTCTAACAGGTCAAGTGTTAATACAAAATCACTTTTATTACAATTAATATTTTGCACTTCTTAATTTTTATTACTAATAATATTTTGCACTTCTTCCACAGAAGTGGTCGTTAATCTACTTATATACTCCTCGCGCTGTTTTTTAATTAATCTGGCCGTGTTGCTTTTACTCATTTCGTATTATTTTTTTTGTATTTATGTATAAAAATTAATACAAACAATTTCAATTAAAAGCGGAAAACTAAATAATTGACGAAGACGAAAACTATTAAAATTAAAACAATTTTTTGCCTAAAAACACAAATTCAAATTTAACGGAAATATTTTTTTCTTCTATCAGTTTGCTGTTGTTTTTTCTATTTGTTTTTTTATTTTCATAAACTGAGCAGTTTTCTTCTCAGAAAAAGTTAATTACATGCAATTTAGAGATGCTGTAACGTATTGAATACAGAGGTCGTAATTTCTTAGTTTCCTTTTTTACACTTTTAGACTAGTACAAATCTACAAATTTTGCGACAGTCCGATTACAACTAGTATTATAACTGTCCCAAAACTGTACTAGTTACAATTTTGGCTGCAGGGAATCCAAACAATACACATACAATGATACAATAGTACTATAACAATTTTTAAATAATTTTCTATTTAATTGATCATAGTTAAAATACTCATCCTGTCTACTGGCGCCTGTCGCCAACGTTGAATAATACCGAGTTTTTTATTATGCAATTTTAAAATTTTGGAAAATATTTCTATATATGCAAAGATACAAAAGTTACTCTCAAAAAAATTATTAATATTAACGTAACATAAATAAATATATATTAATTATAACATTTTGAGTTTAATGTTAAATAAAATTTGATTTGAATTTAATTTACATTTGTTTTGATATATTTATGTTACGTAAAAGTAAATCTTTATTTTGCTTATGTATGGATATATTGTTATATATTTGCACATAAATAAAGATATAGAACATATAATATACATAAAAGAATATATTACACTATAGAACATTTTTGGGATTATTGTCTGGGGGGTGAGAAATTCCAAGTCAGGGTGATGGTACTAGGTCAGTATAGTAAAACCCTCAAAGGGTTTGGCGTTCGTATGTGTCAGTTTTTTTTATGACCTTTTAAATTTTTTCCTTATCTTGATGTTTTTTCGCTTAGTTGTAACATTTTGGCAAAAACGTAGTTTAACATAACTCGAGAACCACTTGTCCGATTTTGATGAAACAAATTTAGAAAAATTAAGAATTACAATTCTCTAATCTGTTTCTATACCGTTTTCCTATATGTGCAACACTTTCGAAGTTAAAAATGAATGTATGAAGGGAAAAAAGTATTTTTTGCCTAAAAATTTAAATATATTTTTTTTAAATTCATAAAAAATCCAAAATGGAAAAAAGTGCCAAAACTAATTACTTTCGCGTAAAGTCACATAACTCATGAGCAAAAAAAGGCATAGATCATGAAAATCGATGCATGCGTTTCTCATTTATTCACAATTAGGTAAATGTATGAATTTCAAAAATTTGCTCCAGATATGCACAACATTATTTGGAGAAAACATTGACACTCACAAGCCGAACTCTCTCATATTTTTATTTACTACGCCTGATTGGAAAAAATTAATTTATTAAGATGGAAAATCATGGGAAATGAATGTGATATTATAACTTACCTTCTTTAATTTTACTTTCGCTGAGTCTCGGGTAAATTAGTTTCAAACACAAGAAAACTTCATCTCTTTTGGCGACAGTTTTGATAAAATTCTTAACAATTCCAAGTTTAATATGCAGTGGAAGCAGCAATATCTTCTCCTTCGGCACTCACGAATAATAATGGCCGTTTGTAACCTGCTGTGCTCTCTGAGTTTCCATCCGTGGCATGCATATTGGTCACCGGAAAATCGTGTGTCCCAATCGCACAAAAAGCACATATATTTTATATAGCCGCTTTGAAGACCGCAAAGCATTGCTACAACTTTTAAATCGCAGCATATGCGCCACATATGTTTGGCGTAGTTAACCATTTTTAAAATATTTTCCAGTGCATCATATGTTTCTTTCGTTTCTGTACTATAGGCGATTGGAACTGAAGGTTTTTTATTGGTCTTATGTAGTAAAACCGCCTTCAAGCTGAGTTTTGATCTGTCAATAAATAATCTCCAGTCATCTGCTTCATATTTTATTTCCATTGCGTCCATCAATTTTCCTACATCCGGGCAATATGCAGAAGTTTTTTCACCATTCACAAGGAATAAACTTTGTAGTGTTGGCTGACGACTTCGATAAGCTGTGACTTTCACACCGGGTGCCAACAAATTGTTTGATTTCAAAATGGAAGCCAGCTCTTCCGATTTATGCTGTGTTAATTCCAACTTGGCAACAATTGAATCAAGCTTATTTTGATTTATTAAAATTGGCTCATTGGATACTGATGGCTCATATGGGGGATCATCACGTGCATGATATGTCGGAGCAGTCGTAGAAGAGAAAATATCTGGGCTTGAAGCTTTTGGCACA
This sequence comes from Gymnocheta viridis, assembly GCA_956483585.1. Taxonomy (NCBI): domain Eukaryota; kingdom Metazoa; phylum Arthropoda; class Insecta; order Diptera; family Tachinidae; genus Gymnocheta; species Gymnocheta viridis. The sequence goes on along the minus strand of OY101442.1, from coordinate 48,963,827 downwards.
GGAATGTGGTCCGAATGAGGCAATGGTTTTGCGGCACTTGCAACACCAACGTAATTATACGATTTTCTTATCCTTTTTGCGGCTCCTTTATTCGCACATGCATAGCAATTCAATGGATTGTGACCTTCGCCAGGATTAGTCCAAGTCATTGGGATACCGAATGGCATACTTTCACGTCTTCTATTTTTCCAATCCATTAGACGGTTGTAGCAGCTTTTACACACTATATTTGGTACCCAATTTTCGTTCTCAATTTCAATTTCTCTTTTAGTACAGTAGAAAAATATGAGAGTTCGGCTTGTGAGTGTCAATGTTTTCTCCAAATAATGTTGTGCATATCTGGAGCAAATTTTTGAAATTCATACATTTACCTAATTGTGAATAAATGAGAAACGCATGCATCGATTTTCATGATCTATGCCTTTTTTTGCTCATGAGTTATGTGACTTTACGCGAAAGTAATTAGTTTTGGCACTTTTTTCCATTTTGGATTTTTTATGAATTTAAAAAAAAAATATTTAAATTTTTAGGCAAAAAATACTTTTTTCCCTTCATACATTCATTTTTAACTTCGAAAGTGTTGCACATATAGGAAAACGGTATAGAAACAGATTAGAGAAATTGTAATCATAATTTTTCTAAATTTGTTTCATCAAAATCGGACAAGTGGTTCTCGAGTTATGTTAAACTACGTTTTTGCCAAAATGTTACAACTAAGCGAAAAAACATCAAGATAAGGAAAAAATTTAAAAGGTCATAAAAAAAACTGACACATACGAACGCCAAACCCTTTGAGGGTTTTACTATACTGACCTAGTACCATCCCCCTGACTTGGAATTTCTCACCCCCCAGATTGGCTGTTGTACAGTGTTATTTAAACATAATTTATCTACCATATTTTACTTTTTTTGTTCTGCTATGATATATAAATATATTTAAATTTCTTAACATAAATAAAATTATTGATAATTTTATTACGAAAGGTAAAGTTGGTAGCATGGGGTTAGTTTAGATAAATATTAAATTTTGACTTGGACTGGCAACAGATCGTTTAATTTAGTCAGCATGGCAGGGTGGGTGTCGGATCAGTGTGGTAAATTACAACTGCATTACTATTTTTATCATTTATTTCTTTTCTATATGCAAAGTGGTCTTTATCTCTCTTTTGCTACTTAAAATTTAAATCTTCTGTAATTGATTCACGTGTTTTAACGTAAATTACTTATTTGGGAACTTATTGCATTGACCCTTCCAACGACGAGCCCCGTTCCCTTAATACATCATAACAGCAAAGAATTGTTACACTTTTACTTCGATTTTGGCATTGAATCCAAAATGGTCCACAATAGCCAACTCCAGAGTTAATGAAAAGACGCACTGAGGTAGCTCGAGCTTGTGACAAGTTACCCATAAGTTGTTAGCACAGTTGCGGTCGCGGCTTTATGTGCACTTTTGAACTGTGGATCTCGCTATTATCTTTCTTTTTATTGGCCAAAATCATTGCCGTATTAAATACAATAGTGTTTGCGATCCGTAATTATAATTTTGTTCATGTATTGCAATAAATATAAGTTTAATGAGGGGATAATTTTAAGGAACCAACATAGGATGTTTTGTGTCATATGGTAATGTAGCGGCATCTAGACTAGAGCTGCAAAACTATCGATAGTTTGGTTTTAAGTGGACTATCGATGGTTTTTATCCGATAGCGATACTATCGAGAAAAATCAGGTTATTTAAAAAGTAAAAGCAAAGTCAATAAAAAGGCTCTGATGGCGGTTTTGAAATAAAAATTGCAATATTCAAATTTCGCCGCCTGTAAGCCTTTGTAATATTAAAAAGAATGACTAACATAAATGTGAAAATAAATAAATAACTTTTGATTTTCTTCACCATTAGATGTGGCCGTTTCAATACGAAAACCGTGTAAGTTAAAATTAATTCTTGTTAAAATTTTCCGTTGTTCCTTTGGAATATTGTCTCATGTCCAATTCTTTCTGACTAAAAACGTTACGAACGTTAGCCAAAAAATAATAATCACTTTGGATTAAAAAATACAAATATTTTTTACTAACGGCTTTGGTACATAAATGAATTTTGCGGCGGGTGGAAGCGGATGACTACTCAACGGTATCCGCTTTCTGCTTACAGATCACTTGTAAAGCTAAATTGTTTGTGAGTAGAATACATAGTTCATAAACTAAAAATGTTTTATTGGTAATTTGTACTTCCTTAGTTAACAAAAAACTTCAAGGTAAACAATTATTGCCAAAAATACAAAATTATGAACTTGAAAATAAATCGAGTTATAAATGTATTAATATTCATATTATATATTCATTACTTACATAAGCTGGTCTAGGATATGCGAAAATAAAAGCTGGGTAAATTACCTGCAAAACACTTTTTTTGTCTATTCGATTTCGTTTTAAAGATTTTGATTTTTAAATTTAGAAGTCCATATTATTTTGTGCTGCTATTATATTGAGAACAGCTGTATTTAATCAAATGTGATGTCTTATGCCAATTTACATAGCGTCTTTAATAGCCATTCTTTTGTTATGACAAAAGTCAAAGTTGATATAAAAAATTAAACTGCTTTTGCCAACTCATTTTTGTATATGAAGTTTGACATTTGGTATGACAAAAAATTGTCTCATCTAGACGCTATGTTAAGACTGGTTAGCTTCAATAGATTAGGCAATTAATAAATACCGTCACTTTTTCCTTTTTTATAATTTAAAACTTCAATTGCTTTGTCTTCGAACAAAGTATAGTGTTTCATAACGCCGTAGAAAAAAACATTGACAATGTATACCCTTTCAAAACGCCTTCGACAAGTATTACACCCAATTCATACGAGGATTTTTTCCCATGTTTTTACGGTTGATTTTTTTGTCCGTATTCGGTTATTCTTCTTTAATTACTTATTTGTATAGAAACAAGTAATATATTATATTATTCACATTATTTTTGGTAATAATATTTCTTGTTTTTATATTTAAAAGTATTATTTATTTTCTGTTTTAAATTTTTCTTTTATAAAAATATCAAAAATTTTCTTCTTATTTCATCAAAAACATTGCCACATTGAAACGAAAAATAAAATAAAGAAACATAACAAAAAAACGAATGTGTGGAAAGAAAAATATGAAAAAAATCACCCAGAACTGAAAATGTGATTTTTCTTTACCCCGTTTGCTTCTCCAACCCTTTCGCCAACATACACCAAGAATGATGCTTTAAAAATCATTGAAAAAATCATCGTATGAATTGGGTGTTAGTAACGCATTAAAAAAGCAATGATAGTTGATTGCTGACGCCGTAAAACTTAAAACAAAACGAAAATGGGGGACTCATAAGCGTAAGTTAATTTATTTATGTTGAAGAGTTAAAATAAAACAGCTAAAAGATGTTTAATATATATTTTAGCGAAAAAAATATCCAAGTTTACTTTTTAATTCATTGCATCACCTATGTTTCATAACGTCAACACAAACTAAACAGATGGTTGTATTGTTTAGGAACTTTGTTTATGTATGTGTGTACATGATTCAAATACGGTAGTACAACAACAAACTTTGTATTGATACGTTTTGGAAGTCAGCCATGATTTTCTAAATGATAAAAAAAAAATGTTGCATAAATATTGTAGCTAACAAGCCGTTAGTTAATGACAATATAAAAATTTCTTTTGCTTTTTATTTATTTTTATTATTTTTCGTTTTCTTATTGTTATTTGCAATAAAACCTAAGTTTTTAAAAAACTCGACTTTTTTACTTTAAGGAATACATATAAAATAATTTTAAATTTTATTTATGTATATACATTTTTTGCTATAGACAATATTCCAAGAATGCGACACTATTGGTAGCATCGCCGAAAACTATCGAAACTATCGAATGGCGCGACTATCGATAGTTTTGCGGCTCTAATCTAGACGGCCTCCAACACTAAGAATTTTTTCTTCATCGAAAATCGGTGTCACACTGATAATTGAGCTTTTTCTGTCGATTTCAGAATTTCTCTGAAGTTGTTTAATTTCTGACGAGAAATCAGCTACTTGAATAGTTTTGATAATGAGGGATACGGACTTATCCAGTTCAATTGGAGACAAAGCCATGAATTTTGGACGAGATGTTTGCTGGTCCTCAGATTATTGATAAATCTCAGAACATAGCCTTTATTTTTTGCAATTTCCTGAAGGAGTTTCCGTGTTGCATTTTGTCAATAAGATCATTAGGACATGTGATGTTGATAGCAATTGGTTTTCGTTTCTTTCGTTCGATGTCACAATTCATCTTTTTAGTTAAATTTGATGGGCACAGTTCCTCCTTCCCGTGTAGAAATAGCGGTTTATAAAGCCATAAGTTGCATGTCTGAAGTTTGGTTGCTTATTGACCCCTGGATAAAATGTCGGCAGTGTTGTCCTTCCATGGAACATCACGCCACTGATTAGTCAACGTGAGCGATTGTACAGTTGCTATCCGATTAGCTATAAAAGTATTGTACATGGTTGATTGTGTGTTTAAGCGGCTACAATTGCTGCACACAACTCAAGCCGAGGAGCAACCCTAGATTTTCCACAAAGCAAAGATATGTACAATTATTCGTCCATCCTTCACGTAATGCCTTTTTCGGAAGCGTCTGAAAAAATGTGTAATTGGAAGTTCGCCCTTGAAGAACTGTCGCGGGATTTCCATGTTGTCTAAGTTATCGAAATCATTTCTGAATGAGTTTGTAACGATGTTTCTTCGGCTGGGGTATCACTCGCCGTTGTCCAGGCTTTGTCACAAAAATTTCTTTTTTTGAGACCCGAGAGAAGAGAAAGACACAGAGTAGGATTTACAATCACCAAACTCTGCTGCTCACCAAGCACACAGTGTCTATTGCTCAGCAGGAATCCAGCGGTCCAACCACCAAACACCTGTTGTCCACTAGTTCACAGGCGGTGTGTGTCTGATGCGTTGTCTAGGTATAAATTACTTATTTCGAATACAGCGGTCTAACCACCATATTCTCCCTTTACAATTGTCTACTGTTTACCAAAAAGGCACAAGATTATCAGCGGTCCAACGACCAACAATTTTAGCGACCTTACCTAGTCTACAGCAGGCAGACTGAAAACTTATTACTATTGTTATTGCTTATAAACTAAAATTTTACTACACTATTCAGTTGTCATACGACGTAACTTACTATTTTTTTTGGGTTGTATTTTAGAGTAACTATGACTATTTAACCTATACTATGCGCCCATAGGTGGCGCCTTCATACAAGGCGTTACTTTTGAATTGCCCATTACGACTTATCTGAGTTAATACAATTATTACGAAATGTGATTAAATGATGTTATAAATTAATTCATGTATGTAATAACAATTCATGACTTATCAATACTAATAAATCCGTTCGTTTCTAAATACGATAATAATTCAAACTGATGTATGTATGTATATAAATTTTGTACGGCAAAAACAAGTTACAAGTTCCACAAACTTTTAAGTTTTTCTGAAAGCAGCTCATCCCAGTCTATCTCTTGTTGCCACAGATTGTGAATGAATATTTTTGTTCTGACAACAAAAGGCGCTAATAACCCAAGAGGATCGAACACCCTTGCGAGATCGGCCGTAGCAGTGCGTTTTGTAATTGTTTACGCTGGAATTAGTTTTGCCTTGATTCAAAGATAATCCGACTTAGGATGTCACGAAATTCCAAGTGTTTTTACTATGTTGCTTTCATTGAAATCAAAATTTACTTTCTGATCACTTCCGGCGTCCACGAAGAAGTTACCCTGCAGAAACTGCGACTCGTATGGATAATTAACAGCATTTTCTTCTGCAATTTTTTCCAAACACTTTTTTACGAGCTGCTCTCATCCCATACTTTATCGTGTTAAGTTTGAACTAACTTTTGGATTCCCCTGGATCTTTTCAGATAATTAATTTGATGATGATTTTTTAATTGATTAGTAGTTGACGATACATTTTTTCTATGTCTGTTACAAAACCAAATTTTCTTAAGTGGAAACGAAGACAGATTGAGAATAATTCACTTTGTACCGTTGGGCCAGTATACATCATTTAAGGGATATCGAAATGAGGTTTTTGCAGATGCATCGAATAGAACACTCAATTTTGTTGTGGTACTGTCCGGCTTTAGAACACAGTGGTGTGAAATATAGTATTTATAATTTTGCAAAGTGTCAATGTTGACCTTTTGCATATATCCTAATTGATCGTACTTCCACATGAATTGAATATATTACGATTGTAACAGTTTGTCCTTTGCGATGCATCGTTCCAGGGCCATGAATCTATTGTAAACATTTGTGTGCGAATCTCCTAATACGTTTGGGTTTTCTCGAAAAGGAATGTTTACTACAAGCCGACCATCTTGATTTGTAGACACATGCTATATGAAATGACGTTCACATTGTTCATCTGAAGGTGAGAGCAGTTTTTCGGTGGACTGAATTTCGTCTCACTTCCAGAGCTGTTCTATGCTTTCTTCCTATGAGGTGGTACTGTTTTAATACTGCACATGTAACTGCTTGCTTGTGGTTGGGTAAGTTGTGATTGAGCCCCCTATAATTCAAACAAGAGATGTATTTTTCAATACAGGGGGCAAATTCCCTACGAATTTTTTTTAATTTGTATGGAAATTTCGTTCTATATCGAATGCCGTACTTTGCCCCCAGGTAGATCTTTTGCAAATTATATGGTTCCGTCTTGGATGACACTATAGAAAAATTCTGCACCAAGCAGAATATCTATAGCAGAATATATATTTTCTTCCCTATTAAATTGTGGATCTGCCAATGGAATGATCTGGCTGTGGTGGTACGTAAGCTTCCAAATTTGTTGAAAATTTGGAATCCCTGGAAGTCATCTTGACATTAACACGGTAATTTTTATTTCTTTGTAATTTTACCAATACCATCAATGCAGACTGATGCTTCTGTTGGAGAAATACATACATAACTTTTGAATCAGGCGTTTGGATATAAGATTTATCTGTGATCCTGAATCAAGTATCGCTTGAAGCTCGCTTGAAGACCCCCGCAGCATCGTTAGTAACTGATGATGCAACTGTTATTTTGCTTTATTTTGATCTGTTGATCTTATACTTCTTGAGGTTTGATGCGATGAATGCGGTGTTTTTTTCCAAATGTAGCAGATTTTTTCACATTTTACGCAACTTTTTGAACTGCATTTTTTTGACGTGTGATTTGGTTTCAAGCAATTTCCATACAGTTTTTGCTTTTGTGCGCACTGTAGTCGGGCTGGTACTTATAGTTCTAAGAACTTTTTGCATTGAAATAATTTATTAGTTCCGGTTTTGCAAAACTGGCACAAACTGTTGTTTGCGTGGAATGATATGACCGCTGAAATTGCTTTATTTGTTGGCCTATCCATTTGCCACATTGCTTACAACGCATGGAACTGAATTTCCAAAAATGACAGAATTTCGGTGACTGATTCAACTTCTTTTGGATTTTTCAATGATTGAACAAATCTAATGTGCGTGTTTTTATTAAGTTTTTTTAATAATTGCAATAGTATTGCATCCCAGTTGGATGTGTTGATACTGAGATTGTTGAGATCCAACAAGCATTCTTTTGTTGCATCATGAAGACTTTTTATGACCGATGCAGTTGAAGTCCCGATGATTGATTTAACATTTTTTCAATAAGGTTTGCAACTAAGATTCTCTTATTCTTGTGCCGATCTTGCAGCGTTTTTCATGATGTGGAATAATTTTCTTCAGTTCACGTGAATTGACTGATATATGATATTTTTAAATACCACAAGACATTAATTTGCTGCCAATTGAGATAGTTACCATCAAAACGTGGAATCGTTATTTTTAGCAACGATAACTTGCTTTGTATAGAAGAACTTGATTTTACCATTAGATAGGAAGCAGTGCCTTGTTAATTTGCGGAGGCTTTTATTGAGAGATCGATCAACTACTGCTGAACTCTATCTTCTAATGTATAATAGTCATTTACTTGAAACTTTTACCTTGATGGGTCTTCACATTATATATTAATATGTATTATAAACACATAACAAACTTAAAATAAAATAAAAAGCTGATTATTATTAAAATATATTTTTATACGAAAATGATAATAAGCATTTTAAGTGACCTAATTATACTAAAGTCCTGAGCATAACGAGGTTGGTGTTTTGTAATAAAATAAATAGGGTAAGTTAACTAATATTAGTGGTATTCAAGATTATTTTTAGCATGTCCATGAAGAACCAAGGATTTTCATTCGCGTTCCAATCTCGTTTCAGAATTTAATTAACTTCATTTAAGCGTTTGTGCCTCGCACTTTAAACACAATTTTACTAATATTACATCAAACATAAAAACTTACCACCTTATACTATGTTTCTTGAGTCGTCGTTAACAAAAAAATATACTAATTTTTTATATACATATGTATGTAAAAAAATGGTTTGTAAATATCCAGTGGAGTTTCTATCTTTCCTACTTACATTTACACAGCGTTGGTCTAGGCTGTCAGATAGATCCAACTCTACTCTACCGACATTGTAAACGAAGGCAGGATGGGTCTAATTATTATGGTGATTCGGAGGGCATTATGATGTACCTGGATGCAATTAGTCTTTAGTAGCAGACATTATATTAATATTACATGGGTCCACTGAGCATAGATCATGTGATGGGTTTAAACTATCAAATGCTTAAAGTAGAAATCCAACTGCATTTTTTTCAGATATTTTTATTATTATTTATATACATATATGTATGTATGTATGTAGGGTGAGTTAGGTAGACCACAACCAAACCCAACCAACTACCGGACAACATTCATTCGTACAACAATAACTTAAGCTGAAAGTCCACACCACGCTTTCTACGCGCTTGCGTTTCATGCGTTTTAAGCATTTGACGCTTTAAAAACTGCAAGTTACAACACGCTTTATACAAGTTTTTGCTTATCAAAATTTCAAGTAAATTTTGCAAACTTTTTTTTTCGCTTTTTTTAAGTTTTATGTTCTTTAAATTGTTTTAACTTGTTTTTCATCAACTGTATACGAAAATAGCTTTCTAATAATTAAATGTTCAAAAAAAATTTATACTCGGAACTTGGTAGTACTAACAGATATTTTGTATACGGCGCTTGTGACGCGTAAAAGTAGAAAGCCGTTTAACTTTTCACGCGTTACAAACTTTTGTTTTGTAACTCGCTGTATAAAAATACTCTGATTTAACTTTTTTGAGAGACGCGTAGGACGCAATACGCGTAGAAAGCGTGGTGTGGACTTTCAGCTTTATGAAAATACTCTGATTCATATTTTTTTGAGAGATGCGTAGGACGCGTCGAACGCGTGGTATGGACTTTCTGCTTAAGAATGGCAAGCAAGGCGTACTGGCGCACAAGAAGAGCTAGTGACTGACAACTTAGAACTAAATTATCTTATTGCTATTGAATTAAATGTGAAATAAATAATAGTAAAATGTGAAATAAAAAATACAAACCTTAATTATAACAAACTAAATAAAATCTGAATTAGGGCCAGTTTATGACTTCGTATTTAAATGGTATTTATATTTAAGTTCTATTTAAATACGAAATTAAGTTCTGCAGTACAAACTTAAATGAAATTTAAATAATATTTAAATGACCAACCTTGCTGATTTAAGTTCTATTTAAGTTTTGCACACATACACAAACATATGGTTTTGCTAACTTGTTGTTGTTTCGCACAACAAAGTAAACAAAAAATTTGCGGCCATTGAAAAATCAACATCTTTTGGGGTGCAATTTGGACTTCTTTTATTAATATTATTCTATTATATCTTCTTTCTTAATTGTTTTACACTTTTAAAACATTGCAGTAACTTATCATTGTTGTTATTTTCAGCCTGAAAAAGAATTCACATTAGAAATTTTTTTTAATTTTGTTCAACAGCTGTTTCTCCTAAAAAATTGAGAGAATTTCGTGATGCTGCCACATTTTATCGTAATTAAATACAAACAATTATTTAACACTGAAAAACTGAAACTGTATTTAAATGCAACTTAAATTTAAAAGAAAATTAACTAAATGCGTATTTAAATATGAAGTCATAAACTGGCCATAAATGCGTATTTAAATATGAAGACATAAACTGGCCATTACATAAATAAAACCACATGTACATTAATTTGTAGAATAGCCCCGACTGTCCTACGGTCAATTTTATGAAGCAGATCTCTTGTATGGAGTTCTACGAAGGTTTAGAAAGAAAATAATTGAAGTCGGTCCATTAACGACTAAAATATGAGCAAAAAATGGTATTCAAAATAATTTTACTTTTAAATTTTTTTTTAAATAGTTGCGTTGGGATTCAATCCAACAACCTACTGTGGTTGGTAATCACAAGCGCTTCTTGTATACCACAGAGCAGTTGTATTTTTCATAGTAGTTTATGCGTTTAAGTACATACATAACATATCTTATTTATTATAAAATACTAAAACTACAAATTTTTGATGGAAATTGGTGTGGTTGTTGTAAATCGGCCCTTTTTGACATACATACATTACATACACACTGAAATGTGTTCATGGGTACATGTACACATTGTGTGTACACATTAAAGACGTGAATTTGTGTAGCAACAAGTATTGCGAAAATAGTTCTAACATGTTACATACAACATACTATAAGTGTATATGACAAAATGAGTGCTAGTGTTATTGTAAAGCTTCGTTCATACGATTGTCAGATCTTACAATATTGTTAGATCTAGCAATGGGCTGTCAATGAACTGCCAACGAACAATTGTATGACAAAAGTATGACAATGATACCATTGTCAGATGCTTAAACTTCACACATCTGACAATAAAAAATTAGCTTACAAAGTCTGACAATGATATGGCAATAGCGACGAAGGGTGTTCACACGATTGCCGCACTTCTGACAATTTGTTTATATTACAATGAACTGCCAATGCTTTTTCTGGCAACGTTGTTAGACAAAAATTGCCGGTTCATACGATTGTCAGAAATTTGCAGAACATTTTACTGACAATATTGTAAGATCTGGCAATCGTCTGAAAGTAGCTTAATACTTCTCTCTCACTAACTCACTCTACTGAACAAACCAAAATATTTTACTTGTTTTCTTGCGTCCAAGACAACATTCCACTGTTTGCATTTGAGAAAATACTATTTGTGAGAAACTTATGTTACAATAAGTAAAGTTATAAAGTTGATGTGGGAAAGTGCATAAATTGTAAAGCCATTTGTCGAACAAATAAATGGCTTTGTATTATAAGACCTTTATTTATAATTTTTATCCATTAAATATTTTATTATTAATAATAAAAACCTTTAACTAAATGCAATTTGTAATGGCCATTATTACAACTTGCCTTTAGTTAATCTAATAAATACAAACAATAACATACACATGTAAGAAATAATTTATATTTGTATTTTTTGCTATTAATACAGTAATTTTGCTTTAGCTGCACAATCAACTTTGCACAATTTTTTGGGCAGATAAGTTAAAAAGGCTGTTATCTTAAATGTATTTTTGTATGTACATACAAACATAAGTATGTTTGTATGTATATGAATTTTAATGACTTGCAATTTGTGTGACTTGTAGGTATGCGATATTTTTTTTAATTATAATTAATATTAATATAATTAATAAACAAGGTTTAGGAAGAATAATTACAGAAAATATGTATGTATTTTTGGGCAATTAAGTAAAAATTCAGCTAACGTTGATGTTTTGTATGAAAATAATTTTGAAATGCCAAAAATTTTGGGCAGTTATCTTAAATGTGCAGGTACAAAGTAGCACGTAAAAAAGGAATTTGTGTAGGATTTCGAATAATGACTGAAATTATTAATTTTGTGCATTTAAGTCGAAAGTGCTCTTAAACAAAAGCAGATACATAAATCAAAACTACTGTATAACGTCTTTTATTGAAAACCCCTTGCATTTACATGTGTGTGTATGTATGTGTTCTTATTTCTACTTTTGCTTATTTAAAAGATTGCAAACATACACACACACTTCCCAAATGAAAGCATGTATGAATTGCGTATTTGAAAAACAGCATACAATGAGTCACTTATAGTATCGCGTCCATATCTATTGTGTTTTCTTTGCTGAATATGTATAACAAATGTGTTACTCTCTTGTTCTCTATACTACAACGCACTCAATCCATATAAGGAGACACAAATAACAACTAACACAACAAGCGCTAATTTACGTACAACTACGCACAAGAAGCAATGATTTTAAAAAATTTTATCATTTGGATGGAACAATGCACGTCTTTAGTATACATGTGCACATTTAAACAGTCATAAAGTAAAGATTTGTTGTTTTGTTTTTGCTTGTTTCTTTAAACTTATTTTTGTACGTTTATTAGTATAATTTTATGCATGCATATTACAGTATTTTTATCGATTATATTTTCATTTCGTATATAAATAACCATAATTATTTTTTTATATTATTTATATTAAAAAAATGTAATGGATCGTCAAGACACTATGTACGAGTAAATATACAAAATCAATGAAATTGAATTTTAGTTTTGTTTTAAATGTATTGATATTTTATTTTTTATGACTATTTGTGATTTCAGAAGAAAGGCAAAATTGATGTTTTATACTTGTGTAATTTTATTATTTTCTATATTCAGGTACAGAGCGCACCTGCAGTATATCAGAACCAGAACTTAGTAACACATAACAAAGCAGAAAAATCTCTTCCCGGCTAGAATTGGATACCTGTTCCGAAATATTTTTTGATTAAAACTTTTAGTATACATATTTACTTTGCGTTTTTTAATTTTTGGATTTTATATGCACAACTTGGTACTTTACTGTTGCTTTCAATATAAACTCCCATAAGAAAGATTTCTTTCATTCTGTAACATCAGTGAGTTAATCTTCAAAAGCACTTCAATTAATTGCCTTTTCTATAAAATAAAAACAAAGTTTGATGTATGAATTTAATTTGATATCAAGCTCCAAAATGTAATTAGCAAAGAAACTAAAAAATTTAAAACCCCGCGAAAATAGCGCATATTCTAAATATTGCAACTGCAATATTGGAAATTATTCCCAAAATTTATTTTTAAAAAAATCTTATAATTGGCAATCGGCAGCCAAAAGTCTTGAAAAAAATCTCTAAAATGCCAAAAATTATTAAAAATATGCGAACATCAGAGAAATTGTATAATTCAATATTGATTAAAAAACAGCAAAATTATAGAATAAAAAAACTTACACCTAATTCATACGCTGATATAAAAATCATGTTTTATTGTTAATTCTCTTTAAAAGTTGCTTCCGAAAACTTTACAGATTGATACGATGATTTTTTCCCATGTTTTTACGGTTGATTTTTTGTCCGTATTCGGTTATTCTTCCTTAATTGCTTATTTGTATAAAAACAAGTAAAAGTCCTTATAATTAAACAAAAATAATGATATTATATTATATTATTCACATTATTTTTGCTAATAATATTTCTTGTTTTTATATAAAAAAAACCGATGGGGGCGTTCTGGAAAGTCTTCAAAAGCAATCCAGGACCAACCCCCAAAAGTGATGATGCCGGATGGCTCCGTCGGAGGGTAAAGCTTATAGGCTTTTCGGATGAGCGATCAATCTCTTTGTACAAGAAAGCGATCGTTAATCTGGAAGGGCTGTGGGAGGGTGCTAGGCTTGACGTGGTACCTATTAATGAGGTGCGTCGGCGACCTAGAGTCTCTGCTCGTGTCCCAGACGAGCCATAAAAACCCGAGGAAATTCTGGAACTCCTACAGGTCTGCAACAGTGACGTTCCAACCAATGGTTGGTTGGTCGCCAAGGTTTCGGAACATGTAGGAGCCTACAGAAGGATCATCGTGGTCCTGAACCATGAATCCTTGGCATCGCTGAAGGAGAGACAAGGAAAGATGTATTAAGGTTTCAAATCCATCTTCCTGAGTATCTACAAAGGCGATGACAGGGAGGTTCGGGATCAGGAGGGCGATGATTCAGCCTCAGACGCTATGTCGGTAGACGAAACTGCCAGTTCGACCTATCAAGGGGATACCGTATCCAACTCCGGCTGGGTAGGGGAATTCTTTGAGGGGATGGATGAGGTAGTTGACGAGGACGTTATCCTGGACTCTGACCTGGAGGACGCCAACGTCACAGTTATGCCGTACAATGACCAAAGGTACACAGGTGAACTTTCACCATTGTAAAGCAGCATCCGCTGCCATGCTCCTCCGCCTAGTAGAGAAAGGGGAGGACCTCGTCCTAGTCCAAGAACCCTGGCTTCACCAAGGTAGGTTTTGCGGACTTAATGCTAAAGGCTTCAGGCTACTTTATGCCAATGGTCAAGGTAACATTAGAGCGTGCATTCTGGCCAAAGGCAATCCAAACATCTTCATTTTATCTGATTACAGTGATGAAGACACACTAACTGCAGCGCTGGAGACGGACGAGGGCACCATTATGGTCATCTCCAGCTACATGGCATATGAACGCGAATCTCCGCCCGAAAAGATTCGCAGCGCAGTCAGAATGGCAAACACAAAAAATTGGCCAGTCATAATTGGAGCAGACGCAAACGCGCATCACGTCGTTTGGGAAGCTCGAACATAAACGGAAGGGGTGAGTCTTTATTTGATTTCATTCTTTGCCACAATCTTGATATTTCAAATCTCGGGTCAGAACCCACCTTTATAACTGCAAATAGAAGGGAGGTTCTAGTTATCACATTAGTAAGCGCTATGCACTCGAACATGATCAGGGAATGGAGGTGTTTAATGTGAATGAATTAGTGGTTGGTGGTCTAAACACATAAATTTAGGCCTTCACTAATTTGCGTTTTTGTTCCTTGCAAGCACTTGGAAACTTGAAGGACGGTGTTAAACAATAAAACAATAGAATTGCCGTATTATAAAACACTAAAGAAAAACTTTATTTTACTTCTGTTTAAATATAATTAAGACATTAAAGAAAAATGTTTAGTTATACGGAAGTCCAACATTGAATTACAAATCAAGCAAAACTTACATATTGGACTAAAAAATGCTTAACTGATTTTTTAATAATTAATAATACATTATTTGTTGATATTAATATGAATAGTCAATAGGTTGAGTAAGCAAATAAATAAAACTGTAATTAAAGTTTTATTGCCAGCTGACCTATATATTAATATAAAATTTTATAAGTTGAGTAAGCGAATTTATTAATTGAATAAATAAGAATAAAATTGCAATTAAAGGTTATTGCCAGCTGGCCTATATATTAATATAAAAAAAATATAACCAAATTTATTAAGTAGAGAACATAACAAATATAATGAACAATAACTACATGTCTTAACAGGAGGGTCTCTAACGACTGTACTTTTTCTGATCACAGGTATATTGAATTTAAGATAGAAATTTCACTAAACAGGCCAGTGCCCATAATAAACAGGAAAACGACAAATTGGGTGGAGCAAAAACAGCCCCTCTCTGAACTTATTCCTTAACCACCTGTCATAAACGACAGGCACGATATTGATGTTGCGGTTGAAAATCTTAATAATGCTTTCAACTTAGCGACATCAGAAGCTTGCGGACCTAGTGTCTGCCGTGGTAGGAGTAAACCACCATGCTCGCAAAGCTCGCATGCTCAAGAGCCGTAGACTTTTCAATGAGGCCAAAAGACTAGGAAACTGGTCCGATTATAAGTCCTCCGTAAACAATTTCAAAAACCTGGTAAGAAACGCAAATCCTGGAGGTCCTTCTGCAGTAATGTGGAAGGCACCTCAGAGACCAGCAGACTGCGTAAAATCTTAAAAACGATTCCTTCAGCTCCCAGCTTCATCAAAAAATCTGATGGGAGTTGGACTACTAGTGGACATGAGACCCTTATGGTTCTGATGGACACGCACTTTCCCGGTTGCGCTCCGTTTACAGGAGAACTCACGACAACCACACACAATCGTACGTTAGCCCCATTTCCAATAAACAGGGTAAACATTACATGGGCCATAAACAGCTTTCATCCGTATAAATCAGCGGGTCCCGATGACATTATACCTGCTGACCTTCAGCGGAATGCAGACCTAATAGTCCCATGGCTTATTCGGGTATTCTCGGCATGCCTTGCATGGTCATATATTCCGAAAGCATGGACCAAATGCACCGTGGTTTTCATACCTAAATGTGGAAAAACTACGCACACAAACGCAAAGGATTTCAGACCAATCAGTCTATCATCCTTTCTACTAAAAACACTAGAACGATTGATTGATCTACATCTTAGATCGGTTATCAACTCGAACTTACTATCCACCGCTCAACATGCCTATACGAAGGGCAAATCGGCGGTTGAAACGGCACTACACTCGCTTGTTGGATACATTGAAAAATCCATAAAGCATAACGAATTTTCTCTGGCGGCCTTTCTAGACATAGAAGGTGCTTTCAACAACATCAACCCAGAAACCATCATCATGGCTCTGGCAAGACTGAACGTAAACCAGTCAATAACCAATCTCATCAAAGAATTATTGACTAATAGGGTTATCACATCTACGATGGGATCCTCAACAATTTATAAAGTAGCAAAGCGAGGAACGCCGCAAGGAGGAGTTTTATCTCCAATCCTGTGGAACCTTGCCATAAACACGGTACTGTTGGAGCTAGACTCAAACAGATTTAAAACAGTAGCCTACGCAGATGACGTTGCAGTAGTAGTGTCGGGTAAGTACCCAGACACAATCTCACATCGTCTACAGTCAGCCTTGGATCACATTACCAGATGGTGTATCAGTAATGGACTCAACGTTAACCCAATAAAGACGGAGCTCGTACTCTTCACCAGAAAATACAAAATACCGTACTTCACCTTACCAACTCTTAACGGAGTCACGCTAAAGTTAGCCGATAATGCTAGTTATCGTCCTAGACTCTTAAGTTATCGTGGAACCTAAACGTACAAGCAAGAGCAGCGAAAGCCGCTATTGCCCTCTATACCTGAAAAAAGGCCATAGGCAACAGATGGGGTATTAACCCCAAAACGGCCAACTGGCTCTTTGAAATGGTCATCAAGCCCATATTAATGTATGGTACAATCGTCTGGTGGCCGGCCCTAGGCAAATCCACCTATTCTAAAATCATTGACAGAATTCTAACAACATCGGCCTTGATGATTACAGGCGCACCACGCACTACCCCATCAAAAGCCTTCTTCACAATGTTACACTGGCTTCCTGCCGATTTAATGGTCAAAAAACTGGCTATGAACTCGGCAGTTACACTCAGTGCCGCCGGAACATGGAAATCACTAGGTGATGGACATGCAAACATTATCGGACAGTTCGAAAACCTTCCCGAACTTATAGACTACCGTTCTCCCTATCTTATGCCTGAGAAAAGATTCGCAGTGTGAATCTCAGATACTCTCCCTCCATTCAATGATCCTAGTTACCGAGGAGAAGTGCTTGAGGTTTACACTGACGGATCCAAATCAGGTGCCGGGGTGGGAGGGGGCATATACATTCCTCAATTTCAGCAGAGGATACGTTTTAAGCTAATAGATCATTGTAGCATAACTCAAGCCGAAATATCGGCCATAAAAAGGGCAGCTAACTGGTTAAGGTACAATAGGGTATATAGGCAGGATATTCGTATATGTACCGATAGTAAGGCTGCATTGAACGCTCTATCGGGTGTTTACACAACATCTGAACTGGTAAAGGAATGCCGGACATCCCTAAACGAGATGGCGTCACATTCCAACCTCGAGCTAATCTGGGCATGCGAACGTGCCTGGTAACATAATTGCGGACAAGCTAGCCAGGGAGGGATCTCGTTTACAAGAACGGGACACCGACCGGAGCCCCACTAAAAAGCTGCAAAATCCTCACTCAGCAGAAACTTATAGGGATAGCACAGGCTAGATGGTTCAATGAACCCACATGTGCTGTCTCCAGATTAACCTGTCCCCAATATTACCGAGCAAAATCAGCCATTATACTGGGGATCCCTCGACATCAGCTGCGTATACTTGTGGCTATCCTAACAGGGCACTGCTTTACAGATGCCTACGCAAACAGACTAAATCTCCCTTTCTGTAGAAGTTGTCATAATGACGAGGAAGAAACTGTAAAACACCTCCTTTGTCAATGTCCAGCTCGTCTCATCACAGAGCCATGTATGTAGGTAACTCAACTGTACCCGAACTCGCAGACCTTACGGAATGCAATCTGAAGGGAATAAACAAGTTTATTCGGAAAACCCGTTGGTCCAATACTGACCACAATATAGGATAGCCAATATTTTTATTTTTCTCGCTGTCCATAACGGGCATCACAAAGGGACCTATTTTTCTGGACCCAAGTGGGTCGGTTGCCTTCAATCGGCAGCCTGTGCAACCTAACCTAACCTATATTCAAAAGTATTATTTACTTTTCTGTTTTAAATTTATCTTTTATAAAAATATAAAAAATTTTCTTCTTATTTCATCAAAAACGCTTTTGTATTGCCACATTGAAACGAAAAATAAAATAAAGTGACATAACAAAAAAAAAACGAATGTGTGAAAATGTGATTTTTTCTTTACCCCGTTTGGTTCTCCAACCCTTTCGCCAAAATACACCAAAAATCATGTTTTAAAAAAAATTGAAAAAATCATCGTATTGGGTGTTACAAAATATCATTTCCATTGTGAAAATTATACTTTCATTAAAAACTATTTAGTATTTGGAATAAAAATTTAAAATGCATTTGTATTTTGAATAAAAGTATTGCAAATACCTACTTTCCACAAATTTATATTTATCTTCTAGATTGCATTATCCAATTTAAGAATTTAATGTGGGCTTAATTAAAATGTATTCTAAGAATAGTTCGCAATTCATCAAATATTTTTCAAACAATCAGTTCCTATCGTACATATCATACATATGAACTTTGGATTTTTAGATCGGAATGTTTGGGGAAAATTTCGAAAACATTTGTAAAGCGTAGCGATAATAGTTCGCGAGCTGTACCGCGTCTAAAAATAGTATATGCATTCATATTTGAATTTTTTTGCATATTTTCGTATTTTACCCAATTCCACATATACAAAATAATAAGTGAAGATATAAGGAGACAAAAAATTGATTTCTTCATATTCATATAATATTAACTGCTCTTACATTCATTAAAAACACCTAAAAAATCATAGTTTTGCGGAATATCGCATTTGATCGTAATTTTTCATATTTAGTTCTCTGTCTTACACAGTAAACGCAGAAGAAGATTTAAATAAAAAATGTTTTTAATTAAATCCATCTGTTTTCCTAGCAGGCTGAATATAAATGACCGAATTCTTTAAAATCAATTTAAAATATTTTTTAAATCAATTGAAGTTGAAATTCCATTGTGTTTCTATATCAGAAATATACAGATTATATTGAACCAAAACCATTACCGTCTGTCTGGTCCAACCGCAATACAGATAAGTAAATGGAAAAGTTAAAAAAATTTTAAAAAGACAACTATCAGAATACCACTAGTTTACATACATACGTACATAACACGAGTTTCAAAGAAAAAATTAAATTAAAATAATGAATTAAAATATGTTGTTATATTTTATAATTTAAAATTTTTTCTTACACTGTCAAGTTATTTTTATTATTGGTGTTATTATTATATCCAATAAAAACGTCGACAACTCACTGAATTCATTATATAATTATTTTATCACTGTACAAAATCCTACCTGATAACATATTGGATATTTTTGAAAAATAAACCTTTTATCGTTCATAAAATTGCAAAAAACGCAAAAATTAAAAAAAAATATTATAAATGAGATTGTGCCTGGTTTTATAAAGAAATTGTGGAACAAACTTTTTCAAATAAAAAGTAAAAGTAATAAAAACAACTAAAATGTTCAAAAATACATCTCTCTTACTTGTTTATTAGAGGAAAGCTTGCTGGCTTTATATATTATGAAGCAATTTCTAATTTCTTGGGCGTACTCCTTTTCATTATATATTATAAATTCTTTAAATGCATTCTTATTTTGGGTGCCGTCATAATTATAGGATAATATTATAGGCATGTCAAAAATTTTTGGGAAATTGTCTATAATCCGTCCTGGCGAAATTATAATCTTAATAATACCAACCTGTAATAAAGTATAACTAACAAAAGTTAGGGAATATGCGACATAATTTCTTAAGTATATTACATATTTTTCGAAATCTTTTGAAAAGTGGCAAATCATCTATACCAACATCCAACAACAATTCTTCTAATTGGCAGGAAATAATTTCATTTTTCAGAGCTTCTACTCGGCTTTTAATACCGATGTGGATATACACTAACTTGGTTTTCACTGTTCCAGTTTTCAGACATTTCCATAGGTGTCACTTCTACATTTTCTTGTAAACGATCGACTTATACTTTCTTCAATCTTCTTAAATTCCTTTTTCTGAAGCTGAACATTTTATTCTTTAGCATGAAGAAACAAAAATCTCACAACATACATATGTAGGTATATAACTACAATATGGGAAATATTATATAATACTTACTATTTTTATAATTATTAAATGTTATAGAGTAATTTTTATTTTTCAAATATAACACGGTTAATTCACTTACACTTTAAAAAAATTTAAATTTTGACATTTTACTTAGGTGTCGAAGCTGCAACAACACTGCTTTTAGGTACGAAGCTGTCAAAAGGTACAAAAGAAAAATGACAAAATGGTTGCACTTTATGTTCTATAAAGAATTTTTTTTCTTTTCATTTTCTCATTTGCATTTGAAACAAGTGATAAAGTGTGTTGTGTGTTAGTAATACTTAATCAAATTTTTAAAGACTCGAACCCAACAAAAAAAAGTCCCTTAACGCTTCGACACTGCCTGTATTATTCTACCATGCTTTGGAAGAATAAAAACAGGGCATATCAACAAGGTAGTAGCACTAGCAGACTACCTGTCTGGATATCAATTGTGTAAAACTATGTGTTGGTAATACCAAAGAGTATGAAAACATATAGAGTGTGCATGATAGGCTAAAATATTTAATTTTTCTTTTCGTGTTTAATGATGCGGGGAGGCAGCATGTGAAGGGGACACGCACAGCTAAAATACGAACGATTTTGTGCTCTGCTTGTAAATTTTTTTCGTGTTTGTGCTTATGACTGTTTTATTGTGTTTGTTGTTTTTTAGTAATTTTTTTGTTGTTGTTTTCGGCAACGTTGCATATGAGAGGAAATGAGCGACGAGAACAAAACAAAAACTAAATAAGCAAGAACTCAAAAAAGAAAAAAACTAAATTCCAACAATGACAGCCTGCAAAAAAAGAGGGAATAACAAAAACCAAAATAACATGTTAATAAGTTTATATTATGATTGTATTTATTTCAGAAAAAGTATAATAATAAAAAAAAATTAAAATATGTTCACGTTTTATAAAGTAATAAAAATTAAATTGATAAATATTATTATTTAAGTATTTTCAACTTTCTCTTGCCAGATCCACCCTTTGAAATAGCCCAAGAGCAGTGTTTTCGCAGCAAAACTGTTGTCATAAAATTTAAAATTTGTTCCCGATGCTGTTGACAATCGTCGGTAAACCACTCAGGTGTTGCTTCTTTGCAGCATGTCAAAATGTAGGCTTTTATACCGCTTATGTGGGGTTTTGTTTGGAAAATGTTGTGAAAAATTATTATGTGCTTCTTGCTGACCTCCAGGAAAGCATCAGATGGAGCAAGAAGGTTTCCGAAATCAGATATTGTTTTGTAGTTTTTATGGAAGATAAAGACTTCACTTGGACAGGTCAAAACTTCATCTTCCTTTCTCAATTCCTGCATACATTTTTCGCAATTTAACTTTGGGATGGTTTTAAAAACAACATAACCAGCAAAGTATCGCACTGAAACTAATTCCAGATTAATTTTTGAACTGTTTTCGAAGACATCTTCCAAAAATAAGTCTGAATAAATTTCCTCCTCAAAATCAATAGGAACAGTGCTGACCGATGATTCCTCCGTTATTGGTGTTTCTTTTTGTTCGAAAATAAGTTCTTCTATTTCTGTATCTTCGTCGCAGTTACTGGAGGAACTTGCCTGGATAATTTTTGTAGTCATTATTCTGGCTAACAAATTGTTTACCTCCGCTACAGACGGGTTATTATTGTTGCCACCTTTCTGTCGCAGAACAGCAAATGTATTTTCTAGTTTATCCTGATTTAAATTTTTTGTCATAATGTAAAATTTTTCTGAACTGTTACTTAAAACATCATTGACCAACAAAAGTACGGCTTCCAAAGAGAGCTTCATGCCGTCCAAAAAATACACTTTTTTGCCTGCGTCGCTAAACTTGACATTATTTAAATAATTCAAAAAATATTTGATGAATTCGTGTGAATCGTTCCCTTGTCGAATAGCACAACGATATTTGTTTGCCGAATACAAGGATCCACTATTCATACAATCGAATATTTTATCTACTTTATCTATAAAATTGGCTGTAGATATCGCAACGTTTTTAGGACATGTTTCGAATCCAACGGTGTCATTTACAGTTTTAATGGCAGCTTGCACTGTCCGACTGAACACCTGAACAGCAAACTTAACTCTCATTTTTTCAAAAGAGTTAGGGAAAATATGTTGTCTAGTGAGTTTCAAGCACATTTTCGTTCTAGCACTCTGTTCCTTTTCCCACAACTCTTTTACAATTTTGAAACTTGCTTTACCGTCAGGAGTTTCCAAGTCTGACTGCAGCCAACCATTTCTTAATGACTTGACTAAATGAGGGAAGTCGTACATACAATATACTTTATAGTTGTCAAATGTAAAATATGGATTCTCAATTGACACTCCGAGCAAAGAAAAACATTTCCGATTCGACGAACCCTGATCGCATACTACAGCACGTACCCTTATTCCGAAAGTAGCCAAATTTTTTAAATCAAATAGATATTTTCTTCCAAGAAACAAGCAGTTTTAATAAGCAGCTAAAAAAAAACAAGTACGTAGAAAAAAAATAAAAAACAAAAGCAAAACAAAAAATGGGAGAGCAATCAAGCAATGCGAGAGCTAGAATAAAATATGTATGTACGCAAGGAACAGTAAATAATGAACGTAGTCTTACTTTCATCACAGTCAAACTTCGACTGATTTAAAGTAAATTTTTGCGAGTATTCGCGCTTGAATAAAGAAAACGAAAAAAATTGGCAGCGCAGCTTCCAGCATTGACGGTTTTAATGAAGGCACCCGCCATAAGAAATTTTTGTTTGTATGACATGCACACTCTATATGTTTTCATACTCTTTGGTAATACACATAACATCATGACTGATTTCAACTGCAAACACCATATATTTACGTATACAGTTTAATATGATGTTTTACATTTTCTTGATGATTCATCTGTGCTGACAGTGCCACCCGGTTTTGTTTATTTTTTTGACAGCTAGTCAGGTATTTTCTACAACACATTTTGTATTGTAGAATCGCTACCACCTGCTTTATCAGCCTTGAATAAAAAGGAACAAATTGGAAAAAATAACGGAACAAAAAAAAAAACAGCAGAAAACACGAAATTCATAATCGAAACCAAGGTGTATTCAACTAGGTGATCCTATAAGCACAGCTGACAATTTTTTGCTTTGCGAACTTTTATACACGTTAATGTCAAATATTGTTTATGTTTGCACCATGATCAGTGCTACCACGACCAAGAAATTTGTGCAGCAAAATTTCATGAAAAAGTAACCAAATAAGAAAAAATAGCCTAAATTAAAATGCTTTTTGATTTAGTTAATATGGATTGTAAGTTTATTTTTTCAAATATATTTGACATAAATATATTATAAAAAATTTGTAATTCATATTTGAATAGTAATAAAACAATGAAACAAAAATGTAGTTTTCTTACACCCAATTCATACGCTGACTTAAAAATCAAGTTTTATTTTTAATTCTCTTTAAAAGTTACTTCCGAAAACTTTACAGATTCTTACGATGATTTTTCCCATGTTTTTAGGTTTGATTTTTTTGTCCGTAATCGGTTATTCTTCTTTAATTGCTTATTTGTATAAAAACAATTTGACGTGTGTACGTAACGTAAAAGTCGTTATAATTAAACAAAAATAATTATATTATATTAACGTTTTACAAGTAAACGTTTAATAAAGGCTTTCTTTTATAAAAATATCAAAAATTTTCTTCTTATTTGATCAAAAATGATTTTCTATTGCCACATTGAAACGAAAAATAAAATAAAGCAACATAACAAAAAAAAACGAATGTGTGGAAAGAAAAATAAACAAAAAACACCGAGAACTGATAATGTGATTTTTTTCTTTACCCCGTTTGCTTCTCTGCCCCGTTCACCAACATACACCAAAAATCTTGTTTAAAAAAACATTAAAAAAATCATCGTATGAATTGGGTGTTACACACAAATTATTTAACAACAAAAAGCTTAAATGCAATTTTATTATACATTCAGGACTTTTCTGTATTTTATTCGAAAATAAAATATTCTGATTGGAATACAGAACATGCTTGATAAAGGTTAATAATAGTTTTGATTTATTTGAAACACATTAAAAAAAAAAGAATTTAAATCTCTTATATCTTAAATAAATTCTCATTATTAACAATAAATTCAAAGCTTTTATTTATTAAAAGAAAATTATGTTATAAAAGTGTTGTTCAAATAGATACTTAACAAAGATGCTAAAACATAGAAATGAGTAGCCTATACGTAATATTAACATGACGTTAAAGTTAATGTTAGTGAATTTATGTCTATGTAACTCAGAAAAATTTATGTATGAATACTCAAATATATATATTCATGTTAAATTGTAATGTATGAACCTGTAAAATTTTTTGTTATGCTCGCATTCGAAAATGAATAGTTAAATTTTTTTGATTTTAAGCACTCATGTATGAATAATTTATTTTTTACTTTTTAAGTACATACACGTATGCGAAGAGTGAGAAATAAAAAAATCCTCATATTCGAAAACGAACAGCAAACAATTTATTTTAATCTGAATTCAGATATATTAATGCTAATTAATGCATTAATGCTCATGTGCATGAGTGTATGTGTTTTTTTAAGCTGCGAATATTCATTATGCATGTGTGTACATAGGGCGCCTTGTGTGTGTTTATAAGTACGTATGTAAGTATGTTTACATATGTGTATTGATTGTATGTTGTTTGTATTGTGTATTTTTTATAGAATATAGTGCATTGTGGTTGGTATGTTGAGATGTTAAGTTTTTCTTCAAAATATGTTTATGTATGTACCTATGTATGTATATATATGATCGTGCATTCATATGGATGTATAGACATATGTATGTAATAAAGTCAATTGAAACAAAGTCATAAAGTTTGCAAATAGTCTTACAATGCTTTAAAAATGTCCACTCAAATAAATTTTTTTAAATCAATTAAAAATTTTATGATTTTTTTTTTTAAATAAAAAAACCTTTGACATTAAAGTATGTGGGTATGTTGCTATGTATATGTCCCTTTCCTATGAAATAACTATGTTGGTTGGAGAATTTTGCTACCTATGAATTGCTTGTGGAATGATGGTTTGTTATAAATCTGAAAAAAAATTTTAGCTCAAGAATCAACACAAGTTGCATTATGCATTTTTCTATAAGAAATTCGGTAGACATTTTTGGTACCTGTGGTTAACGGAAAGAATGACAGCTGCCTATAAATTCCCCAAATTAATATTTCACAAGTGTCGCAGTAAAAATTTAATTTTGTACTTGTTGATATTTTTCATATGCAAAGCACGGTATAACGAATATACCCTTAACGAAAATCAAATATAACGAACGTCTAAACTTTTTACATTAACTTCTTCATATAGCTAATGTTGACATTTTTTATTCCATATAACGAAAACATATGAGATAAAAATGTATGTACATACTCGTACATATGTAAATGAAATAAAATTCAATGCAACTAAGAATTTTGAATTTCTGTCATTTTAGTATGATTTACTTTAATAATTTAAAAACAATTGTTTTGTTCATATCATTTTCATCAATTCAAAATATAAGTAAAACATAAACGAAGAGAATTTTTTTACAAGAAAAACGATATCGAAAGAATACTAGGTATTTGTCTTTGCATAAATTAAAAACTAAAATTCATTTTCACAACTGATGCCATGTTGATGTCAATGTCTTGCTTGTAAACGAGTTTATAATGCATTTTTATACTTGCTCTTAATTTTCCGAATAGCTCCTTTTTGCACGAGTCTATTAAGCAAGTGTTTTTTTCCGTAATTTCGTCGTACGATACAAATTTTACTATATTAAATTTTCTTTTAGGCATTGCTAATCAAACGATTACTTAGTAACTTCAATATCAAATTGTCACTGTAATCCAACTAGGTATGTCCTCGCACCACAATTGCACAAAAATTATTTAAATTTAAATTTTTTGGGGTTTTATAACAACCATCATTCCACAAGCAATTCACAGGTAGCAAAATTCTCCAACCAACATAGTTATTTCATAGGAAAGGGTAATAAATTCATATACATACTGTAATGTCAAAGGGGTTTTATTATCAAAAAAAGTTTTTTAAAATGTTTAATTGACTTCCAAAAATTTGGTTGAATATTCAGAAATGGATATGCGCAGTTTGAAAAAAACACATACACTCATGTACATGAACATTCAGATTACAAATTTTTTGCTGTTCATTTTCGAATGCTACTGCAAAATTAAAACCTATTCATTTCTGAATACTATACAAAAACTTTGTTTCGTGTACAAGAATGAATGCAGCAAAATATTTTTTGTCTATTCAAACACGAATAGAACGAAACACAACAAAAATTAAAAATTCGTATGCATGAATATGAGTGATAAGTGAATGAATATTTGGTACTCTGGAAAAAAGTAATCAAAATATAAAAAATACACAATACACATATAAAAAGTAGTAACCAAGCTTAAACTTAATTTCAAAGTGGAAGCTAAAAATGTTCTTTAACAATAAAAAAGTGTTTTAACTTACTTTTATCAACTATTGTAATTCACAGCAGAAATTTATTTATGGGAAATGCAAACCATTTGCATGATTTCTGATATAAAACTCTGTATTTTTAGATAAAAAAGCTTTTTTTAATATACCATATTTTTAATATACTATACTAAATACTTTTTCCAGTTATGAACCTAAGCTCAAAAACTATTTCAGTAAAATTTAATTAAATATTAAAACTTAACAAACCTTTGTGTTAATGCATTTTTAGTAACCAAAGTTATAATTTTGAGTTTGTGTTAACTTTAAGTCACTTTTTATACCCCACACCAAAAAATTTGGAAAGGGGATATATAGGTTTGTCATTCCGTATGTAATTTCTTCATTATTCATTTAAGACCCCAAAACATGCGTCACGTTATAAGACATTCTACCGCACTTTTTCTAATTTCGTTTTCTCTTACATAGAAACAAAATGCAAAAGCCGGACGCAATCCAAAATTGCAGTCGAGGAAATGACTAACAGCGAAATTTTTGATATCAATTGAAAATTAAAAGCACCTCTGCATTTTCGAACGCCAGGGATGTTCGCCATATTTCATCTGCCCATCACATTCATTTTATTGATGGCGAGATCAAAACCTTCGAAACGTCGAAGCTTGCATTCAACTAAAAGTCGTATCAAATTGCAATATTTTGTTTTCGTACAAAAATAAGAACATGTCTATGTCATTTTATTTCTTTAAGAAGTTATAGCTGAGTTTATTTATGTTTTCTAGCTGAGTTATGTCTGATTTACGTTTTGTTTTTTATATTGAAATATGTTTAAACAAGTTTTCTAGCCTGGGTTTTCTCTAAAAATTCCAAGTCATGGAAGTTGCATCTGAAATGTGTGCAAATTAAAAAGAAAGATAAAAAAATACAAAGCTGAATATTTTGTTTTTATTTTTATTATAACAGGTCAACTGAAACGGCTGAAAAAAATACCTTAAAAAATAAAATTAAAAATCAGGTACCTCGTAAAAAATACCTTTTTTCCAGGAGTTGTTTTTCCGTCAAACAACGTGCACATACCGAATTTTATTCCAATTGGCTAAGAAATATACATACATAGTGCCGAGCACACCCGAATGCAAAAGCTGACGGGGTGGATCGACCGAGCTCGTTTACAATACCTGCGTACTTCTTGTCAAAACTTTCATTTTGGTTTTTAAATCATCCAATTTGCTTAAGAATTACTCAAGTTATAATAGGTACAATTTAGGATACAGGGTTCCGAAACGTGCAAGGAACGATATTCGTTTTAGGTTTAATTATGTGTAGAGATGGGCATCGCTCACGTGATTAGCGTGAATCATGCGTGATCACGCGTGAAATAGATATTAGAACCAATAATGCGTGATCGTGATTCATTTATTGTTTCCATCACGTGAGCGTGCGTCCGTGAGATGGTGAGTGGCAATTTTTTTTTTGCTTTAATGTAATGTTTTCCATTTAAATTATTTTTTTTAATTTTTTTCGTATTTCGTGGGCGTGAATTTTCGTGATTGTGACTTCTTTCGTCACTCCATACTATGGTGATGGGTATATAAATTCGGCACAGCCGAATATATCTCTCTTACTTGCTTTAATTGTTAATGGCCCGAACACAAGATTTTAGACAATTTAAAATGGAAGTGAAGTTTTAAAAAATCGTTACTGCTTTATATGCAAAAAGAAAAATGGTCCTGGGAATGAGTATTTTTTAGTGTCCCCAAAGAGTAAAATAAAAAGTGGAAAACAATATGTCAAAAAGATTTTAAAGCAAAATCCCATATATGTATTGACCATTTTACTCAGGCCGATTTTTTATCCTTTTTACATATATAATATCTTTTATTCTGCTATCGTAAAGTACAAAGTTATGTGATATGATTTTGTTGAAATAATAAAAACTAAAAATTATACGTTTTTGTTTTATAAAAAATTTATTCTGTCTTATATTTACAGCACTATAATTTTTACAGACTGACGGCCGGTTTTCATATTTAAATACGCATTTAGTTAATTTTCATGAAAATTGAAGTTAAATACAGTTTTAGTTTTTCAGTGTTAAATATTTGTTTTTATTTAATTACTATTAAAATATGTCAGCTTCATGAAATTTCCTATATTTTTTTGGAAAAACATCTGTTGAAAATTAAAGAAAAATTTCTAATGTGGATTCTTTTTCAGACTGAAGATAACAACAATGATAGATTGCTGCAAGTTTTAAAAGTTTGAAACAATTAAAAAAAATATCTAAAAAAATAATATTAATAAAAGACCAAATTCCTCGCCAGAAATTTTGATTTTTCAATGGCCGCAATTTTTGTATTACTTTGTTACGCAAAACAACAACAAGATAGCAAAAACATGTCTATGTTAGTGAGAATAACTTAAATAACGTTTAACTGCATATGTATTTTTAATTTTTATTCGCACTTTTTCCCAAAATTAATATTTTACTTATTCAGTAAAACATTAACAATTTTGTTAAAAACAGATTGCAATTGATTATTGAGGGGTATAGCTTGTTCCTATGCGCATTTCAGTGTTGCTAATGCAGATCATCAGGGAACTTTACCCAAATATTTCTTAGAACAACTGGAGATATTATATTAAACCTTCATTAAACCAAATAAAAAGTTTAAAAAATATCAAAGTTGTAACAAGAACTCAATAATCAACCAATTGTTTTTGTTTTCTTACTTTACCATTAATACCTAGGCTGACTTTTTTCAACTCTAATTGTAGTTGTAAGAGGTTTGTAGAAAATGTAAAACAACAACTGCTATACATTTGTATAGAGTGACGTCAAACAAAATTTTGCGACCGGGTGCTTGTCAAGTTAATAATAATGCATATGGTTGGTAATTTAAACATTATTTGAGTTCAATAGTTTATGCTGAAAACTTAAATTTCATATTTAATTAAAACTTAAAGATAAACAACATTTAAATAAGTAAAAAAAGTATTTTTTTGGTTACTTTCTTTTTTAATTTGGTTATTTTTTAAAGAAATTTGGTTGCACAAATTCGATCACACTTCTTGACCTTGATGAGATTCCTTCAACAAGAAAACCAGTGACGCGTAACATACATATTTTTTAAAAAAGAGAGTTTAACTTAGAGTAGCAGGAAAAAAATTATCGTTTAAATAGACCCTCTGAAATTTATTAAACAGTCACTGAGAATTTTTTTTTAATAATCTTGCCAGTTATTGTTTTAACAAATTTTATTACAGAATTTCTAAAGTTTGGAAGAGGTATTTGCGCCAATTCAATAAGAAATTGTTATTAATAATTTCATTATTCAATTATTAGATTTAATTGCTGTAGTACTTTTAAATGAATCTCATATCGTTGAACCTTATTTAGCTTATAAGACTTTTAATAAAAATGTAGGCCGTTTTTAGTACTGCTGTTTCCAAAAAAAATAAAGCCGGTAACGGGGGCTTTTTCTTCCGCTTGTATTATATACATATGTATATCCCAAGCCCATTTATGTACTTATTTAACATCCACTGAGCTCAATAAGTTCACAGTAATAGGTTACATTATTTTTCTTATTGTATCTAGTACACAGGATTTAATTTTTTATCTAATTAGTTAAAAAATTACGTTTTGCGTATACGTATATGCATGTATGTATGCAAATATTTATTTTATTTTTCAAATTTCTCTTTATTCCTTATTTGTGAAACACAGGCCATTTTTCCTGCTTTGGTTTATTTTACTCATAGGTATATTGCGTCATTTCCAACTAAGAAACAACAATAAAAACCCATGTTGTTTTGTCATATTGTATTTGTTGTAGAACTGCTATTACCTGATAGTACATGTGCCTTGACCACAACTATAATAATAGTACATATACATATATATATATATATATTTGAAACAAAAGATGAAATAAGTTTATTTGTTCCTTAAGTTTTGCAATACATAGTGCATATACATAATTAATAGACTTAACACGATATTACTTAATGACATAAGTATAAAAATAGATACAAATTTTATTCAATGCTAATTTAAAATAGTGTGGATGTTATATTTAGTTCTTATACAAAAAATATAAAAAAATCGGTAAAGTTTAATAAAGTAAGTACTCCCCACTCCGTGGATCAACATGATTTTATAACAAAGAATTTGCGCACCAATTTTGATACATCTATATGATCTCATAGTAAAACCATATTTATTTTGATCTGGTCACATGTAAATTTTTGTATACATACGGTTTTATTCATATAATATATATATAAACGTGTTAAAATATAGAAAGTGATAAAAATCCACCTTGAGAAAAAAGATCGTATGGCCATTAAATTATTAATGCAGCCAACTTTACAAAACGAATATTGCAGAAGTTCCTATTTTTTAACGTAAATTCTCAGGATTGAGTCCCAAAATCATGTTGTACTGATCTAAAAACGGTATATTTACGTCGATGTAACACCATCATCTGTAAATTTAGTCAACAAAAAAAAACGTTTATAAAGAAAACTTAGCAAAAAGGCCTCATTCATTTATTATTTCCACGTTATTTAAAAAATTTTTTCTCCTCTGCTATATGTTTTGCAGAACAGAACCATAAAATTATAAAACGTTTTTCAAGATTCCTACGTAATGTAAACAAAATTAATTACCTTTTCTTTTAGTATAATTTAGTTGGAGTTTGCTTCAGGATAACTAGATGATATTGCGAGGAATACCAAAGTTTCATTTGTTTTGGGTTGAGCTGGGTAGTTATATGCATATCATTGGTGCTTATTCCAATTTGATTTGGCATAAGCACCAATATAGACTGGCTCAATTTACAACTAATGAAAACTGTTATGAATTTTATATAGAAACTGCTCACGCATTTCTAAAACTACGAGTGAACTAAGCACTCCAATGAACATATATTTACAATAAAATTTTAATCACAACTTCAAATTCTTACTGAGTTATACAATACTTAAATATTAAGAAGCCTTTCACTTTATTTTTAAAGTAGAAAGTAAAGTTTGTTTTCAAATATATTACAAACTATTTTTTCATTGGAGTCTTTATTTGATCTCTTAAAATTGCTAAGATTAAATTTTTTGTGTGATAAAAACAGAAAATTAAATTTTAGACTACCTTAGAATGTCATCTATTTATCCTGAAGCCAACACCAACAACATGCCTAACAAATTTTATCGACTGTAAACCGTGAAATAAATAAAAACTATTCTTAAAGAAAATATAATTCGTAATGTGAAACACTATGCTAAATTTGAAAATGTATTTTTATGGCTTTTTTCGTTATAACTGAAAACAGTTTTTTCTTATTATTTGTGTTAAAGCCGTTAAATCGAAATATCGTTATTTCGAAAACCTATATAATTCGTACAAAATGTCCGTTTCCTTCCATGCGACTACGAATTATCGGGAGTCTAAAGTAAATTAAATTTAAGACAAGATAAAAAAAAATTGATTTTTAATTTACTTGCGGTTTTAGCAAGGTATCCTGAATCGTAAATCAACAAAACTATACTTTATACATACATATATGTAAATTAATAATCACTTTGAAGACGTAATGAAATCAATATAAATATGGTTTTATTATGATGGCAAATAGGTGTTTCAAAATAAGTTATCTGATTCCTTGATGTACACAAAAAGTGCAGTTTCTTGATTAATGTTATTTATAACAATGTTCCCGTTCCAGAACGTGTTTTTTTTTTGGATTATAGAAGAGGAGAGATATCTTGTTATTTTTAGTATTTCGTATTTGGCACCATAGACTGTGGCTATTGATTTATAACATTTTTAATATCAATTCAATATTTTTATATCTAGCTCTCGATTTGCATTAAATTTTCAATGAGAATACCATACTTAAAAATTGTTCATAATGAATAGTTATAATACCATCCATGTCCGTGTCGTGTTGACGGAATGAAGACGTTAATGTCTGCGGGGAAAGAGCAAAGAAAGGGATATGAACGGTAATTAATTATCAATTACTTACATATAGAACAATACAGCATTGAATAAAATCATCGAATAATATTGTTCCTCTCCCAAAACGATCAAATTTACGCAGCAATAGATCAATAATATTATCAGAAAGTCGGTAGCCGAAAGATGTGAGAGCCGTTTTCAATTCGGCTTTATCAATGTTGCCAGAATTGTCACGATCGAATGATCGGAAACAGTTTTGCCAGTCCGTGACGTATTTCCAAAGTGCACCAAAGTCTTGAAATGAAACTGTGCCCCTATTTTCGCGATCGAACATACCAATCATTAAGCGCACGGTTTCTGGATTAAATGGACTCCAGGTTCCATTCGACAAAGCCACTTGTAATTCGTCAGCAGATATATATCCACTGCGATCTTTGTCTACTCTAAAATATTATTTTCTTTACTTTTTATTTTAATTTCACAAGTTCAAGTAAACTTACCTCTGAAAAACGTCCCATAAAAACTGCTGGTCAGGCATTTGTGCATGTTGCATATACGTCATTGCGATTACTAATAAATTTCTTTATATAAAACTATCAATTAAATATTATTTTATTTAAACAACGATAAGTTCGTGACAAGTTGGAAAGCCCTTGTACTTCTTAGTGCCTGTTTACACATGCATTTTGATTTAAACAGTTCTCGAGTTTATAAGAGATAGAGTAAAATTATGTGTACTCTGAAAACTAATTTCTTCTCTTTAATTTCAAACAAATTATATGTAATCAAAACGACAATTGCACACATAAAGTTGTGTCGTGTAAGCAGATATGCATACACAAAGAACAATTATAGAAATTAAGACGAATTTTTATAATATAATAAATTTTGCATGTGTAGAAGGCGACAGCATATGTCAAAATTTTGTTATCTCCAGTGAAGACGCATCTTTTTCGTACTTGGCAATAATTGTCAACAGTTTTTCGTTGACAATTATTGCGAGCATAAAACATCATAAGCCGTTTGACATATCCGAAAAAATTAAATAAATTATTGAAAGATATTAAAAAGGCAAATTAAACAGGAAATCTTTAATAATATACATAAAAATGCAAAAATTTTTATTTCAGGATGAGTTTTTCAGATGAAAATTTAAAAAGTCTTTCAGTATTTTCTTTTTTGTTAGCGAACCTTTCTCTTTGAAATTTTGTATATTGTGTGTTAAAATAAATACGATTACCCATATCAAAGCAATTTTCAAAGCTGACTATATTGTTCCGTTATTCTGCCGGCGTTATTGCCTGTCATGACGAGGGGTTACAGATCCATATGCAATAGGTCTTTTACACTGAACAACAGCTTCGCAACTTTAAGCCTGAAGGTATTTGCTTGCAAAGCGTTTTTAACCTGGTGGCAGCATTACAGCAACAGACTATTTTTGCTTTGCTTACATAGCGTCTATACTAGCCATTTTTTTGTTATGACAAAAGTCAAAGTTGATATAAAAAATTAAACTGCTTTTGTCAGCTCATTTTTGTATATGAAGTTTGACATTCGGTATGACAAAAAATTGTCTCGTCTAGACGCTATGTTATGACCAGGCAAAATAATACAGGTAGTGTCGAAGCGTTGACGGACTTTTTTGGGTTCGTTGTCAAAATTTGATTATGTATTACTAACACACACCCATACTGCTAAAAAAGCACACTTTATCGATTGTTTTAAATACAAATAAGAAAATGAAAAGAAAAAAATTCTGTATAGAACATAAAGTGCAACCATTTTGTCATTTTTCTTTTGTACTTTTTGACAGCTTCGAACCTAAAAGTAGTGTTGTAGCTTCGACACCTCCTGTATTATTCCATCTTGGCTAATGTCACAAACTACTAACAGACATGTAGAAAATGACATTTGCAAATGGTCCAAATCAGCTAAAGTGCCGGTGGTTGAAGAAAGAGACAACTATAAAGACTTAATGCTGCGAAGAAGGGAAAATAAACAAAACAGAAAAATAAAATTGTAATAAAATTTTGGAAAAATTGTGGTTTGTGTGTGCTTTGTGTTTTGTGAATAGAAAGTTTTTAGCTCCAATATGATTATCAGTTTGTGGGAGAAGCAAAAATCAATCATTTCGTGTTGGGAAGAATAAAATACCACAAAGCAGTTTGTGTAAAATACGTTAATACAGAAAATAAAACCACAAAGAATGCAAAATATTTTTTCAATTTCTTTTTCGATGCTTGTGCGTATAGAGGGAGTCGGAAAATAAACTTATATAGTTTTCCCCTTCTGTCACCTCTGTATGCTTTGTGCTAATGTTTTACGTGCTATCGTTTTAGCTCAAATCAGCTTTTTTGTGCCTCTACTTGCTGTTGAAAAGAGATAGCAATATAATGTAAGAATGAGGGAAAATAAGAAAACAAAATTAAGCAGTATGCTAGTAAGAAATGATGAATTACATTGATATTTACTTCTTCTATATATCATGAATAATTCTTATTTTATTTTTAATGTTATTATACCATTTGCATTTATATTGCTTATATTAATATTTTTCTACAACTTTTATTGAGCCAGAAATTGATAAGAATACAAAACAACAACAAAACATGAAAAATTCTTTTTTACTAGTTTCTGTGCGACAGAACCAACAATAGCAAGCCTTTCGTGTCACCTCTGGTCTTCTTTGTGCTATCGCTCCTACCTTGTTGAAGAGCTTTTATAATCACGTATATGAAGAAATCAGCCTTAGGCACCAGCGTTTCTTAACGTTTTTTCAAAGTGCGGTGAAAAAATGTAAACAAAATTAACGAATTTAAAACCCTAATAATAAGGGAAGTCTTTTTGAGGAAAGTTATGAGCACAGCAACAAAACAAAATCGTTTTAGTTATTTGTTCATAACTCGAAAACTAAGCCGCGTGTGCATATGGACCGACATGTAATTAGAAGAAGTCTGAAATACTGTACGGTGAGTTGTGACGAGACTTTCTGAGAAAAATTATAAGAGCAGCAACCTTTTGAAACGTTAAAAAAGCCAAAAAATACAATATTATTTGCTTATAACTCAGAAAGTAAGCTTCGTGCCCATATGGCACCATCTGCATTCAAAAGAGATCTGAAATTTGCGTCGAAAGTGGTTCAGCTTATTCTTGCGGAGACTTTCTAAGAAAGTTGTTGCGTAACAAATTTTTGTGCAAAATTCCAAAATATGGTCAAGTACAATATGACTCTTGATAACACAAACTACTAACAGACATGTAGCATTTGACAGTTGGAGATGGCCCAAATCAGTTTTTCCATCGATTCATGGTAGAATAATACAGGTATTGTCGAATAGTTAACGGTCATTTTTGTTTTGGTTCGAGTCTATCAAAATTTGATTATATATTACTAACACACACCCACACTGTTAAAAAAGCAAGCTTTATCACTTGTTTCAAATGCAAATAAGAAAAGAAAAAGAAAAATTCTTTATAGAACATAAAGCGCAACCATTTTGCCATTTTTCTTTTGTACTTTTATACTGCTTTTGAACTTAAAAGCAGTGTTGTTGTAGCTTCGACACCACTTGTATTATTCCACCATGCATGGGTCGTTACCAAATGTAAATACAACTACGAACAAAAAGTGTAAATAAAAGAAATATAGCTATAACGTGAAACTTGGATATAACGAATTCCAAGATACCGAACATATTTTATTGTAGCTATTGCTTCGCTATAAATATAATCAGCAACGCCTTGATATAACGAAATTAACGAAATACGAATAAATCATTATAAGCAAAGTTTTCTTTATTTAAATTTTATTTAACATGCGAACGCTAATAAATGCTTATATTAGGAAAATGAAAAATAAAACCAACTTTTGTTATTCAGTTAATTTTATTAGGTTTTAATAGTATGTCGCAAAACTGCTTAAAATTGTTCATTTTTGTGGGCCATTCCTATTCTTTGTATATCGTTTATAGAGCTCTTGGTCTCTTTTTCCAGATCATTGATTAAAGTTTTGACCTCTTTTTTATGGTAAAGGAGTATTAAATTTTTTATTATTCCTAGATCTAGATGTTGTAGTTTCGATGTTGCTTTTGGAGGAAAAATTTATTTAACTTTTTTATATGCCGTGCAGCTATCGGCAAACACTAAAACAAACTTTATATAAAGCTGTGGTGTTTGGCATCAGCCATGTTACGAGTATATTATTAACACAAATTTAATTTTACACAATTGACATTTAGGCCCACTTCTCACTACTCATTTAAGTGTCATTTATCTTTATATGCCAGTTAAGTACCAGATAAATTTTTTCAGTACAAAAATAAGCGACATTTATGTAGATGAAACTTAAATGACCATTCCTCTGCATTTAAAGTCCATTTAAGTTATGCACGCATACATTCACAAACATATGTTTTTCCTTGCTTGTTGGAGTTTCGCGCAACAAAATAAACAAAAAATTTGCGGCCATTAAAAAATTTGGTATTCTTTTATTAATATTATTCCCTCTTATGTTTTTTTTATTGTTTTAAACTTTTAAAACATTGCAGCAACCTATAATCGTTGTTATTTTCAGTCTGAAAAAGAATCCACATTAGAAATTTTTCTTCATTTTTTTCAACAGCTGCTTTTACAAAACAATTGAAAGAATTTCATGATGCTGCCATATTATTATCGTATTAAATACAAACAATAATTTTACACTGAAAAAGTGAAACTGTATTTAAATGCAACGTAAATTTAAGGGCCAACTAGCTAAATGAAATTCAAATACGAAGTCAGTTATTGGGCCTGAGTTAGGTATAACAGCTGTGTTATCGCTACTACCTTGTTGAACTGCCTTGATACAGGCGAATCGCTAGAACGTCATACAACGGGGAAATGTCAAACGAATACAAAAAGCTGTAATGCTCACAAAGCTGTTTACATTTCATTTTAGATGAATAATTAACAGGACAATATTTGTGAGCTTAAAAATTGTTCTCGTGTGTGAAATGCCCTTAATATTGTTTTCTGCCGACAGTGCCACCCAAATTTTATTATTTTGACAACTAAAAGAGGGTATATTCAAGGCGTATTTAACCAGGTGGCAGCATTATGGCAACTACTGTATTTAGTAAAGCGAGGTAGTAGTGGTAATGCAGCTGATTTACCTGACAAAATGTCCATTGGGTAAAATTAAATTTGTGTTGATAATATATTCGTAACAAGGCCGATTCCAAACACCACAGCTTTGTATGATGATTGATATTAATTAGAGGTTCAGCTGCGCTAACAGTGCCACCCGATTATATACAATTTTTGACAGTTTCTCAGGTATTTTCACACAATATATTGTATTGTTGTAGAATCGCTTCTACCTTGGTCTTTTGCTCTGCAAAAGAAATGTGTCTTTTTAACTCTTTTCTTGACCTGTTTTTTATTTGTTTTATGCGGTATGTTTTTGACAGAAACAAAGAAATTACACAAACAAAAATGCCTGTTGTTCTTGGATTGTTTACTAATGCTGTTGGGTTTTGAGGTATTTTCTACATCATAGTGTGTGTTGTTGTATAGCCGCTACTACCTGGTTAAATTACTTGCATTTGCCAATTTTGCTGTGAAGAAATTCACCTAGACGTCGGCTAATCGTTGAAATTTTGCTTTCTAGTTGGAATAATTGATACTTTCGGTGTTTTGGGAATTATACTTGGTGCGGAACTATTAACAGAGCTTGAGGTCCGTATTCTCAACCCATTAATAATAAAAAACTCGAAAGAAAAAATATTAAGAAAAATCAATTCATAAAAACATTTAAATAAAGATGTCGGAACTTCAGTCGTCTCTGCTGCTGAAAAAACAATTGGCTGGTAAGATTTTTGTAATTGACTTGCAAACATTGAGAACTTTGACTACACACTCGCTTATCTTCTATTATAATATTTATTGAAAATAATTTGACATATAAAAATCGTGTTTTATATGCAATAGGAAAATTTTCTAAAAAAGTTTGCATATTATTACTACTGATTAATCTGAAAATCCCTAACCAATGAGACAGGGGAAAACATTGAAGATTTTATACGCCTAGTAAAAATCTTTACCGCGTGTTCTGACTGCTGATGGTCCGTCCGTATGCCCGTCGATTTTTCAGTTTAACGCAAAACTTTTGTCTGAAATCAATCATATATATATATGACCACCGCCTACCTCGGTTTGCATTTTTTCAATGTGCTTTATTACTGTTCTTTGTTTTCAATGCTGGTTTGTGAATTTTTCCGTCAAAATATTTGACCGGTGTTTGAGAATATATATACATATGTACATACATGTGTACTACTTGTTCAGGCACATTTCTAATTCGGATTTTTATAGTTTTAATTATTAGTTCATAATTCAGTTGATTATATTATTCTTCTGTTAAAGATTTTTACAAGTGAGTCATTGTGATGTTTTCGGCATTCAAGGGGTAATGACCTTTTCTTCATGTGCGTTTCAACAAAGAAACATGGGAAAACAAAACAGGATAAAGTGGATCATTACTTCTATAGTTTAAAAAATTTATGAAAATTGTAACGATAATGCTAGAAACTTTGCAGATAAGTAAGACACCAGAAATTTATTCGTATAATTACTTTATCACTATGGAACACTCACGTACAGCTGCGTGCAAGTAATTAGGAACACCTTGTGGATATCAAACTTTGATTACAATAAAAATAAGAATTGTTTTTTTAAGGTCAAATAACTTGATTTCCGACAAAACTGAAGATGTAAAAGCCTAATTTGAGTATTTTTCACTTCCAAATGGTACCACTATTTTGCTGTCAAAAATGTGCCGTTAGCTTGAATATTCAAACATAAATGTTCCGGCGTATACCACTGGATCAACGGCTTATGAACAATTCTGTCCTGGTTATACATTGGCTATCATGCTGCTTTGGTCCTAACTCAATTGAAAACATTTTGCAAATCGTGGAAAGTTTAATATTGTAATAAGGCTGCCAGATGGGAGTTTTTTTCAGCCATTGAAAAATAAAAAGATAGTCTTTGAATACATTTAAGACGCTTTAAAAATTGTTGTGTCTAATTTTTCTTTGTTATCATCACTATATGGGATCGCAGGTGACTTTTCACTCACGCTCATGCACGCTCACGATAAAAAAAATGTTACTCATGCACGCTCACGCACGACATATTTTTGTTTCACGTTCACTCACATTCACGTGAGTGAGAAAAAAGTTAGTCACAATCACGAAAACTCACGCTCACGAAATACAAAAACAACCTAAGAAAATTTTATTATACAATTGGAAAATTCTGCAATATAGTCCGGTCAAATTAGACATCCAAGGTTAAATTAATTCACATTGGCTGAAAATTGATAGGATTGTTCAAAACACTATTAGAAATGAAATGTGAAAAGTGCTCATTGATCATACACCTGGAAAAAAGTTTATTCGGGGTGAAAGGTCACAAAACGGGGTTTTCGTGATTTTCAGTAAAACGGTAAGTTTTATCATAAAATTAGCCCAGGCATTGTAGATCAGATAATTATCTATTAAAAATTTCTAAATATTTCTTTTCCTAAGAGCCCCCGCTTGTGAGGTATAACGATTCGAAATGTTGGAGGTAGGAGGAAGGCAAGCTAACCGCACATGTTTTTTATTTCGAGTATTTTTAACGAAACATGCATATCGAAACTTATCTAAGCACGTAATTTTGTCCTATAAAATATCAGAATATTGTTTTATTTGTGGTTAACTTTTAACTGAAGGTGAATTATATGTCTTCTCGTTTAAAGATATATTTTAAGTTGCACATACAATTTTAAATGTTTTGATGGGATCTTTTTAGTAAGCGTCAGATATTCGATTGGGCCTTATTACTATTGTCGAATTTTCGACTTTGAAAAGTTGTGCTATATTAAGCACTCAACTTTTTTGTATCTAGTACAAACCAAGATATATTTAAAACAAGTAGTCATAAACTGGCTATAAGTCACAATAAATTTATCGTCTAAATAAAAGCTTTCCATGTTAAGTTTGTTTTTATCAAATAAGAAGCAGAATTTTAAATGAATTTTAAATTTTGTTCGTCCGTATATCTGTCCATTAATTGGAAAATGTATGTATGTAAGTGCATAAGTGAAATAAGGCTGCAGTATACTAAGGTCATAAACGATAAAGCCATATTACTTTAATTTATTTCACTTTGGGAAATAAACCCTTCGTGATGGTTGAGCTATTAGTTCTCCGCATGACTGCATGGAGTAACAAACAGTTTCATTATAGTTTTATTTTGTAATTCCTCATAAACATAAACAAAATTATGTTTTCAATATTGAGAACTTTAATTTGGAAAAAAGGTAAATAAACATTAAAATGGTTGACAATTCAGATGAAATAAGTTGCTTATCAGCTGCGGAAGTAAGAATAAATATACTTCGCTTGACGTTTTAATTTGGTCGTCTCCAGGGCACTTAAGGAACAATAAAAAAAGACATTTAATGCTATCAATGAGCATGCTATGAACAGCGTTGCCATTTTGGTTGTTTAGAACCACAATTGGCTATTTTTTAGTGGATAGATATTGACTTTTATTATTTTGGTACCTTTTTTGTAATTAAAAATTTTAATTAAGGTTAGAATCGAAAAAATGCATTTTATATTACTATGTTATAATTTAAATATCGATTGCAATAAAAAACAATGCAAATGCAACTAACACTTAATTCATATACTTCAAAGATATGAAAATTTGCAATTCATTCCATTATAGAATAATACAGGTAGTGTCGAAACGTAAACGGACTTTTCTTTTTGGGTTCGCATCTGTCAAAATTTGTTAATGTTTTTCTAACACACACCCACACTACTTAAACCAGCACACTTGAACATTTGTTTCAAATGCAAATAAGAAAAGGAAAAGAAACAAAATTCTTTATAGAGCAGAAAGTGTAACCAAACACAATTTTAGGCCATTTTTCTTTTGCTCTTTTTGACAACTTCGAACCTAAAAATAATAAAAAGCAGTGTTGTTGTAGCTTCGACACTATCTATATTATTCGACCATGATTCATTCATTCTTAAATAAAGAAAATTTTCGAATTTTCAATCTCAGACCCGTCATTAGCTTTTGAATACCCACTGCATCATTTTTTTCATTCTTAGCTTCTTTGGATGTCTTAGCATTTGTTTCATTATTGCCCAAAACTTTTCTATTTGGGTATAACTCAGGCTAGATAGGTAAGTTGCAGTCCTTTGCCACAAAATTTCTACTCTTTGCCACAAAGAAGACCAGAGGTGACACGAACGGCATGCTGTTGTTGTTGTTTTGCTGACTCTGTCACACAGAAAATAGTAAAAAAAAAATTTCATGTTCTGTTTTGGTTTTGTATTTTTATTAATTTCTGGCTCAATAAAAAAAGTTGAAGAAAAATATTAATTTAAGCAATATAAATGCAAATGGTAATATAACATTAAAAATAAAATAAGAATTATTCATGATATATAGAAGAAGTAAATTTCAATGTAATTCATCATTTCTTACTTGCAAAATGCTTAATTTTGTTTTGTTTATTTTCCCTCGTTCTTACATTATATTGCTATCTTTTTTTAACAGTAAGTAGAGGGGTAAAAAGCTGATTTTCACCAAAACATAACCTCAAAGTTTCATCTCTGGTCTACCCTGTGCTCTTGCTTTTGTTCCAATGTACTGCTTTAGTAGTACAATGCATGATAGCCAAATCTGGCTAAAATATAGGAGGAATCTAGTGCTGTTGGTACATGGGCAATAGTTTTTTATGCAGTCATTTCATTATGTACAATTCTTGATTTAATGTACATTTAGTAGCAAATGGTTTTGACGATTGACCACAGTTACAAAGTCCTTGCCAAACTAAGTACAATATTAAGTATTTTTAATTTTTATTCGCACTTTTTCCCAAAATTAATATTTTACTTATTCAGCAAAACATTAACAATTTTGTTAAAAACAGATTGCAATTGATTATTGAGGGGTATAGCTTGTTCCTATGCGCATTTCACTGTTGCTAATGCAGATCATCAGGGAACTTTACCCAAATTTTTCTTAGAACAACTGGAGATATTATATTAAACCTTGATTAAACCAAATGAAAAGTTTAAAAAATATCAAAGTTGTAACAAGAACTCAATAATCAAACAATTGTTTTTGTTTTCTTAAAAAAGAATAATATTAATAAAAGAAGTCCAAATTTCAATCCAAGAGATGTTAATTTTTCAATGGCCGCAAATTTTTTGATTACTTTAAGTGTGTTTGAGTATCCAAAAGTTTTTAAAAATTTTTACTGAACTTTCTGCATTTTGCTAAATTGCGTTCGTTTACTCAAGTTACAGTAAATGAGAACACAAATTGAGAACGTAAAGTGACAGTTCATGGCTGTGAATTTACAAATTTTTACTGCAGAAATTTCTTGTAGTAAAATTTAGTAAAACCAAAAAAAAAACATGATCCAAAAAGTAAACAAACAAAAGTAAGAAAACAAAAAGTATACAATTTGATTTGATTTGATTTGATTTACAAATTATTAAAAAAAAGAAAAGTCTGAAATAAACTAATATAAAATAATAAGCAAACAATTATTTTTAAACTATTCTTTCGTTAAATATGTTGTATATGCCTTTAAAAAAAAATAAATGTAAAAATCATTTACAGTCATTTTTGTTGTTATTTTGTTATTTCTTTGGGGTTGTAAAAATGCTAACTATATGTTTACTTAGTATTGCACCTTCTTTTAAGGTAGTCAATAGCATATATAAATAATCACATACTTTTGAATAAATTTAATCAGACACAAATTAGGAAAATCAAATAAAATGAAAATAAACACATTGAAACGATTATAGAAAATAATTTGTTTATATTTTCTTAAAATATTCGTATTATAATAATAATATTATTGAGTACCAACAAGAAAAAGAGTTGAGTAGTCCAAATTGTAAATATATTTCAACACTATATAGATTTGCAATCACCTGTTTCCTCAATCTTACTAATTTTTAAAATTTTTCCGTTCGCGTACTTTTTTAGGCACCAACTTTTTTTGAGAGTAAATTTTTCAGTTTACTCAATAATTACTCATTT
The DNA here is from genome assembly GCA_956483585.1 of Gymnocheta viridis. Classification (NCBI taxonomy): domain Eukaryota; kingdom Metazoa; phylum Arthropoda; class Insecta; order Diptera; family Tachinidae; genus Gymnocheta; species Gymnocheta viridis. Next base: position 48,919,722 of record OY101442.1, on the reverse strand, counting down.
ACTGCATTTTATTGCAAAAGTACTCGAACGCAGCTTTTGTTGCGCGAAACAACAATAAGCTAACAAAAACATATGTTTGTGTATGTATGTGTATGTGTGTACTACATAAATAGAAATTAAATCAGCAAGGTTGGTCATTTAAATATTGTTTAAGTTTCGTTTGAGTTTGTACTGCCAAACTGAATTTCGTATTTAAATAGAACTTAAAGATAAATAACATTTAAATACGAATTCATAAACTGACCATTAGTTCATCATGATATCCTGTCTATTCTTGAATATTTTTCAATATTTGTTTTCTTCCTTCAATTTTGACCCTGAGAATTTTTAAAGAAATTTATATTTATTGTTCCTCATTATATGTCCTAAATACGAGATTTTCCTATTCTCGACAGTTTTAATTAGTTGTCTCAGCTGCTCCATTTTCTCAGTATGTACTTCGTTATTTGAAACATGGTCAGTCATCTTTAACGTCATAAAAACGTTTCTAAAAGTATTTTTTTATAATAATAAGGTCTGTGCAACAACAGCGGCTCCTGCTCTGATTGTCAAAACAACTCCTGATCACTTGCCAAACATGTATTATTGGAACTTGGTAGTATGATATATTTGCTTTTAAATAAAAAGGGACTTTCCCGAATTTGTTTCATGTACACAAATGAATGTTAGTATTTTTGTATCAGTCAGAATTTGTGTACATAGAAGTAGTTTTTGTGTATCAGTCCATTAGTAAGTTTGGAAAAAGTTTGTTTACATAAAAAGCTTAAATAATAGGATTTGTTTAAGTAGGTAATGGTATGAAAAATTTAAATAATGCTTGTAAGAGGAAAAATGTGCGAGAAAATCGGAAAAAGTATCTAAAATACTTTGTCAAAAGATTTCTAGGCAACTTTGAGAGTCTGTTTTATCCTAATATTGCCAAAAAAGTGCACTAAGAAATTGTTCAAAGTTTAATGAGGCTATTTGAAATGAAGTTTTTAACTTGTTGTAATTACATTCATAGTTGGCAGTTTTTTCTTAAGTGCAACCAGGCCACTGTTAGTTTATTGACCTTCGAGAGTTTGCGTCTCACTCTCGCACGTGGATCTTTGAAATTCCACTTCCTATACGGCAAACTCGATATGAAAAAAATGTAAACAAAATTTTTTATGGATGAAATTTCTTTGACATTCGGAAAATTTAAATGTTTTTGTTGTACTAAACGCGTTAGTTTATTATATCATGTCTCCTCTCCACTCGCTGTCGAAAACAGTTGACTACTTTTAACATTCTCTTGCTATTTTTTAGGCCTTCTAAAACGATCTACAAATGCAAGGAATATAAAAAACTCACAAAAAAATACAAAAATTACACGAAAATTCGCAATAACTTCCACATTATAAATAACTCGAAATCCGCAAAATATTTGCAGTTTTGAAAAAGCCGTAAAATGTTCTAATTTTCTTAAATTTCATCTTAATTTTATCATTATTTGATTATTTTGTTTTTTAAGATTTAAACATTTTTTTTCAATTATGCAAGTTATTGCGGAATTTTTTTCGTTTCTAAAATGTGCAAAAAATTTGCTTCCAAGAAAAACAAAAATTTTATGTGGCACCAGTGAAACATAAATGAATCAGCTCTGCTTACTATGTAGCTGTCGTTTCCAAAATAATTGAGTAGCCGGCTACTGGGCGACATTTGCCCCCGTGTAGACTGCTGTAGTGAATGTGTTTATAGCTTTAGTTAAGTCAAGTGAAACAAGCAACCTTAATTTCCAGCATTTTTAACAAGTTCGATATGGCAGAATTTGATTCTTAATAAGAATTGTAATTTTTAGAGTTGTGGGAATTGATATTACACGTACTTTTTCCAAGCAAGATGGGATCGTGAGTGACTTTCCTTCACTCATGCACGATCACGATAAAAAAAATTTACTCATGCACGGTCACGCACGAACTCATATTTTTGGCTTACGTTCACTCACGCTCACGTAAGTGGAAAAAGTTAGTTAGAATCACGAAAACTCATGCTCACGAAAAAATCACAACCTATAAGTATTTATACATTAAAATTTCTGAATGCAAATAGAAAAATCTAATATACAATTAGAAAATTCTGCAATAAAAGAGGAAAATTAAGTTTAATTGCGAAATATATTTTTCTGAAACAATTTGATCTGAAATAAAATTTTACAATTTTTGATAAATGGGCAAGTGCCAGAAAAAGTCTACCAACCAAAAATTTTTTGATATTGATCCAACTTATTTTTTATATTATTTTTTTAAGGAATATTAGACTAGATATATAATCATTATATATGATATATGATCATTAATGCACAAATTATTACCAAATCCCATCCTACCTCAGATCTTCTAATTTGATACCAGAACTTAAAAATTTTTAGGTATTCATATCCTTACTTTAGTGTTAATGAAGATGGCCGATCGAAAGCCACATTTTTATACTTTGAATTCACTTCAATTTTAGTAAAAAAATTTAGTGTTTACTATTTTGGAAACATTGAAATTTCAGAGTAGAAAATAGAATGGATAAAATGCAGCGTGCGTCACAAAGAGTTCACGTCTTTTGATAAAAAACGAAAAAAATTTTTGCCTGCAATTAAGTTATTTTAAAATTCTCTTATATTCATCTTTCTTTTAGGAACTATATTTTGTGTACTTTATTATGCAAAATTCGCTAAAGGGTGCATCCCAAAACTGTGATCAATTATTTCGCAACAAACACCTGCTAAATAATTATTTGTTATGCCATTCGAAAGTACATTTATATTTTATTGAGAGACAAAAAAATTTTATATATAAATGAGAAAACGCGTACGAATGTGCGTTATAGGGTTGTGCATTAGCTCCTTCCAAATGAGTATTTATTTAACGTAAATGCACGAAAGCAAATTGAATTTATACTGAATTTAGCTTATTTCAATTTGGCAATACCGTCGACAATCAGTCAGTTGTTGGAAAAATTTTAAAATTCAAAAAAATTGTACATTTACTTTGGATACAAAGTCAGCAAAAATAATTTTAGCTTTCTTTAAAATGAATGAATAGTGATTTTGCACCAACAGCATAGCTGCTAATCGTACTTTCCATCTTCTATCCATTTGATCGCGATGTAAATTCCAAAAAAATATTTTTTTAATTACTAAATTTAAAAACTATCGTCTGTCAGGGTAAAATTTAAATTCACATTAATAAGTTTTTAATGCAAATTAACTCTGCCGTCTGTCTACCCTATTAGTTAACCAACATTTTTCAAAATTCTTTTGTTTAAGCATATTTCTTATTAAGAAATTAGTACAATTTTAATAAATAAAAATTTCCAGGGACATGTATTTTGATATGATGGATCTTAATCAATCAAGAAGTCGTTTTTGAATTTTTTGTAACTTATGGCTTTTTTGAAATCATAGGACGATATCTATCATGCGATTACATATTTTGTAATTAAAATTAAATTTGACAATTGAATACATATAAAAATTTTTAAAGAAAATACTCAGCTAGCATTTTCAATCGTGAAATCTCATGGGAATCTCATGAAGAATGTTAGTGAACTGTTACACGAACTGATTCTTCTGTGAGATTCTTCCATAACACAGCGAAAGACGCTTAATATCTACACATGCACTCACGATTTTTTTATACTCACGATCATGCACGCTCACGTTATTGAAACAAAAAAATGATCACGCGTTATCAAGCATGATTCACGCTAATCACGTGAGCGGTGTCCATCGCTAGTCAGAGCACTACGTAGTAAAGGGCATATGACGCAGTGACCTTGCTAAAACAATATCCCTAGATTTCATCCAATCATCGGTAGACCTATTGCTTACTTAACAGGCACAAAAGAATACAAAGCCCCAACAAGAGAAGAAAACACTGTGAATTTATCATTTATGTTGAGTTATGATACCTGAAAGAGAAAATTTTTTTGAAAAAACATTCCCAATAAATTCTTTTAAAATCCGCATGCCTCGGACTCTAACTTATCCATAAAGGCCGCATAATGAGAAGTTGACGGACATTGAACCGACAAGTTGGGACTGGTGCGAATTTCCCGCTATAATTAGGGTAATCATGGGTCCTCTTTTCCCGGATACCCCCTTTTACCGCGTCTGGGGAAGTCCGTTTTCAGCAAGTATTTAATGTTATCCTACTTTTTGCATTTTATATACGATTTTCTTTTATTGCATCGAAACTTTTGAGTTGAAATATACACTTCACCACAAAACAATGATGAATGATTATACATATATCGTTTTGTCATTCCGTTGGTAATTACGACAATATAAATATAATTACTACATTATAAAGTACAGTAGTTTTCCGATTTAACGAACGCTCAAAGTTTATTTCTACTAAGTAAGTACCTTATATTACGAATAAAAATTTTATTTTGTACACGGTTTAACGAAAAAATATAAAACAAAACTAAAACAAAACGAAAATGAGGAAGATCTTGAAACTGAAATTCTAGACACCAAAATAAAACACGAAGATGGCATTAAGCACTTCGAAATTTTTATTAAATGGACTCAGCAAAACAACATTAGTAGCACAAATTTAATGTTTTTGAGAGAGCTTCAAGAATATGTCATTAAAAAAAGGTATTCATTCCAATAATCAGAATGTGTTTATGCAATTTTTTAAATAAAATATTTTTGTATTACAGTGTTTTTATGAATTTTCCCTTTCCTTATACATATTTTTAAAGAAATATTTATTTTAAATTACTATAATTTTAATAAAATATTACAAAAAAAACACTGCATATTTATAGTTATGTTTAATTTAGTACTGGATATAACGAACAGGCCTGGCAACCATTAGGTTCGTTAAATCGGAAAACTACTGTATATATGTTAGGATAGGAAAGTCGTCTAATTGGAATTTGTCTAAAGATTTTTGCTAATAAAAATCTGCGAAATCGGTCCACGAATGATAGGAGATATAGCCAAAAAAACTGTTTTTGTTTTTTATGACCATTTTCGTAGGAACAAAAAAAAAGAAGAACTGTTCTCACTTAAATACTTTTCTTACTCTATAATTTGGTGAAGGGTATATAAGAATCGGCACCGCCGAATATTGTACTCTTGTTTTTAATAGAAAATAACATTTGCGTGCTTTTCTAAAGGTTGTTCAAGAAAATTATTTTACTTAAATCTTAGGCGCTCTATGACATTTACATACATTATTTTGTAATCGGATCGCAGTTTCAAGCATACAGAAAGAGAGCACCTCTAGTCGATTTAATCACTAATACAAATGCAAAAATAATGCTTATTGACATGCCCATTGTGCCAAAAATTTGCCTTTTTCACCTTATCTTCAGTTTCGTTGACCGAAAGTTCAGCACAAGTTACCGTCATTCGGCTTTATTTTTGGAAAATGGTAAACCTAACGGCACAAATTATAATACAGTTGCCAGATCTGGAACCCTTAAAAAAACATCCTTATATAAGCATAAACGTCAAACTATATATCGTTATATGATTTCTAAGAAGCCCTAAGTTGCAAAAAATTAAAAATCGACTTCTTGATTGAATGTGATTCACCATATCAAAATATGTATGTACATTAGGGTGATAACTTTTTGCAATTTTTGCGAATATCAAATTCTTCATCGCATAGCAGTATAGACCATGATGTAATACTTTTTCGCGATCGTTAAAAAAGTTTCCTACCAAACGCGATGAAGTATTGAATTTCAATATTTCTCCTAAGTATACAAAACTAACATTTAATAACAAAATTTTATGTATTTTCTAAAAAATTCATATACGGACACCACTACTTGATAAAAGACCAAAAAAAAGAAGACCCGTGTCTCCCAGTTTTGCCCAAAGTCATGCACTTTTTTTGTGGGCCCTCATAGATTTGGGGCCTCGGTGTCATTTTTGCAAAATACTGATCATTTTCTCAGGCTCATATCTTGCAAATCGTTCGGAATTTTGATTTACTCTCTGAGGCAAAGTCTTGTCATAAAGAACAAAAATTGTGAACATATAGAATCAAAAAATCTTCATCTTCAAGATGAAAATCGCAAAAAATTAAAAAAATTAGATTTTTTTGCCTTTTTTCCACTGTTCAGGTCCATTGGTAGCAAACCGTTAAAAATTCAAGAAAACAATTAACTACAAAAATCTACCTAAGTCCTCAGTAAACAACTTTCTAGAACATATGAACTTCCTAGGAATGATTCTTAATACGGTTTACGTAGCGCTCAAATAGCCGCAAAAGTGAAAAATTTCCCGAAAATGTTTTAACAATTCCCAATTTTATGTGGAGCGGTGGCAGAAAGATGTCTTGAATATTGCCAATTGGAGGTGCATTCTTCAAAAAAAGTTGTACAAGATTTCAAAAGGAAAAGAATCTCTTAACTAGTGAATTCAAAAGAGCATATACGTAATTTTTCGACGAAGCAGACTTGACCGGTGAAAATTACACACCTAATACAGTGTGTGTTATAACAATATCATGGCATGGTTGAGTGGAGGCAAAGATATTATGAAGTATTGCATGCCGGTAAACTGGATTAATCGACCAGGTGATCATGGAGCATCCAGTTGCTATGCATGCGTAAATTTCACATGTCGTCTAAATCGACAGAACAAAATCGAGAAGAACAAAATGTATAAAGCAAGCCGCACTACCAATGCTTGCACCTGAAGAATTTGTATCACCAAGGCCGCTAACTCCAGATCGTAGGACAGAATTCACAATAATGACTAGAGCAAGTGGTGTTACTTATGAAGACCTTTATTGGGATTATGTGCTGCAACAAGAAAGAGATGGACCACAACTAATAACACAAATGGAAACGGATTTCATTGTGGCCATATTGGGGCTATCGCAGTGACTTGACATATTTTTGACAGCGTTTTTAAATCAAAGAAAACTCACACATGCTAATGTTAACTCTACGACGCGCCGCGGCGTACCGCAAACGGCAAGCTGAATTTCAGATCTTCTACACTCTAAATAATGACAATTCGTTCGCTTACTTCAACGATTAAAAGCTTTGGTGGTAAAAATGGGAATGAACTACATCGCTATTGAGTGGAGATTATTTATTGATGGTTCTGTTTCGAGCTTGAAAGCAGTGTAGCTACATGCGTCGAACCGAAAACCTTCCATTCCGCTAGCAATAGGTATTGACATGAAAGAAAGTTATGAAACATTGAGAGATAGAAAATTACGAGCATTTTGCAAAAATGACCCCGGGGCCCATAAAAAAGTGCATGACTTTGGGCAAAACTGGGAGACACGGGACAAAACGGGGAAAAGCCCATATGTGTTTTGTTAAACACTGGGTGAGTGATATATGCGCGGAACGAGCTATTATTATAGTTGCACAAGATATGTTTCGATTATGTAAATCAACTCCCACTTAAAACTTAAAATTTATTTCATTAAACCCAAAAAAATAGTTTTACATTTTGTTATAAAGTTACTTATTTAATATATTTAAAATATATATAATATATAAAAATAATAAATGTACAATATATAATGTGTGTGAAAAATAAAATAAAAAATTTTTTTGAGGAGCTTTAGAAATTGCATTTGGTGCGGAAACTTTTTGGCCAAAATGGCCTAAGAAAATTATTTTTATTATCAATACTAAATTGTCCATTGCATGGTGGGATGAAGAAATTTTGGTAAAAAAAGTTAAACCCTAATGTACATGTTCCTGGAAAATTTTACTAATTTGTTAATAAGAAATAAGATTAAATTTAAAAAATTTTAAAACTTTTGGTTCTCTCTGCTTCTCCTGTAAATTTTGTTCAATGTAGCTCACAGCTTTTATGAATTCATATTGCGATATATACATATCGCACTTAATCAACAAGAGGGCATCAACTCCAAATTTTAAAATTTTCAGCAGAAGCAAAATACATTTTGATTTTATATCAAAGGAATATGAAAAATAGATTTTAAATCATGCGTTTCATTAGCGAAATATAGACAAAAGAGTGTGAAATTTTTACAGCAGGTAAATATGATTATTGAAATGCAATTCTTGGAGAAAAGTGAAAAAATTCAAATTTCGAGTTAATACCCTCTTGTTGATCAAATGCGATATAATTAAAAAATAATAATTTGTATTTTTCATTTTATTATAGAGTCATATGTATTTAAATTTCAGAACTGAACAAGAACCCTGTTGAAGGCTTCTCAGCCGGATTAATCGATGAAAATGACATTTTTCGTTGGGAAGTACTTATAATTGGTCCTCCAGATACATTATAGTGAGCTTGACTTGAATTTCATAAAATTAATAAATTTAATGTATATTTTTTTTCTTTTATTTAACAGCGAAGGTGGATTCTTTAAAGCTCATTTATACTTCCCAAAAGAGTACCCATTGCGTCCACCACGTATGAAGTTTGTAACAGAAATTTGGCATCCAAATATTGAGAAAAATGGTGATGTGTGTATTTCGATCCTACACGAACCAGGTGATGATAAATGGGGATATGAAAAGGCATCAGAACGTTGGTTACCTGTTCATACAGTTGAGACGATTTTGATATCAGTGATATCGATGCTCGCCGATCCAAATGATGAATCACCAGCTAACGTGGATGCTGCCAAGGAATGGAGAGAAGCGTATCCCGATTTTAAAAGAAAAGTTGCTCGCTGTGTCAGAAAGAGTCAGGAAGAATGCTCGTAGGACTCGTCTTCGTCTGTATTTGTATATTTATATTAAATAATTTGTACCAACTGAAAAAAATTATGGAAAACAAAACTCTGAAACTAAAAAAAGAAACTTAATGGTTTGTTCAACCTACGCGTCGTGAAAAATATGCATTTGCAAATAATAAAATTAAAAAATCAACAAATGCATTATTTATTTCTCTGAACTATTTTCACATACATACTATCTTTGCTTAATCCAAGATTCCAAACTTATAAAAAAAAAATACATTACCAATTTAGGAAATATGCAATAATAGCAATTTCAATATAACCGTTTTTAATTTCTTTTAACACAGAAACGAAATTTTTGTTTAATATACTACATAGATATGTTCGTACTTCTCTACAGTTTTATTTTTCTATGTATTATTTTATTTTTTCTTAAATTATGTTGAAAGCACTTTTGGAATAGACTAAATTTATAATACATATGTTAATGCTACGATTATGATTTAATAAACATGTGAAATTAAATATTTAATAAAAATCAAACTTCAGAAGGAAAACCTCGAGTCAACAAATTAATTACTATCTATATTTATCATTGGAAGGATATACATACATATCGTTAGTTTGAATGCGCAACCACGCAACTAGACTTTTGGATTTTACAGTAGAAGAAAATAACTATATTAATAGTTTAAATGAAACAACTCTTAGTACACTTTCTAAACTCAGTTCACAAAATCGGCGATAGGATTGCTTACATTCGTAAATTCAATAACCGCTCAATATTTAAATTTTGGGATTTAAAGGGCTTTACTTGGCGGCTCATGTTTTCTTTAGAAATTTCTTTATTTATTGAAACAATTGACAGTGCTGCGACGACGTTGACATGTTTTTACTTTTGCTGAATGTTTTTTTGTCCGGTTTTGTTTTAAGGTTTCAAATGGTTTAGTAAAAGCTATTTTTAAATTAAAATTTATCAAATATCGCAAAAACTCATTAGAAGCTACTGAAATTGCAAAAAGGATTTAAAAAATTACGCATATAGCGCAAAACTGGAGACATGCAATAAAATTTATTAAAAACTCTTTAAAACTGAAGGGGCCAATAACTCTGAATTAAAAAAACTGAAAGCATATCGTATACTCAAAATTGATTTTTTATTGATTACAATTTACAACATTATGTTATTTACATTGCGCTTCATCAATTTAGCACACCCCTTTCACTCATTGAGCTATAGCCTTTAGGTTAGGTTAGGTTGCACAGGCCGCCGATTGCAAGCCCACTTTGGTCCAGGAAAATAGGTCCCTTTGTGATGCCCGATGTGGACAGTGAAATAAAAGTATTAACTATCCTATTTTGTGGTCGGTGCTTAACCAACCGGTTTTTCGAATAAACTTGCTTGTTCCCTTCGGATTGCATTCCGTAAGGTCTGCGAGTTCGGGTAAAGTCGAATTACCTAGATACATGGCCCTGTGATGAGACAGCTGGACATTGAGAGAGGAGGTGCTTGACAGTTTCTTCCTCGTCATTACGACAACTTCTACAGAAGTCGTTGAAAGGTAGATTTAGTCTGTTTGCGTAGGCATCTATGAAACAGTGCCGTGTTAGGACTGCCACAAGTATACGCAGCTGATGTCGAGGGATCCCCAGTATAATGGCTGATTTTGCTCGGTCATATTGGGGCCAGGTTGATCTGGAGACTGCACATGTGGATTCGTTGAAGCATCTAGACTGTGCTATCCCTATAAGTTTCTGCTGAATGAGAATTTTACAGGTTTTTAGTGGGACTTCCACTATCCGGTCGGTGTCCCGTTCTTGCAAACGATAGCCTTCCTTGGCTACCTTGTCCGCAATTATGTTCCCAGGCACGTCTGTGTATCCTGGTACCCAGATTAGTTGAAGGTCGGAATGTGACGCCATCTCGTTTAGGGTTATCCAGCCTTACTATCGGTACATACATATACGAATATCCTGCCTATATACCTTATTGTACCTTAACCAGTTAACTGCCCTTTTTATGGCCGATATTTCGGCTTGAGTTATGCTACAATGATCTACTAGCTTAAAACGTATCCTCTATTTGGATCCGTCAGTGTAAACCTCAAGTACTTTCCCTCGGTATCTAGGATCATTAAATATAGGTAGAGTATGTGAGATCGACGCTGCGAATCTTTTCTCAGGCATAAGGTAAGTAGAACGGTAATCTATAAGTTCGGGAAGATTCTCAAACTGTCTGATAATATTCGCATGTCCATCACCTAGTGATTTCCATGCTCCTGCTGCACTGAGTCTAACTGCCGAGTTCATAGCCAGTTTTTTAACCATTAAATCGGCAGGAAGCCAGTGTAACATTGTGAAGAAGGCTTTTGATGGGGTGGTTCGAGGTGCGCCCGTAATCAACAAGGCTGATGTTCTTAGAATTCTATCAATGATTTTAGAGTAGGTGGATTTGCCTAGGGCCGGCTACCAGATAATTGCACCATACAATAATATGGGCTTGACGACCATTTCAAAGAGCCAATTGGTTTTTTTGGGGTTGATAACCCATCCGTTGCCAATGGCCCGTTTGCAGGTATACAAAGCAATAGCTGCCTTCGCTGTTCTTGCTTGCACGTTTAGGTTCCACGATAACTTAGAGTCCAGGACGATGGCCATATACTTTGCATTGTCGGATAACCTTAGTGTGACTCCGTTAAGAGTTGGTAAAGTGAAGTACGGTATTTTGTATTTTCTAGTGAAAAGTACGAGCTCCGTTTTCATTGGATTTACGTTGAGTCCCTTACAGATACACCACCTGGTAATGTGACGCAAAGCTGATTGTAGACGATGCGAGATTGTGTCTGGACATTTACCCGACACTACTGGGTTGATATTGTTGAAGGCACCTTCTACGTCTAAAAAGGCCAGAGCAAATTCGTTGTGCTTTATGGAGTTTTCAATGTATCCAACAAGCGAGTGTAGTGCCGTTTCAGCCGATTTGCCCTTCGTATGGGCATGTTGAGAGGTAGATAGTAGGTTCGAGTTGAATACCGATCTAAGGTGTAGATAAATTAACCGTTCCAGTGTTTTTAGTAGAAAGGATGATAGACTGATTGGTCTAAAATCCTTTTCGTTTGTGTGCGTAGTTTTTCCACATTTGGGTATGAGGACCACGGTGCATTTGGTCAATGCTTTCAGAATATAAGACCATTTAAGGCATCCGAGAATATTAGGTCTGCATTCCGCTGAAGGTCAGCAGGTATAATGCCATCGGGACCCGCTGATTTAAACGGATCAAAACTGTTTATGGCCCATCTAGTGTTTTATTTGTTTATGGGAAACGGGGCTATCGTACGATTGTATCTGGTGTCGTGAATTCTCCTGTAAACGGAGCACTACCGGGAAAGTGCGTGTTCATCAGAGTCACAAGGGTCTGATGTCCACTAGTAGTCCAACTCCCAACAGATTTTTTGATGAAACTAGGAGGTGAAGGAATGGTGGTTAAGATTTTACTCAGTCTGCTGGTCTCTGAGGCGCCCTCCACTTTACTGCAGAAGGACCTCCAGGACTTTAAACTATATTCCTGAAAAAGTTTCAAACTTCTTACAGAAAAATTATCAAAAAACCAATGAGAATTTCAAAAATTACAAAAGTATAAGCATAGGCTTGAATCTACATATTTTATCTTTTCTACCTTTACACAATTAGACGCCTTTTGGGTGACAATGAAATTATTTCTTAAGGGAAAACGGAAAATAAAATCGTAAGTTCAGTGTTAAGCAGCTCTGGGCTGAAGAACAGCTCTTGAGTCGTTGTAATTATTTCCTAATAGCCGGTTTATGACTTCATATTTAAATACGCATTTAGTTAATTTAAGTTGCATTTAAATACAGTTTCAGTTTTTCAGTGTTAAATTATTGTTTGTATTTAATTACGATAAAAATGTGGCAGCATCACGAAATTCTCTCAATTTTTTTTGAGAAACAGCTGTTAAACAAAATTAAAGATAAATTTCTAATGTGAATTCTTTTTCAGGCTGAAAATAACAACATTAATAGGTTGCTGCAATGTTTTAAAAGTGTAAAACAATAAAGAAAGAAGATGTAATAGAATAATATTAATAAAAGAAGTCCAAATTGCACCCCAAAAGATGTTGATTTTTCAATGGCCGCAAATTTTTTGTTTACTTTGTTGCGCGAAACAACAACAAGGTAGCAAAACCATATGTTTGTGTATGAATGTGTGCACAACTTAAATAGAACTTAAATCAGCAAGGTTGGTCATTTAAATATTATTTAAATTTCATTTAAGTTTGTACTGCAGAACTTTAGTTCGTATTTAAATAGAACTTAAATATAAATACCATTTAAATACGAAGTCATAAACTGGCCCTAAGTGTGGTCAGGCTTGCGTGTGTTGTTTGGCCTTCGAGAGTTTTTCGTCTCGCTCGCACTGGTTGACTGATTTGCCTCGGATAACCATAAAGTCTTGCGGTTCTTTTGTGGACGTTGCTACTTCCTAGTTACCGGGGCCATTTTTGTGCAACCATATTCTGCAAATTTACTTTGTAGAATATGTACCAATAAATAAATAAATAAAATCGTTAGTTTAATATTTATTGAGCCTTTTTTATAACTCTTTTATGAAAACAAACTTAAAATTATTACAATAGGTCCGATCCCGTACTTAACATTGGGATCCCAATTTGCACGAAAACTTGTTTTTTTATTAACAACAGATATTCCTCTATATACTGGACTTTAATTTGCATAGTTAACATGGTTAGATTTTTTATCCCCACAAAAGTCGACAAATGTTTTTTTTTCAAATTGGTTTGTCCGACACTGTACTTAGCATTACACACATATGTACATATGTATTTATGTATGTACGTATATATGAATGTACGCATTTACATAAGTATGTAATTTACTAGTTATCATTGCAGTACTCCATTCATGTTCACATTTTTATATGTTAATTTTTTGTAAGGCTTGCTGCATTTGGATGTGCATAAGTATGTCAAGAAGTTTAAAATAAAAAATTTTTACTGAATTTTACGAAATTGCGTTCGTTTACTTAAGTTACAGTAAATGAGAACACAAATTGAGAGCGTAAGGTGACAGTTCTTGGCTGAGAATTTAAAAAATTTTACTGCAGAAATTTCTTGTAGTAAAATTTAGTAAAACAGAAAAACATGATTCAAAGGTAAACAAACAAAAGTAAGAAATTAAAAAGTATACAATTTGTGAACAAATTATTTAAAAAAGAAAAACTGGGACAAAATCATATATACATATATACATATCGCACTTAATCAACAAGAGGGCATCAACTCCAAATTTTAAAATTTTCAGCAGAAGCAAAATACATTTTGATTTTATATCAAAGGAATATGAAAAATAGATTTTAAATCATGCGTTTCATTAGCGAAATATAGACAAAAGAGTGTGAAATTTTTACAGCAGGTAAATATGATTATTGAAATGCAATTCTTGGAGAAAAGTGAAAAAATTCAAATTTCGAGTTAATACCCTCTTGTTGATCAAATGCGATATAATTAAAAAATAATAATTTGTATTTTTCATTTTATTATAGAGTCATATGTATTTAAATTTCAGAACTGAACAAGAACCCTGTTGAAGGCTTCTCAGCCGGATTAATCGATGAAAATGACATTTTTCGTTGGGAAGTACTTATAATTGGTCCTCCAGATACATTATAGTGAGCTTGACTTGAATTTCATAAAATTAATAAATTTAATGTATATTTTTTTTCTTTTATTTAACAGCGAAGGTGGATTCTTTAAAGCTCATTTATACTTCCCAAAAGAGTACCCATTGCGTCCACCACGTATGAAGTTTGTAACAGAAATTTGGCATCCAAATATTGAGAAAAATGGTGATGTGTGTATTTCGATCCTACACGAACCAGGTGATGATAAATGGGGATATGAAAAGGCATCAGAACGTTGGTTACCTGTTCATACAGTTGAGACGATTTTGATATCAGTGATATCGATGCTCGCCGATCCAAATGATGAATCACCAGCTAACGTGGATGCTGCCAAGGAATGGAGAGAAGCGTATCCCGATTTTAAAAGAAAAGTTGCTCGCTGTGTCAGAAAGAGTCAGGAAGAATGCTCGTAGGACTCGTCTTCGTCTGTATTTGTATATTTATATTAAATAATTTGTACCAACTGAAAAAAATTATGGAAAACAAAACTCTGAAACTAAAAAAAGAAACTTAATGGTTTGTTCAACCTACGCGTCGTGAAAAATATGCATTTGCAAATAATAAAATTAAAAAATCAACAAATGCATTATTTATTTCTCTGAACTATTTTCACATACATACTATCTTTGCTTAATCCAAGATTCCAAACTTATAAAAAAAAAATACATTACCAATTTAGGAAATATGCAATAATAGCAATTTCAATATAACCGTTTTTAATTTCTTTTAACACAGAAACGAAATTTTTGTTTAATATACTACATAGATATGTTCGTACTTCTCTACAGTTTTATTTTTCTATGTATTATTTTATTTTTTCTTAAATTATGTTGAAAGCACTTTTGGAATAGACTAAATTTATAATACATATGTTAATGCTACGATTATGATTTAATAAACATGTGAAATTAAATATTTAATAAAAATCAAACTTCAGAAGGAAAACCTCGAGTCAACAAATTAATTACTATCTATATTTATCATTGGAAGGATATACATACATATCGTTAGTTTGAATGCGCAACCACGCAACTAGACTTTTGGATTTTACAGTAGAAGAAAATAACTATATTAATAGTTTAAATGAAACAACTCTTAGTACACTTTCTAAACTCAGTTCACAAAATCGGCGATAGGATTGCTTACATTCGTAAATTCAATAACCGCTCAATATTTAAATTTTGGGATTTAAAGGGCTTTACTTGGCGGCTCATGTTTTCTTTAGAAATTTCTTTATTTATTGAAACAATTGACAGTGCTGCGACGACGTTGACATGTTTTTACTTTTGCTGAATGTTTTTTTGTCCGGTTTTGTTTTAAGGTTTCAAATGGTTTAGTAAAAGCTATTTTTAAATTAAAATTTATCAAATATCGCAAAAACTCATTAGAAGCTACTGAAATTGCAAAAAGGATTTAAAAAATTACGCATATAGCGCAAAACTGGAGACATGCAATAAAATTTATTAAAAACTCTTTAAAACTGAAGGGGCCAATAACTCTGAATTAAAAAAACTGAAAGCATATCGTATACTCAAAATTGATTTTTTATTGATTACAATTTACAACATTATGTTATTTACATTGCGCTTCATCAATTTAGCACACCCCTTTCACTCATTGAGCTATAGCCTTTAGGTTAGGTTAGGTTGCACAGGCCGCCGATTGCAAGCCCACTTTGGTCCAGGAAAATAGGTCCCTTTGTGATGCCCGATGTGGACAGTGAAATAAAAGTATTAACTATCCTATTTTGTGGTCGGTGCTTAACCAACCGGTTTTTCGAATAAACTTGCTTGTTCCCTTCGGATTGCATTCCGTAAGGTCTGCGAGTTCGGGTAAAGTCGAATTACCTAGATACATGGCCCTGTGATGAGACAGCTGGACATTGAGAGAGGAGGTGCTTGACAGTTTCTTCCTCGTCATTACGACAACTTCTACAGAAGTCGTTGAAAGGTAGATTTAGTCTGTTTGCGTAGGCATCTATGAAACAGTGCCGTGTTAGGACTGCCACAAGTATACGCAGCTGATGTCGAGGGATCCCCAGTATAATGGCTGATTTTGCTCGGTCATATTGGGGCCAGGTTGATCTGGAGACTGCACATGTGGATTCGTTGAAGCATCTAGACTGTGCTATCCCTATAAGTTTCTGCTGAATGAGAATTTTACAGGTTTTTAGTGGGACTTCCACTATCCGGTCGGTGTCCCGTTCTTGCAAACGATAGCCTTCCTTGGCTACCTTGTCCGCAATTATGTTCCCAGGCACGTCTGTGTATCCTGGTACCCAGATTAGTTGAAGGTCGGAATGTGACGCCATCTCGTTTAGGGTTATCCAGCCTTACTATCGGTACATACATATACGAATATCCTGCCTATATACCTTATTGTACCTTAACCAGTTAACTGCCCTTTTTATGGCCGATATTTCGGCTTGAGTTATGCTACAATGATCTACTAGCTTAAAACGTATCCTCTATTTGGATCCGTCAGTGTAAACCTCAAGTACTTTCCCTCGGTATCTAGGATCATTAAATATAGGTAGAGTATGTGAGATCGACGCTGCGAATCTTTTCTCAGGCATAAGGTAAGTAGAACGGTAATCTATAAGTTCGGGAAGATTCTCAAACTGTCTGATAATATTCGCATGTCCATCACCTAGTGATTTCCATGCTCCTGCTGCACTGAGTCTAACTGCCGAGTTCATAGCCAGTTTTTTAACCATTAAATCGGCAGGAAGCCAGTGTAACATTGTGAAGAAGGCTTTTGATGGGGTGGTTCGAGGTGCGCCCGTAATCAACAAGGCTGATGTTCTTAGAATTCTATCAATGATTTTAGAGTAGGTGGATTTGCCTAGGGCCGGCTACCAGATAATTGCACCATACAATAATATGGGCTTGACGACCATTTCAAAGAGCCAATTGGTTTTTTTGGGGTTGATAACCCATCCGTTGCCAATGGCCCGTTTGCAGGTATACAAAGCAATAGCTGCCTTCGCTGTTCTTGCTTGCACGTTTAGGTTCCACGATAACTTAGAGTCCAGGACGATGGCCATATACTTTGCATTGTCGGATAACCTTAGTGTGACTCCGTTAAGAGTTGGTAAAGTGAAGTACGGTATTTTGTATTTTCTAGTGAAAAGTACGAGCTCCGTTTTCATTGGATTTACGTTGAGTCCCTTACAGATACACCACCTGGTAATGTGACGCAAAGCTGATTGTAGACGATGCGAGATTGTGTCTGGACATTTACCCGACACTACTGGGTTGATATTGTTGAAGGCACCTTCTACGTCTAAAAAGGCCAGAGCAAATTCGTTGTGCTTTATGGAGTTTTCAATGTATCCAACAAGCGAGTGTAGTGCCGTTTCAGCCGATTTGCCCTTCGTATGGGCATGTTGAGAGGTAGATAGTAGGTTCGAGTTGAATACCGATCTAAGGTGTAGATAAATTAACCGTTCCAGTGTTTTTAGTAGAAAGGATGATAGACTGATTGGTCTAAAATCCTTTTCGTTTGTGTGCGTAGTTTTTCCACATTTGGGTATGAGGACCACGGTGCATTTGGTCAATGCTTTCAGAATATAAGACCATTTAAGGCATCCGAGAATATTAGGTCTGCATTCCGCTGAAGGTCAGCAGGTATAATGCCATCGGGACCCGCTGATTTAAACGGATCAAAACTGTTTATGGCCCATCTAGTGTTTTATTTGTTTATGGGAAACGGGGCTATCGTACGATTGTATCTGGTGTCGTGAATTCTCCTGTAAACGGAGCACTACCGGGAAAGTGCGTGTTCATCAGAGTCACAAGGGTCTGATGTCCACTAGTAGTCCAACTCCCAACAGATTTTTTGATGAAACTAGGAGGTGAAGGAATGGTGGTTAAGATTTTACTCAGTCTGCTGGTCTCTGAGGCGCCCTCCACTTTACTGCAGAAGGACCTCCAGGACTTTAAACTATATTCCTGAAAAAGTTTCAAACTTCTTACAGAAAAATTATCAAAAAACCAATGAGAATTTCAAAAATTACAAAAGTATAAGCATAGGCTTGAATCTACATATTTTATCTTTTCTACCTTTACACAATTAGACGCCTTTTGGGTGACAATGAAATTATTTCTTAAGGGAAAACGGAAAATAAAATCGTAAGTTCAGTGTTAAGCAGCTCTGGGCTGAAGAACAGCTCTTGAGTCGTTGTAATTATTTCCTAATAGCCGGTTTATGACTTCATATTTAAATACGCATTTAGTTAATTTAAGTTGCATTTAAATACAGTTTCAGTTTTTCAGTGTTAAATTATTGTTTGTATTTAATTACGATAAAAATGTGGCAGCATCACGAAATTCTCTCAATTTTTTTTGAGAAACAGCTGTTAAACAAAATTAAAGATAAATTTCTAATGTGAATTCTTTTTCAGGCTGAAAATAACAACATTAATAGGTTACTGCAATGTTTTAAAAGTGTAAAACAATAAAGAAAGAAGATGTAATAGAATAATATTAATAAAAGAAGTCCAAATTGCACCCCAAAAGATGTTGATTTTTCAATGGCCGCAAATTTTTTGTTTACTTTGTTGCGCGAAACAACAACAAGGTAGCAAAACCATATGTTTGTGTATGAATGTGTGCACAACTTAAATAGAACTTAAATCAGCAAGGTTGGTCATTTAAATATTATTTAAATTTCATTTAAGTTTGTACTGCAGAACTTTAGTTCGTATTTAAATAGAACTTAAATATAAATACCATTTAAATACGAAGTCATAAACTGGCCCTAAGTGTGGTCAGGCTTGCGTGTGTTGTTTGGCCTTCGAGAGTTTTTCGTCTCGCTCGCACTGGTTGACTGATTTGCCTCGGATAACCATAAAGTCTTGCGGTTCTTTTGTGGACGTTGCTACTTCCTAGTTACCGGGGCCATTTTTGTGCAACCATATTCTGCAAATTTACTTTGTAGAATATGTACCAATAAATAAATAAATAAAATCGTTAGTTTAATATTTATTGAGCCTTTTTTATAACTCTTTTATGAAAACAAACTTAAAATTATTACAATAGGTCCGATCCCGTACTTAACATTGGGATCCCAATTTGCACGAAAACTTGTTTTTTTATTAACAACAGATATTCCTCTATATACTGGACTTTAATTTGCATAGTTAACATGGTTAGATTTTTTATCCCCACAAAAGTCGACAAATGTTTTTTTTTCAAATTGGTTTGTCCGACACTGTACTTAGCATTACACACATATGTACATATGTATTTATGTATGTACGTATATATGAATGTACGCATTTACATAAGTATGTAATTTACTAGTTATCATTGCAGTACTCCATTCATGTTCACATTTTTATATGTTAATTTTTTGTAAGGCTTGCTGCATTTGGATGTGCATAAGTATGTCAAGAAGTTTAAAATAAAAAATTTTTACTGAATTTTACGAAATTGCGTTCGTTTACTTAAGTTACAGTAAATGAGAACACAAATTGAGAGCGTAAGGTGACAGTTCTTGGCTGAGAATTTAAAAAATTTTACTGCAGAAATTTCTTGTAGTAAAATTTAGTAAAACAGAAAAACATGATTCAAAGGTAAACAAACAAAAGTAAGAAATTAAAAAGTATACAATTTGTGAACAAATTATTTAAAAAAGAAAAACTGGGACAAAATCATAAAAATTCAATTAAATAACTTATTTTTAAACTCTTCGTTCTTTAAGCATTTAAAAAATATTTTAGAAACCATTTACAGCAATTTTCGTTGTTATTTTGTTATTGCTTTGGAGTTGTGAAAATCCTAAGTATATGGTTACTTAGTAGTGCATTCGCTTTTAAGGTAGTCAATAGCAAAAACAAATACTTTTGAATAAATTTAATCATACACAAATTAGGAAAGTCAAATAAAATTAAAATAAACACATGGAAACGATTATAGAAAATAATTTGTTTATATTTTCTTAAAATATTCGTGTTATGATTAAAATATTGCATCGAGTACCAACAAGAAATAGAGTTGAGTAGTCCAAAGTGTAAATATATTGCAACACTATATTGATTTGCAATCACCTGTTTCTTTAATCTCACGAATTTTTACAATTTTTCCGTTCATTTACTGCATTTTACTGCAAAAGTACTCGAACACACCTATTATGTGCACAAACTCAATAAATTAATTTAAACTCTCAATTTCACTTTCCATTTTGAAAAAGTTATCTTTATTTGATAAAAATATTAACACTACAGATGATCAAAACAAAAAACTTGGGGCATGAAAAGCGTTGCACGTAACTTGAATTTAGAAAAGCATAGAACGTGTAGAAAGTGTGAAAAGAATTGTTATGTTTAAGAAGGCAACAATATAAATTATAAAAACAAATAAACTTTATTTTAGTTTATGAAGGTTAAAAAAAGTATCTGAAATTTTTATAACTATTAGAAAAATAAAAACGATTATTTCAATGCACAATTGTTTTATAATGGATTTTGTTTTAAGTAGCACTGTAATCTCTCACCAAAACGCGCTATTCCCAAACGCGCAAAGTTAAATTTTGATGAAGGTCGATGCATATATTGGAAACAAATCCAATATTTATTTAAACAAAATAATAACTATCTATAGTACAACATGTAGGAAGATTAAAACGACAGCAAAACTTAAAATATTATTTTGGTATATCAATACAAATTTTAACGTTTTAAATCTTTACATAAAATTATACCTGGTAAAGTTGAAAAGATTAAATCAATCAATACTTTTGCTCGCGGATTAATAATAAATTTTCATTTTAAATAATTTATCTTTTTGACTGACTATGAATGGTCAAAAAAGGAGGAAGTTCTGGGGCAATTGCCCCAAATACAAGATGCTCAAGATAAACGACGGGCCGAGTACCAGCAACAGGTTTCATCTGCTGTCCGAAGATGAAGAAGACGATTTATCAAAAAAGGAGAAAATTCCACAGACAATTGTGGATTCCAACGTGAGTTTTTCCAAGGTGCTAGGATTAATCGGTGAGAAATTTATGTTCAAAAGGATGTCGATTGGAACTAAAATAATTTCAACCACCATGGCGCTGTATGAAGAAGCTCTGAAAACGCTGAAAAACAACAACATGCATTTCTACACACACGAGGTAAGAGATAGTAAAATTTTCAAGATGGTGCTGTTTGGTCTTCCCCGACAGACGACAACAGATATAATGGAGGAATTTAAAAGTACGCACAACATTACCCCTGTAAGCGTTAAAGAAATTATTACCAAAATATCAAACGAAGATGACACACTGTATCCCGTATCTGATCGAATTTGACAGGCAAACGTTTCAAAACGTGAAATTTTAAAAATCAGATTTTTCTGTAACATTGCTGTTTACTGAAGAAAACCTTTTAAGATTAATAAAGGTTCTACACAATGTATTAAGTGTTCGATCTACGGTCATGGAGCCAAAAACTGCAACAGAGTCAAGGTATGTACAGCTTGTGCGGGTAGCCACGATTACGCTGATTGTTCACTAAACAAAAGCTCACCTGATGGCAGTATAGTGTACAAATGTCATAACTGTACAAATAAAAATTACAGAAATGCAAACCACAGGGCAGATGACCCCAAATGCCCGTGTCGTAAAGAATACTTAGAGACACGACAAAGACTCACCGCAAAAACTAGAATGACTAATATAAGACATAACAGTAGTTATGTAATAGACGAGAGTGATTTCCCACAACTATCGAGCCAAGAACATCACGGTATTGCACAAGACTCCCGGTTCCAAGGAAAAATATGTTTTCTGAAGTGACTAAAAGCAAAACACGGGACAACAACAACGAGTTATCCGATAATAAACTATTGGAAATATTTTTTAATGCAGTAGATGCATTGGAAAAATGTCAAACAAAGTTTGACAAATTGAGAATTTTAGGTATGATGCTTAAACATGCCATATAAAACATTTGTTGTACACAATGTTCATGTTATGCACTGGAACGCTCAAAGCATAACAACCGAGTCAGCAGCTGCACAGCTCGAGCAAGTCCTTCACGACAAACAAGTTGATATACTTTTGCTCAACGAGAAGTTTTTAAAACCGCATCACAAGCTCCAACTAGGAAGCTACAAAATTTATCGTGAAAACCGGCTATCACAAGGCGGAGGAGTACTCATTGCGGTAAAAACTAACATAGTTCATAAGTTATTACCTAAAATTAACACAAAAATCATTGCAAATATTTCTATAGAGGTTACTATTAATAGTCGTCCTGTAGTTTTTACTGCTGCTCATAATTCAAATTATACTGTGGACTTTAAGGCGGACTTAGACTTACTCACAAACTTCTCTTGTGACTTTTTCATTTTTGGTGATTTCAATGCACATCACACACATTGGAACTGTGTATCTAATAACACAGCCGGTAACGAGCTTTACAGACTATTACATTTATTTTCCATTTTCATTTACTCGATTCGGTCAAAACTTAAACCAGGTCCAGTCCTCTACAGTAGACATTTTACTATCCAATTCCAATATCCCTTTTTCGAACTTAGAGTCACACCCAAATATTTTACAGTCAGATCATGTTCCGATTTCCTGTTCCATTTATGGACAGTTTCAAAATATTAAATACAATAACTTTGTATAATCGTGCAGACTGGCCAGCAATTAGAGTTTGGGTGGAAAGTGAAATTAGACGCCAAAACATTGACCAAATAGAGTGTATTCCTAGCAACGTAGATTTATTGCTAAATAAATTAATTTCAATTGTTAACGCTGCATTTAGCAAGATTCCCGTAGGGAGGAAAAACTCGTGGCAGAGAGAAATCTCAAGTACATCTAAGATGCTTATTGCTCAAAGAAATAAATTCAAACGTAAATTTCAGAGATGTAGGGATCCGATTTACAGAGCCCACTTAAACGGTATCTTAAGGCAGTTAAGTAATCTAATTGAATTCCACCTTAACAAGGATAGAAACGAGTCGTGGTCGAGATTTATTTCGAAACTACCCGCGGGATCCAAAAAATTCTGGAAATTAACAAAAGCCTTAAAGGGAAAGAACTCGTTTTGTTCAGATCTTAACTGCAATGATGAAGTTTTAAAAACTGGTGCAGAAAAAGCTAATGCAATTGCAGATGCTTTTTGTAGCTCACACACTATTACTATCAATAACCAATCGCCTTTGGATACATGTGTATCTGATTTTATTAATGGTCTCGATAATGATTCTCCTATTGGTAGTAATAATATTGAACGTACAAATGCCACTGAGGTTAAGACATTTACTATGCTATTAAAAAATAATAAAGCCCCGGGGTTAGATGGCATAAATAGTATTATACTAAAAAATATGCCAGAGTACTTTTATGAAATTCTAAGTAAAATATTCAATTGTTGTTTAATTAATGGCCAATTTCCCCGTACTTTCAAGAAATCAAAAGTAATACCGATTCATAAAAAGGGGAAAGATCCCAAACTACCCACTAGCTATAGGCCAATAAGCATCTTAAGTTTACTGGACAAGGTCTTTGAAAAAATCATTCATAAAAAATTAGTTGATTTTGCAGATCAAAACACCACCAACAGTTTGGATTCCGTAAGGGACACTCTACCGTACACCAAATAAACCGAGTTGTAAATTATATCGAAGATAACATAAGAAATCGCAAGAGTACTGGAGTTGTGTTTCTCGATATAGAAAAAGCTTTTGATACCATCTGGCACAATGGGATGTTATACAAACTCAATTCATTAGGTTTCCCTTTAAATTTACAAAAAATTATACAAAGTTTCCTAAAGAACCGTACATTTGTTGTGTGTGTTGACGGACTTCTCAACAGAAAGAACAATCCCAGTGGGATTGCCACAAGGGTCATTACTATCACCTACACTCTACTCATTGTATACATCTGATGTTGAGGTGCACAGAAATCAGGAAGCAGCATTTTATGCTGATGACAGTGCTTTTATATGCAGTGGAAAACTTTCAAATGCAATAATCAAGAGAATGCAAGAGAGCCTTACCACAAGCCAAAAATATTTTAATAAGTGGAAAATAAAAGTAAATGATAATAAAACGCAGACCATTATATTCCCATATAATAAATCAATAGCATGGTTTCACAAAACTGCTAAGACCCATACAAAAAAGCTTCAGATTATCCAGAACAAAAATTTTAAAATAATTCATAATCTTCCCCCTAGATTCCCCACTGACTTACTTACTGCACATTAGATTTAAACATAAAAAGTTAAACGCTTGCCAATCATCTGACGCTGTCATTTAATGAAAAATGCAGACTGTCTAATTTTGAAACAATAAGAAATTTACTAAACGGTCGCTGATATTATTTATTTAAAAAGAATCTTACTAGCGATTGTTTTACCAAATTTCATTATAACATTTTCAAAGTCTATAAGAGGTTGTTTTTGAAAAATTTTCCTCAAGACAGTATTATTAAGAGTTTCCTTATTCAATTATTAGATTTAAATATTGTAGTACGTAAGTAAAATCTCATAACATTGTACCTTATTTAGCTTATAAGATTCGTGAATAAAAGATTTTATTAATAAAAAAACTATTAAATCAATAGCTCAGTCTTATTTTATTTAATATCAATCTCTTAGGGCCTTATTCATTATAGAGTTGGGCACCCACCGCTCACGTGATTGAGCGTCTATGAGTAAATTTTTTGAGTGATTGTTTCGTGATTTTTTAGATTTTGAAATTTTTTCCATATTTTTTATAAAACGTCGTGCCGGTATGTATTAATGTACTGATGTGAATGAACAAGTCGCAGTATAAATCCGATTTTCAACTGCAGAACATTTGGAGGAAATAAATCTTTTTCGTTTTTTCATTCGCATTCACACAGACGAACAAGATCTAGAAGTTTTAAGTTTTTGGAAAAAAGCTAAAGATCTTCCAGTTTTGCAAAAATTGGCTAAACAAATACTGTGTGTACCATCTAGCTCAGCTACAAGCGAAGGAGTTTGTTCAACGCCAGGAAGAATATTTGAAGAGATGTGAAAAAGACTTCTCGGCAAAAATGTTGACATTTTATTTCTGCATAAATCTATTTACGAGTATCTATTATCTATTACCGCTGAAGTACAAGATCCTACTTAATCTTAATATTTATTTATATTTTTTTTTAAGAATTTTCAGTTGTATTGAATTGTCAAATTTAGTTTTAACTACAAAGTTTGAAATCGCATGATACATAAGTACATTCATATGTACATACATACATACATATGTGTAAATCCCTTGTGAGAACCCTACATTCGTAAGCGTTTTCATATTAATATATACAAATTTGTTCGTCTTTCAAAAGAGGTACCTTCAACTTATGCATAGTGTTTAGTGGGATATAAGTTATATTTTTTTAGCAAGAAATAATTGATAATAAAATTTTGTTCCGTACGCTACAAAAAACGGAAATCACTTTGAAAGGTAAAGTGTGTTTTCGTAATTTTTTCCGAATTTTGCATAATAAAGTACACAAAATATAGTTCCTAAAAGAAAGATGAATATAAGAGAATTTTAAAATAACTTAATTGCAGGCAAAAATTTTTTTCGTTTTTTATCAAAAGACGTGAACTCTTTGTGACGCACGCTGCATTTTATCCATTCTATTTTCTACTCTGAAATTTCAATGTTTCCAAAATAGTAAACACTAATTTTTTTTACTAAAATTGAAGTGAATTCAAAGTATAAAAATGTGGCTTTCGATCGGCCATCTTCATTAAAACTAAAGTAAGGATATGAATACCTAAAAATTTTTAAGTTCTGGTATCAAATTAGAAGATCTGAGGTAGGATGGGATTTGGTAATAATTTGTGCATTAATGATCATATATCATATATAATGATTATATATCTAGTCTAATATTCCTTAAAAAAATAATATAAAAAATAAGTTGGATCAATATCAAAAAATTTTTGGTTGGTAGACTTTTTCTGGCACTTGCCCATTTATCAAAAATTGTAAAATTTTATTTCAGATCAAATTGTTTCAGAAAAATATATTTCGCAATTAAACTTAATTTTCCTCTTTTATTGCAGAATTTTCTAATTGTATATTAGATTTTTCTATTTGCATTCAGAAATTTTAATGTATAAATACTTATAGGTTGTGATTTTTTCGTGAGCATGAGTTTTCGTGATTCTAACTAACTTTTTCCACTTACGAGAGCGTGAGTGAATTTTTTTATCGTGATCGTGCATGAGCATGAATGAAGGAAAGTCACTCACGATCCCATCTTGCTTGGAAAAAGTACGTGTAATATCAATTCCCACAACTCTAAAAATTACAATTCTTATTAAGAATCAAATTCTGCCATATCGAACTTGTTAAAAATGCTGGAAATTAAGGTTGCTTGTTTCACTTGACTTAACTAAAGCTATAAACACATTCACTACAGCAGTCTACACGGGGGCAAATGTCGCCCAGTAGCCGGCTACTCAATTATTTTGGAAACGACAGCTACATAGTAAGCAGAGCTGATTCATTTATGTTTCACTGGTGCCACATAAAATTTTTGTTTTTCTTGGAAGCAAATTTTTTGCACATTTTAGAAACGAAAAAAATTCCGCAGTAACTTGCATAATTGAAAAAAAATGTTTAAATCTTAAAAAACAAAATAATCAAATAATGATAAAATTAAGATGAAATTTAAGAAAATTAGAACATTCTACAGCTTTTTCAAAACTGCAAATTTTTTGCGGATTTCGAGTTATTTATAATGTGGAAGTTATTGCGAATTTTCGTGTAATTTTTGTATTTTTTTGTGAGTTTTTTATATTCCTTGCATTTGTAGATCGTTTTAGAAGTCCTAAAAAATAGCAAGAGAATGTTAAAAGTAGTCAACTGTTTTCGACAGCGAGTGGAGAGGAGACATGATATAATAAACAAAGTAAACGCGTTAGTACAACAAAAACATTTAAATTTTCCGAATGTCAAAGAAATTTCATCCATAAAAAATTTTGCTTACATTTTTTTCATATCGAGTTTGCCGTATAGGAAGTGGAATTTCAAAGAGTGAGACGCAAACTCTCGAAGGTCAATAAACTAACAGTGGCCTGGTTGCACTTAAGAAAAAACTGCCAACTATGAATGTAATTACAACAAGTTAAAAATTTCATTTCAAATAGCCTCATTAAACTTTGAACAATTTCTTAGTGCACTTTTTTGGCAATATTAGGATAAAACAGACTCTCAAAGTTGCCTAGAAATCTTTTGACAAAGTATTTTAGATACTTTTTCCGATTTTCTCGCACATTTTTCCTCTTACAAGCATTATTTAAATTTTTCATACCATTACCTACTTAAACAAATCCTATTATTTAAGCTTTTTATGTAAACAAACTTTTTCCAAACTTACTAATGGACTGATACACAAAAACTACTTCTATGTACACAAATTCTGACTGATACAAAAATACTAACATTCATTTGTGTACATGAAACAAATTCGGGAAAGTCCCTTTTTATTTAAAAGCAAATATATCATACTACCAAGTTCCAATAATACATTTTTGGCAAGTGATCAGGAGTTGTTTTGACAATCAGAGCAGGAGCCGCTGTTGTTGCACAGACCTTATTATTATAAAAAAAATACTTTTAGAAACGTTTTATGACGTTAAAGATGACTGACCATGTTTCAAATAACGAAGTACATACTGAGAAAATGGAGCAGCTGAGACAACTAATTAAAACTGTCGAGAATAGGAAAATCTCGTATTTAGGACATATAATGAGGAACAATAAATATAAATTTCTTTAAAAATTCTCAGGGTCAAAATTGAAGGAAGAAAACAAATATTGAAAAATATTCAAGAATAGACAGGATATCATGATGAACTAATGGTCAGTTTATGAATTCGTATTTAAATGTTATTTATCTTTAAGTTCTATTTAAATACGAAATTCAGTTTGGCAGTACAAACTCAAACGAAACTTAAACAATATTTAAATGACCAACCTTGCTGATTTAATTTCTATTTATGTAGTACACACATACACATACATACACAAACATATGTTTTTGTTAGCTTATTGTTGTTTCGCGCAACAAAAGCTGCGTTCGAGTACTTTTGCAATAAAATGCAGTAAATGAGTAATTATTGAGTAAACTGAAAAATTTACTCTCAAAAAAAGTTGGTGCCTAAAAAAGTACGCGAACGGAAAAATTTTAAAAATTAGTAAGATTGAGGAAACAGGTGATTGCAAATCTATATAGTGTTGAAATATATTTACAATTTGGACTACTCAACTCTTTTTCTTGTTGGTACTCAATAATATAATTATTATAATACGAATATTTTAAGAAAATATAAACAAATTATTTTCTATAATCGTTTCAATGTGTTTATTTTCATTTTATTTGATTTTCCTAATTTGTGTCTGATTAAATTTATTCAAATGTATGTGATTATTTATATATGCTATCGACTACCTTAAAAGAAGGTGCAATACTAAGTAAACATATAGTTAGCATTTTCACAACCCCAAAGAAATAACAAAATAACAACAAAAATGACTGTAAATGATTTTTACATTTATTTTTTTTTTAAAGGCATATACAACATATTTAACGAACGAATAGTTTAAAAATAATTGTTTGCTTATTATTTTATATTAGTTTATTTCAGACTTTTCTTTTTTTTAATAATTTGTAAATCAAATCAAATCAAATCAAATTGTATACTTTTTGTTTTCTTACTTTTGTTTGTTTACTTTTTGGATCATGTTTTTTTTTTTGGTTTTACTAAATTTTACTACAAGAAATTTCTGCAGTAAAAATTTGTAAATTCACAGCCATGAACTGTCACTTTACGTTCTCAATTTGTGTTCTCATTTACTGTAACTTGAGTAAACGAACGCAATTTAGCAAAATGCAGAAAGTTCAGTAAAAATTTTTAAAAACTTTTGGATACTCAAACACACTTAAAGTAATCAAAAAATTTGCGGCCATTGAAAAATTAACATCTCTTGGATTGAAATTTGGACTTCTTTTATTAATATTATTCTTTTTTAAGAAAACAAAAACAATTGTTTGATTATTGAGTTCTTGTTACAACTTTGATATTTTTTAAACTTTTCATTTGGTTTAATCAAGGTTTAATATAATATCTCCAGTTGTTCTAAGAAATATTTGGGTAAAGTTCCCTGATGATCTGCATTAGCAACAGTGAAATGCGCATAGGAACAAGCTATACCCCTCAATAATCAATTGCAATCTGTTTTTAACAAAATTGTTAATGTTTTGCTGAATAAGTAAAATATTAATTTTGGGAAAAAGTGCGAATAAAAATTAAAAATACTTAATATTGTACTTAGTTTGGCAAGGACTTTGTAACTGTGGTCAATCGTCAAAACCATTTGCTACTAAATGTACATTAAATCAAGAATTGTACATAATGAAATGACTGCATAAAAAACTATTGCCCATGTACCAACAGTACTAGATTCCTCCTATATTTTAGCCAGATTTGGCTATCATGCATTGTACTACTAAAGCAGTACATTGGAACAAAAGCAAGAGCACAGGGTAGACCAGAGATGAAACTTTGAGGTTATGTTTTGGTGAAAATCAGCTTTTTACCCCTCTACTTACTGTTAAAAAAAGATAGCAATATAATGTAAGAACGAGGGAAAATAAACAAAACAAAATTAAGCATTTTGCAAGTAAGAAATGATGAATTACATTGAAATTTACTTCTTCTATATATCATGAATAATTCTTATTTTATTTTTAATGTTATATTACCATTTGCATTTATATTGCTTAAATTAATATTTTTCTTCAACTTTTTTTATTGAGCCAGAAATTAATAAAAATACAAAACCAAAACAGAACATGAAATTTTTTTTTGCAGGCAAACAAATTTTTGTCGTTTTTTGTCAGAAGACCTGAACCCTACGTGACTCACGTTACATTTTTTTATTATATTTCAATTCTGAAATTTCATATCTAATTTCAATGTTTCCAAAATAGTAAACACAAAATTTTGTTACTAAAATTGAAGTGAATTCAATGTATAAAAATATGGTTTTCGATCGGGCCATCTTCACTAACACTAAAGTAAGGATACGAATACCGAAAAAGGTTAATTTCTGGTATGAAATTGGAAGATCTGAGGAAGGGTAGGATTTGATAATAATTTGTGAATTAATGATCGTCGAAATATATTTATTTTATTTATAAAATCATATATCTAGTCTAATATTCCATAAAAAAATAAGTTTGATCACTTTAAAAAAATTTTGTTTGGTGAACTGTTTCTGGAACTTCCACATACTATATCAAAATTGAAAAATTTTATTTCAAAACTAACAAATTGTTTGAGAAAAGTATATTTCTCAGTTAAACATAATTTTACTCTTTTATTGCAGAATTTTCTAATTGTATATTAGATTTTTCTATTTGCATTCAGAAATTTTATTGTATAAATACTTATAGGTTGCGTTTTTTCGTGATTGGGACTAACTGTTTTTTCTACTTATTTTTTCATCGTGAGCGTGCATGAGCGTGAATAAAAGCCACTCACGATCCCATCTCTAATTCATTATAAGTTATCAAATGTTTATTAAGGGCTTATGAAACAGTTTTACATACAAAATTTGTTTCATAAACCCATTATACACTTTTGGTCATTATTATAAATAAGGGGTGTTCAATGGCCCAGCAGCCCGAACTAGTTCTCTTTTTTTCTTGTATTTCTTAGTAATGTAATACTATGTATGCACGTAAGACAAAACATTTGGGGTTTTTTATGATTTTAGGTATTTGTGGCAACTTGTTCTTGAATTCCTAAAAATTAATTCGATTTGTAAAAAATGAAATTGACGTACATACATATTACTATAAAAAAATTGTGATTTTAGCATTACATAAAAATATGTCCCTTTTAAATTCATAAACCTGTGGCATTCGTAATATATTTTAACTAAAATTTGTTATAATAGCTTTTAAATACATTTTATCACGTAATGAATTTAACTTAAATATACGATCATTGATATTTTCCTAAACCTTCTGGCAACGATGCTTTAAGTATTAATACGATGAACAAATGATTACGAGTAATACTTATGAGCTCGGATAACTATAACTCTAGTTAATAAGCTAAATGTGTGTCTTCAAATTCATACATACACAAGCATATTTTATGTTGTTTATCAGAAGCTCGAATACAATTGCCGAATGTTGAAAATATATTTACGAAACAATACTAAACAAACAATGTGTATGAAAATGTATGTTGAAACACAAATTCTTACGAGTATAGCGAGCAGATGCAAAAACAATATGCTGTATTGACTACACCGCAACTCAACTCGTTTTTAGGCGAGTATTTCAAATCATAGAAACGGGTACTCGTTGCAGCTCTCTGCAAAGTATATTTATTCAAGTACGCTTATTTCTACAACAATAAAACCAACAGGCATTATATTTTTGCTATTTCACCCAAATTGTCAATTCAAAAACCAATAAAATTACTTAAATATTTTTTCCCTTTTACTTTTTTTATTTATTTATTTTTGCTTATTGAACACTTTCTCTCTTACGGAACTTTTTTAAATTGTGAACAAAATTTAATAATTAAGGAGAGATCAGCTGTCGAAGTGAGTGTACTTTATAATCAGGGCAAGTTTTTCATATAACTTGCATTAATTTGCATTTGCAACTCTTTTTAAGAAACATTGATTGAGGTAACTGACGCAGATCCATATATGGTATTCGCAATGCGATCATTGAAAATTCTTTATATAAAATGTTGCATGTTACATATCTGGCTCATGGGTTGCATAGAATTGCATATTATGTTCGCTCACATTTTGCAATGTTTACTCACTTGTTGCAAATTGCAAAGCCGTTTTTCTTAAGGCAGAACTACATACATACCAGAGAAAGGCAATAATAACTTTTTTTCCTGAACGCTTCATTTAAATAAAAGTCAGTCGAGTGATCAAACATGTTTTACCCAAATCATTCATCATACACTAAAATGTTTACTCACATTTAGTCATGCAACAAAACTCAATATTGAATAAAATCAGTATCATACTTTCGAACGCGTCATTTGGTTAGTTGTATGTCTAGTGATCGAACATGTTTTATTCAAATTTATACCCAAACAAGTGTTCAAGTTGAATAAAATCAAAGTAGAATAGTCAAATTATTATTTTAATACACACTAGCAAGTAAACAATTAAAAATGGGAAACGACCAGGATATTTGATATGTATATTAAAAAGATGGAAAATTTAAAATTTTTATTTTCCTTTCTTATAAACTTCTGCCCTCATGAAATTATAATATGTTTGTATATAAAATAAAAAATAAATTAAACAAACAAATAAATTAAAACAAAATTATATTGTAAAAAAATATTTTTAAAAATTCATATAAAAAATGGATTAAGTGTTTTTTGCTAAAATTAATACATATGTATGTACCTACATAATATAATAATATTGCTTAATGCATAAGCCTTGTTGCTATGAAATCTTTCTTTTTTGTTCATATGTTAGCTCTTTGTCATCCTCACACGCGTTCATACGCGCTCATTTTTGTCTTTTATTCATCATTAAAATACAAGATGCTGATCAGAACGAAGGAATTTGTATTTTATTCTTCATCAAAATAATCATCGTTGAGTCAAACGAGCAAACACCCGAATTGATTGGTATGATGTGACACATGATCAAAATCACAGAGCCAACATCAACCGCATGATTTGAATGATTAAATAGCAGCAGCGAATATACATAAGTATTTGAACAAGTTTGGTGGTTTGAACACAAAGGCATGTTTGTTTTTAGGATATTGATTACTTATGAATATTTTTGCAATCAGATTTTGTCATTCTCTGGCACAAATAGTATTTTCTCAAATACAAATGTTGTCTTGGACGCAAGAGAACAAGTAAAATTTTTAGGTTTGTTGAGTAGAGTGTGTTATTGAGAGCGAAGTATTACAATACAGTAGCAATCATTTTCTCATTTATACTTATAGTATGTTGTATGTAACATGTTAGAACTGTTTTCGCACGTCTTTAGTACACACACAGGTGGTAGTCTTAACCACTATCATTGCTTTGCTTATGTTTTTACTTGGACCAATACTTATGTACATAAGTGAATGTTCTTGTGTATTTTTAGTATTTATAGTGGTGTTAACTTTAGGAGCCTTTTATTGCTTTAATACTGAACCGATTTAAATAATATATAGTTGGGTCACTACAGCTCAAAACTTTTTACCATTGATAAAAGATTGAAGAAAATCGGTTGATAAACAAAGGAGAAAAAGGGACCTAAAAATTTGTCTTCGACTATTTATATAATAGATTTAGAGGACAATAAAAGCTATGAAGAATTACATCAATATGCTGAAGAAAACAATTTGCACGTAAGTCACGGTTCACACTATGAAATTTTTCTTTCTGAAAGTGTTGGTGTACTGGGAGAGAAGATTGGGAAGGGGTACACTCTTTCATGTACTTTGAAATTCTCTTGGGTTTTGTTATTCGTAACTGTGAAACTGAAAATGGCTGCAGCTTTATTTTTGATTTTCTTTTACTTTTCTTTCATTGTGGTGAGAGCAAAAATCTTGAATTTCATTACAAAAACTTTCAATGTGTAAACATTAATGAAAGTTAAAAAGACAATTAGAGAAAATTCCAGAGAGAAAACTTTTATAGTCTGAACCGGGACTAAAACAAAGCAAACTAAAAACTACCATAACAGCTGTTTGTCGGTGTTGCCGCAAGTTAGAATAATCGTATGACTGGGCTGCGGCAGTTATTGCCACAAATTCATTCTTCGCCAATCTGCGACTATTACATTTTTATAAAATGTGGGAATCATCTAACTGCAGTATATTTGATTGAGACAATATTATTATTGTGCACCAATTCAGCATAATTGAAATTGGGCCTGACTGGAGTATTTGCGGCAATCGTGTGATCCTACCTTTAGCACAGGGTAGACCAGAGGTGACACGAACAGCATGCTATTGCTGTATCTGTCGCACAGTATTTCGTAAACAAAGAATTTTTCATGTTTTGTTGTGGTTTTGTATTCTTATTAATTTCTGACTCACTAAAAAGAGTTGCAGAAAAATATTAATTTAAGCAATATAAATGCAAAAAGTTATATAACATTAAAAATAATATAAAATAAGAATTATTCGTGATATATAGAAGAAGTAAATTGCAATACAATTCATTATTTCTTACTTCCAAAATGCTTAATTTTGTTTTGTTTATTTTCCCTCATCCTTACATTATATTGCTATCTCTTTTACACAGTAACTCGTTGAACAAAAAAGCTGATTTGCTCCAAAACATAACCTCAAAGTTTCATCTCTGGTCTACCCTGTGCCTTTAGCATTATCGATTCTCTTTACAATAAAACAATAACGATTGCTGTACAATTCAATATATTTTAATAAATATATGTATGTATATAGAAAAAATTTATTGAAAAAAATTGTTAACACGATAGAGCCATCTGTTATAACTTAAATTTTATCTTTATTTTGAGCCACTATATGCTATTTAATACATATATACATACATATAATGTATATTCTAAGGAATCTGAGTCACAAAAAGAAAATCTTTCACAAAATTCATGGAAGTTAAAAAAATCGTAATTATTATATTTTCAATACCAGAAATGATATGGGTGACATTTGTATATTTTACGAATGAACCAGCATGATTATAACACCAATAAAGTTAACGTATGACAATACATTATGATGTACCATTTTTGTATTGGATTTTTCTATTAATTTTCTGTTTTCATATTTTTAAACTTAACACTACGTAGTGATAATTCTTCATGAACTTCGCTCTCATTGTGTATTTCTTTTATATAACCAGGGTTCACATAATGTTCCACAATAATATCATTGTGATTTGAAAAGATTTGATTATCTATATTTATTGAACAATTCTCAAATTTAATAATTTTGTTTCCTCTGACACTAGGGTACGTTAGGTTCCATTGGCAGCCGTGATCAAGCACAGCTCATGCGGGTCCATTAATTAGTTCCCGTTGTGCTGTCATGTTGCCCCGTCTCCCAAGGGTACTATGTTACCTGGGTGCTGATATTCTCACGCAGCCACCCGGTTGATTCAATGAAGAAGTGGATCCTGTTTAAATCAATATTAGAGAGACAAGTTTTGTCCCCAAGGGTTCTTTGACCGAATAGCTTAAGTCTTAGATCATAGAATGCCGGACAACTTTTACATATGTAATTGTAATTGAGCCTTAACCTTTGGGCGTGCCGCCCAATAGGCCAGTTATTACCGCGATTAGGTTTCTGAGATGATGTCTGGATGGATGTAGTGCCCGCCTAGTCCTTTTTTCATCTATTATGGGCCAGATTTTCCTAGTTTCCCTACAGGTAGTTGCATCTAACCATTTCTGATTTGTAGTAAGGTGAAACTTATATGCAATAAGTTGTTTACTCATTGGGAAGAGACAACTATGTCATGTGCCGAATCGTTTCGATTTAAAGTGGAGCCTGCATGCGCCAACGAGTCCGCAATACAGTTTTCGTGTGTGTCCCTGTGTCCTGGTACCCAATTGAGGGTGACCATCCTCCAGAGATATCCGGCATTCTTGGACAATTTTTGATGTGATGAACACATTATCCAGGGATCTAGTGACCGCCTTACTATCGGTAATGATCTGAATATCCCTGCCAGATATTTCGCCATACCGAATGAATTTTGCGGCTGTGTAGATGGCCGTTATTTCAGCCTGAATAAAACTGCAGTGGTCCGGCAGCCTTAAAGGAATGGACCAGTTTAGCTGTTCGGAGTAAATGCCAAAACCGACACCATTCAGTGATTTGGAATCGTCAGTGAAAATTTAAATCACATTCGCGGGGGTATATAAGTCATCAGGGTGGACCGCGTTGTCCGAAAAGCTTACAGAGAAGCCAGGATCAAAGATTGGCACAGGTGTGACATAGTCAACGTTCGTGTGCCAATTTATATTATACACACTAAAAATATTTTATAGGTAAAATACACGAAAACCTTCGTGCATGCTACGAAAATATTTGTTATTTTGACGCTACGAAGTATTTCGTAGAATGCACAAATTAGATTCGTTTATTTTACGAAATATATTTATCACTGCATTTCACAAAATTTCGTATTTTTACCAAATTTGTTTCGTAAAATTACCCAAATTTGTTTATTTTACGAAAAGAATTTCGTGAATGGTAAAAATTCATTTTGTTTTATATACGAAATTTTGTAAAAGTACGAAAAATATTTCATTAAAATACGAAATATTTAAAAATGTACGAAATAATTTTGTGTAATTCACAAATTATTTTGTAAAAAAAATCTGCAAAATGAATCTGCAAATAATAATATTTTGTTAATTGCACGAATTTTCGTAATAACCGAAAAACATTTTGTAAAGAACACTAAATAAAATTGGTTTATTTTACGAAAATTCGTAACAATACGAATTTTGTTGTAATAATTTATATTTAATCATTTTAATTTATTACAAGAAAATAAAATAAAAATTACACATATTCATTTACATATAAGGCATACATTTTGTATAGATAAAAAAAATTACATACATACATACATATTAATTTTTAAATTTATATGTTATAATTAATACAATTTCTTATTATCAATAACACAAAAGTCAATCCAAAAACTAGGCAAAAATTAATAGTCATAAATGAATATTTGTAGATAAAAGTAGATAATAAAAAAAGTCGAAAAGGCGATATTATATAGTCCTTAACACTGTTTTGAATTTGAAGTACATCTTTTCTAGTAAAGTTTGATTTGTTATGACACCATAAAGAAAACATTACACCATTACTGGTTGGAAAAGTAACTGAAGACTGTGCTGAGAATGAGGAAAAACATGTGCTAGTTTGGTGATCGTTTATTATACACCTTGGAACTATATTTCCGGGGTATGTCGCTGGCGATTCTTTCACAACACATAGGGAGTTTGAAGACAATTGGAACTCTGAGGAACCAGACAGATGCGCTTGAAAATGTTTTTTAAAATGTTGAATTCTTGAAATGTATTTTTCGCAATTATTAAATGTGCACTTAAATGAACTATTGTGTTTTTTATTATGCATTAGTCTAAAATGCTTAGAAACATACGTTTCGTTTGGTAAATATATTTCACACAAGTAACAATTCATATTTTTCTCAATAAACTGTATAATTTAAGTTTAAAAACATAAAATTTTATGATACACGAAATTAAATTTTATTATACACACTAAAAATACTCAAATGCACAATGACAACTGACGCTTAATTTCATTTATGTTAAAATCAAAGCCAACTGCGTATCTTTTTTACAGTTAGATTCCAAAAGAGCTACACAATGAGATAAAAAGAGATAGCGAAAGAACAAAATATGCAGAAAAAACAGATTTACAAAATTTTTCGTAAAATTTACGAATTTTCTTTAAGTACGAAATTTTTCTATGCTGCAAAATACAATTATTTTGTATTTTGTACAAACATTTCGTAAAATAAACCAAAAACAATATATAAACCTAAATTTGTAAAATGGACGAAATTTCTAAATTTACGAAATTTTGTACCTTAACCAAATTAAGTATATTGTACGAAAATGTGGTACATTTCACGAAAATAATTTTACGAAGTTATTTTTGTAGATTTACAAAATTTCTAAATTTACAAAATATGTTTTATGCTATTAAAACACAATTATTTCGTTATATGTACGAAAATTTCGTGTATTTTACGAAAGAAAATTTACGAAAATAAATTTCGTTTTTCTCTGCATGAAATATTTTTAGTGCAGGATGTTGGCATGACCGATATTGTAATCGTTCCATGCTCTGGTAGCCTTTAGTCTTACTGCCGTGTTCGCAGCCAACTTTTTAGCCATAATGTCTGGTGGTAGCCAGTTCAATATCGTGAAGAGTGCCTTAGAAGGAGTTGTTCTAATGGCACCCGTTACTGTTATTGCCATCATTCTCATTATACGTTCAAACTTAGTTTGATGACTCTTCCCCCTAAGCGCCGGCCACCAAGCGTCTGCACCGTAGAATAGAATGGGTTTAATGACACATTCGTATAGCCAGAAAACATTTTTCGGGTTGATTCCCCAATTTAGGCCAGTGGCTTTTTTACAGCAATATAATACAGTTGCTGATTTAGTGGTTCTGGAAGTGGTATTCATATTCCAGTTCAATTTGCTATCTAGTATTATTCCAAGATATTTGGCATTATCATATAGTTTCAGTGGGACCCCATTTAGCTTCGGGGTAACAAATTTGGGAATTTTGTATCTCCTAGTGAAAAAACCAGTTCCGTTTTGGCAGGATTAACATCCAGATCACATCCCTGGCACCATTTTACGAGGACATCCAGTGCGGATTCCATTAGTTCAGACAGTAGTCTGGCCATAGCCATGACTTCAACGTCATCCGCATACGCAATCGTTCTGCAGCACGTCTTTTCCATGCCCCTGAGGAGGAAATTTATATTTAGATTCCAAAGTAATGGTGAAAGTAACCTCCTTGCGGGGTGCCCCTGGTAGACCCTTTGGAAATATTTGCGGTGCCCCAGTTAGATTCAATACGCCTAAAGTGCAAGATGTTACTGAAAAATTGGATGATCGCTGGGTCGATATCCAGTAGCCTCATAGCATTAATAACCGACTACGGTTTAACGTTGCTGAAAGCTCCCTCAATATCCAGGAAAGCAACTAATGCAAATTCCTTGCATTGTAGGGATCTCTCTATGTGACCCACCAATAAGTGAAGCGCTGTTTCAGTAGACTTCCCTTTCGTATAGGCATGTTGACCTATTGAAAAGGAGTTATGTCCTAGCTTTGATCTGATATGAATTTCTATAATCCTCTCCAGTGTTTTCAGCAGAAAGGAGGATAGACTAATTGGCCTGAAGTCTTTAGACTTAGCGTGCGATGTTTTCCCCCCTTGGGGATGAAGACAATCTTATATGTTGTCCATGTAGATGGGACATGTGAGAGACTTAGGCAGGCTCTAAAAATCACCAGGAGCCATGGCATCAGTGGCTCTAGGTTATCTAGCAGATCCGCTAGGATAATACCATCCGGACGCGGAGATTTGAAGGGATGGAAGCTTTTAACAGCCCATTCCACACGATGGCGAGTTATCGGGATAATAGAGGTATTCCGAGCGCCATTAAGAATTACCTCCCTCGGCGCATCATCAGTGCAACCTGGGAAGTGAGTATTCATCAGGACCTCAAGGTTCTCTTGACTATTTGTTGTCCAGGATCCATCTGACGATGGAATAACTGGTCTTGAGGATAAGATCTTCCGTAGCCGACTTGTCTCCTAAGAGTTTTCCACATCACTGCAGAATTCTCTCCATGACTGTCTCTTAGCCTTCCTGATAAGATTCTTGAATCCATTCACTGAGGACTTGTAACTGTTCTATACACCATTATGTTTAGCCTCGTTAAAGACCTTCCTGCTTTTCTTGCGTTTTTCAGCAATTTCCGCATTCTACCATGTAGGCTTAGCTTTGCCTTTCCTGTTGATTCTTTCACAGGACTTGTCTGTTGCCTCGGTTAAGACACTCGTTAGTGACTCCATTGCGGAGTCAAGCGTGGACACATTACCAATGCAAACTTGGGATGGAGGCAGCTTGTCTTCGAGTACACTAGCATAGACAGGCCAGTTGGTCTCTCTTCTATTCGTATAGGGTTTCACTCCTTGTCCCGCGATGGGTGGTCATCTTGACGCGATGCGGGGGCTTAAGTGCAAGGACCCATGTAGAATATCTCTTGGTGAGCACGAACTAAGAACTACCCTTCCCATGATCTGTAGCGTCTGTTTTCCCCTAGTAGGGGCGGCTAACAGACCAACTTTTTGTCCGCTTTAGATCTCTAATCTCTATTACGTCCATACCAAATACGTGTCCGCAAATCCATCCAGCGTCTGTTCCATATTGGGCGGCTGGGT
The DNA here is from genome assembly GCA_956483585.1 of Gymnocheta viridis. NCBI lineage: Eukaryota > Metazoa > Arthropoda > Insecta > Diptera > Tachinidae > Gymnocheta > Gymnocheta viridis. The sequence continues at coordinate 48,879,359 of OY101442.1, read as the reverse complement.
GGTCTGTTGTTTTTGACAGTTTCATTCACTTGGCAGCAAGTATAAAATGCAACCCCCCCTTAAAAGAAATGTCAAAACAACAAAAGTGCCCCGAGTATCCGGTTGCGGGCCTAATAATCTCCGGAGACCCTACTCCCTTGGTGTCGGCCACAGGCCAAGGTGAGTCGAATGCTACTGCGCCCCAGATTAGTCCGGTGAATGTACCAGGCCGGGCAATTCTGCAAGTTACTGGTAACAAACTTAACACAGGAGGGGGCAAGGGGAAACCTGAGCCCACCAAATGTAATAAACCCGCTGGAGGGGGCAAGGGGAAACCTGAGCTCACCAAAGGCAGCGTTGTAGCACCTAAGGGCTAAACGAACAAACCAACGCTTAGTGTTGGCAACAAACCCGGCAGTGGAGTGCCTCTGGACTTCAAACCAAGTACTTCAAAATCTGCCACGGCCCAGGTCTCCAAAAAGGTGACCAAAACCCCCTGTTTGGGAGCTACCAATAAGAAGGTAGTAAACCCAGTGCCATTTGTGAGAAAGGGTACTGCGACCATGACGTCGGGTCACTCGGACTCACACCCCTCTGCCAGCAAGGAAGCTGCGACCTCGAAGTCGGGTTCCGACGCTCGGCAGCAAGCCGCTCAAGGCAAACCCCACAGGCACATAACACCTGCAAGAAGGGCCTTTACGCAACGGCGGTCCGCCGAAAGACTTTCGACGCAGCTAGGCAAACGGCCAGCTGAGTCCCTCACCCCGGAAGAACGGGCAAAACTTAAATGGGCTCAAAATTTTTTGGCCAATCTGCAAAAGACTCCTCCGACGTCTGCGGACGCGCCTAAACGGCAACGTTCAGAGGAGGAGGCTCAGACGCAGAGCCAATAGCCCGCTATGAAACGTCACAGGCCGATGAACAAATCGTTCAGCGAGATGGCTAAAAGCTATCTTGTGCAAGCTGTCATCGACCGAAGTGACGCAGACGGTGGCATGTCGTACGCTCAGTGGGACATGGTCCGTAAGAAACTGATGGGGGAGTTCTGGAAAGTCTTCAAAAGCAATGCAGGACCAACCCCGAAATGTGATGATGCCGGATGGCTTCGCCGGAGGGTAAAGCTTATAGCCTTTTCGGATGAGCGATCAATCTCTTTGTACAAGAAGGCGATCGTTAATCTGGAAGGGCTGTGGGAGGGTGCTAGGCTTGACGTGGTACCTATTAATGAGGTGCCTCGGCGACCTAGAGCCTCTGCTCGAGTCCCAGACGAGCCATCAAAACCCGAGGAAATTCTGGAACTCCTACAGGTCTGCAACAGTGACGTTCCAACCAATGGTTGGTCGGTCGCCAAGGTTTCGGAACCTGTAGGAGCCTACAGAAGGATCATCGTGGTCCTGAACCACGAATCCTTGCCATCGCTGAAGGAGAGACAAGGGAAGATGTATTACGGCTTCGAATCCATCTTCCTAAGTATCTACAAAGGCGATGACAGGGATGCTAGGGATCAGGAGGGCGATGATCCAGCCTCAGACGCTATGTCTATGTCGGTAGACGAAACTGCCAGTTTAACCTCTCAAGGGGATACCGTATCCAACTCCGGCTGGGTAGGGGAATTCTTTGAGGGGATGGATGAGGTAGTTGACGAGGACGTTCTCCTGGACTCTGACCTGGAGGACGCCAACGTCACAGTTATGCCGTACCATGACCAAAATTACACAGGTGAACCTTCACCATTGTAAAGCAGCATCCGCTGCCATGCTCCTCCGCCTAGTAGAGAAAGGGGAGGACCTCGCCCTAGTCCAAGAACCCTGGCTTCACCAAGGTAGGGTTTGCGGACTTAATGCTAAAGGCTTCAGGCTACTTTATGCCAATGGTCAAGGTAACATTAGAGCGTGCATTCTGGCCAAAGGCAATCTAAACATCTTCATTTTATCTGATTACAGTGATGAAGACACACTAACTGCAGCGCTGGAGACGGACGAGGGCACCATTATGGTCATCTCCAGCTACATGGCATATGAACGCGAATCTCCGCCCGAAAAGATTCGCGGCGCAGTCAGAATGGAAAACACAAAAAATTGGCCAGTCATAATTGTAGCAGACGCAAACGCGCATCACGTCGTTTGGGAAGCTCGAACATAAACGGAAGGGGTGAGTCTTTATTTGATTTCATTCTTTGCCACAATCTTGATATTTCAAATCTCGGGTCAGAACCCACTTTTATAACTGTAAATAGAAGGGAGGTTCTAGACATCACATTAGTAAGCGCTATGCACTCGAACATGATCAGGGAATGGAGGGTCTCTAACGACTGTACTTTTTCTGATCAAAGATATATTGAATTTAAGATAGAAAATCCACTACACAGGCCAGTGCCCATAATAAACAGGAAAAAGACAAATTGGGTTGAGCAAAAACAGCCTCTCTGAACTTATTCCACAACCACCTGTCATAAACGACCGGCACGATATTGATACTGCGGTTGAAAATCTAAATAGTGCTTTCAACTTAGCGACATCAGAAGCTTGCGGACCCAGTGTCTGCCGTGGTAGGAGTAAACCACCATGCTCGCAAAGCTCGCATGCTCGAGAGCCGTAGACTTTTCAATGAGGCCAAAAGACTAGGAAACTGGTCCGATTATAAGTCCTCCGTAAACAATTTCAAAAACCTGGTAAGAAACGCAAATCGCAAATCCTGGAGGTCCTTCTGCAGTAATATAGAAGGCACTTCAGAGACCAGCAGACTGCGTAAAATCTTAACCACGATTCCTTCAGCTCCCAGCTGAACTACTAGTGGACATGAGACCCTCATGGTTCTGATGGACACGAACTTTCCCGGTTGCGCTCCGTTTACAGGAGAACTCACGACAACCACTCACAATCATACGCTAGCCCCGTTTCCCATAAACAGGGAAAACATTACATGGGCCATAAACAGCTTTCATCCGTATAAATCAGCGGGTCCCGATAACATTATACCTGCTGACCTCCAGCGGAATGCAGACCTAATAGTCCCATGGCTTATTCGGATATTCTCGGCATGCCTTGCAATGTCATATATTCCGAAAGCATGGACCAAATGCACCGTGGTTTTCATACCTAAATGTGGAAAAACTACGCACACAAACGCAAAGGATTTCAGACCAATCAGTCTATCATCCTTTCTACTAAAAACACTAGAACGATTGATTGATCTACATCTTAGATCGGTTATCAACTCGAACTTACTATCCACCGCTCAACATGCCTATACGAAGGGCAAATCGGTTGAAACGGCACTACACTCGCTTGTTGGTTACATTGAAAAATCCATAAAGCATAACGAATTTGCTCTGGCGGCCTTTCTAGACATAGAAGGTGCCTTCAACAACATCAACCCAGAAACCATCATCATTGCTCTGGCAAGACTGAACGTAAACCAGTCAATAACCAATCTCATCAAAGAATTATTGACTAATAGGGTCATCAAATCTACGATGGGATCATCAACAATTTATAAAGTTGCAAAGCGAGGAACGCCGCAAGGAGGGGTTTTATCTCCAATCCTGTGGAACCTTGCCATAAACACGGTACTGGTAAAGCTAGACTCAAACAGATTTAAAACAGTAGCCTACGCAGATGACGTTGTATTAGTAGTGTCGGGTAAGTACCCAGACACAATCTCGCATCGTCTACAGTCAGCCTTGGATCACATTACCAGATGGTGTATCAGTAATGGACTCAACGTTAACCCAATAAAGACGGAGCTCGTACTCTTCACGAGAAAATACAAAATACCGTACTTCACCTTACCAACTCTTAACGGAGTCACGATAAGGTTAACCGATAATGCTAGATATCTAGGTATCGTCCTAGACTCTAAGTTATCGTGGAACCTAAACGTACAAGCAAGAGCAGCGAAAGCCGCTATTGCCCTCCATACCTGCAAAAAGGCCATAGGCAACAGATGGGGCATTAACCCCAAAACGGCCAACTGGCTCTTTGAAATGGTCGTCAAGCCCATATTAATGTATGGTGCAATCGTCTGGTGGCCGGCCCTAGGCAAATCCACCTATTCTAAAATCATTGACAGAATTCTAAGAATATCGGCCCTGATGATTACAGGCGCACCTCGCACCACCCCATCAAAAGCCTTGTTCACAATGTTACACTGGCTTCCTGCCGATCTAATGGTCAAACAACTGGCTATGAACTCGGCAATTAGGCTCAGTGCCGCCGGAACATGGAAATCACTAGGTGATGGACATGCGAACATTATAAGACAGTTCGAAAACCTTCCCGAACTTATAGACTACCGTTCTCCCTACCTTATGCCTGATAAAAGATTCGCAGTATCAATCTCGGATACTCTCCCTCCATTCATTGATCCTAATTACCGAGGGGAAGTGCTTGAGGTCTACACTGATGGATCCAAATCAGGTGCCGGGGTGGGAGGGGGCATATACATTCCTCAATTTCAGCAGAGGATACGTTTTAAGCTAATAGATCATTGTAGCATAACTCAAGCCGAAATATCGGCCATAAAAAGGGCAGCTAACTGGTTAAGGTACAATAGGGTATATAGGCAGGATATTCGTATATGTACCGATAGTAAGGCTGCATTGAACGCTCTATCGGGTGTTTACACAACATCTGAACTGGTAAAGGAATGCCGGATATCACATTCCAACCTCGAGCTAATCTGGGTACCAGGGCATGCGAATGTGCCTGGCAATATAATTGCGGACAAGCTAGCCAGGGAGGGATCTCGTTTACAAGAATGGGACACCGACCGGCTAGTGGGAGCCCCACTAAAAAGCTGCAAAATCCTCATTCAGGAGAAACTTATAGGGTTAGCACAAGCTAGATGGTTCAATGAACCCACATGTGCTGTCTCCAGATTAACCTAGCCCCAATATGATCGAGCAAAATCAGCCATCATACTGGGGATCCCTCGACATCAGCTACGTATACTTGTGGCTGTCCTAACAGGGCACTGCTTTATAGGTGCCCACGCAAATAGATTAAATATCCATTTCAACGACTTCTGTAGAAGTTGTCATAATGAGGAGGAGGAAGAAATGTAAAGCACCTCCTCTGTCAATGTCCAGCTCTGTCTCATTACAGAGCCATGTATCTAGGTAACTCAACTTTACCCGAACTCGCAGACCTTACGGAATGCAGTGATTTGTTTATTTTTTGGCCAGGTTATTTAAATGTTCTTATTTATTTCCAATAAGCTAATTGGGCCTATTATTTTTATGTAAATAAAAAACTTTTTTACATCTTCTTCCCAACGTTTCGTCAATTTTTTGTTGACATCTTCAGGGGATTTTTATGTCTATTTAATTTAAAAACATTACATATTACAAAAATAGAAAACATCAAACATATTATAAACTTACAATTATTTAGAAATTTATCACATTAAATTCTATCTAAATGATTGCAACATTTAACATGAATTTAAATTAAACACACAACTTAAATTAGTATCACAGTGGTTTTCTTTTTGTTTTATTTTATCACAACTCTGTAACTGGAACTGATATTATCGGTGTCTTCTTTTTGGTTCATAGTTTTGTTAATTTTCTGTTGTATACGTAAGCTTTCTATTGTGTAACGCTTTTTTTCTTTTGTTTCTATGTCCAATATTTTTATTCTGTCAAAGTCTGGTTTATGTTTTTCGTTGATCATATGTTTTTCTAGTGCTGTTGTTTCTTTTTGTTTCTCTATATCATTTTTGTGTTCGCATATTCTTGTTTGTAAACTTCTTTTTGTGGTGCCAATATAAATTAAGTCACAGTTTTGGTTATCATTTCCCTTACATGCTATTTCGTATACCACATTGTTTTGTTGTTGTTTCTCAACAGGCGTCTTGATTTTAGAACAATCAATCAATGCAATCTGAAGAGAATAAACAAGTTTATTCGGAAAACCGGTTGGTTCAACACTGACCAAAATATAGGATAGCCAATATTTTTTCTCGCTGTCCATAACGGGCATCACAAAGGGACCTATTCTTCTGGACCCAAGTGGGCCGGTTGCTTTAAATCGGCAGCCTGTGCAACCTAACCTAACCTATAGGGTTTCACTGAATCAACTCTAAGAGAAATATTGAAATCAATGTACATGTGGTCGGAGAAGGAACAGTCCTTTGACACATTCCAATCGCTAATCATATCCGAGAACCTATCGCTAATAAGCGTAATATCAATAACTTCCCTTCTGTTAGTCACAATAAAGGTGGGCTCATTACCCCTATTAGCTATTGTTAGTTCATTTTTTACTATAAAGTTTAGAAGCAACTCACCCCGTAGATTGACATCCGAGCTGCCCCAGATGGTGTGGTGAGCATTGGAGTCTGCACATATGATGAGGGGAATGTTGCGCCTATTGGCATACGACATCGTCTTCCTGGTTAAACTGTTTGGAGGATTATCGTCCTGATCGTGAGCCATATAGCAGCTCATAAACCATACTGTCTGTGTTTTGTTTTCTACCGCGACAGTGCAAGTGTCCTTATCGCTAAAATCAGAGAGAAAAAAAGCTTTAAGGACGTACCATAACACAAGCTCTGGTCTTACATTGTTCATCTGCGTACAAAGTACTATTGTCGTCTAAACTGAGTCCGCAAACCCTGTCTTTATACAACAATGGTTCTTGGATGCAAATAAGCTCCTCCGCGCCTGAAGCTAATCGGAGGAGAAGGGCAGCTGTCGCCGCTTTAGAGTGATGAAGGTTAATTTGTGTGATCTTCAATACAGTTCATCACTATGGACGACTGTGACGTTAGCATTCTTTGGGTCGTCGTCCGATTCCAGAAGCATGTCCTCATCGTCCGCCACTCCCATCCTGCCAAAGAATTCACCCACAAATCCTGTGATCGACTGGGTGTCCTCGCTGGCTGATGTAGCAGCGGAATCGTCCTCCATAGTTACTATATTAGCCGTAGTCGCCGAAGCTTGAGGCTTCTCCTTGTCATCACCTTTGTAGAAGTTGAGGAAGATAGTTCCAAAGCCATAGATTATCTTGCCCTGCGTCTCCCGAAGTGACGCCAAAGAGTCACAGTTAATTATAACAGTGGCCTTCCTGGTTTCATCAACAGCGTCAGTAACCCGCACTATTTTCCAGTCCTGTATGGGTAGCTTGGGGTTACTGACCTGCATGATTTCCAGAATCTCTTTGGCTCTGCGGGGATACGGGCAACAGATCTGGGCCTTTGCGGTACATCGGCCAGACGTATTGCCTCAATCTTAGCGCCTCGCCAGACTTCCCCCAGGGACTCCACGGCCTTTTTGTACAGCAGCGCCGACCGCTCATTTGCACATGCTATTAATTTGATGTGCACCTGATACCAGCTGGCATCATCACATTCGGGTGGTGGTCGAGGCTTACCCCTTAAAACCTTGAGAAACCAGTTTCCAGTTTTTGGAAGAAATGGTGTTGTCACTGGCGTTGCGGTCAATGATTGACCAAATTAGATGGTATTTTGCCACCTCCTTGTACGATCTAATTAAAGGCCGGTGAGGCATATTCTTGGCCGTTTTAGTCCCAGGAAGGCTGTCCTCCCCTGATCTTTGCCGTTTAGGCGCTGCTTCAGTTGGCTTCCGTGCAGGATTGCCTTCCGTCGCAGTGGGTTGGACCCGTTCAGTTTCCTCAATATGGGATTTCGCCCACTGAAGAGAGCTTTCCTCTTGCTCCGTGAGCTCACCGACCGGTTTTCCACCAAGCCGGCTGATGATTTTATAGGCGGAGCGCCTAGTTGTGTAGGCCATTTTGGTGGGATTTATGTGCCTTTGGGGTTTCTTAAGTGAGCCGTAGTGGCCGAGGAGGGTGCTGCTGGGGGCATCGAATCGTTCTTCGGGTGACCTGTTTGCACAAGATTCTGGACATGGGAAACTGGTTTAACGGCAGACTGTGTCTTAACCGTCGAACCTGCACCCGAGGAGGGGATTTTGACGGGGTTTACTCCCGTCCGGATCTGAGAAGCCTTAGAGGTACTTGGTTTCGAAGAACCTTGTACCAAGCTTGGTTTACTACCGCCTGATCATGACCGCCTTGGTCATGATTTTTTGCGCACTAGTAGCAGACCCACTAGCAGAGCCTGGCGCAACCACTCTGCTAGACGGGGTCTCAGTAGCTAACAACTTACTACTGCCTGAAACCGACGTTGTAGTAGTTGGAGATTATGAAGCCCTTTACTGGATACGCAGGGCGTGAGTTCTTTTAGGACAATCGGAAAGGAGGGTTTATTGCATTTTTTGCCTACTGCCAGGTGAAAGGATTGATTACGGACGGACAGATCTCAGAGAGCCTAAGATGACCGTTTAAGGCCAGCGGACACGGATACTCCATTAGCCGCTCCAATTAGGAGAAAGAGACTCTGGCATTGGAGGCCCTACCGGTCGTGACTAACATGACTCTAAATGTCACAGTAATTAAGCCCTCGCATCGCGACAAGATGACTACCCATTCGCGAGAGTCCTCTGACAGTAACATTATTTGAATTACAATCATGTCTTATTTCTTTTGTTTTTAAATTTCTTGTAGTTATTAGTCCAAAAACCATTTCTTTAATTATTTCTTGGGGTTTCTTTTTTATCTTAAGGCAACTTTTAACAATATTTCCTTAACACTAATTAATTTTTTAATTTTATCATCCTTTACAATGGATTTATCTAAGAGTACTTCATTCATTGATAGTACTAAACTTTCATTTTTCTTATTCAATAATGGCTCCAGAATGTATATCTCAAAATCAGTTCGCTAAGTCTAGGTATCAATAACGTCAAGAAAAAACTGTTATCAAACGTAAACGATGCTATTCTTATTTTTTGGAATTCGTCAGTTGAAGTCACTAATTCCGTTTCTTTCTCGGTTAAAATAATCTTTGTCGAAATTCCCAACCTACTTGTCAACATCACGTCTTCTATAGTATCTACAAAATGTCATAATGAATTTATATCGTTATGTATTTGGAAAATAATTTTTATGTACTGAAAATTGTGTTTGATTTGAGTGTTAAAAGTTAGACTTTTAATATGGTTTAAAATGTATTTTTGTTGGTTTACAATATATTTATTCAGATTTTCAACCTGGTTCTGTAATTCTTTGTTGATTCCAACTTGTTTGTTATTTTCTACAATTAAGTGTGCTGTATCAGCGTTCTACCCAACAAATTAATTAAACCTCTTTTGTTTCTACTCTTTGGAACCAAACTTTTAATCTTTGCTTCCAATTCTTTAAAATTTCATCATACTGTCTTAAAAATACTATCATTTATGGAATGGAACGCGAGTTTGTTGAAATGTCCTGATGAAAATTTCCTATTTCCATAAGTGTTGGCCTATCATTTGATACCTGGTTAACATTTCGATTTTGATTATAAGAATTCTGGAAATTCCGCTGAGGAACAAAACGGATTCTTAAAAATATACCAACTCCGAGTGATGCAATACAGTACACAAATGAGGAGGCATTAGCATTATTTCTGGATTTGAAATTAACAAAACAGCAATATATTAAGCTCAGACTGCGTGCGATTGAAAAAGGTTCAAATATGTATCCAGCATATCATTACATAACCGCTGCTAAAATGGACTGATTGCCATTAAAGGACACTATTGCAATTACACCAATTTCGGCAGAGGTACAACTACAATCTCTACTTGATCACACAGCCGAACGCTTGCTACAATCAATAACAGGAGATGAGTTAAAGAAATATGGAAACACAAAGTTAATTCTCTTTTGGAAATGGGGTTCTTCGGGACAAAAACAATACAAACAAGCTGTATGTGAAAATATATCGGACTCAGATATGTTCATGGTATCATTTGTACCATTGCGATTGAAAAAGATTTTGGAAGATTCAGAGCCTTCGACTAGTACAACGCAAACAATGAATATTTGGAAAAATGAGACACCATCTTCTACGAAATACTGCAGGCCAATCAAATTTGAATTCAAAAAAGAAACTCATGATGCCATTAACAAAAAAGTTAGTGATATTAAGGCCCAAATTGCAACACTACAGCCATTACAATTACAGTTAGATGGGCAGCAAATTGAAGTAAGCTACCAATTAGTGCTGACAATGATAGATGGAAAAGTAGGTCAGGCTTTGACTAGCACGAAGGCTGCATCCAGCTGCATTATATGCCAAGCAACATCAACCCAATTAAACCAAGTCCCGACAAAATCATTAGATAATACCGATGCATATGAATTTGGATTATCACCACTACATGCAAGAATACGACTTATGGAACACATACTAAAAATCAGCTATGATTTGGATTTCGGGTCTTCAGGATCAATAAGAAACAACGAAACCAACAAAGAGTTAAGAAGTGCAAAAAAGAAACATGTTCAAGATGAATATCGCAAATTAGGATTGATTATAGATCAGCCAAAACAAGGGTCAGGCAATACAAATGATGGCAATACCGCAAGAAGATTCTTTTCAGATCCAGAAACAGCATCTGAAATAACAGGAGTGGATTTTAACCTTATTTTCTGATTTAAAATAATCCTAGAAGTACTTGCGTGCAATGAAGAAATTGACTCTAGAAAATTTGGAGATTATGCAAAGGAAACTGCAAAAATATATACAACCAACTACCCATAGAGAAATATGTCTGCAACAGTTCACAAAATCCTTTATCATGGAGAAGATGTCATTAAATATCATTTGGTGCCACTTGGAGATCTATCAGAGGAGGCTCAGGAAGAAAGGAACAAGGATTACAGATTTTATAGAGACCACAATACTAGAAAAATTTCACGAAATTCAACAAATGAAGATCTATTTAATATATTATTGGCAACGTCAGCTCCGTTTATCTCCATTGTTCGAAATCAATGGAAAGTGGAACATCGGGATTTAGATGAAGAAGCCAAAAAACTACTAAAGAACAGAGATAGCACAGAACAAAATATGGAATATTTGCAATCAATATTTGAGTCAAATGAATAATAATTATAATTGCCTTTCATTGTTATTTAAGTACGAAAAACAATAATAAACAGAAGCTACCATTGTTGCACATGCTTTTAAAATTTATTGCAGTTTTTATTTTTAAAATGTTTTTAAAATTATAAAATTTGACAGCAAAAAATAATAAATTTTTCTGTAGTAATAGCAATATTTTTAGATAATATTATTAACGTGTTTTTTTAAGTGTAACTATTCTTTGAGTGTAAACAAATTTGCAAATTTGTCAGCAAAAAATTTTCAATTTTTCTGTAATAGCAAAATCTCCAGTTGATTTTACTATTTTTTTTCAGTGTAAAATTTTTTTTAAGTGTAACATTAAAAAAATTCCATTATTACAAAAAATATTTATAATTATTATTAATTTCCAAATATTCAATTTTTTAATAAATAAAAAAATAATAAACCCATATTTCACTCTAAAAGTAAAAAAAATTCAAAAGTTCAACTTTGACCTAGAATTCCTTAAAAAGTCCTCAATCAATTTTAATGTAATTTAAACTGAGTCAAGCTGAACTAAATATCTATCCAATAAAATAAACATTACTTCAATATTTTGATCGGTTCAAAAGTTACAGAATTTTGGCCAATGAAAAACGATTTTCAGCCACTGTGCGCCAGTAAAGAAAAATACTTTCAGGTTTGATATGATGTCTTTCTAATGAGAGTTCTTTTTTAACTGAATCAAAAAATGCGTAATTCTTATAATAAATAATTAAAATTATTACAAAACGGACTTAAGAATAAATGTTTATAAAATGATAAGGGATTTTGATTTCTTGGTAGGATTGTTTATGTGACCAAGAAATCTTTTATACAAAAAAGTTTTTATTTGTTTAATATTAAATGTCTGGATTCATTTATTTATTGATGTCAGCTAAAATATGTTTTTAGCTACAGTGGATCAAAATTTATATGTAATTATTTATTTGTTGATGTCAGATAAAATATGCTTCTAGCTGCAGTGGATGCAGATGTGGAAAGTTCTGTAACTCGTAGCCGCGGACAACATTTACATAAAATAACCTTTAAAAAGTAAATGGCAGATATTAATTTATCGCCGCAAATATTTCTTTTGTAAATTTTCCGTTTCCGTTATGTATAATAAAAACATGCAAGGTTCCGAAAAAGTTCAGGAAAGAGAATGTTAGGCTAATGATGTAGACACCATTAAGTGGTGGCTCACTTGAGTCCGTCAATTCGGTTCCTTTGTGATACCCTAGAGCAGGTGAGACAAGACTACAGATGCGCCACCACCTCATCAAACTATCTGGTCTCTTTCAGATAGGCACAGCTCGCTACACAACACCACTTTATATCTTATTGTAAATTTTCAAGACTTTATGTTGCCCCGTGGACTAGAAGACAACGTACTAGACTACTAGTCGAGGGGTCGCAGGTTCGATTCCTGCCTAGACCCTGGGTGTTTCTGCAGACAAGCCAAAATGGCTTAGCGGTTTGTGTTTGTTCTTAAAAAAATAAAATATATCCGATAAGCTTCCATATTATAAGCTGAGACACTGCTAAAGTCCGGAAAGTGAAGAAAATTACATGCGTTTTTTTCGGTATCAAGATGTTGATATGATATTTTTTGTGGGTAAACGAATAAAGGTATTAAATTTTTTTTTCTTTTTCAACTGAAAGATTTTATTAAAGTCTATTTTTATTATTTGAAAAAGAAATTATATTAAATGTTAATGTTGAAAAAATTCGTTTAAAAATTATAAAAAATAACATACATTATATTTTATACCTCAATAAAATTTGCAATCTCTAATTTTAAACCAAAACAAAGTTTGCGTAAGTTTGCGCCATTACTTTTGACGAAAAATTTTTTTGCTCATCGGGCACTTTTTCTTTTGAGTTATTGACATTAAATCTAATTCACATCACTTTTAGCACTTCACAATGTTATTACCAGCCTATAAATATTAATTTGCAAAATGCTTATTATCGGTAATAGTTATAAGCAGAGTTCAGAAAAATACACACACTGAATAAAAATCTCGTACTCGTACGTACTCGTAATCTCGTAGCTTAGTACTCTGTTTGAATTTGCGAAAAATGTTGAGCAACATTGATTATTTTGTTTGAAAATTTTGACAACTGATCAGTGGTGACAATACCACGATTTATAACAAATTTATCGGTTTTATTGCCTTGAAATGAACAACATTGTTTTTTTATAAAAACAAAAGAAATGTGTTTATTAAAAAAAAATTAAAACAAATGGACAACAAAGTAATTTTAGGAGTTTGTACTTCAATGTATCAATTAATACATCTCGCAGCTGCTGCGGAGGAGCTCATTGAATACACACGTTCTGCAAAAAGCACTCACCTTCATTTTTTTATTATATTTACAATATTTTCCATTATTTTAATTATTTCTGAGCAGCAAACTTAAAATTAAGCCCAGAAATATCATCATCTGTTGTTTGCAATTTCGCACGAAATTAGTGGTGCTTACATTATTTCGCAGTTGATAAATATGTTGCCAGAAACATTTTGTGGTTGAAAAAATAATGCTGACAGAAACATTTCGTATGTTTTCACAAGATGAACAGAGTACAACTTCGGCCATCTTATTTTGCAATTATTTCGCATGAATTTTTTTTATATGGACTTTTGACAGCAGTTCGCACGAAATGATGAACAGAGTACCCTGCTTAAATGTAAGAAGCACATCTCAAACCAACAAACACATATTTTTATTTACACAACATTTATGTGTGTGTCTAAATTTTGTACGGTGCACGGGGGCTGAAAATCATTTTTCATTGGCCAAAAGTCTTTTTTTTTGTCACCGATTTTAAATATCCAGATTAAGGTAGCCAAAAAATTAGGTTAAACTATTGATAATTGTGAGCGTGGCATGCTGTCAAACTCAACGGTTTTTTTTAATTTCAGAAAAAGGTGTTTTTCTTTTGTTTTTTATAAAAAATAAATGGTTACTACTCGCAAGCTATCATCGATAATGGCCTGCGGTCTTTTTTATAATGTTGGTAGGATTATAGCCTTTAGTTTTTGTAAGTGGTCAGAGCTCTAGCGTTTAATATTAAGGGCGTTACGGAATATTTATGAAACTACTATATTTTTCTCAAATTTAAACTTTAGTGGAATAAAACTTCTAGGGAACAAAAGGGAATCAGAAATGTATACCACCCGGAGAAAGGTGAAAGTGTCCTCTTTACCGCTATATATACTTTTGCACCTGTGACGAGCCGTGTGTAGAACACTTTTTTCATTTTAATGAAATTACTCCAAAGTACTCGTATACAATGGTGTATCTAATTTTCACTTTTTTGCCTAAAAGTTTATGTTTTTTACTTTAGACTACGTAAAACTAAAAAAATTAAATATAATACCTGCGAAAGGGTTTAATGGCTTTGTTTTGATCAGCCAAAAATTGGTAATAAAATTATCACAAATTATCACAAAATTCTACAGTAAACATATGATCTGTTTCTAAATTTACCTGTTATCAAATGTTAGGGTCAACCAAAGTCATAAGCAATTTTATAACAATAATCGGGACATTAAACCACTAAAAATAAAAAAAAACAACCCAACAACAACAACAAATATTGGCGAGATACTAATCAGTTTTAACTAATATTAAGGTCTGGACAACATGTGCAGTTTTGTGCAATTTAAGCACTACCTGCTATGAAAGTAAAGATCAATGTGTGAATAACATGTATCTAAAAATGTATAAAACTACAGATTCGATAAGGGATTACTCAGTAATAAGTTAATCCTCTAGGTGTACGGGTAAAACATAACAGACGCAAATAAAAATATTCACAAAAATATGGAGAGCTTCAGTTATAAAGAACTGGCGGAAGAGTATTTTAGAAACAAAAACCAGGAAGATGTTCTTAGTTACGTTAAAATAAAATTAAACTTAAATTCGTGTAGCACCGAAATGCAAGAGCAATTATATAATTTCGTCAAAGCACTAAAAAAACGCTACAAAGAAGTTCGCTACAGTAAACAAAACTTTTATATAAAAAGTGCAAACTGGTTAGAGGGCCAACTTACTGTCGCTGCGGAAACAGCAAAGCAAGATAAGGCTGGAAGACCACGCAAGTCATTGGACAACTGCAGCGATAGATCTAAGAAGCGGAAACTTAAAGATATCAACGATGCAATTGGTTGTACAAATATAAAAGAATCTTTCCTATATCAATTACGATCACAGAACCAATTAACAAAAGTGGATATCATTGAAAAAGTTGTTAAAGCTAGTCCAGTGAGAACAAAACGGATTCTTAAAAATATACCAACTCCGAGTGATGCAATACAGTACACAAATGAGGAGGCATTAGCATTATTTCTGGATTTGAAATTAACAAAACAGCAATATATTAAGCTCAGACTGCGTGCGATTGAAAAAGGCTCAAATATGTATCCAGCATATCATCACATAACCGCTGCTAAAATGGACTGTTTGCCATCAAAGGACACTACTATAATCACACCAATTTCGGCAGAGGTACAACTACAATCTCTACTTGATCACACAGCAGAACGCTTGCTACAATCAATAACAGGAAATGAGTTAAAGAAATATGGGAACACAAAGTTAATTCTTTTTTGTAAATGGGGATGTGATGGTTCTTCGGGACAAAAACAATACAAACAAGTTGTATGTAAAAATTTTTCGGACTCGGATATGTTCATGGTATCATTTGTACCATTGCGATTGAAAAAGATTTTGGAAGATTCAGAACCTTCGACTAGTATAACGCAAGCAATGGATATTTGGAAAAATGAGACACCATATTCTACGAAATACTGCAAGCCAATCAAATTTGAATTCAAAAAAGAAACTCATGATGCCATTAACAAAGAAGTTAGTGATATTAAGGCCCAAATTGCAACACTACAGCCATTACAATTACAGTTAGTTGGCCAGCAAATTGAAGTAAGCTACCAATTAGTGCTAACAATGATAGATGGAAAAGTAGGTCAGGCTTTGACTAACACGAAGGCTGCATCCAGCTGCATTATATGCCAAGCAACATCAACCCAATTAAACCAAATACCGACAAAATCATTAGATATTACCGATGCATATGAATTTGGATTATCACCACTACATGCAAGAATACGACTTATGGAACACATACTAAAAATCAGTTATGATTTGGATTTCGGGTCTTCAGGATCAATAAGAAACAACGAAACCAACAAAGAGTTAAGAAGTTCAAAAAAGAAACATGTTCAAGATGAATATCGCAAATTTGGATTGATTATAGATCAGCCAAAACAAGGGTCAGGCAATACAAATGATGGCAATACCGCAAGAAGATTCTTTTCAGATTCAGAAACAGCATCTGAAATAACAGGAGTGGATTTAAACCTCATTTTCAGATTTAAAATAATCCTAGAAGTACTTGCGTGCAATGAAGAAATAGACTCTAGAAAATTTGGAGATTATGCAAAGGAAACTGCAAAAATATATACAACCAACAACCCATGGAGAAATATGTCTGCAACAGTTCACAAAATCCTTTATCATGGAGAAGATGTCATTAAATATCATTTGGTGCCACTTGGAGATCTATCAGTGGAGGCTCAGGAAAAAAGGAACAAGGATTACAATACTAGAAAAAAATCACGAAATTCAACAAATGAAGATCTATTTAATATATTATAGGCAACGTCAGATCCGTTCATCTCCAGTATTCGAAATCAATGGAAAGTGGAACATCGGGATTTAGATGAAGAAGCTTTTAGACTAAAGAACAGAAACAGCACAGAACAAAATATGGAATATTTGCAATCAATATTTGAGTCAAATGAATAATAATTATAATTGCCTTTCATTATTATTTAAGTACGAAAAACATAGTATTAGTAAAAAATAATAATAAACAGAACCTACAATTGTTGCAAATGCTATTAAAATTTATTGCAGTTTTTATTTTTAAAATGTTTTTAAAATTATCAAATTTGACAGCAAAAAATAATAAATTTTTCTGTAGTAATAGTAATATTTTTAGATAATATTATTAACGTTTTTTTTAAGTGTAACTATTCATTGAGTGTAAACAAATTTGCAAATTTGTCAGCAAAAAATTTTTAATTTTTCTGTAATAGCAAAATCTCCAGTTGATTTTACTATTTTTTCAGTGTAAAATTTTTTTTTAAGTGTAACATTAAAAAAATTCCATTATTACAAAAATTATTTATAATTATTATTAATTTCCAAATATTAAATTTTTTAATAAATAAAAAAATAATAATCCCATATTTCACTCTAAAAGTTACGTACGGCAAAAAAGGTACATGTGCGATACACAGGTTTGAGTGTAGCCGAACACGAAGTTCGTGTGCGTGTTCCCAAAAAATTACATATATGTACAGACATACGAAGTTCGTGTACGTGTTCTCAAAAAAAACATATATGTATGTACGGACACACGAAGTTCGTGTACGTGTGCTCAAAAAAGTACATACATGTACGATACACGCGATAGAGTGTTACATATTTATTGCTTATGTATGGATGTGTGTTAATGCATAATTTATTATTGTACGAATGGAACTGCATCAATTGTGATCGAATCTATGCACCTTTCTTAATTAAATTTTTTATATACATATTTAAGTTTTAATGAATTGATATAATTTCGATACAATAAAACTAATAAAGGCGAAAACACTTTTTAAGCATTTGAACTTCATTGGAGGTATCTTAAAATTTTTATCTACATATCGATGGCTTAATATAAAAAGGTATAACTCGATTTTTTGTTACTTTACAGGAGAGGGAAAAAACTTAATAAAATCCGCAAAATTTTAGATACAAACAAATTTTAATGCAATTTTCAATAAAAAAGGCAACACATTTTATTTCTCATTAAAATTGTTATTTGAGATAAGGTGCGTGACATTTGTTAACGAGAATAAACAAAAAATGCTATTTTAAAAAAATTGAGTTACGCCTTTTTTATATTAAGAACTCGATATGTAGCTCTGACGTGATTTTTTTTATTGTAAAGTTTAATTAATAATTGATGTGAGCTCCTGGTCCTTTCTTGTTTAAAATTATTTTTTTTTAATTAATGTTTATAAGTAATTAGTCGAACTTTTATTAATATTTTTATATATTGAAACGATTAATTTGGCTCAAGTTCAAACCCGAATTTACCCATTTATTTATTCTAATTTTTTTTATTTTTAATTTTTATTAGTCATAGTTGGTTGAATACTAAAAAAGAAATTCAACTACAAATGACAGAAACCAAACAACATGATTAAGTACCGCTTATTTCTCAGCAGCCAATGGCGCTGAATAAGCAAGAGAGACTGAAATATTCTCAGTAACTGAGAGAACACTGAAGATGGCACATAGCCGAAACCGGTCTGTTTATCAACCAAATTTGACGTGGGATGACGGAAATTCATTCCAGAAAACAGTGAATAAAAACAGTTTAATTTTGAGCACACAAACAATTGTTGTCGTTTTCATTTACATGTATCAGATTTTTTTCAATAGCTAATGTTTTAATTTTTAGCCATACTCGAAATTAAAGTACAGTCACACCAAAGAATATATATTGTATAGAAGGTGCATCATGTACAAGCGAAATATCTTATGGCGGGTTGTATCGTTATAACTTAGTTCACGATGTTTTCATTGGTTCAATTCCACGAAATTCTTATAGGGATATCGCTATTTTTCGGATATTATACGACGAAACAACAATAAAATTGTCTGTCTTAAATTGTTTACAGTTCCTTAAAAATTCTTTCAAGGTTAATATTAATATTGTCCTGTGTTTTTATAATAAGCAGCCGCCCATCCTTTACAAAATAAGTCATATAATACAACATCAATACAAAATGATTCTACCTGACTTAAATGGGCTAAACATTTTTTTACAAAGTCCCAAGTCAAACAACTTCCGTTACTTTTTTACACATTTATTGTAGTGGGTTAAATAGTTCTTGTACAGGCCACAGGTACTTAAGTATTTTTTTATTAACTGCCAGGCCCACGATGTCACATGTATTCGTTCTTTCGCACAATTCCATTTAAAACAAAAACAAAATTTTAGAATTAGTTTTTGTTTTAAATGTAAGTTGTATGAAAGAACGAATACGTTTGACATCGTGGGCCTGCCAGTAAGTCTTATTTCTTTTTCTTCGATAGTATAACAATTAAAAGTTAGAGGTACGCATATTGGTAAATATATGGAAATCTAAGTGTCGTTCTAATAAACTGTTTGCTAAAGAATGAAATAAATGAAGGCCAAAGTGTGCTTTCCTTTTATCACAAAATTAATACTTGTTCCCGACAGTTGCAAGGACGTACAGGACAATAATATACCTGGCGAGGCCAACAAATTGTTGGTAAAATATCGATAGCTATTTGAATAAAAAAATAATAATTTTAAACAAGAAAGGACCAGGAGCTCACATCAATTATTAATTAAACTTTACAATAAAAAAAATCACGTCAGAGCTACATATCGAGTTCTTAATATAAAAAAGGCGTAACTCAATTTTTTTAAAATAGCATTTTTTGTTTATTCTCGTTAACAAATGTCACGGACCTTATCTCAAATAACAATTTTAATGAGAAATAAAATGTGTTGCCTCTTATTATTGAAAATTGCATTAAAATTTGTTTGTATCTAAAATTTTGCGGATTTTATTAAGTTTTTTCCTTCTCCTGTAAAGTAACAAAAAATCGAGTTATACCTTTTTATATTAAGCCATCGATATGTAGATAAAAATTTTAAGATACCTCCAATGAAGTTCAAATGCTTAAAAAGTGTTTTCGCCTTTATTAGTTTTATTGTATCGAAATTATATCAATTCATTAAAACTTAAATATGTATATAAAAAATTTAATTAAGAAAGGTGCATGATTCGATCACAATTGATGCAGTTCCATTCGTACAATAATAAATTATGCATTAACACACATCCATACATAAGCAATAAATATGTAACACTCTATCGCGTGTATCGTACATGTATGTACTTTTTTGAGCACACGTACACGAACTTCGTGTGTCCGTACATATATGTAATTTTTTGAGAACACGCACACGAACTTCGTGTTCGGCTACACTCAAACCTGTGTATCGCACATGTACCTTTTTTGCCGTACACGAACTTAAAATAAAATACACGCGACCATGTGCAGTTCAAGTGTGTTCGGATCGAACAGTGCATGTGCGACTCGTGTTCGTGTGCGCAGCCAAGTATTAAAATAAAACACATTTATGTGCGTGTTCGCCACCGTACAAAATTTAGACACACACATAAATGTTGTGTAAATAAAAATATGTGTTGGTTGCTTTTGAACAGTACATGTATGTATGATGTGTGTATTTTCTGAACCTTGGATATAAGGCGATGCCCCACACCCCCATAAAACAGCTTTTTATTTACCAGCTATACAACATTATTTGTTGGAAAAATATATCGTCACCTTAAAGACCAAACAACCTATCAGCAGTTATCAAAAGTTTACAGGAGAGAGAAAAAACGTTATAAAATTGGAACTATTTGCAATATTGAAACGAAAATTATATATTCTGATTAAAATGAAACCAGAAGTATACGTACTATATCGGTTGAGAAAGCTTTGTTTTTCTAAACACAGCTTATGATATGGCGCTTAGGTTATTTGGAATTGTAAAAATCTGAAACCAAACAACCTATCAATCAGCAATACTAATTAGTATGAATAATTAAGTATTCCTTTGAACACATGAATATTATTTACATTAAATAATAACAGTTATAGTTTCTTTTACATGTTTAAACAAAAAAAGTGCTTAATGTTTGCTTAAATTACACTATGCAACAAAATTAAAAATATATCATGATTTTTGAGGATTTATTTTCCTTTTTTTCGTACGTCACGGCCTTCAAAAGTATAAATTTTTTATATATCCTAAAATTTTTAATTTTTAAATAAAGTTATAGCTGTTTTTACAAAAAATCTATTTTTTATTTATTGTAATGTTAATAATTAAATAAAAAGTTAAATTAAATAAAAAAACATTTCTTTAAAAAAATTACTCAAAAGGTATGTTATCATAAAAGTAATGACAGTCTGCTGGAAGCAAAGTTTTTAAATCTTGTAAATGTTGCCATTTATTTTTAGATTTTTAACCTTTGGAGATGTAATAACTTAGGACTACGAATTTCAAAAGATGTAGCAGATTTTTGTGGTAAAAGCTGATAATCGTCTTTAATATTGATTTTGTAATATATAGATCCTGTTGGGTCTTACGCCAAAATACGAATCATGTTTACTTTATGATCCCCAATCTTTTTTCCTGAAAAATAATTTGATATGGATTTATGTAGATAAAATTAAGTTAAAAGACAAGAAAATAAAGGAAATTACCTGGGCGGATAGAAGCGTATCGCATTGGAAGATTTTGATAATCCTGGAAATAATCGTGGTATGAACAGTATGTGGATATGGATTTTTTCGTGCATCTTTCATTAGCTCAATTAACTCAGAGGGCAAATTAATATTTTTATTATTAATTTTTCTTTGTATTAATGAGTGGGTGGAATCGCATTCCATTTGGGTATGTCCCACGATTAAGTATTTATGCTCAATGGTAACATTATTTTCAACACAAAACGAAAGTAAGGCGTTGAACAATACAACATTTCTGTTTTGATAGAAGCACCCATCAGAATATATTACAAAATGATCTACATTCGGCGTATTCAGCATTTCTTTTTTTAATGATTTACTACAATTGTGGCGAAGGTAGAAGCAATTAGATTCCCTTCTGTTTCATCCCACACGTAGTTTTCAGACTTACGAGTCATAACATTATAAATTGTAAAATTGTGCACCTGGAGTTTCATTTTTTTAGTACGATGCATTCGCCTTTAATTGCGGCATTAGTTTTACGGCTTGCATATCCATGCATAATTGCGATACTAAGCCCTCCTTAGCAGTTTCAATATCATGTTTTTTTCCTCTCTCATGTCCTCTATTTGCATTCTGTGAAAGTCGTATTCTTTTTGTGATGTATTCTTTGACTCGCACGATACACAGGTGTCACACATCGTTTCTAGGTTTAAAAATAGAGTATTTTTTTCTTCAACAATTCCATGAAATTAGGAAACGATACAGGTGAAATACTATTTTCTTTTTTCGAATCACAATCTTGGGAATAATCTTCATACACAGATGCATAAGATTTAATATCTGTTTGAAAATATATTTTTTGTGTGTACTGACGTCGATAATGCGAAAAGGAAAAATTCAAATAAATAGTTACTCTGATATCTTTTTTAGCATGAGTGCTGATAGGTTATTTGGTTTCAGAAAATTGTACACGTGCTGATAGGATATTTGGTAATTTGGTAATAGCTTGGTTATTCGTAATATTAGGCGTTCAATTGATATAGGGAATAATATTAAATAAAAAACTCAATTTTGAAATTTTTGCTGATAGGTTGTTTGGTCTTTAAGGTGACGATATGTACATACATACCTAATTAAAGTAATTTTTAAAAGCATTAATCACAAAAATTATATTAAAAAAGAAAGTAAAAATAGGTACATAAAAAATAAGTACATGGGTCAGCCAGGTACCAGACTACTCACTAACTAACGCATAAAACATACAAGTACGTATGTATAAAAAACAAACATATATCGAGTCGTAACAGCAGCAAAAACGAAATTTTCAGGAGAGGGTTTCCATTATTTATTTCTTGTTTGAATTGAGTTGGAGCAATAACATTTTGTATGAAGACACATTTTGTTACAATGCATAAAATAGATTTATTACGATGTTGGTCTGGGAAAATTTAAATAGTCTTATTTATTTTATTTCATAATGCGGTGAAATTCAAAAGTATTTTTAATTTCCTTATATCTGCACAACTACAAAAGTGGGACTCTCTAAATTTAATTTGGGTGGCTCTTAGATTAAAGTGAAGTATCAAAATCATCCCTATTCTGCGTTTTGATTCTAATCGAATTTTTTTCCATTTTGCAAATTTGGTATTCTGCGTTCCGTTCCCCGTATCATTTCGATTGTATGTATTCTGCAATACGATCGTAGTTACGTTTTTACAAGTGTTTTGTTTACTAACGGAAACTTTTTAGATTTTTGTAATTAAAAAAGTGTATAATTAAATAAAATGTAACTATAAAATGCTATAAAATTATTTTGTAATAAATTCTTTATTTTTTTTTTTAATTTTAAAGCTTCAATTAATTAATTTATTATTTTTTCTGTTTCTATTTCATACGTTTCATAGCAAATCAGCTGGTTTAAACGTACTCTTCTCTTCTTCTTTTTCATTCGATTAAGTTTTTTTTTAATACCATAATACCATTTTTCGATACGAACGTAACTGAATGCGGGAACGTAATCGAAATGCTCAATAGGGGTGGATGAATATTGGTGCAATACGATGGGAGAGGCGGATATCGCCCACACATAAGAATTATTAATACCTCGACACCTGCACAACAATGGGGTAGCGAAGCACACCGGGTGTGGCTAGTTAACAAATATGAGAAAATATAAAAAATTTACAAAAATAATTTTTCTGCCACTAGATTTTTTATATCAAATTATACCTAAAACAATCCTTTGTGCTACGATGACAACTTACAGGTACATTTGTTTTCGCATCATCATGTACCAAGTTGTGATAGAGGGATGCCATTGAAGCGACTGATCATTGAGTTGTTCAATGGCATTTCCTGTCTAGTAATACCATCCGCGTCAGTGTGCTCTGGAGTCCAGGTTAGTGTTACTCTCGAGTGTCACTGTATCTCGTCAAGAGACACCCGGCATTCGACAACCATGGCGGATGCAGAGTAGATACCATTTAAAGCGGCGATGGCCGTTTTAGTATCGGTAAATACTCGTATATACATACAAATATCCTCTGAGTAGCAGAAATTTCAGCTTGCAACACACTACAACCATCTTGAACTCTAAATGGACCTTTTACATTTATACTTTCCACTTAGAAACCCCTGCCGCCCATGGTTGCCTTTTTGGAGCAGTCAGTGAAAACCTTGACCGATCCGTCGAGGAAGTAGAGTGTAGCCTAATGTTCCCTAGCGGGAAAGAGTGTGTGAAATGGCGCACCAAAATAAGGTTTTGGTGTGCATTTTCTAAGAATCCTGGCATGCTCATTGTCAATTCTCATCGATGGACATGTAGCGTTAAATCTGATCGCCCAATAGAAAGCTATTTGCTTGGTCAGTAAACCAAACGGCAGCCAGTTCATCATAGTAAAAAGTGCATTCGTTTGAGTGCACATGAGCGCTCCTGTTATCAAGATTGCTGCATTATTCCATCCGGCCCTGGAAATTTTAACGGATTGAAGCTGTTGATCGGATATCTTAATCTGTCATCATCCAAACGGACGGCGACAGTGCTGGTCCCTGTGCCAGGGACTGGAACACGGCCTAGAAAGTGTGCGTCAAGTAGTTAGACTACTGTTTCGCGAATAGTCATCGTCCAGTTACCGCAGGTTTTCGGTATGTAGCTGGTACAACTGGGTAAGTTGCCAAGATTTTGCGCTGTATCTGCTATGGTATGTTGTTGTTGTTCAGTTTGTATGTATATTGCCTTCTACTTTATATATGACACTCCCATGTGGATCATGAATTCACTAAGCAACCCTTGTTAATATTCACCAGAAAATGGTAGTAAGCAAGGTGTATTTAACCGGGTGACAGAATTACGGCAGCTGACCATTCGTTGCAAATGTCAAAATACATACAAAATACTTTTGTCTTTTTTTCACTTTTTTCCCGTATCTGTTTTCTTTGTTTTATGGGTTAGGTTTTTGACATACACAATGAAACTACACAAACAAAAATGCTGTTGTTCTTGTATTGTTGTAATTGTTTTCCTAATGCTGTCACCTAGTTAAATACACCTTGATAGTAAGTTAATTTTTTCATCAGTAGAATAATACAGGTAGTGTCGAAGCTACAACAACACTGCTTTTAGGTTCGAAGCTGTCAAAAAGCACAAAAGGAAAATTCCAAAATGCCATATGTGTGTTTGGTTGCATTTTCTGTTCTGTAAAGAATTTTGTTTCTTTTCCTTTTCTTATGTGCATTTGAAGCAAATGCTCAAGTGTGCTTTTTTTGTACATAATAAAATTTAGACAGCTGCGAACCCAAAAAATAAAATAACGCTTCGCAACTACTACTTTTGCTTATTAAATGAAGTAAAAAGTATCAAAAATCTTTCATTTTATAGAAATTTTATTAAAAATTAAACAAGCAAAACAAATTCTTATCGATCAATTAATCAAAATTTGGAATAATAAAAATCCTGATTAATCAACTAATCTCAATTTTGTTCAATAAAAATCAAAATTATTTGAATAATCGTGAATATGAATAATCAATGTTTGAATAATCGATTAATCGTACTTGCCTACTCACAACTATAAATTAAAATCGAATACGTTGTGCAATATTGATAAAATTTAATATTTGAATAGGATTTTCATAACATATTTTTAGCATTATTTATTATTTATGCATCTTTAAGTAAATAGATAAAAGCGGTTCTAATAAATTTTCTACATAATATTGTGCATTTACTTAAATACTATATTTATTTGTAACTTTCAATTCTTTATCTATTTGTGCAATTAAATGTTTTTATTTATTGGCATTCCTCATTCATGTAACTCGATGAAGAGTGCTCACAAAGAGCGGGTAGTATATTATCACCTGACAGTTGCCTGAAAAGCAAGTAAGTCACGTAAATAATCAAAATATTTTAAATTTAACGTATTAACATTACATACCTGTCAACAATCATATTGTAAGATCCAGGTGCAGAATTAGAACGGCCCGCACGTATGAATCTTTCCAAACGTGAACCACCGCGTTGCGGTGCTCTACCAGATATGCCACGTGAGAAAGGATTCCCAAAGGAATGTTTCTTTAACATTGTTTTAATCAAAATTAATGTATCCAACTTCGGAATGCTTCGTACAACGGAGTTAATGTCGTCATCATTAACTTGAACTAATCGGCAGTTTTCTTCCTCACTTGGCAAGGGATGTAGACCACAAGCATTTACCCAGACATGCTCCTAAAATAATAAAAGAATCAATTGTAATTTTTTTAATGTATTTCATTTAAAAACAAAATAAATACATAGAACTGAATCCATTGAAAAGCATATATTATTGTGTCTAAAGGGCCCCATACACTACACCAGCATGCACGCGCAATCAAGTGTTGGTGCAGTGATTTGGTCGTGTATGGGCATTTTGTGTGATTGTACGCTTTGCTGTAGCGATATCAAACAGAATTTGTTATTTTGCTGATGGCGCCAGTTTGTGATATTGTTTATGGTGAATTTAGCTCAATTGGGAAAAGTTGTCAAAGAGTAAACATCGGGACAAAACACATTTAATTGAATAAGCTACTAATAAATTAAGAAAAAAAGAAACAAAATATGTACTTTATAGTCTTTCTGAAATAAAACAAATCACTTCTAATACATTTTCAATAAAAATATACGCATTTTCATTAATTTGTAGTTTCAAAGCAATATCAATATTAAATGCGGTGCGCACTAGTTGTAACAACTCATCCGGACAAAATTTTTAAAGAAATTAATATTGCACTAGTAAGTTTGTATGGTATGTGTCTCGAGCACGATTCAACATCACTTGTTGGTGCCAGTATGCTGGAGTAGTGTATGGTTTGCATAACGCAATTTCATATTACAATGCAAGTATGTATAACACATTTTTTTTTTGCAATTTCAAAGAACAATTAAATCAGTCGGGTAATTCTATTACTTTTAACAATAAACACTAACGTTAATTTTACCAACACAGTTGATTACACAAGGTGCTTGTAGATTAAGAACAAAAATTTTATTAAAAGTGATATAAATTCAGACTCGAGTGATGATGAAAAACAAGAAAACAAAATCTCATATTAGAATGAGAGCTTCTTAGACAGAAATTCGACATATTTAAACTACCGGACAGAAAGTGAACACCAATTTTCCACTAATTTTTCAAACTGAGTTGCAGTTGTTATTTAAAATTTTTCAGTTTTTTTCCATTTTTCAATTTAGGTTTATTTCAAATAAATTTCAAGTCATTATGAAAAATGGCGACGACAAATTCAAAGTCGTTTCAAAACAATATGGCCGTCAAATTTTCTTGTAGAATACAAATTCTATGTTAACAGTCATCGACAATATCCGATAACGACAACTGGAATAACAATTTTAAGTAAACAAGGTAAAACAATATCGTTTTTTATTCATGTTGACAATAGAATAAAGGTGATTATCTTTAAGCCGTGCTTACATTGGATTTAAATTTGCCCAGTAGAAGATAAAAAATCAATTTGCTATAATATTGAATGTTGATGTCGGGAGCCACATACATAAGTATATGCAAATTATTTTTTGGAAGATGGTTTTGAAAATTCTGCAGCATATACTTTTTGTTGGATACGTAGCTGTAATACTGTATATTAAAAATTGTTAGCGTACTTTTGTAACACACTATAATTGTTGTTTGAGGCATCTGCATTATTACTAAAATACTCAGAATCGTATAATGAGTAAAAGCTTTATATCACTAAATGTTTTGTATGCATCCATAAGTGGACTTGCAATAACAGCAAATAGGTATACAGTGATGGACTAAGAGATCATTATTTATATTTTATCTGGTCACTAATTTTCTTGCATTCAACTTAACAACAGCTAATAAAAGTAAATATTAAACCATTCAACCAAACAGATTTTGTTATTTCTTGTATTGTATACTCATGTAAAACAGATTGGGCGACGAGAAAGATAAAAGAACCCGGTATAATATACGAGTATATAAAGTATTTTTTAAAATAAAATAAAGAATCTCTTTGTGGTTTATAAATTTTGTATAAAGAGTCTAAATTTTTTTTTGGAAAAATGGCATTAATTGGTGCGTGATTTTGAAGATGATGATGCCAATAAAGTGGCAATGTTTTTGACAGTAGTTGGCCCAGAAACATACGAGAGGATCAAAAACAACAACTAAAAAGTATAAAGAATTTATCGAAGTTATCACACCGCATTTTCAGCCTGAAAAAACATTGCTGAACGCTTTAAATTTCATAATTGCTCGCAAAAGCAAAGAACTGGAATTGTTTCAAATATGGGAAAAAGGGTCATTCATCCAAGTCCTGTTTTTCAAAATCAAATCGGAAAAATCAACAACATTCACCAAATATCATACAAAAAACCACAAATATGGATATGTAAATGAATTGTACTACAAAATGGCAACAATCAACTGGGTAAACCGAGAAAATGAGCCGCTACTAACAAATGTGTTGATCAATGACAAGAATGTGGCGATGGAGCTTGATACGGGAGCGGTAGTGTCTGTAATTCCTATTATAGATTATGAATTTTATTTTAAAAATGTGAAATTCACATATACGCATAATGCATATGGAGGTGACAGAAAGGGAGAACTATATATGCGCTATTTGCGACTAACTTTATACGCACAATTAACGAAAGAGAAATAAAAAAAAATTATAATTTTTTTTAAAGAGAACTCACACTCAGACAATTAGTATGCCCTACCAACCCGTAGGTGTGTTACCTTCTTTGGGAAAGGGATAGTGAGAGAGGACAGATGGTGAAAGAGAGAAAGCTTAATTTTTACAACTCTGATATTGCGCGCTGTGTTAGTTTTTAGATCAGTGGTTTTATTTTTCGCGTACGTTTGAAAAATATGCAATATTTTGTATTAAATAAGATGAAAGACCAACACATAAGCGCATCATACATTTGTCGCTTTGATACGTGCGTGCTATATACCTGCAATACCATAACTGATCAACACGATCATCAGGATTTTTAATGCCTGTATAATCTTTATGAATTTGAAATAGTAATATCCAGTGATGGCATTTTGGTGATTTTCGGGTATTTTTTGGTGTTTTTTGCCTCTTCATACGGGCGAAATTTTGTTAAATACCCGTTTTTAAAAAGTGGTTGTTTACAGTGCTTTTCTTAATTTCTCACAGTGCCTTTTGCGCTTTTTTGTACAACTAAGAAATGTTTTTAGTTACAAAAATTGGCTACTTATTTTAAGCGCAAATAGTACTTTATAAGAAAGCATGAATGTTTTTTTTGTAATTTTCTCTTTATTGGGCTTTTAAGGTTTTTATTTATTTTTAAATTTCATCCAACGTTTCGTTGGAATTTCCCAACTTCTTCAGGGATGTTTTTTATTTAATCTGGTAACGTTTTAATAAAAATATAAAAAAATACAATAGGTATAAGTTTGTGTAAATAGGTAAGCAACTAACAAAAATATAAAAGCTTTATACTAACAAACAATGGGTCCAAACATTAAAAGATGACAAAGAAAAGGAAATAGCCAGATCAAAAATAACTAACAGAATTCTGACCTACAGGCGAACTGCTAGAAACAATCTAAAAGAAAAGTTTATACTGGGAATTTTTGAAAAAACAAGAGATTTTCTTAAAAAACAGAGGGATATAATGATAACAAAATCGGACAAAGGTAATAAAACCGTTATTATGTATAAAGAAGCATACAAGAGAGGAATGCTGAAATTACTAGAAGACAAGATGACCTACAAAACAATGAGAATTGATCCCACACCAAAACTATTAAGAACGTACAACAAAATAATAATGGATCTTTACAAACAAAACTTTATTACAAAATATGAAAAGGTAAAATTGACCACAAACAGTGCCACGGCACCTAGATTATACGGATTACCGAAAATCCACAAAACTGACATGCCACTACGCCCGATTTCTTCATCAGTAGAAGTACCATGCTATAACCCCTCCAAACACATTGGCACCATTTTGAAAAATCTAATACAAGAAAAATATAATATTAGTAATTCGCTAGAACTCAGAAACAATTTGAAGGATATCTTTGTAGACGATGATGAAATTTTGATCTCTCTAGATGTTGTGTCACTGTTTACAAACATCCCGATTCATTTGGCCATAAACAATATAATGAAAAAATGGAACATCCTACAAACACATACGAAAATTCCAAAATCCCAATTCTTAAAAATATTACAATTCTGTCTTAACGACAATAACTATTTTATTTATAATGAACAATTGTACAACCAAACATATGGTATGCCTATGGGAAACCCACTTTCCCCAACTATAGCAGATATAGTTTTAGATAAATTACTTGAGGTAGTAATGGAAGAGTTGGAAGAAAATAACATACAAATAAAGTACATAACAAAATATTTACAGAGAAAATAATAAACTCATTACGGATTGGTATACAAAGTCGATTTCATCGGGACGGCTTATAAATTTCCACTCAACACAACCGATGAAACAAAAAACAAACACAGTTTTGAATTTAATAGAAAAAGTTTTAAAAATTAGCGATAAGCAATTCCACACAAAAAACATTAAAAAGATAAGGGAAATACTTCTAAACAACAGCTATCCAGATTAACAGCTATCCAGATTAACAGATTAACAACTTGATTAAAAAGCCAAATACGGGGACAAAAATAAAAATAACGAAAACTCATCTGGCAACACCAAATTTTACAGCCTTCCATTTATACCAAAACTAACAGAAAACAAACAAATAAGAACACTAATAAAAGATGACGAAGTGACATTAGCATATAGATCAAACAAAACATTAAGCGATCTATTTACGAAAATTAAAACGAAAGTAGACAAAAAAGAGCAAAGCAATGTTGTGTACCAAATACAATGCTTGGGAACTGAAAGCTGTGGTAAATTTTATATCGGGACAACAAAAGGAAGCTTAAACACAAGAACGAGCGAACATGAAGCAGACATAAAAAAACAAAAACATGCAACCGCTTTATCACAACACTGCACTGAAAATAATCACACAGCTGACTTGACAAACATTAAAATATTGGATAAAGAGAGACGAGAGAACAAACGATATACACTGGAGAGCCTCAGAATACAACAAAAAGGGAACAATGCAATAAACAAAAAAGAGGACAAAGACAATACAAACGCAAATTATTCGATAATTTTACTTTAGTTTTCTGTGATAATAATTGTAAGAAAATTCGATTTTAAAATAAATTTTAATTTCACTTTGTTTTTTTGTAATTTATTTTATAGTGTGAAAACAAAGTAAATTTAATTATAAATTAAAATGAAGATTAAATGTAAGTAAATTTTTGTTTGTTAGTATAAAGCTTTTATATTTTTGTTAGTTGCTTACCTATTTACACAAACTTATACCTATTGTATTTTTTATATTTTTATTAAAACGTTACCAGAGGAAGTTGGGAAATTCCAACGAAACGTAGGATGAAATTTAAAAATAAATAATATTTTATTTTTATTTTTACATATCATGACAAAATAAAAACAAAGAAAGGTCAACAATATTAAAAAACAAATATTATGAATGTTTTTCGCTGAGGTTGAGAGAACAAAAAGTTTGATGAATTTGTTTAAAACAAAAATTAGAATTTAAATTCAGTAAATACGTTACTGCGATTTTCAACTGTTTGCAGCTAAATAAATTCGAACAAATCATACCAAAAATTTCAATATTTTATTACAACTGTTTTGTGGCCTGATTACGAAGACGAAATTTATATTTTTGATAGCAAAATAAACGAATATGAAATAACAATCGATTGATATGATATCGTGATTTTCATTCGACTTTGAATTCCCTTTTTTAATTGATTCCTTATTATTTAGAATTTATAGAAATTGTAATGTTTATATTTAAAAATAATAATTTAAAAAACGATTTTTCTTATTTTATTCTAGAGCTCAACAGGGAGCTCCTAAGAACGATGTTTATTAACAATTCTTTCTTACCCAAATTACATTGACTTATATAGTAACTATGAGAATAATGCTTAGGGGTATCTTAACATAAGAAGGAAAAGAAACGATATACATTTAGTATTTAAAACATTCCCACGGTGGACGTGCGGCGTGTGTCTCGTCAGTAATTTATAAAACTCAAACCGTTCGCACATGTGCTCAAGTAATATATAGTGTTTATATTTATGTATAAACACATGTGGTTATTAAATAAGATTTATTTAAGTGCTTTATGCCGCGGCCTTTGATCAAACGTATGAGTGTCAAGTGACCCTTATACAAAATATTTGTATTGCAGTTTGTCAATGCAATTTGACACTGCTGCTTGGTTTGGCATTGTTGGCTTTACATGTTTACTACACACTGTTGGTTATAGTGATAGTCAGACCACGCTACAAAATTTCTATACCAGACATCGCTCTTTTAATGTAAAATTATCATATCTTAAAAAAACCAAAACTTTTAAGTTACTTAAAAAAATGATGTTGAAGGTATTTCTTTAGATGTGAAAAGTTTTTCAATCCAAACGAAATGTATACCCACTAAAAAGCCAATACAGGCCATAAACATACCTGCTTAACTGCAATAAAGTAGCGATATGTACATACATACATTTCAACTTTTATGTTTTGTCTAAACAAACTATTTTATGTTTTATTTCTATATATCGTCATATGTTTTCAAAAAAGCCCTAAGATACAAAAAAATTCAAATCAACTTCTTGACCGATTACGATGCACCATATCAAAATACATGTCTCTGGAAAATTTTACTTTTTATAATTGTACCAATTCCTTAATCAGAAATAAGCTTAAACTGAAAAATTGTTGAAATGTTGGTTGACTTTCCATATTAGAGAGTGTTTTGCTTGGCCTCTAAAATTTTTTCAATGTAACTTATGGCTTTTATGAATTCATATGACGATACGTGCCTACGTACGGTACGGCAACACTTGCCAAATATTTGCCGAAAAAAACTTAACCAACAGACAGTCTAAATTTGTATTTTCTTTAATTTTAATATTTTATTAAATATGGGTTCGCAATTAATTAAAATAATATTAAAAAAATAGCATTTTGCGGCTTAATTGACTTCATTTTGTGATATAAAAAAACAAGTTAAATCACACTAACCCTAAGCAAAAGTAGTGGTTACGTTTTCTTTGGCAAATGTTTGCCAAGTGTGACCGTACCTTAATTTATATGTACCATGTTTGTTCTTTTACTCCTGTTTTTGTTTGGTTACGTATTTTATACTTTTATTAAGTGAATTGTGATATTATTTTAATTGATATGTTAATAAATTCTGTTACTTGATCTTAAGTTCTTTATTTATTTTGAAGCAAAAACTTTAAATTGTATTTATCTTCACTTTTTTATAAATTGATTAATATTTTTTGGCATAACTAGAATTTTTAACATATTTTTTATGGTGCTTTTTTAACCTTATTTTTTATTTTTTTACACTTTTACCCTTTTTGAAACAGCACCGTAGCTTTTGTTCTTCCTAGAGATACCAACACTGGTCATATCGACTACGTAAGTAAACAAGACCCTCAACCACTTCTGCCTTTCAATGCAATTCGGTAATTTCCTACAGACTGGCCCATTTGATCTACTCCTCTCATGCTTTTATTATAACTTTAAAAAACATGAGATACGTCCAAATCAACTTTTTCTTTCTTCATAGAACTCCATCTTTTAACTTTCTCTATAGGCTCTAAAGTATGGAAATTTGTCCCAATCGTGCAAACATTATTATCTTTCCAACTAGCCATAAGGACTTAGTTGTCTTATCAAAGGTACATATGGTCGTATTCAGCCCAAAGCTTTTTACGCATGTTGGCTGTAGCTTTATTTTTGATTTTATTTTTATTTTGATTTTCAGAGCAAAAATTTTTGTAAAAATAAGAATGTGAAGATAAACATGCAAAAATCTTGAATTTCATTACAAAAAATTTCAATGTGTAGACATTAATGAGAGTTCAAAAGAGAATAAGAGAAAATTTCAGAAAGAGAACTTTCATAGTCTGAACCGGGACAAAGCAACTTTGCGAGTACAGCAAAGTGTGTACTTGCTACCTTTCTTCTTTCCCTTATCACCTTCAAACACAAGACTTTGCAAAGTAAACTTTGAACGTGGAAAATGGCTCTTAGCGCGTTTTGGTGATAACGCCATGATTTAGCACGTTTTGAGAATGTGTATGGCGCGCTTTGGTTATAAAATGTTGACAACGCTGACAATACCACCTCATTTCTAGGGTGATCGATTTTTCGACATTTTCCAGAAACCGGTTTTCGAATAGTAGTTCGAAAAATGTATATACAATCAAAATCCGCTTAATATTAATCATAAATACCTACTATTATTTAATTATTTTGGATTAATATCAACTGGCTGGTAGGGATTACTATGTCTTTCGATTTGAATGAAATAGTTACACAACGGATGAGATATACAAATTTCAATGATTTTCTCTTCAAATCGAAATACATAGCGATTCACCTGATTTTGGTGCTACACATTTTTGCTTTTGTTGCTGAAAAGAAAACTTAGTGTAAAGCACATAAATGCATACATAAATACTTATAAATTCATAAAATCTAAATATAATGAGATATTTTTATATTATTGTTAATATACGACTAACAATTAAATTTGCAAAAAATAGTCTTATTATTTTCCTTAAAATAAACTTTTAAAAACAAAAAAAAAACAGTTTAAATGCTTTGGAGTGTCTATTTTTATACCTTTCATCCAAAAATTTGGAAAGGGGATACATAGGATAGTGAGCGATGTCCGTTTGTGCGTGTCAGTCTGCTGTATTTTGGTGTAAGTAGAATTAAGGCCTCACACAACATAGAGACATAAATTTTATACCATTCTCGTGGATTTTTCATAAAATTTATCGGTTTGAAAATAACAAAACTCGGCCCAATAATTAATGAGATATAGCCAAAAGACTTTTTTGTTATATTTCCTATTCTGTTGTTTTTTATGGCACCAACTGTCCTACGGTAAATTTTATGAAGCAGATCTCTTGTATGGAGTTCTGCGAAGGTTTAGACTGAAAATAATTGAAGTCGGTCCATTAACGACTAAAATATGGGCAAAAAAAGTATTCGCAATAATTTTACTTTTAATTTTTTTTGAAAAAGTTGCGTTGGGATTCAATCCAACAACCTACTGGTTGGTAGTCATAAGCGCTTCTTATACACCACAGAGCAGTTGTATTTTTCATACTAGTTTAAGCGTTTAAGTACATAATTGGGGTATTCACACGGTGTCCTATCATGTCATATTGTCATAATGTCTTATTATTTTATGACGTCTTAAAAAAATTGTTGTTGTGCTTCAAACAAAAAAGTCTGAAAATAATAAGACTATTTTATGCTGTGTTTTTGTTTTGTCATAACTAAACAGTAGTGTAGTTTTTGATGGAAATTGGTGTGGTTGTTGTAAATCGGCCCTTTTTTGTCACACATACATCAATACTGAAATGCGTTCATGGGCACATGTACACTAGACCGGACTTAAATTTTTTTTGCAAAATTCTTCCTTTTTACACCAATAGTGAAATTCCAACATTTTTGAACACTTCTATCAATTTGACGAAATGGAATACATGCTTTATCCCAAAAATTTCGGCCTCTTTGATAACCAGATATGCACTTGAACGAAGATCCAATTTCACTTTCCGCATGTTATAAAACAAAACTTTCAAAACTTGTCCATTGGAAGACAGCTTAGATCCAACAATTTGGCTTTCGTCATATCCTAATAAATAAATTTTTTCACTAGCTCTTGTGTCCATTTTGCAAATACCATCAATATATATTCTCTTTATAGCAATAATGTTTCTATTATTCAAAGCTCAAAATACCTACACTTCACTTTTTACACACTTTTAATTGCCACGTGGTTGACTTTACTCTGTTGTTGCCAACATTTTATTTAGCAATCAAATATTTGTTTACAGAGTAAGTAAGAATGGGGGAACTGTGTTCGATGTACTGAGTTAGACACGCTTTGGTGTTGTCCGTAATCAATAAAATAATATATTACAAACATATATGAAACATTTTACTTATATTTTCGTGCCTTGTCTCTTGAAAAATCCATATAAACCAGTTTAAGCCACTTTAGTAGGCATGTGCCACGCCTTAACCTAGGGCAATCAGTCTAAGATTTTGGAATTTCACTATTGGCGTGAAAAGGAACAATTTGTGGGGGCGGTACACTTTTTTTGCAAAAAAAAATTTTTTTTGTTTGTTCCTTTAAACTTATTTTTGTACGTTTATTAGTATAATTTTATGCATGCATATTACAGTATTTTTTATCGCTTATATTTTCTTTTCGTATATAAATAACCATAATTATTTTTTATATTATTTATATTAAAGAAATGTAATGGATCGTCAAGACACTATATACGAGTAAATATACAAAATCAATCAAATTGAATTTTAGTTTTGTTTTAAACAATATTTCATTTTTATGACTATTTTTGATTTCAGAAGAAAGGCAAAATTGATGTTTTATACTTGTGTAATTTTAATTATTTTCTATATTCAGGTGCAGAGCGTGCCTGCAGTATATCAGAACCAGAATTTAGTAACACAAACCTGTTCCGAAATATTTTTTAATTAAAACTTTCAGTATACATATTTGCTTTGCGTTTTTCTAATTTTTGGATTTTATATTCACAACTTGGTACTTTACTGCTGCTTTCAATATAAACTCCCATAAGAAATATCTCTTTCATTCTGTAACATCAGTGAGTTAATCTTCAAAAGCACTTCAATTAATTGCCTTTTCTATAAAATAAAAACAGAGTTTGATGTAAGAATTTAATTTGATATCAAGCTCCAAAATGTAATTAGCAAAGAAACTAAAAAATTTAAAACCACGTGAAAATATCGCATATTCTAAAAATTGCAACTGCAATATTGAAAATTATTCCCAAAATTTATTTAAAAAAAATCATATAATTGGCAATCGGCAGCCAAAAGTCCTGAAAAAATCTCTAAAATGCCAAAAATTTTTAAAAATATGCGAACATCAGAAAAATTGTATGATTCAATATTGATTAAAAAACAGCAAAATTATAGAGTAAAAAAACTTACAAAATATCATTTCCATTGTGAAAATTAAACTTTTATTAAAAACTATTTTGTATTTGGAATAAAAATTTAAAATGCATTTGTATTTTGAATAAAAGTATTGCAAATACCTACTTTCCACAAATTTATATTTATCTTCTAGATTGCATTATCCAATTTAAGAATTTAATGTGGGCTTAATTAAAATGTATTCTAAGAATAGTTCGCAATTCATCAAATATTTTTCAAACAATCAGTTCCTATCGTACATATCATACATATGAACTTTGGAATTTTAGATCGGAATGTTTGGGGAAAATTTCCAAAACATTTGTAAAGCGTAGCGATAATAGTTCGCGAGCTGTACCGCGTCTAAAAATAGTATATGCCTTCATATTTGAATTTTTTTGCATATTTTCGTATTTTCCCCAATTCCACATATACAAAATGATAAGTTAAGATCTTAGGAGATAAAAAATTGATTTCTTCATGTTCATATAAAATTAACTGGTCTTACATTCATTAAAAACACCTAAAAAATCATAGTTTTGCGGAATATCGCATTGTCGATAGCACGCACTACGGAATTGGACGCAGGATTAATGGTAAAATATTATGAAAATAAGCCGAATTATGGGTTGGATTTGAGATTTGATCGTAATTTTTCATATTTAGTTCTCTGTCTTACTTAGTAAACGCAGAAGAAGATTTAAATAAAAAATGTTGATTAAATACATCTGTTTTCTTAGCAGGCTAAATATGAATTACAGAATTCGTATTTTTTAAATCAATTGTGGTTAAAATTCCATTGTGTTTCTATATCAGAAATATACAGATTATATTGAACCAAAACCTTTATCGTCTGGTCCAACCGCAATACAGATAAGTAAATGGAAAAGTTAACAAAATTTTAAAAAGAGAACTATCAGAATACCACTAGTTTACATACATACGTACATCATACGAGTTTCAAAGAAAAAATTAAATTAAAATAATGAATTAAAATATGTTGTTATATTTTATAATTTAAAATTTTTTCTTACACCGTTCAATGCACATCACACACATTGGAACTGTGTATCTAATAACACAGCCGGTAATGAGCTTTACAGACATTGTTTGCTTGCAAACTATTACATTTACTTTCCATTTTCATTTACTCGATTCGGTCAAAACTTAAACCAGGTCCAGTCCTCTACAGTAGACATTTTACTATCCAATTCCAATATCCCTTTTTCGAACTTAGAGTCACACCCAAATATTTTACAGTCAGATCATGTTCCGATTTCCTGTTCCATTTATGGACAGTTTCAA
The DNA here is from genome assembly GCA_956483585.1 of Gymnocheta viridis. NCBI lineage: Eukaryota > Metazoa > Arthropoda > Insecta > Diptera > Tachinidae > Gymnocheta > Gymnocheta viridis. The sequence continues at coordinate 48,841,100 of OY101442.1, read as the reverse complement.
AATATTAAATACAATAACTTTGTATAATCGTGCAGACTGGACAGCAATTAGAGTTTGGGTAGAAAGTGAAATTAGACGCCAAAACATTGACCAAACAGAGTGTATACCTAGCAACGTAGATTTATTGCTAAATAAATTAATTTCAATTGTTAACGCTGCATTTAGCAAGATTCCCGTAGGGAGGAAAAACTCGTGGCAGAGAGAAATCTCAAGTACATCTAAGATGCTTATTGCTCAAAGCAATAAATTCAAACGTGAATTTCAGAGATGTAGGGATCCGATTTACAGAGCCCACTTAAACGGTATCTTAAGGCAGTTAAGTAATCTAATTGAATTCCACCTTAACAAGGATAGAAACGAGTCGTGGTCGAGATTTATTTCGAAACTACCCGCGGGATCCAAAAAATTCTGGAAATTAACAAAAGCCTTAAAGGGAAAGAACTCGTTTTGTTCAGATCTTAACTGCAATGATGAAGTTTTAAAAACTGGTGCAGAAAAAGCTAATGCAATTGCAGATGCTTTTGGTAGCTCACACACTATTACTATCAATAACCAATCGCCTTTGGATACATGTGTATCTGATTTTATTAATGGTCTCGATAATGATTCTCCTATTGGTAGTAATAATATTGAACGTACAAATGCCACTGAGGTTAAGACATTTACTATGCTATTAAAAAATAATAAAGCCCCGGGGTTAGATGGCATAAATAGTATTATACTAAAAAATATGCCAGACTACTTTTATGAAATTCTAAGTAAAATATTCAATTGTTGTTTAATTAATGGCCAATTTCCCCGTACTTTCAAGAAATCAAAAGTAATACCGATTCATAAAAAGGGAAAAGATCCCAAACTACCTGTTGAGAAGGCCAGTGGCCAGAGCTAGCGGCTTCCACGGGATTTTGAATGAAAAACACCAAGTTCATAAAATAGTTCAGGATTTATTTACTAAGTATTTTAACATTAAAATTCTTTTTTGTATGGAAAACGCTAGATATGTTTTTAAGTATGTTTAAAGTACACGATATTTTTACTACTTTTTATATATAGTGTTAAGCATCGCGCCAGATCACCTCATAATGCCCTTCTAGAAAAATTTGCAAAGCGGTTATATACCGCTTGACCCTTAGTGACTTTCGTTAAATTTATTAATATAATTAACATTTATAGTGTTGTATTCAGTGCTAAAAAAATTATGCCAGATCGTTATGAAATCGTGGTGATTTTGGAAGTGGCGTTAACATTTCCCTCCCCAGTATGGCAAGAAGCTTCTTCGCCGCCAGACTCTCGAGTAGGAGCAACTTCCAAAACTGCCAGCTTCGTTGCAGGTCTCTCCAGAATTCCATTTTTTGTAAGTATTTTTGCACTTCTTACTTGCCCATCGCTTGCCACTCTGGTATCTACGACTTTACCACGCGGCCAGACATTGCGGGGAAGAGAAGGGTCAACGACTATCACTAAATCCCCCTGACATAAAGGCCTTTGTCGATTATGCCACTTCGTTCTATAAATAAGTGATGGTAGATAATCAGCTAACCACTTTTTCCAATATATGTTTGCGTATTGTTGAGAAACAAGCCAGCTTTGTTTTAATAATATGCCACTATCATCACAAACAGTCAAAGGTTTTAAGCCAGAGGAACTTCCCATAAGGAAGTGATTTGGGGTTAAGGCTTCTTCTGTTTCTGCATCAATAGGAACATAAGTTAAGGGACGCGAATTGATGATATTTTCGACTTCTAGCATCATACTCCGTAAAAGCTCATCACTTGGAGACCTTGTCGGCATAGTTGCATATAAATTTGTTTTGATGGAACGTACGAGCCGTTCCCAAGCGCCTCCCATATGGGGCGAAGCAGGTGGATTGAAATACCATTTTGTTGTTATTGTAGTAAATGTTTTTATTAACTCATTTTTGTCCACAGATTTGAAAGATTCACGAAGTTCTCTTTCCGCTCCGATAAAGTTTGTGCCGTTGTCACTGTAGAATTCATGCGGAATTCCTCTGCGAGCCATAAAATTGCGAATAGCTAGGATGCATGAGCCTGTAGTCAACGAGTGTGCAATCTCTATGTGGACTGCTCTAATAGTTAGGCAGGTGAATAGACATCCGTACCTTTTTTCTTTGTGGCGATTCACTGTTACTAGGATAGGACCGAAAAAATCGATGCCGGTATAAGCAAACGGTGCTACATGCGAAGCAACACGAACGTGAGGCAATTGTGCCATTTGTGGGTTTAGAGGTGTAGCCTTTCTTATGCGACACATTTGGCAAGAATTAATAACCGATTTATACGTTGCCCGAAGTTTTGAAATGGAGAATTTTTGCCTTAGCTCATTGATTGCGGTCTCATGGTTCATATGATGAAATTTTTCGTGATAGTGAATGAAAATAAGTTTAGTAATATAGTGTTTTCTAGGTAATATAATCGGACGTTTTTGATCCTGAGGGATATTTGCCTTGTCAATTCTACCATAAACTCGTAAGATGCCATCGTCTAAATAAGGATTTTTATTGTAAATTTCGCTTGTCTTCGGTATGACCAGATTAGAATTGATTAATGAAATTTCATTAAAATATTCTCCATATTGAGCCTGCTTGTATATTATCTTCTCAGCCCGTTTCAGTTCACATTTAGTTAGTTCACCGTATTGTTTCGAATTCTTACGACAATTATTTATAAATCGCAAAGTAAATGCAACGGTTCGAAGAAGCCGTGGCCATTTAGAAAATCTATACTCATTAAAGAACATTTCAATATGTTTTATTTTCAGACAATGGTGCATACGCTCCTCTTCTGTTGATTTGGGTAGTGATATGGCTTGAGGCCATTTTTCTTCTGAATGACTTAAAAATTCAGGGCCTTGCAGCCATCTACAAGTGTCTGAGGTTCGTGGAATGTTTGACCACTTTGTGGAATCATCCGCTACGTTCTGCTTGCTTGGAACCCATTTCCACTCTTGAGTGGAAGATAGTTCTAAAATCTCAGTGATTCGGAAAGCTACGAATTGGCTGTATTTACGGTGGTCCGAATTTATCCAGCTTAAGACCGTTTTCGAGTCACACCAGTAATATTTTTTGCTAATTTTAATGTCGTGGTTTTCTGTTAAATATTTTGCGAAACGGGCTCCTATAAGGGCAGCCATTAGTTCTAAACGTGGAACAGAAGTAATTTTCAAAGGAGCAACTCGTGTCTTTGCTCCTACTAATGAACAAGTAATTTCATTATTTTGCTTGAGTCTGAAGTAGCACACTGCTGCATATGCGTCTTTACTCGCATCCACAAAGGTATGTAGTTGAACTTCTGTATTCACATAATTTTTAAACAATTTCAAGTAGCAACGAGGGATTTTAATTTTTTCAATATCAGGCAAGAGCCTTACCCAATAAGTCCACTTTTTTTGCAACTCATAAGGAATTTCTTCATCCCAATCTATTTTGGTTCGCCACACCTCTTGTATAAGTAATTTTACATACATAATAATGTGTGCTATTAAACCTAGCGGGTCGTAAATTGACATCAGCAATCTTAAAATTTCCCGTTTTGTGGGTATTTTTCTACCGGAAAAAATATCACTTTTAATTAGCCATGCAGAAATTTTGAAAGTGATGACATCCTCTTGATGGTCCCAATATACTCCTAAAACCTTTTCAATCTTTTCGTCGTTTTGATTAAGGCATTTAACACTCATTGAACCGGTTGATGTAATAGATTTTAACACTAATATATTGTTACATATGCAGTTTCGAATATTAAAACCTGCTTGGCGATGGATATATGCAACCTGCGAAATAAGATTTATAGCCTCTTGAGCGTTGTCGACGGAATCGAGAAAATCGTCGACATAGTGATTTTCTTTTATTGCTTTTGCAGCTCTAGGTAGCTCATTTTCAAATTTATTTGCATTTATATTTTTTATGTACTGGGAAATGCTGGGAGCACATGTCGCTCCAAATATCATAACATCCATCACGTAAATATCAGGGCTTTTATTTTGTAAACAACTTCGCCACAGAAATCTTTGCACATCACGATCTTCTGGTCGTATGTGTATTTGGTGAAACATTTCCTCGATGTCACCACAAATTGCTATAGATTTCTGACGAAATTTTAATAAAATTGATGGCAATGAAGCCAAAAAATCAGGACCTTTTAATAGATAAGAGTTAAGGGATATACCATGTGACTTTGCGGCTGCATCCCAAACGACGCGTGATTTGCCAGGCTTATTTCTGTTAAAAACAGCGAAAATGGGAAGATACCAAACCTTTTTATCCGAGCGGTATATTTCCTCTTCCGTCAATTTGCGAATGTACCCTTTTTTTATATATTTGGCGATAGTTTCTTCAAAGATATTAAAAAGCTCTAAATTATTTAGCAACTTTCTTTCCAAACATATTAGACGTTTCAGAGACATTTCATAACTTTCTGGCATTTCTATGAAATCAAATTTCTACAATAAAGGAACTTCGTAATGACCACTTGTATTTACTTTTGTGAATTTGTTTAACAACTCTAACGCTCTTTTATCCTTTTCTGCTATAAGAGGATCTTTCACACTGATTCCTACACTATCGAGCGAATAAAATTGTTTAACTAGCACTTCTAAGTCGTCAGTGTTAGCAGAACAATTACATACATGGAAATTAAAATTCTTACTTACATTTGTATTTTCTGCAATGGTGCCGTAAATAAGCCAGCCTAATTTTGTGTGAACAGCAATGGGTTCTTGTGGCGATCCTTCTCGTACTCTGCTAGAGACGCCTAAGTTATAGTGGTTCAATCCAATAAGTATTTGTGGCACAGCATCCTGGTAACTTTTAATTGGTATGTTTCGCAAGTGGCGGTATCGCTGTGATAAAATGTGATAGTTCAGGGATTGTACGGGTAAATTTAGTGATTTCACAGTAGAAACATTTAAGGCCACACGTTTCTTATTTACTCCTGAAATAAAAATTCTAAGTTTTTTCGAATTTTCTTCGCTTCTTTCCACTCCTCCCGTCCACCGCAAACACAGTGGATTGGAAATCCCATTGATCTCTAATTCATTTGCCAGTGATTCGTCCATTAAACTGATGGATGATCCCTCATCAATAAAGGCAAAGGCGTCAATTGTTTTATTTTTTCCGTAGATTTTAACAGGAATTATTTTAAATAAAATGTCACTATTTCTTACCGTAGATGTATTATTTACTACTTCTTTTGCCACAGAATGTGTTTCTTCATTTTTTGTTTTTATTATTGGTTCGGAATATCTATGTAGTGAGGAGTGATGAAAATATTCGCATCCCTCTTTACCGCACCTTTTCTTTTTATTACATTCTCCACTGTGTTTAAATAAGCAAAACTTACACAGTTTGTATTGTCTTATAGTATTCCACTTCTCCCCGCGATTCATAGATAGGTATGTTGGACAATTAGCTATTGATTTGCATAAACTGTTGTTACACAAAAAACATTTGCGTTCATTATGAGAATGAATAAAAACTCGTTTGTGTGTTGCTGTTGTATTTGGTTTTGATATCACCTTTTCTTTAGTAGTTTTATTTTCGGAGTAGTCAGCTGTTATATGGCTAGCTGTTATACCTATATTAAAAAACCACTTGTCAAATTCGTACAAATTTGGTTTTTTGTTTTCGTTCAACAACTGCATTTTTTGTGCAGCCCATTGCATTTGATACGATGTTGGTAGTTTTTGTACCAAGTCAAAGAGAAGTGATGAGTTGTTTATTTCATCGTGTAAATAGCTGGCATTGATAGTAGATATCAAACTTCGGACATTAATCGCTAATGAGGTAAGTGTTTTTAAGTTATTTTCGTCGACTTTTGGCATTATATTTATTTTTCTCTTGATTGAATTTATAATTTTTTCAGGCTGACCAAACAGCATTTGAAGTATTTGCATTGCGTCGGAAACGTTAGATGGATGAATCAGCATATGCTGGACACTGTTTAAGGCTTCTCCTCTTAAAGCTTTTTGCAGACGAATGAGGTTTTCTGCATTCGTGAATGCGCATGTGGCGGTAGACCATTCATATGTGGACAGGAAAAGCGGCCATTCTTCAGGCTGGCCAGAGAACTGTGGTAGTTCTTTTGGCAGTGATTGCCTTGAACTTAAGTGGTTTTGTTCCGGACCATGAAGTGGTAAGAAATTAGATGGTTGATTGAAAGAGGGATTTACTGAATTAAAATTTGGAGGATCAGAAATAAATTCGTAAGGAAACGTATTAAATGAAACTTGTGGATTATTATTAGTTGTGTTACCAGACGTAAGTATCGGACCACGATGGCTCGTAATGGCATTAGGTCTTTGGGGTTGCATTCGTTGTTGATAACCACAATTGGCGGTAGTGTACGTTGTACAATTTGGTACTGCAGAGATCGTTGAATACGAATTTATGGCAGCAGAAGTGAACGTTGGTAGTAATGATTTCCTAACATTTTGTTGTATAATATTTGTGCCACTACAAGGTGGTGGTATTGTTGTTGCGTTTGATGCAAATTTATTTGGTATAGTAGTAAAATAAGTAGTTTGTTCTGCCAAATTTAAATTTTGCATGGTGCTGCTCAACTGTTGAGCTGGTCTCTGGACAACGGTACAAGTAGTCGGGTTGCGTGAGACAGAAGGTGGATTACATTCCTGTTGGTTTCTACCTACGGTGTTACCATTATTACCAGATTGTTCGCCAGGTCTAGGAGTTTCGTCGGTAAAATATGTTGCTCGATTAAGTACCGAGTTGTTGACAACATTAGAGGTTGTTAAAGTATTATTAGAGCAACTGTCTGATATTTGTGTCTCATTGTGCGCTTTATTTGCCCACCTTTGTACGTATTGGGATCTGATAGATGAGGCATCACTGTATTGTTCTGCTTCGTCTAGAAGTTGATATTTTTTATTTAAGTATTTCTGATTTAGTTCTCGCTCTTCTTCTAGCTTTTGAAGTTGTAATTCAAATCTGCGCGACTGGGAAAGATGAGAACGATTTGAAGCTCTACTTATAGTGCTTAACGAGGGTGAATTTGGCCTCGCGGCTGAACATGAAGAGCATTTCAAGGTACTGCTATCAGCGGCCTGAACACAACTTTTGTGAAATGCATTATGGCAGTCGGGGCATATTATCATGTTTTCGTCGGGAGGATTTTGGCATAGTGAACAATCGTGACTCTGATCTTTATGTGGACCCGTTGCATTTGGTAAAGACATTTTGTACTTACTGTGGGATGGGCAAGTTTTTTACAGCAAAGGTTATCCAAAGAAGTTAATAGGAACTCCACACCAATTTTCAGCCTTTGAAGGCCACGGAAACAGAGAACTCCAAAGCCGTAGACAACAAAAAAAAGAATTTTAAGAATTGTTGAGAAGGCCAGTGGCCAGAGCTAGCGGCTTCCACGGGATTTTGAATGAAAAACACCAAGTTCATAAAATAGTTCAGGATTTATTTACTAAGTATTTTAACATTAAAATTCTTTTTTGTATGGAAAACGCTAGATATGTTTTTAAGTATGTTTAAAGTACACGATATTTTTACTACTTTTTATATATAGTGTTAAGCATCGCGCCAGATCACCTCATAATGCCCTTCTAGAAAAATTTGCAAAGCGGTTATATACCGCTTGACCCTTAGTGACTTTCGTTAAATTTATTAATATAATTAACATTTATAGTGTTGTATTCAGTGCTAAAAAAATTATGCCAGATCGTTATGAAATCGTGGTGATTTTGGAAGTGGCGTTAACACTACCTACCAGCTATAGGCCGATAAGCATTTTAAGTTTACTGGATAAGGTCTTTGAAAAAATCATTAATAAAAGATTAGTTGATTTTGCAGATCAAAACAACACCAACAGTTTGGATTCTGTAAGGAACACTCTGCATTAGGTTTCCCTTTAAATTTACAAAAAATTATACAAAGTTTCCTAAAGAACCGTACATTTGTTGTGTGTGTTGACGGACTTCTCAACAGAAAGAACAATCCCAGCGGGATTGCCACAAGGGTCATTACTATCACCTACACTCTACTCATTGTATACATCTGATGTTGAGGTGCACAGAAATCAGGAAGCAGCATTTTATGCTGATGACAGTGCTTTTATATGCAGTGGAAAACTTTCAAATGCAATAATCAAGAAAATGCAAGAGAGCCTTACCACAAGCCAAAAATATTTTAATAAGTGGAAAATAAAAGTAAATGATAATAAAACGCAGGCTATTTATTATATTCCCATATAATAAATCACCAAAACGTATTCCTACTAAAATTTTGTACTGTCGGGGAAACGTGATTCCCATCAAAGATGATATTAAATATCTAGGTATCACTTTAGATAAAAAACTCAAATTTAAACAACATGTGAATTACATTTGTGATAAAGCTATAAAGTGTGGACGTGCTCTATACCCCATACTTAATAGGAGGTCTAAGCTCAACCTCAAAAATAAAATATTGTTGTACAATATGTGTATTAGGACGATACTGACTTACGGCAGTCCAGCATGGTTTCACAAAACTGCTAAGACTCATACAAAAAAGCTTCAGATTATCCAGAACAAAAATTTAAAAATAATTCATAATCTTCCCCCTAGATTCCCCACTGACTTACTTACTGCACATTAGATTTAAACATAAAAAGTTAAACGCTTGCCAATCATCTGACGCTGTCATTTAATGAAAAATGCAGACTGTCTAATTTTGAAACAATAAGAAATTTACTAAACGGTCGCTGATATTATTTATTTAAAAAGAATCTTACTAGCGATTGTTTTACCAAATTTCATTATAACATTTTCAAAGTCTATAAGAGGTTTTTTTTGAAAAATGTTCCTCAAGACAGTATTATTAAGATTTAATTGTTGTAGTACGTAAGTAAAATCTCATAACATTGTACATTATTTAGCTTATAAGATTCGTGAATAAAACATTTTAATAATAATAATAAAAATCCTGACCAACCATTTATTATTATTTTTTTTTTAATTTAAGATACATTTTAGTTCGTTCTTTTTTTAAGAATTTTTGATAGCTTAAATTATTTTCAATATGAAGATAATATTGGAACATTTAAATCATTAGACTAACAGATTTATGTAATAGTTGGCGATATTTTTAATCAATTTTGGGAGAATTTCTTCATTATTAAATCTTTTCTTACGTTTCAAATCATTTCTTTGTTTACTCGAAGACCACTGGCTTTTTGATAAAGACGTTGAAACACTTCTTGGATGTGTGAAAAATGATATAAGTGCTAATAAGGGGATGTTAATATTTTTATAATGCACCCCGGCCAAGAAAGTGTTACAAATTTGTTACGGAATTCATAATTTATGACTGACTTCAGAAACGCAGTTTGCAAAGCAACACGAGAATGCCTTGTAAACTCCTTCTTCCAGTGTTGCTTTGCAAGCTGAGTTTATGAAATCAGCCTATACTATGAAATAGGGATTAGAACCAATAACACAGTGCGACAAAAAAAAACCTGGGATGTGATATTATTTTTCTTGTAAGTGCTATCGAGTAGATCAAGAATCTGTATTTGAAATTTCCGGGACACCCCCAAAATCTGGAGTTACGGGTAAAAAACCGGTTTTTCGAACCTCTATGCACTTATAGGTCTGTAACTTAGTTGTATATTAACCAATTTAAAATTTTAGAACGGATTTAGAAAGAAGACTGTAGCCTTTAAAATGATTTATATGATGTTCATGATACTTTCAAAAACATGTTAGTAATTTAACCGCAAAGGCATTTTACTTTAAATTTTTTCGCTATTTTTCATATTCGGACATGTTTTTTTGAAGTATTTTGTAAGAGAATCCTATTTTTTATAGACATAATATTAAAATCCGTTAAAAACTAATTGGAAAAAATGTATCTTTTTGGAAATGAATGTTACAGTGTTTCTGTAAAAGCTAATATATTTTCTATACGAAAAATAAGAAGAAAGGAAAATCAAACAATAAATAAGAGAGCATTTGGAGCTACTGGCGTAGTTGCAGACTTTGTTCTGCTTCATCATTAAATTTCAATGCTAACTACAGGGAATTTTTTCATAACTTTTGTAGTATATGTTCCCTATATCGTATGAAAATATAATCAGGATTTTCGGGACATGCACAATTGATGCATCTCGGTAAAATATTTAGCTAAAACGCTTTTTTATTGCCTCAACTGATTTCAATTGATTTAAAACATTAAAATTTATAATTTTTTTTTAATTAAAATATGTCCACTTCACTATTTGTTAACGATTTTTGTAATTGAAAATACAACTCACTTCTGCGGCAAAAATTTAAGTAAAGATAAATCAAACAGTGAAGCCATGTGGGAAACAAACATTAAAAACAGTCAGCGCAATCATTAGATGTCGATATAATTGACATTGGTCAAATAGAAGCGAAACTATTGAGACCGAAACCCAGCGGTATGAAAGGGATAATGATTGTTAAAAAAAACTATCCAAAAATTATATTTCCTATAATTTGTAGGCCCAGCCCAGTTATACAGGACATGGTCTCTCTAGAGACCTTTAACATTTTCAAACGTGCACAATTGTTAAACGACTTGGCAATTTTTTTTTAAGATTCCATGAATTTTATGTTTGAAGAACAGCAGAGATAAACTAATAAGAACGCTCTTTATTACGAAAGGCATAATTTTTTTTCAATAACTATTCTACATATCAACTAAATTAATATGTGAGATCTCCAGGGACCTTGTCGGTTATTGAACTTTGAAAAAACTGCTCGCTTAACTGTGTACTCTGAAAATCCAACTTGATTTTTGTTTTCACTTTTCCAGCACTTTTCACCTTTTTTTTTGTGATACATATTGACCCCTTTTGCTTTTTTTATTCTTTTCGTTTTTAAAGATTTTTAAATGATAGTTTTTAATATTTCAATATGATCTCATTGCCCTAAAATTGCGATTAATTCCAAATCAATCAATTGAAAATTGAGTTAAATAACCAAAAATAAAATTTGTATAAAATGTTTAAAAGTTTATTTTCATGAAAAGTTAAATAACTCAGTCAATAACTTATCTATTTCTAAACCCAAATATGCGTTGTAATCGTAAATAAACGTACTTTTTGAATAAATTCAATAGTATTATAGTTTCTTAATAAAATAATGTATAAAAACGTCACTAAAGTTGAAATTTTTTTGAAAAATCTACAAAATTTGTGTTTGCTCGACAATAACACCCAAATTTCGAAAGATCTCAGTTTCTTCTTTCCAAATCTAGTAAGAAATTGAAAATCAGATCATTATCAACAAAATTACAGGCTTATAAGTGCGCAAAGGTACAAAAACCGGGGTTTTAACCGTAAATCCTGATTTTGGAGGTGTCCGGCATATTTCGCTATTGGAATCTAGTTTTACTCGAAAAGCCCTACAAGAAAAATAATATCCGGTCCCAGGTTTTTCTATTTCATTCAATTTTGTAACACTGTGTAATGCGTGATCGTGATTCATTTATTGTTTCCATCACGTGAGCGTGCGTCCGTGAGACGGTGAGTGGCAATTTTTTTTGCTTTAATGTAATTTTTTCCATATAAGATCTTTTTTTAATTTTTTCGTATTTCGTGGGCGTGAATTTTCGTGATTGTGACTTCTTTCGTCACTCCATACTATGGTGAAGGGTATATAAGATTCGGCACATCCGAATATATCTCTCTTACTTGTTTTCATAGAGCTGCGCGATTTTTTTTATTTCATACTATGCCACATGGCATAGATTTTTGCCAACGGAGATTTTTTAGTTTGTTGTATACGGTTATAGTCACTACACGTATTGAAAATGTTTAATAAAGTAAACAGCGAAGAAATTGAAAATATTTTAGTTAGTTTTGATAACTCAGATTTATCTGATTTGGCGACGAGGAAGAAGAAGAAAATGATGTTTTGGGGTCACTATTAGAGACTTTAAATGATAATAATAACAATGCCTTTCTAATCGATGAGCTAACTAATCCGGATGGGAATACAGGTCTATTTGAGAATAATTTAGATGCGAGATATGATTTGGTAGATTTAGATGAAGCTTCAGGATCCACCATTTCAAAAAATCCTTTCATTTCGATGGGCAAAGAGAGCATGGAGCAATCCAAGCTCAAGTTTTTCTGAAAGTTATCCAAAACAAGATGCAAATACTCCTGTTTCATATTTTTTTTTTAGTATTTTCCATATGATTTTATTGACAATATTGTTCAGGCAACAAATCAAGTCTCAATTATGAAAAGCGGAGCTGCTGTTAATGTTGTGAGAGAAGAGATTCTGGCATTAATGGGATTAGAAATAATTATTGGAACAATTGGGTATCCTCGATTAGCAATGTACTGGACTAGTGCTACTAAAATACCAGCCTTTCGGAAACACATTACAAAAAACAGTTTTCACTTAATACGCACAAGTTCAAAATTTAGCCTAGAGAAGAACTCAACCGACAAACTTTTTAAAGTTCGCCCAATTATAAATACATTCTTGAAAAGAACTTATGATATTCCAAAAGATGAAAACTGCTGCTGTGATGAAATGATGATTCCGTGAAAATCAAAAACTGGGTTGAAGCAGTATATGCCTAAAAAGCCTATCAATTGGGGAATTAAAGTATTTTGCCTATGTAGCTCAAATGGAATTGTATATTATCTGGGAATAAACCAAGGAAAAAACACAATTATTGGAGAATCAAAATTAGGGTTTTTCGGATATTGTCATTCATTTATGCAAAACTATTCCGGAAAATAAAAAACACAAATTATTTTTTGATAACTACTTCACTACAATAATTTTATTAATATATTTGCGAGAAAAGGGAATATCGGCAACAGGCACCGTACTAGGAAACAGAACCGGAAAAGCTCCCCTTACAGCAGACAAGGATTTTAAAAAGTTAGGAAGAGGTAGCTATGACTACTGCATTGAAAGGAACCAAAATATTATCGTTTTGAAATGGCTAGATGGAGGCTGTATTCAATTAACCTCTTCCATTTATGGCGATAAAGACACAAGAGAGGTCACCAGATTTTGTGCTGAGCAAAGAAAGAAGATTATTGTATCAAAACCAAATGTTCTAGCTGTATAAATATATAGGAGGAGTCGACAAGATGCACTTTTTGCTATCGTTAAACCGAATTTCTATTCGGACAAGAAAGTTAACACTAAGAGTTTTCGATGATTTCCTCGACTTAATTGCTTATCTTGTTTTGCTTGTTTTTACTAAAAAAATTTAATATTGATTTCAAAACTCATATTTATGTTTTGTTTTTTTTCCTTTAAATAAATTCTATGACCACTTTCGCAAAGAAAATGTTAAAACATTACTTTTGATTCTTCATAAAATAGACTTAAGCATATACAAAATTAAGAAAAATAAGTACCGAAAGGGTTAATTTATCCTCCAAATTTTTTGTTCAACTCTTCAGAGGCTATTTTATTTCTCTTGATCGGCATCTGAAGGAAAGTCCCCTCGTTATTGAAAAAGCGACCAGGCGAATTCCTTTGTTTCATTTATGGATTTAATAAAATTCTCGCTTTTTTAGGGAAGTTTCCACTTATGAGCTACAGGCGACGTTCATTATTCGTTTTAGGTCTGCGGTGGATGCCTAACTATATATAAAATAAAATACCAAATGTAAAAAAAACTAAAAAAAAAACATTTTCACATATCCCTCCTTTATTGCAAAGTAGTCATATCTCAAAAAAACTTGTTCATCAGGAAACGAGTTTAAAGTTTTTAATTTACACACACAGCAATGGAAAAATAAAAAAGTATTCTTCTTTCAATAAAAATTTTAGCTGTTTACAAATTACAGTTGTTTCCGATTTAACGAACATTCGATTTAATGAAGTATTTTCTACTGAGTACCTTATATTACGAACATATATTTTATTTTGTACTCGATTTAACGAACAAATGTAAAATATATCAGCTGATGATTTGAATAGATGCATTGAAAATAAACCTTTACCCGATGATGAATGCGATGAAACAGAAATTCTAGAGCCCAAATCAAATGGGCTTAGCAAAACAATATTAGTAGCAAAAATTTAATGCTTTTGAGAGAGTTTCAATAAGACATCCATTGTAAGAAAACAGACTGTGCTTAAACAATTTTTAAAATAAATTATTTTTATATTACAGTGTTTTTATGAATTTTTCATTTTCTGTATACATATTTTTAATGAAATATTTATTTTAAATTAATATAATTTTAATAAAATATTTTAAAAATACTGTACATATTTACAGTTTTAAATAAAATAGACGATACTCTTAATTTTTTATTCAGTACTGGATATAAAGCACAATTCACTTTAACGAACAAGCCTGACAGCAATTAGGTTCGTTAAATCGAAAATCTACTGTAATTAAAAAAAGACAAAATACCCACATATATCAGTATTTTTCCCAATTACAATCATTATATTTTTAATTTTATTTTCACCATTTTTAAAATCTAATTAGCTTACCTTTAATTGTGGCAAAGTAATACGATCTCCTGGATCCTTTTTTAACATGCTCTGTATGCAGTCTCTGAGTTCTGCAGACGTTTTTGGAATCTCCGGGAAAGAAAGTTCTTCCATTTTTATTTTCTCATATAAAGCCGGAATTGAAGAAGCTACAAATGGTACATTGCCATAAACTAATGCATATAGTGTAGCCCCTAACGCCCATATATCTGCTGCTTTTCCGCAATAGATATTCTGTGAAATAAAAAGAATACACACATACACACATATGTATGTATGTATTATGTTATAATTTCTATAATTAATTATTTAAAATCAACGAAGAGTTTACATTGAATACATATACTAGTTACGAGTACATATTTGTATCCACAAATGAGTATGACATTCTTCTATCCTTATTTTATGCTTTGAGGACAGCGATTCTTGCTAACTTCTATCAATTTGCTGCTAAATGGAGTGTACCAAATTCGAATTAACTAACCTTCATTCTTTAAATACACTGCATCAGTAACGTTCATACATAAAAATTAAGATGTATTGCTGAGAGAGTTACCCAGCATACATAAAGTCAAACACGTAAAATAAGAAAACAAGAAAAAAATTTATGTTGATTTATGGCCAGTTTATGACTTCATATTTATATACGCATTTAGTTAATTTTCATTTAAATTTAAGTTGCATTTAAATACAGTTTCAGTTTTTTAAGAAAAAATACAATAAAAATTTCAATATTGTTTTTGACTTTCTTTTTTTTTGTGTTCAATTGTAATTGAAACGCGTGTGCTTACTATGATGCTTCAACCAACAACAATGCTCAGTAAATATCTGAAAAAAATGAGGAAGCCCATCGTAGTGACCAGGGTTGCCGTTCAAAAAAATTTCATACAAAGGGAAAATAATAAGGAAAAAAGTTTCAAAAAATGGTATTTTAAAGTACAGTCGGGCCTCGATTATCCGTGATCTGGTTAACCGGTAACCCCGATTAACCGTGATGGCCAAAGATCAGTATATTGTTTTTTGTTTGCAATGTTTTCAAATAGTTTGCTTCGTTTAACCGTGATTACCTCTATTATCCGTAATGGCAGAATTTTTTTTATTAACTTCAAATTCATACATACAATATAATAAACATGAAAACGGGGTATTCCCTTGTTTGCATACGATGAGTCAGAAGCATTTACAAGTGATTAGTTTAATTTTGAAATTTGAGAAGTGCGGGTGGTTAGATCTATATATATTTTTAGTATGGCATCGTTACCAGTGGTAAAAAGACAAAGAAACGTTTTAAATATTGAAGATAAAAAACTAAAAATTAATTCTGAGTGTGAATACTCCAACGGGTGGTTGCAAAATTTTAAGAATAGACATGGAATAAAAAGACTTAATGCTGAAGGAGAAAAATCTTCACCAGACTATGTAAGTGCCACAATGTTTGTATAACAATTAAATGAATTTATATCAACAGAAAATCTTACGAGTCAGCAAATTTGTAATGGGGACGAGACAGGCCTTTTTTGGAAGTGTTTGCCCGAGAGCAGCTTGGTTTGCGCTAATGCTGCTGGTACACACAAGTGCAAAGCTTTAGTTATTGGGAAAAGTGCTCGTCCAAGAGCCCTAAAATATGTATAAGAGCTTCCCATAATTTATAAGGTCAATTCAAAAGCATGGATAATGCAGCAAATATTTTTAGAATGGTTTAACAAAAACTTTGTGCCAGAGGTAAGAGAGCATTTTAAGAAAATCGGGCTTACGGATGATAGCAAAATCCTTCTGTTATTGGACAACTGCCCGGCACATCCAGACGTTCACGATTTTAAGGCTAAAAACGTTATTGTGAAATATTTTCAACCGAATTGTAAGTCCTTGATCCAACCGATGGGCCAGGGTGTAATATGGAGTTTTAAATGACATTATCGTAAAAAACTAGTCTCGTCAAATTGTAATAGAGAAGATTTTAAGAAAGAATTTCATATAAAGAAAGCCCTGCCCAAATAATAAAGGTGTGTACTTTTTTTTAAGATTTTACAAAATATTTTTATGCAAAAAATTATTGATTCTTGTTATAAGTATGGAAATATCGAATACGCCCGAGAATGTGGTACAAATAATCAATATTAAGGATGACTTTACCACAGAGGATATAGAGACATGGTTCAATTGTGATGAAAATGCCTCCCAATTTGCTGTTTTGTCAGATGAAGAAATTGTAAGCATGGCAAACAGTAACTCAGATGAACCTGAGCGAGACAATGAATTGGAAGACACTGATGAAGACGATGTAATTGTTTCAGGTACTACTTTTAAAGAAGCGATAGCGGCATCTAGCACATTGCTGAATTTCCTGGATATCCCTGGTTGTTCCGGAATTACAGAGCAGGATAAAATTCAAGTTTATCGCATCCAAGAAAAACTAATAAAAGAAAATTACAAGTTGAAAAATATTAGACAAACAACATTACACGACCTTTTTTTAAGAAATTGTATTCTTTTTTTGCCTGATTTTTTCAGTAGAAGTTTTAATGTATACATACATTACATATTTAATCTAAAAATGTACATAAGCTTCTTGAATTATTTTTTTTAATGTAAATATGTATGTGCACCAATGTTCACTTGTTAAATAATAAAAATATTAAAAAACTGTATAATCAAAATTGTTATTCGATTAACCGTGAAAATCGATTATCCGTAACGCTTCTGGTCCCGACCATCACGGATAATCGAGTCCCGACTGTAAAATAGAGTAAAATTTTTTCTGAACAAAAAATAATATTTATTTCAATTAAAAAAAACATAAAACGGAATTTTAAGAATTAATTAAACAGATTAGACTAAAATAAAAGTAATTATACATACTTGAATTATAAATCCCTGTTAAAATGAAAAAACAATTCACACGGACATTCCAATATTAGTCATATGATCAAAAAAAGAAATTAATTTTACAAAAACTTTTGATAATAGAAATAATTTATAGAAATAATAATAATTTATAAAAATAATTATTCTATATTTTGTAATTAATCCTTCACTTGAAGTCCATTCTGCCAGATCCGATTCGAGCAAATAGAGGGAGGAAAGCATAGAGTAAATCCTATTTTAAGTTTGATTGTAAGTTTATTTTTAGTCAGTGATAGTTTTGAAAAAATTCGTTGAGCGGAAGCACTAATATGAGGTAAAGTAAGTATATATAACGAATTTATTAAAATTTGAATACATATTTTCATCAAATATTGGAACTTTTACTTACTTTCAAAAAGTGGCATCAATTTTGTTAAAATGATACAAAGGAATAAATTAAAAAAGTCTCATTGGCACGAAAAAGAGTCAAAAGTGATACTTTAGTGCCACCACATAAAGTTAAAATTGTACAGAAGTTTGGCAAAAATAGTACAAAACCAAATGAAATAGTATGAAATTATTTCCACAAAAGGTTTTTTATTTTAATCAAAACATGTTGTTTTTATTTAAAAATCATAAGTAGAGCATTATATTTGTATATTTGTAATTCAAAATGCAAACATATACATAAGTATGTAGACATTTATATACCAAATACACTTAATAATTGTGCCAGTTGACAATTTATCATTCGAATCCGTTTTAATATTGTTTAGTTTACTAAAAAGCCTTTCTACGGAAGTATTAGAAAATGATGATATTAGAAGGAATTTTATTAGTTTCTAAATTTGGGACGAGAGTTTCACCAGTACAATTTTTTATTTTAAAAACGTTTGTCCAATAAATTTCGATATCAAAGAAAGATTTAGCTCTTTGTGTCACTCATTATTTTATATTTGGTAATCTATTTTAACGGAAGGAAATCTGGTTTTAAAATTTTATAACGATTTTTTTTTTCAAATGATGGCGCAAATTTTGGATCTACTATATCTATGAAGGTCATCTTCAAAATTGAATCTTTTTTTAATTTGGGTAATAACTTCAATGTAAAAATTTCTAAAATCGATATACATTTTTTGTTGCTCTGATTTGGAGCAAAATTAAATTTTGTTGTACAAGAAAAAGTTCATTTGTGTGATTAATCAGAAATAAATCTTTTTGTTTTATAAGATCTGTTTTTGAATAATTAAATAAAAAATGATTAGGCTGTCTTCAAATTAGAGAGGGGATCGTGGGTGACTTTTCACTCACGCTCATTATTAAAAGATTTTACTCAAGCATGATCTTATATTTTTGGCTCACGTTCATGCACGCGTACGTGAGTGGAAAAAAGTGTTACTCACAATCACGAAATACTTACGAAAAATATAAAATTATTAAAAACAAATTAAAAAAAAATTAAATGAAAAAGCAAAAAATAAATAAATCACGAAACAATCACGTTAAAAATTTACTCATTCACGCTCAATTTTATTATACTTACTTTCATGCACCCTCCTGTGATTGAAACAAAAAACCAAACACGATCACGGAAAAGCAACCGTGGCAACTGTTGTTTTCTTTGATTGGAAATTAAATTTCCTTCCTCTATTATACAAAAAAATTTTACATTTTCTAAACTATTTAACTATTTAATTTTTAAAGTACTCCATTCATAGAATCATAGAATCCAAACAATCAACTTGAGTAGAAAATACGCATCGAAACCACTCGAATACCTGAGTGATTTTCATACAAATTGTTTACTCAATTCGATTGCTTGGATTCTATTTGTATGAACAGCACATCAAGGCATTTAACAGAAATGTTTAGTAATTTTCTAAACTATTTAATAATAGCCTGAATGCGTTTATTCCAAAGACTGCAACTGTTATAAAAGTGTTACAAAAATAGATTGATTTGCAATTATTAATTTAGATTTTTAGTACATATAGGTATTGATTGGAAAAAAATATTTATGGTTGCTTTTCATTTTATCAATCAGGAATATAAATTATTTTTGTATTACCATAATTTCATTGCACACTGTTGAGGTTTACTCATAGTGCAAAACCAAATTCTTATGAAAGTTACTGATTCTTATCTTATACATACAAACATACATATTTTGTTTTCTTGGTAATTCATAAAATGCTAAAGATTTGCCGTTTTTAAAATTTTGTTTTTATAAATAATTTTTTTTAATTAGAAAAAGTAATAAGTTAAATGACTTCTGTATGAAATTATCAAACATTTGAAAAAAAGAGTAAATTAGAAAAACACTTTTCACGTGTTAAACCGGAAATGGCAATTTCAAATTAAAATTTTTCTAAGTTTTTTTTTCGACCACCTTAATTTTTTTAATTTTGAAATTTGATACCCCAAAGTTTAAGCCATAACTTTTTATTTTTGCAAAATGAAGATTGGCATTTCATAGTCGAATAGGAATTTAAAAAAACTATGAAGAAATGCATTTTTACTTTTTCGCTGACGTCAAAAAAGTTCACGCACCAACAGCGTTGAAGTTTTAAATTTGTGTTTGTACACAATGAGATGGTGTTGCAATTTTATTTTTGCAAAATGAAGATTGGCATTTCATAGTCGAATAGGAATTTAAAAAAACTATGAAGAAATGCATTTTTACTTTTTCGCTGACGTCAAAAAAGTTCACGCACCAACAGCGTTGAAGTTTTAAATTTGTGTTTGTACACAATGAGATGGTGTTGCAATTTATTTCGATAAAATGCATACAGTTGCTCAATTTGAAACTGGGACAAACTTGAAAAATATTTATCATTAGCAAAAAAAAATTATAAAAATTGTAGTTTTTTTTTATATAAAATTTATTTAAAAGCTTTAATTATTTATTTTATTTATATATTATTTTATCGCGGGCTTTGAGCGCGGCGACCGAATCAAGAAATTCTGTAACGAAAAAAACCTGACACTAAGTTTGTTTCTTAAGTCTTTTGTTTTTTTAAGTATTTGAATCGCCTAGCGTATGTTAACCCCTAAAGTTTGCTATTGATTTCATTAACATACAGTATTGCCAGAACAGATTTTTACTTGTAGGAAAACACAAAATGGCGTAAATACGAGCAATCGTGGTTGACAAAAAATGATATACACAAACAAACAGATTCGTAGGTTTTTAAGCGGTATTTTCGAGATATTTAGAGGATATCAAGTCTCAAACTTATGTTTCTTATCTCAGTTACCATAAACCTATAGTTTCAATGATAAAACCTTCTGAATAACCTTCATGTAGTGCAAGATAATAAAACTATTTTAAACGATATTAACTTCTCATTTATTCAATAAAAGAAAAAAAAATTGTTTTCTTATCGGTCACCACGCTCAAAAAGTGTAACTTGAATTAATATCAAAGAAAAAACTTGAATTAATATCAAAGAAAAAAATACTGCATAAATAAATAAATAAAAATAAATAATTATAATTGCATAAGTTGATAAAAATTGCTATGCAATAGCTTTGCCGCGTTATAAAACTTATTGGGATGTACTTAAAAAAAAATAAAAAATAACAAGTTTCAATGTCAAAATAAAAGTAGGACATTCTGTACGTAAAGCACAGTTATTAGACATGGGTCCAACTCCTTCAGTCGCTCGTTTTAGGCAAAAACCTTAAATCAAACCCATGTAGGGTTTGATCAAAGGTTTTTGTCTAAAACGAGTGAGCCAAGTCTAACAATTATTGCAAAAATATTTAATTTTTTCAAACTTAATCGCGGTTTTAATATTTTGTACGCAGTCCTGTACTGATTTTTTTGACTGCTAAAAGCCTACGTGGCATAGATTCTACTAGTTTATCGAAAAATATTGAATACATTTTGACTTCTTCCTCTTGTAAGCCTTTTCCAATTGAACTTTTTGAGAAAAGTTGCAAGATTTCGGCTTTTCTTCCAGATGAGCTTACAAATCCTCAATCGGGCTTAAGTCTGGGGACTAGCCTCGGGTTTTAAGACATGGAGGTAGTTAAATAGACTCCACATCTGCACCTTCTGAGCTTTATACTTAGGATCGTTATCTTGATAATACTGAAAGCTGCCAGCAGTTCTTAGTTTTTCAACAGATTGCTTTAAAATATTTATGAGACCTAGTGTCTGAATAAAACGCAAAGTTAACTTTTGGAAAAAAAATATAAGGTCGAATAAAATATATACTAAACTAATAAATATACTAAACTAATTTCTGAGAATATTCAAATACATACGTCATCATACTGCCATCATCATACCATACATCTTTTTATATATATATTTTTTTAAATATCGCGATTGCTTAATTTTTATAATTGCAGGTTCTATAATCGCGACAGTTTGTAAAGAACGGGTTCTATATTTGCGACTTTTATCTGTTTTTTTTTTAATTTGATTACAATGTTTATAATCAAAAAGGGAAATCCCGTCTTTTGGTATATTAAACTTTCTGGATGATTTTGATTTTCAATTTCGTAAGTTTTTTCGTGTCATTTGTTGTGTAAATACATCTCATAATATGGGAAAAGTTTCAACATATTTTAAAGTCCACGATTTCTCAAAAATTAGAGATTTAAAAAAATTTTAAAGTGGAGATTCCATAAATTCAGTTCCTGTGAATTACAAGTTGCAAAAGTCTTCGGTTTACAGCATTAAGCAAAAAAAATTATTAAAAAAGTTCGTACATTCAACAGAAAGTGGTCCTGGCAAACGTTGCACATTAAAGAAAGCTCAGTAGCCAAGAATGGAAAAAGATGCTTTATAAGTAGTTTGTAAAACAAAGGGAAAAATATGTTCCAATATCAGCAGCAATTTCACGATCAAAAGCCAGTCCAATTAAACAAAATTAAAGTGGACGATTCTATAACATACTCGTGCATATGCATACAATGGGCTTTGGAAAATTATGAGCCGACAACAGCAACATACGGTTTAATTTGAAAAAAATTATTTGCCAGAAAAGCAACTCAAAATCTTCAATTTCTTTAAACATTTTTAAAATGTAAATATATCAATAAAAACAATTTTGGGTTCTGTTATCGCAAAAGTGCAGCTTTCGCGACTGGTCTGGTTTGTAATTAGTTGCGAAAATCGACCTTGCGCTGTAATATAATGGCTTTTGTTGTAGTTGTTGTTCTTAAGTAAACACTAACGGCATTCTAATGTTTTTTGTTATCGTTTATGTAAAATAATCTAGGCTTAAATATTAAATGCACATTTCAGTTAAAACTTTACACAATATATTAATAACTGTCCCAGTTTCAATTTGAACCACTGTAAATTATTTTTAATACTTTGGCTTCGTGATTTCTAATGCCTTTCAACGACTTTTATGAAAAGTATATTAATGGATCAACAAAATTACAAAATCTGGAATCTGGGAGAAACAATTATCAATTAATTAAGAGATTAATTTTTAATTGATTTAGAAAATGAATTTAGCGTTTAATTTTTTTCTTTTTGTTGTAAAATAGCAAAAAATAGTACTATAAAATTTCCTTGGCTCTTGAAAAACTTGAAAATGATGTAAATTGTAATTTTTGACTCTTCCGACTCATAAGGCTGCCGACCCCTTTCCCAGACTATACTCATAATACTGTCAATATTTTGAAATGATCTATGATCTATCAGTTAAAGAGATGTGTTAAGTGACAATTGAAAAAATTCAACTTCGAAAATTTTTTTATTTTTACTTTAAATTCGAAATTAGTTAAAAAATATTTCTAATACGAGTTTCATAGTGGGATATGCATTACTTCAAAAGATATGTAAATTACGCAGTGCAACAAAAAAAAAAACAGCTTCAACAATTGTAATGGGAAATGAAAGTAGACCATTAAGCAAACAGAACTGTCAAAAGGTTTTCGAAATTCTTTTTTTTTTCAATTTTCACTTAATAGTGCAAAAATGGTCAATTCGAGCTAACTTTTCAAGAACCTTTGGCCGCTTCGAATTTAATGGTGAAATTTCATTGGAGTTTTTGTTGCACGGTGTTATTTTTTATGGTTGTTGCACTTTTTAAATAGTCCGCTTCACAAATAATACTCTATTTGGTAAACACTTCAATAGGACATATTGTTTTACTAATTTGTTTAAATAACAAAACAACATAAAATCTATATGAATTTTACGACATCATGATAAAACAGAAAACGACTGTAACGTAATTCTCCTTACAACTTGACATTTTGAAAACGTCAGCAGTGACTGTTTTCAATTAGAATTGATTTTAATTTTAAAAAGTTTTTTTTTTCACAAACAAGTCACCAATTTTCATAAAATTTAATTATTGCTATAAACAAAACCTTATTACATGAGTAACGAAAAATAAAAGGTAATAATTCTATAAAATTAATGAGAAATCTGTCGTTACTGTCGTCGGTGTATTATGGGCTTTGCTTCCTTCAGACAGATTTTCGGTCTACGTTATAGTCGTTTTCTGTTTCATCTTTTAAAGAAACTTATTATATTAGATTTATTTACCTGTCCCACATTTAAGGATTCTGGTGCTCTAAATGCTGGTGTACCTGCCGTTGAGCCATTCGTCATTGTGGCATCCTCTCCAATGAATTCATTGCAAACACCTAAATCAGCTATTTTAACACGACCGCATCCGGTTAATAAAAGATTGCCTGGCTTAATATCAGCATGAATTATTCGCTGGTAATGTACTTAAAATAGGAGAGAAATACACAAATAATATCTATTAGTGACATAATGAAATATTTATTTATTTATTTAGTTGTACATATTCTACAAAGTAAATTTGCAGAATATGGTTGCACAAAAATGACGCAGGTAACTAGACCAGATGTCCATGATGTTATTAATAGTATTTTAAAAATGATTTTGTGACTAACTATACCCGACCTATGCTTTTACATAGGAATTAGCAACGTGGTTGTCAACGAAAGTCCACAAAAGAACCATAATACTATACGGTTATCCGTGGCAAATCAGTCAACCAGTGCGAGCAAGACGAAAAACTCTCGAAGGCCAAACAACACACGCAAGCCTGACCGCACTTAAGAAATAATTACGATGACGCGAGAGCTGTTTTTCAGAGCTGCTTAACGACTGATGTAATGAAATATAGTTTTAAATATTCGCGAACACGATTGCGATTATGAATATACACTGGTGCACATTTATATAAACGCGTGTTCATTTTTCTTTTCTTTACGTAGTATATTTGCCATTATCAACAATAAACAAAGTTGACTGGCTGACGGTAATTTTTTGAGTAACGAAAATTCCTTTTTTGCATTTTCTGATTGCTTTGTTTGACCGATCAGAAAGTGCTCTAGTACTCATTTCAGTAGACAAGATAAACAAACTATCTGAATAAATCATTGAGATCAAAATTTTAAAAGTTTTAGGAATTTTTAGCATTTATAGCAAGTATTTTTACTTTAATCGAGAAATTTAATAGTATAAAAGGATTCCTCAAGGAACTTTTCTCACCGACAAAAAAAATTGACGAACAACAGAGAAATCGCGTGAAAATTTTTCCATTCGGAAGGCGTTATTCGTAAGTGTAAAACAAAGTTAACAAAACGACAAATTAATATGACTAGAGTACTCCTAGTTTAAACGTATGCCTACTCGTATTTTAGTTGCATTTATTTAAAGAGAAAAAATTACATAAAATAATTATTTCCTTTCCCATGGATAAAACAATAAACGAAATAAAACACCAGCATTTATAAAAAATATACATATATATGTAGGTACTCTTAAACACTCTCATTACACTCATTGCATTGCTTCTGTTTTTACGTGTACGTGTGTATTTTTAGCATTTGTAGTGGTGTCAAATTTATGAGCCTTTTATTCCTTTAATACTGAACCGATTCAGATAATATATAGCCGGGTCACTAAAGCTCAACAATGTTTACCATTTGGTAAAATAATGAAGAAAATCGGTTAGCAAACAAAGGAGAAAAAGGGATCTAAAAATATGTCTTTGCCTATTTATATGTATATAGATATAGATTAAACAAGAAGCCACGTGAAATAAACACGAAACTTGAACTTCCTTTTTAAATTGAACTTTGCTCTTTAAATTGATGCACCCTGATCATAAAGATATAATATAGTTTTTTTTTCTCGGAATTGTTAAACTGTTTTGCTTTGGGCATAATATATACATATATGCACAACTGCGCACAATAAGAAACGGATCTCAACTAATTATGGTAAAAACGCTTGATATGTAACAAGCGCTCTCACAGGTTATAACGATTTGGATTTTAGTCCGTTGGGCGAAACAGTGAGAAAAAATAAAGAAAATTTGGAACTAATAAGGCGATTCTATATTAAATTACAAGTTCTAGCATGCAGCAGAAAGATAAATGCCAAAAAAAATTGGAGAGTACGCAAAAACAAAAATCAACTATTCTTTATAACGAAAAATACTCGAGGAGAAATATCTCCATCTACAGTTCATACTATTTTGTACCATGGGAACAAATAATTCAACACAATATGCTACTAATGGAGATCTATCTGAAGAAGTTCCTAAATGTTGTACTAATGAAGAACTGATTACTATTCTATTATGCACATCAGATCCCTATATGCCCAATGTCCGATGAAAATGGAAAACTAACTCTATTGAATTAGTCGTAGAAGCTAAACTATTTCTAGAAGATGAAAATCAAGGCAATTTAGAAGAAATATTTACTGAAATTGTTTAATTAATAGTCATTTTTCAAAACAATAGAGTTATCGTTATTTTATCGTTTTAACATTTTATATACATTAATCAATTTTAAATTTATAATAAAAGTTTACATATTCATTAATACCTCTTTATCTAAAGTAAATTTGAACAAATATTTGTTTTTCTTTATTTTTACCCTTCGTAATAATAATATCACGGTCCAAAGTTTGTGACTTTCTGACAAAATTTTTTTTGTTTATATATACATATATAAAATCTAATTTATTTAAACTTTGTGATGCTTTCACAAAAAAGAAAAATGCGTTGGGGCAATAACCCCAAATTTAAAGTGCCAAAAAAGTTAGACGGCCCATCCACATCATCCAACAAGTTTCATTTGTTGGCCAAAGACGACGCAGAAGAAGAAACTTCGTTTAAAAAAAGGGTGCCACCGATAATAGTGGATAGTAAGCACACTTTCTCAAATGTTATGGGATTATTTGGCTACGAGAAGGCTATGAAAACGCTTAAAGATCAGCAGTATAGTTTTTATACTCATGACGTTAAAAATGGTAATTATTTTAAATTGGTGCTATTTGGACTCCCTAGACAGGATATAAAAATTATAAAAGATGAGCTTGTTGACCGACACAACGTGGGTCCAGTAAGTGTTAAGGAAATAGTGACAAAGAAATCCAACGAGGACGATACCCTTTACTTAATTGAGTTTGACCGAAACCACGTGTCTAAGAACGAGGTAACGAAAATTAGATATTTCTGCAATGTTGCTGTATGTTGGAGAAGACCACTAAAAGGAAATAAAGACCCTACTCAATGCAAAAATTGCTGCATGTATGGTCATGGTGCTAAAAATTGCAACAGAGTTAAAGTCTGTGCAGCCAGCTCAGGCAATTATAACTGCAACGCAAATAATTTTAGAAATGTAAACCATAGGGCTGATGACCCCAACTGCCCGAGCCGTCAAGAGTACTTGCGTATTCGTCAACGAGTTACATCAAACACCAGACCAGCCGCTGTGAGATCAAAAATCTCGGATTTTAATGCGGATGATGTAATTTTTCCACCATTGACTAGTAATGGATATCCTCGTAGTAAAGGTGAACACCGCCCAATAAACACAAATCGTTTTTCTGAGATTACAAAAAATAAAAACATTTCAAGTAACAATGACGACGATATATCCAATGAAAGACTGTTGGAAATATTCTTTGATGCTGTCGATGCACTTCAAAGGTGTCAAAATAAATATGACAAATTGAGAGTTTTAGGTATGATGCTTAAACATGCCTTATAAAACATTTGTTGTACACAATGTTCATGTTATGCACTGGAACGCTCAAAGCATAACAACCGAGTCAGCAGCTGCACAGCTCGAGCAAGTCCTTCACGACAAACAAGTTGATATACTTTTGCTCATGAGACGTTTTTAAAACCGCATCACAAGCTCCAACTAGGAAGCTACAAAATTTATCGTGAAAACCGGCTATCACACGGCGGAGGAATACTCATTGCGGTAAAAACTAACATAGTTCATAAGTTATTACCTAAAATTAACACAAAAATCATTGCAAATATTTCTATAGAGGTTACTATTAATAGTCGTCCTGTAGTTTTTACTGCTGCTTATAATCCAAATTATGCTGTGCACTTTAAGGCGGACTTAGACTTACTCACAAACTTCTCTTGTGACTTTTCATTTTTGGTGATTTCAATGCACATCACACACATTGGAACTGTGTATCTAATAACACAGCCGGTAACGAGCTTTACAGACTATTACATTTATTTTCCATTTTCATTTACCCGATTCGGTCAAAACTTAACGCAGGTCCAGTCCTCTACAGTAGACATTTTACTATCTAATTCCAATATCTCTTTTTCAAACTTAGAGTCACACCCAAATAATTTACAGTCAGATCATGTTCCGATTTCCTGTTCCATTTATGGACAGTTTCAAAATAAATTAAATACAATAACTTTGTATAATCGTGCAGACTGGACAGCAATTAGAGTTTGGGTAGAAAGTGAAATTAGACGCCAAAGCATTGACCAAATAGAGAGTATTCCTAGCAACGTAGATTTATTGCTAAATAAATTAATTTCAATTGTTAACGCTGCATTTAGCAAGATTCCCGTAGGGAGGAAAAACTCGTGGCAGAGAGAAATCTCAAGTACATCTAAGATGCTTATTGCTCAAAGAAATAATTCAAACGTAAATTTCAGAGATGTAGGGATCCAATTTACAGAGCCCACTTAAACGGTATCTTAAGGCAGTTAAGCAATCTAATTGAATTCCACCCTAACAAGGATAGAAACGAGTCGTGGTCGAGATTTATTTCGAAACTACCCCCGGGATCCAAAAAATTCTGGAAATTAACAAAAGCCTTAAAGGGAAAGAACTCGTTTTGTTCAGATCTTAACTGCAATGATGAAGTTTTAAAAACTGGTGCAGAAAAAGCTAATGCAATTGCAGATGCTTTTGGTAGCTCACACACTATTACTATCAATAACCAATCGCCTTTGGATACATGTGTATCTGATTTTATTAATGGTCTCGATAATGATTCTCCTATTGGTAGTAATAATATTGAACGTACAAATGCCACTGAGGTTAAGACATTTACTATGCTATTAAAAAATAATAAAGCCCCGGGGTTAGATGGCATAAATAGTATTATACTAAAAAATATGCCAGACTACTTTTATGAAATTCTAAGTAAAATATTCAATTGTTGTTTAATTAATGGCCAATTTCCCCGTACTTTCAAGAATTCAAAAGTAATACCGATTCATAAAAAGGGAAAAGATCCCAAACTACCCACCAGCTATAGGCCGATAAGCATTTTAAGTTTACTGGATAAGGTCTTTGAAAAAATCAAAAATCACGAACGATTAATAAAGTTAATGTGTGCATTAAAACCGGTTTTCCTATATATACTCGTAAATCCAACATTAAACCTACTATAACTTTATTAATAGTTGGTGTACACAGGGTTACCGTTCACCAGACTAAAGTCGCAATTTTACCCTTTATAGCGATCTGCGACTTTTTGTGAGGCTTTTTTATTAGCGACTTTTGCAACTTTTTTAATTTTGTTGCGTCGTCTTACCCTTTCTTTGTTTCTCACAAAAAACATTTAATTTGCAGTAAATTTATAAAAAAAGGTCGTCAAGCAAATTTTAGATTATTGTTCATTTGGGAACACTTTTATCCCTTTTTTGCAACCTTGTCATATACACAATGTATTCAAGAAATTGTTCACAAATTTTCGGTAAATGTTTTAAAGAACAGTTTTAGCAAAAAAGCTTTTTAAAGTAAGAAATTTTGGGTTTTGAAGTGCTTATTTGACAAAATTTGTCGTAAAACATATACATTCTCTAAAATAATATTTCTTGTTAAAACGAAGTCTGAAAACGAAAAAGAAAATACAATTAGAAATACGTGTTTAGAGGCAGAAGAGACCTGCGAGAGACTGGGAGCCCGAGACTGAGAGTTCGAGAGACTGGGAACTGAAGTATAAATAGTTTAAGCAAGACATGGAGTCAAAGCGCCCTTTTTGTATTGTTTGTGAACAGCTTTTAGTGAACCAAAACAATAATGTTTCTCTTGGCTTGGTTTTTAACAGAAGTCGTACTCCTTTCACCTTGGCAGAATACGACGACCAAGTTTATTAAACTTAACTAAACTTGTTTAGGCCCAATAATTGACTACTCATTTAAGTGTCATTTATCTTTAAATGCCACTTAAGTACTAATTTCATTTTTTCAGTACAAAATTATGTGACATTTAAATTAAACTTAAATGACCATTCTTCTGCATTTAAAGTCCATTTAAGTTTTGCACACATACATACACAAACATATGTTTTTGCTTGCGTGTTGGTGTTTCGCGCAACAAAGTAAACAAAAAATTTGCGGCCATTGAAAAATCAACATCTTTTGGAGTGAAATTTGGACTTCTTTTATTAATATTATTATTTTTTATGGTTTTTAAAATAGTTTTAAACTTTTAAAACATTGCAGCAACCTATAATTGTTGTTATTTTCAGCCTGAAAAAGAATCCACATTAGAAATTTTTCTTTACTTTTGTTCAGCAGCTGTTTCTCTAAGAAAATTTAGAGAATTTCGTGAGGCTGCCATATTTTTATCGTAATTAAATACAAACAATAATTTCACACTGAAAAACTCAAACTGTATTTAAATGCAACTTAAACTTAAGTGGTATTTAGCTAAATGGCATTTAAATGCGAAGTCAATTATTGGCCCTTAGTATATTTGAAAACATGTGTAGAAGAATATATAATGCAACTGCATATGTTATGAAATATGTTAAAAATGGATTCTGTAATAAGCTTTTTGTTTTGTTTAAATTTTTTTTTATTTTGTTTTGCTTTTTATTGATAAGAAAAAGTTTAAAAAAAGATGTGCGACTTTTATTTTCTCAAACGACTTTTTTTGTTCGACTTTATTTTTTTTTAACCGACCTTTTGTGCGACTTTTCAAAAAATCCCAACGGTAGCCCTGGGTGTACAGTAGTCAGAGAATTTATTTTGCGAAATTGGTCAAGTTCTGTCAAAAGTTCAATCCGAGAAAGCTTTGTCAGTCCCATTTGAATAACTTTTATACATTTATGTGTGTCTGCACATACATAAATATACATACATACACGTGAGTATTTAAAATTGTATGAGTATTTATTAGCAATTATTTTACGATCGACTCCAAATCGTATGTTAAAAAATTGTAACATTATAAAGTCTTAATAGATTTAAAAAGGACTGATTTTATTCAATATTGTGATATAATAAAATTATTGAAAATACTTACGATACTCTAATCCTAGAATTGTATCACGAAACACACTCCAAGCTCTTTCTTCACTTAATGGATTCTTTGTAGGTACACTTAAAACTTCACCTTGCTTGACTAATTCAAACACCATATAAAGAGAGTCCTCCAAAGGATCATCTAACACTTCAACAAGCTTAACCACATTAGGATGGTCTAATTTTTTTAAAACTGCAATCTCATGGTAAACTCGATCTAAAGGCGATGTGCTTTTTTTTGGACCCCGTTTCATAAGACCAGCTTGCCGAAGTAAACGACGTTTTGAAAGTATTTTCATGGCATAGTGAGTGGAATCTTCTTCCGAGTAAGCTAACTTAACAAGACCGTATGAACCCTGAAACAGAAATTGTTTGATCTTTAATATTGAAAATCTTTAAGAATGGAGTTTGGTCATAACAAATTTAGCTGCAATAATATGAAACTTACATACCGTATGCATTTACTCAAATAATATCACAACTCAAACAACAATACTAGATTTTTGCATCAAGAATGCATAATTATTCATCCTGTGTGAACATTTCCTGCTAAAAGCTTCAGAGGAACAATTATATTTTATTTTTTTTATGAGCGAATTCAAAACGAAATGTATTCAAAGTTGTTGTTTGTTGTAGGTAAGCTAGTCTATTTGACAGCTTTCATTGATGCTTATGCCAAATCATCAATAGAAAGTTTCAAACTTCGATTGCTTATATGAGAACTACTTAATATACGAATTTCATAAGCTGAAAAGCTTTACTAAAACAAACACAACAAACAACTTACATATCATCATATAAAATGTAGGTTCACTTTTCATAAGTTTACAGGAGAAACAAAAAACTATGGAAACTCGCACGAAAAAGTAGGATAGTGTGTCACGGTCTTTAGCGCTTTCTAGCGAATTTTGAGCAAAAGGGCAGCATATTTTTGATGTATGTAAATAGTTGACAGCGCTGATGATGATAGGTTTTTTTTTTGTTTATATGGCATTTACACCAAAATAAAATCTAGTAGATTTCAATTGAAATCTCTATCAAAATCTAGACCGTTTACACAAGGTTTTTGGTGAAATTTTTCAAGATTTCGTATCGGCGCCAAAAAGAGTTGATTGGAATTTTTATTTTCAAATATTAAAGTCCATAAAAAAATTATCTCTCAAATGAAAAACAGCTGGCAAGCACTCCCTTTAAAGAATTCATACAACAACAGTTGATTGAAATTTTTATTTTAAATGCCTAACGCCATACAGAAATCATCATTAAGGTGGCGACCACTCCCTTCAAAAAATTGTTATTGAACAGCGTAGTATTTTTCAGTACATTTAAGGGAGACCCATAGTTGCATCACTAAGTACTACAAGATTTTGAGTAGATTTTGTCAAAATCTAGTGACGAAGTAGAATTTGTTTTGTATGGGAAATCTAGTCAAAATCAACTAGATTTTGCTCGAAATCTCGTAAGTACTAGATTTTGGTTTGGTGTAAATGCCATATTGATAAAATCATTCACTTGATGATACGTTCTTTTGAATTTGGGTCATAACTTTTTTGTTTTTGTAAAAACTTGCAATTTTGCACACATATGTAATATGATGTAGTAAATCGTAATCATTAAAAAAACTCAAATATTAATTTTTTTGAAGTTATGTACGCTGTTTTGCATTTTAGATGACGATATTTTGGTTATAAAACTTTTTATTTTTCTTACAAAATTTACACATCTAGTCAACCTTTGGTTAACAATTGAAGTATTTGTTGTTTTTTAGTTATAACGTTGATTGAGTAAATGATCGATATGAGAGATAAATAATTTTTGAAATTTATCAATCGAGATTGTCTCGATATCTTTTTTCAAAGACTTTCAAAAACTTTTGTTTGTTGGAGGTTTTTTTAGCTAGTCTATATATGTACATGCATTTCATTGGATTAAGGTCTAACGATGATTTGGAATTAGCACCAATGAAATGCATTTATAAAGAGTATACATATAAAAAACCCTCAACAAACAAAAGTTTTTGAACATCTTAGAGATAAATAATTTTATTATATTATTTATACATAATTTCCTTGACCTTTTTAGGGTTAAGTTGAAAAGTGTTTTGGCTCGAGCACAAATCTGAAATTTACAAATTTCTTTTTCATTAGGAGCTACAAAAGACATATGTACATACATATGTATGAGTATTTACTTTAATAGAAAAAGCTTGATTTATTTAAGAAAATTAGCAGCTCAAGCATTTAATGAGTACCAACAACCACTTGATGTGTTACTTTCTCTGGGAAAGGAATAGTTTAGAGAGGGCAGATGGTTAAAGTGAGAGAGTTTAATTATTTTTTTATGACTCTACTATTGTGTGTTTTGATATTTTTGTATTACTGTGTTGCAGTGCCTCTTATGGCTGTGTTGCCGTTTTATAGATTATTTTACTTAGCTGTCGATTTTGCTACAATTCCGACTAATGCGAACACTGTGATTAGGTTTCCCAACATTTTAGTGATTAATACTAAATACTAGGTATATTTTATAGAAATTTCTTTAAAAAAATATAGTACGCTTCTAATAAATATACGGCCGTTTTCATAAAAAATAATTTAGGTTTGAAATGTATTTGAAATAAAATTTGTATGAAAAATACGAGTATGGCTTAAAATATGAACATTTCAAATTAAATTATTTTTTATGAATAAAAAGCTTTAAGCAAAATAAATTTATGTTGTTTTTATTTATTTCTTATAAAAGCTATATTTTTGCACTTTTTGCATCTTTTGGTCTACAACAAAACTTTCATATCGCCACCTAAAATGCAAACGGACGTAAATACACAACTATTTGAAATAGAGTTTTTAATTGATTATAGTTCGTCTTGTCAAACTACAAGATCACGGCAAATGTTAGGTTCCTACGATCGAAAACGGCCTCTTTATTAAAGAAATGCAAGCGGGAGTAAATACAATTACATGTCTTTTTTAATGCATACACCCTATTGTATCTACACTCTTGTAAAAAAATAAATAAGTGTTATCCTGCTTGTTCGAAAATAAATGTCTATATTATAAAAAAGTAAAAGGATTGCAAAGAATACTTTATTATTATTGATTTTATAACGCTTTCGGCTTCTTCTTTAAAATAAATAAAAGTATAGTTACGTCCGTTTGCATTTAAGATGACGGTATGCTTTATTACTATTAAATTCTGGAAAACTTCAAGAACCTTTAATAAGTATGTATGTGTTATCCCATGTTGTACCACCGCTGCGTTTTCGCAACACCAACTTTGGAAGCGTATAAAACTAGTTTAAACTATTTGATTTGAATAGTTTAGTTATTTTTTTGGTAGTTTAGGGCCTTTACTATTCCATACTGACTTTAAGAATAAAACACCTGATTTTTTTTATTAAGTTCTGGAAGCTTTAAAAACAATGCAAAAAAATGATTTTTTTAAAAACGGCATACAATATATTTTAACAAAAAAAATTTATTTTTGCTCTGAAATATAGCTTGCGAAAGCATTGAAAATATTATTAAAAAATAACATATTCGGAAATATAATCCTATTTAGTAAGAACAACCTTTGGAAATTCACTGATGCGAAAACGCATCAGTGGCTGATTGCATGCAAATAACTTTTCTGTTTTTCTCCTACGTACACTTCTGATACAACATAGATTTTCTGATTAATTTATTTTGTTATTTATCTTTTGAATAAAACTTTATTTATGTTGCTATGTGGAGTTATTCCTACAATATTTTGATAAAGAAATTATGGATGTGCTCTTGAAACATTCTAATACTTTTGCTAATCAGAAGAACATATCAGTGCAAATCACATTTGTACCGTTTCATAGGTATACTTATTTTGTCAGGTATCATACTGTTCCCAACATTCAACATTACTGGTCCTTGTGCTGGGCACACGGGGGTTGGACAGGTATAGAATTAAATTGATAAATGTGATGACTTACCGGTCTTGATGATTGTGTGGGAGGGGGTTGTTGTTGTGTAAGTGTGAGTTCTCAACACGTGTTTGCACCAGTTTTAAATGCTGTATTACACTGACACTTTTAATTTGGATGCTTATATTGTTCAAATTTGAGATAATAATTAGAAAAGTGGCTGTTTTGAGATTGGCATGTTATGGTGTTATAAGAAACAAATACTAACTTCTTATAATTCTTTTACGTTTTTTTATTATTAAGCACTTTGATAAAATTCAATTATGAAGCAAACTTTAATTGCATTTACGTATGTACTCCGTATCTTACTATGCAAACTATATTGAATTGTTTAAACAATTGTTCGAACACAAAATTTACATATGTAGATATAGATTTTCTTTTATCTATAAGCAGTGTATTTAATGTAAATTTTTTAGTACACAGAATAATTTGTCTTAATTATGCGCTATAATCGTCTACACTCCGCGTTTGTTTTTTGTTCAAGAAATATTAATTTGTTTAATAGTTATTTGTTGTAAATCTTTTATTTTGCTTTTCTTTGTAATATTGCCGATGTTACCCGTCTAACGTATGGTAGAAAACTTAACTGTCGATCAAAACTCTTTCTTCTTGTCACCCAGTTAACAAAAGAAAGAGGAAAAAACTCGTTACAAATTAACGAGAACCACACAGGGTTACCATGCGTAAACAGTCCTCCCAACCGACATTGGGTGTGTTACGTTTCAGTGTTGCAATGAAAAGTGTTAATATAAAATTTTTTATACTACGTATTTTTTAATTGTATATTGTATACAAACGTAAACTTTAATACCCGTTGACAAAATTTATTAATGGCGATTACAATGCAAACGTTGAACTTAAATTTGTCTGTTTCGAAATTCAGTTCGCAAAAAAAGAACGAAATATAGTATTATTTCGTACTATACATATATTTTATCAACAGTACATAGTTAACAAACCCACAATATAGTACAATACTATATATTATAGTACGGTTGGCGACCCTAACTGTGATGTACATTAGTATATATCAGTATTAATTGCTGCCGGTACTGTTTAGTGACCAGTGCTATGCCTTCGTCACTTAAACAGTCCAAAAAGTACAAAAATATTGGCTCGATAATGCACATCTTAAAAGTGCAGGATGTTAAGGCCTGCCTGCCTATGGTCGAGCTTACGCTCCCTGTCACCAGTTGCTTTGTAGTCAACGCCCTAACTACCAACAACACCTTCTCAGCAACCAATGGTTCTGGAAAAAGAGAAGAAATAGTGCATAGAATAATTAATCACCAGAGATGGGAGTTTCGTATTAACCGAAATTGATTTAACTTGCCAAAATATGAAGAAAAATGTTTATATTCTAATTTATTATATATGTATATAACTCGGTTAATAGTTGATAACTCTTTCTTACTATTATCTGCCGTGACAAGTGGTCAAATTGAATAAAGTACTAATCTGATGATTAAAATATTCCATATTCAAATTGAAGACAAATATCGACATTAAAATTTAAATTTCGCTAATAGTCTACTGGCTTATTTGAGCACTGTGTGTGGAGTATACATATGACGAGTTGCACTATATCATGATTTTTATTCAAGCCAGTACAGGCGAATTTGCATTTTTGACTAATAAAAGATATCGGTAAAAGTGGGATCGCCAATTTTGTATTGTTGTTGTGGTTGTGTACTATTTTGTTATTTTTATCGCCATTTTTTGTTCATGGAAACTATTTCACGTGATCAAAATGTTCTCTTTTATTCGATACGAGAAGGATGATAAATAATTGTTTCAGATCATTTAATAAGACTTTTTTTATATCACAGACGAATTTACGCGTTTGTTACCCAATTGCAAGTTACTTATTTTATTGCTGTTATGAATGAAAAGTATTTTTTAACGCCAACAATTTCTCTCAATGAAAATTACTGCTTCTTCCACGATGTGGTATGCATTCTTTCTTTCGTACAATTTAGAGATGTTCGCCTGAATGCTTTTAAGCTCTCAATAACACGCGCTCACAAAGAAAAGATTTAAAATTATCACGATCATGTGTTCACGAACATAAACTCTCACCTCACACAGTGATTCCTATTGCAATAATAGTTGCAATATATCCAAAAGTCATAGAGAAGGACCTAAGCTTTAAGAAAATTTATTTATTTACCACGCTGTTATACGGCACGGTAGGCTACAGGGTGTTAAAGTTTACTATATCTTTATTGGTCTCATAATTTTTACCAATATTACCATATTTTAATGCATTTTTTTTACAAATAGAGAAAGAAAATGTAGTTTATTTTAATAAGATATACTCGTATGTATATGATAGTTCCAACGATATTTGGTTTTAAATTTTTAAATTCCCGGTTTTTGCCTCGACATTATTTTGTCGCAAAAACTCTAAATAAGAAATATTTTATGATTTATAATTCAAATCAAGGCGTATTAAACAGGTGAAATTATTAGTACAACAATACAAGAACAACAGGCATTTTTTATATCGGTGCTGTCAAAAACTTCTATAGAAAACAAATACCGAAAAATATAACGGCAACCTCAAACACTCAATGTAGAAAATACAAGCAAGACAAAGAAATCAGCTTGAAAACATACTAATAATATTTTAAAAATTTTGTTTTATTAATATGTCAAAAGAATAAACTTAAAAAATTTATCCTGACGAAGTTTTAATTCGATTAAAATGTGTACGCATGTGTACGCTGTAGTGTTGGTCGAAAATAGTGAATTTCTCTGTGAAATTCTAAATTAATCGCATAAGAAATAATGCCAAACGGGTGTTTTCAAATTTATTCGCAAATTATGGTAGATATATGTATTTAATATGATTCAGGTATATTTCTGACATTTTAAGAAGTTATGCGGATAATTAATAAAAAAAATAGTAAAAGATTATTTTAATTCTACAAAACTGTGTATTTCACTTACGTTTCACCTAAAAAACTACCTTTTTGATGGAATTTTGTGAATTATTAAAAAAACCTATTTATTTTTCTCAAAGGATTTGTATATATAATTACTTAAATGTACTTACAACCAGCATAACCTGGAAAGTGGTGGGATACATGAAATACACACTAACACAAATCCTCCGAAAACAACCTTCTTCTGTTCGGCCTGTGTAGCTGAGATAATGGCCATCTACACAACCGCAAGATACATTCGGTATAGTGAAATATTTGGCAGGGATGTTCAGATTATTGTCAATAGTAAGATGGCCATAAGAATCAAGAATGCCGAATGTCTCTAGAAGAGAAAGCGAGACATTCAACGGTCACTCTCAAGCGGGTACCCGTACACAAGGACATACACACATGGAAACTGTACTACGCACTCGTTGGCACATGCAGGCATCACTTTAAATCGAAACGGTTCAAAATATGATATAGGTGTCTCTCTCCCAATGAGCAAGCAGCTTATTACACACAAGGGTTATCTTATTACCAATCAGAGATGGTTATATGAAACTACCTGTAGGGAAACCAGGCCCATAATAGATGAAAAAAGAGCTAGGCGGGCACTACAGCTGTCCAGACATAACCTCAGAAACCTAATCGCGGTGTGTGAGAAGACCTTATTCTCTTGATCTCGAATTATAGATCATCTCTTTCCCCAAGAGAAAACTCCAACATGGCAACACAGGTATCCGGCAGAATTTTTCTACATTCCTCCGTTTACGATTTCCGAGATAGAAGGTGCTGTCTCAAAATTTAAAGACAAGAAAGTACCAGG
The DNA here is from genome assembly GCA_956483585.1 of Gymnocheta viridis. Taxonomy (NCBI): domain Eukaryota; kingdom Metazoa; phylum Arthropoda; class Insecta; order Diptera; family Tachinidae; genus Gymnocheta; species Gymnocheta viridis. The sequence goes on along the minus strand of OY101442.1, from coordinate 48,802,520 downwards.
CTTGGATTGCATTCCGAATGTGGTTCTAAAATAAGCTGTTAAACTCCACCCTGAACATTTTTGAAAGTATTAAGCGCAGGCTTGAATGAGGACACCTTTCCAACAATGTGGAAACAACAGAAGTTAGTATGGTTACCTAAGGATAAAAAGCCGCTAGATGACCCCTCCCTCTTAGCCTCCGCTGTGTATGGTAGATACAACTGTTAGACTGCTAGAAAGTATAATTTGTAGAAGATTGGAAGATTATGTTGAAGGTAAACGTGGTTTATCATATGTATAACCAATTTGGCGTTAGGAAAGCAAAATCAACAGTGAATGCTATCAAAGTTGTAGTAGAAACTGCTGCTCGGGCTATCCAAGGGAAGAGGTGGAGAAATGGAGCAAAAGAGTATTGCGTAGTTTTAACTTTAGACGTGAAGGAACGCCTTTAATACGGCAAACTGGGAACATATTGTAGAAGCCACAGCTATATTAGACATCCTACGATATCTATTGGCGATTTCCGGAATAGATAATTATTTTATGATACTGATAAGGGTACTAGAAAACGCAAGAGCATTGGTGGGGTGCCTCAAGGATCAGTACTTGGCCCACTATTGTTGAACGTCATGTACGCTGAAGTTTTGAGCCTAATTATGAGTATCAAAAGAGTTACGCCAGTATTCAGATCATAAGATCTTCTCTGAGATCAATGAGCCTAGCTCTAGCTGCCCATAAAATAGAAGCAATTTTGATTAGTAGTCGGAAGTCTAGGAAAACCAGTAGGCTAAATATTGGCACGTGTAGCATAGAATCCAAGGAGTGTCTAAAATATCTTGGAGTCATGATTGACACTTTCCCAGATCATGCTGAATACCATGGGTCCAAGGGAAATTGTTCACTAGTGTTGTAAGAAGCATTACTCTATATGCATCTCCTATATGGTCAGGCTCATTAAGATATTCCTCATATGTGGGTCTGATAGTACGGATGGTATGATAGATTTGTGCCTACGGAAGTGGCAAGAACGATGGAGAGCAACTGATAAGGGAAGACGGACTTAATTACTGATATCTGACATCAATACATGGTTATCAAAGAAACATGGTGACTTCACAATTTTTGAGTGGGCATGGTTGTTTTAGGTCGTACTTGTACCATTTCAGACATGAAAGTGTTCCGTTTTATCCGAGTTGTGATGGTAATGTCGTGGAAGATGCCTAACATGTGTTCTTCATATCTCCACGATTTGATAGTGGGAGGGCGTATTTAGAAGAAGTTTTAGGACGTAGCATTAGACCGGACAACATAGTTCCAATCATGTCGGAATCTTTGTATAACTAGTCATTTGTATGTAATTTTGTGGAATCGGTTCTATTGGAACTTCGTAGGTTAGAAGAGATTCGCAGAAGAATCAATGTAGTTTAAATCGGGCCGCGGACCAATCCCACCCCGTGACGTAAAGCCTTGCGGCAGTTCCAACGGGAACGTTTAGTGTTAGTGTAAAGGGGTGTTTTATCGTGTTAAAGGCTCGCATTTCTGGCAAACACCATCACTGTCGAAATCAACAATTTTGCTGTTAATGATGCCAAACAATTCGATTATGGTTAAAACTGGTTAATGAATTACACCACTGACGTCTATAATCAGAATTATGGCGTGTCAGTGATAGACGAGCTCAATTTATAATTAATTAGTATACTGAGGGATTTGTTGTCTTCATCTTAGCGAACATTCGATAATTTTTTAATCTCAGGTCAAATATTCTTAAAAGCGCGGATTCAACGGGCAATGGTATTATTGTAATCAAATTGGTTTCTTGGCTGTCTCGACTGAATTTTCATTATGTGAACTTCCCCTGAACTGTAAGCTGGATCTGCCCTTGTGGTCTTATTAGAAAATCTCCATGAATATTCTGAACTAAATAATTATAACTACAGGTAATTTCAATTACTTACCTGCCCTATTTGGTCCATTAATTTGTATTGATTCAATTGAAGAAAACTGCCGGTTTGCTCAATTGAAACACGTCTTGATTCACGTAACGGTGGTCTTCTCCTATTTGATCTAGGACTACTATACGGGCTAGCATATGGACTATATGGAACATTTGGATATATAGGTCGAGAATCTAGAGATTGTGTTTTTAAAGGTACTCCAGTCTTTTGTGATGATAATGAAAGTGATCTTGTAATCGATAATCCTTCATCCGCCATGACTTCTCTACTATTTGTTGACCTTGTGCAAATACTGGGCTCATCTTCGACTGGATTGGATTGCTGCGGCCCACTCAGTCGATGCTCTTTGAAATAATGACTGTTCTTATGATGATTGTGTTGTGGTTCGTCGTTATCAGTTTCTGATAGTTGAAGAAATAATTGCTCATCATCATCGTCTGTTTCATAGTAAATAATGGAAGGTGAATCTTGTACAATTTCAAGCGATTGGGATTTTAAAAATGAGAACTGTCTTTTAACTTGGCTCTTTGAAGCTGAATTAGTGCAATAGGAGGAGTTATTTGTTATTTGAAAAAGCGATCGAGAGGACAAAGCATTGGTTAATTCGTTAGCATATTTTTCAATTTCAGATTGGTTATTATGGTTGTGATGATGGTGGATGTGGTGGTGGTGGTGGTTGTTATGAGAATGGTTAAATGTATTGCAAGCATGCAATGGTAGTACGTTTATGTTTGGGGATTGACATGCATATTTTAATGGCGTTTGATTAGTTATTGCCGCCGTATATTTATAAGAGTTAGACACGTTAACGGCTTCCGTGTTTAAATTAGTAGTAAAACATTGTACTATATTTTTACCTCGTATTGCGCCTCTTACACTACTAAAAGTGGTTGCTGTTTTATCCAACCTTAGATTAGAACATTGTTCTTGGAGGTCTTTTTCGGATTTACTTTTGTTGGTGTCTTTTGCTCTGGTAGTGTTTTGGCCAGCTAAAGGAATCACAGTGAAAGAAGAGTTACATGTATTTGTGCAAATTTTTCTATGCGTTGACGTTGTTAAATTAACAGAGTTTTTAGTATTGGTGCTAGACTTCTCAGGTACATTTTCTTTTAACATATCATCTGTAGATGTCTGGCTTAAATGAAGATTTTCTAGTTGATCCGGAAGACTAAAAATGTCTTGTTTTTGGTCAAAAAAAGTTTTATCACAACCATTTCGTAGCTCTCTCACTACAATATCTTTGCCATCATCGTCATTTTCAGTGTTGGTCGATACTTCGGAGGCCTCACTACTACTTGCGTGCTCTATTTTTTCGGCGTTTTCAGTCGATTCAGATAATTTTTGACATAAACTTTCTCTCTTCAAATCAGCAAGTGTCAAATTATCTTTTATGCCAAAATCTTTTTCGCCGTCTTGTGGCGGTTGTTGGTGTTGCGAGTTCCTTTCTGATGGTTTTGTGATGCTGCTATCTCCTTGATAAATTGCCGACGAGCCACCTTGATCATGCAGCTTCTTATTTGGTCCATGCAGATCATGCGAACTTTTCTCCATTGTGGTTTAAAAACAAAACAGCATTCTGATTGTTGTGAACTAAAAATTAAAAAAAAACTTTATTAAAAAAATAAAACGTGCTAAAATAATTCTCTAAGATTTATTTTACTTGCAAATAAAACAGTTTAAATAGTTTTATATATTTAGTAAGAAATTTGAGGGTATATGCTCAAGATATGTAGGACTATATCATCGCATGTGCCGTTTTCGGATCCAAAAACATATGGTAATAAAGATTTTTTACCTTCCCCCTATAAAAAATATAATGTTACTGATTTTAAAAATCGAGTTTTCATCAATATTTTTACGATAATGTATGTACATATGCAGGTGTGCTGCGCCTTTCTTAACTTAAGAATGGCTTAACCGATCGGGAACAAATCTGCGGTATTCTTTAGAGATTGGTATCACTTAAATTTTGTGAGATAATGAACCGGTTCAATTCGGTAGAGTTTGAGAATTTTTCGACAGTAATTCATTGGAAAAAACGTTTGGGAAATGGTGTAGAGACCTGGAAATCAGTATTAATCTGTTCTACTAGTCTGATGGATAATTGTTCCAACATTAATAATTTTGATTTATCAAAAAGATTTCTTAAATTAAAAACGAAATGCGTAAAGTCAGATTTGAACTTGAGCCAAATAATTCCTCTTAACATAAATCTAAAATAGTTCAAGTAATTACGTACAAACATTAATGAGAAAATTGTATGAAAAAATTACAATAGAGCAAAAAAATCTCGAACAAAAAATTATTTTGCATCTTCATAGTCAAAAGAAATCGGAGAAATTATGAGCCGTAGCCGATATACTATAAGAAGTATTATAAAACGTTTTGCTGGTTCAACAAATTTGTCTAATAAAAAACATACTGGTCGGCCGCGAGTTCTTAGTCAGTGCTGGATTTACGCCTAGGCCCTTGAGGCCGCGGCCTAGGGCGGCATAATATAAAAGGGCGCCAAAGCTTAAAGGAAAACTAATGTGAGGGCAATTCAAATTCGAAAATTTATTTGGCCAAGTTTTGTATTAAACGAATACAAAATTTCTATTAAATTTACTTTTTAATTAGTAAGTCGACTTAAATGGTTATCGATTTACAGATTTAATAAAAAAATAAAATAATATTCTCAAAAAGCCTGTGTATATAACTTTTTATTTGGATGATACATATACACAGTGATGCCAGCGGCTATTTAACAAAATCTCTATATGTCTCGAAAAAAATCCCTACACATACAAAAAAGTTCCCTACATTTTTTCCTACTTTAGAAATTCATTGATTTTAACAAAAACGAACATTTTATTTGCATTTTTAAAATTTTGTACATTTATATCGCCAGGTACAAAATTTAATTTAAAAATAAGGATGCGTAGTTCTCAAGAGGTTAATCAAATCTTAATTCTGAATGCTTAATAAGATTTAAACCACGTTAAAAAATGGTACCCTGGAAAGATAGAATAGGCCAAGGGGTTTTTTTGTGTCGAAGAATGCATTTGAATAACTAAAACAGCTTAATATATAATTTTAAAAAGTCTTAATTTATATATTAAACATAACAAAAATCAAATTTGTTTTTGTGTTTTCATACAAAATATATTCTCTGGAAAATCAGGTATTTCTTTGCTTTTCGTTGTCTCTAGTTATTATTTACCGAAAGATGTTTTCTGTCTGTATGAAATATCTCGCGTAATACTTTAACAAAATTTTAAATTTAAGTTTTTATATATATATTATTTACACTTTTGTGTAGTGTTTTACGCAATTACACCGTAATAAAAAAGGAAAAAAATAAAATATTAAAAATTCCCTACATTTTCATCAAAATGAAAAATCTGTCCTCTTTTCCCTTCGCTTGAAGTTTTCCAATAAATTTCCTACAAAAAGGGAAAATTCCCTACTCTGGCATTACTGCAAACACATATAGCTAAAATAATTTTTTCCACTGGTTTCAAAATCGCTATATTTGGCGGGAAAATGGCAAATCCCCATCACTGCTCAAAATAATATTTTTTGGAGTTTCAGCAGAAGGATCTTTTTCCACCCAGAAAAGGGCAAAAAACTATTTACGAGCAAGTGTGGGCCAAGATTGACTTAATGCTCTTGCATTATTGTCTGTAGAAGCCCAATTTATGCAAGAAATAAACTATGAAGATTTAATTTATGTTTTTGCTCGATCAAAAGAAAGACTAAATTAAATTATTAAAATAGGACCTGGTTAAAAAAACTTTATTATTTATTTTTGAAAAATAGTATTTATATTAAGAACTTTTATTTAAAGTTACTTTTATTTTTCACAATAGTTTTGTTTTTCTATACATATGTATATATTTTAGTTTATTTTATTTAAAATCTCAAATTTTGAAAGAAAATTATAAAATTGGGAATAATTTTTTTTAACACACCCCACCCCATTCATGTGTAAAATTTTTTCATTTTGTTGCTTGAAATTTATAAAAAAAAATTATGCATGCATAAAATAAAAGAAATATTTATGAAAAATAAGACCGATACGAATCTGCTTTAAATTCGCCAAAAGATTGGAATAATTATAAGTAAATTTAAAAAACATATATTTCGTGTTCAAATTAAAAAATCTGTCCATTATCTATAATGTTGTTTTTACCTGCTATATTCCAAAATATATTCGTATTTACAAAGCCGATACTATATAAAAAATATATAAATAATTTAAATTGTAGCTACACATAGAAACACGTAGGCGTATAAGAATTTAGGTACAGTATGGGTGTAGTAAAAACACTTGAAAATAGTACACTTTAGCTGAACTTCACACGGGATGCCTGTTTTGTGACCGTTTATTTAGCATTTTAAATCATAAAATCTGTTATATACTGATGGACAGGTAAATAACTGTATTTTAATATTTTGTATGAATTTAGATCATTTTTTAAACAAATAAGGCATTTGATTGAAAACCCTAAAAAATAGTCATTCGTATTTTCTTCACATAAATTTTTTGAGATTTAAAAATTCATTTAAAAAAATCCATTTAATATATTGTTGCAATTTTTTATAAGAGAATTGCTATATTTTTTAATAAATAGTGAAGAAATAAATATTTAAAAAAAAATTAAATGCTTTTGAAAATTTTACTATTTTTAGTAAACCTGCTGTCCTCGCCACATTTTTGACCGGGCGGGTAACAATAAAAAGTCAGATTCATTGTATTAAATATACCTAATGTAATTTATAAAAAAATTAAACTCAATGGGCGCTATTTTTTCTTAAGCGATTAATATAGGATTTCGTTAAAAAATTCTCCATATTCGTCCAATGCTGGATATAGCGTGCATGCTTTAATCGGCTTAAAATTTCACTGCAGTATTTTTTGAAGTCTAATCTTTTGATATATTGAAAAAGAAAAAACTTTGATTTTGAAAAAATTTTGAAAAAACGTCGAAGAATCAAAATATTCTGAAGAATTATGAACTATATTATTAGAAATATTTTTTCTAAATATTACTTCACTGAATGTCCCTAATGTTGGCAGCTATGGGCAAAAAATGGTGAAAACATATAGACAAAATTTAAAATTTCATTTATGTATGTACATTGTACATAAATATATAAATACATATGCATGTATAACAAAACCGGAAATATGTAATTGTTTAACAATAGAATAGGGGAGGGATCTGGTCCAATGACCGGCACTGCGACATCTAGTGGATCATTTGTCCCATTAAAAATGTTGTTTAATAATATATACTTTAATAATAAAAATGTTATTGAACAATAAAAATTGTATAATTAATGTGATTATGGCGATAATAAATATGACGTGATTCTATTTAAAGTTCATTGATTTTGTTTTAAAATACTGTTTGTTCTTACAAAAAGTTTGCAAGAACTAATAATTATTTGACAAAAAAAGGGGAAAATATTTGGCACTGGGTGGTCACACTTTGTTCACATTAGAAACATTTTTCAAATCAGCTATTTTGCTGTTTGCCCATAAAAATATTTTATGGTCACACTACAGCAAAGAATTATTTCTTGTTTTTCGTCAAATGTTTTCCCAGTGTGACCGTACCTTTATAGGGATAAAAGAGATATAGTTTTCAAAATTCTTTCTTTTCAGCAAAATATTCTGGAACTTATATCAACAAATTGTTTTCAAAAGAGCGATAATTTCGTATGGAATAATAATACAAGGGAACAAAATTGAACTGTTTTTGTGTTGACAGAAACTTTATTGCAATTTTGTACTAATTGTGCTAATCTCCATTTTTCTGCATCAGCTTGCATTTTTAAGTAAAAATTTGACACGTAAAAAGTGATGCCCATATTACTTTTTCTGAAAAAAAAACTTTCGTTTTTATTGGTTAGAAGTATGCAACATTGATCGACTTTTGTAAACAAAAACAAATGTTTAACTTTGCTTGTTTGTGCCATTATTATTATAAACACTGAGATAGTTCCTTCTAGTGTGTAAAAGAAAAAAATTTTATATTAAAGAAATTTTTGGCACAGAAAATTAAAAGTAAAACAGCTACAGAAAAAGTTGTATCAGCTGTCAATATTTCGCGCGAAATAAATGCCAGTCACATTATTTCACAGATGGCAAGAAAATGTAGCCAGATACATTTCATAAATTTTTCAGTATAGTGGAAATTGAATGAGTTGTGCTAAGTTCGGTGATAACATATTTTTCACCTTTTTTATTATATCTAAAAAAAGTTAAAATCCAAAACGGAAAAATATGTAAACTCTTATTACTTTCACATAATCTATGAACAAAATGAGACAAAAAATAAAAAAAATCGACGAACGCATTTCGCTTTTATTCAAAAACACACACATATTAAAAAATTTTAGTTTTGTATGGAAATCGCGATTTTCATCAACTCAGTTTTCTCAGTAAATTATGAACAATATCAAAATTTTTGCACAGATTACAATGAGAAAAAAGCTCATTTCATTCGAAATATGTTGTACCAAATGTTTTTAAACCGAAATTGTTATTTTTTTAGATTTCAACGATATCTCTGAAACTACTGGGCAAATTTAAAACCGCTGTAAGCACGGCTAAAAATAATATTGTTGACGAGTTTTGGATTTTTTTTAAGTAAATATATTGGACCGTTTCCAAGTTATTTCAATATATACACACATATACTGGAAGTGTCTTCGACATGACGGTATAACAGTCAGATTTGGATTCAGCGTCCCAAACAACCGTAAAAACATCATTCAGTTCTTAATCAACAAACACTTTATTCCCTTGTGTAATAAATAAAGGATTTTTATAATTTTAATGTTTAAAAAACTAGACGTGATCAAATCCAAACAATTGTTGTTCTCCTTTCGCAGCTGATAAGTTTTTTAAAATTAATAATTGGATTCTTCGTTATACGCAAGAAGCGAATTTTCGTTGATCGCTGTTTTTAAATACGTAGGTACATATAGATATGTACAGGTTTATAAAAAAAAAGACTATATTATAGTACGATAGGGATCGAAAAAGTATTTTTCTGATTTAACATCTCTGATTTGCAGCAAGTACATATTTATAATTTTATTAATCATGCTCCTCATTGATTCATCTCACTCAGTATTTGTTTACTTTGAGGAAAACTAAACAAAAAATTTCAACTGGAGCAGACCTGATAAATTAGTACAATAAACAAACAAAAAGAAAACATCTAATTTTAGATCTTTAGTTTCAAAAAGCACCATTCATTTCTGGCAACATGTTGTTGAATATGTGTATCTTTTTACGTACTCGTACACCAGACAGTGAAAAAAATATTCTCAGTTTGTTTTTTATCATCAAATAGTGAGGAGGCTGTAAAATTGTTTAAAAATCGATTTTATATTTCGACACATATTAAATGGTTTTCAATGTTACGAAAAATACTCCAAATCGAACCGCTTTTATTGGTTATTTTTGCTTTAGAAATCAATGGACAATCCGTTTCTTCCAACTCTTTGAGACCATCCATACGTTTGGGTGCACCGGCTAATGTAATCGATGGAGAACATATTTCATTAAAATTCTATGCAGCTATAGAATCAGCAGAATGCGCCAAAAATGATTTACAGTTTTTACTTCATAATTTTTTGGAAAATTTACAAAGAAATCTTTCCACTTCGTCCATATTTAATACTGTAGTGGCCGAACGAATAGACATCGGAATGAATCGGCATCAATTGAGAAAACTTAATGATCTGGCAGATTATTTTCAACATTCATCGGAAACAGCCGGACGATTCGCTCACAAAGCAGAGTTATTTTTCGAGACTTCGAAGAATGAAAGTCACTCGTTGTTGCTAAAGTTACGTCAAGTACCGTCGGCAGAACGTTTTTTGTCTACTGCTGTGAAAATGCGTTTAACGGACTACTTTGCAGAAATGGAGTTTTTTCACGTTATGTTTTCGGAAATAATCGATCAGGCTCTCGAATATATTGTAGATACTTTGCGATCGATTCAGCGAATCTTCATACACTATGCCGACATCCAGAGGGAAATACTGCGGGCGTGGAATTTTAAATCTGATGAATGGTGCTGTAACACCTATATGGATTTCTTGCAACAGTGGTCGGCGCAAATTTTTAAATGTGGTACCGGTAACGATCTTCAAGTGTCTTACGATGTTTATGCTACCACTGAAACATCCACAAAATACATCGTGCGACAACTAGAGTTTCGTATTCAGCGTCTGTACAATTGTTTCATTTTTGGGAACTACGAAACGCGATGTCAATTTCTGCGCAATTATGAACAAGATTTTGAAAAACTTTTTGCAAAACTTGATGAATTGCAACAATATTTCGATATAAAAATAAAGCGTGGGCGAGTAACAATCATTCGGTCGAGTCGAAGCTCTCGTCATGAAGAATACACGAACTACTACGACAAATGCATACCGTATGGATTCCCAAACATTCAAATGAAGAACAGCCTTAAAACTTGTTTTCATTTTCCAAATTCCAATCAAGTTTAATAAACAATCATACATACGAGTACATATACAATAAAGCATGTTAGAAAATATAAATTATAAATTTAATTATTTGATATAATTTGTTGAGCTGCATTGGTTTAATTGAAACCCAGCGGTAAAATTCAAAAGGCCTAAAATGTACACTCTTCTTGAAGGCCTGTTAGACCTTATTTGTTATCCATTTAAATACTTTGCTTGCCTTGCAAAGAAAGGCTTATAAAACTGTAATTTAAAGACATCTCATTACAAGATCTTCCTTATATGTATCAAGATCTCCATTGAAAAGTTTTATATTCAAAATCAATAAAATGCATAATCATAGTTACCAAAAGCGCAGATTTATATGCATTTTGCAGACTTTATCCCTCTAATAAGTTCAAATTCAAATTGGAAGATTTTTGACCGGCAAATTCAAATTTTTTACCGCTAAATATATGGCAACTGTGAAAGCAGTTTTTCGTACTGTTCTAATTTTTTTTTCGTTTTATTTTTTATGTTGAATTAAAAAATATCATCCAATCTTAATTGAAAACTCAAATCCAAAAAAAAGCGAAAGTTTTGAACGTGCTTGTTAAGTGTTAAAACTAGCGTATATAAAAACTGAACCGAAAAGCGGTTTACTGTTATTGTTATATTTTTCGAATTATTCGACAGGCCGGTGTTTGGAGCCGGTATCCAGTTTTTATTTTACCGAAATTACTTTTTAAGATTTAATATTTTTGCATGATTTGTTGAACTGTTTAGGTTTATATTGAAATTGAGATGGGCATCGCTCACGTGATTAGCGTGAATCATGCGTGATCATGAATGATCGTGAGCAGTTTTTTGTTTCAAACACGTGAGAGTGCATGAGCGTGAGTATAAAAAACTTAACATGAGTGAGCGTGCATGAGTAAATTTTTTGAGTGATTGTTTCGTGATTTTTTAGATTTTGAAATTTTTTCCATATTTTTTATAAAACGTCGTGCCGGTATGTATTAATGTACTGATGTGAATGAAGAAGTCGCAGTATAAATCCGATTTTCAACTGGAGAACATTTGGAGGAAATAAATCTTTTTCGTTTTTTCATTCGCATTCACACAGACGAACAAGATCTAGAAATTTTAAGTTTTTGGAAAAGAGCTAAAGATCTTCCAGTTTTGCAAAAATTGGCTAAACAAATACTGTATTTACCATCCAGCTCAGCTACAAGCGAAGGAGTTTTTTCAACGCCAGGAAGAATATTTGAAGAGATGTGAAAAAGACTTCTAGGCAAAAGTGTTGACAACATTTTATTTCTGCATAAATCTATTTACGAGTACAGTATTTTTCGGTTAATTTAACCGTAGGGTCAGGTTTCCACGCTTAATTGAACCACATGATCGGGCAAAAATATTGCATACGAAAACACATGTAAATTTCCTCGGATAATTGAACCCGGTTAATTGATTTTCCCGCTTAATTGGTTCAAAATTCATGTCATCAAAAATAAATTTCCTCTTACTTTTACCCGGTTAATTGCATTGTTATTGAAAAATAATCTGGCATTTTTGCACATACATATTTGACATCATTTGTGAAAAACACTTAATACTTAATACTTACGTGAATGGAAGAGCTGTATGTATATGCATATGAATTGTTTTTATTCTTTAAGTTTATGTTTTTTAGTTTATAAATTTTATTTTTTTGTAAAACTAATGTGCACATAAATAGTGCATTTAATAGTACATACCTACAATAATAAATACCTGCGTATACACATATATGTACATTTTTTTCTGTTACTTGAATTTTTTTCGTTTAAGGTAAAAAAAAATTATTTTGAAAAACTTAAAGTGCACATATGCGATTTCTTTTAATTCATTAGTATGTAGTTCCAATTATGCGTGATTTCTGTAATTGAACAAACTGTTCAATTAAACGGGATTCTTGTAATTGAACGAATTATTCAATTAAGCGGGTATCGGCTAATTGGTTCCCCGGTTAATTGAACAAAAAGTTGTGCAAATTTTGATGTGCAATTAACCGAAAAATACTGTATCTATTATCTATTAACGCTGAAGTACAAGATCCTACTTAATCTTAATATTTATTTATATTTTCTTTAAGAATTTTCAGTAGTATTGAATTGTCAAATTTAGTTTTAACTACAAAGTTTGAAATCGCATGATACATAAGTACATTCATATGTACATACTTACGTACATATGTGTAAATCCTGCTTGAGAACCCTACATTCGTACGTGTTTTCATATTAATATATAAAAATTTGTTGGTCTTTCAAAAGAGGTACCTTCAACTTATGCTTGGTGTTTAGTGGGTTATAAGTGTACTTTCGAATGGCATGTTATAATTTTTTAGCAGGTATTTGTTGCAAAATAATTGATCACAAAGTTTTGCGAAGCACGCAACATAAAAACAAAAGTAACTTTGAAAGTTAAAGTGTCTTTTTGTAATTTTTAGAGAATTTTGCATAATAAAGCACACAAAAAAGCTAGTTCCTAAAAAAATATGAATATAAGAGAATTATGAAATAAATTATTTGCAGCCAAAAAAAAGCGGCTTTTCTATTATATTTTCTATTCTGAAATTTCATAGCTAATTTCAATGTTTCCAAAATAGTAAGCACAAAATATTTTTACTTAAATTGAAGGGAATTCAATGTATAAAAATATGTCTTTCGATCGGGCCATCTTCACTAACACTAAAGAAAGGATACGAATACCGAAAAAGGTTAATTTCTGGTATGAAATTAGAAGATCTGAGGTTGGGTAGGATTTGATAATAATTTGTGAATTAATGATCGTCGAAATACATTAATTTTATTTATAAAATTATATATCTAGTTTAATATTCCATAAAAAAAACTAAAAAAATAACTTTGATCACTTTAAAAAAATTTTGTTTGGTGGACTGTTTCTGGAACTTGCACATATATCAAAATTGACAAATTGTATTTCAAAACTAACATTGTTTCAGAAAACTATATTTCTCAGTTAAACATAATTTTAATCTTTTATTGCAGATTTTTTTTAATTGTATATTAGATTTTTCTATTTGCATTCAGAAATTTTAATGTATAAATACTTATAGGTTGTGTTATTTTCGTTAGCGTGAGTTTTTGTGATTGTGAATAGTTATGTTTTCCACTCACGTGAGCCAAAAATATGAGGTCGTGCGTCAGCGTGCATGAGTGAAATTTTTTTTATTGTGAGCGTGCATGAGCGTGATTGAAAAATCACTCACGATCCCATCTTTACCATGTACCCGTGAGCCTGCTGTCGTGAATGTGTTTATATCTTAATTTATCTCAATTTTGGAATTGGTAAGTTTCGCAAAAGGTAGTGATATTTCCTCCGGCGACATCATTTATGTTTATTTTTTATTTATATTAATAAATTTGATTGTAAAAATTATACGTAGAAGTACATATGTAAGTTGAATAATAATTAAAAATTGTTGTCAAACTCAGTAATTTCACAAACAAATGTTTATACGACTCGGCATATGTAGCACCATATAATATTCAACATATCGTATAAACAAAAAATCGTATGCTAACTCTTATGTTGACATTTCATTTGCTTACATACTCGTATGTTAAAATACATCACAAGTATAGCTGAAAAATAATTTCATCTAAATAATAATAAAAACGATTTAACTGAATTTCTTATGAATCAATTCATGGGACATAAACTTAAATTACTTTTTCTTAAAAAGCAAAAAATAAAAGACGTGTGGCACTCGGGGACTCGGGGACTGCCGCGGCAAAGCTATTGTATAGCATTTTGTATCAATTTATGCAATTATAATTATTTAATTATTTTTTATTTATGCAGTATTTTGATTTTAATTCAAGTTTTTTCTTTGATATTAATTCAAGTTACATTTTTTGAGCGTGGTGACCGATAAGAAAACAATTTTTTTTCTTTTATTGAATAAATGAGAAGTTAATATCATTTAAAATATTTTTATTATCTTACAATACATGTAGGTTATTCAGAAGGTTTTATCATAAGTTTGAGACTTGATATCCTCTAAATATCTCGAAAATACCGCTTAAAAACCTACGAATCTGTTTGTTTGTGTATATCAATTTTGTCAACCACGATTGCTCGTAATTACGCCATTTTGTGTTTTCCTACATGTAAAAATCTGTTCTGGCAACATACGCTAGGCGATTCAAATATTTAAAAAACAAAAGACTTAAGAAACAAACTTAGTGTTAGGTTTTTTCCGTTACGGAATTTAATTGGGTAAATTTAACAGAAGTACCACAGTGGGAAGATGTTCAAAAAGTTCTTGATATATTGATTGAAAAAGAACATATCGATTGCAACAAAGATACGGAAGTATTCAACGAATATTCATTCGTATCTAAATACGTAACATCGCAGAAAATTGATGAATGGAATCAACAAAATATTTCTACAGAAAATCGTTGGGTGGAAGTATTTAAACGTTTTAAAAGCAAATTTTCAAATTATAGTTGAATATATTTTATGTTTGCCTGGTACAAAAGTGCCGGTTGAACTTGTTTTTTCTTTGATGAACAAGTTGTGGACCGAAGATAAAACTCATCCTTATTCAGTGTATAAACAGGGTATAAAAATTTTTTTGTAGTGTAATGTAAAATAAGTAATGCCATTCACTACGGACAAATAAAATATTTTTATATTATCTATTTCCATTCCATATAAAAATTTCCATTTCATATAACCGAACCCATCAGAATTATTCAATGTCCCGTTTTCAGGTAAAAAATATGGTCACTTTAATCATACATCATGTAACATCATACTTTATTTACAAATAGCTCCTTATTCGCAAATTGTTTCGTGACTTTTTAAGTTACAATAAAACAGTAATACGGCAACGCTATAGACTTTTATTTGCAAATAAGAAGTGCGTATAAACGGGGTAATAAGCCTAAACAGTTCAACTAATTACGTATAAACATTAATTACTAAAAACGAAGGCACCCGTCATAAATAAAGCAGACTAAAACAAAGTAAACAAAAATGGAAAATAGCTTGATCTCAGCAGCCAATGGCTCTGGAAAAAGCGGAAATATATGGAATAATTAATCATCACAAATGGCAATTTCGTACTAACCGAAATCGAATGAATAAGTTGCACTTTTCATATTCTAATTCGTTAAATATCTATATTATTAATAGGCAAACACGTTTTTTTAGATCCCTTTAACGGCCGTAATACTAAACCGATTTTGCAAAGATGTTTTTAATGGGGTTTTTATATAGATGTGTACAATCTTAATTTTGTTTTAATAGGATTAGGATTTTGGGAACTATAAGCGTTTAAAGCTACTACTAAAACATGCACACTTGTTATACATGCATGTATCAGCTTCAGTTTGTCCAATTTGATTTTGCATAGAAATGAATGCATTAGTGTAACGTGATTTTTGAGTTAAAAATGCAGAAATATTCGTCGTATCGATCTTCATTTTGTGTAAAAAATGTATACGAATATCTTGTTTACTCACCTCTTGAGGGGAGAATATTTTTTTATTTTTCCATTTATGTGTGTGTCAATTAAAAATTTTAAACTCGTTTTCTGACGAACGATCTTTTTTAGATATGACTACGTGGCAATAAAGGAGCGACATGGTATATTTACGTACGTATTTGTTTCACATTCTGAGATGTCTGTGATTGCATTCCATACATACTTTTCCATCTAACATTACAAAATATAAGTCGTGATAGGAAACAAAAATAACCAATTCTTATGTAGTACAACATTTTTCAGTTCATTGATTTCGGACTCAATTCTGCAGCCAACTTGACTAAACGAATGATGCAGAAACTCTTATTTCTGGTACTACTTTCACGTGCAATTCTCAGAATTGAGTTCCAAAATCATGTGTTGTACTGTGTTATTTTTAAAGCTGTATTAAATTGCAACGATGTTTTATTTTTATATACAAATTCATTTAAAAATATTTTAATATATTGTAAAAGATGGATACATATGTATATGTTTTGAAAAGTTCAACAAAAAGGATCTTAATAATTGTACATACACTGCGCGTCATCAGGTTAGCGCCCCTCCTTTCTCCGACCGTTAATGTTAAATATTATCTTAAAAATATTAAGGATATATACTTGGGATCGCAAATAACTAAGGCACTTAGTTCTATCATAAATTATCAGATTAAAATGAATTGCCATTTCGAAATAATTGCCGAAATTTTTTTATTGAGTTATGTAACAGTTTATTAAAAACGTTTGATTTTGTCAGCGAATTTTCAAAATGTGTTGAGTTCCTGGCACCTACTAATATTATGAAAAGCAATAATAAAAGTATTTTCCAATTAACGAAATTCTTTCCAAATGTTATCTATCGATTCGAATAATATTCAACAAATTAATGACGAATGGCGAGAATTGCTCCACTCAACTTTAAAGAATATAATTTATTGAACGAAAAGAATATTGAAACATTTTTAGAAAATATTTTGAATGCAAATCGTTGCGATGGCTCTGATGCTTTCCTTGTTTGAAAAAAAAAAATTAGTTTTGTCAATAGCAGTAGCAACAGCTAATGTCCAAAGAATTTTTCTCAAATTAATATCAATAAAAACAAACGAAGAATTAAATTAGATATACCAACATTGTGTGGTATTTGAAGGACCAAAGACTTTTTTAAAAAAATATACAAATTTTGAACAAAGAAAAGAAATAATAGCAAGTTTAATAAAGAAATGTATAATGTAACCACAAAAAATTTATGAATTTAATTTAAATACGTTATTACTCTAATTATAGGCTTTTAACTTCAAATTTGGCCTTTTGCAATTCAAACTCAGGTTTTGAAGAAAGGTGTTTTTTGAATTTTTCAAAAAAAAAAATCCGTATTTTACAAATCTCAAACCCAGCATTTTTCAAACCAAGTTCGGCATTTTAGAAACTAAAATCAGCCTGTTTTAGATAAAATTCATTTGAAAAAGAATGATTTTGATCTTTAAAACGCAGAATTTGGTTTGAGAATTACTTTGTTTTAATTTGTAGAATTCTCGATTTGTTTTAAAATACCTGAATTTGATTTGAAAAGGGTGGACTTGAAGTTAAAAACATATATATGCCTTATACGTACATATATATGTATGTATATGCAATAAATATTTTATGATATTTAATTTTATGTCGACACGAAAGTTTTATTTTTTTAGTTTAATTAAAATAAATTTGAACTGAATTTGATTTCAATAAAATCACCTCAAAAAAGAATTTTAATGCCAAAAAAAAGATTTTTTGTTCTATTCAAAGATTTTTGAAAAAATATATATATGGCAACACTGGTTGTGAAGCATTTGAATAGTTAATGATGAAACAGAACAAACTGCAACTTCAGGAACAATCGCTTGGTGGCCCATAATAAAATCGACGGCAGTAACTTCAAATTCTCTCTTAGTATTGTTTGATTTTCTTTTGTTTGCATATTTTGTATGAAAAATGTTTGTGATTTCATAAAAACACGGTAACATTGTTGAGAGAACGAGTGTCTAAAATTGAGAGTATGTATAAGAAAAAACGGTGTAAAAATAAAATAGATTATATGATTTGTTTATTTTTTGGCCAGGTTATTTAAATGTTCTTATTTATTTCCAATAAGCTAATTGGGCCTATTATTTTTATGTAAATAAAAAACTTTTTTACATCTTCTTCCCAACGTTTCGTCAATTTTTTGTTGACATCTTCAGGGGATTTTTATGTAATTATTTAGTAATTTATCACATTAAATTCTATTTATATGATTGCAACATTTAACATGAAATTAAATTAAACACACAACCTAAAATAGTATCACAGTATCAAAAATCATGTTTTATTTTTAATTCTCTTTAAAAGTTGCTACCGAAAACTTTACAGATTCATATGATGATTTTTTCCCATATTTTTAGGGTTGATTTTTTTGTCCGTAATCGGTTATTCTTTTTTAATTGCTTATTTGTATAAAAACAAGTAAAAGTCGTTATAATTAAACAAAAATAAAGGTATTATATTATATTATTCACATTATTTTTGGTAATAATATTTCTTGTTTTCGTATTTAAAAGTATTATTATTTACTTTCCTGTTTTAAATTTTTCTTTTATAAAAATATCAAAAATTTTCAAAATATTTCATCAAAAATGCTTTTGTATTGCTACATTGAAACGAAAAATAAAATAAAGCAACATAACAAAAAAACGAATGTGTGGAAAGAAAAATATAAAAAAAAACACCGAGAACTGAAAATGTGATTTTTTCTTACGTATATGCAAAAAATATTTTCTGATATTTAATTTTATGTCCACAAAAAAGCATTTTCGTTTTAGTTTAATTAAAATAAATTTGAACTGGTTTTGATTTGAATAAAATCACATTAAAGAAAAAGATTTTTAATACAAAAAAAGCACTGGATGAGAGCTGCACGGGGGGCACACACTTTTGCCTGGTTTTCTTGTCCTTTTTGGAATCAAATTTTTATGGAATTGAATATCGAAAAATTCTTATCTAGTCTATAGTGCTTTGGCTCTCCTAAAAGAATATTTTGAGGCGCGACTATTCACGAAAGCCACAGTTGTTTTTAAGAGCCTAAGGTCTTGCTGATATTGTTCACATTTAATTACTGTTTTAGAGACTTCAAACATATTAAATAAATGGAAACCAATCTTAGAAAAATTCGTCATGTTATTTATTAGAAAATAAATTGGATTCAATATCATCTCGACGAACATTCATATCCACCTTAACGATAGCAAAACAACTTCGAGTATAAATGATTTTCATAGGCATCATGTTATTGATTTGATGTGTAATCTGTGCAGCCCGGGAAACCAAACTTGTTATTTCGTCATATGCCAAATTTATACACGGCAACATGTAGTGCAAATAAGAATTTTTCTCCTCCAGGCAAGCTTGCATTCTGTCAATTGCATCCACAATAGTATGTAAGGCTTCGGTTATAAGAGAGCTTGCAGATTTGCACAGTGAACGCATCGGCTTCATGGTGATTTTACAACAACTATGTAATTCTTTGGTGCTGTTGATTATGAATGCGTCAATGGCTTGACATCCCTCTTGGTATAATTTTGTATCGTTAATAGTGCGCAATTTTCGTTTAATATGCGCCGTCCACCAATCATATTCCTCAGTATTGTTTATCAATGTATGATTTAGTTGCACAACAGCCCAATTAAAGTGTTGATCAACACTTGTGGCTAAATTTTGAAATTCTAGCCTTACGGACTCCAGTTCACGTTCAAAATTGTAAAACATTTCGTTCAGGAGATCATCGCCTTCGTTAAAAATTTTATTACTAAAAGTATTCAGAAGATTTATGGTGTGATTTGATAATTTGGCTAGAAAAATCTCAGCATTTCTAGTTATTTTTGGTACATTTGTAGCTACAATGTCCAAAATATTGTCAAATAATTCCTCAAATTCGGTAAAGGTTCGTCGTAGTGCTTCCGCCAGCGTGTATGTTCGCTTGAGAGCATCGTCCATAGAAAAATGTACATCTTTAATATTTTCTTCACCATTATCTTTTAGAAATACGCCGATTGGTAATAAAAAAAACACTAATATGTACAAGTAAAACGAATAAATGTTTCCGTTAAACATGATAGACTTGTTTTGAGACGATATGTTACGAAAAAGTGGCAATTGACTGATTACTGAACAATATGTAATAATTATAGATTCCTCTGAGCTTGTTATCAGCTTCAGTACGTACATACATATGTATGTATGTACTCGTCGGAAAATATTATAGGGACGCTATCTTCCATCCTAATAACAAATCATAGAGCTTTTTGTGTTGAACTTTTACTGATGAGACTCACTATCAAATGCTTTCAAATATAGAATGATTTCATTATCAGTTTACTCTTTTACACTGTTCTTTTATAGTTAATCGCTTTCTAGAACAAAGTTGAAAAAGAATTAAATTTATATGAAAAAAATAACAGGTACAAATTTCTTTTTAGTCGTGTTAAAAAAACAATTAATCAAAGCAGATCCACAACGGGTAGTCTTCTCCAAACTCGCCTTGAAAATTAGAACAGATGTGTAAAAAAACGGTTGACAAATTTATGAGAAAATAAAACAAACAAATTAAATAAAAAATTCAAAAATTTATATTTGTATGTTTGTATGTATGTATGCCTTGGGAATATGTGAATCTAAAAATGATTAAGGAAAACTGGACATAGAAGGTATTTCGGATGCGACATCACCAACCGTATCAGCAAATGCACAAATAGTTCGAAATGTGTTCCGAAGAAATCATGTCAGTTTGTTGGACACACAGGTGGCAGAAGCAGCAGTTGCATCTCCTACAGTTCTTGTCATATCAGTTTCCAATACTTCGATTGCCGTTACTAATGCAGCAACGCGACACACTTATTTACCCCTATGCTAATGTTAATGGATGTTGGTGTAGGCATACCTGCAGCACAAAGTAGTGTTTTGTGTCTGCAAGTCAAAGTTTAGTTACACCCATTCGCACTACAGCAGCTCGGTTAGAGCTACTGGCGCTGTGGCTACGGTTACTGGTATAAATACCACATTAAAGTTTGTTCAAGTCACATCTGTACGTCGCAACAGTTCATAACCTGCTGCCACAGTTATTTCACCATGGCAGCTGGTCCTCCCAAGTGCAATTAATACATGCCATACCTCTTCAATTCCGACAACTTCGTAAGGAACTCTCAGACTATTAGCCGCTTTCCAGTTTCCGCAGGTGGTTCGCAGTGGTACGCTGTTAGGAAGTACTGCCTCAGCTCTACAGTCTATATTGATAAGCAACAGCAAATAAATCATTTTTAAAATAGACCACAATGTAAGAACTTTTTTCATGTTAAACATGTTATTAAAAATATTAATTTTTGTATTAATATACATAAATGAATAGTTTTTTAAATTTTTTTGTAAACAAACAAAATAATTTAAAAAATTTTGGCAGCCAAAATTCAAGCGAATTCAGTCACCTGATCTCTCGAGGCCACCTGTTGTGAATTCGCCTTGATCATAATTAATATTTATGCGTAATTTATGAACTGTTTAAGGTTGATATTGAAATGAATTTTTTGGCTTGAGTTCAATTCTGAGTTTACCCATTTCTTCTTAATTTTTTAGAAATTGTTTTTAAATAAATTCATTATTTTATTAAGAGATTTCTTTTATCAGAATAGCAGAACGGATCAGTACTGATTTCGAAGTCGCTACACCATCTCATCATCGTTCTTTGTCCGATTTTACCAATTTTGACGGTGGATACTCAGATTTGAACTCAAGCCAAAAAATTAATTTCAATTAAACATCATAAACAAATAAAAGTGCCAAAAGTTAATGAGCAGTGAATTTGAGTTAATTTTATTTTTGATGTCAGAGAAAAAATGGTTTGAGCTGCAGCTGGTGAAAAAAATGTGAATTAAAAATTAAAATCCGATGGGCTATCAATTAGACAAATTACCCAAACATTTAATTGCTCCAGAAACAAAGTGTTTAATGCGATTCACTCAAACAAAACCATCGAAACCAGATGCGGGAAGCGTAAAACGTCGGCACGTGTCGACAAACTTTTGTTTCGCTACCCAAAAAATAACGCAATCGACTCAGCAAATAACCTTGCAAATTAATTATGCATATGATAAGAAATATATTACGAGAGGCTGTTCTTGTGGGTCGGAAAACAACAAAAGTAAGCAAAATATTCAATAAAGCTTGGAAGTCGCAAAAAAAAAGTTGGAACAATGTTCTTTGGTCAGATGAAACGAATATTAACTTGTTTATATCAGATGGAAAGTCGTTTATACGTCGCGCTGCCAATATTGAATGCAACCCAAACCACACAAAAGAGACAGTCAAACTTCGGATTGCTTTTCTGTGTCTAGGGTTGGTCCACGTCTCTGTATACAACGAGAATAACCGCTGTGGAACAATGTGCTTTCATTTGCTGAAGAATAAATGCCGTTAAAGTGAGAATTAAAGCAGGGTAATGATCCCAAGAACTCCGCCCGAATTTTAAAATCAAGGAAAATCAAGTATCCGTTATGGAGTGGCCATGGAAAACACCAGCTTTGAATCCCATAGAAAACTTCTGTAGTACTAAAAAATAAATTGGAAGGTACATATCAATCTACAAATAACAAAATATTGCATAAGGATCAGGAAGCTTGGTACTCCATTACCTCGGAAGTGAAGATGCGAGGAACTTATCAACATGAAAGCAGCTATTGTCAAATATTAAAATGAAATTTTTGATTAAGTAGCAAAAATTAAGTTTGTTTTGTAAACATAAAATGTCCCTATTATTTTTTCCGTGCATATTTTTTTAATTGCATTAATTTTTTAAATACAGCAGGACTGTATTTTTGAATTTGTAATTGAATACCTTTAGTTTAATAAATATTTCATTTCATTTATGTACAACTAAATAAAAATTTAAAAAAATATTAAAAATTTCGTGTGTCCCTATTATTATTTCCGACATTTTATAGTTTTTTGTACCCGGCAGTGCGCAGCTTTCCACTATTTTGGGTAAGTTACAAAAAACGTTTGTAGAAGTGGGACTTTAAAGTATTTCCTTGACAGTAATGGAAAATTGTCAGAATTCTATACTTTCAAATAGAAATACAGTGAACTCGCGAAAACGTGAACTAATTTTTACTAAAGATGTTCAAGTTTTCGATTTTGCTAATTTTTTCGATTGTGAAAATTTTAGAACCAATAAGCACGGTTTACCACCAGATATTTTCTTCTACCAAATTAATCAAAACCAAGTAATTAGAACTTGTTCACGTTTTAGAGTAGTAAATGTAAAAATAAAAGTGTTCACGTTTCCGAGTTGTTCATGTTAACGGGTATTCACGTTTTCGCGAGTTCACTATATGTGACAGCGCATAGAGAAAGGGACCTAAGGGTAAAAAAAAATCAATTTTCACTTTTTTTTTATGTGGACAACATCTGAGCATCGAATGAGACCGATCCCATTCCCCAAAAGTGTTCCCTCCCAGAGATATGCGCGTTTTATGAAATTGATGGTACACCAAAGATACACGTATTTAAATCTTCAAGTAAGAGAGATGTATTCGGCTGTGCCGAATCTTATATACCCTTGGAGTGACGAAAGAAGTCACAATCACGAAAATTCACGCTCACGAAATACGAAAAATAAATTTAAAAAAATTAAGAATTTAAATGGAAAAAATTACATTAAAGCAAAAAAATTGCCACTCACCGTTTCACGGACGCACCCTCACGTGATGGAAACATAAAATTAATCACGATCACGCATTATTGGTGCTTATAGTATAGGCTGATTTCACAAATACAGCTTGCAAAGCAACACTGGAAGCATGAGTTTACAAGGCATTCTCGTGTTGCTTTGCAATCTGCGTTTCTGAAGTCAGCCATAAATTATGAATTCCGTAACAAATTTGTAACACTTTCTTGCCCGGGGTGCATTATAAAAATATTAACATCCCCTTATTAGCACTTATATCATTTTCACACATCCAAAAAGTGTTTCAACGTCTTTAACAATGAGCCAGTGGTCTTCGACTAAACAAAGAAATGATTTGAAACGTAAGAAAATGTTTAATAATGAAGAAATTCTCCCAAAATAGATTAAAAAAATCGACACCTATTGCATAAATCTCCTAGTCTAATGATTAAAATGTTCCAATATTATCTTCATATTAAAAATAATTTAAAGCTATCAAAAATTCTTAAAAAAAGAACGCTAAAATGTATCTTAATTAAAAAAATAATAATAATAAAAAAAGAACGCTAAAATGTATCTTAATTAAAAAAATAATAATAATAAATGGATGGTCAGGATTTGAAATTTTTTTTTTTTTGGTTTTCGATACATTTTAGTTGTTTTTATTACTTTTACTTTTTATTTGTAAAAGTTTGTTCCACAACCTCAATTATAATATTTTTTTTAATTTTTGCATTTTTTTTAAATTTTATGAACGATAAAAGGTTTATTTTTCAAAAATATCCAATATGTTATCAGATAGGATTTTGCACAGTGATAAAATAATTATATAATGAATTTAGTAAGTTGTCGACGTTTTTATTTGATATAATATAATATTAATAGCAAAAATCAAAATAACTTGACGGTGTAAGAAAAAATTTTAAATTATAAAATATAACAACATATTTTAATTCATTATTTTAATTTAATATTTTCTTTGAAACTCGTATGATGTACGTATGTATGTAAACTAGTGGTATTCTGATAGTTGTCTGTTTAAAATTTTGTTAACTTTTCCATTTACTTATCTGTATTGCGGTTGGACCAGACGATAAAGGTTTTGGTTCAATATAATCTGTATATTTCTGATATAGAAACACAACCACTTTCAACCACAATTGATTTAAAAAATACGAATTCGTTCATTTATATTCAGCCAGCTAAGAAAACAGATAAATTTAATTAAAAACATTTTTTATTTAAATCTTCTTCTGCGTTTACTGTGTAAGACAGAGAAATAAATATGAAAAATTGCGATTAAATCGCAAACAGAAAGCTTTTTGCTCTCAAATCCAACCCATAATTCAGATTATTTTCGTAATATTTTACCATTAATCCGCGTCCAATTCCGTAGTGCGTGCTATCGACATGTGATATTCCGCAAAACTTGTTTTTTTAGGTGTTTTAATGAATGTAAGACCAGTTAGTTTTATATGAATATGGAGAAATCTATTTTTTGTCTCCTAATTTTAATTTTTAGACGCGGTACAGCTCGCGAACTATTATCGCTACGCTTTACAAATGTTTTGGAAAATTTCCCCAAACATTCCGATCTAAAATTCCAAAGTTCATATGTATGATATGTACGATAGGAACTGATTGTTTGAAAAATATTTGATGAATTGCGAACTATTCTTAGAATACATTTTAATTAAGCCCACATTAAATTCTTAAATTGGATAATGCAATCTAGAAGATAAATATAAATTTGTGGAAAGTAGGTATTTGCAATACTTTTATTCAAAATACAAATGCATTTTAAATTTTTATTCCAAATACAAAATAGTTTTTAATAAAAGTTTAATTTTCACAATGGAAATGATATTTTGTAAGTTTTTTTACTCTATAATTTTGCTGTTTTTAATCAATATTGAATCATACAATTTTTCTGATGTTCGCATATTTTTAAAAATTTTTGGCATTTTAGAGATTTTTTCAGGACTTTTGGCTGCCGATTGCCAATTATATGATTTTTTTTAAATAAATTTTGGGAATAATTTTCAATATTGCAGTTGCAATTTTTAGAATATGCGATATTTTCACGTGGTTTTAAATTTTTTAGTTTCTTTGCTAATTACATTTTGGAGCTTGATATCAAATTAAATTCTTACATCAAACTCTGTTTTTATTTTATAGAAAAGGCAATTAATTGAAGTGCTTTTGAAGATTAACTCACTGATGTTACAGAATGAAAGAGATATTTCTTATGGGAGTTTATATTGAAAGCAGCAGTAAAGTACCAAGTTGTGAATATAAAATCCAAAAATTAGAAAAACGCAAAGCAAATATGTATACTGAAAGTTTTAATTAAAAAATATTTCGGAACAGGTATCAAATTCTGTTATGTGTTACTAAATTCTGGTTCTGATATACTGCAGGTACGCTCTGCACCTGAATATAGAAAATAATTAAAATTACACAAGTATAAAACATCAATTTTGCCTTTCTTCTGAAATCACAAATAGTCATAAAAAATGAAATATTAATACATTTTTAAAACAAAACTAAAATTCAATTTCATTGATTTTGTACATTTACTCGTACATAGTGTCTTGACGATGCATTACATTTCTTTAATATAAATAATATAAAAAAATAATTATGGTTATTTATATACGAAAAGAAAATATAATCGATAAAAATACTGTAATATGCATGCATAAAATTATACTAATAAACGTATAAATATAAGTTTAAAGAAACAAACAAAAACAAAACAACAAATCTCTGCTTTACGATTGTTTAAATATGCACATGTATACACACAATGTGTACATGTGCCCATGAACGCATTTCAGTATGGATGGATGTGTGACAAAAATAGCGAATTTACAACAACCACACCAATTTCCATCAAGAACTTTAAGTTTTAGTATTTTATAATAAATAAGATATATTATGTACTTAAACGCGTAAACTACTATGAAAAATACAACTGCTCTGTGGTGTATAAGAAGCGCTTATGACTACCAGCCAGTAGGTTGTTGATATGAATCCCAGCGCAACTTTTTCCAAAAAAAATTTAAAAGTAAAATTATTTCGAATACAATTTTTTTTTTGTTCATATTTTAGTCGTTAATGAACCGACTTCAATTATTTTCAGTCTAAACCTGCGTAGAACTCCATACAGGAGATCTGCTTTATAAAATTTACCGTATTATAGTCGGGGCCATAAAAAAATAACAGAATAGGAAATTTAACAAAAAAAGTCTTTTGGCTATATCTCATTAATTATTGGGCCGAGTTTTGTTATTTTCAAACCGAACAATTTTATGAAAAATTCCACGAGAATGGTATAAAATTTATGTCTCTAGGTTGTGTGAGGTCTTAATTCTACTTACACCAAAATACAGCAGATTGACAGACGCACAGACGGACAAACGCTCATTCGGCTTCTCTATCTATAATGATCCAGAATATACATATATATTTTATGGGGTCTTAAATGAATAATGAAGAAATTACATACGGAATGACAAACCTATATATCCCCTTTCCAAATTTTTTGATGAAAGGTATAAAAACTATATATTGGTCCCCACGATAAATGTGTTTTAAGCGAACAGGAGTGACACTTTTGCTCAAATTTCGGCTTGATCGACAGTGTCAACAAAAATTTCGTCAGTTAACAGTCAACCAAAAAAATTTTTGCGGTTAAGTGACAGTCAGCGGCCATATTGGTTTTTGACTGATAGTGTGTTGTACCAAAAAGTATCTGTCAAGAGATATTTTTCTACCATAAACTAAAAACCAGGAAGCAGGAAATAATTTTTTTACGCAATTTATATATTTCTTTTATGAAATGCAACCTTATGTGAGATGTGAATACAAAATAATACAAAAAGTTAAAATAAAATTAAAATAATTCATTACAAAAAATTTTTGTTAACAATAATGCGCATCCAATTTTCGTATTTTCCATGTTTATGTGTCTAATTTTTTTTTCTTGAATGACGGTTTGAGTGTCGAACATGATCGATAGTCTGAAGAGTTCAAAACTGATGAATTTTTGACTGCCACTCAAATTCGATAATGTGTACCCCACTTAAGAGTATTTTAAAAACTTAAAATTGAGAGAATGACAACCGAGCTGACAGAATAATGATCTTTATACGCAATTCATGAAAATGAATCAATATTAGATTGTTCGTTTTTACGCTGAAATTACACATTCAAATGATGTACATACTCGTATACATACATACATATTTTCAACGAAAAATTCTTCGAAAAAGTCGAATCTCTTGCAGTTAGCTTTTCTGTCCACACATGCGGTCGCAACTTCAAACTTGACCTTAAACTTGAGCAAATTTTTTAAATTTTGCTTCTATTTTAACTTTTTGTTTGTTTTTTAACAAAATAGAGTACCGCGTTATGTGATACATTTATGGGGAAACGGTTAACATTTATTATTATTAGTATTATTTTAATGATATCAATGTTCTATAATTATAACACGCTTGTAAAATATGTACATACATACATACATATGTCCCACTGGAGCTGCCGTTGCGAAGAATGTGGTTGGATTGGTAAAAAATTGTGATTGTGTTGAGTTTTTCGAATTGTTAGTGGCATGTGTAAACGCTATGTTACGGTTCCGTACACAAAGTGTAAAAACGGAATCCTCTTGTTTTTGCAGCGATGTCTGTCTGTCGCAGGCTTCTATCTCGTGACCCATAATAGGTAGACACTTGAACATCATATCGCTCCTTTATTGCAAGGTGGTCATATCTCAAAAAACACGATTTTTGAGTTAAGAATGCAGAATTATTCATGGTACCGTTCTTTATCTTGTATACAAAACTCATACAAAAATCTTGTTTGCTTGCCGTTTGAAAGGAGCATATTTTTTTTCTATTGATGCGTGAGCAGTGTTACCATATGTGAAGATTTATCTTATTTTTGAAGTTTTTGAGGTGTCAAAAAGATTAAGCGATTTTTTAGTTAAAAAAAAATTTAATTGATTTAACTTGTAAGAAATGAATAAGTTGCACTTTTCGTATTCTAATTCGTTAAATAATACGGTTAAATAGTTGATATTCCTAGTTACTAGTATCCACCGTCAAAAGTGGTAAAATCGAACAAAGAACGCTGTTGAGATGGTGTAGCGACCTCGAAATCAGTACTGATCCGTTCTGCTAGTCTGATGAATTAATTGTTCCAAATAAAATAGTACTCTCTTAATGAAAATATAATGAATTTATCTAAATATAATTTCTTAAATTAAGAAGATATGGGTAAACTCAGATTTGAACTTAAGCCAATAATTATTGAAAAAAGCGATGGCACCCGTCAAAAAACCATCAAAAACAAATTCTAAAATTTAGTTTTTGTTTTAAATGTACATAATTGTACGAAAGAATAAATATGTGTAACATGCTGGGACTGGCAGTTAGAATTGATTTTATTAAAATCATACTCCATATCAGTTCAAGAAATTACCAAATGAAATTGTGCAATTAAAATTTCTGGCTAAGCCGCAAGGTTTAATAACTATTGCCAATGATTTGAATGCGCATAATTTGTTTCAAAACAGTTTAAAGGAAAATATTCGTATTTACACTAGAAATTATTAAGATGAGTACAGGAAATACTTAATACTTCAACATCGTCACACGAATGCATGAGAATTAAATTTAATTTTCTCATAAAGATGTGAGTAAATTAAAAACTTATAATGAATTTTCTGCGCAACCAGTTACATACAGTGCACTCGCGGTTACGAGAACACCGCATTATGTGAACAATTTTTTTTTTCAATATTGACTGCCTTAAAATATGAAGAGTGCTCGAACGCCTTAAAAATAACTTAAAACAAGGAAAGAATTTGCGAAAGTCAGAGCAATCTAGATAATTTCAGACGTATACACATACATAATTTAAGTTTTATTTCTACGATGTATAAAACTGAATGCACATTATCAAGATCAGAATCAAGATCGTTACGAAAATTATGCAACTGAAGCGCATGAAATTTAACTAAAAGTAGAAGCTGATGATGACTCTGCCGTAGAAGTCCCTGCCAGCTGAAATGACGCAAATGAGCTAGCAGATATATTTAACAAAGCATTAGAAGAAGAGCTGGAAAAGAGTGTTGAGATCGAAATGACGGGAATATTCATTTTTGGGCGGCTACAAGAGAAAGATTTGTTGCGAGTTTTGGAAAAGAAAAAGTAACAGATAAAATAAGGGAGTTTTTAACATCCCAGCTAAAAAACTAATACATATATGAATCTATACCTTTGAATCTGAAAATTGAGGCTATACGCTCCAGATACGTTCCATGTGTAACTAATACATGCATACATTCATATGTATATCATTGTATATGCCATTATATATGAACATATGTATATTAAAAACATGTTAAATGTATATCTATGTATGTATATCTTCAAAAAGCTATTCATTAATTTTTTTGTAATTTCAATGAACAAGTAAACGTGTTTATGAAAGAAAATGTAATAAATGTCAAATCTGCTTAAAAATACAATACGTACATACTACTTTTGGCTCCTTAATACGGGAATTCGAAAAGATGAACAATTCACAAATATATGATATGATAGCAGAATAATGGAACAAGATTTCTCCACCGGTAAATTACATATTTTTGATATTATCGATTAATTCAAAAGAGTATTTTCAAAGCTACAACAACAGCAAAAACAACAGTGCTTTTTATCTATTATTGTTTAAGTGGGGTACACACCATCGACCATGAGTGACAGTTTTGCTCAAATTTCGGCTTGATCGACAGTGTAAACACAAATTTCATCAGTCAACAGTCAACCACAGATATTGGTTTTTGACTGATAGTGCGTTGTACCAAAAAGTATAAGTCAAGAGATATTTTTGTTGCATAAACTACAAAACTTGGAAGCGTTCAGAATGCTTTTCTAGTAATGTGGGTATGTGTTGGCAAAATAAACAAATTTTGACAGCTGTGAAACCAAAAAAAAAGTTCGTTAACTACTAACTGTATTATTCTACCATGGATATAATGAAACCGTTAATTGAAACAAAATAATTGATTGTTATTTGTTTTTCGTGTAATTGTGCCATCACTAGAAAAGCCTAATTTATAAAGGGTCTTTCACACTATCACACAAGCTTTAAGATTTTCATTGGATTTTATGTGAATGACATCTAATGAGATTTGTTGCGACTGTCAAAAAATCTAACGTGCCATTACATTTTGTTTTCACACTATCAGATCTCAAGTAAAATGAAAAATATGAGTAGAAAATAAGCGGCGGCTGAGCAGGTTCATGTAACCGGCGAACGTGCCGGCCTTTTAAAATATGTAGCAGTTGAAGTATACACATACATATATATACTATACATCTAACTACAACATGAAATAACACAAAGTTTCATTAATTTTGAGACATGGTGTGAAAAACATTCCAAATGTTGAGCCAGTATATGACAAAAAAAACCCCAATCAGAGACGGCATGTTATCGGCGGCGAAACAATCGACTGTTCAATTTGCTTTTATAAAAATTCAACCCTGATCAAATGAAAAATCTTATCGTTTAGAAAAATTTCTAAAAATAATTAATTAATTTATTTTTTTTTAATTTATTATTTATTCATATTATAATATGAAATGCATGTACATATGTATGTATATAGACTAGCTAACAAACCCTTAAAAAACAAAAGTTTTTGAAAATCATTGAAAGAAGATATCAAGGCAATCTGGATTAATAAATTTAAAAAAATACTTAATACTTAATTAAGATTTTATTTTCCGTTTTTCCTTATTAAATACTTTCATTGTCACCCAAAGGGCGTCTAATCGTATAAAGGTTGTAAAGAAAATAAAATAGATTCATATCGAATCTAATTTGTTGTTGAATTTTTTGTTTAAGTTTCAAAGCCTACTATACTTATTTATACTTTTGTAATTTTTGAAATTCTCATTGGTTTTTTAAAAGCTTTTGTATAAGATAAGAGGTTTGAAACATTTCGAAAACATGGTTTAAGGTTTACTGATGATTTGGCATTAGCACCAATGAAATGCATGTATGTACATACATATATAGCTAAAAAACCCTCAACAAATAAAAGTTTTTGAAAATCTTTGGCATAGTCTTATGAAATGTCAAATTTATGATCGTATTATTTGTAATTTTAATAACATTTTGCTTTCACACTATCACACTAGCACGTATTATTACAGTTTTTGACAAGTATTAATACAAAGTATTATAGTGTGAAAGGCCTTTAAATAGTATGTAGTTCAGTGGTACTCGTCCTATCCGAGAATTGTTGGAAAAAATTTACACACATTTGTTACGCTCTTTTAAGTACTTTTATTCATTCATCGTTGAGCACACAAAGAAGACCAGATGTGACACGAACGGCATGCTATTGTTGTTGTTTTGCTGGTTCTGTCGCACAGAAACTAGTAAACAAAGAATTTTGCATGTTTTGTTGTGGTTTTGTATTCTTATTAATTTCTGGCTCAATAAAAAAAGTTGAAGAAAAATATTAATTTAAACAATATACATAAATGCAAATGGTAATATAACATTAAAAATAATATAAGAATTATTCATGATATATAGCAGAAGTAAATTGCAATACAATTCATCATTTCTTACTTGCAAAATGCTTAATTTTGTTTTGTTTATTTTCCCTCATTCTTACATTATATTGCTATCTCTTTTTAACAGCAACTAGAGGACCAAAAAAGCTGATTTGCGCCAAAACATAACCTCAAAGTTACATCTCTGGTCTACCCTGTGGTTGAGCAAGCGATGAAAACACATGCGGCGAACTATCGTCATTTTTTTCAGAAATTTATTAGTCATTGTTGTTGGTGGAAGCAAAGCAAACACACGATTTTCAATTACAATTGAACACAAAAAAAAGGAAGTAAAAAAATATTGAAATTTTTAAAAATTGAAGAGAATATCGGCCGTGTAATATATATTTTTTCTTTTCCTTAAAATTTAAAGTACATTCATTTAATAAGTTGATTATATATGACAAAAATTCTTAATCTAAACTTTTTTTCTTGTTTTCTTATTTTAAGTGTTGGACATTATGTGTGCTGGGCAAGCCTCTCAGCAATACATCCTCATTTTTATTTTTGAACACCGCTGATGTAGTTTAAAGCAAACACATATTCGTTCGTTTGTTTCTATAAAAAACTGACAATCTGCTTTATTTGAACACGCATACATATACATTCGTATATACATATGTATGTATATATGTATGGATTAATTGATTGCAAGGAATGCGATAAGGCAACTTTCGAATATGGATTATCAAATTGACCTTAAAACAAATAGTTATCAGTGTACGACAAAGAACAAATTCTATCTATGTATGTACATAAATATATGTATAGCGCGGGGTAGACCAGAGATGACACGAGACGGCATGACATTATTGTTGTAGTAGTTTTTAATCTATCTCTGTCGCGCGAAAATATGTAAACAAAGAATTGCTATTGTTTTGTTTTTATTCGCCTTTTTGGCACAAGAAAAATTTTAATTTTATTTCTGAAAGACTTTATTTAAATAATAGATAAATTATTTTATTTATAGGAAAATTAAAATTGCACAAGTCAAATATTTTTCTGGATTTTCTAAATTTTTTTCCATTACCTTTTAAAGAACATGTACAAACACACACGGAAACGATAAAAATATTCCATCTACATACAGTGCACTCGCGATAATATGTACTAATTAAAACCAAGCCATTTCACTTTTGCGATATTGTTCATATTTGCGAATGCATCAATTCCCATCTACAAAAGTTTTTCTTATAAAAATAAAAGTTTCTTATGTTAATTTTTTTATTTATTGTTTATTGGATTGAAAAAACAACAATTTATTTAGAAAAAAATAAAAAAAACTTAAGATATTATGCGAAAAAGTCAGTGATTTTCTTTTGGCCGCAAACATATTATTAACACATTTAATACTAGAATTTTGATTTATTTTTTTATTCTACATATTGTAGATTTTTTCATCTCAAATTTATTGTTTGATTTTTCTTTTAAAGTTAAAAACTTCTTTTTTTATGCCGTTTCACGGACGCACCCTCACGTGATGGAAACATAAAATTAATCACGATCACGCATTATTGGTGCTTATAGTATAGGCTGATTTCACAAATACAGCTTGCAAAGCAACACTGGAAGCATGAGTTTACAAGGCATTCTCGTGTTGCTTTGCAATCTGCGTTTCTGAAGTCAGCCATAAATTATGAATTCCGTAACAAAGTTGTTACACTTTCTTGCCCGGGGTGCATTATAAAAATATTAACATCCCCTTATTAGCATTTATGTATATATTTTTTCACACATCCAAGAAGTGTTTCAATGTCTTTATCAAAAAGTCTTCCAGTAAACAAAGAAATGATTAGAAACCTAAGATAAAGTTTAATAATGAAGAAATTCTCCCAAAATTGATTTTTAAAAAATCGCCAACTATTACATAAATCTATTAGTCTAATGATTAAAATGTTCCAATATTATCTTCATATTGAAAATAATTTAAAGCTATCAAAAATTCTTTAAAAAAAAAGAACAAACTTTTTCAAATAAAAAGCAAAAGTAATAAAAATAACTAAAATGTATTAAAAATTCTTTAAAAAAAATTGCATATTGCAGGTTAGGATTTGAAACCGTACCCTACCCGTTGGCACGGTTTCGAATCCTGCCCTGGTAGGATAAGGGCAATCAAAGGTCCACATCCCCTCCCTATAATGATGGATTCTATTATTGGTGACTAAGTTTTTTTGTGTGTTTGTAACTTTTTGTATTTTATTCTGCGACGTGCCAAGGGTAACAATAGGCTTGAGAAGTACGCCCGAGAGAAAACCGCAAGTAGTTAGTCAGGGCCGGCGAAAGGAAAACCCTGAGGTTGGACGCGTAACATGTGTTCCAGTGGTTTTTCTCCTGCTCAAATTGATTTTTTGAAATAACTTACTTTTTAGTATTATTTATACGCCAGTATTTATGAACCCTGCAGATAATATTGGACTACGTGGTCCATTATAGCTGAAGCGGACTAGTTACAAAGTGATCCGATGTAATGCAGTCATGGAGAGTGACATTTTCAAACAATAAGTTGTTGTTATACGACAATTGTACGTGCTTTCACGAGCTTACTCGTGCCTAACTAACTTCTTGTGAGTGGTCAATTTTTAATGACATGGAGTAGTTTTTGCGTTAGTCCGATGTAGTGCAAACCTGGACTATATGATCCAGTCCTAGGACATCGTAATGTTAAATAGACCATGTTTTCTTCATACGATTGGGTTACATTTGGGGTAGTCCTAGTCTTTTATGGAGTATTTGGACTAGTCGCGTTATCTGCAGAGTACATCTTATAGTAAACCGATGTACCTTTTATAAATGTTAATGTAAACACTTTTCTTATTTTTTCTTTAAAAATATAATTCAAATTTAACAATATTTGTAATGCAATTGCAAAATAAAAAGATCAAGCATTTCTTATTAAAACTTTTAAATTTTGCTCCCATTATTTTGTTTTCGAGCAAAAACAGTAGAAAACTAAATCGGGCAATCGTTCTTAATGGTCACGTTCATAAGACGTAACTGTTGCGCAACCGTTGTGTTTGTCTTAGAAACGCAGAGTTGAGCAGTTCCGCTCCACACAACAGTTGAGTATTTGCTGCCATTTTTCCATCATACATTTTTTTCGCTACATTTAGTCACCATGTTTTGTTTAGCTCCACAACGCGAATTGTATCGTATGGAATTGCGAGGTAGAGCGCAGAAGCCAAATGAGTCTCTACAGGATCGGCTTATGCAGCTGACGTACCCAGGCTAAAATCGCCCATTTTTGGAAAATGGATGTTTGTAAACGGAATTCGTGATCCGGACGTCAAGCTGGCAGTATGTGCCACACAAAAAGCATCCTTTGGAGAAACTGTCGCATTTGCCCTGGCACAAGAAACTGCTAGATTTATTTCTAAGCTCCAGATATGCAAGGTGCGAAATATGGAGCCTACCCTAGTGATAAGCATTAAGGAGGCATTGAAGCAAGCATTAGCTGAGCGACAACACAAGGACAGAGCTAAATACTATAACTGTGGTAAAAGCGGTCATTTCCAGCGCAACTGCAAGGCGCCTAGAAAACGAACAAGATTTCTCACGCCACAAGGGAACAGTAAGCGGGTGAACCTACAAGCATCACAGCAGTCACCGTTAAACTAAAACGAGCTAGCACTATGGGCCAAAAGCTAGCTCCCACAATCTCTATATCAGTGATGCAGCAGAAAAACACCAACCTTACAGCAAGTAAAAACATATTTTTACCATAGACACAGGAGCGCCGCAGTCAATTATGAGACCCGATATAATGAAGGGCAAGTGTGAACCATTGAGCAATGTACGACTGCGCACAGCTAAAGGGGAGCCTGCCACTGTCTATGGTAAAATTGAAGTGAAGGTGACTATTGCCAATATTACAGTCAATCATGTATTTATTGTTGCCGAGGTTATCATTGGTGCCAATTTTATGATAAGCCATGGAATCAATCTGCATATGGGGCAACAAGTTGTGGTTTGGCGTAACATTGAAATACCTCTGGATGTTGGCTATGAAAACCAGGCTCACGTAAGGAAACTTGTTGCTGTTGAATATCAGAAGTTACCACCTCATTCTGAATCTTTGATATGGGCACGAATGGAGGGAGATTGTGTGGACAACCGGTTGTGGGTTGTAGAACTAGTAGAAATTAAGGACAACATAATAACAGCAAAAACCCTCCTTAAAACTTGCAAAGGCGGAAGAGTCCCTATAAGAGTGCTTATTTTATGTGACCAGGAGTGAGTCATTAACAAAAATACCGACATAGGTCAGTGCAGTCCAGCGGAGGCAATAACAAATTGCGAGAAAAATCTTCAACCTGCCAATGTCTGCCAAGGAGCGTGAATTATTTGACGAGCATGTGGGGAAATGGGTAGCAGGACTAGCAGCTCCTGATAGAAGTAAAGCCAAACAGCTGCTAATAAGGCATGCCTGCGTCTTCGCCCTAAAAAATTAAAGCCAAGGGAGAACGGCTGTAGTAAAACTTGAAATAAATACCGGCGAAGCGAAGCCAATAAAACAGGCGCCCAGAAGGAGCTAGTCAATGAATTGGAGCGGAGTGGCGTAATCGAACCATCTTCAAGTGCTAGGAGCTCGCATGTAGTCTTAGTAAAGAAGAAATACGGCGGTACCAGATTCTGTGACGACTACAGGAAGCTAAACGACGTCACTAAGAAGGACAGCTACCCACTACCGAGAATTGATGACACCCTGGACAACTTGGCTGGAACAAAATGGTTTTCCACCTTAGACTTGCAGAGTGACTACTGGCAGGTAGAAATTGCAGAGCAGGACAAAGAGAAAACTGCTTTCAGTATAAGCGATGGCTTATGGCATTTTAAAGTAATGCCATTTGGGTTCTGCAACGCTCCGGCCATATTTGAACGCCTTATGGAACACGTCTTAAAAGGACTTCACTGGAAGATATGCTTGGTGTACCTTCATGACATAATTTTGATGGGGAAGACTTTTGACGAACACCTCAAAAATCTGGCTAAGGTACTTCAGCGAATATCATTGGCTGCAC
The DNA here is from genome assembly GCA_956483585.1 of Gymnocheta viridis. Classification (NCBI taxonomy): domain Eukaryota; kingdom Metazoa; phylum Arthropoda; class Insecta; order Diptera; family Tachinidae; genus Gymnocheta; species Gymnocheta viridis. The sequence goes on along the minus strand of OY101442.1, from coordinate 48,765,178 downwards.
TAAAGCTTAGCGCAAAGAAATGCTCATTATTCCAGAAAGAGGTGAAATATTTGGGTCATCGCGTTATGGCAGACGGTATTTCAACTGATGAAGATAAAATACGAGCAGTAAAGGACTGTCCTCGTCCAAAAAATCTTCATGAGCTCCGCAGCTTTTTGGGACTTTGCACATACTACGGACGCTTTGTACCGAATTTTGCCAGCGTAGCAGCAAGTTTGCACGAGCTAACTAAAAAATCGCGACCGTGCCAATGAGGTGAACCGCAAGAGGAAGCGTTCCAGACACTGAGAGGTTTGTTGTGTACAGCTCCGGTTTTGACCTATCCAATCGCAGGAGAGAAATTTGTGTTAGATAGCGATGCGAGCGGATATGAAATTGGAGGCGTGCTTTCACAGGTGGTTAATGAATCAGAAAAAGTGATAGGCTATTACAGTCGAATACTTTCAGAGCCCGAAAGGAACTATTGTGTGACGCGGCGAGAGTTTCTAGCAGTTTTAGAGTGCATAAAATACTACCACAAATACTTGTATGGGCAACACTTTATGCTAAGGACCGACCATTCTGCACTCGGGTGGCTACTGCAATTTAAAACTACTGAAGGACAGCTAGCGCGATGGATTGAGCGTCTTCAAAGCTACGACTTTAGCATCGAACACAGAAAGGGTGTAAAACATAACAATGCGGATGCCTTTTCACGTAGGCCCTGCAACTTAGAGTGCCGACGTTGTGCCAAAACCGAAGCAAAGGAATCCGTTGTTGACGTTCGGCTAATGCACATCGATACTGAAGAGAACTGATAAGAGGCTCAGAGTAATGATCCCACACTAGCAAAAGTTATACAGGAAGTCAAAAGGCCTACCCGAAACGAGATATCAGCTGAGAGCCCGCTCGTAAAATCTTATTGGGCCCATTGGAATATCCTAAAGCTGATAAATGGATGCTTATATCGTACATGGGAAAGTGCGGACGGCAAAGCGGTTCTTAATTTGCTAGTGGTGCCAGCATCCAAGATGAAAGATGTAATTAGGGAGTTCTATAATAGCCCCAGTGGCGGTCACCTTGGTGTAACGAAAACCCTCGAAAAGTTAAAACAGCATTTTTATTGGGTTGGATGTCAGCAAGCTGTAGCCGAATGGATAGCAAATTGTACACAATGCATTGCAGCCAAAGGTCCTCTAAAAAGAAGTCGCGGACAGCTGCAGCAGTACATTTCGGGAGCCCCATTTGAGCGGATAGCAATGGATGTTGCAGGTCCTTTCCCTATCAGCAACGCCGGAAATTGTTATGTTCTTGTGGTTATGGACTACTTCAGTAAATGGCCAGAAGTATATGCCATACCAAACCAAGAAGCAAGAACAATAGTGGATGCATTCTTAAACAACTGGGTTTGTCGCTATGGTGTTCCAATAGAATTACACTCTGACTAGGGTAGAAATTTTGAGTCTGCAATATTCAAGGAAATGTGCGAGATATATGGAATAAAGAAAACCAGAACAACGGCGCTCCATCCACAGTCCGATGGCATGGTAGAAAGATTTAACCGTACTCTGGAAGAAGACCTGCGAAAAGGACTGGGACGAGCACATCCCGAAATTTCTACTGGCATAAAGGTTAGCTGTGCATGACTCAACATCACAAACACCTGCTAAGATTGTATTCGGAGCCGAGCTGAAACTGCCTGGTGACTTGGAATTTGGTATTAAGCCTACACCAGCAACTGAAGAAGATGCAAACTATTCCCAGCATCAAGAAAACCCTAATGAGCTTCATAACTTTGTACGCGGTCGTATGAAAATGGTCAGCGATAAAATGAAAGCCAAGTACGACCGTGCTGCAAACTCTCAAGGATTTAACGAGGGACAAATGGTTCCAATTTTCAACCCACAACGAAAAAAAAGGATTGTCCCCAAAACTACAAACTCACTGCGATGGACCCTACATAGTGATCAAAAGATTAAATGATGTCGTTTACAGAATACAAAAGTATAACAGCCCAAGATCCAAAATGAAAGTGGTTCATCTGGAGCGACTAGCAACTATGGAAAAGGTGATTGTGTGCCTTTTCGGGACGAACAGGCTTAACAAACATAAAAATACAGCGATGAATAAGCATAGTTTAATCAACCGTGTGTGCAAACTTGGTACCATTGAAATTTGAAATAACGAAAATAGAAACAGCAACGGGAATCTACAAGATTGTTCGAGAAATCTATACGACAAATATTGTTCACTGCTGTAAATGATAATACAGTTTGGGTTGACATAAATTTGAATTGTTTGGTTGACTACCAACCACATTATGCGGTCTTTTATAAAGCTGCCATATAGATAAAAGCTAAATACACAACTACAGGCATATACAAAATAACCGGCAACACCAAACCGCCTCTACAAAGAACTATCTAGAAGCTGTGTTATCTACTATGGGTGTGTGCTAATCGGCAACAAAGTACTCTGGTATGGAAATTTTTGACACTGTTTAAGTGAATAAAATTTCATTAGCCCTGCGAGCTAGATAGAAGATAAAGCAAACGTAAGCTAAGAGCGAAACAGAGCGCCGGTCTCACTCTCATCGGCTTCATTTCATGTGTTACAATCAGGGGTGACACAAATAATGATGGTTCCCTATAAAACTTTATTTAAATTCTACCAAAACCTACAATTTTACCTCCTTTACTACATTACATTTTTTCTAATTTGCAATTTATTATCTCACTATACAATATGAATACATATTTACTATAGTAATTGCACTAACGTCCAGTGATGTTAACCGTACGGTAATCACCGTATATTGCCGTACAATACGGTGATTACCGTACGGTTAACATCACTGGACGTTAGTGCAATTACTATAGTAAATATGTATTCATATTGTATAGTGAGATAATAAATTGCAAATTAGAAAAAAATGTAATGTAGTAAAGGAGGTAAAATTGTATATATATATTGAGATTCTCAACTAACAAATCATAAAAAGTTCGTCAACATTTTCCCATAATTCTTTCCCATATTAGAAAGGCAAAAAATGTTGCCAAGCTTTCAGGTTGCCTAGAAATGAGATGGTATTGTATGTATATATTAAGAACTTGGTCTTTATTTTGATCTCAGTACTTTTTACGGCCGAAATTTTTGGATAGGAACTTGGCCTTATGTTTATGTTTTTGTGCGGATCTCAATTATGTTTTCTAAGTTACTTTTGTATAAATATTTGTATTTAGAAATAATTTTTTTATTTTAAAGTCTTATTGCCCACCAGTACCTACCTGTATACCGAATTTCAGCTTTCTATCTATACTGGAAGTGCTCCATATAAAGAGCGGGCACCATTTGAGATCACCTCTGTAGGGAGACCTTATGTTTCAAGTTTCATTATTTTATGATAAAGTGGAGCAAGGTTATGAGAGGGGTAAAAACAGTTCGAATGGTTTCGTGTAATAATAGACACTGTGTAGCCGGAACTTGGCTTGGTTTTTTAGTATTTTTATTTGTTTTTTTTTTTTAATAAGAATTCTTATGTTAATATGACGAAAAATATAATTTATTTAACTAATTACACAATGAAAGAAAAAAGAAATAATATTTAATAATAAGTACGAGGGAGGATCAATAAATCCGTGACTTTTCGAACTTCCTTCGTTGTTATATGAAATGCAACACTGTTCCCATCAAGTACCACCTGTTAATAGACTACTGTCAAATTTTGAACAAGTGTCATTTGCTTTGCGTTTAACAGTTGTTCAGAACATACAACCTCGTGTATTTTTCTAAAAATGGAAAAAAGTGAATTTCGTGTGCTCGTTAAAAATTATTTTTTGCGAAAAAAACCGTCAATCAAACCAAGGAAAAGATCGATAAATAATATGGGGACTCTGCACCATCGATTTCAATTTTAAAAAAGTGGTTTACTGACTTTCGTTGTGGTCGCACAAGTACAAATGACGTTGAACATTCTGGACGTCCATTTGAGGTCAGTACACCCAAAAATGTCGAAAAAATCCAAGATATAGTGTTGGCCGATTGAAGAGTAAAAGTGCATGAGATTGTTGATGCCATAGGCATTTCATATGGCAGTGTGGTTTCGATTTTAAGTGATTAGCTGGGTTTAAGAAAGTTGTCTGCAAGATGGGTGCCGCGTTTGCTCTCAATTGACCATAAACGTAGACGTGTGACAACTTCAAAGGATTGCTTGGAGTTGTTTAACCGCGATCCAAATTGGTACCTCATACACCATATTCTCCGGATTTAGCCCCTTGTGACTACTTCCTATTTCAAAACCTAAAGAAATGGCTCGGTGGAAAGAGTTTTAGCTCCAACGATGAAATTATTGACCAAACAAATGCCTATTTTAAGGACCTCGAAAAATCTTATTTTTTGGAAGGGATACAAAAACTGGAGAAACTTTGGACTAAGTGTATTGAGCTAAGAGGTGACTATGTTGAGAAATAAATTTTTCTTTCACAAAAAAAACTGTGTTTCACACGGACTTATTGATCCGCCCTCGTATGTATGTGACCAGATCTTATTAATAAATAATCAATTAACTGTAATTGAAATAAATAAAAATTAACAAATTTAATAGAATAAAACACTTTTGTACCCACCAGGGTGGTTGGGTATTTGTAAACTTTGACGAAAACTTTAAAAAATGTATAAAAAAAATCTATTAAGTAATTATTAAATTTATTATTCGAGACAGGTCTCGATATCTTTTTTTGGTGCTAATTAGCATCATAGAAATTCATGTACATATATACGAGTATATGGACTACCTAAAATAAAAAACCCACAACAAACAAAACTTTTTGAAAAATCTATAAAGAATTTAATATTTATTTATCTAAAGAACTAACAATTTATTCAATGAGTCTAAATTTCTTTCAGATTGAAGCAAAATGGTCACCAAAAGAATATATCAACTCGAACAGACTTATCAGCGCTAATTGTATGAAAAATAATAGAAAATGTGTAGATATAATCTGTGTATTCGTTTAAACTATTGACTTTAGTAACCCAAATGTTAGAGTCTAGTATAACAGTTTCCCATACAAATTGTGGCATACATATGTACATCTATTTTAAGAGTTTAACGCCCGTTTTCACCATCTTCGATTAACAAGAAATCATAACTTTAACCGAAACTTTGGCTAAATTGTATTACATAATGTATGCTCAACCTATTAAGAAATATTCCAAGAATTATCTTTATACCGATTTCTCAGAAAATTCCACTAACTTTCGACTACGACATTCGTAATACGGCACAATATAAAAACTATAGTGATAATATTGTATATTACATAACAAACTCAAATTAAAAATGAAAAATCTTCAATTTCCAATCCTTATGTTAAACTTTATTTTAATCAAGAAACTGAATTATTTTATAATTAATTATTACTTCGTATACCTTCTTTAAGCCGAAATTAGATATGTATTTGATATTTCATAAAGTACTTCAACTATGTATATAACTCTTCAAATACTTAAAAAAAATTGTTTGGTTCAAAAATTAATTTTTCGGTGTTTTTAAAGTGAAAATAGAAAAAAATTAGTTAAAAATGTTTATAGTTTTTATTTTACAAATTTTTTGCTTCTCCTATAAAATTATATTTTTGTTAGTTACGCCTTTTTGAATTTTAGCTAAAGATATGTATGCATATTCATGTATGAGAATGTTTTAATCATTACTTGCATGAATTTTTCTATTACCACAAAGGTCCCTTTAAAATTTTACAAATACCGCCTTTTTCTATAATTTTTTATGTAAACAAACTGATAGTATTGCCACATTTTCATCAAATATGTTAATTAACTGAAAGGTGGTGAAACGAAAATCGGTAACCGACGATTAAATAGTGCCGGTTAGACAAACCAGCAGATATGTAGTTAATTTTTTTAACAAACATTTTACCGAAGATGCATAAGACACATTTAGCAGATTAAACTGTAACCTAATGAGTATTATTTAGTAAAAAATGAGGGTGTACAATTGAATATAATATTTAAATTACTTAAAGTAATCAATATTAAAAAAAAATAAACATATGTATGTACATAACTCACAAATAAATCCTCAATAGTGCTTGGAGTAAATAATTTAAACTAAACTATTGTATACATATTTTAGTTGACTAAAACAAATCGCATTTCATACACATCTACATATGTACATATGTATATATTCATCCATTCGTACGCAACGTATAAATATCAACACGTTCATAAGTATTTACATATATATGCATGTATGAATGTATATTATTTCTCTTAAAGTTTTAGCTCTCAATCGTTTAACTTGGGTCTAATTTCAACAATTCTTCTTTAGTTATTATTTTTTAATCTTTCCATTTCAATCTTTCATTACAGTGTTTTTCGTAACAAATACAGATAATATTGCCATACTTTCTACTGTATATTTTTGTTAAGTAACCGAAGGAAGGTAAAATGTAAGTTGGTTAAATGATGCCCGTTAAAAACACTGGCAGATACCTAGTTAATTTTCTGTTAAAATAAAATAATTAGACGTTGACTTAAAATTAAGGGCATTCTTTTGTAAGACGTCACGCTAAGCGTTAGCATTTGTTTTTGAAATTTCAAAATTTTTCATATAAAATTTCTCAACGCTTAGCGTTGCGTTTTACAAATTAAGGGTTTAATAAAACATAGAGATTTACTTTTGATGTCAGATGAGAAATTTGGTATCGGAATTTCGTGTCATATTACAACTTTTTATAACTTGCGCCTTTAAAAAAATCTATATTACGCATTTTAGTACCCCGTGTGCAAACACGCAAGCAAAAGTTTTCATTTACATATTTGTAACGAGCATATTGTACATTGTCTTCATGACGAAATTTTTTTTAGGTTTTTTAGTCGTTTTATTTACATATTTTAACTGGTTAAACCATCAATAAGTTGTGCATTGTATTTATGTACACATACATATGTAATTGTACCTTCATCAGTCAACAATCCAAGCAATTGAAATGCCAAAATTTGTGCTGCTGATGTTACTTTATTATTGGTTTTTGTATTTGATTTATTTTTAGTTTTGTTTTTATTTGTTTATTAAAATTTATGCAGCATCCGACTTTTTCTTAACAGCAAACACAAATATTTTATTTAATTTTTACTTATATGTATGTACATACATACCTACACAAACATAGTACATTTCCGTGCATCAGTTGGTTTGAGTGAAGTATTGATTAAACTTTTTTTGGTTGTTTCTGTTATTATATGTATATTAATAGAATTTAACTTTTTTTATTAATTGTATTTTTTTCGTACAAATAGATTTGTAAGCACATATGTATGTATGTATGTACACAAATATCTTAGTAGATGTATACGATTAAAATTAATAATAAATAACTAGTTCATAGTATTATTTTTTTGCACTTTTGTTTATAAATATTTTTTTTAATTTTTGCTTGAATATCTTCGTTTTCACGTTTTGTTGTACATTGCGTTAATGCACAACTTCTGATAGTATTTAATTTGTTATTTATTTTGTTTTCACATTTTTCTTCCTTTGTAAATACTGATGGATTTAGAATTTGTTATATAACCAGTGATGCCAACTCTATCTCTTTATGGTATTATGGTTAACTCTACTTCAAAATGTAACCAACAAAACATGGAAATTGGAAATTTACATTTATTTCTACGCGGAGAGATAATCATGGTAGAATTGTGAAGAAAATTGTTGTACCTATATTCACACAAAATTTATTTATTTTCGTAAAATATAACAAGCAAAACAATTTCAAATTAATTACAAAGCACGGGAAAACGCGAAATGTCAAAAGAAAAAATATGCACATACCTACGAACAAGGATATTCAAAGTTATGGGAAAGAATATACAGATTTTGCACATTGGATCTATTCGTAACGAAAATAATTTTCTCCGTTGTAAATGTAAATAGGATTTTTAATTACATAATATATACCTATACTCTCTTAAATACTATAGTAATAAAAAGTTATACTCAATATGATTGTGTTTCTTTATTATTTTTTTTTTATTTCAAACCATTGAATGACGTTATCATATCTCAATGCTTAAAGGTGTTACATAGTTTTTCCTTTTTTATTTTAGTGTCGAGTAGCCAGCGGTTTGCAATTCAGAATTCTCATGTACTGTATTGATATACATTTATGAATAATCCAAGTTGCCTACAACAAACGGATAATGTGCATACATAGATGGTGATAAAGTATCTCCTATTCAAATCGTTTTTACCACAAAGACAGATTTCTCGTTGGCATCACTGTACATAAGAACTAAATAACAAAGTTATCACTCATTTAGTAAATTTTTCTCTCACGCACTGCCCTGGCTCTTTTCACAACGATTTCTCTAAATAATAACGGTTATACCTTCGTCATCATGACGGGTGGTTTTTTCTTTTGTTTACTCATACCAATATCATCACAGTAAATTAATCACTTGTGTTTTGTCACCATTATTTTAGAAATATTTAATAATAATGGTTTTAAAAATTAACTATATTTAACAAAAGGAAAATATACAAACTAGGTATGTACATATATGTATGTAAAACAATATTTATGTATGCTTGTTTATAAAACATATTTATATATACTTACATATATGCACATATGCATTTATGTATATTATAAGTACGTGTGAATATGTACATAGATATCTTTTCGTTAGCGTAATTTTTATTGATAAAAAATAAAACTTCTGGTTTATTGTCAATTGGTGTTCATGTAAAACGACACTATTGTTTGTTTGAAATTCAAAAAGCATCAACTTCTTTACTTGCGAACCACACTCACCTTTGCTCCAAAGTAAACTGAAACGTTAAGAGAACATGCTCTTGCTTTTATTCAAAATCCCCATCACACCAAATATGGTTAGATGTTGTTTGCTTAGTTTGAGAATAAGTTGTGTTGTCGGCATTTAATTGCAGGAACTTGATTATATTGTTCTCAGTGTATTTGCAATTAAGAAAAAATCAGCTATTGGAAACACGAAACTAGTTAAGCTCTTATTATTATTAGTACAAATCATTCTTCGTTGCATACCTATCTGCAAGTCGACTCGGTTTTTTAACCGGTTTCTCTATAATATTGCTGTCGGTTTTTTCAAAATTTTGATTTTTTCCAATGTCGAATAGTCGCATTTTTTTACAATTAAAAAACCGACTCAGTCGAATATTTTTAAATTTGTATATTTTACAAATAAAATTACTTTTTACTATATTAAAACTGAGACGAACGTTTTGTTTTCTGTCGATTATCCAAGTATTTTTTTATTATGTAAAAGTTCTAGGTGTTTTTTGACTATGGCGAAATAATCTTATGAGGTGGTAGCGGGGCGAATCAAATTGACCTTGTTACGTGCAATGGATATCAAACTGCGGATTTGAAAATCGTTATTTAGTTTTGTTGATATTTTTCTTCATATTTATGTAGTGTTAGACATCCATTGCAGACCAAAAACAAATAAATGACCGTCGCCTAAAAGGTTTGAATACTTTAATGTCTCAGAACTGGAAAATTCACCAAAAGCGAGAATCTATATATACATATGTAAATCAAAAGCGAAAATCTATATATAAATATGCAAAGACAAATATTTAGATCCCTTTTTCTCCTTTGTTTGCCAAACGATTTTGTTCATTCTTTTAGCAAATTGTTGAGCTTTAGTGACCCGATTATATATTATCTAAATCGGTTCAGTATTAAAGTAATAAAAGGGTCATAAAATTGACACCACTACAAATGCTAAAAATACACACGTACACGCATTCACTTATGTAAGTATTGGTTCAAGCAAAGCTATGAGAGTGTTTAAGAGTACCTACATACATACGAGTAATAAAATTTTTTTTAAATGTGCGTGTTTGTATGCAAATTTATTTTGTTTATTGTTTTTTCTGTTGGGAAGGGTATAAGTTATTAGGTATATTTTTCTGTTTAAATGAATGCAACTAACATAAGTATACGTTTAAACTTGCGGTCGAATTTTTACCACTAGGCGTACTCTAGTTTTATTAATTACTCTTTCATAAATGAAGCAAACGAGAAGCTAAACACGTTATAAAGTCAATAATAATAGAGTATTCCTTGCAATTCTTTAATTTGTTTTATAATATAGACTTATTTACTTTTGAACAAGACAACTCAACACTTTTTTATTTGAATTTCTGTAACAAACATGTAGTTTGACGAACATAAAGGAAAAATAGGTCTATTCCATGGTAGAATAATCCATCAAAAACTCTATGATATGAACGAATGAAGCTCATTTGTATGCTTAACTTTTAATTTTTTGATTATTTTATGGTATATACATGAACTCCTTTTTTAATAAAGCAAATAAAAATTTAAACTTTACTTAAGAAAAAAAACCGGTTGTCCGGTTTTTCCTGAATTTTAAAAGACGTAACAGGGATTTTCAAAATTTCAAATATTCGAACAGTTCAAAAACCGGTTTCTGGAAAACGTCGAATAATCGATCAGCCTAGTATGTATGTAGATAAATGCGTACATAACTTACCAATAATTAAAGAAAAATATTTTAAACTACATTGAATTGAAATTCAAGCAGAAAAATTATATCAACAAATCAATTTGTTTACAACTAAATATCATTGCATATCCATATAAGACTTCTACATGGCTGATATCGAAAAGTATCAAAGCAGATCTACCAGGTAGATTCTTATTATCAACACAAATTTAATTTTACACAATTGATATCTAATCAGGTTAATCAACCAGGATCAACAAGGATCTGCCTTAGAGAAGCTTTAACGAACTTTTTTTTGAGTTCGCATCTGCCAAAATTTGTTTATGTTTTACAAGTGCACACTCACGCTACTAAGAAAGCACACTTGAACATTTGTTTACAAATGCAAATAAGAAAAGGAAAATAAACAAAATTCTTTATAGATCAGAATATGCAACCAAACACACAACTGGATATATAATTTTTTTGCCATTTTTTTCTTTTGTGCTTTTTGACAGCTTCGAACCTAAACAACAATAAAAAGCAGTGTTGTTTTTGCTGTTGTTGGTTTGTTGTAGTTTTGCTACTACCATGATTCATGACATAAACTACTAACAGACATGTGAAAAATTACATTTTCAAATGGTCCAAATAAGCTAAAGTGTTTGTGGTTGAAGAAAGAGATAACTATATCAACTTAATACTGCGAAGAAGGGAAAACGAACAAAACAAAAAAATTAAATTGTAATAAAATTGTGGTTTGCGTGTGCTTTGTGTTTTGTAAATAGCAAGTTTTTAGCTCCAATATGATTATTAGTTTGTGGGAAATGCAAAAATCAATCATTCCGTGTTGGGAAGAATAAAATACCACAAAGCAGTTTGTGTAATATACGTTAATACAGGAAATAGAACCAAAAGAATGCAGAATATTTTTTGAATTTCTTTATCGTTGCCTGTGCGTATGGAGGGAATCGAAAAATAAACTTATATAGTTTTCCCCTTCTGTCACCGCTGTATGCTTTATGATTTATAGTACGCTTGATTCTACAACAACAAAAACAACAGGCTTTTGAGTATTTGCATTGATTTTAACGCGGGCTTTGAGCGCGGCGACCGAATCAAGAAATTCCGTAACGAAAAAAACCTAACACTAAGTTTGTTTCTTAAAACTTTTGTTTTTTTTTTCAATTACTTGAGCGTGCATGAATGTAAGTATAAAACAATTGAGCGTGAGTGAAAAAACTACGCTACTAATTTACTAATGGGCGAACACTCACGCTCACAAGTCGTAATCTTAATTCGTAGGTTTTTAAACGATAATAACATCTCATTTATTCAATTAAAAAAAAAATTGTTTTCTTATCGGTCACCACGCTCAAAAAGTGTAACTTGAATTAATATCAAAGAAAAAACTTGAATTAATGTCAAAGAAGAAAAAATACTGCATAAATAAAAAATAAATAAATAATTATAATTGAATAAGTTGATAAAAAATGATATGCAATAGCTTTGCCGCGGCAGTCCCCGAGTGCCACACGTCTCTTTTGTTTTTGCTTCTTCAACGCTTCTTGTCGAGAACAGCTGACAGCAACATAAAGGAAAAATAGGTCTATTCCATGGTAGAATAATAAGGGTAGTGTCGAAGCTACAACATCACTGCTTTTAGGTTCGAAGCTGTCAAAAAGCACAAAAGAAAAATGGGAAAATGCTTGCATTTTCTATTCTATAAAGAATTTTGTTTCTTTTCCTTTTCTTATTTGCATTTGAAACAAATGTTAAAGTGTGCTTTTTTAGTAGTGTGGGTGTGTGTTAGTAATACAAAATCAAATTTTGACAGATGCGAACTCAAAAAAAAGTCCGTTAACGCTTCGACATTACCTGTATTATTCTAACATGGTCTATTCATTTACATAAAATTCTTAGTAATTTGTAACAATTGTTAATAGCAAGTGTTTGTTAACTCCAAAAGTTTTCAAGGAAAGAGTAAAAAATTTAGATACGAGAAATTCCTAAAGCTGAAAGTCCACATCACCCGTCTTTCGTCCTACTCCAACGAGTTTTTCAAAAAAGTTGAATCAGAGTATTTTCATACAGCGGGTTACAAAACAAAAGTTTGTAACGCTTGTGCCGCGTAAAAAGTTAAACAGCTTTCTACTTTTACACGTCGTATACAACATATCAGTTAGTGCTGCCAAATTCCGAGTCTAAAATTTTTTTGAGATTGAACATTTAATTATTAGAAAGCTATTTTCGTAAGCAGTTGATTAAAACAATTTAAAGAACATAAAACTTAAAAAAAGCTAACAAAAAGTCTGCAAAATTTACTTGAAATTTGATAAGCAAAAACGTGTATAAAGCGTGGTGTAACTTACAGTTTTTAAAGCGTCAAATGCTTAAAATGCTTGAAACGCAAGCGCGTAGAACGCGTGGCGTGGACTTTCAGCTTAATAGAAAAATTTTTACTATTATGAATTTTTCAAACTTTTTTTTTTTGTACATACATAAATATTTACAAAACAAGCTTTCAAAAATAAGTTGAAAATAAAGATATTTTACGAAATTTAAGAATTTGTAAGTAAATATAAATTTTTAAAACGTTAAACTGCATTTGTACGAAAGAAAACCAAGTTAGTTTAACTTAAGATCAACAGGACCAAAATAAGATGTCTCAAACAATTGAATTAAGGATCCAATACATACTCGTTACTTTGCGCTATTCATGATACAATAAACAAGGTAAGCAAGTTAAAGCAGCTGATCGCTTATGATAAATTTTCTGAATGTCAAACTCAAATTGAAAAAAAGTTAATCAGTCAGAAAATAAAAATTTTGTTGTTGTACTAACTGATATACCTTGTTTATTAAGTAATGATGCCGACTTAAGTTTTTGACAATATACACGTACCTACTATGTTAAGAGTTTGCATTCTAGTTATACTATGGTTTCTACATTCATATATTTATTTCGTTCATGATTATGATTTTGCATATTGTAATGCCGACAAATAAATATATTCATACAGACGTTTAATGAATGCCACAAAGCCAACTTTGTTGAAGCAATAATTGCATTTTATTTCTGCTTCATTGCTTTATACTTCTGACAGAGACTCTCTTTGTTTTTGCAATGATTTTTAGCTTAGAACTTCTGCATCAAGTGATCCAAATGTCCCTCTCAATTATTTCTTAGCAAGTATCTCCGAATTGCAACATTTGCTACGAATATCCTATTATTCCTTTTTTTAATTTTCTTTTTGTATTATACCTCATCCCTTTTTAATTTTACATCGGCAAGTTTTCTACACATGAAAGTGTATAAAATTAGCATGTTATCTCAAATAAAAGGTACATACCTAATTTCATATTTATGCACTTTAATTACCTTTAAAATCAGAAGAAAAAGATATGTTTGTTAATTTAGTATATGGAAGTATTATTATTTTTATTAATTTTTTGTAAAACTAAGTTTAAAAAAATCTGTTCAGCCCTTCGAAGATTATCAGCTATTTTCCAATTGATAAAAAAATAGAATATATACAAATGACTTATTAAAAAATTTTCTTGTAATAGATGTAAGTTTTACAAATATTGTTGATTATTTCTGTAAACACATTTGTTTAAAAACATGTTAAATGTTGAAATTAACAGGAACATTAATACAACTTACAACTCATACATACTCCGCAGGTATCATATAATGTTTAATACAAAATCAACTAGACACCATTCCTCCCAGTAATTGAACTTACTAAACAAGGCTAAACGTAGAAAAATTAAGTTATTTTGTGTTTAATTGGCAATGCTTTATTTTAAATTATTTATCAAAGCCACAATCCAATTAGTGCACAGTGATACCAAGTGCAATATAAAACCAACAGTACCGCCATCTTAATTAACCAACAAACATATTGGTCACGTTCATAAGAGGGATCTGGTGAGCTCAAATGTTGTGAAACTGTTGAGCCCAACAGGTACGTCCTAGAAACGCCTTGATGAATAATTGGACATGAACAGCTGATATTAATCAGTAAACAATTGAAAAGAAATAAAAATGCTGCAACAGAAATAATTAAAATTTTCTAAATTAATTAGTTTGACTTATACTAAAAAGTATGGACAACACAGAATTTGCAATGAAGTTTTTCTTGGCAGGAATTTTACATTTTTATTTTAAAATCTGCACCACAAATTTAATATTCACAGCATAAAAATGCACAGCAAATTACTCCAATAAAATTGTAAACCTGCGCCGATAGTATTTATATTTCAACGCTTAGCCGGCACTGTTTTTACAAATCTTTGAACCTTATATTGAACTAATTATATAATTAATATAAATATACACCATAACAAACCGACGTATATTTAATGAAATTTGTATTTTAATTTTATTTCTTCATTTTTCTTATTTTATCGCATTTGTAATGTAAAATTTAACAAATTAATTTGCGGTCGCCACCTAACTAACGGCTTTGCATTAGAATATAAAAGCGCATAACTATCTTGATCAGCTGCGGAGCTAAACGCAACATGTTGACTAAATGTAGCGAAAACAAGTAAGAGAGATATATTCGGCTGTGCCGAATCTTGTATACCCTTCACCATGGTATGGAGAGACGAAAGAAGTCACAATCACGAAAATTCGCACCCACGAAATACAAAAAAAAAAAATAACTTAAATGAAAAAATTACATTAAAGCAAAATAAATTGCCACTTACCGTCTCACGGACGCACCTCCGTGATTTCACAAATACAGCTTGCAAAGCAACACTGGAAGCATGAGTTTACAAGGCATTCTCGTGTTGCTTTGCATTCTACGTTTCTGAAGTCAGCCATAAATTATGAATTCCGTAACAAATTTGTAACACTTTCTTGCCCGGGGTGCATTATAAAAATATTAACATCCCCTTATTAGCACTTATATCATTTTTCACACATCCAGGAAGTGTTTCAACGTCTTTATCAATAAGCCAGTGGTCTTCGACTAAACAAAGAAATGATTTGAAACGTAAGAAAATGTTTAATAATGAAGAAATTCTCCCAAAATAGATAAAAAAAATCGACACCTATTGCATAAATCTGCTAGTCTAATGATTAAAATGTTCCAATATTGTCTTCATATTAAAAATAATTTAAAGCTATCAAAAATTCTTTAAAAAAAAACGCTAAAATGTATCTTAAATTTAAAAAAAAATAACAATAAATAGTTGGTCAGGATTTGAAACCGTACACTTCCCGGTGGCACGGTTTCGAATCCTGAACACAACACAATGAAATTTTTTTTTGGTTTTCGATACATTTTAGTTGTTTTTATTACTTTTACTTTTTATTTGTAAAAATTTGTTCCACAACCTCAATTATAATATTTTTTTTAATTTTTGCATTTTTTTAAAATTTTATGAACGATAAAAGGTTTATTTTTCAAAAATATCCAATATGTTATCAGATAGGATTTTGCACAGTGATAAAATAATTATATAATGAATTTAGTAAGTTGTCGACGTTTGCATTTGATATAATATAATAATAATGCCAAAAGTAAAAATAACTTGACGGTTTAAGAAAAAATTTTAAATTATAAAATATAACAACATATTTTAATTCATTATTTTAATTTAATATTTTCTTTGAAACTCGTATGATGTACGTATGTATGTAAACTAGTGGTATTCTGATAGTTCTCTTTTTAAAATTTTGTTAACTTTTCCATTTACTTATCTGTATTGTGGTTGGACCATACGATAAAGGTTTTGATTCAATATAATCTGTATATTTCTGATATAGAAACACAATGGAATTTCAACCACAATTGATTTAAAAAATACGAATTCGTTCATTTATATTCAGCCAGCTAAGAAAACAGATGAATTTAATTAAAAACATTTTTTATTTAAATCTTCTTCTGCGTTTACTGTGTAAGACAGAGAAATAAATATGAAAAATTGCGATTAAATCGCAAACAGAAAGCGTTTTGCTCTCAAATCCAACCCATAATTCAGATTATTTTCGTAATATTTTACCATTAATCCGCGTCCAATTCCGTAGTGCGTGCTACCGACAATGCGATATTCCGCAAAACTATGATTTCTTGGGTGTTTTTAATGAATGTAAGATCAGTTAATTTTATATGAATATGAAGAAATCATTTTTTTGTCTTCTAAGATCTTAACTTACCATATTGTATATGTTGAATTGGGGAAAATATGACCTAGGGCTATATTTTGTACAAATAAAGTTTTTTGATATCTTTTGTGGTTTTTGAATTATTCCAATTTAAAGTCGTCTTATACCGTGACGAAATTTGGAAGTTTGTTTGGAGGTTGTTCTACATATTTCCAGAAATCTGCGAACATGTTACATCAACTTTTTTTCGTCTTTCTACAAAATTTACATAAAGGTTACAGCTAACACATAGGGATTTCATTACTATAAGAAAGCATTGCTTTCATAAAATTATGATCTAAAAACCTGATCTTATAACGTGATGCAAAAAAAATCTTATAACGTGACAATGCGAATTTTGTATTAAAATTTCAGAAATACGTGCAAAAGTAATTTATCTTTTATTTGTTTGCACATATGTAATTAAACCTAACAAAACGATATTTCTTCCTTGCTCGTTTCGGAACCCTGTATCATGTACCCTGTATCAAGGCTTGCCAGATCTAATTTGCCAAAAAGCTTGACATTGACCAAAATTGATTGATTTTGAAAAAAAAACTTGACAAATAAAAACACTCATACTATTGTTTTTTATTTATTTTTTTCATAAAAACTATTAGAATAAAAACAAAAATATCATAAAAAGTAAAAATAACAGCAATAATATAAAAGAAACAAATAACAATATAACAATAAAAATAAAGTCTTCATATATTTTAAAGAAAACTTAGGTGTTATTTAAAAAAGTATAGGTTCTATTTATTTTGCCACATATATTTCATATTCTTAGATACAGAATTAATTAATTCTCTACCATCGGGTGTTGTTAAAAAATTTTTGAAGTTTTTTGCAATCCTCATTAAAATTTATTCTTATTAATAGTTCGGCTTTTATAAGATCGAGGACATTCTATTCCTATCTTTGGTATATAAATTATTTAGAACACTAAATGCTTTTTCACAAAACTTATTGCTTATTGGGATAGAAAACACAAATGAGATCAACTTTTTTAAATTTTGAAGATTGCTCTGCACACTTTTTTTTAAAAAATATGACCATATGTTATCATTTGGTATATCTTTTGGTAAAATATCGTAAACTTTTCGAAGAACACAGTAATCGGCATACAGTTTATCA
Organism: Gymnocheta viridis; assembly: GCA_956483585.1. Taxonomy (NCBI): domain Eukaryota; kingdom Metazoa; phylum Arthropoda; class Insecta; order Diptera; family Tachinidae; genus Gymnocheta; species Gymnocheta viridis. The sequence goes on along the minus strand of OY101442.1, from coordinate 48,747,387 downwards.
TTGTCAATGTCACTTGAAGTACCTAATAATTGCGAAAGCTCTAACAGCTTATTCTAAGGCACAAGGGACTTTTTTATATTTCATTGTATATTGATATCTCTGTAAAATCATACCGTTCAGCTAAATAACTGGTAGTTCTTTTAAGAAAACTCATTTGCTTCGAATTTGAAAGTACTTATTTTATCAGGGGAAAGGGATATCATAATTGTAGCAACTTTGCTTCCATAAAAATTATCATTCATACGGCTTTGAATACTGTTCATAAGATTGGCCATTACGTTATGTAGTTCTACAATTGTGCAGGGGTCACTTTCTAAAACTGATTTAGAAGCTTGGAACTCGTGCATCACATTATGAATGTTATATAAATATGCCTCGGATAAACCTTCAATTGTGCATTCATCATCTTCATTTGTAAGTTCTATGTCGGAAATTGCATGTGCTACGAATTCCCAAAGAACTTTTCGGCAATTTTTCTTACCTTTTTGTAGAAAATGTCCTTTTACTGCCGGCCAACAATATAACAAACGGTCAATTGAAAGCCATCTTGTACGCACATGTCGAAGTATTTTACATTATTACATATGTAGCTAGAATGAATTTGAGAGAAAAAAATTAACTTACAAAAAAGCTTGACAAATCACTTTTTCACTTGACACTTGGCGCGCATTAAAAAACTTGACAATCAGGCCCATCTGGCAATCCTACCTGTATCCTAACTTCAGTAATTCTTAAGCAAATTGGATGATTTAAAAACCAAAATGCAAGTTTTGACAAGAAGTACGCAGGTATTGTAAACGAGCTCGGTCGATCCACCCCGTCAGCTTTTGCATTCGGGTGTGGTCGGCACTATGTAAGGAAGCTATGTAAGTATATTTCTTAGCCAATTGGAATAAAATTCGGTATGTGCACGTTGTTTGACGGAAAAACAACTCCTGGAAGAAAGGTATTTTTTACGAGGTACCTGATTTTTAATTTTTTAAGGTATTTTTTTTTTCAACAGTTTCAGTTGACCTGTTATAATAAAAATAAAAACAAAATATTCAGCTTTGTGTTTTTTATCATTATTTTTAATTTGCACACATTTCAGATGCAACTTCCATAACTTGGAATTTTAAGAGAAACCCCAGGCTAGAAAACTTGTTTAAACATATTTCAATATAAATAACAAATCGTAAATCAGACATAACTCAGCTAGAAAACATAAATAAACTCAGCTATAACTTCTTAAAGAAATAAAATGACATAGACATGTTCTTATTTTTGTACGAAAACAAAATATTGGAATTTGATACGACTTTTAGTTGAATGCAAGCTTCGACGTTTCCAAGGTTTTGATCTCGCCATCAATAAAATGAATGTGATGGGCAGATGAAATATGGCGAACATCCCTGTCGTTCGAAAATACAGAGGTGCTTTTAATTTTCAATTGATATCAAAAATTTCCCTGTTAGTCATTTCCTCGACTGCAATTTTGGATTGCGTCCGGCTTTTGCGTTTTGTTTCTATGTAAGAGAAAACGAAATTAGAAAAAGTGCAGTAGAATGTCTTATAACGTGACGCATATTTGATCATTCTTATTTTCACAAAAACATAATTTTTTATATAGTTTTATTAATGTAGCCTAGAAATAGACCAAAAGCACTCAAAAAAAATTATGCAAATATAATTGATAATAATTGGTGCTTTTTATGGGAATCTTTCAAATTTTAGTGTTAAAATTTTTTTATTCGCACTTTTTCCCAAAATTAATATTTTACTTATTCAGTAAAACATTAACCATTTTGTTAAAAACAAATTGCAATTGATTATTGAGGGGTATAGCTTGTTCCTATGCGCATTTCAGTGTTGCTAATGCAGATCATCAGGGAACTTTACCCAAATATTTCTTAGAACAACTGGAGATATTATATTAAACCTTCATTAAAACAAATGAAAAGTTTAAACAATATCAAAGTTGTAACAAGAACTCTATAATTAACCAATTGTTTTTGTTTTCTTACTTACTTTACTTTACTTTGGTAAAGTAAGAAAACTTGAAAAAAAACTTTTATATTTTTTGATCTTATGACGTGACTCCTAAATAAGGATTTTTTTCAAACAGATCAACCAACTGCGATAAAGCAATTTTATATTAATTACTATGCTTATGCAGTAAACGACATTGCATTTTACCGAATTGAATTTGAATAACACAATAACTTATCAATTAATCAATAATATTAACCTTTTTTGAACACGGAAAGGTTTTTGCCATTTTGGACTGCTGGAGCGAAAGTTAAAAAAAGTATCAATTGTCAAGCTATCGGCGTTTACTTTTGTTTAACATTCGTTTTTTCCAACACGTCATATTCTATTCTTCCATTTGATAACCATGTGAACACTTACTTAAGGAAAAAATTTTTTGCTTGGTTTCATTTCCCATAGCTGCGACCATATACTATTTTTAGACGCGGTACAGCTCGCGAACTATTATCGCTACGCTTTACAAATGTTTTGGAAATTTCCCCCAAACATTCCGACCTAAAAATCCAAAGTTCATATGTATGATATGTACGATAGGAACTGATTGTTTGAAAAATATTTGATGAATTGCGAACTATTCTTAGAATACATTTTAATTAAGCCCACATTAAATTCTTAAATTGGATAATGCAATCTAGAAGATAAATATAAATTTGTGGAAAGTAGGTATTTGCAATACTTTTATTCAAAATACAAATGCATTTTAAATTTTTATTCCAAATACAAAATAGTTTTTAATAAAAGTTTAATTTTCACAATGGAAATGATATTTTTATTTTTCTCTTTAATTTTGCTGTTTTTCAATCAATATTGAATCATAAAATTTTTCTTATGTTCGCATATTTTTAAGAATTTTTGGCATTTTAGAGATTTTTTCAAAAATTTTTGGCTGCCAATTATATGATTTTTTTAAATAAATTTTGGGAACTATTTCCAATATTGCAGTTGCAATTTTTAGAATATGCGATATTTTCACGGGTTTTTAAATTTTTTAGTTTCTTTGCTAATTACATTTTGGAGCTTGATGTCAAATTAAATTCTTACATCAAACTTTGTTTTCATTTTATGGAAAAGGCAATTAATTGAATTGCTTTTGAAGATTAACTCACTGATGTTACAGAATGAAAGAAACATTTCTTATGGGAGTTTATATTGAAAGCAACAGTAAAGTACCAAGTTTTGAATATAAAATCCAAAAATTGGAAAAACGCAAAGCAAATATGTATACTGAAAGTTTTAATTAAAAAATATTTCGGAACAGGTATCAAATTCTAGCCGGGAAGAGATTTTTCTGCTTTGTTATATATAACTAAGTATCCAAACAACATTTTAATTGTCAAGAGATTTTTTATCACATTGTACAATTACAATAATAATACCGGGTTCTGAAATAATGCAAGTACGCTCTGCTCCTGAATATAGAAAATAATTAAAATTTCACATGTATAAAACATCTTCTGAAATCACAAATAGTCATAAAAAATGAATTAATACATTTTTAAAACAAAACTAAAATTCAATTTCATTGAATTTGTATATGTATTTACATATATAGTGTCTTTGGGATATGTAATTTATATGCACCGTGTAAAAAAATTACTCTTTTTTAATATAAATACAAAATACAGATACAAAATTTCAACGAATATAACGTGTGAAGAAAGAATACTTACATATATAAATAAAGATATTTTTAATGTAAGTAAACATAAATAAATAAACTGAAAGCGAGATGATTACATAAAAATTTTATGGGTTAACAATTTAAATATTAGCCATATAACAATTATAATATGATGTAATTTAATATATATGATAATAATATAATACAATATAATATAAAACAATATAATATAATAATATATAATTTATATACGAAAAGAAAATATAAGCGATAAATACTGTAATATTATACTAATAAACGTACAAAAATAAGTTTAAAGAAACAAACAACAACAAATCTTTGCTTTTTCGATTGTTTAGTTACTATGCTTATATTCACACACAATGTGTGCATGACAGTATTAATGCATGTGTGCAAAAATGTATGATTGGATAGCTAAAAAGGCAAGAAATTACAACCACACCAATTTCCGTTAAGAATTTGAAGTTTTGGTATTTTATAATAAATAAGATATACTATGTCCTTAAACGCTTAAAGTACTATGAAAGATACAGCTGCTCTGTGACTACCAACCAGTAGGTTGTAGGTATGAGTCCCAACGCAACTTTTTAAAGTAAAATTATTTCGAATAACATTTTTTTGTCCATATTTTAGCCGTTAATGGACAGGTTTCAATTATTTTCAGTCTAAGCCTTCATAACCCCATAAAAGAGATGTGCATCATAAAATTGACCGTAGGACAGTTGCAGCCATAAAAGAAACGGAATGGGACATATAACAAAAAAAGTCTTCTAGCTATATCTCATTAATTATTGGACCGAGTTTTGTTATTTTCAAACCGAACAATTTTATGAAAAATTCCAAGAGAATGGTATAAAATTTATGTCTCTATGTTGTGTGAGGCCTTAATTCTACTTACACCAAAATATAACAGACGGACATCGCTCATTCTACTTCTCTATCTATAAGGACGCAGTATATATATACTTTATGGGGTCTTAAATGAATAATGAAGAAATTACATATGGAATGGCAAACCTATATATCCCCTTTCCAAATTTTTGGTGAAGGGTATAAAAATACCGTGTACTTTCAAACTAGTTTTACTTCTACGCGTCCAACAACAGCTTTGCATTATATATCAACATATATATTTTAAAAGAGTACAATGTCTTGTCTTCAAATATGCTTTCACAGATAGCGGCGAATCTAAATTTGAGTTGTGTGTCGGAGATGCAAGAAAAAGAGAGTTATTCGTGAAAACACAGACGTATCACAAAGATTGCTTAAGGAATACTGTTATGTTCCAAGCTAGCCTTATGGTGTGGGGGTGTATGCCCTCAAAGGGTGTTGGCCAGCTTCACTTCATTGATGGAATAGTAAATGCAGAAAAATATATTAATATTTTATAAGAAAATCTCCTTCCATCAGTACCAAAACTAGCAGACTACGGGGAATATACTACATACATATGTTCCAACATGATGGTGCATCTTCCCACGCAGCAAAAATAACAGAAAAATGGCTGCAGGAAAATGTAATAGATGTCTTAGATTGGCCATCGTATAGCCCACACCTCAACCCTATAGAAAATCTATGAGCACTAATGGAAGCTGCGAAATGAACCGTACTGTTAGCGGATTGAAACCCGAAATCCAGGAAATATGGTAATCGATAACACCTGAAGAGTGCAAAAATTTAATATTTACAGTGCCAAAACGATTAGATGCTAGTTACCTCTGTACAAATTAATAGTGCTCAAATAATTTTTTATGAAAATAATGAACTTTAGTTTTATTTTGTGTTTTCACAGCATTTATCAAAATATGACCTGCAATATTTTTATACATATAAAGATAATAAAACAACATATCGGAAATTTTACTGTTGAGCGCAGTCAATATGTAGTTCAAAATATTGATTTGTCAATAAATTCTTGGTGTACGAATTAATAGTGGTTAGGGCTCGTAGGCAAAATCTGTTATTGGATTTTTATTACATATAATACTGAAGCAATTAATATTGCCCAATAATTACGATTTTTGATATGTACCAAATAAGTCGCGGTAGTAGATGGGTTCCTCGTATGTGCTAATGTAGCAAGAAAACTATAGTTCCACCATGATTTCCATCCCTGCTTTATATGCAATATGATAGAAATGGGGTACTTCTGCTGGGTGCAATTTCGAAACAAACTCTGGCATCACTGAAATGAAAGCATATAACATCTTGGAAGGAGAAAACGCAAAATAAAAACAGAAATAGTTTCTTTTCTTAAAACAACTGCAATATTAATTTATATCACTGCGTTATATCAGTTGAGGAAAAATGGGTAAAAACAGAATAAATCTATTTAAAATAATTTATTAAATCTTTGAATTACATAAAATGTTTGTGGGCGTTGCTCTAAACTTGTATCTACTGACGTCTAATTTTCTTTTAGGTTCTACAGATGCAGCTTCAATGCAAAAAATGGAGAAGCATCTAATGTTACTAAAGGAAGAATATACAAAATTGCAGAGATTGTACGCTGACTTAGAACGCAAATATAGTAAAGCAATAGCGTCCAGTGATAATGAAGCGGGCGGCGAATTTAGTAGCTTTGTGTCACGATTAGTTTTAACCGTTGCATCAATGTACGGTCGAACGGTGTACTCCGATCTGACTATAAAAATGACTTCTAAGATAATGCCTGCCCATAAATTTGTTTTGCATGCGCGTTCTGAAGAATGGCGTGAAGAAATATTGGCAGATGTTAACGAGTTAGACTGGAGCGATATGGAGGAGGACATATCAATGGCTCTTTTACGTTGGATATATATGGATGTGGTTGATTTGCAACATGATCGACCAGCTTTGGGTTTGCTACGAGCTTCTCATCGCTTTCATTTACCGGGATTACTCGGTCTTTGCGAACGGGCGTTGGTTGCTTCAGTCGGTGTACGTTCGTGTGTTCGCTTCTATTGCGTAGCAGAAGAAGTTGGTGCCGCTAGTCTACTTGAATACTGCTCTGGATTAATATCAACTCATTGGGATGATTTAACACCACAAGACTTCGAACACATGTCAGGACCATTGCTGTTTAAAATGCTAAAAAGCAAAACGAAATATCCATTGCACGCAGCGGTGCGCTTGTTACGGGAAGATGTTGTCTTCTTATGTCTCGTTGAAAATGATGGAAATGTAAGTAGTACCAAAAATAAGTTTTTCCTTGGTATTTCAAAGAATTGGTTAATTGGTCTAAAATTCCATCTTAAAACCAAATATGTAAAACCTATTTTGCAGCAATCGCAATACGCAAATTAATTTATTGCACATGGTTTCTTAATAAAATTAGATAAAGGCTTAGTTCAAGCTAAATGTGATAAAAAGCAAACGAAATCAACGCTGTGATAATACGAAGCACTAGGAATAAGAAAACGTTGTGTTTCCTACCTTTTGCTAGTCATGTCTAGAGAGTCACAGGCTTAAATAGTTGAGTTTATGCTAATATGAATCCAGCAAAAATTACATGAAAAAAACGTTTTCTAATCATGGCTCAACTCGTGATGAAACGATTCAATTTAGATTCATCTAAGATTTTAACTTGAAAGTTTCTTGGATAATACACGTTTATGCTAGAATATAACTAATATCTTCATTAAAGCTAATGCATTGAAGTAAAAATGAATGTTCTCTGATCCAGATACGTTTTGTATTTTTCAAGAGTTCGAAAATTATATTAGAGTTTATTGCTTAGCTGTTTAAATGCCAACAAATTTGAACTACTTAACACACATTTAAGATTTCAGAAACAAATTAGTGATTTTTTTTAAATATGTGAATTTTAATCTTCATTTAGGTCATGTTACGAGTATGCATATACATACGTTGAAAGCATGTAAAACATGATCATGTATTGCATCAATTCAATTATGTTTATTTAATGGCATTACTTTTAAATTATTTGTTTTTTTAAATCTCTTGCTTAAATATATCTTCAATTTATAACCTTAATATTTGTAATTTTCAATCGCTTAACCTAATAACAAATTATTGCAATAACAAGGAAAGACAGTAGGTAATTGTACAAGTTGAGAAAGGCAGACTTGTTATTAGCAGAATTGCACAGATCACCGCGACAGTAACAATAAATCTTTGTTGCACCAATCAAGTTATTATCTCTCATCGTCTTACAGTCTTCTGAGTATATTTCCTGCACTGAATGTTCTTCTATCCACTTACCCTTGTACAAGACCTAAAAAAATTAAATTTTTATACTGAGACTTGTGTCTTAAAAACCCTTTTATTAATATTATACGTGACGTAGTAGTTTCTGCTGAGCGCATCCAAGTGTCATAGTTTTTTGTTCATATTCGTTCTGCAAATATATTGTTGAGATAATTCGCGAGCACATTGTTGAATAAGGACAGTTGATTATGTATGTTGGCGAGCCGTCAAAATGAGAACATGATGGTGTGAGAACTCGTTCATTTGCAATTGTTAAAATTTCTGCAGTTACAGCACATTTGAAACACTTAATACTTGTCACTATATCTAAAATTTTAAATTAAATAATCACAATTAATGTGCTTGCGGTGTTTGCGTTGGATCTTATGTGTTTTTTTGAATGGTATAGTTTCAGGCCATTATCGTTAAGCAAGTACTTGTTAGCGTTTTCGTTAATTAACTAATAAGTACTTGTTAGCGTGTAATTCGCAACCCAAATGTGCCAATCGATTATTATTTATTATTACTATCAAAAAATTCATTTAAAATAAAATAAACACAATTGTTCTCTCAACGCATAAAAAAAGAAACATATGTACTTACTAACTGTACTAATTACTGTATATGCAAAGAGAATTCCTGTAAATGCCATACTTTTAAAAAGATCTAGCGAAATGACCGCGGGTTTTCTATTTTTTTTAAATCACTAAATAAATATATTTTTCCGCAATAAATTCCAATGTAACTAAGAAACGTAAGCCGAATGATTTATAGTTTTACTGCTTTAGTTTAAGCTTCCAAAATGTAATCAGCGAATACCAGCCGCTGTATAGAAGTGATTTAAAAAATTGAAATATGTGTATGCATGCGTTATGCTTTATGGTGGTGACGCATATTCTTCGATGTTCTTATCCGGTTTGTTGTTGTTTTTTTATATATATTATGTTAAATTTACCTCTTAAATAAATTTGCTTAAAGAAATGTATTTTTATAATTGTTTGTACATACGTATATGTATGTAAATATTTTTTTCGTTGACCGCACGCATATTAATCGGACTTATATCCCAGGAAGAAATAGTTTAATAACTGCAGTAATAAATGAAACATTTAACCGCAGTCTTTTTTTTTTTTTTGTTATTATTAAAATGTTTTATTCACGAATCTTATAAGCTAAATAAGATACAATGTTATGAGATTTTAATTACGTACTACAACAATTAAATCTTATAATTGAATAAGGAAACTAATAATAATACTGTCTTGAGGAAAATTTGTCACAAAAACCTCTTATAAACTTTGAAAATTTTATATTGAAATTTGGTAAAACAATCGCTAGTAAGATTCTTTTTAACAAAAGAATTTCAGCGAACGTTTAGTAAATTTCTTATCGTTTCAAAATTAGACAGTCTGCATTTTTCATTAAATGACAGCGTCAGATCATTGGCAAACGCGTTTAACATTTTATGTTTAAATCTAATGTGCAGTAAGTCTGGGGGAAAGATTATGAATTATTTTTAAATTTTTGTTCTGGATAATCTGAAGCTTTTTTGTATGGGTCTTAGCAGTTTTGTGAAACCATGCTGGACTGCCGTAAGTCAGTATCGGCCTAATACACATATTGTACAACAATATCTTATTTTTGAGGTTGAGCTTAGACCTCCTATTAAGTATGGGGTATAGAGCACGTCCACACTTTATATCTTTATCACAAATGTTACTCACATGTTATTTAAATTAAAGTTTTTTTATCTAAAGTGATACCTAGATATTTAGTATCATCTTTGATGGGGATCACGTTTCCCCGACAGTACAAAATTTTAGTAGGAATACGTTTTGGTGATTTATTATATGGGAATATAATGGCCTGCGTTTTATTATCATTTACTTTTATTTTCCACTTATTAAAATATATTTGGCTTGTGGTAAGGCTCTATTGCATTCTCTTGATTATTGCATTTGAAAGTTTTCCACTGCATATAAAAGCACTGTCATCAGCATAAAATGCGGCTTCCTGATTTCTGTGCACCTCAACATCAGACGTATACAATGAGTAGAGTGTAGGGGATAGTACTGAACCTTGTTGCAATCCCCCTGGAATTGTTCTTTCTGTTGAGAAGTCCCCGTCAACAGACACAATAAATGTACGGTTCTTTAGGAAACTTTGTATAATTTTTTGTAAATATAATGGGAAACCTAATGAATTGAGTTTGTATGACATCCCATTGTACCAGATGGCATCAAAAGCTTTTTCTATATCGAGAAAAACAACTCCAGTACCCTGGCGATTTCTTTTGTTATCTTCGATATAATTTACAACTCGCTTTATTTGGTGTACGATAGAGAGTTCCTTACGGAATCCAAACTGTTGGTGGTTAATAATATTATTTTGATCTGTAAAATCAACTAAGCTTTTATGACTGATTTTTTCAAAGACATTATCCAGTAAACTTAAAATGCTTATCGGCCTATAGCTGGTAGTTTGTAGTGGGTGGGTAGTGGTAGTGGGTAGTTTGGGATCATTTCCCTTTTTATGAATCGGTATTACTTTTGATTTTTTGAAAGTACGGGGAAATAGGCCATTAATTAAACAATAATCGAATATTTTACTTAGAATTTCATAAAAGTACTCTGGCATATTTTTTAGTATAATACTATTTATGCCATCTAACCCCGGGGCTTTATTATTTTTTAATAGCATAGTAAATGTCTTAACCTCAGTGGCATTTGTACGTTTAATATTATTACTACCAATAGGAGAATCATTATCGAGACCATTAACAAAATCAGATACACATGTATCCAAATGCGATTGGTTATTGATAGTAATAGTGTGTGAGCTACAAAAAGCATCTGCAATTGCATTAGCTTTTTCTGCACCAGTTTTTAAAACGTCATCATTGCAGTTAAGATCTGAACAAAACGAGTTCTTTCCCTTTAAGGCTTTTGTTAATTTCCAGAATTTTTTGGATCCCGGGGGTAGTTTCGAAATAAATCTCGACCACGACTCGTTTCTATCCTTGTTAAGGTGGAATTCAATTAGATTACTTAACTGCCTTAAGATACCGTTTAAGTGGGCTCTGTAAATTGGATCCCTACATCTCTGAAATTTACGTTTGAATTTATTTCTTTGAGCAATAAGCATCTTAGATGTACTTGAGATTTCTCTCTGCCACGAGTTTTTCCTCCCTACGGGAATCTTGCTAAATGCAGCGTTGACAATTGAAATTATATATACTCTCTATTTGGTCAATGTTTTGGCGTCTAATTTCACTTTCTACTCAAACTCTTAGTGCTGTCCAGTCTGCACGATTATACAAAGTTATTGTATTTAATTTATTTTGAAACTGTCCATAAATGGAACAGGAAATCGGAACATGATCTGCATTAAAATCACCAAAAATGAAAAAGTCACAAGAGAAGTTTGTGAGTAAGTCTAAGTCCGCCTTAAAGTCCACAGTATAATTTGGATTATAAGCAGCAGTAAAAACTACAGGACGACTATTAATAGTAACCTGTATAGAAATATTTGCAATGATTTTTGTGTTAATTTTAGGTAATAACTTATGAACTATGTTAGTTTTTACCGCAATGAGTACTCCTCCGCCATGTGAAAGCCGGTTTTCACGATAAATTTTGTAGCTTCCTAGTTGGAGCTTGTGATGCGGTTTTAAAAACGTCTCATGAGCAAAAGTATATCAACTTTTTTGTCGTGAAGAACTTGCTCGAGCTGTGCAGCTGGTGGCCCCGTTTGTTATGCCTTGAGAGTTCCAGTGCATAACATGAACATTGTGTACAACAAATGTTTTATATGGCATGTTTAAGCATCATACCTAAAACTCTCAATTTGTCAAACTTTGTTTAACATTTTTCCAATGCATCTACTGCATTAAAAAATATTTCCAATAGTTTATCATCGGATAACTCGTTGTTGTCCCGTGTTTTGCTTTTAGTCACTTCATATTTTTCCTTGGAACCGGGAGTCTTGTGCAATACCATGATGTTCTTGGCTCGATAGTTGTGGGAAATCACTCTCGTCTATTACATAACTACTGTTATGTCTTATATTAGTCATTCTAGTTTTTGCGATGAGTCTTTGTCGTGTCTCTAAGTATTCTTTACGACACGGGCATTTGGGGTCATCTGCCCTGTGGTTTGCATTTCTATAATTTTTATTTGTACAGTTATGACATTTGTACACTATACTGGCATCAGGTGAGCTTTTGTTTAGTGAACAATCAGCGTAATCGTGGTTACCCGCACAAGCTGTACATACCTTGACTCTGTTGCAGTTTTTGCCTCCATGACCGTACATCGAACACTTGGTGCATTGTGTAGGACATTTATTACTATTAAAAGGTTTTCTCCTGTAAACAGCAATGTTACAGAAAAATCTGATTTTTAAAATTTCACGCTTTGAAAGGTGTTGCCTGTCAAATTCGATCAGATACAGTGTGTCATATTCGTTTGATCTTTTGGTAATAATTTCTTTAACGCTTACAGGAGTGATGTTGTGCGTACTTTTAAATTCATCCATTATAACTGTTGTCGTCTGTCGGGGAAGACCAAACAGCACCATCTTAAAAATTTTACTATCTCTAACCTCGTGTGTGTAGAAATGCATGTTGTTGCTATTTAGCGTTTTCAGAGTCTCGTCATACAGCGCCATGGTGGTTGAAATGATTTTAGTTCCAATCGACATTCTTTTGAACATAAATTTCTCACCGATTAATCCTAGCACTTTGGAAAAACTTACGTTATAATCCACAATTATCGGTGGAATTTTCTCCTTTTTTAATAAATCTTCATCTTCGGCACAAACTACTAACAGACATGTAAAAAATGACATTTGGAAGTGGTCCAAATCAGCTAAAGTGCTTGTGGTTGAAGAAAGAGACAACTATATAAACTTATTGCTGCGAAGAAGGGAAAATAAACAATAAAATAAAATTGTAATAAAATTTTGGAAAAATTGTGGTTTGTGTGTGCTTTGTCAATAGCAAGTTTTTAGCTCCAATATGATTATTAGTTTGTGGGAAATGCAAAAATCAATCATTCCGTGTTGGGAAGAATAAAATACCACAAAGCAGTTTGTGTAAAATACGGTAATACAGGAAATAGAACCACAAAGAATGCAAAATATTTTTTGAATTTCTTTGCAGTTGCCTGTGCGTATAGAGGTAGTCGGAAAATAATCTTATATAGTTTTCCCCTTCTGTCACCTCTGTATGCTTTTTGTCTTCGGACAGCAGATGAAACCTGTTGCTGGTACTCGGCCCGTCGTTTATCTTGGGCATCTTGTATTTGGGGCAATTACCCCAAAACTTCCTTCTTTTTTGACCATTCATAGTCAAAAAGATGATTTATTTAAAACTAATAATTTAAAAATTTATTATTTTTCCGCGAGCAAAAGTACACGTTGTTAACAACTCAAGGCAGTGTTGCCGGATGGCTTTATTTAGTTTTATTATTTCCATTATCATTAAAATTATAAATAATTTTGAGATATTAATAAAAGTAATGCAATAAATAATTTAAAAGGAGGCATTACACAAAATTATTTCATAAATATCAAAAATTATAAACAACTTAGACCCAAACATAAGAACTTTTGCATCATTCGTTTTGTCGAGTTGGCTGCATTAATAATTTAATGGCCATACGAATTTTTTGCTCCCGGTGAATTTTTAACCGGTATATCGTACGAATTATTGTTATTTTCCATATTGAAATATTCAATGTTCTTCTGGTTTTAAAATTTAATTTAATTATTAATGCAGCCAACTTGACAAAAGGCATGATGCAGAAGTTCTTATTTTTTGGGATACTTTCACATGCAATTCTCAGAGTTGAGTCCCAAAATCATGTGTTGTACTGTGTTATTTTTAGAAAGACCAATTGAATTGAGTCCCAAATCTATTAGCTGAAAAATTTTGTACATTGAAAGTTTCCTCTTTGGAATACTCAAAAAAAATATTTTTGGTGTCCCCTCGATCGAGTAGTTTTCTATATCCTGGTTTCCCTCTACCGCGAGTCTACTGTAGTTAAAAGCAACTGTTGTCTTAATATGGGCACTACTCATAAAGTTTCATAAGCATCGATATACTTCGTTTGTAGTTACTTGTAGTCTGAACCATAACACGATTTACAACTCAACATCCTTTCGTTACTTATCAAAAGCTTTCAGTAGAAAGTGCGCCAATGTTGTCTATTACTAGTTTATACGCGTGACTTATTCGCTAAGATTTATTGTTACGCTTCGACGTTTTCGATAACATTTCTTTGCTCGAGTTCTTTTAATTTGTCAAAAATAAAATAACATAACGGAAATTGATTTTTAACTTAATGATGTTTTATTTCCTTTAATACCACTATTTAATAAATTAACGAAGTAACTTGCTTATCACCGTTAACACTTCAAAAGCTTTTTTACAACTGATCTATTAACTAAATGCGTAAAGTTCACCATGCCGTAGCTTAGACAAGACTGAATTGGTTGTGCCTTGCAGTATCGGCTTTTATACCTGTTGATTGTTAACGTTCTCGAACGTAGTAGAAAAATCCTCACCATGCCTTAGGTAGTAGGAGAATGTATTCAAGTTACAGACGGCATTTAGATGGCAGTAGCAAATTTATAATGTGAATGGTGAATCAAATAACCAATTTAATGTCAATTTTAACCGTAATCCAACCGAGGGCGTTAGGTCTTGTTTACAATTGCTATGAAGATTTTTCATACAGATTTCTCGAACAGTCTTGTAGCAAGGAAAATTCATAACAGGGTAGACTCGCCTCAATTCGCTTTGAAAAATACCTGCTTTCTTTGTCAAAATCAAACGTCAAACACTATATATATAAATCAAATGCAAACAAATTTTGATAAACAAAACAGATCAAAATGCAAGGAGCAAAAAATAATCACCTGTGCTGTCAAGACCACCTGTTATGAATTCGCCTTAGTCTTGTAGATTATCGTTGCTGTTTCCAGAAGTTTCTTGAATGTTCTGTTTCAGTTATTTTGACTTTCAGTGCTATCAAGTTTGTACACACTTTTGATTAAACTGTGCTTAATCATCGCTGTACTTTTATGCTCGTTAAATTTGAATCTACATATAAATTTTGAAACAATATGTTGCAAATATAAAGAAATTTACGTATAAACGCTGAATTAATATCTTATTCTGGTTAACGACACTATTTGCAAACAAAGTGTATGTGTGACATCAGAACTCTTTGTTTTTTTTTTATTAATAAAAAATTACAAATACGTAAATATTGTCCAAAAACGTAAATAAAACAAAATGCTGACAATTAAAATATATATGTATTATGGGCACTGCTACACGTTCAATATATATCGGGATCCATATTCCGGATTTCAAAATATTAAGTGATCCACCAGTACTTGCATCAATACCGCATGCTAGACTTATTTCGTCCATTTTGGGGCTATTTTTTGTAAGCATACATACTATAAAACTTTTCTCGACCAGTGATACTGATACCAGTAATATTAGGTTTGCTATCCGGCACCCCCAAAAAGGCAAAGCAATAATATCTGCAAACAATCCTTTCCCAAATCTCTGAATTTCTTTGTATGTTTTGCAAGGTTGGTAACCGAAACGATAGTTTTTTTTTTAATATTTCGGTATCGATATCAACGGCATTTCAAGTATACCGTTATATACCAATACCGAATCTTGAATAGAATATATCAAGGCGAATTCATAACGGGTGGACTTAATATTACAACAACTGCAACACTACAAAACCACTAGCGTTTTGTTTTTGTAAAATTAAAGTACATTGTCAAAAATATTTGACTGAAGCGAAAAAATAAAATATTGAAAATTATTATCTCAAAAACTTTTGTTTTTTAAGGTTTGTTATTTTTTTAAATCCCTCGAAATATTTAACAAATATTATTTTGTTGGAGAAATATGTTGTGTGGAAATGTTTTAAAGATCCGCTGATCAATTATTGGCTCCTGCCATCCGTAAAGCGGTTCAACGCCGTTGTCAACCGGTGCTTGCCTCACCACCCACCCAAAAAATTTCCACGGATGTAAGTACACATTAAAATTCCATTGACGAACATAGTGGTAATGCTTTGATGGCCTGTGCTGCTGAATCGGAAATTATTTCTATATAACAGTCTTTTTTAACTTTTTCTTTAAATTTTCGTTTATTTTTCTTTGTTTTGACAATTAATTATAAAAATTTTCAACTTGAATGTAAACAAAAGAAATAAATAAATTTTGACATCCTTGAAAGAAAAATTAAAAAAAAGTTATCAGCTGTGCTATCAAGTTCACCCGTTATGAATTCGCCTTGAAATATATGTATACCGCCATTCAAGGCGAATTCATACAGGTGAACTTGATAGCACAGCTGATAACTTTTTTTATTTTTATCCAATGCGAAATAGGGTTGGATGTCAAAATTTATTTAATTGCTTTGTTTGTATTCATTATTAAATTAAATTTATGCAACATCATACACAATTTAATATTTCATTTTCATTCATATAAAACGTGTAAAAAACAAACGCAGCCGCAGAAACTACAATAACGATAATAAAAATAGCAAAATGCGAATGAAATTTTTTAATGATAGCTTTTTTATATCAAGTTGTAAAAGTGATTTTATTTTAATTAGAAACTGCATTTATAGATTAGTATAAATTAAGGGTATAGAAATAAGAGTTCCATAAAAAATACTCATTTTATGAACAAATGGCCGCATTTATTTTTTTATATTTTCTGAAGGATGTAGTATCATCCAAAGCTTCCAATAAATATTTCAAGCTCAAAACATCAGTATAAAAATCCAAATTAAAGTGTAATTTTTCTTCACGTTTCTTTAGCAAATCGGCCTTAGACAAAACATTAACATGAGTCAAACCCGTGCGTAGCATCATATTTAAAGCCAACAACAAAGTATCAACAAATTTTGCAGGTTCACTGCAATAATGAGAGTCGATAAGATTAATGGTTACCAAATGGTAGCCTAGTTTTTCTAATTTTTCATATATTTTCGACATAGAAACATGATGTGTGTACAGTTCCACTTGTCCGGGGCAATCGAAGAAAAAGTAATTACAATGAATGTTTGCGCACATTTCTCCACCTAAAAACAATTTATAAAAAAAAACATATGTAAGTTTACGTAACCTCTCGAAAGCAAAGCGGCCTTCAACGGAACTGTAATGTGTACTTACAGCCGTGGAATTTTTTTTGGGTGGGTGGTAAGGAAATCACCAGTTGACAACGACGTTAAACGGCATTACGGATGGCAGTAATTGAGCAGCGGAACTTTGAAAAATTTCAACACAGATTTCTTCAACAATAATAATATTTGTTAGAAACAACCCTCAACAAACAAAACTTTTTGAAATAATAATAATTTTCAATATTTTATATATTCGCCTCAAGGCTGAGGCACATAGAATCCGTCGTACGTTATACATTGCTTTTTCAACTGACAACGAAGTTAAAATACAGGTTTTCTTATGAGCTTTGTCACATTCCGCATGTCTCCGTCAACGCAAAGTACTAAAGTTGGGTAACTTTTAACGTACGTTGAGTACTTTGAAAAATATATGTATATATTTTTGCTTTGTTTTTATTAAGCTTTTCGTGTTGTGTGGTGACAAAATTAAATTAAATAAAAATTAAAAAAATAACCAGAATAAAAATAGATGTACAATTGATAATCTGTTCTAATACATTAATCAGCTCTGCAATGAACGATATCGATGTTTTTTAGTTTTAACGGCGATGTATCGTCCATAAAAACATCAATGTATCGTTTGCATCCCTAGATGTACTACGTATAAGGAGGAAAATTCGTGATGACTCCAACCCCCTTGAACTATCAACTGTAAAGTAAAAATATTCAAAATATAAGTTACAATTATAGAAAGAAAATATTTTTTACATATTTATTAGCTGTTAGATTCCACCGCAAATCCTTCCTATAAATCCTTGCATTGATTTTTGGTCAGGCCAAATTTTGGTTTCCCACGAGCCATCTTGCAATTTCTTCCATTAGCTGAACAAGTCTCTCCCATTTGGTCTTTTGTTGAAATTTTCAAAACTGCAAATATATTAAATGATGAGAAACTGTAATATTAAACACTATAAATTTTCTCCTTACGATCTCTCTATTTTTCACTACTTTATTACGAAATAAACTGTAACGTATAATAAAAACCAAATTACTAATAAGCAGTAGTGTATATTTATAGTTTTTGTCATGATCCAATAATAACAGGATGGTGCATAATTACAACAATACAATAATAAAACAAACAACAGGCATATTGCTTGTGTATCTGATTTCAACACAAAACTTTTTAAAGTTTCACAATGTTCGACCATTAAAAAACAAAACGGTGCAAAAAATTATCTGGATTATTGAACAGATCTGTATTGTATTATTGGATCATGGTTTTTGTGCACAGTTGCAAATCACAATACCACAAAAAATAGAGAACACAGCCAAAAAGTCAACCATGAGTTGAGTTGAGAATGGAATTGACCAAAAGTTGTCAACCGCAATATGGGCAATAAATAAACCGCTCGCCTAGTTTGTTCGCACTAGAAATTTTAGTCCGTTCTTGTCCGCTTTATTTTCAACGACGATATTCGCTACGAGAAATTTTTCGTTCACCTCAAATGTGTTTATTTTATAAAGAAAGCAGAACCAAGGCGAATTCATTTTACCGACTTGTTCGCACAAAATGTCAAAAACAGAAAAAGACAAATTTTTTAAAATGCAACTTTTATAACAATCCATATGTCCCAAATAAAAATATTTGTTTCTTTACTATAATATATTATTCTCTACAGCCATGGGTCTCTGAAGTTTTGGGTTTACGCGGAATATTTTCCAACAAATGCGGTCAATATTGGTAACTTTTAAATTGCTTTTGAGAACATACATAAGTATGTATTTCAGAACATGATAAATTTTATAAAACCTTTTTTAGTTTTATGAAATATAATAGAGGAGATAATTGTTGTTCCCGGCTGAAGGTCTTCTACGCAGAAAATCTGTTCTAATAAAAACACACACACAGCAATACACATTTTAGTTGCTATTCCAAACATATTTAAAAGACAACGACAAAATGGTATCCCAAATTTTCATATGTAAATCTAGTCTCAGTGTTCTTTAAAATCGTTATGAAGTAAAAGAAAAAAAAAAGCTCTCGGTTTTAATGGGTTATCGAATTTATAAAAAATTTCAATAACTCCTTAAGTACCTTCTCAAAGGCTTTTAAATGATACCAATATTGAGCGCATTTCATGGAAAATAGCGCGTAAAATCACAATTTTGTATTGGAACTTTAGAGGCCCACAACTCGGAAACTAAGGCTCGTCGTCAATTTCTTATTTAATTTTGTTTTCTTATTTTTTAATTTTCTAACGGATATGATTTTATTGGCAACACTTTGTCTTGTATAGCAGTTGCCCTACAGGAAATTGATGACCGAAACTAAACATACACATTTTTTATATAAACACATTTGCAAGAATTTTGTATGAAATATTCGATACCAACGTTGCCATTGTTAAGTTTTACCTTACCTTTTACCTTATAATATTAATATATTATATAATAATAATTAAACGAAATTTTTTATTTTGTAAATTGTCCGCGTATTAAGATACTAATGTAGTTGATTTTGATTTGAGTTAAAGTTTTTTTATATATATTTTTTAATTTTAAAAATTTTTGTATACTCTAACCAATAATATTTAAGTTACAGGAAGTTTTACAAATAATGTCTGTATAAGTAGAACATATTTGGAAAGCAAAAATAGCCTTTGATGGCATATTAACTGTAATGAAAATATTATATACAAATTGCTTTGGAGAAGTTTTGGCTATTTTTGCAAAAATGAGCATGAAGAGAAAAAAATTTTATTAGTGGTAACACTGATTGTTATTTGCAAAACATTCATTAGTTGTTCCACTCTAACATATACATAATATTGTGCATATACCAACATGAAAATATTTCGGGCATTTCTAAAGCAACTATCAGAGGAAACCCATTTAGGCATGATACAATAATTATTTTAATTTTTTATTTTTGCTCCAAAAAATTAATTATTTTAAAAAACTTTGTAAATTCTTCTATTTGTTCATAAAATAACCTTATCCTTAAAAAAAACTTAATCATATTTCGTAATACACCTATTTTAAACCTGTTTTCTGGCATGACGGTTTTATACATCAAGTGTGATCATACAGACGTGATTACCACATGCATCATCAATGACAAGTAAAAATACGGCAGAGAAAGCAGGTCAGATATACATACTTATGTATATGTTCTATAGTTGATATTTTTAATTAGTTAGTCAAACATTCAAAATCACATCACTTTTTCCACATTGCCCTTAACAAACAGATAGAAACTTAGATAGAGATATCCATCACAACTGCCGGTCAAATGACCGGTCATTTGACTTTCGCTGTTCTTGCTGGGTGTTGTTCTGTATTTTATTTACATACATATGTACCTTCTTACAACTACAATTAGAGTTGAAAAAAAAACTCAGCCAGTGTAGTAATGGTAAAGTAAGAAAACAAAAAAAAAAAACAATTTGATATTGAACAAACTCTCATTTACTTCAATGAGAGTTTGGGCAAGGTTCCCTAAACAGAGAACAGTTTGAGTGCCTTATTTTATGCTTTTGAATACAATCACAAAAAATGTGCATATTGTTGTCACTTAACATCATTTCAGTTAAACAACACATGACACAATTGAGTAAAATTAATATGACGAATAACATGCCTTGCATTGCATCTCTTTTGCTAATAACATCTAACATTCACAAAAGCAACGAATGCAAAACGATTGGTATGAATGGTCGCAATGCTTATTGAATAAAACGTAAAATTTAAAAAGAAAATACATATGTACATACATATGTATGTATATACAAACATATTAATTAAGGTTCCATATTTTATTTTTTCTGCTTTCCTTAATAGTACGAAAAACACCTGTATTTATTTTGGCCAAAATTTCTTCACACTGCATTTTTTTTCAATATATGTATGTATGTATGTACTCCAAAAGGTCAACGAATACTAAACAAATGGTGCGATTGGTTTTATTTTTTTAATGCGTCATCTCTTTATTTCGTTGCTTGACTTGTAACGGCATTATAAAAATTAGTGTTACAAAGGCAATCATCAAAAACAATTAATGTATAAATAGCAACAGCATTAGATATTGTTGTTGAATGAATGCGTGTCAAAATCAATGAATGTATGAATGCACAACAAAAACGAATGCCTTCATTCTGTTCTCTTATAGGAACTAGCTACGTTTACCCCTACATGATCAATTTCAATTGATCGTTGCATATAAAGTACATCTAGAACACTAATGCCGTTTCCTTTTCTGAAAAAAAATTTAACATTTCTTTTACTTTTTATCAAAAGAATTGCTATCCAAAGTTTTCTTAAGACGAAAATTTTACTTCGTAAGTGATGATACAACAATTTCTATCAAACACACTATTTCAAAAAATCATTATTGCAAATTTTCAATAAAAATGGCAAACAAATTTTGTACTTTTTTCTAGAAAAGAAAACGTCATAGCAAATGCCTGTTCGTCGATATTGAAAGCAGTTAAACTGAAATGTGACCGGGGAGATAATGTAACCCACAGAAAATTAATTTTACAAATTTTTCTAGGAGATTAAACAAATTTTTGTTTCCAATTCCTTCAGAATTTCTTAGTCAAAATTTCTTTGTAGATTACAAATGACTTTGCAAGCTATACGGTGTGGTTCACACACAGGTACCTACATATGTACATATTTAAATCATATGCCATTTTGATACTGATCGATTTTTTTCGGTCCAAAATATTAACTATTAGTCAGAATCATCCTCCGCTAACCAAAATGTGTCGTTTTTATAAACTTATTATCTTATATAGAATTTATAGAATTTTCAGCTTCATACATCAATTCTGCATGTCAATATCTAATTGTAATGGCTGTAGTGTTGCTATTTAGGCTTTGATATAAATTTTTAAATTAAAATTTTATTGATCTGCAGTATTTCGTAGAACATGGTGTTTGATTTATCCAAATATTCTTTGTTTGCATTGCACTGGTCGAAGGTTCTGAGTCTTTAGCAATCGCAATCGTACAAATGACGTCATGAACTAGTGATGGGATCGTGAGCAATTATTTATTCACGCTCACTGGAGTGAAAAAATTAATTTATAACGAAACCTCACGCTCACGAAATACTACGTAAAAAGAAACTATAAAATTTAAAAATCAAATGAAAAGATTTCGATAACGCAAAAAAATCGCGAAACAATCACGGTAAAAATCTACTCATGCGCGCTCATCACGTTCAATTTTATATGCTCACGTTAATGCACGCTCACGGGAATGAAACAAAAAACTTATCACGATCATGTGCGATCACGCAAATCACGTGAACGGTGCCCATCTCCGTCCGAGTATTTTCACATGAAAATTGTTTGCATTGTTTTTGTCCAGAAGAACCACCGCATTTCCATTTGTAAAAAAAGCGCTTGTAGTTCTATCTCTACCGAAATCGACGTGATTGCTTTAGTGTCACCGGTTTTTTAAGCAGTTATATGCCGATATGATGAATACAGATTAGAGCCCTTTTCAATTGCACCCAATCCCAATTTGTAAACTGTACTTTTAAAAATCAGTTTTGTCCTCCCAGGACTAGCGATAAAAACTTTTTAAATGATATCCACTTTTTTGATATGGTTCTGTGATCGTAGTTGATGTAATAAAGAATCTTTAATATATATACATCCAATTTTTTCATTGATATCCTTAAGCTTCCGCTTTTTCAACATATTGCTGCAATTGTCCAGTGATTTTTGTGGTTGGGAGACTGTTTCGATATGAAGTTTTTGAAGATCTGCACAACAAGTTCGCCTTCTAACCAGTTGAAAAGTGCTTCAGTGACGAAAACATATAATTTATTTTGTAAATCCAATTGTATTTCGCGGAATTTAAGGTTACTTTCCTTTAAATGTAGCTGTTTTTTGTTTCTGAAATACTCTGTTTTTATTGTGTAAATTTTGCTTAACAGGAGTAAAATGCGTGTTGAACAATTAGGAGCTAAACGCGAACTGTTAATTTACAAGATACTTGTCCCTTATGTGGTAAAGAAAAAATATTCTCAATACGCACGCACAAATACTATATTTCAGATATTTCTCGTGCTTAAATTGTCATAATATTTATGCACTTTGTAATTTATTTACGTGCGCAGGTAAAGAATCATTTCATTTCTTGAAAAAACTATTTAACTACAAAAACACAAGTTCACAAAACTGAAAAATGGATACAATATAAAAGGTACTTAAAAACCCAAAAAATCGAACAAAAATTAAAATCACAAATTTAACACACGATTGCATAATAATAAAGATTAAGTTAGAATAATCTTTGAATAATTATTTTTGAGTAGTCGAATAAATTAATCAATTGCAAATAAATGAGGGGAATCAGCAGGAAATACCATTTCTTGAAAGCAACAATCTTACAGACTTCTCATTCCATAATCGATGATATCTTTCTGTTCTGTATTTAACAGCACAATTACTAATATTTTTTGGCTACCTTACTTTAGATATATAGATAATGAATGGCTTTGAAATTTTTAAAATCGGTTATAAGAAAAAAAATTAGGTTTGACCAACGAATTCAAGTTCAGAGTCACCGTGCGGCGTAAGAACTACTCTGCTCTGTTTATACCACCTTTTTCGGACTTAGAACTGAATACAAATGGCACTAAGGTATCCAATTCTATTGACTTAAGGCCGTGGCTTATAGAATCCGTCGTACTTTATACGTTGCTTTTTTCAACTGTCATTGAAGTATTGGCGGAGGAA
Organism: Gymnocheta viridis; assembly: GCA_956483585.1. Classification (NCBI taxonomy): domain Eukaryota; kingdom Metazoa; phylum Arthropoda; class Insecta; order Diptera; family Tachinidae; genus Gymnocheta; species Gymnocheta viridis. The sequence continues at coordinate 48,723,602 of OY101442.1, read as the reverse complement.
GTTGACTCAATGAGTGCTTTGTTGACGGACATTAAATCATCTTTATTTGATTAAAGTACACATTTTCAATGAATTCCGAGGATATTCTGTTTTTATTTTAATTTTAATTTAATTTTGTCACCACACAACACAAAAAGCTTAATAAAAAAATTAAAAGTTAACAGCCGCCCAGCCAAGGCGAATTTATAACAGGTAATTGCATCACTGCAACAAATACAACCACAGGCATTTTGTTTGTATAAAATATATCCGGTATTATCAAAAACAGCTGGCATAAATTAAAGAAAATAAATTTGTTTATTAATTGTTTATTTAATTAGTGATGGTAAAATTTGAATATTGATAGTGGTGAAGTTGTGTATACTGTAAAAACAACTAACGGTACCTTCCACAATACAAATAATTCTCGTATCCTTTTCCGAGTCATTATTTGTATAAATACTAATTTGAAATCACATTCAACCGAGCCATCTAAACAGTGGTGGATACATGTAAACACACATGAACACTGATGATAGGAGTGTAGCGAATCCCGAAAAACAACGTTGGTTCTGTTCTGCAGTGTAAGTTGAAATTAATTAATGTTAAATTTTCCCTTGTTCCTTTGGAGTATTGTCTCATGTCCAATTCTTTCTGACTAAAAATGTTACGAACTTTAAAAAATAAATTTGTTTTTTCTATTATATTATAATATTCAATTTGTATTGTAAATTATGTTTTTAAATAAATTTTTTGTTTTAATAAAGACAATCTGTATAAACTTAAAACTAGTAAGGCACTAGCATCAGACTTATCCCATACACGTTTTGTTTCACGCTGTTTGTGTTTGACGTTGATTTTGACAAAGAAAGCATGTATTTTTCAAAGCGAATTGAGTTGAGTCTACCTGTTATGAATTTGCCTTGTTTAGTACCACAAAGAAGACCAAAGGTGACACGAGACGGCATGCTATTGTTGTTGTTTTGCTGACTGTCACACAGAAAGTAATAAACAAAGAATTTTTCATGTTTTGTTGTGGTTTTGTATTCTTACTAATTTCTGACGCAATAAAAAAAGACGTGTGGCCCTCGGGGATTGCCGCGGCAAAGCTATTGCATAGCATTTTTTATCAACTTATGCAATTATAATTATTTATGTAGTATTTTTTTTCTTTGATATTAATTCAAGTTACACTTTTTGAGCGTGGTGACCGATAAGAAAACAATTTGCTTTCTTTTATTGAATAAATAAAAATAAAAAAAGTTAATATCGTTTAAAATATTTTTATTATCTAACAATACAAGTAGTTTATTCAGGAATTGTTATCAATTAAACTATAGGTTTATGGTAACTGAAATAAGAAACATAAGTTTGAGACTTGATATCCTCTAAATATCTGGAAAATACCGTTTGAAAACCTACGAATTGTCTGTTTGTTTGTGTATATAATTTTTTGTCAGCCACGATTGCTCGTAAGTACGCCATTTTGTGTTTTCCTACATGTAAAAATCTGTTCTGGTAATACTGTATGGTAATCAAATCAATAGCACACTTTAGGGGTTAACATACGCTGGGCGATTCAAATACTTAAAAAAAACAAAAGTCTTAAGAAACAAACTTAGTGTTAGGTTTTTTTCGTTACGGAATTTCTTGATTCGGTCGCCGCGCTGAAAGCCCGCGATAAAAGCTATGCAATAGCTTAAAAGTTGAAGAAAAATATTAATTTCAGGAATAAAATTTGTTAATGGTAATATAACATTAAAAGTAAAATATTTTAAGAATTATTTCATGCTGATATACATGGAAGAAGTAAATTCCATTACAATTTATAAATAACACTCATCATTTGTTACTTGCAAAATGCTTTAATTTTGTTTTGTTTATTTTCCCTTATTCCTACCTATATTGCTATCTCTTTTTAACATAAAGTAGATTGGGAAAAAAGCTGAAACATAACCTCAAAGTTTCATATCTGGTCTAGCCTTTAGTACTTTGCGTTGACGGAGACGTACGGAATGTGACAAAGCTCATAAGAAAACCTGTATTTTAACTTCGTTGTCAGTTGAAAAATGCGACGTATAACGTACGACGGATTTTATGTGCATCGGCCTTTACTTGAGCCTCGTCGCAATACAGTACATATCGGATACAAGAAACTTTGAAAATGTCAGAAAATTGTTTGTTATATGCGGTTTTTTTCTTATAAGCAATTATTGTTTATAAGAAAGTTATTTCTTATAAACATACATATCGTCATATGATTTCAATAAAGCCCTAAGTTACCAAAAATTCAAAAACGACTTCTTGGTAGATTTCGATCCACCATATCAAAATGCATGTCCCTGGAAAATTTTATTTATTGAAATTGTACTAATTCGTCAATAAGAAATAAGCTTATACTAAAAAAAATGTTGAAAAATGTTGCTTAAATTTTCATATTAGAGAGCTTTTTACTTGTCGTCTAAAATTTTTTCAATGTTACTTAGGGCTTTTATGAATTCATATGACGATATATATATATATATATATATATATATATATATATATGGATATAAGAAACTTTTTTAAGTGTGTATTCTATAAAACATGCATACATATGTATGTATGTATGTATGTATGTACATATGTACTTACAGTGCACACTCGGTTAACGGAACCAATAGAAATTTTGGGCTGTTGCAAAAACTGAGTTTGTTGCGAAAACCGAGTAAGAAATTTCTATGACTGCTTTTCACTAAAAAGCTTATTTTAAACCAAATAAAAGTTTTGTTTAAGAAACAGAGATTAACTTTCAAAATAAATGCATTAATTTAATTAAAATAAAGAATAAAAACAAATATGTACATACATATGTATGTATGTATATATAAAATAAATAAAAAATTGTATTTTATAGCAAAGAATTTTCGCGTGGTGCTTCTGTTTTTGAAAAACGTAGTTTAAAGTGAGTGGTTGTTCTAGTAAGATAACAGTTCACACTTTTCCGTTAAAAACAACAATCTTTAAATTTTCTAGGAATCATCAGTACAAATTTACATTTGTATGTACATTAGAATGTGTATTTTAACTTACTTACTAGAGCAACCACAACTCACTTTCAAAACTACGTTGGTTTCATAAACGGAAGCACCACGCGAAAATTTTTTGCCATTCCTAGAATAGCGGTAAATCAAAATGATTTTCGTGTGTAAGCACAAAGGTTTATAGTTTTGAATTTATTTATAAAAAAACTAAAGTAAAAAAACAACAAAACGAAAGAGAGAATCTTAACTTTGTTTGCAAAGTTGCGTTAATTGAGGACTTTTTTTGGAAAAGTTGCGTTAACAGAGTCATCAATGTTAAGAATTTGAGTGTTGCGAATATCGAGGTGTTGCGCTTATCGAGGGTTGTGTTAAGCGAGTCTGCACTGTATTTTCTTATTTGTGTCCATCTTTCGCATGGTTGTATATTTTGTATATATTCGGTATTGCCCGAAACAAACAAAAATTTCTTACATATTATTAAATCTTTTGTGTTTGAAAAAAGTTTCTTATATCAGGTTTTTTCTTATATACGATTTTCTTTTATAGACAATTTTTTGTATGGAAAGTATAGAAAAAACATGGTGTTTTCCACTTTCTTATAAGCTGTTTTTTCTTATGCTTATATCCGGTATCTACTGTATAGGATATTTTCATCGGTTATACAAAATATGTGACATCAGAGAACTTGTTTCCGATATCCTCACATTCTTGCTTACTACTCGAACTAAATTGTGTTTGATTTAACATGGAGAATTTTAGCCTTACAATTTTTATCTGGAATGAAATCCCTGCAAAAAAATTAAAATTCTTCAATTCGTATAAGTGCCCGTTTAAAGTATTCAACTTTTGTCGTTGTAATTCTTACTTCGTTTGTAAGTGGGAAAAGAGGAATGAAATAGAGTTCACATACGCATGTACTCTTCAAATTCGTTTTGTTGCTCCATTCATACAAATTCAAATATGTACATACATCCATTAAAAACTGCTACAATAAAAATGTCACTTCAAAGAATAAAAGAGAAAAATTGTAGCTACAAAAGTTTCATATCGCACACTAAATCATAAACATCACAACACAACATTTTTCAAAATCGGTTTATTGCTAGAGATGGGCACCGCTCGCTCATGCATGATCGTGAGTAGTTTTTTGTTTCAATCACGTGAGCGTGCATGAGCGTGAGTATAAAAAAACTTAACGTGAGTGAGCGTGCATGAGTAGATTTTTTGCGTGATTTTTTCGATTTCGATTGGAATTTTTTCATATTTTTAATACGAGTAGGTACATGGTTTTCAATTTTGTCATGAAGACATAAAACGTTGTGCCGGTATGTATCAATGTACTGATGTGAATGTACGAGTCAAAGTAGCAGTATAAGTCCGAGTTTCGACTGGCGACCATTTGGAAGAAAAACATCTGCAATTCTTTTTCGTTTTTTCATTTGCGTTCACACAGACGAACAAGACGTAGAAATTTTAAGTTTTTGCACTAATTGACTAAACATATACTGTGTATAACATCTACCAGTAGCTCAGCAAGTGAAAGATGAAAGAGTTTTTTCAACGCCAGGAAGAATACTTAAAGAGATGTGAAACAGACTGCGGGAAAAATGTTGACAAAAATTTATTTTTGCATAAATTTATTTATCTCTTATCTATTAACACTAAAGTACAAGATACTACAGTAGAATTCCGATAACTCGTAGTCGCAAGGGACCGACCGTTTATTACGACTTATTGAGATTTTCGAGTTAGTGAGATTTCGACTTATCGGGAGTAAAATTTAAAAAATACGTCTTAGAGGGATTTTTTATTTATTTTTTTTTATTGACGTTTTATGAGAATTTATAAGAAAATAAAGTAATGAAAAGAGTTACAATGTCAATACATATTAATGTAAAAAATCTGTAATTTGTGTTTGATGTGATTTTTGTACACTTAAACGATCAATTATATTGTCCAGTTTAAAAATAACTTCAAAGGATGCATCATCAGTTTCTGTTTGCATAAGAAAATCACGAATTTTTTGAACGCTAGATTTGGCAAATTTTTTTTTTTTTTGTTTTTTTACAATTACGAGTTAGAAGAAGTTTTAGTGAGAAATTACGACTTATAAGACGTTTTGCCAAATTGACTTTGCAAAAAAATTACGACTTATTGAGGGGACCGAAATGCATGTATTTTATACGAGTTACCGCGATTTTTTCAAGGGACCGACGAATTATTACGAGTTAGTGAGATTTACGAGTTATCGGGATTGCGAGTTATCGGGATTCTACTGTACTTAATTTTAATATTTTACACAGATTGCTTATGAGCAAGAAAATTAATAATTTTAATCAAAATATTTTATATATGAACATAATATTAAATTTCACTTCAAAACTTTAAAATAAAAGAAAATTTATATTTTCTTTAAGAATTTTCAATTTTATTCATTTGTCAAATTTAATTTTAACTACAAAGTTTGAAATCATACATATGTACATTTATACATACATATGTGTAAATCCTGCGTGACGAATCCTACATTCGTACGCGTTTTCACATTAAAATATAAAAATTTGTTGGTCTTTCAAAAGAGGTACCTTCAACTTATGCATGGTGTTTAGTGAGATATAAGTTATAATTTTTTAGAAAGTATTTGTTGCGAAATAATTGATCATAAATTTTGTTCCGCACGCTGCAAAACACGGCACTAACTTTGAAAGTTAAAGTGTGTTTTCGTAATTTTTTTTAACGAATTTTGCAAAATAGAGTACACAAAATATAGTTCCTAAAAGAAAGATGAATATAAGAAAATTATAAAATAAATTATTTGCAGCCAAAAAATTTTGTCGTTTTTTTTCAGAAGACATGAATCCTTTGTAACGCACTCTGCGTGAGTCACAGTAAATTTTTTCTATTATAGTATTTCTATTCTGAAATTTGGTTTTGCTTGCTAGTTTACGCGGCCAATTGTGATGGTTTAGTCTTAAACTAAAACTGTCAACATACAATGTTTTCGAACTAGTCAACAAGGCATTCCACATCACTAGTTCATATTACTTGTAAAAATGATTCAATTGTCTAGCTTATAAATATGACCAAATTCGTGCATTTTCTTCTTCTATAAAAAAACCATGTTTCTTTCAAGGCGTAGTTAACCAGGTGACAGCATTAAAGCAGCTGCCTATTCGTTGTGAATGTCAAAATACATACAAAATACTTTTACTTTTTTTCCGAATCTGTTTTCTTTGTTTTATGGGTTAGGTTTTTGACATACGCAATGAAACTACACAAACAAAAATGCCTGTTGTTCTTGTATTGTTGTAATTGTTTTCCTAATGCTGTCACCTAGTTAAATACACCTTGGTTGCTTTGATGAAAAATTTGACTTTTGCAAAAAAAATTTTGCCATTTTTTGTTATTCAATATGGTAATACTACAAAGTTTAAACCACCACTTAATTGACAGATTATCTAATTAGAAAATAAAATTAGATTTAACCTCAAAGTCAAAAAGTGGATCTTAAAATTGTGCCGATTTAATTAAAAAAGTGAGTGAAATCGCGTGTATTATTTCCCTACAAGAACAGTGACGATCATCTGACTGGTATTATGACTTCCATTGCTGATACATAGAAATACCGGTCATCACGTTGAACAAAGTTTCTATAATTTTCTTAAGGCCAATATGAAAAAAATTACCGAAACTTTTGTGTACGTGTGGTCTTGCATTCCTTTCTAACTACCAAATTTTATCGTACACAGAAGACATGTCTGAATTGCTCACTCTTATGTTTTTACTGGTCAGCGCTGATACAAATATCAGTCACATTTGACTAATCAACCTTGATGTACGAGTACATATCGTTCACCGCTGACTTGTCAAACTATATGAATTCATTCACCACTGTTGATGGACATTTCTGTTGAAATAAAACTCGATTTTTTTTTCAATTCAATTGTTATATTATAATTAACTATAAATAAATAAATATGCTTAACAAAATAATAGTGTAAAGAATAATTACAATAGTGTGTTTTTAAAAATTCAAATTTATATATGAAAATAAATAAAATGCCTTAGTGCCAAAAACTCTATTTAAAGTGATGTTGTGTAAAAAACCCAAAACTTATACAAATTCTTGTATTTTCTTTTAATTTCCTCGGTCAAATCAAAGTTGTCGTTAATGAAATTTTAATAAATTTGTAATAAATTTTTAATTCTAAAGAAACCACTTTCCTCGACAATTGTAACAATTTTAATACAAACGGCACCTTGTTTGGCCAATTTATTCAATACGTAGTCAACACTATCACCATCCATTTCTGCTGAGGCTTGTTGTGCCTTAAGGCATTCCACTTTAGTGCCATGGGGACAAAACTCCATGACTTGAGCAGAATTAAGCGATTTCAATTTCGCTGCCGCTGAACGTTCTTTGGCAGTGGGTTTTAATAAAAGCTCCAAGATTTTCTCACGAACTTGTTTGCTTTGCTTCTCACGAGTCGAAATTTTTACTGTTACTGATATCAATAATTCATGCAATTGTACTAAAAACAAGCCACAAATATTTTGTCATGTAATCCCAAAATATGTGAAAAATGCAACATAATTGGTCAACGGTGACGGATTTTTCTATCACCAATGGCAGTCATATGTTTATTCAAATGTTAAATTCCTATAAATGTATTAGTATGATAATTGTGTATGTATAAGTTTCGGTCATCCATTTCTTGTAGGGTGATATAATACACAATAGTCAATGAAAAAATTGCGACTAAGAGTCACAATTCAAAACTAATCCTTACTTCCAAAATTGCAGCACAAAATTAAAAAATTAAGTCAACTTTCTTTTAACCCTTTGAGAACCAACAACGTTTTTTTTTGATCCCATTTCCACAAAAGTTAAAGTTTTTGTAAACAAATTTTATATACCAGTCAAAATAATTTTTAAAATTTTTTCTCTGTACTTTTATTTTAGCAAAAGGACCTAACACAATCGTGTAGTTTGGGCGACAAAGTTTAAAATAAGAATAACAGATTTAAAAGTTTTTATTTGAAATTTTATTTTCTTTCCGTTTTTTTAATAAGGAAAAAAAAACATTTCTTAACATAAAATCAAAATACATCATTCACAACAGTAAAATAAAAAACATGAGATTTAATCATATATAATTTAAACACATAGCATTATTTTGTATGAAAATCCTTGATACAGGATTTTTTTTTAAAGAGAAGTAACACTACCAACCAGTAGGTGTGCAACCTTCTTTTGGGAGATGCTGAAAGTGAGAAAGCTTAAACGTTTACAACTCTGATATTGCGCGTTGTGTTAGTTTTTAGATCAGTATTGCAGCGACTCCGATGTCAAGTAGGCGCATTAAATGTGTTTTAAGCTGTTGTAGCCGGCGATTTTGCTACAATACCGACGTAGGAGGGCGCTGTGATGTCCGTTAGCATACACCAGTATCAATTGCTGCCGGTACTGTTCAGTGACTTAAACAGTCCAACAACAACAAATACAATCGCATACAAATGCACATTAAAAAAAATGCTGGATGTTTGCCTGAAACTGGGCTCGAATCCCCGTTCTTAGACATTATTTGCTTTGTAGTCAACGCGCTAACTACTTCAGTCAACAGCACCCTTTTTTAAACACAAATGAATTTTGCATTTTTGGCATCTTCCTCTTGAACGGCTTTCGCAACCGATATTGCGACATCGTTTAGCTGTGCCGTCGATAAATTCGGTTGAACTATGTAGGCACGTTTTTGTACTTCGCCAAACTTCTCCAATTTCCATTTTGAAAGTCTGAAACTTCTTCAGCTTGTTTTTTGGAGTTCGTAGTATTTGTGCGTCGCCTGTATTCTTTCCAGCTGTTATAAATAGCTAAGTCGAGAAAATGGAAAAAACCTTTACTGACTACTTCCTAGTTTTCATTTTTATTCGGCTATGGCACTTCCTCCCATTTTGTTATTATACAACTGAATAACCGCTGGAATTGGAACCGGCAATCGTCGTTTTAAATTTTTTATCCAACTCTCCTTTTTACCTACTGGATCTCTTCCACATATAGTGGACGCAACCGTAACACATTTTGTGTCGCTCCATTTTACTACGGCAACAGTATAATTTCTTGACAAACTGAACCATTTCACATCGGGACATGTTTTTATCAGCAGGAAGGTTGATTCTTTTTCCTAAACGATTTGTCATTATAGTGCCTGTGGCTTTATATCCTTTCTCTTCTAGTTTTTCTAATAGGGGCACTGTAGTAAAGAACCTGTCTGGCAAACATTTTGTAAGTCTTAAGGCAACTGATGCTCCGTGATCAAGCCCTCAATCCGGAAACGTACCAGCTCCTTGGAATAACTCAAAGTCGACTATTAGTCCCTTAGCAGGGTTTCGATCTTTACTTGCTGAGCCGGACACCTTCCAGTAAAAGGTACCATCTGTTCATCAATAGAGTAGCTTGTGACTTCAGTAGCTAATTGGTTACAGCGGCCTCTAACTAAGTCAATCGCAAGTTGCACTCTCCACAACTTATTGGTTGGATGTGTTTTGCTTGTATCAACAAAGTGAATTATATTCCGTATCTTCATGAACTTATTTCTTGACATCGAATTCGCAATATGCTTTTTAAGAGAGTTTTCGGCCCAATACACGCTAATCTGCGGATATCATAGACAAGACAAGACGTGATAGAGCAACCATAGAAATTTTTAATTTCAGCCTCTGTTAAATTAATTTCATGGCAGTGGAAGCATGAAAATACATTTTCGTATACGCAACCACTTCTTTGTAATGATTTTCGGATTTAGAAAAGTATTCAAAAGGAGTACCAATAACAATTCGAAATCTTTTTTTCGCCACAATTCATCTCTTATTATTTTGATTTTCAGTGTGTTGCGTTTCAGAAAGTACAACTGATACGCCATGAGATTCAGACTTGTTTTGTCTCCATATTTTATCTGTTGCATTATTGAGATTTTCAGTAGGTTGAGTTTCAGAAAATGGAGCATTTAAAGTGGCAAAAATATTAAAAGTGTAAAAAAAACAAAAGATATTCGAACCTTCTTCAAAGCTTTCTTCAGAAGAAGACTTCGTTTCAATCCTTTGCTTCCCAACATGTATCTTCGACGTCATCATCCGAAGAGAAATCAATCAAACCTATTGAAGGTCTGATTCCCTTGAAAAAATCAATGCCCTAGATTGATTTAACTATTTGTTGCCGTTTAGTACATTATTCTTTTTTCAATAAAACTGTTTAAGTTCAAATTATTTTTACCTACATATTTTATTTTCAAGTTTTTAGATTTTATGTGATGAATAACAAATTTGTCGTACAGTATTCTTCAAGTCAAACCCTTTCATTTGATACCCATATATAATAGGTTGTGAAAAAAATTGAATCCGTCATTTTGTTGGCGGCCATATTGGATTTGCAATGTCTTTTAATGTGCACTCTATTCTACTAGTCAATATCTTTCATTTAATACCTATAGTGAGGGAGTTGTGAAGAATTATGTAACCCGCCATTTTGTGTAAATATGATTCTTTATAATCTTATATTGTTATTAATTTTTGAAATTATTCGGGGTTGTCACAGAATCCAATGTTGTCGGAATTGGATTTGAAAATACTTATGTGTGATGAAATTCAATGTTATCTGTTTTATGTTAAAAACAGTAATTCTAGATTGAACATAAAGCCCATAATATTGAAATTCATCATTAAAATTCTTTTTTTCGCCTTTTCAAATCAAATTCAGAACGCTGATGAGATGGTGTAGCGACCTCGAAATCAGTACTGATCCGTTCTGCTAGTATGATGAATAATAAAAATTGTTCTATATATAGTACTCTCTTAATAAAAAAAAAAAAAAAATAATGAATTTATCCAAAAAAAATTTCTAATAAAAATTAAAAATAAAAAAAATTAGAATAAATAAATGGGTAAATTCGGGTTTGAACTTGAGCCAAAATTAATCGTTTCAATATATAAAAGTAATAAAAAAATATTATTATCACTGATCCATTCTGCTAGTCTGATGAATAGACTGTTCCAATAATACTTTCTTAATAAGAATAATTTTAGTTTATCAAAAAATGTATAGAATAAGTAAAGTAAGATTTGAACTTGAGCCAAACAATTCCTTTCAACATAAACTTAAAAATAACAATATAGCAAAAAAATCACAAAGCAATCACGTCAAAAATCGACTTATGTACGTTCAATTTCTTTGTACTCGCGTTTATACACGCTGACGTAATTGAAACAAAAAATTAATTACGATGGCTCATGCTACTCACGTGAGCGGTGCCCATCTAATATAAGATTGGTAAAACAATTCTAAAGCAAAAAATTATCATATGGCGTAGTAATGTCACCTGTTTATTTCACCATCATATAAGCTAATGTATTTAATATATAAAATTCAATTCTTCAAATTATTCCACTAGACCTCTAAGTTATTAAATAAATAACAAAACAAAATAAAGAGTTGTATTTCATTTACATTATACTTCAGTTAACTTTTAATCGCATTTTGTGAAAATTGTGGTTAAACAGACGAAATAAAACCAAAAATAAATTTATTTATGTTTCATGGATGAGTGGATTCATATATGTTATTATTATTTATTTACTCTTGGTATATTTCAGCTTTCGGAATTAGTAAACAGCTTGTCAGAACAGGGACTATTGCCTCTACAAATGGCATTAATGGGTAAAAATCTGCCAATAGCCCAGACATTAGTAAAAAATGGATCAGCCAATATAAACGCTTATGATTCAGAGGTGCGTATGTTCTAAGTTAAAATAACTAAAAATTTATTTAATCACTTTATTTAAGGGATCGACTATATTAATAGATGCAGTAAAGAGAGGGGATAAATTTTCTGCGGACTTTTTGCTGGAACATAATTGCCAATTAAATTTAACATCAAGGTAATATGCACTTATTACATACATGAGTACATATGTAAATACATAAATACATATCGCTTCTTTATTGAAACCATGGTAGAATAATACAGGTAGTGTCGAAGCTACAACAACACTGTTTTTAGGTTCGAAGTTGTCAAAAATGACAAAAGAAAAATTTAAAAACTTTTGTTTGTTGAGGGTTTTTAGCTAGTCTATATAAAAACCCTCAACAAACAAAAGTTTTTAAATCTTTGAAAAAAGATATCGAGGCAATCTCGATTAATATAAATTACAAAAGAAAAATGGCAAAATAGTTGCATTTTCTGTTCTATAAAGAATTTTGTTTCTTTTCCTGTTCTTATTTGCATTTGAAACAAATGTTAAAGTGTGCTTTTTTAGTATTGTGGGTGTGTGTTAGTAATACAAAATCAAATTTTGACAGACTCGAAAACAAAATATTTAAAATGCTGAAAAAAGGTAATGTTTATGTTTTTCTTTGATCATAAAAAAGCGACAACGGTTTGCTTACTTGAAAGCTAGTTTGCAACCACAAGGTAGACCAGATATAAAAATATGAGGTAATGTTTTGGGCTAAGTCAGCTTTTTCCCCCATCAGCTTTTCTTTAAAAAGAGATAGCAATATGTTGTAAGAATAAGGGAAAATAAACAAAACAAAATTAAAGCATTTTACAAGTAACTAAATCACAAAGGAGAAAAGAATAACAAATTATAAAACTTTTTACTATGTAATATATAAAATAATTAATATAAAACAGAGAAATTAGTAATTTGTTCTCGTGTTGAAATGTGTGAAAAATGCAAAAGCCAAGAAAAATTTGTGACATTAACAATTTTAAATTTCCTATAAATAAAATAATCTATCTGTTAATAAAACAGAGTATTTAAGAAATAAGAATTATATATTTATTTATTTATTCCTTTGCGACTATTATTACTACAGCTGTGCAATATAAACATAACACATACATAAATTACAATGGTTATAAACAAAAACCCGGGTTTTTTAATAAAAAACCCTCCACGGGTTTTTTATAGGGCTTTACTGGGTTTAAATTAAACAAAGTATACTTATGGCCTTATTCAGAAACGATTAATAAAGTTAATGTGTGCAATAAACCTACTATAACTTTATTTTTCGTTTGTGAATTAGGCCACTAGCTTATAGATTTATTATACATTTTTTAATTGAGATAAACTCTTGCATAAGTCTGCATTTTTAGTCAAAAATAATCACCCTTATTCCAGTTGTCAACATCGACGTCACGTCAATACAATACCAAAAAAGTTGTCGAAAACAACTGACTACTATTGAAAGGCTCATGTTATTTTCTAGACCTTAGAGAACTGAAATAGACTGTCAGTAGGACAAAATTGTTCTCGAGAGCAAGGATACAAGTTCCAATTTTTTGGTATTGTATTGACGTGACGTCGGTGTTGATAAATGGAATAAAGGTGTGTTAAATTGGAACGATTTTCGTCGGATGAAAATGTACATCACTCATTTAAAATTGTATAGAGAGAAAGAAAATCAAGAATTTCTTTAAATTACAACAAGCAATGCTCAACGTCAAAAATTCGTTGATCGAACAAACGTATAAACCATTTCCATATCGAATGTGAGAACTTTTCCGTACACTTATACATTTAGCACAGTTGATAATTTTTGATGTCATTTTGTGAAGTCAATTTAAATAGCTGAATGCATAACTAATTCAATTACAAAATATTATTCCGCACTGTTGTCAAACTCCAAAGTGTGTATTTATCTTTAATGTTTTTCTTGTTAATAAAAAGAGAAAATTATACTATCTTGTCCTAGCATATTTGTATATTTTATTTTAAAAAACCCAACTGGGTGGGTTTTTTCAAATAATATCCACAATAAAACACAGTTGGCTTTTTTGGGTTACCCAGAGGGGTTTTTTCAAATAATATCCCTAATAAAACCCAGTTGGTTTTTTTGGGTTACCCAGCGGGTAGCCAATCCTGTCTCTTAGAAATATTAACGTTTGCCGATAAATCAATGCGATCATAAAATTTGTTAATATCTGAACAAACAAACAAAGATGATTTTATTGAAACCAAATTCAGTTAAAATTTATTTTAATTGAACTAAAATATTTATTGCATATACATACATATAAGGCATATATAGGTTTTTAACTTCAAGTTATCCCTTTTCAAATCAAATTTAGGTATTTTAAAAAAAATTCCTAATTGTCCAAGTTATAAAACCTTCAGTATTTTTCAAACCAAGTTCGGCATTTTAAAGATCAAAATCAGGATTTTTCAAATGAATTTTATCTAAAACAGGCTGATTTTAGTTTCTAAAATGCCGAACTTGGTTTGAAAAATGCTTGGTTTGATTTGCAAAATACGAAATTTTGTTTTGGAAAATTCAAAACTTCTTTTTAAAAAACCTGAATTTGATTTGGAAAAGGCCAAAATTTAAAGCCTATAATTAGAATAATAACGTATTTACATTAAATTCATACATTTTGTATGGTTATATTATTCATTTATTTATTAAACTTGCTGTTCATTTATTTAGTTTGTTCAAAATTTATACAATTACGATCAGATTTGTTCAAAAAGTCTTTGGTCCTTAAAGTACCACACAATGTTGGTATATCTAATTTATTTCTTAGTTTATTGATATTGCTTTGAGAAATAATTCTTTCGACGTTAGCTGTTGCTACTGGCATTGACAAAGTTGTGTAAACTAATTTTTTCAAACAAGGAAAAGCTTCAGAGCCATCGGAACGATTTGCATTCAAAATAATTTCCCAAAATGTTTCAATATTCTTTTCATCCCATAAATTATATTTTTTAAAGTTGAAGTGGAGCTATTCTCACCATTCGCTATCAATTTGTTGAATATTATTATAAACTACAGGTTTTTGTGTTCTTTATTTATACAAGAGTAGCAATTGCATATCTTTGTATTTTGTTAGTGTAGAGAAAAAGTTTGCTACACCACATTGCAAATGCTACGATGCAAGACCATTTGCACAACATTGTGAATTGGGCTTATGTTATTTATTAATAGTTGAAGCTGATGCTGAGTAAAGAGGAAAATTTAGAAAAAAAATCATCATAGCCAGAGGCATTCTAGTTAATGTTGGAAAGATCTTTATATTGATCCACAAAGGTAATACATACATGTTAAGAGAATCAAAAGTCCTATGACTAGAGCATTCCATATTTAATACATCTGCGCTTAAAACATCAACAGGCTTAGCATCATATCGCAACTTTTTTTATGAAATCCGACAACAAAATACACGAAAATCCTGTTGGATTTTATAACAAGCCCCGATATTTTACATTGCTACTTTCACAAGACCATTTGCATTAAACACTGAACTCCGCTATAGATTTATAATAAAATTTTATAAAATTATTGTAAATCTATGGTTCAATGCTGCAATTTGCAGTATTTTTGTACATATTTACGATGAGAACAATTATTTTATTTATGAGAATAAAATGAGAACATTTAGTGAAAATCATGAAAAATGTAATGAAAATTTTAACTCGATCCGCTGTAATTCAGTAATTTTTTAATTAATCAAAGCTAATTGGCCTCTATTCGACGTGTAATTTATTAGGCTTTCAAAAAAGATATAATATATTATCTAATTAGTCTTTGACTCTCCAAGTGGTTCCAAGAGAGGTGTACGTCGAAAAAACCCAAATAAAATCAAAAAAACTGTTTTTTTTTCGTCTTCAGCAATGCAATAAAAACTTTAAACCTTTAGCAAAGAAGTCGAATGATATTAAAGAGTCAACTAAAATTGAATAACATGTATTTGGTAAAAGATCAGCTTATTGGTAAAAGAAAAAAATCTATAATAAAACAATAATCGCATAGGTATAGTTCATTAACTAGAACCTAGAATATGGAATGTGTAACTAAAGGGATGATTAAAAGAGTCTGCTCATGATTGTACAGAAAAAATAATTCCAATACTTCATATTAGAATCTTTTTGTATATAAAAATAAAGTTCACGTATAGATTGATACAGTGGAGCTGAATTGTTTTTAAAATAATCTGTAATTGAACGGCTTTCTAGAGTTTCCCTGAATTTTTTAAGTCACTAAAAATTTATTTATAGCTCGAATGCGATTTTATTATTGCATTTAGATACTTCTATAAAATAAAAAATACGCTGTAAATTCAATTTTAAACAAAAATATAGATCGTTTGGCGTATACAAGTGAAACCAAACAAAAATGGTTATTTTATTATCACTATTTAGGTTAGTAAGGGTAGTGCCTATAGGTCTTCCATTCGGAGACCTTCAAGAAACTGAAATATATAGCGGCTATAAGGCGGTCATACTTGGTATGTGAGCACGGTATGATGAGAGAGAGTACTTTGCTATTACACTAGACTAGCATACCAAGCAGTGGGTGGCCGACTTCCTAAACGCAAGTTGCGATGCATATTTACAATGCATACACTTCGTAAACGCATATGTAAAATTTCTGGCAACGTCCAATGTTCCTAATCGTTTGGCAACTCATTTTAATGAGTATCAGCTGTCAAAATCGCGCATCATTTTTATTTTGTATGCAAACATTTGAACTGCAATGGCTGAGTAAGTATTTTCTTCTTCCTAAATGCCGATAAAATGCAAAAAATGTATCTGCAACGCAAGGTTGCACTTAAGATATGTTTAGCATTGCATAAGCTTTTTTTTAAATAATGCATTGCAACTTGCGTTTAGGAAGTCGGCCGGTATCTCTAGAAAGAACAAAAGCACGTTAAGCTGTTCCAAAAAGTGTAAAAAGCGCCAAAAAAATACAAAATAAGGGTAAAAAAGCACCATAAAATATATTTGAAAATTTGTACATATAAAGAAATACCTTCAGCGTCATTTTTTTCTTAGTATGAACTTGAAAGTTTTGGTTTTTTAAGATATGATCATGTTGCATTAAAGGAGCGGTGTGTAATATACAAATTTCTGGAAATTCTAAATAATAAAGAGTCGATTAAAAAAAAGGAATTCAAAGTCGAATGAAATTTATGATAGCATTTCAATCGATTGTTATTACATTTTCGTTTATTTCGCTATCAAAAATATCCATTTCGTATTCGCAATCAGGCCGCAAAACAGTTGTAATAAAATATTGGGATTTTTGGTATGATTCGTTCGAATTTATTTTTCTAAAAACATTCAAAGGCAGTTGAAAGTTGCAGTCATGGTTGCTTAAAAAATACTATTTGCGCTTAAAAGAAGTAGTCAATTTTTGCAACTAACTCATTTCTCTGTTTTACAAAAAGCACAAAAGGCACTATGAGAAATTGCGAAAAGCTTTTTAAATACGGGTATTTAACAAAATTTCGCGCGTATGCAGAAGTAAAAAGCACCAAAAAGTACCCGAAATGCACCAAAATGCCATCACTGATAACAGGTATGTCTTACGAAAATTTTAATGAGAGAATAGCTATTACACGAGTGTGATGGTATGATGACATACACAAAATATCAAACATTTTTGATAGCCATCATACCAAACTGACAAACATTTCAGGTCTTTTCAGCGTTGCTACTTTCTGTATTATAGTACAAAAACTGTACTATTTAAAAAATATTTGTATTAAATTTGTACCATGAAATTTTTGTACTAATCTACTACAGAAAAATAAAAAAATTAAAACAGCAAATTTATCAAAGTATATTTATAATTCCTTTTATATTCTCTTGGCATTTTAACTAAATTCAATTTAATTTTCCAATCAGATTCGCACATTTATACAAACAAAAAAATCAAGTTATAAAAACGCTTAAATTCTAATTATAAAAAACAGATATTATAAAACAAAAATATTTTTTTTTTGATTAATCATGCAACTGAATTTTATTTTGTATAACAAAGTTAAATGTATATTCGTCGCTGCACAAGATGCTATTTCATTTTGTTCGGAATCAGAGCAACAAAAAATGTATACCGATATCAGAAATTTTTAGATTGAAATTTATCCAATTAAAATAAGATTAAAGTTTGATGAAGACCTTTATAGGTTTATAGATATACGAGTAGTAAATCCAAAATTTACACAATCATTAGAGATAAAATCGTTATCAAATTTCAAAACTAGATTTCCTTCTCTGTTTAAACAGTTTCTTTTTCTGCTTTAAATATTTATATATTTTTTAAATTATATTGAATTTTTCATAGTGATAGTTTTTTTATTGATGAATTTAAAATGTATACCTATGAATTACCAACCTTCCTATTTAAATTTAATTACTAAGGAGTGACGCGAACATGCGCTTTTGGACCACAAAGAGCTAAATCTTTCTTATGACTTAGATGACGAAATTTATTGGACAAAAGTTTTTAAAATAAAGAATTGTGCTGATGAAACTCTCTTCCCAAATTTATAAACTGTTATAAAATGTCTTCTAATATAACCATTTTATAATTCTTCCGTAGAAAGGGTTTTTAGTAAGTTAAAGAATATTAAAAACGATTCGAGAAATAAATTGTCAACTGACACAATTGCATCTATTAGTTTTACTAAAGAGGGTATTAAAAAATGGGAGTGCAAATTTTAAACCTACTGGAAAAAATAATTCTTAGTTTTTTATTTTAGAACAAAAATTTATTGATATTTTGACGGTACAAAAAATAGTGGCCACTGAAATAAATATATAGTATATATGTAAGGAAATAAATGGCAATATATGTCTACATATGTATATGTTTACATTTTAAAGTACAAATATAATGATCTACTTATGATTTTTAAATAAAAACAATTGTTCAATTCACAAGTTCAGTCGTATGGCTTATCGTTTAAAAAAATACGATATTTGTTTATGTGCTTTTGTGAACAGACAAATTTTTTGTATCGTCCTTTTGTCGTATTTGAAATGTCAATTCAATGTAGTCAATTCATTATGAGTAAATAATTTATGTCGAACAACAAATTTCTTGTTATCAAATAAAAAAACATGAGCAGTGAAACTGAAAAAAATAAATTATTTAATGCCTTATGCCACCAATATATGTACTTCTTCATAAATTTAGTTTTCATTAAAATCTGCTTCTTCCACAGTAGTCGACACTCAATTCAGTTGATACCATGAAATTAAACCAGATATGGGATTTCTAATTTTAAGCGAAATAGTTAATAACTTTTTTGCGACAAAAAATTTTGATTTGCCAACAGTTAAATTGAAATGAATCAAGTATAAATTTATCATTACGACGAATATATTTTCTGGATTTACTTATCACATATTTAAAAGATTTTTACAAATTAATCTAACAAATAGAATTTTTCCATACCTGGTCTCAATACAACCATTTATAAAACATATAAAATTCAAACGTATAAATTATAACACACTGTATGAAAATTACCCACAACAAAAATACAATACTGTATAATTAGACAATTACACAACACATACGACGTTACTACGAGCTTGTGAATTGAACAAATATGTTTTAATGAAAATAAAAAAAAAACTTTTGACGAAATTTTTTTCTACTATTTCATTTGGCTTTGTACTATGTTTGCCAAACTTCTGTACAATTTTAACTTTCGATGGGTCTTTTAAAATGAAAAAAGAGCATGCATACAGTATTTCCCTTAAAAAGTTAATATGCCAATTATTGTAAATATATAATAATACTCGTACTTAGAACTTTTTCAATTAAAAAAATAAACTATGTATAAAAAATAAAAATCTGTGACAAATTGTATAGGAAAACTTATAAAAGGCTAAAAAACTTTTAACGGCTTAATAGATTTATAGAAAAAAACAAAAAAGGTACAACAATTCCTTTTGAAACAGTATAATGTGCAACTAACTCAGTTCAATTCAGTCCGGACAAAAATTAGAATTGAATTGCTAGAACTATTTGATTCTTATTGCGTTCTTCAACGCAAGCGTACTCAAGTTGTTCGGAAAAGCGAGACAAAAATTTTCGTTGATTATTTTGTAAAAAAGTTCCAAAAGGGCATCGATTTTTTCTACGTTTATTTGTATATTTGTCAAGCATTTGATCCATTTGCTTTAGTTTTGTTATAGCGGAAGATTGCTTCCGGGTTTTTTACGAACAAGTGCAGATGAACTGTTGATAATAATTAGTGTCCGAACGATTAATCGGCTTCGGTTTCGGCCAACAATCGGTTTTCGAAACTATTTTTATCGAAGGCCGAATCATCCAAATCATATGAAAAACTCAATTGTGGAGAAGGAGAAAAGATGCTAAAAGGACTTTATTTTAGTAATTCGCGAAATATATAATTTAATTGGCTCTTTAATTCATTGATGAATCACTCTAATGCGTATTCTTTACTTATTCCCAAAACAACTTATAAATTTCACAATACATATATTTTATTAATATGCATATTTTTTATATTAAAATTTAATAAGCTAAATGATTTCAAAAACATTTATACGTATTGCGTATATGTGTTTTTATGAATTTGATAAAAAATGGCTTCGGCTTTGCTGAATTCTAAAATTTGGGGCGAACATCAGCATCTGCTTCGGCATCGGCCAAAATGTGACTTTGGTCGGACACCTAAATGGCCCTATTTTTTTAATATAATATCAAATTGCAATATTATCAAGGAATCCAAATCCACTAGACTATACTTCTCGTTTTGGATGTTTGTTTTTATTTCTAATGGAATAAATCGGTTGTTATTTCTAAAGGTACGAGTATCAGCAAAACCTAATACAGTAGTAAATATTCGATTACACAAATATAAAGTAGTAAACTAGTTATCAGCAACGATTTTTCGCCTAGAGTAATTATCACGCATTGCAACGCGCAGTAGCTCCTTTTCTCCCTGTTTTTCGTCTCGAATTTGAACCTGATCTCTGCCTTCATATGCTCATCATTAATAGAGTTGTTCTCTATTCTATTACAATTAGTATATCGCTTTGATTTTTTCATATGGTCTTTTTCACAGCACACTTGCCAGAAGAAGTTGCTTTGTTGTATCAATTTGCTGACAACTAGACCTTATTGGTGCCTTGGTACACAGAAAAAAAAATGCCGTACTAAATTAAAGTATTTTCTACTTATTTTGAGTACGAGTGGTACTCAAAATTTTGAGTACAAAACACAATAAAATGTACTTCAATCAGCCCGAAAACTAGATTTCTTTAGATAACCAATCCTAAAGTTTCTTAAAATGAGTACAAAATACGTGAAAAATATTGAATCAACTAAAAATTTTTAAATTAAATTAAGCATTTGAATCCGTCCGTACTTAAATCAATCTTTCTGTACTTGATTTTAGTAAATCTGGGATTACCGTACTTTTAACATCGCTTGGGATTGATTAAGTACGGATGCATTGAATTTTTTTTGAGTGTAGCAGAATTAAAAGCAAGAAAATAGTTTTTTTTGTGTTGCGTATGTTTTTTATAAGTTTTAGTCTATACATAATAGTGCAGGACCTGGCCAGGCCCTGGTGGTACTTATATTGAAAAAAATCTTTAGAATGATTCCCACTTCCAGAGATAGACAAGTCTTTCTTTAGTTTTTTTTTCACACAAAAACACTTATTGAGTAGTTCATAAAAAGTTAAGAGGGTTTGTCGATAATATCTAGGTGAACAACTAAAAAAAAGTTAAATAATTCCTGGCTAGAAAGAAGCTGGTGTAAGTTAAGGGTTAAGATACAATTTCTTTAGCTTTTTGTTCGTTAACAATTGATATAAAATTTAAATTTATATTCTGTTTTTTTTTATTTTTATTTTATTAAGATCCACTGCTGATACTGTTTTACACGTACTGTGCGCCTATGATCCAAGTAAAACGGAACCAGAAATATTTTCTAATATGATAGAACTGGGCAGCGCAATTATATCATTGAAACCAAATATTAACTTGCAAAATCGACAAGGTCAAACACCATTACATTTAGCTATAGAATCGAACAATCGTGATATGGTTGATCTCCTGCTAGGTGTACCTAATGTCGATATAAATGTACGTAGCAATGATGAAAGATGTCCACTCGAATTAAGCCTTATGAAAGCGAAACATAATGGGTTGGAATTGGCAGATAAATTAATGAAATTGGGGGCCAGGCCGAATCCTTTGAAGTCGGAAACACATGATAATCTCTTACAAGTTTTGGCTGGACATGGTCTTGAAGATGAAGCCGTATTTCTAGTTGATTTTGCTAATTTAAATCATATAAATAGTCGAGGTCTTACTGCCTTGCATATAGCTGCTGAAAAAAACCTTTCGAAACTGGTGGGTAAGTTGCTCAGGGCTGGTGCGTCTCCTAACATACAATCGAGTGTATCCGATTTGAAGTCTGCCTTGCACGTGGCGGTGGAATCGAATGCTCAAGATGTAATTGAGGTATTTGCTAATTTTGTGCTGGGAGACAACGGAAATTTGCCTCAAAGTGATGTCAATCAGGAAGCTCCCAACTTCAATTGCAAAAATGCTAATGGTGATTCTCCATTAAGTCTAAGTTTACTGTTAAACCGAACAGACCTTGTGCCCATATTGATAAAAGGAGGAGCCGATGTAAATGCTCGCAATGGGCAAGATATGACTCTTCTTCACCAGGCAATTTTAAATCATGACTCGGACACGGCCGTATTTTTATTACAACAAGGAGCTGATATGAATTCACTAACAGGCGAACAAGAGTCACCCTTGCAGTTGGCAATTCATTGTCATATGCCTCAGGTAGTCGATGCACTTTGTACCCGAGGCGTAGCATTAAGTGCGCCTAATAACAAAGGAGATCCTCCGCTTTGGACAGCATTGGAGTTGGAGTATGATGATGTGGCACATGTGTTGGTACGACACGGCGTAGATACTGATTGTTGGGGCCCAGGACCCGAAGGATGTCAGCAAACATTGTTACATCGCGCAATAGATGAAAACAAAGAGTCAGCAGCCATATTTCTTATACGCAGTCAATGTGATCTTGATTCTCCACGTCAAGAAGGGCCCAATGGCGAGGGTGGAGACGAAGCGAAGGATAAAGCATCGCCATTGCACTTATGCGCGCAGTGGGGCCTTACAAAAGTACTCCAGACCTTGATTGACCATGGCGCCAATGTAAATACCTTAGATGCTGAAAATAAGACCCCACTTCATGTTGCTGTAGAAAATCAGCACGAAGAAATCATAACTATCCTACTCTGTCATCCGGCCATCGATTTAAAAATTCGTGACAAAAATGGAAATACCCCATTTGCGGCTGCACTTACGATACGAAATCACCGAGCGGCACAACGAATTCTTGATCGTTTGCCAAATGCAGCCGAACAAATGGATTCAAGAGGCAGAAACTTCTTACATTTAGCCATTATGAAAGATGACCTGGAAAGCGTTCTTTTTCTTTTGGCAATTCAGGTGGATGTCAACTCACGTGTACACGACGCTAATCAGTCAACACCATTGCATTTGGCAGCAACATCTCGCAACGAAATGATAACTCGTAATCTTATTCTCGCCGAAGCTCGTATCAACGAACGTGACGCAGTGAATAAAACTCCCTTACACATTGCCGCAGAGCGTGGCAATTTACCTGCCGTTTCTGCGCTCCTTCAAAACGGTTCCGATTATGATGCTGTTGACGGAGAGGGAAACAACGCCTTGCATATTGCTGTACGTGGTGGTCATTTGGCCATCGTTAGAGAATTGTTGACTGAATCCAGAATTAATGCTGAAGCGGTTAATCAAAAAGGTCGGAATCCAATGCACGAACTATGTCGTACTGGGGAAGACAACAATGCCGCTGCTATTTGTGACCTTTTTATTGAATGTATGCCGAAATATCCAATCAATTCCCCTGACATGGATGGTAATACACCGTTGTTATTGGCATTTATGCGAGGCCAAGCGCCCCTTTGTAAAGTGCTTGTGAAAAATGGAGCTTGCCTAGGTACCGAAAATCGTGACGGAATTAGCATATTTAATTTTAAATTGGCCACAGATCAATTGCTGCACAAACTTCTTGATCAGCTGCCTCAAGAATCACCATGGTCAGAGTCGGATCTTTGCCAAGAATGCAACACTAAATTTTCTCTCACAATGCGCAAACATCACTGGTTAGTAAAAATTATATATATGTGCATTTAATTTATAATCACCTTTGGACTTTTTCCGAAACTAATGAATCGATTTTATAAACTTGCAGTACTAAAACTATTGGTTTAGTTATAATTTAAAACTCTTACTGATTTGTCTATACACGAATTTTATTTTTCGCTGAATGTATTCGGTAACTCTTACCCAACAAAAACGACTGCTTCGCCATAAGCACGTTTGCAAAGGCTAGTTTTTATGGCTCCTTGTAAAATGGCCCCAAAAAGCTTCTATTGTAAACAACAACACACATTTTGATGCAATTTTTCTGATTTTTAGGTCGTTTGTTATTTCCTCAATCAGAAAATCGTTGTTTAGCGAAGGTGGTGCTCGGAATGCCATAGAGGAAAAAACTCGGGCCCTGGCCTCACGGGCGGGCCTAGGCGTAAATCCACCACTGGAGAGGCGGCATTATTATGCGATCGCTAAACACAAGTGGAACAAAATTGAATTGTGAATTAAAGCCAAACGTGTTCATCGATTTTTATGATCTACTTGTGTCTAATTTTGTTCATTTCCTGTTTTGGAAAACTTTTACTGAATATTTTATTGCCGTTCGTAAGAAAACACCGGAAAATAGCTGTTCCCCGTACCAGAAGAAGATATAGGCGCTACGCTGTTCTTTGGCGGTCGTACATTTGAAGTAGACTTTTACGACTCCATATCAAAAATATATATATAGGGTCCGCCATCTACCGGTTTTTTTTCAACTAGTGCTTATTTCGTGAATGGTAACACTTAGCTCATGTCTGATTTGACATGAACGAATATGGTTGTGTATACGTTTGAACAACGCTGGGAAATATTGCCTGCTATTTTGCCGATTTTGCCAAAAAAAATCATCTTTTATATGAAGCTCATTTTGATCTTGGCGGGTATGTAAACAAGCAAAATTATGGGCCATTTTTCTTCGAAAATGAGCAAGGAGTGGCCGTTACAGTTATCGGGCCATTTTGAACGAATTTTTGTTCACAAAAGTTGAAGAGGAGGATATTGGCAACATTTGGTTTCAACAGGACGGCGCTACGTGCCACACAGCCGAAGCTACACTCGATGTTTTGCGCCCTGTTTTCAAAAAAAAAATTATCTGGCGGACCCTATATATAACCGGGAAGACTGGCTTATATTTTAACACTTGGCTATTTGTCAATTAAGTACTGTTTAAGTACACATATACTTATAATATAAGTATGTAAAATAAGTGGTGCATAATATTTCTTCAAATGTGTAATTTGATTTTTTTTTATTTATTTTTTTTGTCTTAACTGACAGTAAAATAATATAATTAATATAGTAAATTCAAATAAAAATACAAAATTATTCATTATTTAACAGAACGATAATTTTAAGTTTAATAACATTTACAGTGATGCGAAATTCTTCATTGGCAACACTTGAAATATTACTTAATTTCGGTTTTTCACTTGGGCTTCACATGTACATATAAGAAACTAACACATAGGCGCTGCCCGCTCGCGTTCTACTGGCAAACACTGGTTTAGACCAGCATTAGGCACATGGAGAGAATTGAATAAATGAGAAACTACTTCATGTTTTACACTCAGAGAAATTTATTGATCTACTTACTATCTGTTATCAGTTTTATAAATTTAAATTATGTATTGAATACATGGGTGAATATATCAATGGGCGAATGAATAAAAGGAAAAATATCATTTCATACTATAGTTATAATTTGTAACGTGGTTGTTCCAAAAATAAAAAATTTATATTCATATAATAAAACTAATTATCCAAGATGTACGTATTTATATAGTACGAGTATAATATGTATGTATAAATATACGAATGCTTAAAATTATTAATGAAAAAGTCATTTTGTAAAGAAAACTTCTCTGTTTACAAAATCAAATTGCGTATTCTTAAAAAGATAAAAAAATCCGCAAGCTACCAAATGAAATTTATGATTCTCACACATTGGTTATTATAATTCAGGGTTGCCCTTGTGTTTATTTATTAAAGAATTTGTGGTTTTTTTGGGCAGTTTTCTAACAATGAAATACAAATGTGTTTTCAAGATGTTGTAAATGGCATTATATAAGCAATGCAATGTCAGTGAATAAATTACGAATACCATATTAAAGATAACATAAAGTAAATCGTTGATATTTTCACAATAAAATTTAATGTTATAAAAACCGGCGATATGGGAGGTTTTGGTAGATTTTAAGGAAAATGTTTGTAGGGAAAAACGTTTCTTTATGGCACTCCTCGTTGCAATATTCACGAGTAGTAAATGTAAATAGCCGAAAAAAATCGTAACCGTGGTAAACGAGCGCTTACCACTGGTCTAAACACAGTCTGACTTCTTTTAATAACAACATACACAAATTACATAACGTCTTCATAACTTAACAGTATTTAACTACTTAACGAATTTCACACGTAATACAATTATTACGTGAATTAAAAAAAAATCAACCCCGATTTGAAAAAATTTCAAATAACAATGACAACTAATCATATTCGGGTTGAATTTTTTGTTAATTTACATATGTACAGTCTGTCAATAATGAGTTTTCACATTGAAAATAAACACGGTTTAGTTAAATTAGTAGCAATTAAATTATACTTTTTGTTCAAAAAAATATTTTATTTATGTATATCATAAATTTATAGATATTTAAAGAGATCATGCTGAAAAAAACTAGTAATCAGTTTCAAATAAGAAAGAAATACAACAAAAACAAATTTATACTTCATTTCACATTGTCAAGAAACTCTTTGCACGAAAATGTTTTGTTTGTATTACTGTTAATACACTCTTTGCACATCTTGCTTTTTTTACTATCTTTTTCAAATTAGCGATGAGTTGCCGTTATAAAATGCGCACATTCTTCAAATTTAAAAATTTTTGTAATATACGCTTCGTAAAGTGACATAATAAAAATATCAAAAATAACAATATTCAATTGATTTATTCTAATCGCCAACTAGGAAAAAGTGCTGAGGAGTTATCGGAAATCTTTTCAGTTTCAAGGAGAACAATTTATAACGTTATACATAAATCGAGCTGAAAAAGAAGGTAGACTGTAATTAAAACAAAGAGGTGGGCGAAAAAATAAGATAAACGAGCGTGTCGAGCGTTAAATATCAAGAAAAGTGGCTAAAAACCCAAAAATTTCCACTAGAGCTCTTGCGGCAGAGCTAAAGGAAGAACTTGATGTTATTTATTGATTTTCGTAAATATGCTATAGCAAGATCTGAATACAACATTGCTAATAATCTTGAATACAAAAACTATATAAATCGCATTAAAAGCAATATAAAAACAAACAAATTACAAGCGTCGCTCTTCAGGTTATCCAAAGCATTTGAAGTATGGCTCCTTGACTGCTGATGATGATGTTTCAATAAGTTATATATTTGTTGACTTCTTTTCAACAACTTATTATACTAAGTCTTATGATACCACAACAACTTATCCTTATGCTACAACTAATTCTTGTGGGATTTACTTTCTGCTTTTAAATATTGAAAATGTACTTTCGAACTTGAAGTCGCTGAAAAACTCGTTTAGCCCAGGTCCCGATAGTATTCCAAGCTGTATCCTTCGAAAATGTGCAGCATCACTGTCTGCGCCTCTTACTGCATTATATAACAAATCTATTGAATCGTGTTATCTGCCATCAGTGTGGAAAAAATCGTATATAATTCCTTTATTCAAAAACGGCAGTAAAACTGATGTATATAATTACAGAGGTATCGCTAAAATTAATGCAATTCCAAAACTCCTTGAAAAAATTCTTACTGATTACCTATATCATCAAACTTCTTCCCTTTTATCACCATGTCAACATGGTTTTCGTAAGTCTCGCTCAACTACAACTAATATTTTGGAACCTACCACTATTGTCAATGAAGGTTTTTCAAATAAAATGCAAACTGATGTGATATACACAGAATTTAGTAAGGCGTTCGATAAAGTTAACCACAATCTTTTATTGCACAAATTATCACTTATGGGCTTTAGTCACTCTGCTTTAAATTGGTTAAACTCTTATCTATCACAAAGAACTCAACAGGTAAAATTTGGGAATGTTACATCAACAATCATTCAAGTACATTCTGGTGTCCCTCAAGGCAGTCACCTGGATCCAATTTTGTTCACTTTATACATCAATGATCTTCCTACTGTTGTTTTGCATTCTAAAGTACTGATGTACGCCGATAATGTTAAAATTTTTAACTCTTTTAACGATATTAATGGGCAACTTTATTAAGTGCCGACTTTCGGAATTTTCATCAATGTTGCAGATTTAATTTATTGGAGTTAAATATCTTGAAATGCAAGCACATGTCATTTTTCAGACACAATCCGATCGAGACTTATTATATTGATACTGCTATTTTAAATAAAGTTCTAACCATATTGGATCATAGGCTCAACTTTCGTGATCATATTTCTAATAATATTGAATCGGTACAAAAACAATTTTTAATTTTCTGTCTCCGTGGTCTTGGTTGGAATTCTTATGTCTTGCCGCCGTATCATAGCAGACTTGCTCTGATAAAATTGCCTACTCTAAAAAGTCGACGATTGATGTTGAGTGCTTTATTTGTTCTGGGTCTGATTCGTGGTGATGTTGATTCAGAGTTCCTACTTAGTCTCTAAACTTCAATGTTCCTGTAAGACCTACCCGCAATTTTGAACTCTTGGCATTAAAATACTACAGTTCTGTATATGCTAAAATGATTCTTTTCGTCGCGCATGTGTTAACTTCAATAAATGCTACCATATTATGGACTTATCTGAGAGTAATGATGTACTGAAGAGAAACATTACTTTATATCTAAATTGTTGAACCAATTATTTTTATGTATAGTTCTATATTTGTTAGTCATATTTAGTCAGTAAGGGTGCAAAAATCTATTGACATAATAATAAATAAATAAATTGTTTGCCACGAAACAGTGCGTCATAGCTTAAATACTCATCAAGAGCAACAAGAAAGAAACCACTTCTGTCAGCAGCAAAAGTAGAGAAGCGATTTTCATTCGCTACTCTGAATGTTTTACACTCGAATGACTATTGGGACAATGTTATTTTTTGTGATGAAACGAAGATGATGTTGCATTACAACGATGGACCATATAGGGTGTGGCGACTGCCTTTAATATCTCTAAGACAACAAACCATCATCCCAGCTGTAAAATTTGGAGAAATGTCCATAATGATCCGGGTGTGAATATCAAGTCAAGGAGCGGGTAATCTTGCTTTTATGGACTCAAGGATGGGCGCGCATCAATATTTCAACATTTTACAGACTCATTTACTTAGTAGTGCACAGAAATTTGGATTCATTAGAGACAATAAACCACAATTTAAATTTTATCAAAATAATGATCCAAAGCATAAGTCCCAAATAGTACGGATTATGCTGCTATATAACTGTCATCGATATACCCGCTCAAGGTCCCGAGCTCAATCCTATTGAGAATCTATGGGTTAATTCCAAAAAACAAGCCGCTAAACGCCAGCAAAAAATATAACATCGCTTAAAACAGCAGTATTAGAAGAATGGCGGGAAATGCCAACGAATTATGGCCTAAAGAAGTTAATAGGATCAATGAAAAATCGTCTACATTGTGTGGTAGTTGCAAAATTTTCCATACCAAATATAAAATATTCTCAAAACACAGTTTTTAATGTTTTCCCCAAAACAAAATTCGCAAGTAAATGTTTGTGCGAAGAGTTTCTTGACAATGGCGGTATTCAGCGTTTGGTGCAAATGCTCTTGCGAAAGTGCAAATGCAAAAAATCCTAGCTTTTTTGTTAAATCCAACAACAAAATATACAGGGTTCCCGTTAAGTGTCATAAAAAAGCTACGATATTTTGCATTTGCACTTTCGCAGGAGCGTTTGCACTAAACAATGAATACCGCTAATGTGAAAAGAAGCATAAATTTGTTTTTGTTGTATTTCTTCCTTATTTGAAACTGGTTAGTAGTTTTTTCAGCATGATCTCTTTAAATATCTTTAAATTTATGATATACATAAATAAAATATTTTTTTTTGAACAAAAAGTATAATTTAATTGCTACTAATTTAACTAAACCGTGTTTATTTTCAATGTGAAAACTCATTATTGACAGACTGTACATATTTCCTTATTTATCGCTCATTTGCAAATCGGTTATAAGCATTTAACACTTTTAAGACCCTCATAAATTTCACTTTGCTATTTAAAATATACGGAAAATTTTTGTGTATAAGCATTTTTGATTTATAAGGACAAAAAGTTGTGCAATTTAAAAAATACTGTATGTGCTTGTATTATAATGTGAAATGGCCTTTACTAGTAGATAAACAAGTAGATTTTTCTCATAGTGGTGCATGGCGCACTTATTAAACTTTAGACATACATATGTTTATGAAAAAACTATACAATTTTTTTTATATGTATCTGCCTCTATTAAGGAGATAACCAAAATATATTTATTTTTTAACAAACGAAAACAAAAACATTAAAAAGTTGACAAAAGCAAGCATAGAAAAAAGTGACTGTTAGTATTGGATCTTGAATCCGGGAAGGCTATTAAAAAACGAATTTTTTGATAAACCGGTTGTCGAGTTATTCGAAAAATAACTTATGGTTTTGAGCATACAATCGGTAACTGGATTTTATAAACAGTTTGCAGCGAAAGCTTTTTAACGATTTCCATTAAGAACGATATAATTTTCAACGCGATCCACATCTGTGCCGCCTGCAACATTTTACTGTAGTTGGTTCTCAGCACGTAATGAAATAGTTGTGTCATTGAGTAAAACTCTTGACACAGTAATAGCTCAAAAAGAAAGACTTAATACTCTAAGCAGACATTTAATATCGTTATTTGAAACTAGTAAATACTTGCCTCCAATGAAAAGTATGTAATTCATATGTTTGTTAGCATTTTAAACATTACTTTGCCATCAGCGTTTTTACTGGGTATTTGTAAAAGTTAAAGAAGTTCGAAATAAAAATAAAATCTTCTACTCTTCTAATGGTGCCAAATTTGTTTGCCCTTTTTATTGAAAATTTGCAATATAATGATTTTTATAAATAGTGAGTTTATTAGAAATTATTGTATCATTACTTATGATGCAAAATTTTTGCCTTAAGAAAACTTTAAATTGCAATTTTGTTGATAAAAAGCAAAAGAAATGTTAAATTTTTGTTAGAAAAGAAAACGGCATAAGTATTTTACGGCACCAGTTTAGCATTGGTAATTCTGAGACTAAACTACACAGACTCTGCGAAACGCAAGAAGAAACGCCGAAGCGTTTCATTCATTCGTAGACGTAAGTAGGCAAAAGATCATTTGGGCCGCTGTGCTTATGGTCTTTACATAATAATAATTCTTATGATTGTATAGTGGTCTGAGGGTTTAAAAATTCTTTATTTTTCTCAACTAATAAAAAATGGCATTGAATATTTTCTTTTATTTACAGTCGCCACTGTGGACGAGTCGTTTGCTCGAAGTGTTCCAATAACGATGTACCTATATTGAAGTTTGGCATTAATAAACCAGTTCGAGTTTGTGGCGTATGCTTTGATGTATTACAAGGTGTTAATGGAAATTTGCAATAGAGAAAACAAAGAGTATTTTGTTTCTTTTTGCCATATTTCTTTTTAAAATATTGCTTTCTAAGCTCCAAGATAACAAAATGTGAAGCTGTGTGACCACTACATTCCTTATATCCCTTAAGATGTTGTACGAATGTAAAAAACTACTTTTTAATTATTTTCAATATGATTTAATCAAAATATAACAAAGTTCTTACAATATTTAAAATGTTGAATAATTCTAAGAAAATGTATATTGTAATATGACTGACCACTAACATGATTTTATTTTTTACGTTTGTAAAACGTTTTTTGTATATTCATAATAGTTTATATTAAAATCCTAAATGATATCGATTTATGTAAGTAGTTATGATATTTTACATACTCACAATAAACTATACAGCATACAAATACAATCGGCCCAACGTTGGAAAGCATTTCCTGAGATGAATCAAACAGAATCAAAGGAAATTTATTTAAAATGTATTTTAGTAACTTTCATCACAATCCATATGCCCCAAACCAAAATATTTATTTCTTACATGCATCATATTATTATGCTCTATAGTTAAAAAATCATTTAAAAAATTCGAAACCGCAAATAAAAAAATTTCTGTAGCAACCACGGCGAAACAGTCATCTGTGCTTTCAACACCACTTGTAAAATGAATTCGCCTTGTTTCATATCTTGGACGATTGTTTTGTTTGCCAAACTTTTTGGTTTACAATCAATTTTATTTGTATTTATTACAACTTCAAAAGTATAGTGTTTCGCCATACAAGGAACACATGTTAAAGGTAGTGAAAGCACACACTACTATTTCGCATTATATTACAGATTTATGTATATTGAAGACGTGCATTTGTGTAACAACAAGTATTGCGAAAACAGTTCTAACATTTTACATACAGCATACTATAAGTATAAATGAGTAAATGAGTGCTACTGTTATTCTAATACTTCGCTCTTACTAACACACTACTCAACCAACCAAAAAAATTTACTTATTCTCTTGCGTCCAAGACAACATTCCACTGTTTGTATTTGAGAAAATACTATTTGTACAACAAGTATAAGTGAGAAACTTATGTTACAATAAGTAAAGTTATAAAGTTGATATGGGAAAGTGCATAAATTTTAAAACTATTCGTCGAACCGATAAATGGCTTTGTATTATAAAACCTTTATTTATTATTTTTTATTCATTAAATGTTTTTATTATTAATAATAATAACATTTAACTAAATGCAAGTTTTAGTGGCTATTATTACAACTTGCTTTAGTAAATCTAATAAATACAAACAATAAAATGCATATATAGCTACATACATACATATGTATGTATGAAATTATTTATTTTTAAAATCTTTGTTATTAATACAGTAATTTTGATTTAGCTGCACAATTTTATGTGCAGATAAGTCAAAAATGCTGTTATCTTAAATGTATGTCTGTAAGTACATACATACAAACAAAATATGTATATGAATTTTAATGACTTGCATTTTGTGTGACTTGTGTGCGATATTTTTTAAATATAAATGGCATAAGTTGGATGTTTATATAAAAAAGTGGACGCCATATTTTTTTAAGTGTGTGCAGCTAACTTTGATTTTTTATATGAAAATATTTTAAAACCGCCAAAAAATATGGCAAATATGCAGGTACACAAAATGCACTTAAACAAGATTTAGGAAGACTAATTACAGAAAATATGTAATTTTGAGCAGTTAAGTAAAAATGCAGCTAACGTTGATTTTTTGTATTAAAATAATTTTAAAATGCCAAAAATGTTTAAGATAACTAAATGTGCAGGTACAAAGAGGCACGTAAAGAAGGAATTTGTCTGAGATTTTGAATAGTGACTAAAAATGATTAATTTTGTGAATTTAAGTCAAAAGTGCCCTTGCATTTACATGTGTATGTACATTAGGGGTAGTCTATTTTTGTAACACCTACTTTACATGGCATAACACGATGAGGAATAGTAAAAATATGATAACTGCGTTTTTAGTTTTTCGATTTATTTCAAAAACTTCACGCAGAATTTAAATTGAAAATTCGTATGCAAATTTCATACATATGCCAAGAAAAAACACCATATGAGATTATGTTCTTTTCTTTGTGTCTGTTTTGTTTTGCTCTTCTTCTGTTATTCATCGTATTTTGCAACTGGCGCGACGCTTATACGAAGTTTCAATCATTCATAAAGCATTTACTCAA
Source organism: Gymnocheta viridis (assembly GCA_956483585.1). Lineage (NCBI taxonomy): Eukaryota > Metazoa > Arthropoda > Insecta > Diptera > Tachinidae > Gymnocheta > Gymnocheta viridis. Next base: position 48,689,766 of record OY101442.1, on the reverse strand, counting down.
ATTTACCGTTATGTACTTTTGTCATATGCACGAAGGTTGAGCGAATCGCAATTTCTGTTAGTTTCAACGGCACATCAAAATTTCTCGGCGCACCAAAAGTAGCATCTTCGAGTGGTGAAAATATTGCTGATATAGTGTATGAAAAATTACGTGAATGGAAAATTGTTGATCAAGTCAAAGGCTTGTCATATGATACATCGTCAACAAATACTGGCATAAAAACAGGTGCTGCAGTTCTTTTAGAAAAAAAAATTGGCAGTAGTCTTATCAATCTACCTTGCCGCCACCATATTTATGAGGTTGTTTTGCGAAGTGTTTTCGAAACAAAACTTTCTTCAACCTCGGCACCAGAAGTTCCCATCTTTGAAAGATTTGGAAAATTTTGGCCAAATATAAATAAACAAGCTTTCAAAAGTGGCATTGAAGATTCGACCATTTGTGAAAAAATAAGTGCAGCTGAACTAGAACACTGTAAAACTTTTTGCTATGCTCAACTGGCTAAATCTCAAAATCGAGAAGACTATAAAGAATTACTACAGTTGGCTTTGATGTTTGTCGGTGCAGAGCAGTATAATTTCCGAACGCCTGGACCAACTAGCCATGCACGCTGGATGGCAAAGGCTATATATTCCTTGAAAATATTTATGTTCCGTGATCAATTCAAACTAACGAAGAAGGAATTGAATGGTTTACGCGATATTTGCGTTTTTATAGTGACTCTTTATATCAAAGTTTGGTTCAAATGCACTAATGCTATAGACGCACCGCTTCAAGATTTAACTTTTATTCAAGATGCCATAAAGTATACTGAAATAGACACGGACATATCAGCAATAATTCTAAAAAAAATGAGCAACCATTTATGGTACATTTCAGAGCAAGTAGTAGCTCTGGCTTTTTATGATTCGAAAATACCCATAGAAGAGAAACAGAAAATGCTTAAAAACCTCAAATTAAAGGAACCAGTAGTAAAATTAGAAAATGGTCGAAGATGTTCGAATTTATTGGATTTTAAAAATATTTCGTTGTGTGATTTCGTGTCAGAGAAAACAAAATGTTTCTTTAGTAAATTTGGTTTGCCAATGGAGTTTTTACTGTTAGAGCCTTCAAGTTGGGAAACATCATACGCATTTGAAGAAGGTTGGACCGCATGTAAGGACTTATTTGTCGTCAATGATATTGCAGAGAGAGGCGTTAAGTTTATTCAAGACTATAATAGAATCTTGACAAATGATGAAGACGAAAAACAATTGTTGCTTCAGGTTGTTGAGAATTATCGAATGAAATATCCATCATATAACAAAGCTACTTTAATAACATGATAAATAAAATAGTAATGATTAATAAATTTATTATATATAAAATACAATTATTTTTTAATATGAAATTTCATTTGATGTAACTACTTTCGTTAAAAATGGATATTTTGCCCATATAGACCCCATGAAAATTTTCAAATCGTTTCCGGGTCCACTAAAAATTATCGGATTGACTCCAAATTTTACAGGATTACTTTTTTAACAGAAGGGAACAAGAATCGTGCCGGCGAACTAGAAAAAACACTTTTTAAAATTTTCCCATACAAATAAGAACACCCCTAATGTACATATGTATAAGTTAACACATTCCATATTTAAAATACATATAAACGTCAACCAGACGAAACTTGACACTTCCCCTTAAATAAATAATTTCACAACAGTCTGTTTTCGCTGATGTTGCACAAGCGCCACTTCTACCTGTGGGAAACATAAAATCAACATTTTCGCAACATGCAAATTATGTAGAGCCAGAAGTTTGGGCAGGCGACCAAATAACTTAGAACTAAGAAAATACTTTTGTAAAATTTAGTTATTAACTCACAATAAATAAAGGAATTACCTGTTGCGCAAGCAACAAGTTCTTTTTTAAAAACAAAAAAATATAAATAAAATATTAATTGGCGCCCGAGCAGGGACCAACGCGTACAAAGTGAAAGCAAATAAATTTACCTGAAAATCAAAAAGTAAGGACGTGAAAAAAGTTATTTACCTGAAAATCAAAAAGTAAGGACGTGAAAAAATTTATCCTGTAAATAAAAAGTAAGGAAGTGAAAAAAATCTTTTACCTGAAAATAAAAAGTAAGGAACTGAAAATATCCTGAAAATAAAGACACACGCCCAACTTTGGAAATGATTATTTTAAGTTTATTACTATTGTAAGTAACAATTTTAATATTTTTAAGTGTTAATTTTTTAAAAAGAAAAGTGAAAGAAAGAATTTAACGTAAAATAAAAATCGTTTTCAAAAGTAAGGTTAAGAAGTTCAAATACTAGAAAAAGGAATTAAAAAGTAAAGTTGGAATAAATTAAATAAATTGAAGAAGTAAATTTAAAAATTTGAAATATTAGAAAAAAAAGAATAAAAAGAAATAAGGTTGGAATAAAAATATATAATTTTGCAAAAATATTGTAAAAGGTGAAATATTATATAAAAAAATAAAGTTGCAATAAATTGAATAAAATAAATAATTATATTGAAAACAGGAAAAGAAATGCTAATTTAAAGTGAAGTTTAATATAAGGTTAAATTAATTAATAAAAGAGAAATTAAAATTTTTGTGACAAAGGAAGAATAATTAGTAGAAAATTAAATAAATTGATTGAATGCTTAAAAATCGATTTTTTTATATATTATTATTATTATTGAAAATACACATTCGATAAATTTTTGCAATATTTAAAGGTCATTTAAAAATCTAACAAACTAAATTAATAATAAGCTGTTGCGATTCTTACGAGACCCTCCAACGGCAAGAATAATACAAAATAAGAAATAATAAGTGACAGGAAAATATAACTGAAATTAGATTAACTTAGGAATTTATTTAAAAAAAATGGAAGATGAAATTATCACCCAGTTAGGCCAAATGAGGCTAGAACAAAACCAAACTACACAACCAACCACTTCCCGATCAATACCACCACCAACCACCCAACAATCCGCTCCCATGAATACACAATTTATCGATGAAATAGTTCAACGTGTCTTAAGTCAAATGGGTAGTAGATCTGAACAGGATAATCATGACAATCAGGTGACAGTGGACGCTACAAACACAAACGAACTAGACCGTATACCGGACATGGTTAAATGTCTCAGAGAATTTTCTGGACGGTCCGGGGAGTTCAATTCATGGCGAAAAACAGTTGACAGAATATTAGATGCATACGAAAATTTTAGGGGTACACCAAAGTATTTCGCAATACTTCATACTATAAGACACAAAATTGTCGGCGACGCTGACACAGCACTCGAATCCTATCGAACACCTTTAGATTTGGGACAAATAAAGAAATGTCTTATGCTCCATTATTCAGACAAGCGAGATATAGGTACTCTCGAGTACCAAATGACAACATTAACTCAACGTCATCGCGACATAGCCACTTTCTACCAAATGGTATACCAGCATTTATCACTTATTTTAGACAAGGTCGCATGCCTCGACATTAGCGAAGAATCAATCCGTGCTATGACCAACTCTTATAGGGAAAAAGCGTTAGACACTTTCATCCGCGGTCTTAATGGTGACTTGCCACGTTTGCTGAGCATTCGTGAACCAGCTACACTCCCTCAGGCATTACACTTATGTCAAAAACTAGAAAATATGACATTTCGTCTTAATTTCGCACAAGGTATGAATAGGCATAATATGGGTACAACCCCACACAAGCCTTCACGGCAAGGAACAAACTTTAGAGGTCAGCAATTCTATCCTGAATTGAATTATATGCCACCTGTACCCCAGCGATTCCATGGTGCTAATCAACAATTTAATCAGTCCTACAACAGACCTAACGTTTTTCCTAATCAAATGACACAACCTAATTACAATAGATTCAGTACTAACCAGCCTAATCACAACAGATTCAAGCAACCTAATTACAATGGATTTCGTAGTTATCGACCTTTTCGACCACATTTGAATACAGCCAATAACCAAACTCATTTTTCTCCACAACCAGTTCCAATGGAAATAGACAGTTCAACCCAGTTCAGACACAATAACCATCGAACTGAACCAATAGCAAATTATAAACGTCCACTTAATAGCCAAAATTCTCATCCTCCTAACAAAATACAACGTAATTTCCATCTAGAAACAAATTATCCAGATGAAACATATTATCCATACGAAACAAGTTACGAATGTCTTGACGAAGAAACCGGAATTGCTAAGCAAACTAACGTAGATCCAAACAATATCTTTTCTGAAGACGAAGTTGCTTCTGATAATGTAAATTTTTTAGAATAACAACGTCTTCGCTTCCATGTTTTGAATAAGTTACTGGACGCGGAGACAAACTAAAGTTTCTTATTGACACAGGATCGAATAAAAACTACGTACAATCCACTCGCATTAGATATCCAATTCAAAATGAAAAATCGTTTAAGGTAAGCTCCGTTGCGGGCAACATAGAAATAACGCATCACACATATATTGACATTTTCGGACCACAAATGAAAAAAATTAAATTCTACATTTTGCCTACACTCTCCTCATTTCATGGGATAATAGGCAACGACACTCTAAGAGAATTGAGAGCTACAATTCACAATGATAAAAGCTTTATGACAATGCTTTCAGGAATAAAGATTCCTTTGAAGCAAAAAATATCCCAAGAAGTAAACGCAGTGGAATTGAATATACCTAATTTAACACAAGAATAGCAAATAAAATTACAAAACATAGTAGCAAAATGCCCGAATTAATTCTCAGATCCCGATGAAAGATTGACATTCACAACCTTAGTAAAAGCCGAAATCCGTGCAACTACTGATAACCTGACAATTCTGGAGAAAAGAAATATCGTATGGTAATAGATTACCGAAAGCTTAATTCGGTCACTATACCGGACCGATACCCTATACCCGAGATAAATGAAGTTCTTTCGAATCTCGGCGAAAACAAATTATTTACAGTCATCGATCTGAAGAGTGGGTTTCATCAAATACCCCTCCGTGAGTCAGACGTGGAAAATACCGCATTTTCCGTGAATAATAGGAAGTACGAATTCCTACGTCTCCCGTTCGGACTAAAAAATGCGCCGTCAACTTTTCAGAAAGCCTTGGATGGCATTCTTCGTCAGCATATAGGCAAAAGATGTTATGTCTACATCGATGATGTGATAATATTTGGAAAAAATTAGGAAGAACACCTACACAATTTAGAGGTAGTGTTCAGGACTCTAGAAAATGCAAATATGAAAATACAAATGGATAAATGTGCGTTTTTGCGAGAAGAAGTAGGGTTTTTAGGGTATGTAGTCAGTGCAGATGGAATAAAAACAAATACAAAAAAAGTAGAGGTAATAGCAAAACTGCCTCCTCCTAAGAATTTAAAGGAACTTCGATCCTTTCTTGGAATGGCAGGTTACTATCGTACGTTTATCAAAGACTAAGCAAAAATAACCAAACCGCTCACTACAATGCTGAGAGGTGAATTCGGAAATATTTCAAAAAACGCATCAAAAAATAAATTAATTACATTGTATAAGTAGGCACTAGAATCCTTTAATAAAGTAAAATCCATCTTAATATCAAGAGGTATAGTACTCTCACATCCAAACTTCGAAAAAGATTTTGAGCTTACTACCGACGCTTCTGACTTCGCTGTTGGTGCTGTACTGTCACAGGACAGTAAGCCAATAACATTCATTTCCAGAACCCTCAGTAAAACGGAGGAAAATTATGCGGTAAATGAAAAGGAAATGTTGGCCATCATATGGTCACTAAATTCCCTCAGAAATTATTTATACGGTTCAAAAAAAATCAAAATATTCACTGACCATCAACCACTCACGTATGCATTGAATTCTAAAAATACTAACTCCAAAATGAAAAGATGGAAATCAATTCTAGAGGAGTACAATTACGAGTTGAAATACAGGCCAGGATATTCTAATGTAGTTGCAGATGCTCTATCAAGAATACCTGCTCAAATCAATACACTTACATCCACAGCTCATAGCACCGAAAGCTCACCACACGATCTAATACCCTGTGCCGAAATACCAATCAATGTATTTAAAACCAAATATTTTTCAAACAATCTGAAACTGCATCATATCAGTTTAAGATAGGGTTCCCCACGATTCATAGGCATATTATTGAAGAACCATATTACAACGAACAAATCCTTTTAGCACGTTTGAAAAGATACCTAAATCCATCTGTAGTCAACGGTATGATTCAAAACTTCTATACACAGCATTTCGGAATTACAAACCTCGCTATACACAAAAAATTGTCAACGACATTACTAACGAAGAGGATCAAGAAAACGTTATTTTGCAAACACATTTACGCGCTCATAGGAATGCAAGGGAAAATAAATCGCAAATTTTAGAAAAAAACTTTTTTCCGGGTATGCTCAGTAAAATAAAGAATCTTATAGCAAACTGTACGACGTGTAAAGAAAGTAAACATGATAGACACCCTAATCAACCAAAACTAGGAGAAACACTGCTACCAACACACCCCGGTCACACTATTCACATAGATTTATTCTTGACAGAAGGGAAAATAATACTAACGGCTCTTGATAAATTTACGAAATATGCGCAGATAAAAATTTTAAAAATTAGATCAATTGAGGATATTAGGAAACCACTTAGGGAGATAATATTCGGTTTTGGAGTACCTAAATTTATAATAATAGATAATGAACCCTCACTAAATTCAGCCGCTATTAAATTTATGATGGAAGATGAGTTGAAGATAGAAGTTTATACGACACCGCCATACAAAGGACAAGCTAACGGCCAAGTGGAAAGATTTCACTCAACTATAATAGAAATAATGCGTTGCATTAAGGAAAACGGTGGACATAAAAACTTTGAGGAATTGCTGGAAAGAGCAGTCTCTGAATACAACCATAGCATCCATTCAGTAACTGAAAAGAAACCGGTAGACCTATTTTTCGGACGAAATGTTAGCTTTACTCCGGACGATATAGAAAAAACCAGACGTGATAATCTTGAAAAGTTAGGAGAAAAACAACAAAAAGATATTCAATTCCATAATAAAAACAGGCAAGAACTAAAATCTTATTTACCAGGACAAAAAATTTTTGTCAAGCGGAATAAAAGATTAGGCACCAAGCTTTCCAAACCATATACAAAAGAAGTAGTTAAAGAAAACAGGAATAGCACTGTACTGACCGAAAAAGGACAGTTAGTGCATAAAAGTAGAATACGCAACTAAATTACTATATAGTACAATTTCTTTTTACACATAGATTGACTGCCACGCTGTGTTACGCGGACAGTCAGATTCTGGATTACACAAACGCTCAACTGGTAACCATAGAAAAAGGCACAGCAAGAGTGCAAACAGGACATTTTAAAATAATTCATGAAATAGACATCGCAAAATACTCAGACATAATAGAAAATATTGAGAGAACTATACAAGCATCCACAATCGGACGAAATCCTCACTATCCTTTCATATCCTTACTGATATCACAAATAAAAACACATCTAAATAACTTACGAGTCAAAAAAATTAAAAGATCCTTAGATTTCATAGGCAGCGCATGGAAATGGATAGCAGGTACACCTGATCACCACGACCATGAAATTGTCCTAAACAAATTAAATAATGCCTTGCAGAATAATAACAACCAAGTATTGATCAATAAACTGACCATAGTGCAATTCTGCACAGAACGGCAAAAGCGATAGCGTAGCCAGTGGCAAACTCTGCCGGCTACAAAACCACTTAGACCTCCACACTTTAAACCTCCACATGGCGATCTTGCCAACCAAACACACTTTAAACCTCCACAATAGAAAAAATAAACGAAATTACTAATATTACTAATAATATTGCAAAAACAGTAGAGAATGATAGATCTACAGAGATAGATTTATTTTTAAAACTGAAATTTAAATTAGAAGTTATTAAAGAAGAGATCGTTAATATTGCATATGCAATATATTGGGCTAAGGCCAATATAATAAATTCCTATATCTTATCTAACGAAGAAATAGATATGGCAAAAAATATTGTTAATAAAGAAAATATACCTTTCATAAACTTAGATGAAGCATTCGAATTTTCTGAAATTAAAATTGCAACTGACGGGAAAATAATAATTTACATAATAAGTTTACCAACGGTTAATAATAATATTTGAAATTCAGGAGGGCTATAGTTAACACATTCCATATTTAAAATACATATAAACGTCAACCAGACGAAACTTGACACTTCCAATTAAATAAATAATTTCACAACAGTCTGTTTTCGCTGATGTTGCACACGCGCCACTTCTACCTGTGGGAAACATAAAATCAACGTTTTCCCAACACGCAAATTATGTAGTCAGCAGTTTGGGCAGGCGACCAAATAACTTAGAACTAAGAAAATACTTTTGTAAAATTTAGTTATTAACTCACAATAAATAAAGGAAGTACCTGTTGCGCAAGCAACAAGTTCTTTTTTAAAAACAAAAAAATATAAATAAAATATTAATTTATATACTATGTGTGCTTTTTTTACTTTTGCTATTTACAAAGAATGTGCACAAACCTACACACACTTCCCAAATGAAAGCATGTATGAACTGCGTATTTAAGAAACAGCATACAATTGTGTTTTCTTTGCTGAAAATGTATAACACAAATGTGTTACTCTCTCTTGCTCTTTACTTCAACGCACTCAATCCATATAAGAAGACACAAATAACAACTAATACAAAAAGCGCTAATTTACGTACTACAACTACGCACAAGAAGCAATGATTTTAAAAACTTGTGTCATTTGGATGGAACAATGCACGTTGTTGGCATCACTGGTGAAAATGCATATGTGCGCTACTACTGCTCAAATACAACAGTGTGGCACTCAGAGGAAGGCTACATTTTTTGAAAATTAACGTCAGTCATTAAACACCACTCGCAGAAACAACAGCAAAGAAAACGAGCCATATATTTTATTGTGTTATTTATTATTTGATGAACTTATATAGTACAAAGAATATTGAATTTGTGTTAAGAATAAAGGGTAATACTTTGTATGAAGTTTGTCTTTAATGAATTTGTCGCCTTTTATTTAACGTCGGAACACACGTCTTTAACTTATTTGTACATACATACTTATGTACATACATACATATGTTTTTTCTGGTATTTTCAAATGAGTTTTTGGCTAAATACAATAACATGTTGAACTGGTGGAATAATACAGGTAGTGTCGAAGCGTTAACGGACATTTTTTTTGGGTTTTAGCCTGTCAAAATTTGGTTATGTATTACTAACACACACCCACACTGCTAAAAACAGCACACTTTATCACTTGTTTCAAATGCAAATAAGAAAAGGGAAAGAAACAAAACTCTTTATAGAACAGAAAATGCATTTTGTCATTTTTATTTTGTGCTTTTTGACAGCTTCGAACCTAAAAGCAGTGTTTTTGTAGCTTCGACACTATCTGTATTATTCCACCATGTATTTTGCGTTACCTTGTCGATATTCATTATTCTCTCAGTTTTAGTCGATTATTCTCTTAACAGTATTACCGTAATAAATTCTATTTTATGATCAAAATAAAATTGAAATGTCATGAATTCTTAAAACACAAAAATCATATACATACAGACATATGTACATACATACTTATGTATGTATGTATAAGCGCAAAATTAATTGAAAAATTCTAAATATATGAAGTGAAATATAAGGATTAATTATTGAAAATGTTTTCGGCGTGTCGTTTTTAGGGAGTAGGGTTGCCAGAAGGGCCTGATTTGGCCTGATTGTCAAGTTTTTTAATGCGCGTCAAGTGTCAAGTGAAAAAGTGATTTGTCAAGCTTTTTTGTAAGTTATTTTTTTCTCAAATTTATTCTAGCTATTTAATAATACTTAAAAAAAGTATGTGTATATTTCTAAAAAACAAATCTAAAGCCCATATTTTTACTATCAATAGAACTAAGGACTAATATGATACATATTTTTTTCTGCAATTATAGTTTAAAAAATAACTATAACTTTCTGTACAATTATTATAAAAGTGCCAACACTGATATTTACCCTATTACTCAACACTAGTAAATTGCCAACATTGAACCAGAGAAGCAAGTCGTGGACTTTTCGTCGGCGGCGGCGGCGATTCGGCTTGAGCCGGGGTTTTACCGGCGCGCCATCCTTCTATCAGCTTAGCCGACTTGATATACCCATGGTGGAATAATACAGGCGGTTTTTCATTGTTTTTTTAAATAAAACTTATGTGTTTGAAGAATTGTCAAGTTATTTATGAAAATTATTATTTATTTATTATAGACTAGCTAAAACCTCTCAGCAAAATTGTTTTTACGAGTAAAAGTTGAAATTCAATTCGTATTTTCCCAATAATAATTATCCAGAAGTTCTTCTTTAAAAACTAAAAATCTCTTTTATATATTTAGTATGAGTGTTTTTATTTGTCAAGTTTTTTTTTCAAAATCAAGTTTTTTTTGGTCAATGTCAAGCTTTTTGACAAATTAGATCTGGCAAGCCTATTAGGGAGTGAAGATAAATTCGTCAAATAAATACGTCCTACACTTATGTATGTATGTACATACATATGTATGTTAAATACGTTCCATATAATGTTAAACTATTTTAAAAATTACTTAGATTCGTTTTTTCATAAAAACATAAAAGAATTCTATTATTTCAGAAAAAAGTTTATTACAAATATGAATATTATTAAATTATCAGTTATAACAAAACTTAAATGCAAAATTAATTTTTTTAAATGTATGCACAGCATAATGCAGTACATATACTACATTTATACAAGCAAAAATAGGCTATCTGTGGATTTCCTGGACACTTGGAGAAGACATGAATCGGGTGAAGATTGGAAGCAGCCTAGAACTAGCAGATTCCAGCAGTATAAAGTCTAAGTCCAGATTCAGTCCTATATGGGAGACATGGCTTTTTTATACCCTTCACCAAAAAAATTTGGAAGGGGGATATATAGGTTTGTCATTCCGTATGTAATTTCTTCATTATTCATTCAAGACCCCATAAAGTATATATATTCTGGATCCTTATAGATAGAGAAGTCGAATGAGCGATGTCCGTCTGCTACATTTTGGTGTAGTTAGAATTAACTCCAAAACACAAAATAGAGAATTAAATTTTATACCATTGTCTTGGAATTTTTCATAAATTTGTTCGGTTTGAAAATAACAAAACTCGGTCCAATAATTAATGAGATATAGCCAAGACTTTTTTTGTTATATTTCCTATTCTGTTGTTTTTTATGGCTCCAACTGTCCAACGGTCAATCTGTTGTATGGAATTCTACGAAGGTTTAGACTGAAAATAATTGAGGTCCATCCATTAACGACTAAAATATGAGCAAAAAAATGGCATTCGAAATGATTTTACTTTTAAAATTTTTTTTAAAAAGTTGCGTTGGGATTCAATCCAACAACCTACTGGTTCGTAGTCACAAGCGCTTCTTATACACCACAGAGCAGAGTTGTATTTTTCATAGTAGTTTACGCGTTTAAGAACACAATATATCTTATTTATTATAAAATACTAAAACTTCAAATTCTTCATGGAAATTGGTGTGGTTGCTGTAATTTGGCCCTTTTTGTCCCACATATATCACATACATACTGAAATACGTTCATGGGCACATGTACACATTGTGTGTATGTATGCATGTGTAAACTAAACAATCGTAAAGCAGAGATTTGTTGTTTTGTTTTTGTTTGTTTCTTTAAACTTATTTTTGTACGTTTATTAGTATAATATTATGCATGCATATTACAGTATTTTTTATCGCTTATATTTTCCTTTCGTATATAAATAACCATAATTATTTTTTATATTATTTATATTAAAGAAATGTAATGGATCGTCAAGACACTATGTACGAGTAAATGTACAAAATCAATGAAATTGAATTTTAGTTTTGTTTTAAAAATGTATTAATATTTCATTTTTTATGACTATTTGTGATTTCAGAAGAAAGGCAAAATTGATGTTTTATACTTGTGTAATTTTAATTATTTTCCATATTCAGGTGCAGAGCGTACCTGCAGTATATCAGAACTAGAACTTAGTAACACATAACAAAGCAGAAAAATCTCTTCCCGGATAGAATTTGATACCTGTTCCGAAATATTTCTTAATTAAAACTTTCACTATACATATTTACTTGGCTTTTTTCTAATTTTTGGATTTTATATTCACAACTTGGTACTTTACTGTTGCGTTCAATATAAACTCCCATAAGAAATATTTTTTTCATTCTGTAACATCAGTCAGTTAATCTTCAAAAAGCACTTCAATTAATTGCCTTTTCTATAAAATAAAAACAAAGTTTGATGTAAGAATTTAATTTGATATCAAGCTCCAAAATGTAATTAGCAAAGAAACTAAAAAATTGAAAACCCCGCGAAAATTCGCATATTCTAAAAATTGCAACTGCAATATTGGAAATTATTCCCAAAATTAATAAAAAAAAATCATATAATTGGCAATCGGCAGCCAAAAGTCTTGAAAAAAATCTCTAAAATGCCAAAAATTCTTAAAAATATGCGAACATCAGGAAAATTGTATGATTCAATATTGATTAAAAAACAGCAAAATTATAGAGTAAAAATAAAAATATCATTTCCATTTTGAAAATTAAACTTTTATTAAGAACTATTTAAAATGCATTTGTATTTTGAATAAAAGTATTGCAAATACCTATTTTCCACAAATTTATATCTAGCTTCTGATTGCATTATCCAATTGAATAATTTAATGTGGGCTTAATTAAAATGTATTCTAAGAATAGTTCGCAATTCATCAAATATTTTTAAACAATCAGTTCCTATCGTATACATACATATGAACTTTGGATTTTTGGATCGGAATGTTTGGGGAAAATTTCCAAAACATTTGTAAAGCGTAGCGATAATAGTTCGCTAAAAATAGTATATGCATTCATATTTGTATTTTTTTTTTTTGCAATTTTCGTATTTTCCCCAATTCAGCATATACAAAATGACAGGTTAAGATCTTAGGAGATAAAAAATTGATTTCTTCATATTCATATAAAATTAACTGGTCTTACATTCATTAAAAACACCTAAAAAATCATAGTTTTGCGGAATATCGCATTGTCGATAGCACGCACTACGGAATTGGACGCAGGATTAATGGTAAAATATTACGAAAATAAGCCGAATTATGGGTTGGATCTGAGAGCAAAAAGCTTTCTGTTTGCGATTTTATCGTAATTTTTCATATTTATTTCTCTGTCTTACACAGTAAACGCAGAAGAAGATTTAAATAAAAAATGTTTTTAATTAAATTCATCTGTTTTCTTAGCTGGCTGAATATAAATGACCGAATTCGGTTTTTTTAAATCAATTGTGGTTGAAATTCCATTGCGTTTCTATATCAGAAATATACAGATTATATTGAATCAAAACCTTTATCGTATGGTCCAACCACAATACAGATAAGTAAATGGAAAAGTTAACAAAATTTTAAAAAGAGAACTATCAGAATACCACTAGTTTACATACATACGTACATCATACGAGTTTCAAAGAAAAAATTAAATTAAAATAATGAATTAAAAAATGTTTTTACATTTTATAATATCAAATTTTTTCTTACACCGTCAAGTTATTTTTATTTTTGGTATTATTATTATATAAAATAAAAACGTCAACTTGCTGACTTCATTATATAATTATTTGATCACTGTACAAAATCCTATCTGATAACATATTGGATATTTTTGAAAAATAAACCTTTTATCGTTCATAAAATTGAAAAAAAAACGCAAAAATTAAAAAAAAAATTTATAAATGAGATTGTGCCCCTGTTTTTTTTAATAAATTGTGGAACAAACTTTTTCAAATAAAAAGTAAAAGTAATAAAAACAACTAAAACGTATAAAAAATTCTTTAAAAAAATAGCATAGTGTAGTTCAAGATTCGAAACCGTGCCACCGGGTAAGAAGGTACGGTTTTAAATCCTGAACAACCATTTATTAATTTTTTTTTTAATTTTTGATACATTTTAGTTATTTTTATTACTTTTACTTTTTATTTGAAAAAGTTCGTTCTTTTTTTTAGAGAATTTTTGATAGCTTCAAATTATTTTCAATATGAAGATAATATTGGAACATTTTAACCATTAGACTAACAGATTTATGTAATAGTTGGCGATATTTTTAATCAATTTTGGGAGAATTTCTTCGTTATTAAATCTTTTCTTACGTTTCAAATCATTTCTTTGTTTAGTCGAAGCCCACTGGCTTTTTGATAAAGACGTTGAAACTCTTCTTGGATGTGTGAAAAATGATATAAGTGCTAATAAGGGGATGTTAATATTTTTATAATGCACCCCGGGCAAGAAAGTGTTACAAATTTGTTACGGAATTCATAATTTATGACTGACTTCATAAACGCAGTTTACAAAGCAACACGAGAATGCCTTGTAAACTCATGCTTCCAGTGTTGCTTTGCAAGCTGTGTTTATGAAATCAGCCTATACTATGAAATAGAGTTTAGAACCAATAATGCGTGATCGTGATTAATTTTTTGTTTCCATCACGTGGGGGTGCGTCCGTGAGACGGTGAGTGGCAATTTTTGTTTTGCTTTAATGTAATTTTTTCCGTTTAAATTCCTTTTTTTCAGACACCCTATATTTAGGTAATTTTTATAAATAAAATAGACCATATCTAAAAATGCCCAAAAATGTTCTCGCCCATATTTCCTGAGCATGTTTGCTACATAATACTTTAAATAATTTAACTAATTTTATCCACAAAAAATGACAGGTTTTCTTGAAATATGAAGAAAGCTCTTACAATCTCATGCATTTTTCTTGAATTCTCTTTTATATGCAGGTAGTTTTAAAACTTTTTTATACTGAATAAAAAAAACTGCAGTTGTATAATCCAGTTAATTGAGACCTGGATTTCTGTTTCACAAATCAGGTAGTTTGAACCTATTTTATTTCTGGGTATAAATTAAACCGCAATTGTGTAATGTAGCCAGTTAAGTTTTTACTTTGTAAAAGTAGTGATCAGTACCAGAACTTATATAATTTTACTTTAAAGTGCGATAATGTCATTTAAAAATTCATAATTGTTCGAGTTATTCAGAAACTAACATAATGAAAATATATTTAAATTGACTATTGTTTAAAATTACACGATTTACCAGGATACCACGAAAAGGATGTTAAAATTAAAATTCACTTCCTTGGAAATCAATAAAAAAATGGCTTGCCTCAAACTGTACAACAAAAACCTTTGTGGAAAAGAACTCAGACTGGATAAATGGAGTAACAACTTTTGAAAACATCGAAGAACCGCATACATCTTCTGACAGCAGAAGAGGAAGACCTGCAAAAACCATCAGCGAGTGTCCGGAGTACACAGAAAACGTAAACTTCAAAATGCCACAAAAGATATATTTAAATCGTATCTTTCAGAAGCATTGTCTTAAGTATGTAATAGATAAAGATAAATCAAGGTATGACATTACAAAAGCTGTGGCCCTTGCAAGCCCCGATCGACCGCAGAGGATTAAAGACGGTATTCCAATTCCTCCAAATTCTTTACCCACAAAGTATAGCATAGAAGAAGCCTTAGCGCTATTTATGGACTTGGGATTGTCAAAGGAAAAATATTCTATTTTACGAAGTTCTTTAAAGAATCATAATGTGAATATTCTTCCTGGATACAAAAAGGTTACATCTGCCAAAAAAGAAACAGTGCCATCTAATGTACAAGTTACTGAAGTATCGGTAGAGGTTAACCTGCAAGACGCCTTATTCAAAGTTTGCCTGAAAAGGAAGCAGTATTACTTCCAGATAGGCTTACATTGATAAATAAGTGGGGATGTGATGGATCATCCGGTCAAAGTGCTTACAAACAATATCGACAAATGACACAACTATTACAGATGCAAATATGTTTATGGCTTCTGTAGTTCCTTTACGACTGAGAAGTGAAATCTCTGAGCATTGGAAAAATCCTCGCGCATCATCAGTTCATTTTTGCCGTCCGATATTTTTTAAATATGGAAAGGAGTCTTCAGAAATAATCAAATCTACAGTAAACGATATAAAAAAGAAAATTTCTGAACTAAAGCCTTCTGTTCTTGGAATGAAGAATGAAAAAAAAAACTGTTTCATTGATTATAAATTTGGCTTACAATGATTGATGGCAAAGTCTTAAATATAATAACAGATACTTCGTCAACTTTGAAGTGTGCGATTTGAAAAAAGTCTCAGAAGGACTTTCAAAATTTTGATGATTCAAGTGATGAGCCATACTATGAATATGGAATTTCTCCGTTACATGCCAGAATTAGGTGCATGGAGTTTATTTTAAAACTATGGTATACAATTCCGCGAGAAGGGAAAGTTTTGATAAGAACGCAACACCAAAATAAAAACTATCTGCTCGAAAAAAATTATACAAAATGTATTTCTTAAGAAGCTTGCACTGACAATAGACTGCCCAAACAATGGTAATATGTCCAGAGCATTTTTTGAAAATGATGAGGTGACAGCCCAAATTACTGGGGTCGACAATCATGTTATAAACTCTAGAGAAATGGTAAATGGCTCAAAGTTTCATGATTATGCATAAAAAACTGCCCAACTTTTGGCTCAAATATACCCTGAGAAGAAACTTACTCCTACGGTCCATAAGGTTTTGGCTCATGGTAAAAATTTAATTGAATATCAATGCTTACCAATTCAAGAGTTATCAGAAGAAGCCCAGGAATGCAAAAACAAAGACTTTAGATACACGAATACTTGCAAAATTTCACGGATTAGACAGAATGAGGACTTTCTCAATATGTTGGCGGCCTCTTCAGACCCACTAATTTCATCACGGAGACATGTAAGATCTCGAAAGGATTTGGAAGAACACAATTATAGCTACGATATGTTAAGTCTGTTAGATATCGCTTCCAATATTAACGACTATTTTATAGAAAACTAACGAACAAACAAATTATACTAGTTTGAAAACAATATACTAAATAATTTAATATCATTATACATTATATAGCATTAATATTAAAAATATTTCACAAATGTGTATCTGTAGTGTAAATAAAAAATATAAAATTAGTCTAAAGTCTTATATTAGAGTGGTATTTTTATAGACTTCCTTATGAGAATATCATTTGAAGCACAAAACGAAATGCTTCTTAAATTTTAAAAATATCATTTTTTCAAAAAATATGATTTTTGCGACAAAAAAGGTCAAAAGGTGTCACCGTGCCCAGTGCCTATCATAATGCGGGAGCACTTATTTTGAAGCTGAAGGATTTAAAATTCAAGCGATTTTTAACCATTAGAAATATCTTGGTAACTTCAAAAATTATAATTTTTGCAACGAAAAAACCACTGTGCATAGTGCCTCTGTGGTGCTATGGCCATGCAGGTTACTTATTGTTAAGCGAATGGGGTTATCTTTTAAATGATTTATACATTTTTAAAATATCTTTATTACTTTTAAAGTTTTGATGTTTTTAATGAAAACAGTCAAAAGCCGCCACTGTGCCGCGGTTAACCTATGACCGTGCAAATCATGTGTATTAATGCCTGAGGAGTATTCTTTCAAATGCTTTTTAAAATTTTTAAATATCTTTATTACTTTAAAACTTATGATTTTTGCAACGAAAAAACTCAAAAGGCCCCACTGTGCGTCGTTTATTGTGTTTCCACACTAAAATGATATATTTTTTCATGAAATTACTTTAGTCACGATCACATTCTAGCGGGGTTTTTTAATGGTAAATCATATGGTAAAACTTGTCAAGGCAGTTAAACATACCGGAATTTTTTTTTAAATTATACTACATTTCATTGCGTACCATTCATTGTACACTTAAAAATAAAAAGTACTAAAAATGTACAGCTGTACTAATATCACAGGGTAACCTGATATTGCAATCACCGGTATGTACATATGTATTTTTATTGTGTGTTCTGTCGTGTATATTTTCGTGCTTTAAATATCCATACATAATTCTTATTTAGTTGATATATATTTTCGATTTATTGTCAATTTTGTTCCTTCTTCTTTACTCTGGCTTCTCTTCAGTTGTCGAATAAATATTCCGCATTTGACTCAAACCACTAACAGACATGTAAAATTTGCAATTGGTCCAAATTAGATAAACTGCTGGTTGTTGGTGAAATGGCAACCTTGTCTTAGAGATGACATTTAGTATTTTAGTTTTGGTCTTCATGTCATTGTATTGTTTTATTATACATACATATGTACTATGTACACAGTGTAATTCCTATGTATTCTATGTAAAAAAACCCTGCAGATAATATTGGACTACGTGGTCCATTATAGCTGAAACGGACTGGTTACAACATGGTCCGATGTAATGCAGTCATGGAGTATGTCATTTTCAAACAAGAACTTATTGCTATACGACAATTGTTCGTGGTTTCACGAACTTATTCGTGCCTGACAAACTTGTTGTGAGTGGTCCATTTTTAATGACATGGAGTAGTTTTTGGGTTAGTCTGATGTAATGCAAACTTGGACCATATGGTCCAGCCCTAGGACAACGCAATGTTAAATAGACCATGTTTTCTTCATACATTTGGGTTACTTTTGGACTAGTCCTAGTCCCCTTTATGGAGTATACTTTACATGCGTGTTTGGACTAGTCGCGTTATCTGCAGGGAAGCGGTTCTTGACAAGTGTATTGGTGACAAAAAAAGTACAAGTATATAAAATCATGAAAGCATTTTTAAAAAATCACTTTGCGCCAAGACACTTAGCAAGATACCACGTAAGTAAATTTTGTATTGTATTTATTAATTTTTTAATAATTGTAATATTTAGAGAATAAACACCATAACCCTCAACTCAATCATTACCAACATATAAAATAGCCGTGTCCTTGTTGAACCAGAAGTTTATTCTCGCTAAGGCGCAAAGGGTCATCAATTGTGATCATTGGATCACACTGGTGGTTGAAGAAAGAGGCAACTATATCAACTTAATGCTGCGAAGAAGGGAAAATAAACAAAACAAAAAAACTAAATTGTAATAAAATTTTCGAAAAATTGTGGTTTGCGTGTGCTTTGTGTTTTTAGCTCCAATATGATTATTAGTTTGTGGGAAATGCAAAAATCAATCATTCCTTGTTGGGAGATGCTTTGTAGAATAAAATATCACTAGCAGTTTGTGTAAAATACATTAATACAGAAAATAAAACCACAAAGAATGCAAAATATTTTTTCAATTTCTTTTTCGTTGCTTTTGCGTATGGAGGGAGTCGGAAAAAAAACTTATATAGTTTACCTCTTCTGTCACCTCTGTATGCTTTGTGCTTTATACTATAAGGAGTAATAATCCGCTCAAATTTCATTTGAATTCCATTATAGTTCAATATAGAGAATTTCCCAAAGTTAAACTTTGTTTGACCTCAAAGGTGCATTAAGTGATTAAGTTGTCCGATTTGGCTCAAATTTTCAGCATGTGTGTTTTAGACCAAGTGGTACAATAATCTGCTCACGTATCTTTAAAAAACAAAAGTTGATTTTTCATTGTCACCCTAATGTTCATATACACTCCGGTTCACTTATTTGAAGGCACTAAAAATTCCATATTCAGCAGCTTGTATCTTTTCTATTCTTAACCGGTTGCAGAATCTTAAATCGGAAATGGAAGCTAGACATCTTGAGATATAAAAAAAATCATAACAATAGCGGTTTCTTTACTAAAGAACTTTTTTTAAGCAATTTATCAAAAAAGGTCCAAAAATGTGATATTTTTTCTGGGGTACTTGAATAAAGGCACTTTATTATTTTTAAAGTAAGCGAAGATTTTTTGTAGGGAGTGTTTGTTTATTACAACTTACTACATCTTAATAATTTTACGAGTCAAAATGGCAAAACAAAAAATTTTATATCTATTGGAAAAAACTCAAATCGATGTTTACCACTCTGAAGGATATTCTAACTGCGCAATATGTAGCTAAAAAATGGACGAAACCCAACAGTTGTCGACAATTACATCAAGGACCACGAGGGGTATGTAAAAAATTTTAAAGGAAGTGTTTCATTGTCTTTATCTACGTATGAGAAAAGAAAAATCATCAGAATTGTTTCTAATTCTGTCTTATCCTTGTCAAAAATAAGAGCTCAAGCTGAAGTACAAACGAGCAAGTCATCAGTACGTAGAGTAATTAAGAGCTGTGAGTATCTTAAATACCTGCAATTATAAAAATAGCCGCAACTTAATGCTCCTTAATTCACAAGAGACTACATGGTATAGGATGTGCAGCAAAGAGGTCATGTAAATGACTGGAGAACCGTTGTATTTACGGATGAGAAGAAGTTTAATTTGGATGGGTCTGATGCCTACAACTATTATTTCCATGATCTGCGCAAAGAAAAACGATTTTTGAGCTGACATCACAGCCGAGAGGGCGGCGTTATGGTGTGGAGTGCTATTACGTACAATGGCACCATCGATCTAGAATTTCTGGATCAAGCTAGAAAACGTTATTGGAATCGGCTTTTCCGAAGTTCAGTGAAGTATTTGGTCCCATATCTTGGATATTGCAACAGGATAATGCCAATATACATAACGTCAGAGTAGTAAAAACCTTCATTGCAAGCCAAAACGTTAATATTCTTGACCAACCTATTCGACAGATCTAAACATTATCGAAAATGTCCGGGGTTGGTTATCTCGTAAGGTCTATGAGGAGGAGGTAGACAATTTGATGACAAGCAGTCACTAATTCAGGCGATTAAGGAATCTTGGAAACAAATTACGTTGGATTACATAAATTCTTTTTATATGTCAATGAAAACCCATATATTTGAAGTTATTAAAAACAAAGGGGTTGTACCCATTACTAAATGAAAAAACAAGAACTGTTTTTCGTTAAAATTAGTCAAAGTGCCTTTATTCAAGTGAACCAAAAATATAACATTTTCGGACTTTTTTATAAATTGCTCAAAAAAATTCTTTAGTTAAGAAACCCCTATTGTCATGATATTTTTGTTTTATATCTCAAGATGTGTAGCTTTCGTTTCCATTTTGAAATTCTGCAATCGATTAAAAATAGATACAGGCTGCTGAGTATGGAATTTTAAGTGCCTTTAAATAAGTGAACCGGAGTGTATGTATATTATAGGGAAATTTTGTTGACATCGAATTTGATATAAAAATTTATATTTTTCTATTGTGGCTGCCATGAAATATTTTTTTATTTGTTAATTATTATTCAACCCGTTATGCAAATTTCATATTAAATATGATGTGTGCTAAAAATTCTGTTTTAAGTCCACTTGTTTGTTAATTCCCATAATTTAACTCCAACACAAATTTATATTTATTTTATATCAAATTCGATATGTCCAATGTTGCAGAACGAGAAGATGGAATTCATAAAAAAGCAATATAAAGGAGATTTTAGTGCAAGTCGCGGATAATTGATGAGATTAATAAAAGGATTAGAAGGAAGATTTTTAAACGTAGTATGAAACTTGTTGCAAAAATAATTTATCGAAAATGGCATTTTCTATGCATACAAAATATTTTTAGCGACGAAGAAAAAAAAGAAATTATTAGTGAAAAGAATACTATGTACTTGGGCAGAAGTCATCTATTTTGAATTTGCCCGATGAGGAGTAGCTTATAAGTTAATGGTCGTTACTTTCAAGTAATGGGTGTTTTCACTCTTTTTTAGATTTGAAAGTTATTTTCGACTTAATAAGCAAACATTCAAGTATGTACTTGAAACAATTGAGCTTTTTTTTTTAAAAAAAGGTCATCTTTTATTCAAAGCACCGTAAAATTGGCAGCCACGTTACGTCTTTAGGCTCAGGGATCATACCAGCTTAGTGTTGGAAATGATTTTAACCTCGGATTGTCACAGGCCCTTGTGTCAAGGATTTTATTCGCGGTTTAAGATGTGATGGAGACGGAAGTTTGTAGACAATGAATAAAATTCGATATGACAGATGCTGAAAAAAGTGAAGATAAGTTGAATTTTTTTTAAATCTGGCAACCTTATGCCTGAGTAGACGTGCTTTTGATCGCAGTCATATCGTTGCTTAAATTTTTAAGCATTAAAATTTTAAGTTAAAATTCTTGATTGTTTTTTCCTGTGTTACTAATTACTAATTAACTGGACGCTATTATATTAAACTAATAATATCGTGTAATTCTACGTACTGTTACGCCATCTTGTTTTTCGAGTCGGCATTGTGAATTTTTATTATTATTATTCTACATACATACATACATAAAATAATTTATATAATTATAACTATGGCTGGCGGCAAAAAAGAATTATGTGGCGCCTGTCAGGCCATCTTCTCTAAAGGACAATCTGGTGTTCAATGTGATGTCTGCCAGCTTTGGTACCACTCATCTTGTGAAAACATTAGTGATAATGAACTAAAGCTTATGGGGAAATCCAAAAATATATCTTTTATATGCTCATCTTGTAAAAAAAATTCATCAAATGCTTCTGCAAATTCGCTACGTGATGATATTGCTGCATTAAACAAAAAATTTGACTTTATTAAGCAATCTCTTAGCACTATTGTAGATGAATTTAAGTCAGAAGTTGCATCATGCATTATCAACCTTAAATCTGATGTGGGTGAAATTAAAAATCGCACATGTTTCCACCCTCGAAGCCGAGAACAACTCTCGACACCGAAAATTTAATCGTCCAGATATCGTCATCCGTGGTCTGACTTGGTCGCCACTATCATTGAACTTGCTGCATTTTATAAGGTGCCTGCTAAGCCTTACGACATAAATCATGTCTGCTACCTTCGTAATAAGCAATTTGTTCTAGTGAAGTTTAATAACGTCTCCATTCGCGACTTTATCATGAATGCCTATTTTGCGTCTGTAAAAACTCGAGCCCTAGTTGTTTCCGATTTGCTGAAGTCTGCTGCATGTCAACTAAATTGTTATAATCTTACAAACAATCTAGTAATTGAAAAGAGGGTTTTCCTAAACGATCATTTCTCACCTGCTTCAGCGAAACTAAATGCCGTCTGCAGAAAACTGTTGAAAGAGAAGTTAATTGAAAAATTTCGCATACTGGATGCTGATAAGCCGAATTCGAAAATTACCATGTTGGATGGTAAGGATATTGTCCTCGATGCCGCTGGCTGTGCTTCTCTATTTAAATTAAATGCTGCTGCATAGGTGCTGTCCGGTCTAAATGGTGTTATAATATGATGCTACTGCTGCCTTGTTGTATTTTCTACATCCCTCTTTGTTTGTGGTAATTAATTGAAATCATTTTAGCTTAAATTTGTGTGCTCTGCGTGCCTTTTACATTTGAAATTCAATACTCAATACAAATATACTTTTCTTCCCCAGAACATAACATAAAAATGAACATAAAAAAGAGAAAAAAAGTGTACATTCATATTCCGATTACACTGCTTTTGTAGAATATGCCTGTATTTCTCATACATTTTCATCTTTGTTAAATTGTATTGTGTTTGCTATAATGCTGATGGATTTTTTTTTTGTTTGGCTTCTTTTTATTCTATCTACTGTATAGGCAAAAACAAACCTTTTTTAAATTTGTTATTTTCTTTTTATTTTCTCTTTTTTCTGTAATATTCTTGCCAATTATTATTCTTGTATTTTACGATATGACCCGCGTTTATTTTATGGGTTGTTTTCATTGTATTATTTTAAAACTGAATTTAATAAAGAATCTCTTTTACTATCTTTTACCAATCTCATACTCCCTTAGCGTAGTTTTTTTCCTTGCCCTCTATGATGTCTTCTAGGGATAATCTTGGCCCTATAGTTAGGGATAGCTCGCTCTTAAATAATATTCTACTCCCTTTTAGAAACCGATGTAAAATAGCCCATCTAAATTGTCGTAGTTTATCTATCACCTAGGACAAACTCTGTTAAACTCGACGAGATTAGGTCGATTATTGGTGATTGTGTGTTTGATTTATTTGCAGTTACTGAGACATGGCTCAATGAATACGTTTCTGATCTTGCTGTCAGTATCCCGGGCTATAAGATTTGTCGTAATGATAGGCCTCACCCCTCTAGGGGTGGAGGAGTCGGTATTTATATCTCCAATAAATTTAATTTTAGAGTCGTCTCTAAGGTGCAAGTTGTTGGCTGGGAATCTCTTTTCATAGAATTATTTATCGATGGAGCTGTAATCTTATTTCGGTCCGTTTATTTGCCAAATGGCTGTCTAGACCTGTTTGAAAACCATCATTGTAATTTATTTTCAAAATACACTAACATCATTGTTGTTGGTGATTTCAATTGTAACCTATCTTTGCCCTCAAAGTCTGGTATTGTCCGCTCTTTTTGCCTAAGGTATAACCTTTCTGTTGTTCATAATTCTAGACCGACCCATTTTGACTTGAGAACTACAACAACTTCGCTTATTGATTTCTTTATGGTTAGTAACCTTCTTACTAATAATTCTTATCATCAGGTGCAATGCCCATCTGTGTCTGATCATTCTCTCATCTTTGCGTCATTCGCCCTGATTGTTGGCCCTCTTAATGAATTCTTTGAATACCGTGATTTTAAAAACATTAATTGGATGGGCTTGTTTTCATTTCTTTCTCAATATGACCCTTCTCAAATCTTTAACGCTATTTCTGACCTAAAGAGTTCCCTGGTTAGTTCCCTCTTAAATGACCTATTTTGCTTTGTAGCTACCGTTAAAGTCAAGTTGCATAGAAGCGGTGATTTATGGATGAAATCAAATAGGATTGTTCTGGCTAGAGCGTTGCGTGACCTTGCTTTTTCTGCTTATAAAGCCAATCCTTCTAATATAAACTGGTTAACTTACTGTAAACTTCGAAATAGAGCTAAAAATATCATACGCAGTGAACGTAGTAAACACTACTCTAAACTATTTGGCTCCTTAGATTCTTGTGGCTTTTGGAGAGTAATTAGGAGCACTGGATGTACCGGTAGTGTTGACCCGACACATGAACTGGACCCGAATGATATTAATGCCTACTTTGCTTCTTCTAATATTCATGCTCCTATAAACCTTTCTATTGATAATACTGGTAGTCTTCACGACCATTTCTCCTTTTCCTGCATTACTGTATCTGAGCTATTGGATGCTTTAAACATGTTAAAGTCTAAGTCTGCTGGTGTCGATGGCATATCCATTACATTTCTAAAATTGTTTTCCCTTTTATTTCAGATATTATCCTAAACCTAACAAACTCAATTTTAACTACGTCTACCTTTCCCTCCGCATGGAAAATTGCCCGTATTGTTCCCATACCTAAGTCTAGAGTGGTGCGAAGCCCCGATGATCTCCGACCTATTTCTATATTTCCTGCATTATCCAAGGTCGTTGAGCATATTATTAAGAAGCAGATGTTATGCTTTTTATCAAATAGAATCTCTGATGCGCAATATGCCTTCCGGTATGGATTAAATACTTCTTCTCTCCTATTGAGTCTTACTGATTTGATAAGGAGTAATATAAATGATGATAAACTTAGTGTTTTAATATCTCTTGACTTATCAAAGGCGTTTAATTCTATAAATTTTCCTACTATGATTTATAAACTCATTAATGAATTTTACTTCTCTAGATCGGCATGTAGACTCATATTGTCCTACTTATCTGGTAGGTCCCAGTTTGTCGTGGCAAATGGTGTGTCATCGAGTACACTTCCTCTTTTTTCCGGTGTGCCTCAAGGGTCTGTTCTAGGTCCTCTCCTGTTCTTACTCTACGTTAATTACTTACCCAGGACTATTGATTCCTTGTGCTGCACTCCCTTTATTTTCGCCGATGATATCTATCTTTTGTTCAGTGGAAATAGGGGATGCCACGAAATCCTCGAGCAAAATATAAACTGCTGCTTGGATATTGTTTTAAACTGGACTCGAGTAAATTCTTTAAAGGTTAATACTTCTAAAACAAAGGCCATGATGTTTAGCCCTACCCCTCGTTTTTTACAGACATGACTGTTTCTCTTGGTGATGACACTATACAATTCGTTGAACGGCATAAAGTCCTAGGAATAGTCTTAGACAATAAACTATCGTTTTGTAGCCATATTGACGCATTGTCAGGTAGAATTTGGAGTTCGTTGCGTAAACTCTACAGCTCTAATATTTTTTTGCCCTTACATGTGAGAAGAAGATTGGCTCATGCGGTCCTAATGTCTCAGATAAATTATGGTTTGGAAGTTATTTCTGGAACTGTCGGGGTTCTTTTGACTAGGCTTAGACGCTTGACTAATGCTGTTGTAAGATTTGTCTATAATGTCCGACATAGGGACCATATCTCAGGTTTTGTGGAGTTTTTTTTAGGGTACTCTTTTGTGAAGTATATACTACTTCATAACCTGTGCACATTTCACAAAGTTATAAAAAATGGTAAACCTTTATCCTTACACAATACCTTCGTGTTTTCACCCCGCAATAGAAATCCTCACCTTAATTTGCCTAGAATTTCCTGCTCTACATTTTCTAGATCATTTCTAGTTAGAGTGATTAGTGATTGGAATCGTCTGCCATTGGAATTGCGTACATTTTCGCATTTCAATAATGCGTTTAAGCTGAAACTCATGAGACATTTGTCCACTTAAACAGTTATTTCTTTACTGTTTTTTTCCCCCGTAAATTAAAAACTGCTATTCCTTACCGGGTGGCTCATCCGTTTTACTTATCTTATCCTTTTACCGTATTAATATAAACATGTTTTGTGGAGTAGGTTTAACGAGTTCCTTCTTTCTTCTTTATTAAATATCGTTAGTTTTAAGCTAATATTTTTATTGGCCTAAATGGCTTTTTATTACAAAAACTGATAAATAAATAAAAAAAAAATAAATCCAGAATATCCTAACTAAATCTTCAGATTGAGAGAATTTGTAATTTTTTTGTTCCATATTTTAATTCATTAAATTACACAGTGAGACAAAAAAAACCTGGGATGTGATATTATTTTTCTAGTAGCTACTGTCGAGTAGATCAGGATTCTGTATTTGAAATTTCCGGGACACCCCCAAAATCCGGATTTACGGTTAAAAAACCGGTTTTTGTACCTTTGCGCAAAGTAATATCACATCCCAGGTTTTTTTTCTTTGTCACACTGTGTTAATGGATTAATAAAATTTGTATGAAATGTTTAAAAGTTTATTTTCATGAAAAGTTAAATAACTCAGTCAATAACTTATCTATTTTTAAACCCAAATATGCGTTGTAATCGTAAATAAACGTACTTTTTGAATAAATTCAACAGTATTATAGCACAAAGCATACAGAGGTGACAGAAGGGGAAAACTATATAAGTTTATTTTCCGACTCCCTCTATACGCACAAGCATCGAAAAAGAAATTGAAAAAATATTTTGCATTCTTTGTGGTTTTATATTCTGTATTAACGTATTTTACACAAACTGCTTTGTGGTATTTTATTCTTCCCAACACGAAATGATTAATTTTTGCTTTTCCCACAAACTAATAATCATATTGGAGCTAAAAACTTTCTATTCACAAAACACAAAGCACACACAAACCACAATTTTTCCAAAATTTTATTACAATTTTATTTTTTTGTTTTGTTTATTTTCCCTTCTTCGCAGCATTAAGTCTTTATAGTTGTCTCTTTCTTCAACCACCGGCACTTTAGCTGATTTGGACCATTTGCAAATGTCATTTTTTACATGTCTGTTAGTAGTTTGTGATTATAGTTTCTTAATAAAATAATGTATAAAAACGTCACCAAAGTTAAAAAATTTTTGAAAAATCTACAAAATTTGTGTTTGCTCCACAATAACACCCAAATTTCTCAAATTTTCTTAGATAAGTTATATGTCATTCGAAATATCATAGTTTCTTCTTTCCAAATCTAATAAGAAATTGAAAATCAGATCATTATCAACAAAATTACAGGCTTATAAGTGCGCAAAGGTACAAAAACCGGTTTTTTAACCGTAAATCCGGATTTTGGAGGTGTCCGGCATATTTCACTATTGGAATCTAGTTTTACTCGACAAGCCCTGCAAGAAAAATAATATCCGGTCCCAGGTTTTTCTACTTCATTCAATTTTGTAACACTGTGTTATTTGTATATACAAATTAAATAAATAACTCTTTTTTTGCTAATTTTTACTTTAAAACTTTTGTTTGAACGACACAACAGAATACCAAAAATACCACGACAAAATGAAAGTGAATTAGAGGCAACATCAAATTTTAAACGTTAAATTTTCTTTCAGAATACCAAAAATTTGCAAAAAGTTATCAATCACAATATTGTCAACAAGAATACGCCTTATGTTGCTGCCGATAAGTAGAATAAGGGTGCATAATTGTGTTAAGGTTTAAAATTAAACACAAAAAATAGTTTTATATAAAATATTTAAACTATAAGTTCAATTTATTTGAAAGTTAAAACAAGAATGAAATAATTTCATAATGATAATTATTTCACATGTAAAACAAATTATGAAAACTCATGTGATTAAAAATTATATTTATTTAACAAGTATTTATTTGCAAGTGTCTTCAACATCTCCTCTTTTTAAAATTAGGAGGTTTACGGTTTCGTTTTGGTCTTGACATAACGATTGGAGGTTCAGCCATAGTTGTGCTAAATGTTTGTAACGGACTTGAATGGTTTACAGCAGTACTTGGATTTTCATTTTCTAAAACTTGTCTTTCTTGACTCTGAGTTATTAAATTATGTTCTGAAATTTGGTGCTGATGTAATTGATTTCCAGTAGATTTTATATCAAATAACTCTAACATAAGTTTGATTGAATTTTGCTTGTTAACACAATTTTCATTGTATCTTCTTTTTAATTGGTTGATATGTGATCTGATTAGTTTTGTTTTATTGTCATATATGTAGACATTATAATTGACATTTCCAACTTTTTCAACAATAGAACCTGGAACCCAGAAACCTTTATTGCTTTTATATATTTGAGCGTACACAAGGTCTTTTGGTTTGAAATCTCTATCTTTGGCTCCATGTTTAATATTAAATTGAGTTTCCATTTTAACATCTCGTTCTAATGCTGAAAATGAATTTTGAGGTTTCAATAAGTCTAATGTTGTTTTTATTTTACGTTGAAGGAATAATTCAGCTGGTGACTTAGAATAGGGTTCCCATATGACTTATTTTCAAAAGAGAACTTTCGTTCTAAAAAAAGAGAACATTTTAACTAAAAAAGAGTACAATAAAAAAATTATTTATTAAATAATTAATAATTTTATTGATGTTATAATTAATTAATTAATTATTATTAATGATAGAAACAACGAAATAAATATATAATAAAACAATAAAAAACAAAAAGAATCACATTTTCTTAAAAAAAACATAAACAAAATAAATTAATATATAAAAATTAATTGAGATCAATATCTGATTCTGATTCTGATGAATCGGAATTATACTTTTTTGAGCTACTTATTAGGGCTAAGTATTTTTTATCGTTAATAATTAAATCTTTAAAAGATTTACATTTTAAATCCTTAAGATTGTATACAACCGTGAGAATCGATCTGATGGTTGAAATCTTGAGTTTGTTCCGCTCTTTCGTCGATTGTGCCCCAATTAAAGAAAATATTCTTTCGACATTTGCATTTTGTCCTGGTATGCAAAGAAAAATTGACAAATTTTTTGGAGTTCCGAATAATACTCTGAATTATTATTATTTTCAAAAAACTTTAACCATTTTGCACTTGATATTAGTTTTTTAAATTCATCATCGGTATCAGATAGTTTCGCGGCCACAAAATTTTTTAAGTTACAAAACTGGTCAAAACCTTTTGAATCATTGAAACTTAATTCGACACCTTTCGAAGATATATATTTGACCGTAAGTTCAACTGATGTCCACTCAGGTACTTCGTCCAATTTCATCCAATTGAAGCAACTGAACTCATCCAAGTGAATTGTCCATTTTTCGAGGTATTCCAATGATTTTCGGTAGCACTTCATACAATCATTTTTAAAAGAATTAACTTCAGTTTCAAATCCGTTCCTGATTAATTCAAGTAATATTGTATTTGTGGAAATTGGCAAAAAGTTCTGGTCAATTCTGCACTTTAAAGCGGTTTTCAAAGATTTCACGATTGATTATACCTCCAAGATTGAATTTGTTTCCATTTCCATCTCTTTACTTCTTTCGTGAAATACATATTGCAATGAATGTACAAAGTACAAAAACGCCTCACTTAAGTTTGACTTAAAAAATCGTTCCAGAATAACTGGACAGTTATCTATAGATAAAAAATAAGATTTTAGAGCTGGAAAAACTTCTAGAATTCGATTCACTGCGGGAAATAATGATAGCCATCGTGTGCCTGAATGTCCTAGCAAATTTTTATATTCTATTTCAGTGAAGCTGCAAAATTCCTTTAAACTTTCGGTTCTTACTGTGTAAATTGAAAAAAAAATAAAGATTTGTATACAAATCAATTCTACATCAACAGGAAACGAATCAAAACCAGTTTTGGCTGAGTTAGAAGTAATGTGAACTGGGCATACGATTCCAATTAAATCCTTTTCCAGTTTTGATTTCAATTTGCAATAAACATTATTTTCGCCAGCTCTCTTTATTCCACCGAAATTCGTATTGCAGTTATCTGCGGAAAATGCAATACACTTTTCTAACAAATTAAATTTTGTTAAATATTTTATTATATAATTCGCTATGGTTTCGGATTTTTCATCTTGTAAATTATTCAGATGTAACATTTTCGTTTGAATTCCAGTTTTTGCAGTGAAGTATTGGATTAATAATGGAAACATTTTAATTGAACCATGGTTGCTTCCATCTGTAGAAACAGATATATATGGAATTTCGGAAATTTCCTTTTTAATATTTTCAATACAAAAAGGTGTTATTACATTTTTTGCAATTGCCCTGGTTTTTGTATGCGCAGACCTAACCAGTTTTGCAATTTGGGAATCTTCAAATATTTCTTTAAATAAACTTGAACTGCAGTCGGTGGAACGGAAACTGAAATGGTGTTTAAGAGTATGGAAAGCTAAGGTACCTTCTGCAGCAGCTACCTTGTCATCCAGCTTTGTATATTTTGGTATAAAAAACTGGGTCAAACTACTCGAACCTTCACCTGCCTGTAATGATTGTGCCATTGCGAACCAATATGTTGCTCCAAATCATATCGTCCTTTATTTGCAATCGAGATTTTGGTGTTGCAAATCGTGCAGAATGCTTCATGTTTTGCAAGTTCTGGGTTGGCAATGAACGATTTATATTTTGTTTGTAAATCATGGTTAAAAACACATTTTCTTTTGCTCATCTCTAGGCTACGAAAAAAGTTTTTATATAAATATAAAATAATAATCAAAGTTAAAAAATAGATTACCTTATTGCTTATTAAACTAGCTAAACCATTAACTTTAAGGCTTTACACAAAGCAACCACGCTGCAGCGTGGGAAAACAAATAACAATAAACAATTTGTATTTGATTTGACAGCAAACGGTTTGCTTTTGACAGAATGACAGATTTAACTTGTCAACAGATTTAACCCACACCCCCGCCATAAACAGCTGATTGCAGACAGCTATGACGAAATTTGCATGACAGCTATGACGTTGCCCCCAACAGCTGATTTGAGCGATTTTTATAGCGGTTCTCAAGTGGCACAATCTGGTATATATCATTCTTGGATTTAACCCAGTAAACAATTAGAGCGTGTTATCGAAATGAGAAAAAGTCCATAGCTCCGATTTCTGTGGCGAATTCCTACTAAATAAATAAAATTCCATCAATCTAGGATTTTTTTTCAAATAGAGTACATAAAGAGCACTGTTGGACAAAAAACTACCGCACCAAAAAAAGAGAGTGAACAAAAAGATACCTACACAAAAAGAGAACATGTTCTCTTTAAAAGAGATGTAATGGACAGCCTAACTTAGAATTATCTTTTGGAATAGAACGATAAGTTTGAAGGAAAGTTTCGAGTATCTCATGACTATTTCCCTCATCTTTAAGTTTCTGTAATGCTTGTTTCAGCGTTCTGACAAACCTTTCTGCTTGTCCATTCGACTGTGGATGATAAGGTGCTGTTCTTATGTGTGTTATTCCACGAGATTTTATGAACTGATCGAATTGTGCGCTGACAAATTGTGTACCGTTGTCTGACACAATTATATCGCAATCTCCATACCTTGCAAACATTTCTGACAATTTTGCTATAATTGTATGAGACGTGATATTGGAAACTTGATATATTTCTGGCCATTTTGAGTAAGCGTCTATTATTACGAAATAATATAGAGAATTGCATGGTCCAGCTATATCTATATGCAAACGTTCCATAGGTTTTTTTGCTAGTGGCCAAGATTGCAATGTATGTTTTATTGGTGCTGTGGCTGCAACTGCACATTTGTGGCAGTTTCTGACATAAATCGTAATATCATCATCTATTCCCGGCCAATAAACATGACTTCTAGCCAATGCTTTCATACGTTCTTTGCCAGGATGACCACGATGTAATTGCTTAATTATTATCTTTCTTAAACATTTGGGTATTACAATTCTGTCATTAAACATTAAACAATCTTTAACTATGCTTAAACTTTCTCTTCTAGCATAAAACTGACTTGTTATTAGATCTCCATCCAATTTTGAGATTTTTAATGACTGTTTGAAGTACTGAACATTTCTGTGTTGATTGCTTTACCATTTTGAAAGTGACAGGTATTTTATTGAAATGGTCCATGAGTGTTGCTGAACAACTTTCTTCGAATGTTGTACATGCAATCACAATATCTTCATCTGGTTTTAAATTGGTGTCAATGAGTCTTGAAAGCATATCGACACAACCAAAATCTTTGGTGTTTATGTACTGAATCTTGAAATTGTACATCATTAAAGTTAGTGCCCACCTTTGAATTCTGTTCGCTGCATACACAGGTATACCTTTCTTGCTTCCGAAAATTGCAAGAAGTGGTTTATGATCTGTGCACAAGATGAATTCTCTTCCATAAATGTACTTGTGGAATTTTTTTACGGCGTATACAAGACCTAATGCTTCCTTTTCTATTTGCGAATAATTTTGCTCCGCAGGAGTAAGTGATCTAGAAGCATGTTCGATTACTTTTTCTGATTTATCAGGAAAAATATGACAAATATAAGCTCCTATTCCCTTTTGAGAAGCATCTGCTGCTACTTTTATTGGCAGATCAGGGTTGTAGTGAGTTAGAAGGAGATCTGAGTTTAAAATGTCCTTAAACTTTTCAAACGATTGTTGACATTCTTTTGACCACTTAAATGTAGTGTTATTTTTAAGAAGACAATCAAGAGGCTTTCTTAAATTGGTCATGTTATGGACATACTTTCCATAATAATTGATGGATCCGAGAAATGATCTTAACTCGGATAAATTTGAAGGTGGTGGTAGATTTGATATAGCTTCAATTTTGGTTTTATCAGGACGTAAGCCCGATGAAGACATAACGTTACCGAGGTATTTTACTTCTGTTGCAAAAAATTTGCACTTTTCTAATTTTATGTGAAAATTGTACTCACGAAGTTTTTGTAGAACTTTCATTACGCTTTTAATGTGTTTTTTTACAGTTTGACCACCGATAATAATGTCATCAATGTAAGCAGCTGTGTCATCTATCCCCATTAACATTGTGTCCATTAATTGTTGAAAAGCACCTGGAGCACTTTTGACACCTGGAGCTAGACGATTGAATGTGTACAAGCCTTTGTGAGTGTTGATGGTGAGAAGTTTTGCTGATTCTTGTGAAACTTCTGTTTGCAAAAAAGCATCTGACAAGTCAATATGTGTAAACAAGCAACTGTTTCCTACTTTAGCATATAAATCTTCAGGTCGATGTAAGGGGTACAAATGTGGTTCAAGACTATTATTAAGACCTGATGAATAGTCTCCACAAATGCGTACTTTGCCATTAGGTTTCTTGACTGCAACAATGGGTGCTGCCCATTCAGAGTAATCGACTGAAGTTATTATACCTAATGTTTCTAATCGTTGTAACTCTTCTTCTATCAAAGGCAAAACAGCATATGCTACTGGCCTCTTTGCACGAAAAATTGGCTTTGTGTTTGGTTTAAGATGAAGTTGGACTTGAGTTTTTGTGCATTTTGATGGTAACTCTTGAAAAACATCTGCATATTCGGTTTTAATACTATTAAAAACTTTAGCATCGACTTCATTATTCTGTATTTGAGAGCAAACAATATTCAATGGTTTGTCCCATAGTCCAAAAAAAATCAAACCAATCTGAACCAAAAATAGAAAGAGTATCTATATCCACAACTAATAAATTGCAAGATTTTACATCACCTTGTAACTGAACTTGACATGAAAATTCGGCTATAATCTTGATTTTATCTTTTGAAGCGCTTGTAACGTAACGACTTGATAGGTTTCTGCCTGGCTTACCCATCTTACACCACACATCTTTGCCTATAATCGACACATCTGATGCAGTATCGATTTGCATTTTGACATCCAAATTTGTTGATTGAGAAATTTGTATATTGACTGTCACAAATTTTCTTCTTGCTGCGTATGAAATCCTGTTGACTTGAACAACATTCGACCTTGTTTTTGAATATCTTGAACATTTTTGATTCTTCTTCTTCCTTTCAAACTTTTCTGTTGATTTTTGACTTTTACAGTAGCCTTCTTTATGCCCCATATTTTTACATTGTGTACATGTGTGCTTGGCATAGTCGCAATATTTGGAATAATGCATGGCACCGCAATTCCAACATGGTGTTTTTGGCTTTTGCTTACCTTTTTGAGTATCATCTGGTCTTGTGTTACCTTTTAACACTTTGACTGATGATTGTGTATTGACTTCTAACATAGCTGTGTCATGCTTTAAGTTTAATAAGCGTTGAGCACTAGTAATAAGTTTGTTTATGTTTTGATTAGGATCATCTTCCAGAGTAGATAAACATCTCATTCGAATTTCCGAGTCTGTATGTGATTGAAGACCACAAACAAATACTAGGCATTTAAATTGATCAGCATTCATTTCAGCCAATTTAAAATTTTCACAAATTCTGTTGACACGAGCTCCAAAAGCAATTAAATCTTCTTGTGGCATCTTAACTGTTTGTAAGCATTTGTATCGAATGCTAAAAATTGATTCGTGAATTCCATAGATTTGCTTTAGGATTTTGATTGTTTCTGCAAATGGTACATCTCTAGGATTTCTTGGAAGAATACAAGCTGAATATTGTCCATATGCAACTGCATTAAGTTTCCGCATAAGCAGTCTCACACGAGCAGAATCATTTAAATCTTTCCCTTCCACAAGAAATATGTCCTCAAAACGTGCATACCAATTATCAAAAGTTGCAGAACTTTCTTGATCATAACAAAATTCTGTTATACTGTTTGATAATTTTTCCATGATTCCATCTTGACTAATGTTAGTTGCATTTCCTTGCGTAAGGCTTGCAAGAAGTTTACTTTGTAAATCCAAAAGCTCTAGGATTTTTGAATCTTGAGCCATATCCTCGTCGCCAATTTTGTTAAGGTTTAAAATTAAACACAAAAAATAGTTTTGTATAAAATATTTAAACTATAAGTTCAATTTATTTGAAAGTTAAAACAAGAATGAAATAATTTCATAATGATAATTATTTCACATGTAAAACAAATTATGAAAACTCATGTGATTAAAAATTATATTTATTTAACAAGTATTTATTTGCAAGTGTCTTCAACAAATTGTATGTAGTTCTGAAGTTAATAATGGTAACGCTGGTGGTATTGAAAATGTTTAAACCATATTAATAGAACAACAACGCCAAACACAATCAAGAACAAAATTCTTTATTGCAACACACAGGACAAACAAAGAAAATACATATTAGACGTCGTCTACGAGTTCCTCCATTGCATGTTGGACGTCCTCAACAACACTCTGAAGTCACACCTACACATCTGCGAGTCACTAAATGTGTTAGCCGGGCAACAATCCACCAGAGTTCTTGGGGAAGTATTTGTATTTTGATCCTGATAATTTGTGTAAATAAAATATATCTTATTTGCAGAGATTTACTTTGCTTAAGGAGTATGACACTGGTAAAATAATCTTTGTAGGAACGAACGAGATAATTACCATGGCCATGAATGGACAAGGCGACCTAGCCTAATGCCTTACCAAAAAAAATGTTTCTTTTTAATGCACGTCAACATACGGGACCTCAAACCTACATAAATTTTATTGCACTAGTGAGTTTAAATCTGCTTTCGTGCTA
The DNA here is from genome assembly GCA_956483585.1 of Gymnocheta viridis. Taxonomy (NCBI): domain Eukaryota; kingdom Metazoa; phylum Arthropoda; class Insecta; order Diptera; family Tachinidae; genus Gymnocheta; species Gymnocheta viridis. The sequence continues at coordinate 48,653,477 of OY101442.1, read as the reverse complement.
TCTTGTACTTTTCCCTAATCATACCCTATATTGCATCCTCTCCTTATCATCATTGATTGTTGTCCTTAGCATGATAGACCACCAATGATTTACCTGCTAAGTTTTCAAGTTCTTACATATTGTTGCCTAATACCTTTCAAACTCTGCACCTAGAAAATTTTCGACAAAACTTGTATTTATATTATTTTTAAAATCGCTGAGAATAAAATTCCTTTTATAAACTTCCTGGCCAGGAATGAATCTTACCGTTCCTGCATCTCTGTTGTATCTTAATGCACTTTTTTCATAATCATGTTTTCTTTAATTTTTTTCCGTTATTAGCCTTACTCTGTCAGATCTCTCCATTTCTATCTCATTATCCTCAAGTGATTTCAATTGTCTAGGTAGTTTATAATCAGATCCACATGTAAACATATTTTGCCCGAAAAGTGCGAAGAAAAGACTAACTCCAGTGGCCGTATAAATAGATGTACGCAAAGCTAACTCCATATCTGGTAGGTTGATATCCCACTCTCTATGGTCATTCCTCATGTAAGCTCTTATCGCCGCTAGAACACTTTGGTTAACCTTTTCGGAGGCATTTGATTGTGGCGAGTGAATTGCAGTTTTCATGTGATTTATTTTGTGCAGCTCTATTATTCTTTTAAATTCTTTTGATATAAACTGTTTCCCGTTATCTGAGCGGATCACTTCTGCGACTCCGAATTCGTGAAATACCTGTTCGGTTGAAAATTTTACGACATTTATTGCTTTTGCCACTTTCATAGCTTTTAAAAACACGAATTTGGTGAAATTGTCCACCGTTATAAAAATATATGAATTTAATAATAACGTTAATTAAATGTTTTTCTATATTTATTTGGACAAATTTGGACAGGCCATTATCGAGTAATGATGACATCTACATGAACTTGTTTAAAAAAATACAAAAATTCATCATTCAGTCATAGATTAGTTTCAAACTTTTCAGATGTTGTTTTTAGATTTAAAGGAAACTTTTTTGACTGAAAAATTGCCGAACAAATCGCGGCCACTAGAATACACAATCGATTTTTAAAATAACGCTTATGAGAAGACAAAATTATCCATTAAATGCTTTTACATATTAGCATTTCATTTCACAAAATCGATGAAAAATATCATAAAAAGACATATTGTCTATATTAAATTTGCCTTCTTGCACTAGTTTCGCGAATTATAATAAAAATAACGTATTCTGAAATGTTGCAAGTACGCTCTGCGCTTGAATTTAAGAAAAACTCAATCAATTTGGATAATTTATCATGATTTGGAACCACTGACCAGAATAAATAAATGAATAATAGCTCATAACCAGAGCATGTTTTTTATGCTTTTTCATTAAAAATATGTATTTGCACATGTTACATATCTGGCTCATGGGTTGCATAGAATTGCAGATTTTATTCGCTTGGTCGCAGTTCACACTATGAAATTGTTCTTTCTAAAAGTATTAGTTTGTGGGTGTACAGGGAGAGAAGATTGGGAAGGGGTATACTCTTTCATATACTTTGAAATTCTCTCGTGTTTTGCAATTCGTAACTGTCGTAACCTTAAAATGGCTGCAGCTTTATTTTTACTTTTCTTTCATGGTGGTGATATCAAAAATTTGTGTACAAAAAAAAAGAATGTGAAGATAGATAAACATGCAAAAATCTTGAATTTCGTTACACAAATATTTCGATGTGTAGACATTAATGAAAGTTCAAAAGAGAATTATAGAAAATTTCAGAAAGAAAACTTTCATAGTCTGAACAGGGACTTACAATGTTAAATCACTTGATGCAAATTGCAAAGCCGTTTTTCTTAAGGTAGAACTACAATACATATGTATGTACATAGTATGTAGTTTTTCCAAATAAACTTATTGTCTTAATTAAATCAGGCGCCCTCTTGTATCAATTTAATGCATTCTATGTGCGAAAGTATTATCAATCCCCGAAAAGCCCTGTCCCACCAGATGGGGATCTTGGTTAAAGGCTGCTATATATTATTGCTACAATTTTATAGAAATATGTTGAAAGTTTGATGGGAAAAATAGACCAAAAACTACTACAAATAAAACACGTGTGTTGAATTGTTAAAATATATAAAAGGAATGACAATTTATTTAATGTAACTTTAAGGTTACCATACTAAAGATATAAAAAGAACGTAAATTGATATTAGTAATGTCAATTTAGCTGTTAATTAATTTTTCATTTTAACATCCTCACTAAAAATTCATTTACTTTTGCTTCTAACCCATATCATCTATAAAGCCATTTAATTTAATATTTGCGAGGGGTTTTGTCAGAATATCTGCAACCATCTCATTGGAACTTATAGACTTCAAGGTTACGTTGTTTGAGAGAATGTTGTCTCTAATAAAATGATGTCTTACATCGATGTGTTTTGTTTTAGAGTGATATGACTCATTTAGTGCTAGTTGAATGGCACTTTGATTGTCGCAACACAATTTTGTTGCTTTCAACTTACTACGGAACAGCTCTTCTTCGAATCCTCTTAACCAGAGCAATTCCTGGACTGCTACGCCCATAGCCATATACTCAGCTTCACAAGTTGATAAAGCTGTGGTTTGCTGCTTCTTGGAACCCCATGATATAGCAGCACCTTTCTTGATTAGTACGTATCCGCTAACTGATTTTCTTTCTTCTGGATCAGCTGCATAGTCGGCATAACAAAAGCATGTAGTATCAAAGCTCTTCTGCTTTTTAAACGTTAATTTGAAATTAATTGTACCTTTTAAGTACCTTAAAATACGCTTTGCTGCAGTCCAATGTTGAATTCCGAAATTATTGTTGAAACGACGAAGTAAATTCACAGCATAGCAAATATCTGGTCTGGTAACTTGGGCCGCAAACAGTAGGCTGCCAATTAACTCCTGATATGGATACTTATTCATTTCAAATTTATTTTCTTCATTCTGATCGCTTCTACTAAATTTCACATTTTGGTCCATGGGTGTCAAAACTGGATTGCAGGATACCATATCAAAACGCTCTAACATTTTTTCAATGTATGCCGACTGATCATAATTTATTCTCATTCCCAGAAATGATTTAGCTGGACCAAGATCTTTAATCTTAAATTCATCTTTTATGCTATTAACCAGGGAATTTTTAGTTTTTTCATTTTTCCACAACACGTTCATATCGTCCACGTATACAGCGATGATGATTAAATTATCGGTATCTTCATTCATAACGTAAACGCATTGATCCGTTTTTAGTTGTCTCATACCAAGATTTTTCAATTTTCCGCTTAGCTTTTCATTCCACATTCTGGATGCCTGTTTTAAACCATGCAATGGTTTATTTAACTTTAACATATGACCATCCGGAACGTATATGCCTTCAGGAACCTCAATATAAATTTCATCTCTTAGATTTCCTTGAAGAAATGCTGTACAGACGTCCAAATGGTTTATTTTTAAATCCAATTCTAAAACAATCGATAACAAAAAACGTAAAGTATCATATCTCATCACTGGAGAATATGTTTCGGTATAATCTATGCCACTACGCTGCGAACACCCTCTTGCAACTAATCTTGCCTTATACCTAATATCGCCTTCTTTATTTTTCTTTTTAAACCCCCATTTCGTAGTTAACTTTTTTACGTCGTTGTTATTTTTCACAACACACCATGTTTTGTTTTCTAAAAGTGAATTGTATTCACTTTGAATAGCTTTTAACCAAAATCGTTTTTCGTCCCCATCGACAGCCTCTGAATAACTCATTGGTTCACTTGAACTACAATTGGCTAAATATGAAACATAATCATCCAAATTTGTTGGTCTTTTTATTCTTGATGATCGACGAGGAGTTTGTTCATTTGTATTTAAGCGATTTTGTTGTTTTTGTTCTACTTGTTGTTGTTGTTCTTCTTCTTCTTTTTGTTTTTCTTGTTGTTGTTATTCTTCTTCTTCTTGTTTTTCTTGTTGTTGTTATTCTTCTTCTTCTTGTTTTTCTTGTTGTTGTTATTCTTCTTCTTGTTTTTCTTGTTGTTGTTATTCTTCTTCTTATTATTCTTGTTGTTCTTCTTCTTGTTGTTCTTCTTGTTTTTCATCGTCATCAGTGGTACTTTCAGCTGATTCAAAATCACATTCAGCTTCACTTGAGCTTTCATAAATATCATCAGAATTTTCATATCCTAAAATCCTCACTAAATTCTGATTATCTTTAGGTGTACCTAAGTGTTAATTTTTCTGTTATCTGCGCTTTCAAAATGCATTTCAGTTTCTACGAATACTACATTGCGACTTACGTGTAATTTTCTCATTACTGGATCGTATAATCTATAGGCTTTAGAATTTGAACAATATCCAACCATAATACACCTTTTTGATTTTGAATTCCACTTTTTACGCAACTCCTTGGGTACCATTACCATACCAACGCAACCAAAAACACGGAGATGATTTAAGTTTTGTTGTTTACCACTCCAAACTTCGTCTGGAGATTTTCCATTAAGACCACTTTTCGGCGTGAGATTTATTAAATATGCTGCAGTGCTTGTAGCCTCAGCCCAATAAAACTTCTTAAGGTTCGCATCACATAACATTGATCGGGCTTTCTCAACTAAAGTCCTATTCATGCGTTAGGCTTTTCCATTCTGTTGTGGACTATACGGTGCTGATGTCTGGTGTAGTATGCCGCTATCGCTACAAATCTGTTTGAGCTGTGTATTACAAAATTCCAAACCATTATCAGAACGAAGCGTTTTGATTTTCTTACCCGTTTGATTTTCTACCATATTTTTAAAATTTTCGAATACCTTTGGAACTTCAGATTTGTTTTTTAACATGTAAACGAATACCTTACTAGAAAAATCATCAAGAAACAGCACGTAGTAAACAGCACCTCCCATCGACTTTTTTTCCATCGGGCCACAAACGTCTGTGTGTATGAGTTGCAAAATTTCAGTTGTTTTTGTTGTTGACGACTTACGAGATTGTTTACCTTGTAGACATGACGTGCAAACATTTGACTGAGTGTCATTTTCAAAATCAACACCAAAAGATTCAATAGACCGTAGATTTTCAATATTTTTATTACCAGCATGACCTAACCGTTTGTGCCAAACTTCCTTACTAATTGCAGCATAATTTTTATGTTGGGGTGCAATATTTAGTTTGAACATGCCATCATCTAAGAACGCTTCTGAAAAAATTACGTTTTCCCTTTTAATTACGCATTTACTGCCTTCAAATTTAATTTCAAAACCTTTTTTTTTTAGCTGACTGACTGAAATTAAATTTGCACAAATTTCGGGTACATACAATACGTCTTCTGTGGTAATATACTCCAATTTGTTGTTTAATTTTTGTTGAATTCTAATGTTGCCAATACCAGTTACCTTTAGACTGTTGTTATTAGCCACAATAACCCTTTTTTCTTTTTCATAATGTTTAAAATTAACAAAAATTTCTTTTCTATTCACCATGTGAGCAGTTGAGCCAGAGTCGATTAACCAATTGTTACCATTACCATCAAATTTTGCAGCTAAACTTGCCGCCAGTGCTTTTTCTTTATTGCCGTCATATCGTTTTTTCTTTGCCTTACAAAATTTAGCAATATGGCCATCTTTGTTGCAATTGTAACACACTACCTTTTTACTCTTGTTTTCTGGCTTTTTATTTTTATATTTACCATAAAAAACCGATTCTTTTGATGATAAACTACTATAATTATCAAAATCTTGCAATAATTTTGTTTTAATAGAATCGCCTGTAATTTTGATGTCGCTGTTTTCAATTGCCATAATCATTGGAGCAAAATGTTCCGGCAAGCCGCTTAATAGAAGACTCCCAACCCACTCTTCGTTGACCTTCATACCAATTTGATTTAATTTATGGGCAGTGTCAATTATGGTATTAACATAACATTATACCATCACAATTCACTAATTGTGTCGTTGTTAATTTCCTTAACAGACCACACCGTCAACCCGGAGTCATCATATGTATGTTGTTTTTAATTTATCCCAGATTCCTTTTGCAGTAGCAACCTCCTGTATGTGGATATATAGATCCGACGAAATATACAACACCAACCTTGATGTTGCTTTTTCCTTGATTTCTTCCTTCTCTTCAGTACCAAGAACCGCCTTCCAGTAGCCCTGCAACTTCATGGCGTGTTCCACGGCAAATTTCCACTTGTGGTAATTTTCCCTACCAGTTAATTTTTCTATTTCGATTATCTTCTCCATTATGCCAATACTGGGCCCATAACCTGTTGAAAGTTTGATGGGAAAAATATACCAAAAACTGCTACAAATAAAACACGTGTGTTGAATTGTTAAAATATATAAAAGGAATGACAATTTATTTAATGTAACTTTAGGGTTACCATATTAAAGTATAAAAAAGAATGTAAATTGATATTAGTAGTGTCAATTTAGCTGTTAATTAATTTTCTGATAATGAGGCGGATTCGATATGTAATGCAAAGTTTTTATTTAAGATTCATAGGTAAAAAAAGATTTTGCACAAATTAAAGATATTTTTGAATGTATTTGCCACATTATAATCAAATTTTAAACCAAACTTTTTTTAAGTCGTAAAAGAAAAACTTAAAAATATTAAGAATAAAGTATTCATTGAAAAACTTAATAAAATTTTTAATCGTTGGCCTTCCAACGTCAACGAAGTTAAAAACAACATAAACGTTAACGTCGACTGATGTTGAACATATATTTGAACGTAAGTTGAACAATATATTCGATCGTTTTGTGCGACAATCGAAGATACTTTCAATTTAAGAAAACATGATTTGCAATAAAAATTTCTTTATAGAAAACTAAAACTGATGATTTGCATTAGCAACAGTGAAATGCGCATAGGAACAAACTATACCCCTCAATAATCAATTGCAATTTGTTTTTAACAAAATGGTTAATGTTTTACTGAATAAGTAAAATATTAATTTTGGAAAAAAGTGCGAATAAAAATTTTAAATAATTAAAAGGTATTAATTAGTCTGTTTTTTCCGGGTGCACATTTTTATGCATATTTAACTATTTTTTTTAGGAATTTTTGTGCATATTTGAACTTGCTCTGCTCATAACAAACTATAATAATATCGAGTTTTCCAATAAGGACTTGACAACTCTTTTTAAATAAAACGCAAACCATTTGAGATATTTCCAAAACTTTATGATCGACTTGAAATACAATCAAAACATTTATGAATGGAACTCGACTTCGTTCATAAGGCCACCGCGGGCACGTCCGCAGCAGTCGATTTGTTGGACCCAATTTTCGAAGACTTTATTTCGCTATTTCGCGTTCAAAGTTGTTACAACGTCGCACAGTGGGCCTTTTGAGTTTTTTCGTTGCAAAAATCATAAGCTTTAAAGTAATAAAGATATTTAAAAATTTTAAAAAGCATTTCAAAGAATACTCCTCAGGCATTAATACACATGATTTGCACGGTCATAGGTTAACCGCGGCACTGTGCACAGTGGCGGCTTTTGACTGTTTTCATTAAAAACATCAAAACTTTAAAAGTAATAAAGATATTTTAAAAATGTATAAAGCATTTAAAAGATAACCCCATCCGCTTAACAATAAGTAACCTGCATGGCCATAGCACCACAGAGGCACTATGCACAGTGGTTTTTTCGTTGCAAAAATTATAATTTTTGAAGTTACCAAGATATTTCTAATGGTTAAAAATCGCTTGAATTTTAAATCCTTCAGCTTCAAAATAAGTGCTCCCGCATTATGATAGGCACTGGGCACGGTGACACCTTTTGACCTTTTTTGTCGCAAAAATCATATTTTTTGAAAAAATGATATTTTTAAAATTTAAGAAGCATTTCGTTTTGTGCTTCAAATGATATTCTCATAAGGAAGTCTATAAAAATACCACTCTAATATAAGACTTTAGACTAATTTTATATTTTTTATTTACACTACAGATACACATTTGTGAAATATTTTTAATATTAATGCTATATAATGTATAATGATATTAAATTATTTAGTATATTGTTTTCAAACTAGTATAATTTGTTTGTTCGTTAGTTTTCTATAAAATAGTCGTTAATATTGGAAGCGATATCTAACAGACTTAACATATCGTAGCTATAATTGTGTTCTTCCAAATCCTTTCGAGATCTTACATGTCTCCGTGATGAAATTAGTGGGTCTGAAGAGGCCGCCAACATATTGAGAAAGTCCTCATTCTGTCTAATCCGTGAAATTTTGCAAGTATTCGTGTATCTAAAGTCTTGGTTTTTGCATTCCTGGGCTTCTTCTGATAACTCTTGAATTGGTAAGCATTGATATTCAATTAAATTTTTACCATGAGCCAAAACCTTATGGACCGTAGGAGTAAGTTTCTTCTCAGGGTATATTTGAGCCAAAAGTTGGGCAGTTTTTTATGCATAATCATGAAACTTTGAGCCATTTACCATTTCTCTAGAGTTTATAACATGATTGTCGACCCCAGTAATTTGGGCTGTCACCTCATCATTTTCAAAAAATGCTCTGGACATATTACCATTGTTTGGGCAGTCTATTGTCAGTGCAAGCTTCTTAAGAAATACATTTTGTATAATTTTTTTTCGAGCAGATAGTTTTTATTTTGGTGTTGCGTTCTTATCAAAACTTTCCCTTCTCGCGGAATTGTATACCATAGTTTTAAAATAAACTCCATGCACCTAATTCTGGCATGTAACGGAGAAATTCCATATTCATAGTATGGCTCATCACTTGAATCATCAAAATTTTGAAAGTCCTTCTGAGACTTTTTTCAAATCGCACACTTCAAAGTTGACGAAGTATCTGTTATTATATTTAAGACTTTGCCATCAATCATTGTAAGCCAAATTTATAATCAATGAAACAGTTTTTTTTTCATTCTTCATTCCAAGAACAGAAGGCTTTAGTTCAGAAATTTTCTTTTTTATATCGTTTACTGTTGATTTGATTATTTCTGAAGACTCCTTTCCATATTTAAAAAATATCGGACGGCAAAAATGAACTGATGATGGGCGAGGATTTTTCCAATGCTCAAAGATTTCACTTCTCAGTCGTAAAGGAACTACAGAAGCCATAAACATATTTGCATCTGTAATAGTTGTGTCATTTGTCGATATTGTTTGTAAGCACTTTGACCGGATGATCCATCACATCCCCACTTATTTATCAATGTAAGCCTATCTGGAAGTAATACTGCTTCCTTTTCAGGCAAACTTTGAATAAGGCGTCTTGCAGGTTAACCTCTACCGATACTTCAGTAACTTGTACATTAGATGGCACTGTTTCTTTTTTGGCAGATGTAACCTTTTTGTATCCAGGAAGAATATTCACATTATGATTCTTTAAAGAACTTCGTAAAATAGAATATTTTTCCTTTGACAATCCCAAGTCCATAAATAACGCTAAGGCTTCTTCTATGCTATACTTTGTGGGTAAAGAATTTGGAGGAATTGGAATACCGTCTTTAATCCTCTGCGGTCGATCGGGGCTTGCAAGGGCCACAGCTTTTGTAATGTCATACCTTGATTTGTCTTTATCTATTACATACTTAAGACAATGCTTCTGAAAGATGCGATTTAAATATATCTTTTGTGGCATTTTGAAGTTTACGTTTTCTGTGTACTCCGGACACTCGCTGATGGTTTTTGCAGGTCTAGTCAATTTAAATATATTTTCATTATGTTAGTTTCTGAATAACTCGAACAATTATGAATTTTTAAATGACATTATCGCACTTTAAAGTAAAATTATATAAGTTCTGGTACTGATCACTACTTTTACAAAGTAAAAACTTAACTGGCTGCATTACACAATTGCGGTTTAATTTATACCCAGAAATAAAATAGGTTCAAACTACCTGATTTGTGAAACAGAAATCCAGGTCTCAATTAACTGGACTGCAGTTTTTTTTTATTCAGTATAAAAAAAGTTTTAAAACTACCTGCATATAAAAGAGAATTCAAGAAAAATGCATGAGATTGTAAGAGCTTTCTTCATATTTCAAGAAAACCTGTCATTTTTTGTGGATAAAATTAGTTAAATTATTTAAAGTATTATGTAGCAAACATGCTCAGAAAATATGGGCGAGACCATTTTTGGGCATTTTTAGATATGGTCTATTTTATTTATAAAAATTACCTAAATATAGGGTGTCTGAAAAACGATAACTGGCGAACAAGTAGGGCATCTGATGAATATTTTGTTACTTTTTTTAATGAAAAATAAATATACCTTTAAAACAATACCAAAAAAGTGATGATCAAACGGCCATTTTTCTGACACTCCAATTCTAATTTTTTTTTTAATATCACCTTTTTTTGGCTTTCTAAAATAATGTTGACTTTTAATTTATGCAATTAAAATAAGCATTTTTGAATTGGGATCAGTATAGGCTTGCCAGATCTAATTTGTCAAAAAGCTTGACATTGACCAAAAAAAAACTTGATTTTGAAAAAAAAAACTTGACAAACAAAAACACTCATACTAAATATATAAAAGAGATTTTTAGTTTTTAAAGAAGAACTTCTGGATAATTATTATTGGGAAATTCAACTTTTACTCGTAAAAACAATTTTGCTGAGAGGTTTTAGCTAGTCTATAATAAATAAATAATAATTTTCATAAATAACTTGACAATTCTTCAAACACATAGGTTTTATTTAAAAAAACAATGAAAAACCGCCTGTATTATTCCACCATGGATATATCAAGTCGGCTAAGCTGATAGAAGGATGGCGCGCCGGTAAAACCCCGGCTCAAGCCGAATCGCCGCCGCCGCCGACGAAAAGTCCACGACTTGCTTCTCTGGTTCAATGTTGTCAATTTACTAGTGTTGAGTAATAGAGCAGAAAGAAATATGTATCATATTAGTCCTTAGTTCTATTGATAGTAAAAATATGGGCTTTAGATTTGTTTTTTAGAAATATACACATACTTTTTTTAAGTATTATTAAATAGCTAGAATAAATTTGAGAAAAAAAATAACTTACAAAAAAGCTTGACAAATCACTTTTTCACTTGACACTTGACGCGCATTAAAAAACTTGACAATCAGGCCAAATCAGGCCCTTCTGGCAACCCTAGATCAGTAAGAAGTTCTTTATACGATGTGTTCATTCATTTTACAAAATGTTGTCATCAAATTTTGTATTTTTGCTACGGGTTTTGGGAAAAGGCACGACAGTGCGTCGTCGGCTTGTTGGCATAGACCAAAGATTTGATGTACCCCCGAAGAATAAAGTATAGAGACGTTAAATCGCAAGAATGAGCTGGCCAATTGACTTACTTACTCTTCCATAAATCGATTGCCACGTGTGCTGTGTGGCTTGGTCCTGTTGAAGCCACATGTTGTCCAAGTCAATGTTTTCCAATTCGGGACAAAAATAATCGGTAATCATGGCGCGATAACGATCGCCATTCACAGTAACGTAACGATGTCGACGAGAAGATATGGCTGCTGTGGATGAAGTGATTCATGAAGCACATGTGGATTTTCACCAGACCAATAACGCATATTTTGCTTATTGACGAGCTCATTGAGCCAAAAAATGAGCTTCGCCACTGAAGATTATTTTGCGATGAAATTCATCATCTTGGTGCATCTTCTCCAGTTAACTTTGCAATAACCATACCCAAATAAGTTTCAAGAAAAAAACAAATCTTACTTCTTTCGGTATGTTTGGTTGTTGGGCTACGTGGTCCAAACGGACTAGTTACAACATCGTCCTACATATGTATGTAATGAAGTCAAGGACTATGTCCTATTTAAACAAGCAATTATTGCTGTACGACAACTGTTCGTGCTTTCACGATCGTACTCGTGGCGAAAACATTACTTGTGAGTGGTCCATGTATTATTAATGACAGAGAAATTTTTGGATTAGTCCGATGAAATGCAAGGCTGGGTTATGTGGTCCAGCCTAGGACATCGAAACGTTAAAAAGATAATGTTTTTCTATGCATTTGAACTAGTTTTAGACCACTCGCTGGTCATTTGCGGACTAGTCCAAACACGCGTGTATGGACTAGTCGGGGTTTTCAAATAAGTGAAGTGGAAAAAGAGATTGAAAGATGAGAATTAAATATGGATGCACATGTTCATTACAGTTTTGTTTTATTCGGGAATAAATTTGTTTATGTAAACGCTTCATATTTAATTAATTATAGCTAGAATGTGGTCGATTGCGTCGCCCATACCAGATAAATTTAAGCTGGGTAACAAAAAGTTCAAAAGTGTATGCATATTTACAAGTTTTTTTTTAATTGCCTGTATAAATTTTTGACGTGTGCTTCAAGTCAGTGGTGGCATCAACCTCGACATTTGCTGCATACAGAAGCTTTTCTTTTGTTGGTTTTTCAATAATTATACTTTAAATAACTTCAAATGTACTTAATTTAAATAGTGCAAGCAACAATATATTTTTTCGCTACAGTGACGTCACACAAAACTAGCTGATGTTTGTATAAAGTTAAGGCACCTGGGCAATACAGTTGTTATTCCTTCTTGTATTTTGTGTATCATGTGTATGATCGATATTTATACACAGCGGCGTCTCTGTATATCCATACATCAAAATTTAAATAACTTTCATGTATGAATGCAAATCGATATGGTTATTGAGAGTATTGGATGTCTGCCATATGCATACACATAAGTAGGAAACATTCGTAAGTACATAAGTTGCACGTTGTGGTCTTGTTAAAAATAGAACATACATATTATGTTTGGTTCTTAATACGGGAATTCGAAAAGACGATGAGTTCATATACATATGTATATAAATATCGTCGGTTTTAATTAGTTCACGTTATCGCGAGTGCACTGTATTTTCAAATTCATTGTTACATCAATAGGATATGCTATTTCGAAATAAAAGAATTTTTTTTGGTTAATACATATTGCATGAGAGAAAGACGCCAAATATACATATACAAGTTTGAATTAACGACATATTTAAGTATGGATGTGGTTATTTATTGTATAAAACGAAATGGTTTCTATTTATTATAAAAAAACAATCATTTCTAATTTTTATGTGTTAAAATAATGATATTTTATTAAACAAAATTTTAACATACATAGATTATCACAACACTTCTAAAATATACAGTAGACTGTAAATAAGGAAATACACATTACGAAAGTCTTTTTAGAGAACACAAAAGTTTCACATAGTCATATACATATATAATAGTTAAATGGTAGCTAAAATTTTTGTTTGCTTGTATACGCAAAGTTTTCAACTCTTCAGTAAGTAAAAGCACTTTAATATTTACTATTTTGTGATGACCTTAAGTTTCATAAAAATAGTAAAACGCTCGTTAAAGCTATCACAGATGCATTGCACAAGTTTCCTCGACAGTAACAAAGTGTTTTTAATGCAGCAGAAATAGTGTTTTCTTTAATTTCGCTACATCCTTCTTCGTAGACTTCTTCAACCGAATGCTCTTGATGCCATCGACCATTGTTGAAGACCTTAAATTAATAAGAAATATAAAATATTTTAATTTTATTCATGTGTTAAACGAGTAATTCTCTTACAAGCGTACACATCGGGTAGTCCAAATACAAGTATATTTTTAACAATTATATTAAACGAACTAAACCTAATTTCTTTTGGTACATTATGGCTGTTTTAGAGATGACAGTTGGCAGCAACGAGACGGCCTACTGACATCGCCAAGACGTCTAATAATACGATTTTCCCTGATTTTTCGGGGAAATCGGATTTTGGACGCGGATGTATAACATCGACTGATAGTCAATATTTTGGACAGAAAAATCTATCAGTGTCAACAAAATAACATGTGAATCAATAAGATACTTGTATTTGGACCGCCTGGCAACAACTACACTAGACCACTTTATATGTATACAGTGGATCAATAAAAAACTCGGACACAAGAAAACTTTTATTTAATAACGTTCTTCTTTCTATACAAATCTTATAGTTAACTAAAAATAAACGTAAAGCTTTACTAGTAAATTAAAGAATTCAACAAAACAAGAACTAAAAAATTCCTAATGTCATGACAGTAGCCTAAAACGCGTTTAAGCAAAATTATTAAAAAGTCAATCAAAGTCGTTCAGAGGGCAAATCACGGCATTCGATATCGAACGAAATTACATGCAAAATTTATTTTAATTTGTATGGAAATTTCGTTTGATATCGAATGCCGCAATTTGCTCCCAGATTACATTTGGAATGATTAAGTTGACTTATGAAAAAAAAAATCATAATCAAATTTATGTTTCTTAATATTTTTTAAAAAGTAAAGACATACTTTCATACATTCTTATATTTTCACGGTTGTTGCTCGCCAAAATGCGTAAACGACGATTAATTCGTCATTTGAGAGAGTAAAAAGTAATTTGCCAGTGTTGCCGCCAACGAAATGTTAAATTACACATGCATCAACCCAAAATTACACAGAAATTAGGAATTACACATGCTCTCTTTTTTTTCAAATTAACGTGCTTTGATTTGTTTAGATTAAATATTTATTTGACCTTTTTGGTGTAATTCCAAAATTTTTTTGATGATATTTTCAATATTTGGGCTTTCAAGGTCATTTAATAAAAGATTTTTTTACCTATTATTCCGACGCACAGTGGCTGAAAATCGTTTTTCATTGGCCAAAAGTCTTAATTTTTTTGTCACCGATTTTTAAAATTTTTACGCCCTTTTGCAGCTAATATATCCAAATTAAGGTAGCCAAAAAATTAGGTAAAACCATTGATAATTGTGAGCGTGGCATGCTGTCAAACTCAACGGTTTTTTTTTATTTCAGAAAAAGGTGTTTTTCTTTTGTTTTTTATAAAAAATAAATGGTTACTACTAGTAAGCTATCATCGATAATGGCCTGCGGTCTTTTTTATAATGTTGGTAGGATTATAGTCTTTAGTTGTTGTAAGTGGTCAGAGCTCTAGCGTTTAATATTAGGGGCGTTACGGAATATTTATGAAACTGCTATATTTTTCTCAAATTTAAACTTTAGTGGAATAGAACTTCTAGGGAACAAAGGGGAACAAGAAATGTATACCACCCGGAGAAAGATGAAAGTGTCCTCTTTACCGCTATATATACTTTTGCATCCGTGACGAGCCGTGTGTAGAACACTTTTTTCATTTTAATGAAATTACTCCAAAGTACTCGTATATAATGGTGTATATAATTTTCACTTTTTTGCCTAAAAGTTTATGTTTTTTTACTTTAGACTACGTAAAACTAAAAAAATTAAATATAATACCTGCGAAAGGGTTTAATGGCTTTGTTTTGATCAGCCAAAAATTGGTAATAAAATGATCACAGTAATATTACAGTAAACATATGATCTCTTTCTAAATTTACTTGTTATCAAATGTTAGGGTCAACCAAAGTCATAAACAATTTTATAACAATAATCGGGACATTAAATCACTAAAGATAAAAAACAACCCCATATTGGCGAGATACTAATCAGTTTTACCTGCTATTAAGGTCTGGATAACATGTGCAGTTTTTTTCAATTTAAGCACTACCTGTTATGAAATTAAAGATCAATGTGTAAATAACAGGTAATTCTTTTTTGTAAATGGGGATGTGATGGTTCTTCGGGACAAAAACAATACAAACAAGTTGTATGTGAAAATATTTCGGACTCGGATATGTTCATGGTATCATTTGTACCATTGCGAATGAAAAAGATTCGGAGCCTTCGACTAGTATAACGCAAACAATGGATATTTGGAAAAATGAGACACCATCTTCTACGAAATACTGCAGGCCAATCAAATTTGATTTCAAAAAAGAAACTCATGATGCCATTAACAAAGAAGTTATTGATATCAAGGCCCAAATTGCAACACTGCAGCCATTACAATTACTGTTAGATGGGCAGCAAATTGAAGTAAGCTACCAATTAGTGCTGACAATGATAGATGGAAAAGTAGGTCAGGCTTTGACTAACACGAAGGCTGCATCCAGCTGCATTATATGCCAAGCAACATCAACCCAATTAAGCCAAATCCCGACAAAATCATTAGATAATACCGATGCATATGAATTTGGATTATCACCACTACATGCAAGAATACGACTTATGGAACACATACTAAAAATCAGTTATGATTTGGATTTCGGGTCTTCAGGATCAATAAGAAACAACGAAACCAACAAAGAGTTAAGAAGTTCAAAAAAGAAACATGTTCAAGATGAATATCGCAAATTTGGATTGATTATAGATCAGCCAAAACAAGGGTCAGGCAATACAAATGATGGCAATACTGCAAGAAGATTCTTTTCAGATCCAGAAACAGCATCTGAAATAACAGGAGTGGATTTAAACCTTATTTTCAGATTTAAAATAATCCTAGAAGTACTTGCGTGCAATGAAGAAATTGACTCTAGAAAATTTGGAGATTATGCTAAGGAAACTGCAAAAATATATACAACCAACTACCCATGGAGAAATATGTCTGCAACAGTTCACAAAATCCTTTATCATGGAGAAGATGTCATTAAATATCATTTGGTGCCACTTGGAGATCTATCAGAGGAGGCTCAGGAAAAAAGGAACAAGGATTACAGATTTTTAGAGAGCACTATACTAGAAAAATTTCACGAAATTCAACAATTGAAGATCTATTTAATATATTATTGGCAACGTCAGATCCGTTCATCTCTAGTATTCGAAATCAATGGAAAGTGGAACATCGGGATTTAGATGAAGAAGGTTTCAGACTAAAGAACACAAATAGCACAGAACAAAATATGGAATATTTGCAATTAATATTTGAGTCAAATGAATAATAATTATAATTGCCTTTCATTGTTATTTAAGTACGAAAAACATAGTATTAGTAAAAAATAATAATAAACAGAACCTACCATTGTTGCAAATGCTATTAAAATTTATTGCAGTTTTTATTTTTAAAATTTTTTTAAAATTATCAAATTTGACAGCAAAAAATAATAAATTTTTCTGTAGTAATAGTAATATTTTTAGATAATATTATTAACGTTTTTTTTAAGTGTAACTATTCTTTGAGTGTAAACAAATTTGCAAATTTGTCAGCAAAAAATTTTTAATTTTTCTGTAATAGCAAAATCTCCAGTTGATTTTACTATTTTTTTTAGTAAAAAAATTTTTTTTAATGTAACATTAAAAAAATTCCATTATTGCAAAAATTATTTATAATTATTAGTAATTTCCAAATATTCAATTTTTTAATAAATAAAAAAAATAATAAACCCATATTTCACTCTAAAGGTTAAAAATATTCAAAAGTTCAACTTTGACCTAGAATTCCTTAAAAAGTCCTCAATCAATTATAATGAAATTTAAACTGAGTCAAGCTGAGCTAAATATCTATCCAATAAAATAAAAATTCAAAAGTTACAGAATTTTGGCCAATGAAAAACGATTTTCAGCCACTGTGCGACGTCTCGTTGGTATTTTCCAACTTCTTCCGGCATTTATTTTTGTAAAAAAATGCAAAACAGGTCAAAAACATTAAAAAAAGTAGTGCCCAAAAACGATAAAATTTTAAACTACACATGAGCCAATTACACATGGGCTACACATGAAAATAATTATTACACATGATATGTGTAAGGTGACAACACTGAATTTTACTCCAACAATCGTCTGGGCGATTAAAAAGAATCGCGAAATAATCGCGCTCGTCAAAAAATAGGTGCGTTCGAGTACTTTTGCAGTAAAATCCAGTAAATGATTAATTACTGAGTAAACTGAAAAATTTCAAAAAAGCTGTTGCTTTTTTACGAGAGCGGAAAATTTAATGAAACAACTGATTGCAAATATATGTATTTTTGCAACTCATCTCTTTTCTTGTTGGTACCTGATGCAATATTTACTATAGCACAAACACTAAGAAAATATAAGCAAATTATTTTCTGTAATCATTTCCATACCGCTTCTTTAATGCAATCTCAAAAAAAACTCGTTCGTCAGAAACCGAGTTTAAAGCTTTTGATTCATATACACATCAATGGAAAAATAAAAAAGTTTTCTCCCCTTAAGAGGTTAGTAAACCAGATATGAGGAGCGATATATTTATTATACCCTTCACCAAAAAAATTCGGAAAGGGGAAAGACCCCATAAAGTATATATATACTGGGTCCTTATAGATAGAGAAGTCGGATGAGCGATGTCCGTCTGTTATATTTTGGTGTAAGTAGAATTAAGGCCTCACACAACATAGAGACATAAATTTTATACCATTCTCTTGGAATTTTTCATAAAATTGTTCGGTTTGAAAGTAACAAAACTTGGTCCAATAATTAATGAGATATAGCCAAAAGACTTTTTTTGTTATATTTCCTATTCTGTTGTTTTTTATGGCTCCAACTGTCCTACGGTCAATTTTATGAAGCAGATCTGTTGTATGGAGTTCTACGAAGGTTTAGACTGAAAATAATTGAGGTCCATCCATTAACGACTAAAATATGAGCAAAAAAAATGGCATTCGAAATGATTTTACCTTTAAAATTTTTTTTAAAAAGTTGCGTTGGGATTCAATCCAACAACCTACTGGTTCGTAGTCACAAGCGCTTCTTATACACCACAGAGCAGAGTTGTATTTTTCATAGTAGTTTACGCGTTTAAGAACACAATATATCTTATTTATTATAAAATACTAAAACTTCAAATTCTTGATGGAAATTGGTGTGGTTGCTGTAATTTGGCCCTTTTTGTCACACATATATCACATACATACTGAAATACGTTCATGGGCACATGTACACATTGTGTGTATGTATGCATGTGTAAACTAAACAATCGTAAAGCAGAGATTTGTTGTTTTGTTTTTGTTTGTTTCTTTAAACTTATTTTTGTACGTTTATTAGTATAATATTATGCATGCATATTACAGTATTTTTTATCGCTTATATTTTCCTTTCGTATATAAATAACCATAATTATTTTTTATATTATTTATATTAAAGAAATGTAATGGATCGTCAAGACACTATCTATGTACGAGTAGGTATACAAAATCAATGAAATTTAATTTTAGTTTTGTTTTAAAAATGTATTAATATTTCATTTTTTATGACTATTTGTGATTTCAGAAGAAAATCAAAATTGATATTTTATACTTGTGTAATTTTAGAATTTGATACCTGTTCCGAAATATTTTTTAATTAAAACATTCACTATACGTATTTACTTGGCTTTTTTCTAATTTTTGGATTTTATATTCACAACTTGGTACTTTACTGTTGCGTTCAATATAAACTCCCATAAGAAATATTTCTTTCATTCTGTAGGATCAGTGAGTTAATCTTCAAAAAGCACTTGAATTAATTGCCCTTTCTCTAAAATAAAAACAAAGTTTGATGTAAGAATTTAATTTGATATCAAGCTCCAAAATGTAATTAGCAAGGAAACTAAAAAACTGAAAATCCCACGAAAATTCGCATATTCTAAAAATTGCAACTGCAATATTGGAAATTATTCCCAAAATTTATTTTAAAAAAATCATATAATTGGCAATCGGCAGCCAAAAATCTTGAAAAAATCTCCAAAATGCAAAAATTATTAAAAATATGCGAACATCAGGAAAATTGTATGAAAAAACAGCAAAATTATAGAGTAAAAACACTTAAAAAATATCATTTCCATTGTGAAAATTAAACTTTTATTAAAAAAATATTTTGTATTTGGAATAAAAATTTAAAATGCATTTCTATTTTGAATAAAAGTATCGCAAATACCTATTTTCCACAAATTTATATTTAGCTTATAGATTGCATTATCCAATTGAATAATTTAATGTGGGCTTAATTAAAATGTATTTTAAGAATAGTTCGCAATTCATCAAATATTTTTAAACAATCAGTTCCTATCGTATACATACAAATGAACTTTGGATTTTTGGATCGGAATGTTTGGGGAAAATTTCCAAAACATTTGTAAAGCGTAGCGATAATAGTTCGCGAGCTGTACCGCGTCTAAAAATAGTATATGCATTCATATTTGTATTTTTTTTTTTTGCAATTTTCGTATTTTCCCCAATTCAACATATACAAAATGACAGGTTAAGATCTTAGGAGATAAAAAATTGATTTCTTCATATTCATATAAAATTAACTGGTCTTACATTCATTAAAAACACCTAAAAAATCATAGTTTTGCGGAATATCGCATTGTCGATAGCACGCACTACGGAATTGGACGCGGGATTAATGGTAAAATATTACGAAAATAAGCCGAATTATGGGTTGGATTTGAGAGCAAAAAGCTTTCTGTTTCCGATTTTATTGTAATTTTTCATATTTAGTTCTCTATCTTACACAGTAAACGCAGAAGAAGATTTAAATAAAAAATGTTTTTAATTAAATCCATCTGTTTTTTTAGCAGGCTGAATATGAATTATCGAATTCGTATTTTTTAAATCAATTGTGGTTGAAATTCCATTGTGTTTCTATATCAGTAATATACAGATTATATTGAATCAAAACCTTTATCGTATGGTCCAACCACAATACAGATAAGTAAATGGAAAAGTTAACAAAATTTTAAAAAGAGAACTATCAGAATACCACTAGTTTACATACATACGTACATCATACGAGTTTCAAAGAAAAAATTAATTAAAATAATGAATTAAAAAATGTTTTTTATGTTTTATAATTTAAAATTTTTTCTTACACCGTCAAGTTATTTTAATTTTTGGTATTATTAATATATTATATAAAATAAAAACGTCGACAACTTACTGAATTCATTATATAATTATTTTATCAATGTACAAAATCCTATCTGATAACATATTGGATATTTTTGAAAAATAAACCTTTTATCGTTCATAAAATTGAAAAAAAACGCAAAAATTAAAAAAAATGTATAAATGAGATTGTGCCCCTGTTTTTTTTTAAATAAATTGTGGAACAAACTTTTTCAAATAAAAAGTAAAAGTAATAAAAACAACTAAAATGTATAAAAAATTCTAAAAAAAATTGCATTTTGCTGTGTTCAGGATTCGAAACCGTGCCACCGGGTAGGGTATGGTTTTAAACCTGATTTAAACCATTTATTAATTTTTTTTTAATTTTTGATACATTTTAGTTATTTTTATTACTTTTACTTTTTATTTGAAAAAGTTCGTTCTTTTTTTAGAGAATTTTTGATAGCTTCAAATTATTTTCAATATGAAGATAATATTGGAACATTTTAATCATTAGACTAACAGATCTATGTAATAGTTGGCGATATTTTTAATCAATTTTGGGAGAATTTCTTCGTTATTAAATCTTTTCTTACGTTTCAAATCATTTCTTTGTTTAGTCGAAGCCCACTGGCTTTTCGATAAAGACGTTGAAATCCTTCTTGGATGTGTGAAAAATGATATAAGTGCTAATAAGGGGATGTTAATATTTTTATAATGCACCCCGGGCAAGAAAGTGTTACAAATTTGTTACGGAATTCATAATTTATGACTGACTTCATAAACGCAGTTTACAAAGCAACACGAGAATGCCTTGTAAACTCATGCTTCCAGTGTTGCTTTGGAAGCTGTGTTTATGAAATCAGCCTATACTATGAAATAGAGTTTAGAACCAATAATGCGTGATCGTGATTAATTTTTTGTTTCCATCACGTGGGGGTGCGTCCGTGAGACGGTGAGTGACAATTTTTTTGCTTTAATATAATTTTTTCCATTTAAATTATTTCTTTAATTTTTTTCGTATTTCGTGGGCGTGAGTTTTCGTGATTCTGACTTCTTTCGTCACTCCATACTATGTTGAAGGGTAAAAAAAGATTCGGCACAGCCGAATATAACTCTCTTACTTGTTTTTATTTGTTTTTGCTAATTTGTGTCTGATTAAATTTATTCAATAGTATGTGATTATTTGTTTATGCTTGTAGCATCTTGCTACATTGATACAATTCTCTCTTATGTAAAACCAAATTCGATAACAAAACTCCAAAAATTTATTGGAATGGTAAATTATTATCCAGATATGTACCAATGATTGCAAGTTTTTTATCACCATTACATGAAATAATAACAAAAGCATCTAAGAAAAGAAATAAGGAACTTTTGTGGAAAGATGAGGCTGAAGAAGCTTTTGAAATAATAAAATCAATTTTCTCAGAAAACATTATTAACACATTTTGATAAAGATGCTCTTCTTACTTTAGCAGTAGGTGCTTCAAACTTAGCAATTGGAGCTGTATTACAACAACATAAGAACAAAATTGTTGAACCTCTTGCATATTTTGTTAGAAAACTAACTAACAGTGAGTGCAAATATTCTACATTTGACCGAGAGCTTTTGGCTTCTTATTCCTCTTTAAAACATTTATTTATTCCTCTTTAAGACATTTTTTAGAAAGAAGAGACTTTAGAATTTTAACCGACCACAAACCTCTTACATATGTTTTGAATTCTAAAACAGAAAGATATCCACGTCAAACTCGCCATATAGAATATATAGCCCAATTTACTTCATCTATATGTTATATCAATGACAGAGATAATATTGTGGCAGATGCACTTTCAAGACCTCCTGATGTATGCGCTTTTGCTAATCAAAATATTAATATAGAGCTGCTACATAGGGAACAACAACTTGATGAAGAATTAAGAAAACTCACGCATGATACACATAGTGCTACAAAATATAACTTAAAAGAAATCGATTTTCCTTTACTACACATTAAAATATGGTGTAATATTTCAGGTAAAGCAAATCGTCCTTATGTTTCAATTTCGTTAAGAAAAACTGTTTTTAGTAATTTACATTCTATGTCACATCCAGGAGTTCATGCTACACGAAAACTTATACAAAGTAAATATTTTTGGCCATCGATTCGTAATGATATTAATACATTGGCTTCCAATTGCATCGATTGCCAAAAATCAAAGATTCAATACTACACTTAATCTAAAGTTGAGAAAATAAATATGCCTTCAGTACGGTTTGAACATATTCATATGGATATTGTCTCGAATGGATATAAATATATTTTGACAATTATTGACCGATTTACTAGGTGGCCAGAAGCATATCCAATTAAAGATATTTCTTCTCAAACAATTACAAGCACTTTTTTTATAATTATATACCACGCTTTGGGATTCCACTTCAAATTACGGTTGACCAAGGAACACAATTTACTTCGAAATTATTTAGTGATTTAAGCAAATTTTTAGGAACACATAAAATTCATACATCTTCTTATCACCCGCAAGCAAATGGTATGGTTGAACGTTTCCATCGACAGTTAAAAACGTCTCTTAAGGCTAGTAACAATGTGAAAAAGTGGTCTGAACAGTTACCTATAGTTTTATTGAGAATTCGAGCAACTGTCAAGGAAGAACTTAAATGCAGTCCCTCTGAATTAGTATATGGACAAGTTTTGAGATTACCTGGTGATCTGGTAGTAAAAAGTGATATATTTTTTACTCACGATTATATGCTACAAAATTTTAGAAACCATTTTGATACAGTACGAAGTAAAGTGATTCATCATAATAATAAAACACACTACTTTGTTCCTAAGAATCTGTTGAGTTGTGAATATGTTTTTATTAAAGTACTTAGACCGAATGGACTAGAATGTCCTTACGAAGGGCCATATAAAGTTTTAGAGAGAAATAAGAATACTTTTAATGTGCAATGTGGTAATAATATTAGAACTTGTAACATTGATTTACTTAAACCAGCTTGTATTGAAAAACTAACAGAACCATACGAAACACTTAAAAACCGAAATATAACTTTCCATATTCAATAACACATCGCTGCATAATTAATTATACAGGTTTTGTTACTTGTGGGGGACTAATGTAGCATCTTGCTACATATGTATTTAATTGTCACCTTAACTAAACTTAAAGTTTATATAGTTTTAGTTGAAAGGAATTGTTTGGCAGCACTGTTTCTCTCCATATACTCGTATGTACCTTCGATATGCGCGATTGCGCTACCGCCATCTACTTTTTAATGATTTTGCTTGTTTAATACCTCAAATGTGAGCAACAAGATACGGTGGTGTTTCAAGCACGTGAATATAGTTTTGGAGCAACCATAATCGGACATTTATAGATTTCATTTTATGGTAGTTGACTTGGTAGAAGTAAAATTAATATTTTAATCGCAGTTTAAAAAAATAATTTTTTTTAATTTATTAATCGAGATTGCCTCGATATCTTCTTTCAAAGATTTTCAAAAATTTTTGTTTGTTGAGGGTTTTTTAGCTAGTCTATATACATGCATGCATTTCATTGGTGCTAATGCCAAATCATCAGTAGACCTTAAACCGTATTTTGATATATGATTTGGAATTAGCACCAATGAAATGCATGTATGTATGTACATACATATATAGAATATCTAAAATCCCTCAACAAACAAAAGTTTTTGATTTTCCCTTAGAATGAGTTGAATGTTTTTGTGGTTCCTAGTAACATCAATAACAATTTCTCCTGGTTCATTGTTTATCTTTTATTCATTTTGAATAACATCTTAATTTAACTTATAATTTGATATATTTCAAATTGAATATATCTATTGTAGAAAGTATAACCATATATTGCTAAATTAGAAGAAAGGAAGAACGAAATTATCAATTTTAACTTCAATAGAAATAAATTTCTAACAAATGGATTTATTCATAAACGATTATTAAATGTATAGTACGTTTATTTTATTGGTTACTCGTTATTTAAATACGCACATTAATTTTATTAATCGTCTATGAATAGGGTCCGAAAAATTCCCTTGAATGCTTGAAAGTACTCTCTAGAAAAATATGACTCAAGCAAATATTTTAATTGCCGCCACTGTACATAGTATGTATGCATATGTTTTGTATCATACAAGCAAATGTACGTGTATGTTTCGCATTTTTATTAGACATTTTAAATATTTTTGTTTTAACATACTTGTTTTGTATCCTTTTGCGGGGCACACCCACGTGTGAAAGTTTCTTGTTGTTGACCATTTTGAAGATGTAATGTTGATATTGTTTTAAGGCACATTGTAGAGTAGGAACAGTCAACTACGTATTCATCTGATTCATCAAATTTTGAGCACATGGGCGTAACAATTGTCGCATTTTTTGAATAAGAGTAGATTTTTTCAACTGTCACAGCACATTTGAAACATTTAATCGCACTTGAGGAACCTATAAATACATAAAAGAAATCGCACTTGTTTAACAATACTGTAAAAGGACTCAAGGCAGTATTCAAATACTTGTTCTAATGAAGTATTGTACAATTTCTATCAAAAATTTGTAAGTTTAAGTATTTTAAAATGAATAAGAAATATTATGTACTTAAATGCCCGGAATACCATAAAATCAACAAATACTCTGTAGTGTGTAAGAAGTAGTTGTAATTAACAAACAGTATGTTTTAGGTTTCAAACTAAAGATAAATTTTTTTGAAAAAATTTTTAAAATTTCTTTAAGAAATAATTATTTCAAATACCACGTTGCCAATATTTTAGCCATTTATGGCTATTTTCAATAGAAACCTTTCCAGAACTGTACATAAGAGATCTGCTTCATAAAATCGACCGTAGAACAGCTGGGTCCATAAAAAAACAACAGAATAGAATACATAACCTCACAAATATGTATGTATGTACCGTTGCATATAATTCAGAGATAGACCAGAGATGAAACAGGAAGGTTAGTTTTAGCTTAATCAAGTTTTTTTCCAAATCACATTATAAATGAATAGAGATAGCAATATCGTGTCTCATGTAATATCAGATTATCGTGCGACAGAGACAGAATAACAATAACTAATCCATTTAGGTGTTTCAAAATCGCCGGTCTGGCAAAACTGTCAAATGTTAAATATCTGTCTTCTGAAGTGATCTGTATGGATCGATAACAACCGAAGAACGCGTAAGGACCGTTAAAATTTACTACATACATATGTGGTAGTTCAAAAATGGCCACTTTTCGAGCATTTCAGTATTTTTTTCGAAAATGACGTTGGAAGAACAGTTAGCGTCAATTCCAAGCGACGTGGCCGTATATAATCGATTCTTTTTGGCCTGAAATTGTAGATCATGAACCGAACAATAGGTGCTTTCAACAAGAGGTTGCACGAGCCACACAATGCGACCGATTTTGACTTTATTGCATGAGAAGAACGCGTCAAAGGCTGTGTCTACACAGATAAGCATCTAACGCTGGAGCATTTGGAAACCAACTTTCGCCAAGTAATCGGCGAGCAAAATTTACGAAAAAGTGGTCGAAAACTATCCGCAAGTAATCTAGAGGCGTTCATTTAAATGAAATTGTATTTCGTAAATAATGGCAAGGTCCAATCAATTTAATTTACCTTTATGTGTTTTATTTAACTTTACTTCGGAAACCGAAAAGTGGATAACCCTGTACAACTACAATAGCATGCAGTCTTTCAACTTTCTTGAATATGTAAGCATTTTTCGTGCACAAATTTTCTATTTTTGTTTCGTAGTATTTTGTATTTTATAATTGTCTCTTTCTACGCTGTCCAGCGATTCAGATGATTTGGGCCATTTGCAATCATGTCAACAAGACATGACATGTGTGAAAGCAGAGAAAGCTGCGCAAATAAAAACCACAAAGTATACAGAGGTGACAGAAAGGGAGAACTATATATGCGCTATTTGCGACTCACTCTATACGCACAATTAACGAAAGAAAAATTAAAAAATTATTTGCATTCTCTTTCTATTTTGTATTAAATAGGATAAAAGACCAACACATAATCGCACTATACATTTATAAATACTTCTTATTTCATTAAAAATTAAAAAATCTCAGCTTTCTTGAATATATAAGAAATTTTCGAGTACAATTTTTTGTTTTTACATCACTTTATTCGTAGCATTTTGTACTTTATAGTTGTCTCTTTCTTCGCCGACCAGCGATTTAGCTGATTTGGACAATTTGCAACTGTAATTTTATCATGTCTGTTATTAGTTTGTGATAAAAACCAAGCAGAAGTTTGACAATTGTGCATTCAAGTGTTGCTTTGCAAGCTGCGTTTATGAACATATTCATAGGATTCTTATTAGGGTACACTTCATGGTATAATAACTATCAGGCGGTTTCAGTTGAACAGCCGAGTATTTTTTGACTGATTTTATGTATCAAAAAGTACTCCGTGGTTGTGGAATTTTCATAGAACTGCACCTATTTAGTAGTTGTTGTACCGTGGTTTACTTCATGATACAATAACTATCAGGTAATGTCAGTTTTTGATTTGGTTTTGATTCATGGCTATCTAATATTACTCTTTGTGTGTACGTCTTCATGACGTTAGTTAAAATAAGCCCGTTAGAACAGCTGATCATTTATGTTACATTTTCTAACTGTCAAACCCCATATAAAAAAAATTTCTACACATAAGCCACAAACTATGAAACAAAATACATAACAATGACGTTTGAAAGGCGCTATATATATCATGTGCTATATATTTCTAAATATAAAATTTTCAGTGACTAACATAAAACGAAAGATAGCCACATAGGAAACAGTGAGATTGACTATCTCTTTTATAAATCCAATCTAATTCCTAAGTCTCTGACATCACGCAAACATAATTTGTGTCAAATGATCAGCTGTTCTAGAAGTTTCATGTTGTTTAATCTACATTGGTACTTACTATTTACATAAATAAATACTTACCTAAACATATTGTTATTAGCACAATTATTTTTGCCAAATCGTTTCCAAATTTGTGATTCGATTTCATTGTATTAAATTATTTATTACTTTGAGACTTTTATGTGTGGATGTACTTATGTATGTATGTATTTTTTTACGTGTGTCTGAAATCACTTCTTGTATTACCGATATATTAAGGTATGAAAGTTTACATATTGTGGATAAAGTTCTAGTTACGCTTTCCTAAAAAAAACAATTTACATGATTAATTGGGGGTTGCATTTGGCGTTTCTAGAGACAATCGATGTCTTAAACAATATCAAAATTTATTTCTTCAAAAGCAAGATTCAACTGCTGTAAAAATAGATGTTGTATTGAATTAAGAGCCCCCGTAGACTAGTAGATAGCGTAATAGACATTAGTCTGGGGGTACAGGTTCGATTCCTGCCTAGACCCTAGGTGTTTCTGAAGACAAGCCGAAATGGCTTCGTGGTTTGTATTTGTTCTTCAAAAAAAGGGATGTTTCCGAGAACCATGTAGATTAGAATGAATTGACTCTTCTCTTGTTTCTTGAACTAGTGCCTCAAGTCTAATTATTTGATGTTAAGAACTTATAAATAACATTGAATTAAAAATCAATACAAGTAGTTCGAAATATAAATGTCATAAGTATTGAAAAATAATAGAACCCTAGAACCAAGGCATATTTATTATAGGGTCGCATGAATGTGGTCATCAATGAACATATTCATATTGAACATATTCATATGTTCATTGACTAAAACTTTATTTCGAATAAAAATCAAAACACTAAACAAACTGTTGCTTTATTCATACCATGACGTTCTCAGTTTTGGGGATTCGTCCCTAATTAGGGGATTTTCTTTTGAGATTGGTGATACAAATTTTAGGAAAATACCCAGGGGATTTTTTGGGGAAACCCCACTTTTTTCGCTAGGGATTTTTGGGCGTAATATATTATAACAAAACTTGTTATTTAGTTTTCTTTGTTGTACTCAAATTCATGTATTGAAAAATCATAATTTTCTCTATGATAATGGTAAAACTGGAAAAATCTTAATATATAAAAATTTATGTGTGACAAGTCTGAAACTTTGTGTTACAAGTATTATTTGTTGTGAAAGTAAACAATGTACCCAAAAGTAACGCTTGTGTTGAACAAGTCTTCTACAATAAATACAACAAAAAGCAAAAATTTGCAACAGAATGCAGTATGAGTTATTAGAAGCTCTTCTTAGAATAAATCACACTTTCAAAATAATTCAGTTTGATGTGCCGAATTTATTCTACTTTTTAATACATGCAACATGTACAACAAAATTGCATTGGCTGATGAATGAAAAGTTTTTGAAATGATAAATATTGATACATACATATATATTTAGATATTTGGAGCTCAAAGAACAAACAAATTTTAATAATATTACATAAATAGATTTAATTATATTTCCTTTGACATAATTTTATTTAATTTTTAAGGATATGTGGGATGAGATTATTATCATTATTTCGATCTTTTGATTAGTATTTTTACTAAGAACTTAAAAGCCTAAGTTCCAATTTATAACTTAATAAATAATAAATAGCTTGATTATATTCAACATTTTGCAAATTTTGATAAAAAAATGTTTATTGCTAAAAAGCTTTTTACAAATAAGTGTTAAATATTCCAGAAGAATTTATAATTGTGACTGCGAAATATAGAATTTGATACAGCTTTCTGTTATAAATTGAGCCTTAAGCTTTAAAAGGGGAATTAAGGGATTGAAAACTCGCAAATTGGGGATAGGGTATAAAATAAAACTGGGAACCCTGACCATGACTGATATTATTGTTTAAACGTAGTTCTTTTATGATTTTTTTATGGCCAGTTTACGACTTCATATTTAAAAACGCATTTAGTTAATTTTCATTTAAATTTAAGTTGCATTTAAATATAGTTTCAGTTTTTCAGTGTTAAATAATTGTTTGTATTTAATTACAATAAAAATGTGGCAGCGTCACGAAATTCTCTCAATTTTTTTGGAGAAACAGCTGTTGAACAAAATTAAAGAAAAATTTCTAATGTGAATTCTTTTTCAGGCTGAAAATAACAACATTAATAGACATAATAGAATAATATTAATAATTGCACCCCAAAAGATGTTGATTTTTCAATGGCCGCAAATTTTTTGTTTACTTTGTTGCGCGATACAACAACAAGGTAGCAAAACCATATGTTTGTGTATGTATGTGTGCACAACTTAAATAGAACTTAAATCAGCAAGGTTGGTCATTAAATATTAAATATTATTTAAGTTTCATTTAAGTTTGTACTGCAAAACTTAATTTCGTATTTAAATAGAACTTAAATATAAATACCATTTAAATACGAAGTCATAAACTGGCCCTTAGAGTTTTTAATATGTTTTCCGTTTTTATTACCATATTTTTACAAAACATGTGATATGTTGAATTACAAGTTATATCACCGTTTTGCTAGTCTTAAAATGTTTTTATGTTTCTTATTGACTTATTTGAAATAATAATTATACGTATTGAAGAAAAAATTTTGTTGTCAGTAAAGAAAAAAAATGTACTGTTTTGTTTTGAAAAGTACTGATTTTTTCCTCAATGTACTTTTTTTGCTTTTCAAATATGGTAACCCTACTTGTTACCGCCACAGCTGATAGTATTGAATTTATTATTAACTAAACGCCTTATGCTATATATTTAAGTAAATGTTAAACTTCGCATACATACATATGTATGTACATATTTTTTGGGTGAATTTTTTATGAATAGTTTTGTAGTTGCTAAATAAATTATCCCGCGTCACAGGGTAATCAGAGATGTAACTTTGAGGTTATGTTTTGGAGCAAATCAGCTTTTTTGTGCCACTAGTTGCTGTTAAAAAGAGATAGCAATATAATGTAAGGATGAGGGAAAATAAACAAAACAAAATTAGCATTTTGGAAGTAAGAAATGATGAATTGTATTGCAATTTACTTCTTCTATATATCATGAATAATTCTTATTTTATATAACTTTATGCATTTATATTGCTTAAATTAATATTTTTCTGCAACTCTTTTTAGTGAGTCAGAAATTAATAAGAATACAAAACCACAACAAAACATGAAAAATTCTTTGTTTACGAGTTCCTGTGCGACAGACACAGCAATAGCATGCCGTTCGTGTCACCTCTGGTATTACTTTGTGCCCGCGTTTTACAAAGTTAAACGCCATATTTATAATTCTTGGTTTATAGAACAAAGCACAAAGAAAAGACAGCTCTTGGTAAAAAGACAAAAAGAATTTTAACAAGAGTTAAAATATTGTAACCTAAAAATTAAATAAAATATAAAGTTAATTTTGAATTTTGCTTGAACTAAAAACTCTTCGTTTATAATTTACCAACTTAATAGCAGAAGCCAGCGGCAAATTCTCCGCTAACACTAGTGGTATAGTACCTATTTGTTTTAGATTGTCAAATTTTTAGTTTTTGTCTGATTAAAACACGATTTAACCTTCTACATACATATATGCTACATGTTCTGACCTACCACGAAGCCATTTGCGAAAAATTTTAAGGACACATTTTTAGATATTTCAGAAAATATTGCAAATCCCATTAAGCGCAACTTTAAAAAATGTGCGGGTAATGTGGTAGCACCAAAAAAGTCGAGCACATACCAGAGTAAAATTTTTCATCTGATCGCAAGAATGACTAAAAGGGATCGGTGTCCTTTTAATGGTCTACGAGCAGCTTGTCTCCGTTATTCGTATATTGTTAGTTAAAAAAAATCTGCTATACCACCATTTTGAGATTAAAACTAATTTTATTCCTTCAAATTTATTAATCGAGATTGCCTCGATATCTTCTTTCAAAGTTTTTGAAAATCTTTGAAAGAAAATAAGAGGCAATCTCAATTAATAAATTAAAAAAAAATACTTAATACTTAATTAAGATTTTATTTTCAGTTTTGCATTATTAAATACTTTTGTTGTCACCCAAAGGGCGTGACAATATAATTTGTTTGTTGGAATTTTCGAATAAGTTTCAAAGCTAACTATGCTTATTTACACTTTTGTAATTTTTGAAATTCTCATTGGTTTTTTAAAAGTTTTTGTATAAAATAAGAGGTTTGAAACATTTCAAATATATGGTTTAAGGTCTACTGATGATTTGGCATTAGAACCAATGAAATGCATGTATGTATGTAGACTAGCTAAAAAACCCTCAACAATCAAAAGTTTGTGAAAATCTTTGAAAGAAGATATCGAGCCAATATCAATTAATAAATTTAAAAAAATTTGTTATCAAAGCAACACGGGTTTTTCAGAAAAAGAAAATGCGCGAATTTGATCATATTTACATAGAATGAATTAACTATTTTTACAAGTGATATGAATGTGGATTCAAGAATATCGGCGAATTTCACAACTAGTGAGGTGGAATAAGGTTTTTATATATTTCGGAATCACTCTAACCTTCCTCTCCACTAGAATATTCCATTTTAATTTGGGTTTCTTAAAATTCTGTATTTTTTGTTCTGTTTTCATTGGTTCAAAAACTGTTTATGTTAAGCATGTGTATGTTGACAATTCTAGTTTAATACTAAACCACCACGATTGGAAGCTTAAGCCAGCAAGCAAAACCATATAATCAACTACCCAAAAACCACAAAGATTAAGGTTGATTTAATCTGTAATCTCAAAAGCTTACTAAACAAGTAAGAGAGATATATTCGGCTGTGGCGAATCTTATATAACCTTCACCATAGTATGGAGTGACGAAAGAAGTCACAATCACGAAAATTCACGCCCACGAAATACGGAAAAAAATTAAAGAAATAATTTAAATGGAAAAAATTACATTAAAGCAAAAAAATTGCCACTCACCGTCTCACAGACGCACCCCCACGTGATGGAAACAAATAATTAATCACGATCACGCATTATTGGTTCTAAACTCTATTTCATAGTATAGGCTGATTTCATAAACACAGCTTGCAAAGCAACACTGGAAGAAGGAGTTTACAAGGCATTCTAGTGTTGCTTTGCAAACTGCGTGTATGAAGTCAGCCATAAATTTTGAATTTCGTAACAAATTTGTAACACTTTCTTGCCTGGGGTGCATTATAAAAATATTAACATCCCCTTTTTAGCACTTATATCATTTTTCACACATCCAAGAAGAGTTTCAACGTCTTTATCAAAAAGCCAGTGGGCTTCGACTAAACAAAGAAATGATTTGAAACGTAAGAAAAGATTTAATAACGAAGAAATTCTCCCAAAATTGATTAAAAATATCGCCAACTATTACATAAATCTGTTAGTCTAATGGTTAAAATGTTCCAATATTATCTTCATATTGAAAATAATTTAAAGCTATCAAAAATTCTCTAAAAAAAAGAACGAACTTTTTCAAATAAAAAGTAAAAGTAATAAAAATAACTAAAATGTATCAAAAATTAAAAAAAAAATTAATAAATGGTTGTTCAGGATTTAAAACCATACCCTACCTACCTACCTACCTACAACATATTTTAATTTATTATTTTAATTTAATTTTTTCTTTGAAACTCGTATGATGTATGTAAACTAGTGGTATTCTGATAGTTGTCTTTTTAATTTTTTTTTAGTTTTCCATTTACTTATCTGTATTGCGGTTGGACCAGACGGTAAAGGTTTTGGTTCAATATAATCTGTATATTTCTGATATAGAAACACATTGGAATTTCAACCTCAATTGATTTAAAAAATACGAATTCGGTCATTTATATTCAGCCTGTTAAGAAAACAGATGAATTTAATTAAAAACATTTTTTATTTAAATCTTCTTCTGCGTTTACTGTGTAAGATAGAGAACTAAATATGAAAAATTACGATAAAATCGGAAACAGAAAGCTTTTTGCTCTCAAATCCAACCCATAATTCGGCTTATTTTCGTAAAATTTTACCATTAATCCTGCGTACAATATAAAATATAAAAATATTTGATGAATTGCGAACTATTCTTAAAATACATTTTAATTAAGCCCACATTAAATTATTCAATTGGATAATGCAATCTAGAAGCTAAATATAAATTTGTGGAAAATAGGTATTTGCAATACTTTTATTCAAAATACAAATGCATTTTAAATTTTTATTCCAAATACAAAATAGTTTTTAATAAAAGTTTAATTTTCACAATGGAAATGATATTTTTTAAGTGTTTTTAGTCTATAATTTTGCTGTTTTTTAATCAATATTGAATCATGCAATTTTCCTGATGTTCGCATATTTTTAAAAATTTTTGGCATTTTAGAGATTTTTTCAAGACTTTTGGCTGCCGATTGCCAATTATATAATTTTTTTAAAATAAATTTTGGGAATAATTTCCAATATTGCAGTTGCAATTTTTAGAATATGCGCTATTTTCGCGGGGTTTTAAATTTTTTAGTTTCTTTGCTAATTACATTTTGGAGCTTGAGTTTTTTCTGCTTTGTTATGTGTTACTAAGTATCCAAACATTTTAATTATCAAAAGATTTTTTTATCACATTGTACAAATACAAATACGCTCTGCACCTGAATATAGAAAATAATTAAAATAACAAAAGTATAAAACAGGATATAAGCATCAATTTTGCCTTTCTTCTGAATCACAAATAGTCATAAAAAATGAAATATTAATACATTTTTAAACAAACCTAAAATTAAATTTCATTGATTTTGCATACCGACTCGTACATAGTCTTGACGATCCATTACATTTCTTTAATATAAATAATGTAAAAAATAATTATGGTTATTTATATACGAAAAGAAAATATAAGCGATAAAAAATACTGTAATATGCATGCATAATATTATACTAATAAACGTACAAAAATAAGTTTAAAGAAACAAACAAAAAAAACAACAAATCGTTGCTTTTCGACTGCACATGGATACACACAATGTGTACATGTGCCTATGAACGCATTTCAGTATTGATGTATGTGTGACAAAAGAAAAAATTTGAAGTTTTAGTATTTTATAATAAATAAGATATATTATGTTCTTAAACGCGTAAACTACTACGAGTATGAAACATACAACTGCTCTGTGGTATATAAGAAGCGCTTGTGACTACCAACCAGTAGGTTGTTGGTATGAATCCCAGCGCAAAGTTTTTAAAAAAATTTAAAAGTAAAATTATTTTGAATACCATTTTTTTGCCCATATTTTAGTCGTTAATGGACCGACTTCAATTATTTTCAGTCTAAACCTTCGTAGAACTCCATACAAGAGATCTGCTTCATAATTATGGTTATTTATATACGAAAAGAAAATATAAGCGATAAAAAATACTGTAATATGCATGCATAATATTATACTAATAAACGTACAAAAATAAGTTTAAAGAAACAAACAAAAAAAACAACAAATCGTTGCTTTTCGACTGCACATGGATACACACAATGTGTACATGTGCCTATGAACGCATTTCAGTATTGATGTATGTGTGACAAAAGAAAAAATTTGAAGTTTTAGTATTTTATAATAAATAAGATATATTATGTTCTTAAACGCGTAAACTACTACGAGTATGAAACATACAACTGCTCTGTGGTATATAAGAAGCGCTTGTGACTACCAACCAGTAGGTTGTTGGTATGAATCCCAGCGCAAAGTTTTTAAAAAAATTTAAAAGTAAAATTATTTTGAATACCATTTTTTTGCCCATATTTTAGTCGTTAATGGACCGACTTCAATTATTTTCAGTCTAAACCTTCGTAGAACTCCATACAAGAGATCTGCTTCATAATTATGGTTATTTATATACGAAAAGAAAATATAAGCGATAAAAAATACTGTAATATGCATGCATAATATTATACTAATAAACGTACAAAAATAAGTTTAAAGAAACAAACAAAAAAAACAACAAATCGTTGCTTTTCGACTGCACATGGATACACACAATGTGTACATGTGCCTATGAACGCATTTCAGTATTGATGTATGTGTGACAAAAGAAAAAATTTGAAGTTTTAGTATTTTATAATAAATAAGATATATTATGTTCTTAAACGCGTAAACTACTACGAGTATGAAACATACAACTGCTCTGTGGTATATAAGAAGCGCTTGTGACTACCAACCAGTAGGTTGTTGGTATGAATCCCAGCGCAAAGTTTTTAAAAAAATTTAAAAGTAAAATTATTTTGAATACCATTTTTTTGCCCATATTTTAGTCGTTAATGGACCGACTTCAATTATTTTCAGTCTAAACCTTCGTAGAACTCCATACAAGAGATCTGCTTCATAATTATGGTTATTTATATACGAAAAGAAAATATAAGCGATAAAAAATACTGTAATATGCATGCATAATATTATACTAATAAACGTACAAAAATAAGTTTAAAGAAACAAACAAAAAAACAACAAATCGTTGCTTTTCGACTGCACATGGATACACACAATGTGTACATGTGCCTATGAACGCATTTCAGTATTGATGTATGTGTGACAAAAGAAAAAATTTGAAGTTTTAGTATTTTATAATAAATAAGATATATTATGTTCTTAAACGCGTAAACTACTACGAGTATGAAACATACAACTGCTCTGTGGTATATAAGAAGCGCTTGTGACTACCAACCAGTAGGTTGTTGGTATGAATCCCAGCGCAAAGTTTTTAAAAAAATTTAAAAGTAAAATTATTTTGAATACCATTTGTTTGCCCATATTTTAGTCGTTAATGGACCGACTTCAATTATTTTCAGTCTAAACCTTCGTAGAACTCCATACAAGAGATCTGCCGTAGGACAGTCGGGGTCATAAAAAACCAACAGAATAGGAAATATAACAAAAAAAGTCTTTTGGCTATATCTCATTAATTATTGGACCAAGTTTTGTTACTTTCAAACCGAACAATTTTATGAAAAATTCCAAGAGAATGGTATAAAATTTATGTCTCTATGTTGTGTGAGGCCTTAATTCTACTTACACCAAAATATAACAGACGGACATCGCTCATCCGACTTCTCTATCTATAAGGACCCAGTATATATATACTTAATGGAGTCTTAAATGAATAATGAAGAAATTACATACGGAATGATAAACATATATCCCCTTTCCAAATTTTTTGGTGAAGGGTATAAAAAAATTTATTTTAACGAAATACTGAAAATATCCATTTTGAATCACCATGTGCACTGTGATATAGTTGAAATAAAGTTTTATTTTTTGGCTCCCGAGGTACACAAGTGGCTACTTTCGAATGAACTTTAACATTTTACAATCGGTGACTATAAAAAAATGAGTTTTGGCTGCCTTCTCATAAAATGATCCACAGTGCGATGTAGAATTTTGCGATGATTTCAATATTTTGCAATGGTGGAACTCACATAAAAATAACATTCAGTGTGTTCGAGTAACCAAAAGTTTTTACAAATTTTTACTGAACTTTACTACATTTTACTAAATTGCGTTCGTTTACTCAACTTACAGTAAATGAAAACACAAATTGTGATCGTAAAGTGACAGTTCATGGCTGAAAATTTACAAATTTTTACTGCAGAAATTTCTTGCAGTAAAATTAAGTAAAAACAAAAAAACATATGATTCAAAAGGTAAACAAACAAAAGAAAACAAAAAGAATACCATTTGTGAAAAAAGTATTTAAAAATAAGAAAAACTGAAACAAAGTAATAAAATAAGTGAAAATTATTTTTTAACTTTTGTTTGTTGAGGGTTTTTAGCTAGTCTATATACATGCATTTCATTGGTGCTTAAGCCAAATCATCAGTAGACCTTAAACCTAATTTTCTACTGATGATTTGGCTTAAGCACCAATGAAATGCATGTATATAGACTAGCTAAAAACCCTCAACAAACAAAAGTTTTTTAAATCTTTGAAAAAAGATATCGAGGCAATCTCGATTAATATAAATTTCATAATTATTTTTTAACTATTCGTTCGTTAAACATGTACATAAATATATGCCTTTTAAAAGGAAATAAATTTTTAAAAACCATTTTTTTAAAGAGAAGTAATAGGTACTCAGGCAATTAGTATGCCTACCAACCCGTAGGTGTGTTACCTTCGTTGGGAAAGGGATAGTGAGAGAGGACAGATAGTGAAAGTGAGAAAGCTTAATTTTTACAACTCTGATATTGCTCGTTGTGTTAGTTTTTAGATCAGTGTTGCAGCGCCTCTGATGACAAACAGGCGCATTAAATGTGTTTTAAGCTGTTGTAGCCATTTTATTAATTATTTTACTTCGCCGGCGATTTTGCTACAATACCGACGAAGGAGGGCACTGTGATGTCCGTTAGCATACACCAGTATCAATTGATGCCAGTACTGTTCAGTGACCAGTGCTATGCCTTCATCACTTAAATAGTCCGACAACAACAAATACAATGGCATACTAATGCACATCTGAAAAAATGGTGTATGTTATGACTTGCCTGAAGCTGGGCTCGAACCCACGTTCTTAGACATTATTTGCTTAGTAGTCAACGCGCTAACTACTTCAGCCAACTGCACTTGCTTTCAAGGTAGTCAATAACAAAAACAAATAATCACATACTTTTGGATAAATTTAATTAGATTAATTAATTTAGAAAAATCAAATAAAATGAAAATAAACACATGGAAACGATTATAAAAAATAATTTGTTTATATTTTCTTAAAATATTCGTGTTATAATATATATTGCATCGAGTACCAACAAGAAAAATAGTTGAGTAGTTCAAAGTGAAAATATATTTAAACACTATATTAATTTTCAATCACCTGTTCCCTTAATCTTACTAATTTTTACAATTTTTCCGTTCACGTACGTTTTTGGGCGCTTTTTTGAGAGTAAATTTTTCAGTTTACCCATTTACTGCATTTTACTGCAAAAGTACTCGAACACAGGTATTATTTAAAAATTTTGTATTGTAACAAATAATTGTGTATGCTCGTTTTTTACATACATATTTCATTGCGTTCTAAAAAACCCACACGCATAACCCTTCAAAGAACAATGACTCCTAAGCTCCACCTTAATTTCTTCCCTCTGGTCATCTACCTCTACAGCTTCTTCATTGACTTCTCGGCTCTGCTCTATCTACACCACTTTTATCACTTTAATTTAATCTCTTTCAATATCTTGTCTTCTTTTTCCTTCTTTCCTCAGGCGAACACAAAGGATTCACAATTACTTTGGAACCAAGTGTGCTGGTACTTTTACTTTCTTCTTCTTCACTGGCAACCTGTCAACCTAATTTTATAGAAGGTATTATGGACAAGAACATGTATCTTGATATTTTAAAAACGAATGTCAAAGAAAATGCGCGAAAGTTGGGTATTGCTGATAATTTCAAGTTTTATCAAGACAACGACCCTAAGCACACATCACTGATAGTAAAGAACTGGTTGCTTTACAACTGCCCTAAAGTCATCAAAACACCTGCACAAAGCCCAGATATAAACGTAATCGAGCACTTATGGGACGAACTTGGACGTCGTATGCAAAACAGATTGTGCAGTAATAAAAACCAGCTTAAGGCCGCATTACAGGAGAAATGGAGCCAAATTACGCCTGATGTGTGCAAAAAAATGGTGGAATCTATTCCAAGAAGATTAAAAGCTGTAGAAAATCAAAAAGGATACGCAACCAAATATTAATTAATGCATAAATATTCGAATTTAAAGACTGCCCGACTTTCAGTGTGATCATAGTTTTAGTGTTTTTTGGAGTTTTTGTTTATTATTTCTATTGTTATAAGGTTGAAGTGCCTAGTTTTTTGTTTTTTTATATTTACTAATATTCAGAATAATAATTTTGATGAAATATTTTGCAAAACTTTAAGTATTTTTTATTTTAAAGCTGTTGAATTTTTCTGTAATTAGTTGCCCGACTTTCGATGTGAGCCACTGTACATATGTACATAGTAGTACGCACACATACATATGTATGTAGATGTATGTACATATGTATGTAATCATTTACATACATAATTTAATAATTCCCGTTGTACCACAAAAAATGGACATAATTTTTGCAGTACTCCTTTCATGTTCACATTTTTATATTTAACTTTTTTTGTGAGGCTTACGGCATTTGTATGTGCATATATCAAGCAGATTAAAATAAAAAATAATGAATCAAATAAACCAGGGGGAAATTACGGCATTCGATATCGAACGATATCCCATACAAAATTTTTTAAATTTGTTTAGAAATTTTGTTCGATATCGAATGCTGTAATTTGGCCCCAGATTGCGCAATGCACAGGTCAATTATTTTCTTGTGTTGCTATCATCTGCTTGTGTGATGTAGACATAGAATACGTACATATTGTAAACAATGTACATTTGTGTGTGGGCTTTACACATAGCTGGCATAACGTAGCAGCTTGTGGATGAGAGAGGGGTAGAAAATGGTTTTTTGTTGGCGTAAAATTTCAACCGGCTCATGGCACAATTATTACATGTAATAGCGATTCCACAACAAATTGCAACACCAAAAAACACACGCATTTTCTTGGTAGAAACCATTGTAGAATAATGCAGGTAGTGTCGAAGCTGCAGCAACACTGCTATTAGGTTCGAAGCTGTCAAAAAGCTCAAAAGAAAAATGGCAAAATAGTTGCATGTTCTGTATTTTCCTTTTATTATTTGGATTTGAAACAAATGTTCAAGTGCTCATTTTTAGTAGTGTGGGTGTGCGTTAGTAATACATAAATTTTGACAGACCAGAACCCAAAAAAATCCGTTAACGCTTCGACACATTCATAATCTCTCTCAAATTTACTACCACACGCATATTGTTAATAGAAACCAAGGCGTATTTAACTAGGTGACAGCATTACAGCAGCTGACTATTCGCTGGGAATGTCAAAATACTTTTACTTATTTTTTTGGATCTGTTTTCTTTGTTTCATGGGTTAGGTTTTTGACATACGCAATGAAACTACACAAACGAAATGCCTTTTGTTCTTGTATTGTTGTAATTGTTTTCCTAATGCTGTCACCTAGTTAAATATTCCTTGGTAGAAACATACAACGCTTATGTCAAAATCTGTTGCCTGTGTGACGCACACATTCTCAAATTTACTGCAGAAATTTCTTCAAAAAACCAAAACCAAAAAACATATGGTTCAAAGGTAAACAAACAGAAGTAAGAAAACAAAACGTATACAATTTAAGAAGAAATTATATAAAAAATTAAAATTTATATAATAAAAAAGTCAATAATTATTTTTGAACTATTCGTCCGTTAAACGTGTACATATGCCTTTTAAAAGGAAATAAATGTAATTTGTTTATATCTTCTTAAAAAGTTCATATCTAAATTATTAATAGGCAAACACGTTTTTTTAGATCCCTTTTACAGTCGTAATACTGAACCGATTTCGGAAAGATTTATGTTTTTAATGTGGATTTTAGATAGATGCGCACAATCTTAATTTTATTTAAATCGGTTTAGGGCTTAAATTTACATCCCGTATCATTCTCCGATTTTTATGAAACTTTTGTCATGGGTAGTACTCTTAAATCTAAGAATTATGTTAAAAAAATTTTGGAGCGGACTCACTTAGTTTGGGAGTTATAGGCCTCTAAATTTCAAACATAATGTGTCTATAACTTCCTTCATATTATTGCTACATAGTTGATATGGATATCGTTGGAAAGGTCTTATAAATACCTTTCAAACGATATATAACAACCTAAGGTTTTACTGATTTGGAAAGGTTAGCGCTTAAAAAATCAGTTTTTCGTATTGACTTTTTTTACAAAAGTACCGTTAAATCGAAAAGGGGTCTATATAACGGTTTTTTATTATATAGTAAAATAAATAGAAGACATTCACATCTTTCATTTGACACCTATATCATAAATATCTGATAAGGAATGAAGACACTACAGAGGAATTAAAACTTCAAATAAGGCCAGATATGATTTTACTGTACGTTGAAACATTTGATACAATTTTTTTTTTTTGATAATTTTGCGGGCATGCTTTATAACCCCTTAAATCCGCCAAACTAATTGCATAGCTCGATAAAAATTCTAGTTTAATATACTAAATATAATATAGTTTTCGACATACGAAGAGGAGAAAATCCTTAAGCCCTGCCGGAGGCCGGCAATGCAGAAAATCTTTACTCAGCGAAGCTACTGCTCGACATACATAGAGGAGAAAATACTTAAGCACGGCCGAAGACCGGCAATGCAGAAAATCTTTCCTCAGCGAAGCCACTGTTCGACATACATAGAGGAGAAAATCCTTAAGTCCGGCCGGAGGCCGGCAATGCAGAAAATCTTTACTCAGCGAAGCCACTGTTCGACATACATAGAGGAGAAAATCCTTAAGCCCGGCCGGAGGCCGGCAATGCAGAAAATCTTTACTCAGCGAAGCCACTGTTCGACAATGCGGAAACCTTGCAGTAATATAAAATAGTAAAACATAAAAATTATTTTAGATAAAAATATTTATTAGAGCTCGTTGTGATACGAAATACTATGAAGAATAAAATCTTAGAGCGCGGCCGTACTACATTTTCAGTCCACTATTATCACAAGAAAAATTAAACAAATTTTGGTGTTACACTCATTGTATATTTTTGTATACTTAATACGTGTAGTTCTATGAAAAAGTAACTATCTTCAACTTTTAAGTTTTAATTCCTTTGTAGTGTCTTCATTCCTTATTAAACATTTATGATATAGGTGTCAAATGAAAGGTGTGAATGTCTTCTATTTATTTTACTATATAATAAAAAACCGTTATATAGACCCCTTTTCGATTTAACGGTATTTATAAGACCTTTCCAACGATATCCATATCAACTATGTAGCAATAATATGAAGGAAGTTATAGACACATATATGTTTGAAATTTAGAGGCCTATAACTCCCAAACTAAGAGAGTCCGCTCCAAAATTTTTTTACCATAATTCTTAGATTTAAGAGTACTACCCATGACAAAAGTTTCATAAAAATCGGAGCATGATACGGGATGTGTATTTGTTCCCGGTTTAGTATTTTGGGAGCTATAAGCGTTTGAAATTGTTAATAGTACTTGCTTACTTATTACACATACAAAGTGTATATGTGTGTTTGTCCAATTTGCTTTGTGTAGAAATGAGACAGTTTTTTCTATATGTATTTTGTAAAGAGAGAGATTAGTAAGAGAATTTTAAGTTGTTTTAGATCGTTTTTTGTTTTGTATTTTACCGTCCATATTTATGTAAATGGCTTCAGTCGAGTGAGACAGCTCCAAAAAATGCAATGGAAAATCACATATATATATATGGAAACTTCAAAGGCCCATAACTCGGAAACTGTTTCCCCCAATTTTTTATTTAACCACTTTCTACACCCCTATATATATACTTGTTCCTTAATTGTAATCAGCTGTTTCCTTAATCTTACTAACTTTTAAAATTTTGCGTCCGCATACTTTTTATTTATTTATAGTTTTAATATAAAGCCCCTAAGGCGATAGCTTTTTTTGAGAGTAAATTTTTCAGTTTACTTAGTAATTACTAATTTACTGCATTTTACTGTAAAAGTGCTCGAACGCACCTATTAATAACGCCTTGGACATAAATATTGCATCAACCTGTTGATCTGCCTTGTTAAAATGCACATATTTATTCTCAACAATACAGCTGAGTATGAAACTTGTCGAATTTTGCGATATTTTGTCATTTTTTGCCTTGTTATTCCTAACGGGAAAACTGGAAAATTGCTTTGCATGGGTCTGATTATTTGACGTTGGCGATATCATTATACATACATACATGTATATGAAAACTTCCGCAACTGTAATGCAAGCGAATGAGCCAGTTTAGGTGCCAGCCGCACATTTTAACGGCTAACTTACAGTCGGCAGCGTTTATTAGCAGCCGGTGAACCGATTGGCTTTACGCATTGTCCTAATTTTTACAAACCCCAAAATAACATTGAATGTATAATTTTTTCCTCGACTGTAGATATTACCGAAAGTACCGTTAAACAATTTGAAACCACATTAATACGGTCTGTTAGATTGTGTCTATATACAATGTTTCTACTTATTTATGTAACTCATTCACTTATTATAAATGTTCCCGTTCTAAAATAAAAGATAAAAAACATAGCACGAAACAAGAATGTCTGCACAAAGACCCAATCCAAAAGATATCGCACAACATAACAAACCAAAAGAGGTCAATGTCAATTGTTAACTTTATAAATACATATGGATGTAATTTATTTTTCCTTTATTACTAACATTATCAGTCACTGTAATATTCTTGTGTTGAATTTTTTATTTCGATAAAATTGTGTTCCACTCTAGAAGAAAGATACGGCCAGAATTAATTATCATTTATAAAAATCGAATTTAAACACATCAGTATAATTCAAACGCACACATACGACTTGTTTTAGCAATGAGTAACTGAAGAACTGAACCTAAATAAATGTGAAAAATCATAAACTAGCGTTGTGAACAAGGCCGATTAATTTTAATCGACGGCGGTGGCACAACCAAAGGTGGCAGTATCACAGCAGCTGACTATTTTTTGCTTTGCTTATCTTTTACGTTGCGAATGTCAAAAAACATACAAAATACTTTTGTCTATTTAAACTTTTTTCTGTATCGTCCTGTTGTTCTTGTATTGTAATACAAAAACTAAAATTGGTTGGCGGCAGTTCAACAAGGTAGTATCGATAGCACAGTTCATTAACCTGGCCAGTTGTCCTGACAGATCAACCAGGGGGCAAATTACGGCATTCGATATCGAACGAA
The DNA here is from genome assembly GCA_956483585.1 of Gymnocheta viridis. Lineage (NCBI taxonomy): Eukaryota > Metazoa > Arthropoda > Insecta > Diptera > Tachinidae > Gymnocheta > Gymnocheta viridis. The sequence continues at coordinate 48,609,052 of OY101442.1, read as the reverse complement.
ATCTCATACAAATTTTTTTCAATTTGTATGGAAATTTCATTCGATATCCAATGCCGTAATTTGCCCCGATGTAATAGCGATTCTACAATAGTAAAAACTTTTTTTAAATACGGTATTTACTGTCAAAACACACTAGATTAATTATGTTGGCATGACATGGCCATGAAAAAACACTGACAAACACAAAGCTGTATACATTTTATGCCAGACGAATTAATCCAGTGTGTTTTGGAAAGAACAAAACTTAAGCGGACTAAAGATTAATCAAGTATGAATCGGCTCATTAAAATACTGATCATGGTAGATTAATACAGGTAGTGTCGAAGCGGTAACGGACTTTTTTTTGGGTTCGAGGCTGTCAAAATTTTATTATGTATTACTAACACACACCCACATTATTATTGCCCTACAAAATTTGTGTTCTTGGTAATGTTGTTAACTCTAATGAGGTAGTAAGCAAATTAATCACCCTTATTCCAGTTGGCGACATCGACGTCACGTCAACACAATACCAAAAAATTCATGCTTCTCTACTCGCTCTCGAGAACAATTTAGTGCTACTGAAAGTGTACTTCTGTTCGTCCCGGTTAAAACATCTCAACTTTTGTTGATCAACTCGTAATTCTGCTGTAAGAAAAGAAGAGATATGTACTTGTATTTCCTTCTCCGTTTTTCTTACAGCTGAATTACGAGTTGAGCAGCAAAAGTTGAAGTGTGTGAACCGAGGCTTCTATAAGGTTTAGAAAATAGAATATAGCAGTCAGTTGTTTTCGACAACGGCTAGACAAGCCCCAATATTTTAATAATGTGTTGACGTGACGTTGATGTCGCCAACTGGAATAAAGGTGGATAAAAATGGAAGCAAAATTAACTCATCGAAGTAAAATGAATTTCCACTTTCTTTTAAAAACGAACAAGAAATTTTCATGAATGTCATTTGCTTCACTAAAATTTTTATCTACATACATATATGTATGTATGTACATAAATAGGCAAAGGCCTTCTTTTACCAAATGGTAAACATTGTTGAGCTTTAGTGACGCGATTCTATATTATTTAAATCGGTTCAGTATTAAAGGAATAAATGGCTCGTAAAGTTGACACTTCTACAAGTGCTAAAAATACACACGTACACACATATAACTATTGGATCAAGCAAAGCGGTGAGAGTGTTTAAGAGTACCTACATACATATCTATACGAGTAATACAATTTTTTTTATAAATGTGGGTGTGTTTGTAAGGTAGAATAAGTAGTGTCGAAGCGTTAACGGACTTTTTTTTGGTTCGAGTCTGTCAAAAAAGCACACTTCAACATTTGTTTCAAACGCATATAAGAAAAGGAAAAGAAAAAATTCTTTATGGAATAGAAAATGCAACCATTTTGCCATTTTTCTGTTGAGCTTTTTGACAGCTTCGAACCTAAAAGCAGTGTTGTTGTAGCTTCGAAACCACCTGTATTATTTCACCATGCCACATACAACACTCAACTCGATTTTTTCTAAAATCATGTCCATGGTAGAATAATACAGATAGTGTCGAAGCGTTAACGGTCATTTTTTTGGATTCGAGGCTGTCAAAAATTGATTATGTATTACAATAACACACCCACACTGCTAAAAAGCACACTTTATCACTTGTTTCAAATCAAAATAAGAAAAAAGACAAAATTCTTTATTGAACAGAAAATGCAACCATTTTGCCATTTTTCTTTAGTACTTTTGAAAGCAGTGTTGTTGCAGCTTCGACACCACCTGTATTATTCCACCATGATCAAGACACTTGTTGAGAAACAACAACAAAACCATGTTGTATACGAAATAGCATATAAGGGAAATGATAACCAAAACTGTGATTTAATATAAGTGGGATACGCAACATCGGACATGAGTGACAGTTTTGTGAAATGCAAGCTTGTGCGCGATGTGAAGAAAAAATCGTACGAAAACATGTTAGATAACAAGGTAATTATTAAAATTATTATTTGAGACAGGTGTCGATATCTTTTTTGTTAGATAATACGAAAAACTAAAATAATTCATCATACAAAATTTTTGTTAGCAGTAGAGCGCATCCAATTTTCGTATTTTCCATAATTGTGTGTCCAATTTTTTTCTTAAGTTTGAGTGTCGAACATGATCATTCAACTATCATTCATAACTGATGAATTTTTGAATGTCACTCAAGTTCGATATTGTGTACCCCACACACAGCAAAAAGAAATATGCGAACACAAAAGTGATACAGAGAAACAAAACGAAACAACAGCCTTATCAAAACATATGATCAACGAAAAGCATAAACCAGACTTTGACAAAAATATGAACCAAGAGGAAGATATTGATAATATTTCTTCCAGTTACAGAGTTGTGACTAAATAAAACAAGAATAAAGAAACCACTGTGATATTATTTTAAGTTGTGTGTTTCATTTTATGTTAAATGCTTTTTTGTAAGCTGTACAATCATTTAAATATAATTTAATGTGATAAATTACTAAATAATTGTAATTGTAATATATTTTAGGTTTTCTATTTTCGTAATATGTAATGTTTTTAAATTAAATAGACAAAAAAAAACGCGGAAGATGTCAACAAAAAATTGACGAAACGTTGGGAGAAAGATGTATAAATTTTTTTTTATTTATATAAACATAATAGGCCACATTAGCTTGTTGAAAATAATTAAAAATATTCAAAATAGCTTGTCCAAAAAATAAACAAATCATACATGTAATCGAAGTTCTTTCATATCCCACATGTTGAGTTACTTGACGTCACATAGATTCCTTGGAATAAATCAAGAATAATTTCTTCACTATACCCTGCGTTTTTGGTGGCCACTGTGTCCAACTGAATCTTAAAGACATTGAATGGTGCACTGCCATCAAAGCAAGGTGTTTTTATTCTGCTAGAAATTTCTGGAACAATACGCACTGCTCCCCCTTGGTACAGCAAATAATTAATTTTTGTTTCCAGGTCCTGCCATTTTTCGTCACCAGTGCCTCCTAGCTCTATAATATTTTTCTCCAGTATAGAGACTTTTTCGTCAAATTCACTCACAATGCAACCCATTCTCTTGTTTATGACTTCAGAAAATTCTTGAAGTTTCTCATTTGTAGTCTTAGACTTTTTGTGAAGCTCGACTGTAACATCTTTAACCTTGGCTAGAAGTTTTTCGTTGTTAACTCTAGACGTTTCTTGAACTTCGGTTGTAACCTCTTCCATTTTTCCGTTGGTGGCTGCTAACCAACGTAACGTGTTTAAATCAAAGCTGCTTGTTGTGTCCCAAGTACACACCTCTTCTTCCTCTTTTTCGCCTTTACCATCAAATTCGTATGTACCGTTGTCGATTTCACGCCAGTTGAACTCATCTATCATCCTATTCTGCGGTCCCGCCATATTGCCTGTGTCGGCAGATCCCACTTACTCAATTCCTTTTTGAGTTGTTCAACTTTCAGTTCTGCAAACTTCATTTCATGGCACTTATAATTAATTAAATTGTTATAATTAATGATCCTCTGACATCAATGGTTACGTTTCGACCTTTTCTAAAACATTTCCTTTCTCGGATTCTTTTAATTTGTCAAAAATAAAATAAAAACTAACGGATTTATGTAGATTTTTGTGTAAAACTGTTTGATTTATTTTATTGTATTGTCGTGTGCACCCGGTCTAGAGTAGAGATTGGCAGCGCTCGCAGAACAATGAGGTGTTGTCAAGCCGGCGTGAATAGAATAGAAAAAGAAAAAGGGACAAAAAGAAGAAGAAAAAAAATAAATTGGCGAATGGCGGGATTCGAGAAAATTCGAAAGGAAAGTGATAGAAAAGAAGGAAGAAAGGTGTGTCGAGTTTTTGAAAACCAAAGTTGATGTTGGTCTGTTGAGATTGGGCCGTTGAGCGTGATAGACGTCAAATACGAAAATATAAAAAAATACCTGAGAAGAAAAATAAAACTTAAGCAAGGCAACCAAAAGAAATAGAAATGAGTGAAAAAAAATTGTTGAATGTGGTAGATGTACAAAAATCAATTGAAAAACTAGCTATTGGAAAAAGAAAAACGATATATCTGCTGCCCGACAACACCAGCGAAAATTGTGAGTGTTGTTAAGGGCAACTCTAAATTCGTTACGGTATAGAGACGTTAACATGCGGTCTACACCTAACATAAAATGACTAACTTTAACATTAACTTCAAGTTAATGTTGAGTGTAGACCGCTCATGTTAAAGTTTTAACATGGTTGTTAAAACATTTCTCTTGAGAGCTCTTTTATAACTTAAATTGACATCTAAGTTTGACAGCCCGCTGTTTTTAGCCATTTTTATTTAATTTATCTGCACACTTGGCTTTTTGTGAAAAATATAAGCGGGAATGTTTTAATATTAAAAAATAACATATAAAAGAAATAATTAACGCACAGAATATATTTATATACTTGCTTTAAAAAACTCACTGTAGCTAATTGACGCGACAACGAACTGAAAATAATGAAAAGTTATAACTTTAACATCACTACGTGTACACCACCATAGAGAAATAGGTATTTCAACAGAAAGTCTTAACTTCATGTTTTAACTGCATTTCATGTTAGGTGTAGACGTAGAGTAAAGGATTTGGTTGTAGAGTGTCCACCACTAAGGCACTGAGAGCAGCAGAGTCAAGTAACACCAGGAACAAGAGTAAGACTGTATCGGTGATTTACGATGTGACCAATACACGTATTCCGAAGTACGAAAACGGAGAGATCAAAATATAACTGATAATATAAATACATATATATACATATATTCGAGAGTGACACGTGACACGTGACGGACGGCTGATCCGGTGCAGAAAATGGTTGTGATAGCGAAATAGTTGGTGACAGGGCTGAATTTGGTGTACTATGTATGTCGGTGTAAATTAGGTGAACCGTGCAATGGGCGAAGGTGATAAAGAAAAGGTGAGTGTGGTAGGGATGTAATAACAGAAAACTAATAATTTGTGTGTGTGTGTGTGTGTCGGGAAACTAAATCTGGCAGCAAGAAGGGTGTAAGTTACACTTTGTTATTCTGTATGTCCACTTTCGGGCTAAAAAAAACTTTCTTAATTTTTAGTTGACCTGTATTACACCAACAAGACTGGCATGACGTTTTTTGTTAGGAGCTGAAAGAGGCAGACCAATCTGCAAGGACACCACCCCAAGACGGTGAGATGTAGCTGGAGCAGTAAGCCAGCACCGCCGATAACATGCCCATTCACTTTTACATGTGGTTCTTTCGAACAAAAAAGCCAGCCCGTAGTCATAACAGCATTCCTTAAAATAGACAAAGTAATTTACTTGGAGACTTCCACACTTCAATAGCTTTTACACAACTGTCCCCATAGCTAGGCAGCAGTTTCTTATATAGCAGTAGCGTAACACCCCGTCTTGACTGGCAATAAATTCATGAACATACATGCATATATTGCAGCAAATGTCAAAATTATGTTTTACCGAGTGAAGACGCATCTTTTTCGTACTTGGCAATAATTGTCAACAGTCCACAGACAATTATTGCGAACATAAAACGTCATAAACCGTTTGACATTTCCAAATAAAAAAAAAAGACGCGCCATAAAAAAAGAAGAAATTTTATACAAAAAAAATTTATAAATTATTGAAAGAGATTAAAAATACATAAAAATTCAAAATTTCTTATTTCAGGATAAGTTTTTCAGTTTCTTCTTTATTATCGAACGCTCCCTTAAATGGCTTTTTGATGTGAGGTTTAGGAAATATTAATTTTATTTGGTGAAACACGAGACTGTGTATGTATGACCAAAATAGAAATGTCAAAATATGACAATAGTACTAAAAACATTGTAACTATAATAGGGTATTGCCAACAAGAACTAGTGGTAGGGTTGTATTTTTTCATTCCAAGTTCAGTCATGGATTGCGCCAAAATAGTGTCCATCCAATATGTCTGTTTTGTTTGTGTATGATATAGATAAATGCGAATTTGTAGTTTTGTCGGTTTATAGAAAAAAATAATGAGAATAAAACAACAATATTAAAAATGGGGATTTTTATAGGTAGACATAGTTAATGGAAAATATATCTAGAGAATGAAGTAGCCATTCTAAACGGAAAAGTCGTAGGGAGTAGAAGCAAAAGTTAAGTAAAGATTTTTTTTAAACTGTACAAAAAAACAAAAGTTGGAAGAAAAATAAAAGTAGTGACCGTGGTATTTGCCGGTGGACTTATTTGTGTCAGTAGCAACGGCTAAAGTAAGTACACTGAAAAATTTTTGCTTAGGAAAAGAAATGAATAAGTATGTTAAAGGTGAAACGAAGTAAACCAGTGAAGGCTGTCCGACTGCCCGGTATCTCCCGTGGATGAGCCTGGAATAAAAAAATAATCCATAGGAAAACAATAACCAGGTATAACTGTATTCTTAAGGTTTACAAGAAAAAAAAGGGGTGATACGCAGCATTACCAGTTGCAACAAAGTTTAAAAGAATTCGTCATTTTTGTATTGCTATTGAGTCCAGAAGATTTGAGGTTGCATCGGACACTCGGTCGATCCAGACGAAACTACAAATAAAAGAAAAAAAGTTTATTAGGTTATAAGAAATTATAAAATTCTTGTGAGAATAATTTCTATGTTATACGTTATAGGTGTTGTTGATTGTATTATTTGTTGATTTGTGTAAATAGAAATAAGGTTAACTAGTTAGGTATAGATAGTAAAATAGTTGTTGTAAGTGTTTTTACATATAAAAAGACTAACTGGTTCCATATTAGAAGAACGCGCGAAATTTCTACGACGAAAAACGAGGGAATTTGTAAAAGGCGGGAAGTAAAAAAAAATTAAGAGTTGTGGTAATTGCCTACAAGATAGATAGACCACCTAAGTGAGCTCCTTTAGGTAGGATAGTTTATGAAGTAGTGTTGGAAAACGACTAAGTCTTTTACAAGTTGGTTCAGTTGGAGAGGAAGTAGAAATTTCATTGACCACAGACAGATTTGCGTTTCCGTCTGCAGGTTTTGGTAAAAACCAATTAGTTTTTTTTATGAAGGCACCATTAAACTTTAAATAGATACGTACTTGCATAGGTTAGGTATATAGGTTAGTTTTAAAGATTATTAATAAGAGAATAAATTTTTTTTTATAAAGATAGAAAAGAACTACATAAATATAGAAATTTAGGTCTCAAGACCGTTCGTTTAATTAAAGAAAGTCAATTTTGATTTTTTTATACTTGACCATTTAGCCCATTAGGAGGCAATCAAATAACCATTAAAATAAATAATATATGTATATATAATTAAAGATAATTAAAATTAGAATATTAGATAAGGTTAGTTCTTAAGTTCTGTTTAAATAAAATTTATGTGAATTGTTTATAAGTGTATAACAAAAAAAAATGTTTGTGTGCTAATTTATTTGTGTTCGAGTTAGGTTGGATGTGGAAATAGTGGTGTAACATAGTGTGTGGGTTTTGGGAGACATGAATGAAATTTAAAACAAAGGAATAATAATGTCTCAGGTTGGGTGGGCGAAGTGGAGGACATCATCATCTCGTTCTCTCTCTAGGTGTTTCCCGGTTTGTGTAGTTTTTTTTTTGCTTGTTTGCATAATAGTTTTTTTTGTTGTTGTTTAAATTATTTGTGCTTGTCTCTGTGTTGTAATTGTGGGTTGGAACCGGCCCTGATGGTGCGTTCGAGCTGCCTGGCATCACAATTACAGCGCCACTACGAGGCACGTAACAATATGGCGCCCAATCAAAATGAAGATTATAAATAGTATACAGGTCATCAAGGTATACTGAACAACGTTATTAGTTTTTTTTATAATAGCCCGATAGTTGGAGCTTTGATTGAGAGGATGTCACAAATTTGTCACTTTGTTACCCCATAGGTAGTAAGCCTAGAGGCCGCAGGGACTAGTTGGTGTTAGGACCTGTTGTGCAGAGTCAAGTTCGTATACTCCGGGAAATCAATTCTTTACACTACTACGTACCAAGATATTGTTGTCCTGTAGCGCGGGAGTTTGAAAGTGAACATCCCATGGTATGGACGGGGTATCCTACAATATTTTTTTTACGTAAATTCCGCTTAGTAAATTCCAGAAAAGCAAGGTAGCCGCTTTGATATTAAATGTCAGAGGTCTGTTGTGCCTTAAATGACTGGCTTTCAGAAAACAATTTTTCCCAAGTGAATAATATGATACCCGCTCTAACAAATTATTTAGAGGTCTGGATTATCATAATTGGGAGGGTGATGTATTATTGGACCTGAGCTTTTGAATTTGGTTGTGGTAGCCGCCCTGTACAATGAATCAGTCGCGTGAATTGCTCCACAGGAATTTCATGACTCCAGTTGAAGCTGAAAATACATTATAGTTTTACATTTTTATTAGTAAATTGATTAAAGGAAAGACTTAGAGGCCCGTAAGAGGCACTTCAATTAAAAATATAATAAACCACACACTATTTATCACATCGTATCAACCAAACTCGAGCATTTGTGAAATTATTGTTTATACTTACTTTTGTTGAACGTTTTTACTCATTAGGGTTAGTTCAATTGGCTAATTTTTTTTTTAGTACTAGATTAATTTTTATTTATTTAATAGACCAAAAATTCGTCATTTATTTGTTTAAGTAATTAGTTCATGTTATTTTTACCCTGTTTGTTTAGTTAATTTATGTGTATTACGGCTTATGACTGTCTTTATGTGTAATAGTTTAATGTATTTGTGTATGATTATATGTTTAGTATTGTAAGTACGTTTCGTTAATTTGGTATTTTATGTTTAAAATTTTAGTAATTAGTTTTGAATCAACATATTGAATTTCTATTGTCTAGCATATGAATATTTTGTTAAAATTTTACATAAATTGTTTAATAGGATTGAACTGTTGAATATTTTATTTAATTTTTGCCTTGAAACTGAATTCGACATCAGCATACATTTAGCTAAACAGTGCTTTGATTGTATTTTATTTGTTTTTACGGTGTGGCTTAGTTAAAAATCAATATAATACGGGTTTTAGATTGTTCATATGGAAAATTTGCCCGGGGGTAAGGAAAAGGAATCCATAAGGTCTGGTAGTTTGAAAAGGCACAGGCTTAGAAATTTGTCATTCGACTTAAACCGTTCGTCACCACAGGTGAAGGAAAAATATATAAATCGACTAGAATGGCGCAAAAACCCCTTAAATAGAAGACAGGTCAGCGACTATTAATGTGCAGAAGGAAAATCATGGCGCAATTCCAAAGAACATACCGAAGCAAAGTTATAGCTACCCCGTTAGAGATGAATTGTCACCATCAGTTAAATCAATGGTCACTGAGAGCGTTGAAGGTATGAAAGCTAGTCTAGATCGATCGATACAGCATTTAATAAGCGAAAAGATGAGTATGGAAATGAGGAAAGTTTATGACGGCATAGGGCAATTATCTGATGCGGTTAGAAACTTAGCGTTAAGGGATAGAGCTTTTCCCGAAAATGGGAATAATGCTTTAAACGACGCCAGGGACAGGCAATCAAATATACAACCGCGTCAGAGATATGATTTTCCACCTCCACCTCCAAACCCAAATCTACATCTTAACCAAAATCGTGATACTTGGAGAATTAGGGTTGACAAATTTGGGCTTGATTTTAAGGGTAACCATGGCGGGCGCGATCAGCTTTCAGTTGAGGAATTTATTTTTAGAGTAGAGCACATGCAAAGGCAATATTAGATACCGTGGGAGGAAATCCTGCGAGATTTTCATTTGCTTGTGTCAGGCACGGTACAACAGTGGTACTGGGCACTTCTCCAGACCACAGTCATCACTGAATGGAGCACCTTGCGAATTGCGTTACTAAATAGGTACAAAACGGTTAGATCAAACTGGGAGCGAATGCAAGAACTGATCGAAAGAAAACAAATGCCTGGGGAGTCTATTGATGATTATTTCCATAGTATTAACTTGCTCAGAGCTAGGCTAGAAGTACCTGTTGATGAAGGGGAAATGATTAGGATAGCCAAAAGAAATCTAAAAGAAAGTATGGCTCGAATTGTATATCCTATGGCCGTAAATTCGGTAGAACATTTGAGGATGGAATGCCTAGAAGCGGAAAGGACTTTTCTGAGAAAGGACACGCGTAACGCACAATCCCAACCGGTAAGGAATACTAGGTATGTAAGCGACGCAGTACTTAGTGTAGAAGAAAAAGACGAGTTACCTTTTATAGAGGAAGTCGCAGCGATAAATGACCAGCTGGACTGCTGGAATTGTCAGCAACGGGGCCACACATTTAGAAAATGTTTATCCCAGCAAAGGTCACTTTTCTGCTACGGATGTGGCAAACCTAACACCATATTGCCGAGCTGTTCAAAATGTATGCCGAAACGGGAAAACTCGAAGAGGGGCGTGGCTTTAGCGGGGGAGCCACGGTCCAGCGAAACGACCCCAAGGAACAATTAGATACGACTACTACCAACAAGGACCTCGCAAAAGTTCGTCATTTATTACCGATAGAAGTTAGGCAACAAAATTACGAAACTGTCAGGAATCGCATTTTTAATAAAAACAGTAAGAGTCCAGTAGACACAAATTTAGAAACACTTAGCCCAGAAAATCAAACATCCACAGCGAAAAGGTTGAACGATGAAGCTGAAAACCAAGCAAACGCCCTTAATTCGAACTCCCGCAAACGTGATTACATTAGAAAAATCCGTAATGATTTTTCTAAAAGGAAACGCCAACGTGCCCTGTTAGCTGAGGCGGTTAATCGGTACAATGCCAAAATGGACCCGAGGCCTTACGCTCAGGTGCTAATTCATGGCAAATGTTTCAAGGGCCTATTAGATTCAGGCGCGTCCGTGAGCTTGTTAGGCAAAAATTGTCGTGAGACTATCGAAGAATTACAAATAGATATAGTGAAAATGTTTAGTAATGTTTGTACGGCGACAGGCCAACAACACCAAGTATTAGGGATGTGTGAATTGGAGGTAGAGTATAAAGAGGTTAAACGTAAAATCCAATTTTACCTGTGCCCTGAATTAGAACAGCAGCTTTACCTAGGGATTGATTTTTGACAAGCTTTTGATATAGCTCCCGATATATTTCCAATATCTGAAATTAATTTAGAAACAGCCATGCAGGTGCACAACGAACAACTAGAACATAAGTTAAACAAACACATATTGACATCAGATCAGCAAAAACGATTAGATGCAGTTATAAACATGTTTCCGTCGTTTGAGAAAAAAGGCTTGGGGTGCACTAAGCTAGAGAAACACGAAATAAAATTGGTGGAAGGCACTAATCCCATAAAAGACAAGCACTACCCTATTTCCCCAGCGGTGCAAGCGATTGTTTATGCTGAGCTGGACAATATGTTGAAATTAAACGTAATAGAAGAAAGCAATAGTCCGTGGTCCAATAGAACGACCGTGGTTAGAAAGCCAGGCAAAAATAGGTTTTGTCTTGATGCCCGGAAGCTTAATGCGGTCACCGTGAAAGAGGCTTATCCGCTGCAAAACATCGACGGCATTCTGAGTCGAATAGATCAGACGCATTATATAAGCAGCGTCGACCTCAAATATGCCTTCTGGCAAATAGAACTAGCGGACGAGGCGAAACCATATACAGCTTTTACCGTCCCAGGTCGACCCCTGTACCAATTTAGGGTAATGCCGTTTGGTTTATGTAATGCGGCTCAGCGTTTGTGCCGTCTGATGGACAAGGTAATACCTGCAAAATTAAGACCCAACGTTTTCATCTACCTGGATGATCTGCTAATTATATCAGATGATCTTACGAAACATTTGGGAATACTTGAAAAGGTAGCAGAATGTTGGACTCAGGCTAACCTAACCATAGGTCTAAAAAAGTCAATGTTCTGCTTCAGAGAACTTAGATATTTAGGTTTTATAATCGGAGGAGGTGTGTTGAAAACGGACCCCGAAAAGGTGAAGGCCATACAGGAAATCCCACGGCCTAAATCACCCAGGGAGGTAAGAAGCTTTTTAGGCACCGCTGGATGGTATAGGCGCTTCATAAAAGATTTCGCTACCATGTCAGCAGCGCTTTCAGACACCCTGAAAAAAGGTAAAAAGTTTTCAATGACGCCTGGCGCGATAGAAGCGATAGAAAACTTAAAAACTGCTCTTACCACTGCGCCAGTGCTACGCCACCCGGATTTCAGCAGACTATTTTTCATCCAGTGTGATGCTTCAGAGTTCGGAATAGGTGCAGTACTCTTTCAGAAAAATGATTTAGAACAAGAAAATCCTATAGCATTTTATTCACAAAAGCTTACGGCGTGCCAAAGAAATTATTCTGTAACAGAAAAGGAATGCTTGCCGGCAGTACTGGCCATAAAACGTTTCAGGCCGTATGTGGAAATGATGAAGTTCACTGTCATCACTGACCACGCCAGCCTGAAATGGCTAATGTCCTTAAAAGACCTTAGTGGACGTTTGGCTAGGTGGTCACTTCAGCTACAGGCCTATGACTTCCACATAGAGCACCGAAAGGGTTCTGAAAATGTAGTAGCAGATATGCTCTCACGAATGCCTGTTGAAATAGCTGAGATAACCGAGGACAACTTTTTTGATTTCGAAACTACAGCATTTGAGTCTGAAGAATACTTACAGCTAATACGGAATATTCAGGATAACCAGAATAAGCTGCCGGATTTGCGAATAGAAGACGGAAAAATTTACAAAAAAACGTTGTTCGATAGTCTCGAAAATATAGACGAAACCGTGTGGAAGTTATGGATTTCATTCGACATCACGCATATTCTGACTGAAAAGGCCCATGACTCACCTACATCGGCACATGGTGGTGTCAGGAAGACTCTGGATAGGTTTAAAAGATTGTATTATTGGCCGAAAATGGCAATACAAGTTCGCCAATACGTGCGCAATTGCCAAACATGCAAAGAGTCAAAAGCCACGAATTATCAAACAATGCCGACTATAGGGGATGAAGTTCAAACCGATAGACCGTTTCAAAAACTGTACGTTGATTTTTTAGGGAAGTACCCTAGATCTAAGAATGGGAACTCGTATATATTTATCGCCGTTGATCATTTTACGAAATTCGTCTTCCTAAAAGCCATGAAAGAGGCCACATCAAAGAATGTTGTTCAATTTCTAGTTCTAGAAATTTTTCAGAAGTTCGGCGTGCCCGAGGTGCTGCATAGCGACAATGGGTAGCAATTTGTCTCTACCTTATTTAAAGAAATGGTAGAGTCGTATAATATCACGCACATTAAAACCGCATTTTATTCTCCACAATCAAACGCAGCCGAACGAGTCAATCAGTCAGTACTAGCAGCTATTAGAGCTAATTTAGAACACGATCAAAGGGATTGGGATTTGTACCTGCCTGAGATAGAATGCGCGCTACGAACAAGCGTACACTCTGCAACAGGAGTTTCACCATTTTTCGCACTATATGGATATCATCTATACTCAAATGGCGCGGACTACAAATTAGCCAGAAAATTATTATCAATGTCCGACCATCACATAGAAAATTTACAAAAAAACGACGAACTAGCAATAATTCGGGCCAAGATCAAAAGTAACCTCACAGCCGCATATCAAAAAAGCGCAGGTAGATATAACAAAAGAGCACGAGAAACAAAATTCCACCCAGGTCAGAAAGTATACAGAAGAAATTTTGCGCTTTCAGACTTTAAAAATAATATAAACGCGAAGTTTTGCAAGAAATACATAAAGTGCCGTATAGGTAAGCCAATTGGCAATAATATGTATGAACTGGAGTCACTCCAGGGGAAACCAATTGGGATTTTTCATGCAAAGGACTTAAAAGTCTGATATACGTGCAATAATTTTCATCTGTGATATTTAGGGTTTAAGGCAACATAGTTTAGGATAGGGTAGGGTGCAATATAGGCTTAGGTTTGTGTTCGTACTCGTCCCATAGATACAATTTTTATTTTTATTGATGCAAGTTTATTGTAAAAAAAAAGAAAATAAAAAAAAATGTATCTACAAAATCAAATAAAAAAAAAATCGCTGAACTATTTACCAACAACCTGCAAAATTGAATAAAATTGTTAGCAACGTAGGACATAATCTGAAAACCATATAACTTACCCACTGAAATTGCCCGGCTGGAGACTTTTCAGGGTGTGGGAGTTCCCCACGTTTGGGCCAAATAAATAGGTATGTAGGAAAGACAAGCACACCATTAAATGGGCCGCACACCGGTGCTACTGGCGTACACTTGGTACCACCGGAGTTTTGTTGCGGCTGATACACCTCATATGCTACAGCAGCGTATCAAACTCAGTACATACAGTTCAAGTAACATCTAGCATATGTGAATGTACTCGCGATTGGGACTGTATGCCTGGTCAGTATTCTTTATGTCCTTATTGTTGTTTGTAGTGTGGTATAGAATTTATGGCTGGTGATGAGATGTACGTGGTGTCTTGATTTGTGCAGGTGGATGCGCTCCCTTAAATGGCTTTTTGATGTGAGGTTTAGGAAATATTAATTTTATTTGGTGAAACACGAGACTGTGTGTATGTATGACCAAAATAGAAATGTCAAAATATGACAATAGTACTAAAAACATTGTAACTATAATAGGGTATTGCCAACAAGAACTAGTGGTAGGGTTGTATTTTTTCATTCCAAGTTCAGTCATGGATTGCGCCAAAATAGTGTCCATCCAATATGTCTGTTTTGTTTGTGTATGATATAGATAAATGCGAATTTGTAGTTTTGTCGGTTTATAGAAAAAAATAATGAGAATAAAACAACAATATTAAAAATGGGGATTTTTATAGGTAGACATAGTTAATGGAAAATATATCTAGAGAATGAAGTAGCCATTCTAAACGGAAAAGTCGTAAGGAGTAGAAGCAAAAGTTAAGTAAAGATTTTTTTTAAACTGTACAAAAAAAAAAAACAAAAGTTGGAAAAAAAATAAAAGTAGTGACCGTGGTATTTGCCGGTGGACTTATTTGTGTCAGTAGCAACGGCTAAAGTAAGTACACGGAAAAATTTTTGCTTAGGAAAAGAAATGAATAAGTATGTTAAAGGTGAAACGAAGTAAACCAGTGAAGGCTGTCCGACTGCCCGGTATCTCCCGTGGATGAGCCTGGAATAAAAAAATAATCCATAGGAAAACAATAACCAGGTAAAACTGTATTCTTAAGGTTTACAAGAAAAAAAAGGGGTGATACGCAGCTTTACCAGTTGCAACAAAGTTTAAAAGAATTCGTCATTTTTGTATTGCTATTGAGTCCAGAAGATTTGAGGTTGCATCGGACACTCGGTCGATCCAGACGAAACTACAAATAAAAGAAAAAAAGTTTATTAGGTTATAAGAAATTATAAAATTCTTGTGAGAATAATTTCTATGTTATACGTTATAGGTGTTCTTGATTGTATTATTTGTTGATTTGTGTAAATAGAAATAAGGTTAACTAGTTAGGTATAGATAGTAAAATAGTTGTTGTAAGTGTTTTTACATATAAAAAGACTAACTGGTTCCATATTAGAAGAACGCGCGAAATTTCTACGACGAAAAACGAGGGAATTTGTAAAAGGCGGGAAGTAAAAAAAATTAAGAGTTGTGGTAATTGCCTACAAGATAGATAGACCACCTAAGTGAGCTCCTTTAGGTAGGATAGTTTATGAAGTAGTGTTGGAAAACGACTAAGTCTTTTACAAGTTGGTTCAGTTGGAGAGGATGTAGAAATTTCATTGACCACAGACAGATTTGCGTTTCCGTCTGCAGGTTTTGGTAAAAACCAATTAGTTTTTTTTTATGAAGGCACCATTAAACTTTAAATAGATACGTACTTGCATAGGTTAGGTATATAGGTTAGTTTTAAAGATTATTAATAAGAGAATAAATTTTTTTTATAAAGATAGAAAAGAACTATATAAATATAGAAATTTAGGTCTCAAGACCGTTCGTTTAATTAAAGAAAGGCAATTTTGATTTTTTTTATACTTGACCATTTAGCCCATTAGGAGGCAATCAAATAACCATTAAAATAAATAATATATGTATATATAATTAAAGATAATTAAAATTAGAATATTAGATAAGGTTAGTTCTTAAGTTCTGTTTAAATAAAATTTATGTGAATTGTTTATAAGTGTATAACAAAAAAAATGTGTGTGTGCTAATTTATTTGTGTTCGAGTTAGGTTGGATGTGGAAATAGTGGTGTAACATAGTGTGTGGGTTTTGGGAGACATGAATGAAATTTAAAACAAAGGAATAATAATGTCTCAGGTTGGGTGGGCGAAGTGGAGGACATCATCATCTCGTTCTCTCTCTAGGTGTTTCCCGGTTTGTGTAGTTTTTTTTTGCTTGTTTGCATAATAGTTTTTTTTTTGTTGTTGTTTAAATTATTTGTGCTTGTCTCTGTGTTGTAATTGTGGGTTGGAACCGGCCCTGATGGTGCGTTCGAGCTGCCTGGCATCACAATTACAGCGCCACTACGAGGCACGTAACATATTCTGCCGGCGTTATTAACGCCAGTCAAGACGAGGTATAAGATAAAGCAGTTTCTAGACAGTTCTTTGTAGAGATGGTTCGAGGAGAAACTAGATACTGTTCGGCATATATTTTAATTGGTGTTGCCAGTCATGTTGTATAAGCTTGTGATTGCGTACTTAAGTTGGATTTGGGTGGCAGCTTTATAAATGGATGGTGAGTTAACTTAACAATTTAATGTCAATTTAAACCTTCACCACAATTGAGGGCATTCTTCTTTACAATTCATATGATGATTTTTCATACAGATTTCTAGAAGAATCTTGAAAATTCTTGTTGCTGCTTCTAGAACTTTCTTGAGTGTTCTATTTCCATTATTTTGAATTTTAGTGCTCCCAAATTTGCACACATGGTTGAAACTGTGCTTTAAGCAACCCATACACGTTTCAATCCAATTGGCAACAGAGTCGTTTGTTGTTCAAATCAAGGCGTGTATGGCTCTGTCAATTGATTAGTTTGGCAGTTGTCGAGTTGGTTGAAGAAAGTTGGCGAAATATCGATATTTTAAAAAATTAAAAAATAAATAATACACATTTTTTATATAAATTGACCTAAAGCTTGGAGAAATCTTTTATAATTATTAAAAAAAAAGGTCGAAAAAATAAGAGAATATTAGAAAATAATTTAAAGCTATCAACAATTCTCTAAAAAAAAGAACGAACTTTTTCAAATAAAAAGTAAAAGTAATAAAAATAACTAAAATGTATCAAAAATTAAAAAAAATTAATAAATGGTTGTTCAGGATTTGAAACCATACCCTACCCGGTGGCACGGTTTCGAATCCTGAACACAGCAAAATGCTTTTTTAGAATTTTTGATACATTTTAGTTGTTTTTATTACTTTTACTTTTTATTTGAAAAAGTTTGTTCCACAATTTATTAAAAAAAACAGGGACACAATCTCATTTATAATTTTTTTTTTAATTTTTGCGTTTTTTCCAATTTTGTGAACGATAAAAGGTTTATTTTTCAAAAATATCCAATATGTTATCAGATGGATTTTGTACAGTGATCAAATAATTATATAATGAATTCAACAAGTTGTCGACATTTTTATTTTATATAATAATAATACCAAAAATAAAAATAACTTGACGGTGTAAGAAAAAATTTTAAATTATAAAATATTAGAACATATTTTAATTCATTATTTTAATTTAATTTTTTCTTTGAAACTCGTATGATGTATGTACGTATGTATGTAAACTAGTGGTATTCTGATAGTTGTCTTTTTATTTTTTTTTAGTTTCCCATTTACTTATCTGTACTGCGGTTGGACCAGACGATAAAGGTTTTGGTTCAATATAACCTGTATATTTCTGATATAGAATCAGAATCGAATTTCAATCTCAATTGATTTAAAAAATACGAATTCGGTCATTTATATTCAGCCTGCTAAGAAAACAGATGGATTTAATTAAAAACATTTTTTATTTAAATCTTCTGCGTTTACTGTGTAAGATAGAGAACCAAATATGATTAAATTAAATATAAATTACGATAAAATCGCAAACAGAAAGCTTTTTGCTCTTAAATCCAACCCATAATTCGGCTTATTTTCGTAATATTTTACCATTAATCCGCGTCCAATTCCGTAGTGCGTGCTATCGACAATGCGATATTCTGCAAAACGATGATTTTTTAGGTGTTTTTAATGAATGTAAGACCAGTTAATTTTATATGAATATGAAGAAGTGAAATTTTTATCTCCTAAGATCTTAAGTTATCATTTTGTATATGTTGAATTGGGGTAAATACGAAAATATGCAAAAAAATACAAATATGTATACATATACCATTTTTAGACGCGGTACAGTGTTATAATGTCACCCATTATTCCCTTAATACGAGCTAATATAATATAAATATTAACATATGTACGTACATAAACATGTACATATCCACTTTAATTTACTTACTTTATCTTTACTTTATTCTCATAACATAAATGAAATTCCAAGAACTGCTTACGAATAATATAATATATATATTAATATACATGCTAAAATACGTACATACTTTAATTTACTTACTTTTTACTTTATTCTAAATTCCAAGAACTGTTTACGAACTTTATTTAGTTCACTATTAATAACTTGCATTTCCGTTCCCACTAAATAAATGCAACTCCAACATTTGAACACAGACAAATTTATTGGGAATTGTTTTGCAATAACATATTTCATTATTTTCTTTATTAATTTATTGGGAATTGTTTTGCAACAATCCATTCCATTATTAATATGATTGGCAAGCAAAATAGATAAGAAAATATTTACATATATGTATATTTTAACTTTAAGAAAATAAATTGTAAAATTAGTATTTAAGAAAGTGTAAGAAGATAAATAAAGTCAGTCTTAATTTGAAAATGAAAAAGTGGATTTTTTTTATTTATACATTTTTAAGATTCGAAAGCGTACAGCTCGCGAACTATTATCGCTACGCTTTACAAATGTTTTGGAAATTTTCCCCAAACATTCCGATCTAAAAATCCAAAGTTCATATGTATGTATACGATAGGAACTGATTGTTTGAAAAATATTTGAAGTATTGCGAACTATTCTTAGAATACATTTTAATTAAGCCCACATTAAATTATTCAATTGGATAATGCAATCTAGAAGCTAAATATAAATTTGTGGAAAATAGGTATTTGCAATACTTTTATTCAAAATACAAATGCATTTTAAATTTGTATTCCAAATACAAAATAGTTTTTAATAAAAGTTTAATTTTCACAATGGAAATGATATTTTTTAAGTGTTTTTACTCTATAATTTTGCTGTTTTTTAATCAATATTGAATCATACAATTTTCCTGATGTTCGCATATTTTTAAGAATTTTTGGCATATTAGAGATTTTTTCAAGATTTTTGGCTGCCGATTGCCTATTATATGATTTTTTTTAATAAAATTTTGGGAATAATTTCCAATATTGCAGTTGCAATTTTTAGAATATGCGCTATTTTCGCGGGGTTTTCAATTTTTTAGTTTCTTTGCTAATTACATTTTGGAGCTTGATATCAAATTAAATTCTTACATCAAAGTCTGTTTTTATTTTATAGAAAAGGCAATTAATTTAAGTGCTTTTGAAGATTAACTCACTGATGTTACAGAATGAAAAAAACATTTCTTATCAAATTCTAGCCGGGAAGAGATTTTTCTGCTTTGTTATGTGTTACTAAGTATCCAAACAACATTTTAATTGTCAAAAGATTTTTTATCACATTGTACAAATACAAATACGCTCTGCACCTGAATATAGAAAATAATTAAAATTACACAAACAGGATATAAGCATCAATTTTGCCTTTCTTCTGAAATCACAAATAGTCATAAAAAATGAAATGTTAAAACAAAACTAAAATTCAATTTCATTGATTTTGTATATTTAATCGTACATAGTGTCTTGACGATCCATTACATTTCTTTAATATAAATAATATAAAAAATGATTATAGTTATTTGTATACGAAAAGAAAATATAAGCGATAAAAAATAGCATAATATTATACTAATGAACGTACAAAAAATGTTTAAAGAAACAAACAAAAACAAAGCAACAAATCTTCGCTTTACGATTGTTTAGTTATGCACATGTATACACACAATGTGTACATGTGCCCATGAACACCTTTCAGTATGGATGTATGTGTGACAAAAATAGCGAATTTACAACAACCACACCAATTTCCATCAAGAATTTGAAGTTTTAGTATTTTATAATAAATAAGATATATTATGTTCTTAAACGCATAAACTACTATTAAAAATACAACTACTGACTACCAACCAGTAGGTTGTTGGATTGAATCCCCACGCTACTTTTTCAAAAAATTTTTAAAAATAAAATTATTTCGAATACAATTTTCTTGCTCATATTTTAGTCGTTAGTGGACCGACTTCAATTATTTTCAGTCTAAGCCTTCGTAGAACTCCATACAAGAGATCTGCTTCATAAAATTGACCGTAGGACAGTCGGGGCCATAAAACAACAGAATAGGAAATATAACAAAAAAGTCTTTTTCCTATATCTCATTAATTATTGGACCGAGTTTTGTTATTTTCAAACCGAACAAATTTATGAAAAATTCCAAGAGAATGGCATAGAATTTATTTCTCTATGTTGTGTTTTGGCCTTAATTCTAACTACACCAAAATGTAGAAGACGGACAGACGGTCAGTCGGTTAGACGGACAGGCGGACACCGCTCATTCGACTTCTCTATCTACAAGGATACAGAATATATATACTTTATGGGGTCTTAAATGAATAATGAAGAAATTACATACGGAATGACAAACCTATATATCCCCTTTGAAAATTTTTTGGTGAAGGGTATAAAAAAAAACTTAAAAAACCAATGAGAATTTCAAAAATTACAGAAGTATAAATAAGCATAGCAGGTGTAATGTTTATGTTTATAATTATAATTTAAAAAAAGATTTTTGTTATTTTGTTCTAGAGCTCACCAGGGAGCTCCTAAGAACGATGTTTATTAACAATTCTTTCTTACAAAAATTACATTGACTTATATAGTAACTATGAGAATAATGGTTAGGGGTATCTTAACATAAGAAGGAAAAGAAACGATATATTTAAAACATTCCCACGGTGGACGTGCGGCGTGTGTCTCGTCAGTAATTTATAAAACTCAAACCGTTCGCACATGTGCTCAACTAATATATTGTGTTTATATTTATGTATAAACACATGTGGTTATTAAATAAGATTTATTTAAGTGCTTTATGCCGCGGCCTTTGATCAAACGTATGAGTGTCAAGTGACCCTTATACAAAATATTTGTATTGCAGTTTGTCAATGCAATTTGATACTGCTGCGTGGTTTGGCATTGTTGGCTTTACATGTTTACTACACACTGTTGGTTATAGTGATAGTCAGACCACGCTACACAGGCTTTGATACTTATTCAAAAATCCCAGCAAACAAACTATATTATTCGATATGAATCTATTTTATTTTCTTTACATTTATACAATTATAGCCTATTTCTGATTTAAGAAAGAACACCTTCATTCACATTCTATGAGAAAGAACATTGATATCGATTTCTCTACATTATTTCCAAACGAACAGTGACTCGATAGACAACTCGAAAAAATGTCTCGTTGACATTGAGAATGAAATGTTAAAATGAATCACTTGTGGTTTTGCTTTCGCATCAAAGTTTTAGAGTTTAATAAATATAATTAAAAAAATTAGCAGAAAAAATCTGTCCAACAACTTAAATTCGCTTGGGGCTCCCACTCGTACTATTTGTGAATGGAAAAAGATTAGTACGTATAGAAGAAATCTATTGAAAATTTTATCTATAGAGTAAGTTCGGGTATTGTGGTATAGGCGGGTAATGTGGTACAGTAGATTTTCTAGAAAACTAAAAACTAGAAGCTGACAAAACCAAGCTGGATGAATTCTAGATCTCAAAATATTAATAAATCATAATTCGATTTGCTTATTGGAAGCCATGCAAAGGGGTGGTGGTGGTAATAAAAAAGTTTACTAGTCTTATGATTGACTTTATTTTAGTCGACTGAAAAGTGTCTGCAATTAAACTCGAGTTGACCTTTACCACGGCCATGGGGTCTAAAGTGGTATGGTGTACTACATATAGGCTTGCCAGATCTAATTTGTCAAAAAGCTTGACATTGACCAAAAAAAACTTGATTTTGAAAAAAAAACTTGACAAATAAAAACACTCATACTAAATATATAAAAGAGATTTTTAGTTTTTAAAGAAGAACTTCTGGATAATTATTATTGGGAAAATACGAATTGAATTTCAACTTTTACTCGTAAAAACAATTTTGCTGAGAGGTTTTAGCTAGTCTATAATAAATAAATAATAATTTTCATAAATAACTTGACAATTCTTCAAACACATAGGTTTTATTTAAAAAAACAATGAAAACCCGCCTGTATTATTCCACCATGGGTATATCAAGTCGGCTAAGCTGATAGAAGGATGGCGCGCCGGTAAAACCCCGGCTCAAGCCGAATCGCCGCCGACGAAAAGTCCACGACTTGCTTTTCTGGTTCAATGTTGTCAATTTACTAGTGTTGAGTAATAGGGTAAATATCAGTGTTGGCACTTTTATAATAATTGTACAGAAAGTTATAGTTATTTTTTAAACTATAATTGCAGAAAAAAATATGTATCATATTAGTCCTTAGTTCTATTGATAGTAAAAATATGGGCTTTAGATTTGTTTTTTAGAAATATACACATACTTTTTTTAAGTATTATTAAATAGCTAGAATAAATTTGAGAAAAAAAATAACTTACAAAAAAGCTTGACAAATCACTTTTTCACTTGACACTTGACGCGCATTAAAAAACTTGACAATCAGGCCAAATCAGGCCCTTCTGGCAACCCTAACTACATACCAATTATGCTCAGACATGCTAAAGAAAAGTGAAATAAGGCTATGAGAAATAATAGAAAAAAGGGAAAAACTATATGTTTCGATAAAGTGGGTATTTCATTGGTCTGAAAAACATTAAAAATCCTTATGAAGTGCGCTAAGGCCCGTTAACAATAAAATAATTAACTTACAGTTAGCACTAAACTCAAAATTTTAACTTTGATTACTTAAAACTCATTAACACAAAAGTCAGTTATCTTTTAACTTTCAGTTTATATTGTCAAATTTTAGTTATATTTAACTTGAACATTTCTTGAGTTTAATAGCCTATTTCTGATTTAAGAAAGTAAACTTAACTGAATGAAAGGCACTCGCTCGAATTCGAACCAATTTGGATTTCTAATTGGCACTCACTTTCATTCTCATTATCTTACGTATGTGTCAATAAAATAAAATAATAAAAAAATGTAATAAATTTTTTTTTTATATTTTCTTCCTTATTGCAGATTTAACTAATACATTTATACCTCCTGCTGTTATTTCAAAAGCGTTGGACATCCTATTTGCTGAATCAGTGCACCTCATCAGCATCAGCCATTCTTTTTAAAAAATTAGCTTTTTCTGTAGCTGTCGCCGCATTTTTCTTCGCTACTCTTGGATCACTGGTTGCTTACTGTCACTCAAGCAATTTCGCTTAAGTTTTGTCGCAGTGGCATTTTTTGTTATTGTATTTTGGATATGTGCTGGCCATATTGGGGTGACAAGCATTCATTGTTACATACATAGTTCATTTTGGTGGGAAGTCTCGGGGTTGCTATTTGGTGTAACCATTGCAACAGCCTTAATGCACCTAGCTAGTGGCTCCACCAGTGTAAAAAACAATCATCAATTGATTGGCCCTTTACACCAAACACTTTACCCATGAGTGCTAGCTACAGCTGACAATATAAACAGCGTCTTGAATAAGCCACCACCCGTCTCTCTAAGGCTCTTTTGGTTTTCCCTATTTTTTAAGCCCGTGACTTTAAATCTGCTTCATCAAGCATGACTTTGTCAGCATCTACCTCTACACCACAAT
Source organism: Gymnocheta viridis (assembly GCA_956483585.1). Taxonomy (NCBI): domain Eukaryota; kingdom Metazoa; phylum Arthropoda; class Insecta; order Diptera; family Tachinidae; genus Gymnocheta; species Gymnocheta viridis. The sequence goes on along the minus strand of OY101442.1, from coordinate 48,585,064 downwards.
ACCCGAACTTACTCTATAGATAAAATGTTCAATGAATAGCATACATACAAACAAACGTAATAACATTTTTCATTCACAAATAGTACGAGTGGGAGGCCCAAGCGAATTTAAATTGTTGATAGCTTTTTCCAGCTAATTTTGAAATGATCTTTATTTTCATAAGATGAAAAATTGTGTTGCGAAAGCAAAACCACAAGTGACTGATTTTAACATTTCATTCTCAATGTTAACGACACATTCGTAGCACAGAAATCGGATTTTATATGAAAACATTTACGTTTTCATTAGAGTTGTCTATCGAGTCACTGTTCGTATAGAAATCGAAAATAATTTTCATTCTCATAGAATGAGATGAACGTGCTCTTTCTTAAATCAGAAATAGGCTATAAGTTTTTAACTAAAAGAAAATATTTGACAATAGAATTAAAACCAATAAATAAAAATAAACACTTTATTTTTAAAAATCATAAAATAATTTTAAAAAAATGTCATTGCGTTTAAGATTTACACATTTGTATAACGTTTATGAAATAAATATGTATGTTTGTGAGAACAAAAAGCAAATACAACCACAGAGTACGTATGGATAATTTTAATATACATATGTATGTATGTACCTAATCAGAAGTTTTTCATGAGATATCGTTTATCTAAACAAAATGTTATAATTATTGCAAAACTTATATCAAAAGATACTAGTAGGTAAGTAGTTACATAATAATAAGGAACAGTTTTTCTGAATGCCTATTGTTTTTGCAGAAATCATGCACTTTCAGTTAAACAGATGCTGTTATTGGCCCTACGTTTTTATGCAACCGGAAACTTTTTAATAACTATCTCGGACTACTGCGGAGTATCAATAATGACTGCCAGCAGAACTGTAAAGAAAGTGTCGAACGCTCTGGCGAAGCTTTATTCGGTTTTGTCACAGTACCCTTGTTTTGAAGTTTCGAAAAGCCGCAAAAACATCTGTTGCCAGCCAACTCAGGGACGTCAGGGAAGGTACGACCCGCGGCTTCCAAAACAGGGCTGGACAAAAACATTTATATTTAAATGAACAAAAAAAAACCTAACAGAAAATAACTATCAAAAATGACGGAACGGACTGATTATTTATTATTGCAATTCCGGACGGACATTTGACACAATTAACTAAACGATGACAAGGTTGGGACATATCGTGGAATTTGTCCCCTAGCTGCCCACCCTACCTTGGTAACATAACACAAAAATTCCTATGTTACCCCACAAACGATAACGATTTGGTCACACACTTACATACTTACTTTAACACAAAACACTTTTAGCCGCACATTCTTATAATTTTTCCTTCAACCGAATGAAAACATATCAAAATATTTAAATTGAAAAATTATTAACAACAAAAAATTATTTTATTAATATTATATAGTTTTCTTAAAGCAATTAAAAAAAAATATCAATATATAAAAAAAAATATTCAATTTAATATATTTTCCTTAAACTTAAACATGAACATTAAAAAAAACTTAATTACTACTACAAAAATTCCTCAAAAACACTACTCCCAAAAATACCTATAAAAATCTCCTGGACACTCGTCAAACAGGATGCGCGCCAAAAAAATATTACTAATATTTAACTATCTATTTGAGAGAGCTCTCTAAAATGGTTTATAAAAAAAATTCCGTAATCTTTCAACAAAAATTAAATAATAACATCTACTAACGTTATGTAGTTTTGGGCTAACAAACAAAAGCTTTATTTTACTAACACTATACTAACCACTAATATATATTAACACTAATATTTACTAATACTAACACCTATTTAATTTTTTTTTACTTATATAATTTTTTATAAGAATTTTATTAATTTTATTTCTTTCATTTATTTTATATTTTTAAATTCTAATTTCCTTTGTAGGCTTTATTTAACAAAAATTTTGTGTACACTTTCTTTAGAAATAATTTTCTCGCCGGAATATAATTCACACGGAAATCTTAAAAAAAAATCGTCCAAGCAACTGCCGATACCAATATCAGATATATAAAAGAAAAAAATTTGTGGACTCACCACTAATCGCTGGCGCCTTAGCTAACCAGGAAATTACCCACACAGTAGAAATCTGTACAAAAACCATCTAATTCCTTTTAGGGTGGATGCTGTCTCTTGGCTTTCTTCTTTCTGAACGTTCCTCAGCTCTATATATCTCCGGCTTCCTCTTGGCTACGCTTTCCCAGATTTTTTTTTTTTATGTTTATTTAATTTTGCTTATTAATGTTCTTTAATTGTAAATACTTTCTTTAATTTTTAGTTCTTATTTAATTTTTGTATATAATTTATTTGTGTTTTTTTTTTATCAGACTTTTCGTCTGATCTCTCCGGCTATCTGTTAATCAATCCTCCACTCAACTTTTTATATCCCTATCTAACTGACTTTTTCCGAATTCGCCGTAAAAATTCTTTTCGCTACAGTATATTTATCTTACTCTAATATCTCTACTCTTTCAATGTCCGCTTTTTTTTTTTTGACAGTTAACATTCCTGGCATTTCTAAAAATCGCATACTTTTACCGGCCAACGAACTCTGTCATTTTGACCTTGCTCTCACAAAAACAAACAATTCCTTTTCAACTTCCCAACACTGCTATTACATATATTAAACACATCCCTCTGTTTCTGTGTGTCACATTGACAAACCTATATACATTGATATTTAGACACAAACATACGCTACAGTTTTTGTAAAAATGCCTAACACTACCGAAGTGAAAACCACAGGGTAGACCAGAGGTGACACGAACAGCATGCTATTGCTGTATCTGTCGCACAGTATCTCGTAAACAAAGAATTTTTCATGTTTTGTTGTGGTTTTGTATTCTTATTAATTTCTGACTCACTAAAAAGAGTTGCAGAAAAATATTAATTTAAGCAATATAAATGCAAAAAGTTATATAACATTAAAAATAATATAAAATAAGAATTATTCGTGATATATAGAAGAAGTAAATTGCAATACAATTCATTATTTCTTACTTCCAAAATGCTTAATTTTGTTTTGTTTATTTTCCCTCATCCTTACATTATATTGCTATCTCTTTTACACAGTAACTCGTTGAACAAAAAAGCTGATTTGCTCCAAAACATAACCTCAAAGTTTCATCTCTGGTCTACCCTGTGGTGAAAACAATGCGGAAGATTTCTTTAAAATGGCAAAGTTTCCATAAGTATTAGGTGCAATTGACTGCACACATGTACGTATTGGTTCTCCTGGTGGTAATAATGCAAAAATTTATCGGAACCGGAAAGGATTTTTTTCATTGAACGTCCAAGTAAATGCATGGTTTTATTTACATACATATTATTGTTTAAAAAGTAATGGTTTTTATAATAGGCTATCTGCAATGCAAATCTCGAGATAATAGATCTTGTTGCACGTTCTCTGCCCATGACAGTACTATATTCAATAACAGCAAAGTAAAGGCTCTTTTGGAAAATATGGAGTTTGAAGACTTTTATTTGTTAGGTGATATTGGATATGGCATTAAACCCTATTTAATGACACCACTTCCAAACCCAATAACAGAGGCTGAAAAACTTTATAATGAAGCACATATAAGAACAAGAAACACTATTGAAAGATGTTTTAGTATTTTAAAAATACGCTTTCCGGTCCTTAGTCTTGGAATTCGTCTTTCAATAGATACCACTATGGCTGTCATTGTTGCATGTGTAGTCTTGCACAATATTGCAAGAAAATATAATGATGATGAAAACCTTACTGAAATAATCACAGAGGAAAATACTTATCAAGAAGAAATAAGTATTGAAAACACACAATCTAACATAAGACACAATTTAATAAACAATTACTTTGGTAGATTGTAATATATACTCGTATATTATAAATAGCTTTTTAAAATGAAATAAAATTGTTCTTTATTTATTTACAAGTGTATGCATGTAATAATTCTTTTAAGAAAGGATTTTTAAATTAATTTGTTTTTTTTTTTTTTTTGTAAATGAAACATAATTACTTTCTGTTTTTTTCTATCAACAGGTTTGTTAATATAATTTTTGCTTCTATTAACCCAAGCTTTGCTTCAACTAACTTTTCGTCCCAAGAATGCTTCTGAGCTGCACGTATATCTTCATTTTTAAAGAAAGTAGCTTGGACTTTTGTAACGGACTCCTCTGTTTCATAACTTTTTTGCCTTTTTCTGTTATTTAATTTATTGCTTTTACGGGATTTTAGAACAAATTCCAATTATTTAAATTTGTACTCTGAAAAAAGTGTTATTACCAGTAATTTAATTTAATTGCACATTAACAACTCACTTTACGTTTTTCGGATGAAGTGCCAGTATTGAGTGAAATTTCTACCTCACTTTTAGTCCCGTCACCGCTTGCAGAACAATCATCCAGCATCTCTATTTCTACTATATTTTCTTTATTAATGCTATATCCATTATACCAATTAACTAGGTCGGTGGCCGCATCTCCCATAATTGCTGCTATTCTATTATTTTTATTTTCTGTATTTTTATTAGAACCGCTGCACGGACCATCACCTGTTACATAAACATGCCTCTTTTCTTCAGCCATTGATAATTTTGTTTTTTTCATATTTTCAAATTTATCTTTCAGCATTTTTGATGAACGAAAAGTTTGCGTTTGGGAAGAAAACTGTGGCTGAATTACGTCCCATATTGCTCTCTTTTCTTTCCATGAAACACAATCAGTTTTTTTTACTCAATTTTGTTTTTGTATTTCTCGACAATGGACAACAAAATATCTTCCTCCATAGGTGAGAAGTTTGGGCAACTGAAATAAAAATTAATTTTTTTTATAACAAATATAACTGAATACATGCATACGCATGAATATTTCTTACCGAATCCTGTTTCCTTTTTCGCTCATGCTAAAATTTATTTATTCTTGTATATGTAGTATATTGAAATGATTGATTATTTTGATAAAAATTATTTACTTGAATTTAATATTAATTTTTTATTCATTCATAATAATGGATAACAACATGTTAACTAACTTTTGTTTATTGTTAATGAAAATTTTTAACTTCCAGTTACAATTCAAAGTTATGCTAACTGAAAGATAGTAAACTTTAAAATTAAATTAGTATAACTGAACTTTGTGTTAATGGGCCTAAGCAGTTAAGCTTAATTACAATCCTACTTTAATTACAGAAACAAATTTGAGCCATTTTTTAGCTACCCGAAGATCATTTGTTACGTTCGTTTTTGCATCAAAAAACACAATCCGCCACATACGCTAATGTAGCACATTAAGAAAGTATACCATATTACTTGCCAATTTTTTCAATGGCTGGTTTATGGGTTTTTTCACTTTCCCTCAAATATCTCTCACACTCTCTCTAATCGAACAAAACTCGGTCCAATAATTAATGAGATATAGCCAAAAGACTTTTTTTGTAATATTTCCTATTCTGTTGTTTTTTTATGGCCCCGACTTTCCTACGGTCAATTTTATGAAGCAGATCTGAAGTTCTACGAAGGTTTAGACTGAAAATAATTGAAGTCGGTCCACTAACGACTAAAATATGAGCAAAAAAATTGTATTCCAAATAATTTTACTTTTAAAAATTTTTTGAAGAAGTATCGTTAGGATTCAATCCAACAACCTACTGGTTGGTAGTCACAAGCGCTTCTTATACACCACAGAGCAGTTGTATTTTCGTTAGTAGTTTACGCGTTTAAATACATAATATATCTTATTTATTATAAAATACGAAAACTTCAAATTCTTGATGGAAATTGGCGTGGTTGTTGTAAATTCGCTATTTTTGTCACACATACATCCATAATGGAATGTGTTCATGGGCACATGTACACATTGTGTGTATGTATGTGTAAACTAAACAGTCTTAAAGTAAAGATTTGTTGTTTTTTTTTTGTTTGTTTCTTTAAAATTTTTTTGTACGTTTATTAGTATAATATTATGCATGCGTATTACAGTATTTTTTATCGTATTTAAATAACTATAATTATTTTTTATATTATTGATATTAAAGAAATGTAATGGATCGTCAAGACCCTATGTACGAGTAGATATACAAAATCAATGAAATTGAATTTTAGTTTTGTTTTAAAAATGTATTAATTTTTCATTTTTTATAACTATTTGTGATTTCAGAAGAAAGGCAAAATTGATGCTTATATCCTGTTTTATACTTGTGTTATTTTAATTATTTTCTATATTCAGGTGCAGAGCGTATTTGTATTTGTACAATGTGATAAAAAAATCTTTTGACAATTAAAATGTTGTTTGGATACTTAGTAACACATAACAAAGCAGAAAAATCTCTTCCCGGCTAGAATTTGATAAGAAATGTTTCTTTCATTCTGTAACATTAGTGAGTTAATCTTCAAAAGCAATTCAATTAATTGCCTTTTCTATAAAATAAAAACAAAGTTTGATGTAAGAATTTAATTTGATATCAAGCTACAAAATGTAATTAGCAAAGAAACTAAAAAATTGAAAACCCCGCGAAAATAGCGCATATTATAAAAATTGCAGTATTGGAAATTATTCCCAAAATTTATTTAAATAAAATCATATAATTGGCAATCGGCAGCCAAAAACCTTGAAAAATTCTTAAAAATATGCGAACATCAGGACAATTGTATGAATTAATATTGATTGATATTAAAAAACAGCAAAATTATAGAGTAAAAAAACTTACAAAATATCATTTCCATTGTGAAAATTAAACTTTTATTAAAAACTATTTTGTATTTGGAATACAAATTTAAAATGCATTTGTATTTTGAATAAAAGTATTGCAAATACCTACTTTCCACAAATTTCTATTTAGCTTCTAGATTGCATTATCCAATTGAATAATTTAATGTGGGCTTAATTAAAATGTATTTTAAGAATAGTTCGCAATTCATCAAATATTTTTAAACAATCAGTTCCTATCGTATACATACATATGAACTTTGGATTTTTGGATCGGAATGTTTGGGGAAAATTTCCAAAACATTTGTAAAGCGTAGCGATAATAGTTCGCGAGCTGTACCGCGTCTAAAAATAGTATATGCATTCATATTTGTATTTTTTTTTTTTTTTTGCATATTTTCGTATTTTCCCCAATTCAACATATACAAAATGATAAGTTAAGATCTTAGGAGATAAAAAATTGATTTCTTCATATTAATATAAAATTAAGTGGTCTTACACATTCATTAAAAACACCTAAAAAATAATCGTTTTGCGGAATATCGCATTATCGATAGCACGCACTACGTAATTGGACGCAATTTAATGGCAAAATATTACGCAAATAAGCCGATTTGAGAGCAAAAAGCTTTCTGTTTGCGATTTGATCGTAATTTTTCATATTTATTTCTCTGTCTTACATAGTAAACGCAGAAGATTTAAATAAAAAATGTTTTTAATTAAATCCATCTGTTTTCTTAGCATGCTGAATATAAATTACCGAATTCATATTTTATAAATCAATTGTGGTTGAAATTCCATTCTGTTTCTATATCAGAAATATACAGATTATATTATATTATTATATTATATGTACTTCTTTCGTCACTCCATACTATGGTGAAGGGTATATAAGATTCGGCACAGCCGAATATATCTCTCTTACTTGTTTTTTATAGTATTTGGTAATACAATTTTGTATTCTTATTTTGGGAATTCGCAGGTTGATTACCTTTTAGATGGCATTGTTATTAAGGAGGCATTAGAACATGGTAAATAAAGTAATACGAAACCGTGACGCTGAAAACACTGTTAGAAAAGATACATAAATTAAATATTTCTTAAGCAATTAAAAAATTTCAACAATATCTAAATTTAGCTCGACAAAAGATTAAAATAGTTACGTTGTCCATGGTAAAAATAACAGGAAATCAAATACATCCATGATTAACTTATTGTGCTATATCGCAACTGGGCTTATTACTATTGCGGATTTCACAAATTATAAACAAAATTTACGTTATTTTATATTTTTTTTATTATTTTTTGCAACAGATTAATGTCAGAGTGGTGCCCATATTCAAAAAGGAAACTATTTGAACTTTTAAACAATACGCATCCATTACCCGTTCAAGGAATTTTAACTGTGGTCAATTTGACAATTTTATTTCAGCTTAGAAAAGAGACTATGGGCAACACAATGATCCAATTCGCCAACATAGTCAAAAAGTTCTTCCATACAATTTTCAGTTGTCTTAGAGCGGCTGTTGACACGGTCATTGCATGCCTGATATTTGTTATATAGAGCTTCAATGTTTCCTTTAGATTGACATTGTTCCTGAAATTGAAAACAATACACATAGGTTTTACATATATATATGAAATAAAATTATAAAATTTTATAGTGCCTACTCTTAAACTGGTCTGAGGATCAACCAAATCTTCTTCATCGTCAGCACGAACAACGGGCATGGCAATTAAACCACTCAAAATGTTTCTGTAGGCCATTATCTATTAAACAAGAATTCAACAAATTGATTTATATTCATATAGAATTGTAACCAAAATACGAATATTAGTTATGTTATGTTTACTAATTTGTACCTTGGAAAATAAACTTTTTTCACCAATCTGTGATGCAACCACAAATTATTGACAACGAGATGAAGTTGGCGAAGGCGAATTAACCATAGAACAAAGCGAATTCATAGCTTGTCATTTGCAAGGCGCAGTGATGGTATTTTGGTGCTTTACAGGTATTTTTTGGTACTTTTTGCCTCCATACGTTTTTAAAAAGCAGGTCAAGTAGCCTCATCCGAATTCGCCTTGAAATTTAGAACAGAATGAAAACAAAAATTTATAAATATATTGTATGAATGTAGTATGTCTTTTGAATATGTGGATATAAAAATGGTTAAGGAAAAATGGACATAGAAAGTATTTCGGATGTGACATCACATTTTTGGCAAAGGCCAAAAAATGCGGAATGTGTTCCCAATAAATCACGTAAGTTTGTTGCATACGCAGGTGGCAGAAGCTGCAGTCGCAGCTTCTACAGTTCTAGTCTTATCAGTGTCAAATACTTCGATTGCCGTTACTAATTCAGAAACGCTATCCACTTATTTAACCCATGCTAACGTTACGGCCACACAAATTTTGGGTGCAGGAGTACCTACAGAACAGAGTAATGCTTTGTGCCTGCAAGTCAAAGTTTAGTTACACCCATTCGCACTACACCAGCTTCGGCTACGGTTACTAGTATAAATACAATGCTAAACTTTATTCATGGCACATCTGTAAATCGCAACAGTTCATCACCCGCACTACAGTTATATCACCAGCACTACTTGCATGGCGGCTAGTTCTGCCAGGCGCAATTGATACATGCCATACCTCTTCAATCCCGACAACTGCATAATAATTTCTCAGGGTATTAGTATCTTTCCAGTTTCTGCAGGTGGTTTTTTCATATGAAACATGTTATTGAAAATAAATCTTTTTAGTATTTAATATACACGAATAGGTTTTTCCTTTTTATATAAACAAACAAAATAAATTAAAAAATGTTGACAACCAAAATTCAAGCGAATTGAGTCACATGATCTCTCGAGGCCACCCGTTGTGAATTTCTCACAGTGCCTTTTGTGCTTTTTTCTACAAGAGTCATAAAGAAGACCAGAGGTTACAAGAAACGGCATGCTATTGTTGTTGTTGTAAGTCGTAGAAAAATAATAATTTAAGCAATAAAAATGCTAATGGTAATATAACATTAAAAATAAAATACGATTTATTTATCTATAGAAGAAGTAAATTCTATTACAATTTATCATTTCTTACTTGCAAAAAGCTTTACTTGTATTGTTTATTTTCCCTTATTCCTACATTATGTTGCTACCTCTTTTTAACAGATTGTAGAGGGGGGAAAAGGCTGATTTGCACGAAAACAAAACCTCAAAGTTTCATCTCTGGTCTACCCTGTGGCAGAGTAATGCTTTTAGTTACAAAAATTTACTACGTTTTAAACTGAAATAGTACTTTTTAAGCAACCGTGAATTTTTTTCGCTGAGGTTGACTTGGTAGTCACACGAACAAATTTTCATTAAAATTTTAAATTCTTTCACTTTTTACCAATTCACTCACACTTTTAAAATTTGATGAGAATTTGCTTACAAATTTTCACTCAATAGAGTGTTTCAAGTTATAGTCAAGAAAACAGCTGATTGCAGTTTTTTCATACAAATTGTAAATTTATTTTATATATTGAAACGATTAATTTGGCTCAAGTTCAAACCCGAATTTACCCATTTATTTATTCTAATTTTTTTATTTTTTATTTTTATTAGAAAAATTTTTTTTTGGATAAATTCATTATTATTTTTTATTAAGAGAGTACTATATATATAGAACAATTTTTATTCTTCATCATGTTAGCAGAACGGATCAGTACTGATTTCGAGGTCGCTACACCATCTCATCAGCGTTCTTTGTTCAATTTTACCACTTTTGACGGTGGATACTAGTGATCAGGAATATCAACTATTTAACCGTATTATTTAACAAATTAGGATACGAAAAGTACAAACTTATTCATTTTCACATGTCAAATCAATTTCGGTTAGTACGAAATCCCATCTATGATGAATAACTACTCTATATATTTCAGTCTCTCTTGCTTATTCAGCGCCATTGGCTGCTGAGAAATAAGCGGTACCTAATCATGTTGTTAGGTTTCTGTCATTTGTAGTTGAATTTCTTTTTTAGTATTCAACCAACTATGACCAAGTAAACATGTAGATTTTTGACGCGTGCCATCGTTATTTATAATTAATTTTTATAAGTAATTAGTCGAACTTTTTATTAATATTTTATATATTGAAACGATTAATTTGGCTCAAGTTCAAACCCGAATTTACCCATTTATTTATTCTAATTTTTTTATTTTTATTAGAAAATTTTTTTTTGGATAAATTCATTATTATTTTTTATTAAGAGAGTACTATATATATAGAACAATTTTTATTCTTCATCATGTTAGCAGAACGGATCAGTACTGATTTCGAGGTTGCTACACCATCTCATCAGCGTTCTTTGTTCAATTTTACCACTTTTGACGGTGGATGACATGTGAAAATGAATAAGTTTGTACTTTGCCTTCCCGCCATTCGCGTATCCTAACACAAAACATTATATTTTTTCTTAACACAAATAAAACTTTCTACACTTTAATATACCACATGACACAACACCCAGAGACAGATGTTATTCCCTGTTAATGCCCTCCCTACCTTTTATTGTAACAGGGTCTCAAGAAAACAGAACGTTTTAAATTTCATTCATTATAAACTTATTTTCATATATTTTTTTCTAATTTCACCGTTTTTATATCCTCTCGTATCTACTGTATTTGAATGAAAAGAGCATGCCTGTTTTTTACATACGTTCCAATAACACAAATTGCAGCAACACTGCAGTAGTGACAACTGTAGCAGGTGTAAATCACCACAATCTGACAGTAGCGCACATACACACATAGAATCAAAACGAAAACAATAAAAACAAACTACCTAATAATAAAATTTACTTATTAAAGAAAAATTAAAAGGAATACTATTTTACTCATTTTATATGGTATCTATAATAAATGATTTTTGTTTCAACAAGGAGAACAAAACATATTTATATTTTGCGCCAAAACTAACCAACACGATTCTCACCATTAGGCAAGATAGTATCAGGTACTCATTTGCATGCCAGTAAGTTGTGTTCATTCGTTGAACTTCATCCCGCAACATATTTCGAATGTCCAAATACATACATACAAAATATATTTGTCTCTTCTTGATATCTTTGTTTTATGGGGATATGTTTTAGATAGAAATAATACAAAAATGCCTGTGGTTCTTGTATTGTAATTTTTGTACTAATAATGCCACTTAGTTAATACACCTTGATACGATCTGGCTTTTGCAATTCTCTTACAAGGGAAGGGAAAGTCAGCACCATTGTTCTTTTTTTTAATACGATTCGTAATGGAACAGTACCTTAAACCTGGCAGATATAAATCTAAGAGACACCGTATGGCTATAACTGGAAATAAAAATTATTCAGTGCGACATTTAAAGCAAAACGGTACCACATTACCTATGTAATCAAATAGGAGTGGGAGTAGTTCTCGTTTGAGGAGACTACGCTCCGATAACTTGTCGAATATTCGGACTGTTCAACATGATAACGGATCACCGTTATTATCGCATTTTTTTTATAAGCAGCGTAGACTTTTGGCGTTATAGTTTTTAGGGTATGACGCTATTTGATAAAAGTATGAAGTATCGTTATAATCAAATGATATGTAATTATAAAGAACATAAAACATAATATTTTATTAAATAATTGTATCTTTAAAAGGAGGATTTGTTGCTTTTTCTAACTGTAGTATAAGGTATAGCATTATAGCCTAGCCCATTTAAACTGCACCAAAATTTCTTAATTAATGGCGAAATTAGATTCAAATAAGCCTTTTCATAAAAGGCTGAATGAGTTGAGCTATAATAGGTATGTTCAGGCAATTCTAGGAGATTAACGAAATTATTACATTTTATTCATGTCTATTTGAAGAAATTAATTAAATCACGCATGAGATGATTAACACCATGATACAAAGAACACAAAATAACGCATTCGAAAAGTTGTTCTGTGCACATACGTCACATTAGTAAATGAGCGGAAACATAATCCCAAAAACGCGTGTACATTGAAAAGGAAATTTGAAGCTATTGCATAGCTTTTATCGCGGGCTTTAAATGCAGTGACCGAATCAAGAAATTCCGTAACGAAAATAAAACTTAACACTAAGTTTGTTTCTTAAGTCTGGTTTTTTTAAGTATTTTAATTGCTTAGCGTATGCTACCCCCTTAAGTATGCTATTGATTGTATTAACATACAGTATTGCCAGAACAGATTTTTACATGTAGGAAAACACTAAATGGCGTACTTACGAGCAATCGTGATTGACAAAATATTATATACACAAACAAACAGACAATTCGTAGGTTTTAAGCCATTGCATAGCTTTTATCGCGGACGTTGAGCGCGGCGACGGAATCAGGAATTGACCACGCTCGAAAAGTGTAACTTGAATTAATATCAAAGAAAAAACTTGAATTAATATCAAAGTAAAAAAATACTGCATAAATGAAAAATAAATAATTATAATTGCATAAGTTGATAAAATATGTTATGCAAGAGCTTTGCCGCGGCAGTCCCCGAGCGCCACACGTCTTTTTTTATAAATGTGCGTGTTTGTATGGCTTATTGTTTTTTCCGTGGGGAAGGGAATAAGATAGTTTTTTCTGTTTAAATGAATACAAGAAAAATAGGTATTCGTTTAAACTGGCGGTCGAATTTCGACCACTAGGCGTACTCTAGTATGCTTAATTTGATGAATAATGTAAACAAAATTTAAAGAATTCAAATTCACAACATGCACTATAATACAACGAAATTTTTTTAATATTTTAATAAATTTTTTAGTAGTTGATTGTAAAAAAATACTCCTCTAAATCAAATTGATTTCCATAACTGTAAAATTTTTTAAAAAAGGGGGAAGTTTGTATTGTTGTGTTAGGGAAATGTTAAGACAATATACAATTGATGTTGAAACTTTAAATTATTGATAACTGTGTATCATTTTACGTTGAATTGTGTTACCAAATAAAAAAAATTTGATTTGGATGACAAAATTATAAAAAATTTCAATTTAAAAAAAACTCCCAAATTCTTTCTTCATTAAAAGGTTTTCCAAATCTAGTTTCCAAGTCTAATTTTGGGAAAAGAGGAAAGTCAATTAATCTACCAAACAATAAAGCTTTTTTTTCCAAATTTATGTCAATTTGTAAATAACTTAATGGCTTTTCCAAACTCTTCAGCTAATGTTGAAAGAATATTTAGCAAAATTAATCTTAATAAGACCAAGATGGGATTCTTTTTTTAAAGATTATTTAAAAAATAATGCCTCTGAATATTATAATATTATAAAAAGATAACTTTGATATGTATGTATAGTATTTTTATTTTGTAATTACCTAATTTAAATCAATATCATATGTCCTTCTTTCACACTTTAGATGTAAATATGTATGTATGTTTGTACGCGTATAAAATCGAATAAATAAAAAAATTAATTCGACTCTACAGATGAATAGCAAGTTTATGAAAAACTGTATTATAGTACATTCTATGAATTTCTATTTAAATTAAAATATAAAACATATCATATGAAAAATTAACGTCTATTTTCGACACAAAATGTCTTCAAATCTTGCTTTGAATTTAATAAAATGTTTAAAGTTTTTGGTGTTTTTAATATATCTGTTGAAATGTTAATTTTTATACCCTTCACCAAAAAATTTGGAAAGGGAATATATAGGTTTGTCATTCCGTATGTAATTTCTTCATTATTCATTTAAGACCCCATAAAGTATATATATTCTGGATCCTTATAGATAGAGAAGTCGAATGAGCGATGTCCGTCTGTTCGTCTGCTATATTTTGGTGTAAGTAGAATTAAGGCCTCACACAACACAGAGACATAAATTGTATACTATTCTCTTGGAATTTTTCATAAAATTGTTCGGTTTGAAAATAACAAAACTCGGCCCAATAATTAATGAGATATAGCCAAAAGACTTTTTTTGTTATATTTCCTATGCTCTTCTTTTTTATGGCCCCGACTGTAATACGGTAAATTTTATGAAGCAGATCTCTTGTATAGAGTTCTACGAAAGTTTAGACTGAAAGTAATTGAAGTGGGTCCATTAACGACTAAAATAAGAGCAAAAAAAATGGTATTCGAAATAATTTTACTTTTAAAAATTTTTGGAAAAAGTTGCGTGGGGATTCAATCCAACAACCTTTTGTTTCGTAGTCACAACCGCTTCTTATATGCCACAGACCAGTTGTAGTTTTCAAAGTAGTTTACGCGTTTAAGAACATAATCAGGTGTGTCACAGAAACCAAATTCGTACGAAAGTGAAAATGAAAACGTTTTTAGCTTCTCTAGAAAACATAAAACGAAAAAATTTTTCGTTTTTAATTAGTTGCAAAATAGAAAGGTGTAATTGATATTTTGAGAGCATTAACATAAAAGTAACGTGCGGAAAATATTTAAAATGGTAAAGACTTATGCTGTTTTTTTGCTGTGTTTTAAAAAATAGGAAAAACCATTTTTTTTTTGAAAATTTTATATTTTTGTCAAAGTTTAGAAAATCAACTATAAAAAATGTGAAATAAACAAAATAAACCCTGCCATATTTTTTTTCTTAAGTTACCATATCTTTTTTAAGTTAAATTGACGGAAATGCAGCTTGGCATCCCAAGTAACATAAAGGGGAATAACAACTAAAAGAAAACTGCTTCTTTGTTTAGCCGATAAAAATTAATAAAACTACATAAAGTACCAATTATTAATCATATTAAATTATAATAAGTATGTACTTACATTGTATTTGGACAAGAAAGAGGATCCGACGCGTCCCTTAGTGTGCGGTGTCGCAATTTTTCAACGGAATATTGCGTCCTGTTTTCCATCATTACTGCAACTATTGAAGCACCAGGCATATTGATATTTAACAATTTTTGAAATATAAAATTTAGTTTTAAAGATGCTTTTTAATATATTTTGCAAATAACCACAATTATTTATTACTTTTTTTCTGTTTTGTTTTCTCTACTTTTTTGTTTACAAACCTGCTGTTCAATAGAGAGTTACCATACTTAATAACAAAAAAATGAGGTTTTGATATTTTTCGGATTTATGAAAACGTATGAAAGCTGAAGAAGCAAAACAAAACCTGTACGAATTGAAAATTGTGTAAATTTTTACTTTCGTACATATTCTGTGGCACACCTGAATATATCTTATTTATTATAAAATACCGAAACTTCAAATTCTTGATGGAAATTGGTGTGGTTGTTGTAAATTGACCCTTTTTGTCACACATATATCACATACATACAGAAATGCGTTCATGGGCACATGTACACATTGTGTGTATCATGTGTAAACTAAACAATCGTAAAGCAGAGATTTGTTGTTTTGTTTTTGTTTGTTTCTTTAAACTTATTTTTGTACGTTTTTTAGTATAATATTATGCATGCATATTACAGTATTTTTTATCGCTTACATTTTCTTTTCGTATATAAATAACCATAATTATTTTTTATATTAAAGAAATGTAATGGATCGTCAAGACACTATGTACGAGTAAATATACAAAATCAATGAAATTGAATTTTAGTTTTGTTTTAAAAATGTATTAATTTTTCATTTTTTATAACTATTTGTGATTTCAGAAGAAAGGTAAAATTAATGCTTATATCCTGTTTTATACTTGTGTTATTTTAATTATTTTCTATATTCAGGTGCAGAGCGTATTTGTATTTGTACAATGTGATAAAAAATCTTTTGAATATTAAAATGTTGTTTGGATACTTAGTAACACATAACAAAACAGAAAAATCTCTTCCCGGCTAGAATTTGATAAGAAATGTTTCTTTCATTCTGTAACATCAGTGAGTTAAACTTCAAAAGCAATTCAATTAATTGCCTTTTCTATAAAATAAAAACAAAGTTTGATGTAAGAATTTAAATTGATATCAAGCTACAAAATGTAATTAGCAAAGAAACTAAAAAATTGAAAACCCCGCGAAAATAGCGCATATTCTAAAAATTGCAACTGCAGTATTGGAAATTATTCCCAAAATTTATTTAAATAAAATCATATAATTGGCAATCGGCAGCCAAAAACCTTGAAAAATTCTTAAAAATATGCGAACATCAGGACAATTGTATGAATTAATATTGATTAAAAAACAGCAAAATTATAGAGTAAAAACTGAAAAAATATCATTTCCATTGTGAAAATTAAACTTTTATTAAAAACTATTTTGTATTTGGAATAAAAATTTAAAATGCATTTGTATTTTGAATAAAAGTATTGCAAATACCTATTTTCCACAAATTTATATTTAGCTTCTAGGTTGCATTATCCAAGTGAATAATTTAATGTGGGCTTAATTAAAATGTATTCTAAGAATAGTTCGCAATTCATCAAATATTTTTCAAACAATCAGTTCCTATCGTATGCTTACATATGAACTTTGGATTTTTAGATCGGAATGTTTGGGGAAAATTTCCGAAACATTTTTAAAACATAGCGATAACAGTTCGCGAGCTGTACCGCGTCTAAAAATAGTATATGCATACTAACATATTGGATATTTTTGAAAAATAAACCTTTTATCTTTCATAAAATTGGAAAAAAGTAAAAATTAAAAAAAAAAATATTATAAATGAGATTTTGTCTGGTTTTTTAAATAAATTGTGGAACAAACTTTTTCAAATAAAAAGTAAAAGTAATAAAAACAACTAAAATGTATCGACAATTCTAAAAAATATCATTGTGTTGTGTTCAGGATTCGAAACCGTGCCACCGGATAAGAAGGTACGGTTTCAAATCCTGACCAATAATTTATTAATTTTTTTTAATTGTTGATACATTTTAGTTATTTTTATTACTTTTACTTTTTATTTGAAAAAGTACGTTCTTTTTTTAAGAATTTTTGATAGCTTTAAATTATTTTCAATATGAAGATAATATTGGAACATTTTAACCATTAGACTAACAGATTTATGTAATAGTTGGCGATATTTTTAATCAATTTTGGGAGAATTTCTTCGTTATTAAACCTTTTCTTACGTTTCAAATCATTTCTTTGTTTAGTCGAAGACCACTGGCTTATTGATAAAGACGTTGAAACACTTCTTGGATGCGTGAAAAATTATATAAGTGCTAATAAGGGTATGTTAATATTTTTATAATGCACCCCAGGCAAGAAAGTGTTACAAATTTGTTACGAAATTCATAATTTATGGCTGACTTCATAAACGCAGTTTGCATAGCAACACTAGAATGCCTTTTAAACTCATGCTTCCAGTGTTTCTTTGCTAGCCGTGTTTATGAAATCAGCCTCTACTATGAAATAGACATTAGAACCAATAATGCGTGATCGTGATTAATTTTTTGTTTCCATCACGTGGGGGTGAGACGGTGAGTGGCTTTTTTTTGCTTTAATGTAATTTTTTCCATTTAAATTATTTCTTTTTAAATTTTTTTTGTATTTTGTGGGGTTGAATTTTCGTGATTGTGACTTCTTTCGTCACTCCATACTATGGTGAAGTGTATAAAAGATTCGGCACAGCCGAATATATCTCTCTTACTTGTTAAATGAAAGATTGTTGTATAAAACAGAATGGTTTTGAGTGCCGATTTTTTGGCGTTTTTTTTAATAACCAGTTTGACGATTTTATTTACAAAAATTGACGATTTTTCTGAAAATATTACTGGCAGCCCTGTCTTAGACATATGAATATGGATCTCTGAAAGTGTTGAGTAGTTAGTTTTCGTTATGGAGTACCGGGACATATTTACGATACTAAGCACTCGGTAGTCGAGTACTCAACACTTTTACATCATTAAGCATGTCGTCCGGGCATTTCGACACCATGAAGTATGTGAGGCATGTTCACACGTTTCTTGGTGACTAATGTAAAGTGGGCTACACACCTTCGAACTTGAGTGACCATCAAAAATTCATCAGTTTTGCCTGCCCAGTGCAAGGCGAATTCATAACAGGTGAACTTAATACTACAACAATACAAAAACCACAAGCATTTTGTTTGTGCAAAATCAAAGTACATTGTTAAAAATATTTTACTGAGGCGAAATAATAAAATATTGAAAATTATTATTATTTCAAAAAGTTTTGTTTTTTAAGAGTTGTTTTTTTAAATCCCTTGAAATATTTAACAAATATTATTTTGTTGAAGAAATCAGTTGCGTGAAAATGTTTTAAAGATCCGCTTATCAATTATTGGCTCCTGCCATTCGCAATGCCGTTCAACGTCGTTGTCAATCGGTGATTGCTTCACTACCCGAAAAATTTCCACGGATGTAAGTACACATTGAAATTTCATTGAGGAAGGAGTGTTAATGCTTTGATGACCTGTGCTGTGGATGCTGAATCGGAAATTAGTTTTATTTTGCACTGTAATTTAATTTAAGAAATATCCTGTGACTGAAACATATTGTTAATAAATCTTATCACTACACATGTCCAATGCACGTTGCTTCTTCAGAATTTGGATCATCAACTGCAGCTGCTACTGATGTGACATGAATTTAGTTTTATGTTTTAATCTTTTTATTTAAATTTTCGTTTATTTCTTCTTTGTTTTCAAAATAAAATTTAGTTTTTTTTTGTAAATTTTCAACAAAAGAAACAAGTAAATTTTGACATCCAACTGAAGTTCACCTTGAATAAAACTAAAACAAAGTTATCAGCTGCGCTACCAAGTCCACATGTTATGAATTTGCCTTGGCCCAGACTGTCAGTCATGTTTGACACTCAAACCGTCATCAAAAATAAAATGGACACACAAACCTGGAAAATATGAAAATTGGATGCGCCTTATTGCTAACAAAAAAAAATCCTTAAAAAAATTATTTTTCGCTTTCAAGTTTTGTAGTTTATGCTACAAAAATATCTTTTTGGTACACACTATCAGTGAAAACCCAATATGGACGCTGAGTGTCACTCAACCGCAAAATTGCTTGTGATTGACTGCTGACTGACAAAATTTGTGTTCAAACCATCAATCAATCCAAAATTTGAGCAGACCTTTAAATCATGTTCAATCATTTGTGCCCGGCTTAATTTGCGGCCAATGAAAAATCAACATCTTTTGGCGTGCAATTTGGACTTCTTTTATTAATATTCTATTATATATATTTTTTAATTGTTTTAAACTTTTAAAACATTGCAGCAACCTGTCATTGTTGTTATTTTCAGCGTGAAAAAGAATTAGAAATTTTTCTTTAATTTTGTTCAACAGCTGTTTTTCTAAAAAAATTGAGAGAATTTCATGATGCTGCCATATTTTTATCGTGACTAAATAAAAACAATAATTTAACACTGAAAAACTGAAACTGTATTTAAATGGAACTTAAATTTAAATGAAAATTAACTAATTGCGTATTTAAATATGAAGTCATAGACTAGCAATTACTCAAGAAATTTCTTATGGTTTGCTTTGAAAATTTGCGATCTGCGGCTTCAATAATCTTGTGTCATGAATGTGCCTTAATGCTACTGTAGAATGCAACTTTAAAAGAGCAAAAGAAAAGCAACCATGATTCTTGTGTATGTGTTGCCGTTGTTGTTAACTTTCACGTTGACATAGCTTTTGTCATTATCTGTCTCCCTCTCTCCTTATATTAAGTACTCGTTTGAAAACAGCGCAGCCTTATACGTTTGCCTAACATTTTTTCTTGCTGCGACGGTGGACATTGATTTCATTTTTGTAAAACAATTTTCCTATAAATTATAAAAAAACTTACAAAATATTACACTGAAGTTGTAAAATAGTTTGCATAAAGCGTGGTTTAGTATTCATACTATGAAATTCGTTTCCAAAAACCAAAGTATATTATCAAAAATTGAAATTTCCATTTTGTCTTCGCTGAATGAAAACGAGCAAAGTAAGCTCTGTTTAAATATCTGTTGACGTCTGATTTGGCAGCAACATTATCAGCTGCATCGTACGCGCTAAATTGTTTTGGCAATATCGAAATTACTTTTTTTTTTGGAAGCGACAAATACCAAGCAAGCTAAAATGTGGTGGACCAACTAAAAATAGTATGTGCTGTCAAATATATATTAAGAAATTTTGGAAGGAAATAAATAGTGAGAAGGTAAGACGTTTCAATTCTCATTGTTTACAAGA
This sequence comes from Gymnocheta viridis, assembly GCA_956483585.1. Classification (NCBI taxonomy): domain Eukaryota; kingdom Metazoa; phylum Arthropoda; class Insecta; order Diptera; family Tachinidae; genus Gymnocheta; species Gymnocheta viridis. Next base: position 48,564,258 of record OY101442.1, on the reverse strand, counting down.
TCAATTTGTTCATGTTTTCATTTAGCTTAATAAAGAAAAATAAAACAATCATCTAAGAAGTTTTATATCCAGAATTATAACTTGATGCATGTATGGTCTAATGGACAATAACTATATTCGCATGCCACCTACACACCCGAACAGCAATGGTGCTGTCAGTTCTGTAGAGGCCATGGGCGGCAGTGCCGCCCAGCCAAAGGCACCACGTAATTTCAAATTACTCTCGGATCCAGCAATCACAAAAGGTGTCAGCAAGTTATATCGTTTTGATGGTGTCGTACCTAATGATTCGACTTATCCAACGGTAATGCCCCGGGATCCCCGTAATCCAGTAATTCGCTTACGGACAAGACCAATTGAACCAATGGTGTTGTCAGTACCACGGTATGTAGCACCATTAAGTTAAGTATTTTACTTGATAAAATACAATTTCTTACAGGCTTAAAATTGACCAAAACTATATTGGGAGTCCTCCGGCTATAGAAATTACAGTGACTAATTTAAATGACAATATCGATAAGCAGTTTCTGGCCCGAATGCTTGATAAATGCGGCGTTTATGATGATATTGCCATTTACCATCATCCGACCACAAATAAACACCTTGGAATTGCGAGAATTGTATTTGAGAATGTTAAAGCCGCTCGACAGTGCGTTGAGAAATATAACCAAAAATCAGTAATGGGAAAGGTAAAATAAATTATTAAAATATATATTCGTCTGATGATATTGACATATATATTAGATTTTAAGTGTTTTTCATGATCCGTTCGGAAGTATATGTAAAAAAACAATAGATAATTTAACATCATCAAAACCAAAAGCTACTGTTACAGGTAACAATATAGTTACAGTAGCTAGTGCACCTCCGCTACCGCACACAGACCTTGATTCACATGCCACAGCCGTGTCTTCAAATACTACTAATTCGGAACATCAACATGAATACATATCTCAAGTGTCGCAAGATGGTTTTGATTCCTCCATAGCGACTTATAAACATTCTTATAGGTCAGAACGTGATTATGAAAGATTTACGCATACCCGGACAGACAGATATGGCGAGGAAGAAAGGTCTTCGCATCGTGATAAACGAAAAAATCGCGATCAAAGTCGTGACAAGTATGGATCTTCATCTATTAGTTTAAGACACGACACAGATCGTTCAAAACGTCATCACCACTATCATAAACGCGAATTTTCTAGAGAACGCAGTAACGAACGTGGAAGCCTAAGCAATAATAGACGAGATCGGGAACGCGATAGGGTGCGCGATTACGATAGATCACGAGAACGTGATCGTGATAGACGAGATCGTGAACGCGACTATCGTGAAAGAGACCGGGAACGGTCGAATGATCGCGCTGCTAAATCACGTGTTGAAAAATATAATTCATTGTCACGCTACTCACGTGACTATGCTGATTCAGCTTCGAGCGGAATAGCTCCAAAGCATTATCCATCAGTTAGCGGTGGAGAATACTACCCTCTCAAACCTAGTGTTTCGCAACCACCAGTGCATGTGATGGGTTCGTCAGTTCCAGCCTCATTTACGTACCATGCCTACGGTTATTCAAGTGAAAGTACTACAACTCCACACATATGGCATGAAGGAACAAGAACATGGCCGCCTCATCAACCAATGCAACCGCAGAGCCAGCCTCCTCTACCACCACCCCCACCAGATGGAACCCCTGATTGGGATGAACCTGAACCTCCACCTCCTGGCGGGTACTCCAGTCATGATGAAATAACGAATACTACGAAAAAAGATGTTCTACTAGCAGACAAAAAAATTTCAATGGAGAAAAACGTAAAGAGTATAACAGATAAGACAGAAATAATATCAGGGACCGATATGGGCAATGTTGATTTGGATACACGTATTGCTCTTATGTTCAAGGGTAAATCGTTTGGTAATGCCCCACCCTTTTTACAAATAGATAGTAGTGAATCGGATGTAGAAAAATATGGAAAAGGCGAGGAAGAGGGAGAAGTGAATTCAGACTACAATGGTCGACCATCTTCAAAAGATTTAAGCAAGAAAAATAAAATGCAGCCTACGACGTCAACAGCTAAAAAAATAAATACTGTTGAACATGGAGCAAGTGATATATCATCTAGCGAAGATGAAATATTGCACAAAAAGGATTCCTATAGTCCAATATACCCGGGACATTTAAAGCAAAAGGACGATGATCACATGTCGCTTTCTAGTTTATCGTCAAACGATGGTACAAAACAACAAAATATAGAAGTGGCTGAAACAAAACTAAAACCAATTCCTTTATCTGGGACGTCAATTGTTTCGTCTTCAGAAATATGTGCTGGTGTAACCGCTGCTTACGTATATCCCCCGCATCCCGCTTCACATCCTTACTACTATTCCGGTGGAGGATATGCGTCATATCCAACACCAGATGGTGCATCAGCACAGTATCTTCATCCTGCCTACATTCAATCGTCCTACTTACCAGGTATAAGCGGTATTTTACCTACGTTTGGAACGAATGCTGCTGCCACATATGTTGATCCTTATTGTGATGCATATAAATTTTATCGAAGCGATGGTTATTGCAACTACATGGGCCATCCCTCAAATGTTTACGATGAAGACCCGTACAAAATATATATCGAAGAGGTAGTGAAAAGAGTAAGTGATGAACTTAAGCAGATATTAAAGCGAGATTTCAACAAAAAAATGGTTGAAAATACTGCCTTTAAAAATTTTGAAGCGTGGTGGGATGAACAAATACAAAAAAATCGTCGACACAAAAGCGAAAATGAAAAGGCCGCGTCAGAAAAATCAACCGTTATTGTTTCAAATGCGCTTCATAGTACATCTGCGCCAACAACTAATCGAATGGATAAACCACCTGATATTAACCAGTTGATTAATAGTCATCGAGATCTTTCTGATTTCAATTCGGGCTACCCAGCTCTTGGACTACGTGCATCAATTCCGAAATTGCCATCCTTTCGTCGAATACGGAAACAGCCCAGTCCAGAATCACAAAAGGCTGAAGGTGAAAAGCATCTTAGTGATCAGGAAGAAATGGTGCATGGTTCAGATTCAGAAAAGGATGATTCAAATTTGAGCTCGACCGCGTTGGTCAATAGTGCTATAAGCATGAAAGATCCGAAAGATAGTAATCAAACCTTCAAAGTAAAAACTTCATCCACGACACCGGCCTCAAGAGCAAAAAGAAAAGGAAGCTCTTCCAGCTTCTTTTCATCATCGTCGTCCAGTGATGGAGAAAATGATGAAGAGGATGATGACGATGTAGATGGAAGTTCTGGTGATGGCGATGATAGCGCTAGTGATGATGAACTAAGCTCAATATCAGAAGATGACATAAAGACCAAAGGTCAAAAAGAAAAATTTGTTAAAAAATCAGGTCAAGCAGTTATAAGAGATCTTTACTCGGACTCTGAAGATGACGACGAAACCAAAACGCCTACAAAGCTAGTTTTAGCACAATCTACAGAAACAAGTAGTGACATGGTGGGAAAAAATAAAATGTTCTCTTACTCAGACGAAGACTTAAAAGGAGAGAAAAAGAATCCAAAGTATTGTAAAAAGCAAGACAACATAAAGGAAAATTTAAGAAAGACACTATTGCCTACAAATGCCTCTGACTTGGAAGACATAAGCAAAGACAGTTCGCTTAGTTTTGGCGATGATTCACAAGATTGCAAGATGGATAGTACAAAAACAGCTTCTGGAGGTGTGCCTGAAGTAAAATCTGACGATAAGAGTAATTCTCAGTTAAAAGTAGAGAAATTAGAAGAGAAACATAGTAAAGAGGAACTTGAAGCTAATCCTGATCAAAGGCAAAGAAAATGTGTATTTGAATACGATAGGATATATAGTGATTCCGAAGAAGAGCGGGAGTATCAAGAAAAGCGAAGACGTAATACTGAGTATATGGCTCAAATTGAGCGAGAGTTTCTTGAAGAGCAAAAACGTAAATTGTGCGAAGAGCAAGAATATAGGGGAACTGACAGAATATTTTCGACAACTGACAGCAAGACAACAACACAAGTTGTGGCGACAAACAGACCGTCTTTAACTTTTTCACTTAAATCTGTTAGCATTGAGGAGCCTGAAACACCTGACATTACGAAAGCTCCACCAACTCCAGGTGCCCACTTAGTACGTGATTTACAATTGCTGAACAGCACAAATATTGCCGTCGTAGAAAGTCAACAGGGAAAGATAAGTAGTGAGAAGCTTCAAAGTGAAAAGACTTTAACAAACTACAAGACTGAAGCCAGTAAATCTAGAAAGGACACAAAATTAAAGATTCAAAATGCCCAACCAATTCAAAGAGAATTGATACCTGTGCAGAAGGTTGACCTTTTATGCGAGCCAACATATTCTAGTAAATATGTAGATGCCGGAGCAGTCAGAACTAATGACCTGTCTATAGAAGTTAACGCAAATGGTTTTGCTGCTAATGAAGTAAATATTCATTCTGTATCTGTCAAAACAGGCGTTCTATCAGTTAATACAATCAAAGTCGAATCCACCACGGAACACTTGATAGAACAGAAACCAACTTCCATAGTTTCATCCCAAACGGAGGAAGAAAATTATGACGTTAAGATGTCGCCTACGTCTTCGGATGGAGGCTCTAGTCAAGCTAGTCAAGCAAGTCAAGTCGCATTAGAACATTGTTACTCCTTGCCTCCAGAAGCCGATACATCAAAATCGAAGAACTCTTCTTCGCCGCAACATGGAGAAACTGCGCGGAAAAAGCAACAGTATTTGGTTCACGATCATGGAGGATACGCCACTCCTCCTACCCCACGTGCTTCTATATCTGATGATGTCGTTCCACCTCATATTTTGCAACAGTCAAGCACAGTTACTTCTATTGCTAAGCCTGGACCTGGAAGACCGCGCAAAGACTGTACTCGTACGAAAAAGAAAGATGATCGCGTGGCTACCAAACGGGCACACTCTACAGATATATCCGCAGCAGTAGCAGCATATAACAATTATAATAAGGCAAGCTTTGAGCCGCGAGAAATGTTCAAACATCGAGAGGCTACTGATGAAATGATGGTCCTCTACGAGTTTCTTACTCGTGGAATCGATGCTGAAGATATTCAGTACGTGCGAAAATGTTATGAAATGCATTTGCAAGAGGACACATATGGGTACGAAAGTGTGATACAAAATATTTGTTAATTTTATATTGGATAACTGCTGTTTATTTACTTTTTTAGATTTTGGCTAAACAATACACATTGGGTAGATCATTGCGTGACTGATCGTGCATTTGTGCCGCCGCCCAATAAAAAACGTAAAAAAGACGACGAACTTAAACGTCATAAAACAGGTTGCGCCCGCACGGAGGGCTATTACAAGTTAGATGTGCGAGAGAAGGCTAAACATAAATATCATCATGCCAAGGCCAATGTAGAGAACTCACAAAGTGTAGATCGTGCAGACGATCAGCTGGCAAGTCAACACAATAAATTGGTTTCAAAAATGCAAGGGATTTCGCGAGAAGCCCGCTCCAACCAACGTCGCCTTTTAACCGCTTTTGGTTCTATTGGAGAATCTGAATTGCTTAAGTTTAACCAGCTGAAGTTCCGCAAGAAACAGTTGAAATTTGCTAAATCCGCTATTCATGACTGGGGTTTGTTCGCAATGGAGCCAATTGCAGCCGACGAAATGGTCATTGAATACGTTGGTCAAATGATTCGTCCAATTGTGGCTGATTTGCGTGAAACCAAGTATGAAGCGATTGGTATAGGAAGTTCATATTTGTTCCGTATCGACATGGAAACAATAATAGATGCCACGAAATGTGGTAATTTGGCTCGTTTTATAAATCACAGTTGTAATGTATGTACTTATTTTATTAAGACGTTATGTCTTAATTGCAGTAATTTTATTTTGCTTTATCCGTTCTAGCCAAACTGTTATGCAAAAGTCATCACCATAGAGTCAGAGAAGAAGATTGTTATCTACTCTAAGCAGCCTATTGGTATTAATGAAGAAATTACCTATGATTACAAATTTCCTTTGGAAGATGAGAAAATACCATGTTTATGTGGTGCTCAAGGATGTAGAGGAACCCTCAATTAGGTTTACTTTGAACATTATGGGTATTTTTAAGTACTTCAATTATCTTCGCTGTAATTTTATGGTTTTAATATTTTTAATTCAAAGTAATTACTCATGCTCAGACACACACATACTTTACCTCAGTTATATTTTTCAAACGTGATTATGTTTTTCCATGTAGTATAACTTACTGGGATAGCCAAAAGTTGTTACATACATACGTGATGCTAAGTAAATCGATGTTAAAAATGTCGTTTTGAAGAACAAGTAACCAGTTGGAATCACAATCAATCTTAAATTATTTTATACATTTACATCGTTTTTCCTTTTGGAGCCACTATCATAATTTTGGTCATAAAGGAAAAGTAAAGAAACTTTGTTTTTCTTTGCATTGTAAATATTTCTAACAGATTTTTCCTTCTTTCATATAAAATGTTTAATTTTTAAGTAAAATTGTTTATACATTTTTTATGATATATAATCAGCCCAATTATAAACAGAAATTCCTCAAGAATTCCTATTATGAATAAATTTAAGTTTGGGTTTTCCCTAAAAAAACAGAACGGAGTTTGAATTAATTGAAGAATTTTTTTCTCGAGAAAAACCTTTCCTCTAAACAAATTCCTTGCGAATATTTATAATTGGGCTGAATATAAAACTTTTAATTGCTTAATATAATTTTAAAATAATAACAACAAAACTAGGGCTTTTAAGAAACTATGGTTGCATTATAAAATAATAATAATACACTTTGAAATTAACATTAAAAATAAAATAATACACTTAATTGCTTACAACATAAAATTATAGTCTTTTTTGAAAATTAAGAAGAATTACTTTAAATAAAAAATATATATATATACACATTTATGTAAATAGTTTTAAAACAATATGATTATTTTATTAATAATAAGAACTATATTCATTAAGATAACATATAGTAGATATTCCCCAGCGCCACTTTCTCCTATGAAACACTTAAGTGTTGTATGTTGTTCGATAATGTTGAAATAAATTGAAAACAAATCATGTCAATAAATACAAACATTTTTTAATTCCCTACAAGCAACACGAAAATTATTCCAAATAATATTGCGTGGTGAGAAGGAAAAGGATCGAAAATAACAGTTATATTTGATATTTCAATTCAAAAAGTTAAACGTAAATAGTTTGTCTTTCGATATTTGACTATTGCAATGTAATGCTTGTTACATAAGGAATAGTAATCTTAAAAGTTTGTTTTTTTACTTTTACGCTGCAGACACACCATCAAATTACTTTTCAATTCTCATTCAAGATTTTTACACATACTGCTCGCCAAAATTCACAAAAATTTAAAACTGTGGCTGCACGCAAATTTTTTAGCAAGATGCCATAAATTTACAATTTGGATGAAAAAAACTGCAATTAGCTAATTTCTTGACTGTAATTTGAAACACTCTATTGAATGAAAATTTGTAAGCAAATTCTTGTCAAGTTTTAAAAGTGTATTTGTAAAAAAGTGAGAGAATTTAAAATTTGAATGAAAATTTGATCATGTGACTACCAAGTTATCAAAAAAGTAAATACATAATAGTAATTATTTTACCGATAGTTTTACCTCAAAAGTAAGTTTAAATTTAAGTCTTACTTTTTCAGTCAAAAATTAAAGTTAAAATTTGGCCCATATTCTATCGATCGAAAAACTTTTAAATGTTATTTTCGACCGAAAAATATCTGTAAAATTTAAATTGTTTACCAAAAAAGCCTAATAAGCAATATGTTTTAAAGTCAAGTTATAAAAGAACTTTTATTCAAGTCATACGCTCAAGTTTCAACTGTTTAAATATATATAACATTTTAATTCAATAGTAAAAAGGGGACTTGAATTAAATTCAAGTAGAACATTACACTTTCAACACACGTCAATTCAAGTTTTGAACTACAACTGGATTCAAGCCTGGAGTTCTAGTTTAAAGTCTGCATCAAGGCTTGAGTAACACATAATTTTCAAGTAGAAATTACAAGCCATTTCAATCTCTATTAGCAAAATATATTTTGAGCTTTTTTTATTTTGAATGTAATTACAACTTCTACGTCTCATTGTTCTATATTTTAAATTTAAAAAATTAAATTTACAGAAAATATTTTTTTAATTATTTTTCAAACTAAATGAAGGTCGAGCTTACATGTCTTGTTAATTTCAAAATATTTTTAAAATTGAATAGGACTTTAAACAAAGCTTGAACCCAAGTTTACTTCCACTTATATTTCGAGTACCGGAATTTTAATATTTTGAGTGCTTATTGGGAATTATTATCTATTGATTTTTTGTTTGAAATATGTTGACAACAGTTACAGTTGGCAAAGATTAAACTTGTATTCAAGTCGTACACTCCATTAAGATGCGTTATTTTATAGTTTTCTTTTTTCTTTTTTTATAAATATACAGAAAATCAGCTATAAACATTTCTCACCGTTGCCACAAGCAAAAAATTACTCGCAAGTAGAGTGTACGTATTAACATCGAAGAAACTCGAAGGTCTTGCAAGTTGCTTGAATTTTTAAAGTCAAGTGAAAGTTCCTTTGTAAGTTGATAAATCTGAGTTGCCAAAAACTTAAACATGAGCACATTTCACAAGAGAAGTATTTTTTTAATAAGATAGATGTTGTCTTCTCTATATATTTGAAGAAAACATTACAATTCTTCTTAAATATACATAAAATAATGAACTAATTTGTTTCCAGATATGTATTACCATTATTAACTTTTAACAATTGTTCTATATTTGAAATTAAAAAAAAATGCAATTTGCAGATACATTTCTTTTTATTTATTTGATAAACAAAATAATGTATGTATGTACATGTTTTATTAATTTCAAAACATTTTCAAACTTAAAAGGGACTCTCGAAACAAGCGCGAACTCAAGTTTGCTCCCACTTATGTTACATGTACGGGAACTTTATTATTTTGAGTGCTTATTGGGTAGGACATTCAGAGCAGCTTAGCTTTTACTTAAAGATTTTTTTATTGTAAACTGCATGTGCATTTATTAAATATTATAATATCTCTTTGACATTTTAGGAACCTATAAATGAATACTTCAGACACAATTTGTAAAGAATCTGAATGGGTGTTGTCGTCATTTTTATTTTTGCAAATTTTGCAAATAATTTTGATATTTTTGAGACGATAGAAAATTTTTGCAAATTTTCTCGTTTTCTTAAACAGTATGTTTTTAATTTTAAAATATTTTTTTTTATTTTTTTAATTTCTGCACTTTTTCAGCTTTCCAGATTTCCAAGTAACGTAGTTAGACTGCTATTTTTCAATGTTAGCAAGTCTTCAAGCGACGTACAATCTTTAAGATTTTTAATAAATATTAGGGAAGTTGTAAATTTTGTAATTTTTGCGATTTCGATTAATTTTAGGACTTTCTTCCAATTTGTGCAATCTCTGTGGTTGCAAACATTAAAGAAAATGTTCGGACCTATTAATCAAAATTATTGTTTTTATTTGTGAATTACTCTGCTTAATCAAATTAACGATTAAGGATTACTTTTATTGATCATGATTATGATTAACATATTAATGACGATTACTTTAATCATGGTTAAGGTTAATACGATTGAACGTCAATTAAATTAATTAATCGGTTAAACAATTAATTGATTAAAGCCAATAAAAATACGACCTTTTTACTTTTTATAACCCTGTTCTGAATAATTTCTTATTTACGAACATTTTAACAAAAAAAATTAAGTTAACAACTCTCCTGCTAAGCATCAGAGTTATCGAGCAGGAACAGCGAAGCTCCTAAATCACCCAGTGTCTGCGTGGTAGCCTCTAAACTCAAATTGTTGAAAGTGCCCTCTATATCAAGGAATGCTGCCAAAGTGTAATCCCCGCTCTATATAACCCATCACATCATTAAGCGCACTCTCAACAGAACTACCTTTAAAATATGCGCTACTGATGATGATGAGCGCTGTTCAGTCTTTCTATTGTGTCTTCAAGAGAAAAGACGATAGGCTGAATGGTCTGAAATTCTTGAGCTTTGAGTATCGTCTATATCAGTGATGTTTATCCCATAGAAGAATTGTTTAAAAAAATTTACACGCTCTTTTAAAGACTTATTCAATCATCAAGTGAAGAAAGCTTATGCAACGGACTATCGTAATTTTTTCAGAAATTTATTAAGCATTGTCATAACATTCAATGCTTTTTATATTACAAAACATTTAAGGCGGGAAATGAAAACGTTTTATTCACATCATTCTGAAATCAATAAAATTATTGTAAAAAGTTTCTTAATGAAAAGTTTTTTTTTTGTAAAATTAAAAGAATGACTTGATCAAACTGAAAATAATTCAGGTCAGAAACTAAAAAGTGGAATATCAAGCTTAGTAAGTTTAAATGTAGTCATCCATGGAAGACCTTTTTGTGATGGGATATTCATTACAGAAATTTCCATAAAGACTTTCGAAAAGCTAAATTATAGTCCAGATTTCATTAAATCTATTCCTTTGTCCCGCTCTACTGTAGTACGGCGCACTGCACAAACAGTAATGTCTTTAGAACGTATTTATTAAAAAAATGTGAATTATTTTCAATCTGTCTAGATGAAAGTACCGACATTAACAACGTTTGTGAACTTGTAATTTATATTCGTTGTGTAGATGCCAATTACAACGTTTTTAAAACAATGTTCACCCTTGAAAATTTTTATGCAAATGTAACAGGCTAGTTGTTGTTCGACATCGTTAGTGAAAAACTATTTTCAATTGTAGCTACAAACAATTTTGAGTTTGTACAGATGGTGCTAGCGACCGGTAGATATGAAGGCTTTGTCGGACAACTACAACAGGCAACTCTTGCATCAACATTTCTTTCAGAACATTCTGCTATGAAAGCAGCATAGCGCATAATTAAGAGAATACGTGGCGGTCATAGTTCCCTTACTCATAGGAATTTTTTTAAAAACTAGAAAAGCTGCACATCGTGACCTTAAAATGTTCACTGAAGTTCGATGGCTTAGCCGAGGTGGTTACCTAAATAGGCTGTTTGACATAAGAAAAGAGGTGGTAGTTTTTTAGAGGTAGAAAGTATAGATATGTGCGAAGTACAATTGTTAAAAGATTATGAATTCACCTCAGATTTACCATTTTTGTCAGATATAACTAACTTTTTAAAGATAGAAGTATACATACAGACTTGATATGACGGAAATTCTTTTGAATTTCAATACAAATTATGCTGCTAACAGAAATTCAATTTTTATCAAAACTTTTCTAGCAAATTAAAAATTTGATCATGTATTACTATTAGAAATCACAAAGGGACCTATTTTTCTGGACCCAAGTGGGCCGCTTGATTGCAATCGGCAGCCTCTGCAACCTAACCTATCACTATTAGAAACCCTTGTTATTAATTTACAGGGCCGCTTTAATAATTTTGAATGTATTCAAAAATCCTTTAATTTCTGACATAAGCAGGTTCGATTTACAAACTCAATCATATCTAATAATACTTAGTCTGAGGTAAAAGCTTTCGGTAAATTTAATACTCTTGAGTTTTGGGAAAATTAAGATGATTTAAAATAGTTAAAATTTTAATTTTATATAACATATGTATGTACCTGTATGTAATATCGTTACTATTCTTGTGAATGGAATTAATTTCTAAAGAAAAATTACGATTCATCCCAAAGCAACAATAATTTATGATTCGAATACGATAATCATTACGATATTTTCAAAGTTGCGTATAAGATAAAATAAATTATAAAGTATGTACATTTATCTAATTATGTATATATATTATTAATAGGCAAACACAACTTTTAAATCCCTTTTAGTGCCGTAATAATAAACTGACTTGGAAAGACTTATGCTTTTTTAAGCGGGGTTTTACATATCGTTGGCTTAATATAGAAAGGACGTATCTCGATTTTTTACTAAGCGCCGTTTTTAATCTTTTCTAACATTACAATTCTAAACAGACAAGAAAAGCTTATAGTCGCAATTTAAAAAAATCAAGATACGTGCACAATCTTAATTCTACTTAAATCGGTTCGATATTTAGAGAACTATAAGCGTTTAAAGTTGCTGCTAACCCATGCACACTTATTGCGCATGCATGTATCAGCTGGAACTTGAAAAATAAAGAAAGTGTGCACGTATGTTTGTCCAATTTGCTTCTGCTTGTTTTTGTATTTTATCGTATGTATTCATGTAAATGTTTAATATTAATTTCTAGAATGCGGTCGATTGAGTTGACCGCTGAATACACTAGTATAAATTTTGTTTAAAAAAACATGAGTTCAATAATTGAAGGTTCTCTTGCTCATCTGATGTTAAGTGAATACTGTATAGACATTCTGCATATGTATCTAAATGAAACACACTGTAACCCAAACAGTGCTCTGCGCTGGCCAGAAATTAAAATATGCACTGTTTTTATACTTATTTAATGCAATTTTAACTATTGTTACTTTTCATTACTATTTGCATATCCAGTTGAGCTTGAGCAATATCTTCTAGAGCACTTTGTATTTTTCCTAATAGCAGTTCACCTTTTAAAGCAATTTCTTCTAGACGTTCGGCAGCTTCTTGATTTTCCAACTCCAACCGTTTCAGACTTTGGTTTTGCAATTCCGTCGAGCTGTCTTCATTGGGTAACGATTCAATGAGGGTATCGATATCTTTTGCGCAACGTGATATTAGCTGTGCAAACAGTTGGGCAAAATCTTCTTGTTGGGGATTCTGTACTGGAGTTTGCGATCCAGTGCGATCAAAATTTGGAAACTTGCTTGGATAAGAAGTTTGTTGTATTATACCGATTGCATTACAAAAATGTTCGGCTTGCTGAAAATTTACAAGCAATTTTATTTTCATACGAAATACACCTTAGGTGTCATTTTGTTATATTACAAACCATATTTACAGTGTCCTGTAGCTGTGTCAATCTATCTGCCATTACTTTGAGACAATTTTGTTTTTATTTCTGGCCATAAATTTATAAATAACACACAAGTAAAACCGAATTGTCAAAGTGTTGAGTGTTTGGGAACTAAGTACTCAGTACCTTATGTTGTTTTGAGTACTCGACACAAAACTCAACGCTTCTAGATCTAAATCATGGTAGAATAATACATGTAGTGTCGAAGCTACAACACTGCTTCTTATTGTTTTTAGTGTAGTGAACATCGTGCATAGATCAGTTGTCAAAAAGCTTTTGAAATTTAACTAATCAATTTACTTCGTGTATTTTATTAAATAGTGTTATTAACGCCCGTTTTCACCATCTTTGATTAAAAAATAACCATAGCTTTAACGGAAAGTTTGGCTAAATTGTATTACACAATGTATGATTAACTCTTAACCGACACAATGTAACAAAAAAGTTTATATTCAATTTAACCGAAGCAAATTTGCCGGTTAGCACTTTAATCGGAAAGTAAAAAATAAAATCTATAGAAATATGAATCAGCATATACGTTTTTGTAATATTTTTCAATTAAAAAATTAATTTTGCGAAAAATGTAATCACACCACTCTAATATAACTGATGAACTCACACAGGCATATAAAGTATCAAAGTCGTCTGAGAACATACTGAAAACAAAAAATTACATTATTTAATATTCATACAAGTATTGTTCATGTACATATGGATATGTATGTATGTATGTATATTCATGTATAAAAATGTTTTAATCATTAAGCTATAAACTAGAGATGGGCATCGCTCACGTGATTAGCGTAAATCATGCGTGATCATGCATGATCGTGAGCAGTTTTTAGTTCCAATCACGTGAGCGTGCATGAGCGTGAGTATAAAAAACTTAACGTGAGTGATTGTGCATGAGTAGATTTTTTGCGTGATTGTTTCGTGATTTTTTCGATTTTTGGATTTTTTCATATTTTTAACGTTGTTTTCAATTTTGTCATGAAGACGGTACGTATTAATGTACTGATGTGAATGAACGAGTCAAAGTAGCAGTATAAGTCCCAGTTTCGACTGCCGAACAACCATCTGCAATTCTTTTTCGTTTTTTCATTCGCGTTAGTTGTGAGAGAAGGAGTAAAAAAAATATATTTTAGTAGCACTCAATGTGCTTGTTGTTTATTTGAATATATTCTTAAGACTGATTTGTTACTTTACATTTTCTTATGACTACAGCTAGGTTTAATAATATAATTCTTATCTATTACAGTTAATGATATTGTTCTTATCTATTTTTATTTAAAGGGTCTGACCTTTGTCCTCCACGTATTGCTATATTGGAAATGTTTTGTAGATAATGTTTTAATATTTTCATTTATCATAATATGTCTTTGTGTTCGTTATCTAATATTTTCTTTTGTCATAATATGTCTTTGTGTTCGTTATCTACTTGTTTAGGTGCAGTTCGTGTGACGTGTGTTAACTTGTGTTAACTCTCCCCTGTGTTAAAAATAAACGTCCTCGTTTCATACTTTAGTCTGAATTCTGAGTAATTCTGCTTCATAATATCTGTTATATAATTCTTGTTTCCTTTTTTCTTGTTGTGCCACGTAACACTTGCAAAGCTGTACTAAAGAGTAAATTATTGCTAATAGTATAGTAAATATTAAAATTATGTATAGTATGCTTCTTAATGGGTGTTCTTCCAACGGAATGAATAATGTAGATATTTCTTGAATATTTGTAAATTTATTCTCTGAGTTTGTATACAGGATTACGAGTATACTTAATTCTTCATTATGTCTTTTATGAATGATGTCATAAATTCTTTGTTTTTCGTTAAAGTATATCTTACCATCTATAGTTATATTTTGGTCAAACTGTACCATTTATAGTTAAATTGTTTAATGTATGTTTATTGTCGATAAAAATGTTTCCGTTGCCAAAGTCTTCAATGTCTGGGTTGTTCTCAAGTCTTGTTTTACACTGAGCTGATTCATTGTTTAAAATAGTTAACATACAATTATCTTTAGATTCAATTTTACATATATGGGAACCAATAATATTTTTACATTTAATTACTCTTTGATAATTGTTTTTGCATAAGGCAATCTTATCATCTAATAATAATTTTCCAAGTTTATTAGCTAAGGAATAGATGTTATACAGTTTACATTCTTCTTCAATAATAGGATATTTAAAAATTGTAATAATTGCTTGGTTAAATTCGCAGACATGTATATCTGAATATTCAAGTATATTGATTACAGGTATTTTTAGTCTTTCATTTTTGATGACAGATTCGATTTCTTGCATGTCTAATGTGCCTGAGTAGAAATTGTTATTTTTTGCAAAATTAATTGTATTAGTTAGTGTCATTAATTCACTGTAGACTTCGTATAATATGAATTCTTCATTTATTTTTTTAATGTTTAAATGATTTAGCATTTTTTCAAATTGTGAGTTAATTATTTTTTGTTGGTTATTATTTTCTACAAGTTGGTTTAATCTAGTTTTCATTTCAATTTCATCATCATGATCTGGAATTTAAGGGCCGATCCTAAAAAGTTTAAGGATCTTTTACTTCTATTATTAGTTAATTGTGTTTTTAAATTTTAAATTTTTTTAATTAAAACTTAAAGTTCTACATTGTCTTCTATATTGTATGCATCTTTCATTATATTTTCAAATTGTTCTAATATTTTTGTAATATTCACAACATGATACAAGTATTCATAGTTCTTATATAAATACACTTGGTTGTCTTCAATTAAACTTTATGTCAACAGCTAAAAAATTATACTTGCGTCAACAAGCATACCCGGGTATGCAACCACATATGGGATTCACACGTTGCTAAGTGTAGGTATTTTTGTTTTGTTGTTGTTTTTGTTTGATTTATTTGTATTTTATTTGTGTTTTTTCTTACTTTGATTTGTTGTTATACGTTTCGACAACGGAAATACACGCCCACAGCGAAAAAAACCGACAAAGCTGCAGCAATAATGGATATATTTTTAATGCTGAACGATAATCTTCACAGCAATTACGTAGCAGGGGCCAATGTAACAGTTGACGAACAATTGTATCCTTTCCGCGGTGGAACTGGTTTTACTCAATATATACCATCAAAACCCGCGAAGTATGGAATTAAAGTATGGTGGGTATGTGACTCCGTGTCTTCTTATCCAATGTTACGGCCGCAGGGACCAGTGAGGTTTCCGACTAGCTTTAAACCGCTGAGCATATCCCAGAGGGTCCCAACCCTTCTCACTGGGTGCACCGCACACTAAAATTCTAATTTAAATAACAAAAACTCACTCATATGTTCTACAATTGAACTACAAACACGCACTGTACAAACGATACCATTTTTTTTGAAGGAAGCAGATGTTCCGCTTCTTACTTAGCCCTCCCAACCATGTCACAATCATGTCCATTTTTTTCTCGATTCCTTTGTGACCCACAACCCCACCGACTTGTCCGACCTTAACTTACCTTCATGCCGTCACCCTGCTAAGTTTAAGCCAAATTCATTATAATTTAATTTTTTTTCAACCACTTATATACATATTTTATTTAATAAATTCTTAACCCTATATAAAATTCCAAATCTTACTTCTATTACAATATTTTTTTCTCTTTTTACTGAATAATAAAAACAAAAAAATATGAAATTACAATATTAAAAAAAATGAACATTTGTATTTAGAATTAAATCCTAACAGTAAGTATTGAATTATTAAATTTATAGTATAAAAAAAAGGTTCTCATAACCTAAAATTAAAATTATGTATATGTATATGGAAGTACCCTAACTGCCTTCCTTAATTTTTTTGTGAATTTTGTTCCTTTTTCTCCGCGTGCTATTTTTCTATGCACATCTGTCTACATATAAAGTTACTTCTGGCTATTATTACTAGTCAAAATCACTCGTAGAAAAAAATTTCTCTCTGCTAAATTACTAAAACAAAAACCCTTACCTGAAGGAGCTCCCTAAGGCTAGTGTGATATCTTGTAAATTTTTCTTAACTATATGCTCATTTAATGCTTTAATTGGAACTACTAATGCTGTTAGCCTTTTGTTATTTCACGACTTGCCGGAAACAAAATTCAAATATTATTTCTTAGGACTGCCCTCTATGATCAGCAGGAGGAACTATTTTTACATAGAGAAAAAGTTTCCACACAAAAAAATTCAAGTTTCTTCTAGGCGCAATGACCTGACTATTTAGTTGCTATAAATTAACACAGAGGGATAACTACAGATGAGGACTAATTCTGATTACATTTAATTTTAACCTAATATAAAGTTTGAATATGAATATTTCTTGAAAAAATTTGTATTATGCACCAATTTCGTTTTTGTGTGCCTGATTTTAATTTATATTTTAATTTTTTAGTGCTATATGGTTCTTTTATTTTCATTTCTGTGAGCCAAATGTTAGTTGGCAAATTTTAATTTCCTTTTCTTTTTTAAAGTTAATTTATTTTTTCAAGAATTTATCTCGCCTTACTTATAAAGGACAAAAAAAAGGTTACCTGGCTAAGCGCTATTTTTCTGCTTCAATTTAATTTTTGCTGGATGTTTTTCGCTTGTTCTGTCACTTCCTTTATCTTTAATGGAACACTTCGGTTGGTCTACTTTTTTGAAATTCCTCGCTTTCACCGCCTTAGCCAAGTTTTTTTTCTTCTTATTTGGGTTTTTTCTGTTATGTTCGCGGGATAACTAATTATACATATACACTGGTGTTTGGTGAGCCCAGTTAGATCAATATTTTTTCTTTGCCACAAGACTCTAAACTTACAAAAATTAAAAATGCCAAATTTTTTAACTTTATTATTTTAATTTTACTTATACTTATTGTCTTTAATTTCTTTATTCACTTTTCCGTTCAACTTTTATGTTGTGCACACTTCAATATTTTTTTACTTTCTGATTGAGTCGGTTAGATTTCCTACTTATGAGAGCTAAGCTATCTTCCATTTTTCCAAATTATTATCATAAATTTTTCCAATTTCTTTCGCGCGCAACCGTCAAGTTCTCTGGATTTTTTTTCTGCTTTAGAATTCCTTGCTTTTCGTACTCCCAGGGAAAATTGTATTTAATTCAAATAACTTCCAAAAATTTTTTCTTCTTCTTTTGAGTTCGTAGGTCTCGTTTGCTCTACCACAATTCTACCTTTTCCATCCTAAGGATTTTTTTTCACATAGGCATTTTATTTCTTGAGCCATTACAACAATTAAATCGGGTCTTTATTTCCCTCTTGTTGTTTTTATTTCGAATTAATATATATATCCACCTCTTTTCACCTCATGTGAATGATGGATATGTGGCAAAATAATTAAAAAGTAAGACGAAAGAAAAGAAAATTTAAATGTGAAAACTAAAAATAAATTATTATACTTAAAAATCGATTTGTGAAAAAAATAATAAACGTTTTAACAACAACAAAAACAAACATCAAACACTGGGTAAGAATATGATAATTTTTTGTTTATTTCCTTTGTGTATAAATTCTTTTTAACGTTTTTCTTATGTTCTGATCCGCACGATACGGCATAAGTAGGTCTGTTGGTTGCCGCCACAATCGTCGCTGTCATTCTGTTTGGATTACCCGCAACACCAATCAAAGGACAAGTTTATACTGGTCTGTCAGCATCCGGCGAACGAGAGAAAAACGTAGGCGAAATAGTCGTAAAGGATTTGTGCTCCAATCTTTTTCGGGGGAGCGGGCGGAATATTGTTTGCGATAATTTTTTTACTAGTTACAATTTAGCGAAAAGTTTGATGCTGGACAGTAATTTTTCGATGTTAGGTACAGTTAACAAACGACGTGTTTTTGTACCCCCGCAGCTTGTCATCCTAAAGGACGTGATGTAGAATCAAACATTTTTGGTTACAGCAACAATATTTCCATGTGTTCCTATATCGCAAAGAAAAATAAGTCAGTCTTAGTCCTTTCTACAACGCATAATACAAACGAAGTAGAAGTTCCAAAAAGAAAGCCAGTAATGATATTGGACTACAACAAATATAAAGGTGGTGTTGACAACATGGATAAGTCTTTGGCAGAATATTCTACTAAGCAGAGAACGAATAGATGGCCTTTGGCCTTCTTTGTACGCTTTTGCAGCGTACATAATTTATGTTGAAAACAATCCACATTTGAAAACTTCCACAAGTCGTCGTAGTACATTCCTACACAATCTCAGCGAACAACTGGCTAAGCCTGAAATCTAAAAAAGAGCCAAGAATAGCTATGGTATTCTCTACCCGGAATGCAATTGAAGCCATAAATGGAGTTCCTTTGGTCGTAGTTGAAGCTGCAGAAAATGTGATAGAACGGGACAGCACCGGGAGGATTAAAACCAAAGGTAACTGTTATATATGTACTAAACGTCGACCAACCAGGAAATCTTGCTCACTATGTAAAAAACCCGTCTGTGTCGCACATTCCACTGACATTCCGCAGTGCAAAAATTGCACTTAAAAATTATTCAATAATTAAAATTTCAACTTGTTATCTCTTCCATTTCATTGAATTATAATATATTTAATTTAATTTTTGTTATTTATATTTTTGTTTTCTTTATATTAATGTTATTTTTGTTTTTAAACTTTATTAAAAATTCTTGAATTTTATGAAATAAACACATAATATGATTTTATTTTCATTTGTTTTCATATACATACCCAGGTATGTAGTTGTTGACAAGGGGTAGAAATGAAAAATCAACCACATCTATGGTCTGATTAGCCGAATTTTATTCAAACACCAGAATATGTTAGAAAACACTCTTAGTGTGGATATCGTGAAATTTTAGAGCGGTATGATAGTAACTTTTAGAGATATGGCGATTTGAAAAGTGGAAACATACCCGGGTATGTAGCTGTTGACATAAAGGTTAAGACATATCTTTTATTTTTTAAATCAATTATATTATTAGCTATTATGAGTTAGATTATTGATAATATGATCACTATCTTTGCTGACATGTTTACTTCTAATATTATCCTTATGTACAATTAACTTTCTAGATGTGGTAATTGTTTCACCGTTGTCCGTCTCAACCAAATGTTTGGCAAACTTAGCTACGTTTTTATTTCTTCTATGAGTCCTGGAATAAATGATGTCCCCTTTCTTGTATTGAATAAACTTGCGGTCTTTATTGTGGTAGGCTAAAGTTTTTGTTTGAACTTGTTTGATTAAATCGCATATATGAGGATACCCCTGCTTATTAAAAAACACGTCCTCGGGTTTTTCTTTAGTGACTGAATGTATAGTCGTGTTATACTGGCGAACCGCTTCGAATATTTTTTCGTCAGGAGCAGTGATTCCTTTCTGGGATAATAAATTTGCGAGTTCGATAATTGTACTATGTATACGCTCGACTTGACCGTTAGTTGTTGAATGAAATGGGGCTGTAACTACATGCTGTATTTGTAGTCTATTTGCTTTGCTAGAATACCATTAAAACTTGCTTCGTTATCAGTGACGACAAATTTGGCGTTGGGGTAAGTGAGAGACAGAATTTCGTCAATATTTTTATACATGTCTTTTTTTGTTGGGATGTGTCGTATATGACAAAATTTAGAGAACTTGTCTAAACTAGTTATAAACATTTGTCCGCTAAAGTAAAATATATCCATGTGTATATGCTCACCAGGTTTTGTAGGTATTGGTGCTTTGCCAATAGGAATTTTATTAGGTTTTCTGTTGTATTTGTGAGTTGGGCATGATTCACAGTTACTACTAATTTCATAGCACTGCTTTTTTAACTCAGGCCAAAAATAATCTCTTTCTAAAATATTATTTCGTACGTTTCTATGAGCTCTCTCATGAATTTGTTTAACTAGTTGTTTCTGTCTTTCTTCGTCTAATATATCTTCAACTAAATTGTTCGCTTTTACAAATTTTACTGTAGGGAAGGTTTCTTTCAATAAATACCTAATACTAAACATTGTTTCTGAGTCCACTAGTAATGTATTAATTACCTTTGGTCTCAGTATTAATTTCATGTTACTTATTGTCACGAATCCCTTTTTCTTCCATTCTGACAAGTCGGTAATCATATCCCAACTAGCTCGCGGATGTCAGGGGAGGTAAGACCCGCAACTTGTAGAACAGGGATGGACAATAAAAATTTATATAAAATAAGAAATATTAAAACAACTAATGGACCTTATGAAAATAGACATTTACTACAAACTGGACTGTGATGAGAACAAGACAAAAGGTGAAAACTTGTCTTGACTAGACGCCCTCCCTACCTTGGTAACATGAATAAGTAGTTTTTGTTACTCCATATAACTCGGAATAATTTAGTCACTTCTTTACATACTTACGTTACACACCCACACACATAAATTTTAGCCAGACATTATCGGAAATCAATCTCACCGAAAAGAAAACATGTAGTATTTTTAGTTTTCACACGTTATAATAAATAGAAATAAAATTTATTAAAATCAACAGATTCTTAATTAATATTGCTTTTTTTCGTTTACTATTGAAAGCAAATATATCTGACAAAATGACCGGCTAAGTCTACAATTTCACTCACTATTTACTAACAATAAAATTACGCTAATGACATTTATGTGGCCTATACTATCCCAAAAATACCCTATATTCCTGGACTTTATTTATCAAACAGGAAACGCGAACAAACAAACATCAACTAAACTATTAATTCCCTATTTGAGAGAGCTCTCTAAAATGGTTTCTTGTACTTACGAAACTTATTATTTATTATGAATTTACTATATTTTAACTTTACACGCGACCTGGCAGTTTTGGGCTAACACTATTATCTCCAAATTATAACACCACTAATACTAACAAATTACTTATAACTAACTAGACTTTAAACGTTTTCTTTCAATTTTTAACTTAATGTACCGAAAATCACCTTTTTTAATATGTTTACGGATTTGTAACTTTTTCTTTGTATGCGGGTAGTTTTTTCTTTACTTAGAAATTTTTTTCTTTCTTTTTCGCAAACATTTAACGTAACTGTATGTAATAATTTAAGTATTTAATTGACCGTTCCGCACTAACGCAATTTTCTTCTATACTTTTATGTTTTTCTTTCTTTTATTACATACATATATAAATTATTAAAAACTTAAATAGGAACGAGCTCACCAAACAACAATTTTCCTTCCTTTCCTGGTGCCTTGGCTAACCAGTGAATAAATTAGTTTAAGCTGATCCTGGTCACGGCACCAGCTCACACGACATACTAATTTCCCCAACGTTAGGCTAATGAACTCCGCCATTATGACCCTGAACTCAGACATGCACTTTCAGTTTTAACTTTTATTTACATATATATTTAAACTAATATACCATTGACCTTGAGGCAAATACTAAGCTAAGCCACAACTTATTATAACTTATTACAACAACTATTTTGGACAAACAAACTGGTTATGACTACAAATACATTTGGCATAATTACTGGGTCCCCATAAAAATAGAAAGCGATCCTCACCACAAAAATCCTATTGTTTACTTTTTATTTTCTTTATTTTTATTTTACTTTATGCCCTACCTCCTCCTTTTATTATCCGTCTTTTTCTTTCATTTCAATTCGCACATTGAACATAGCTACTGATTCAGTATGGCAATTTCGCAAACCTAACCACATCAACATAAATAACAACACAGATACGCTACATTATCAATTTTTCGTTGGTAGTGAATTTAATATGGTGGCGTCTGAAATTAAAAATATTTTTTGATTCTAGTAAATCTTCATTGGCGTGTGTTAGAATTATTTGATTTTTAAAATGATTCAATGGTTTAGGACTTTCTTGTATAATTTCAATTGGTGAACTTTGGGTTGAATGCTGAGATTCATTCGTACTTGAATTTATTTGTTGTCTTGACAACGCGTGAGCAACTATATTCTGGTGTCCAGGTTTATATAATATTTTTGCACCATATTCCTCGATAAAATTTTTCCATCCTTTCAACTTTGTATTTGGATTTTTATCAGATACAGAAAATATTAATGACTGACGATCTGTATAAATTGTTAAATCTGCTATTCCATATAAATAATTTCTCAACTTTTGTAAGGCCCAGACTATGGCCAAAAGTTCTTTCTCATTTGTTGAATAATTTTGTTCAGTCTCGTTTAGAGTTCTGGATATAAATGCAATGGGCCTTTGTTTTTGTGATAGTACAGCACCTATAGCAAAATTGCTTGCATCGGTAGTTAACTCGAAAGGTTCTTTGACATCGGGTTGAAATAATTGTACTTGAGCTTCAAGCTCGTCCTTGATTTTATTCATTGCTTCTAGAGCAGGCTGATCTAATTCTATATTTATTTTTGCGCTCTGATTTTTTGATATACTTCCGTTTTCTCCTCTCAAAAATGTTGTTAAGGGTTTAACAATTGCAGCGAAATTTTTGACAAATTTCCTGTAATAACTGGCTAAGCCTAAGAAGGATCTTAACTCTTTTAGTGTAGTTGGCTTAGGATAATTTCTAATTGTCTGTATTTTTGTAGGATCTACAGTGATTCCATTATGTTTAATTATGTGACCTAAATATTATATTTCTTCTTTAAAGAAGTGAGATTTTTCATTTGAAATCTTCATATTTGCTTTGTGCAAAGCGTTAAATATTGCCTCGATATGTTCAATGTGTTCCTCGGGTGTGGAAGAATATATTAGTACATCGTCAATATAGACGTATGCAAATTTACCTATATATGGCCTCAAAATATCATCGACGCATCGTTGAAAAATTGAAGGAGCATTCTTTAACCCGAATGGCATCCGAAGGAATTCATACTAGGCGCCGTTGATTGAGAAAGCTGTTTTTTCACGGTCTTCTTTTTTAATTCGAATTTGGTGAAAGCCTGATTCCAAATCTAATGTTGTGAAAATCTTTGCTTTACCTAAGTTTTGGATAGTCATATTCACATCTGGTATAGGATATCTATCTGTAATTGTTTGTGCGTTCAATTTTTGAAAATCTACGACCATCCGCCGTTTAGGTTTACCTTGGTAATCGGTACCTTTTTTGCTACTGTCCAGATGGGACTATTGTAGGGACTTCTACTAGGTTGTATATTGTATATGGTAGCTGTTTATTTGGGTTGTATTGTACATTTGGTCTATACTTCCGCTGTTCAAACTGTTGATGGTGTGGTTTCTGTTGGAACCGTTCTTGAGTCACCGGATGTGGTCGATGTGCTTGTGTTGGTGTATCGAACTGTAAACTTCTGTCGTCGTGGTAGATAGTACTTGCAATTGCATATGCGGTCTCTAAATCTTTTGGATTTTGAGCGTAAAGTGTACCTACTGTGTATTTTGAGTTTGAACCAGTAATAAATGTCCTGAGGCTTCTTGATTAGCGAATACTTTCATAGTTTTATCGCCTTGTTCCATCTCAATTTTTGATAAAATTAAATTCAATGCTTCATTTATGCATGAATGATATTCGGCTAAATTTTTTCTTCCTTGTGATATCTTCTTCATCTCTTCAAGCAAAACGTACATTGGACTTTGGTCGGCATATGTATAATCAAGTCTATTTATTATTGAATAGAAATTGAATATAGTGTTGTGGTTGATCAGTATATCTGCAGCCACCCCTTGAATTTTTGCTCGTACAATAGCAAGTGCTGTATAGTATATTGGTGTGTTTTCAAAGTTTTTAATGCTTTCCATATGTGTCCATGCGGATGATCTCCAGGCACGGTATTTCTTTTTGTCTCCATCAAATATTGGGAGAATTTTAAACACTTCTAAATTTATTTGGCTTTTAGTTGTTATTCCGCTTGAGCATGGAGTCAATTGTACTGCCGGTTCTATATTGAATGCTCCGTTATTTCTTAATGCTGTGAGAGTTCTTTGCGTCTCAGCTTGAGCGGCTACCAGTGTAGCAATTTGAGCTTGCAGGGTTGCTAAATTTTGGACAGACATTTTATTTGTGTCTGTATCTGGGATTATTCCTCTTGCTAGGTCAAAAATCTTTTGTCTTTTATTAGTCTGGATCTCCAGTTTTATTTTTATTTCAAAGGATTGTCGCGAATATAAGATTCTACTGTATTCCAATGAATTTATTTTATTCCGCTTTTTCAGGATACGTGGTGCTGGTTTTGTACTTTATTAGACTATTCCTTTTTTGTCTTAGAAGTCCTTTTGTACTCACTGTGTTTTTTGTCCCTTGATTAATTATTCCCTTTTCCTTCCAGGATAATGTTGTTTCAAGGATCGAAAGTGCAGTGTTTACTTAAGTGGCATTTAGAATCCTTTAGCATTAATTTAACTAAAAGATCCCGGTTGAGCCCCCACTTAAACTTCTTTGTGAAAGAAGGAGTAAAAAAAATATATTTTAGTAGCACTCAATGTGCTTGTTGTTTATTTGAATATATTCTTAAGACTGATTTGTTACTTTACATTTTCTTATGACTACAGCTAGGTTTAATAATATAATTCTTATCTATTACAGTTAATGATATTGTTCTTATCTATTTTTATTTAAAGGGTCTGACCTTTGTCCTCCACGTATTGCTATAGTGGAAATGTTTTGTAGATAATGTTTTAATATTTTCATAATATGTCTTTGTGTTCGTTATCTACTTGTTTAGGTGCAGTTGTAGTGACGTGTGTTAACTTATGTTAACTCGTTCACACAGACGAACAAGACTTAGAAATTTTAAGTTTTTGGATAAAATTTAAAGATCTTCCAGTTTTGCAAAAATTGGCTAAACAAATACTGTGTGTACCATCCAGCTCAGCTACAAGCGAAGGAGTATTTTCAACGCCAGGAAGAATACTTGAAGAGATGTAAAACAGACTTCTCGGAAAAAATTTTGACAAAATTTTATTTCTGCATATATCTATTTATCTATTGTCTATTAAGCTAAGTACAAGATCCTACTTAATCTTAATATTTTACACAGATTGCTTATGAGCTAGAAAATGAATGATTTTAGTCAAAGTATTTTGAATATGTACATACATAAATAATTTTTAATTTCACTTCAAAACTTTAAAATAAAAGACAATTTATATTCTCTTTAAGAATTTTCAATTGTTTTCAATTGTCAAATATAATTTTAGCTACAAAGTTCGAAATCGCATGATACATACATATGTGTAAATCCTGCGTGACGAACTCTACATTCGTACGCGTTTTCATATTAACATATACAATTTTTTTTTGTCTTTCGAAAAAGGTACCTTCAACTTATGCATGGTGCTTAGTGGGATATAAGTGTACTTTCGAATGGCATAAAAATAATTTGCGAAATAATTGATCATAAAGTATTGTGACGCACGCTACAAAAAAAAACCGGAAGTAAATGTGAAAGTTAGTGTATTTCCGTAATTTTTTGCGAATTTCGCATAATAAAGTACACAAAATATAGTTCCTAAAAGAAAGATGAATATAAAAGAATTCTAAAATAACTTATTTGCAGGCAAACATTTTTGACAGAAGACATGATTCCTTTGTGACACACCCTAAGTGATTCACGTTACATTTTTTCTATTATATTTCTATTCTTAAATTTCATAGCTAGTTTCAATGTTTCCAATATAGTAAACACAAAATTTTTTTGTCAAAATTTAAGTGAATTCAATGTATAAATTTCGATTTCGATCGGGCCATCTTCACTAACACTAAAGTAATGAGGTAGGGTAGGATTTGATAATAATTTGTGCATTAATGATCGTCGAAATACATTTATTTTATTTATAAAATTATATATCTAGTCTAATATTCCATAAAAAAATTAAAAATAAGTTTGATCACTGCAGTGTTTACTGTAAAATCAACTAATAATACAAATAACTCTCGTATGCTTTTTCTAGACATTATTTGTATAAATATAAATTTGAAATCACATTCAACCGAGCCAACTAAACATTGGCGGATACATGGAAACATACATGAACACTGAATAAGGGAGTGTAGCGGCTCCCGAAAAAAGACGTTGTTTCTGTTCTGCCGTGTAAGTTGAAATTAATTGGTGTGAAAATTTTCCCTTGTTGCCTTGGAATATTGTCTCATGTCCAATTCTTTCTGACTAAAAATGTTACGAACATTAGCCAAAAAATAATAATCACTTTGGATAAAAAAAAACACTAACAACAAAATTGTTCGAAAACTAATCACATTAAATAAAAATTAGCTACTAGCAGGAGCCTTGCAATGTTTACTGTCACATAACTAGTTAAAATTGATCAAATAAATAAAAAAAAACTCAACTAGTTGACAAAGAACCAAAAAAGCAATAAAATTAAGTATTAATCAAACCAAAAATGTTTGTGTTAAGTAAAAACAAAAATTAGAAAGAAAAATGGTACATGAGATAAAACCAACGTGTAACAATGGGTTAATTTAATGTTAATTAGTGATGGTAAAATTTTTTGGAGAAACAGCTGTTGAACAAAATTAAAGAAAAATTTCTAATGTGAATTCCTTTTCAGGCTGAAAATAACAACAGTAATAGATTGCTGCAATGTTTTAAAAGTGTAAAACAATTCAGAAAGAAGATATAATAGAAATATATTAATAAAAGAAGTCCAAATTGCACCCCAAAAGATGTTGATTTTTCAGTGAGCGCAAATTTTTTGTTTACTTTGTTGCGCGAAACAACAACAAGGTAGCAAAACCATATGTTTGTGTATGTACATATATGTGCACAATTTAAATAGAACTTAAATCAGCAAGGTTGGTCATTTAAATATTATTTAAATTTTATTTAAGTTTGTACTGCAAAACTTAATTTCGTATTTAAAGAGAACTTAAATATAAATAACATTTAAATACGAAGTCATAAACTGGTCCTTAGTGTTGCAACTATGGTTTTTCCTAAATTGCACTAAAAAATACGACGCTGTTCAATAACATAATTTGAAGGGTGTGCTCGCCAGCTGTTTCGCATTTGAATGATAATTTTTCGTATGGAGTTTGACACTTGCAAATGAAAATTGCAATCAACTGTTTTTGTCATGGATACGAAATCAAAAAAAATGTCACGAATAACCCCGTGTAAACGGTAGAGATTTTGATAGAGATTTCAATTGAAAACTACTAGATTTCGGTTTGGTGTAAAGGCTATATAATGTAACAATTGTACTTACCATATGTTTCTTTGCAGCTATCAATGAAAATAGGGCTTACGTGTATTCAATTGTGTGTTAGCAGTGTTTAGTAGTAATAGTCGTTGTTGTTAGTTACGCAAGAATTTCGCGTAAAATTTAGTACTAGGTAAATCTAACCGTTTTTTTAAATTTAAATTTAAGAATGGAGTTAGAAGACTGCTGAAAATGCTGATAACCTAGTATGAGATAGGGTAGTAAGGACATAAAACGGACATTTATATATAGGATAAATAAATCGAAGGACGGGAACAAAATTATAATGACAAATGAAATTCAAAAATATGGAAATCGACCGTTTACTGGACTATTGTAAGAAAAAGATGAAGGATTAAGAGGGAATTCCAACATATTCCAGTAAATAAATCCCGTATAATATTTTTTTGGTTCAGCTAGGAAAAACCTGATAAAAATTTTTGTAATTAGTTTAGATACTGACGAAATAACAAAAAAAAAAATAATAAAACAAAAAGGTACAATTTTCAAAGATTTAAATTTTGGTGCGCGAAGCTAAGTTCATTTTCTATAAATAAAAATACCATAAGAAAAAGCGTTGCCTACTGTTATAATCTCAGTATTATGTTATAAAATGAAAGGCAGATATATTTTTATTTAAACGTTCTTTTTTAACAGTTTTTCAATGACTATAACAGGTTCGGGTTTTGATGATTGGCAGTTTCGAGTGAAATTGCATTTGGACTCTTTAGGGTTATTGGGCGTTCTAATCGGCGATCCACCAACAGATGTAACAGCTCGTGAATCTTTTATTAAGAGTGATAAGAAAGCAAAAGACCGTTTGGTAGGATTCTTACAATCAGATTGCTTGTGCTATGTACGTGAGAAAAATACGACAAAGGAAATGTGGGAGAGTTTGCAATCAGTATTCGCTAAGAAATCCTTGGTAAACCAGTTGCTATTGCGGAAGAAATTATCGAAAATGCGTATGAATGAAGGTGATAACGTGGCTGTCCATATAATGGCATTTGAAAATTTGATTCGACAATTGAAATTGGCTGGTGCTACTATTGAAGATGCTAATAATTGGTTTAAAGCAATTAATAATGAACTTAAATCGATGGACAAAAATAAGGTTTGGGAATTTGTAGAAGTCCCTAAGAACACAAAACTTATAAAAACAAAGTGGGTATTTTGTATTAAAGAGGATGAAAATGGCAATGAAACAAAATATAAAGCCCGGCTTGTTGCAAAGGGATTTCAACAAAAACATGGTGTAAATTTCTTTGAAACGTATGCCCCTGTTGCCAAATTGACAACTATTCGTGTGGTCTTAGCTGTTGGATTACAACGTAAATATATATTTCATCAACTTGATGTAAAGACAGCGTTTTTACATGGTGATCTTAAGGAGAACGTGTATATTGCAATACCAGAGGGAGTTGAAGCACCAGATGGGATGGTTTTCAAACTGAATAAGTCCTTGTACGTCCTTAAGCAAGCTCCAAGATGTTGGAACATGAAATTTAATGATTTTCTGATTTCACTTGGGTTCAAAAGATCTAGGTATGATTACTGTCTTTATACGAAATTATACCCCGATTATGAGGATAATCTATTTTTGTTGTGATGTACGTTGATGATCTGCTTGTCGCTGGGAACAATTTAATTAGCATTGAGAAGTTAAAAGAAAATTTGATTTGAAAAAGACAAATATTAAACAAACAAAAATTAGTAGAATAAGTTGCTGTTACGAGTATTTCGTTTGTGTTAATGTGAAAAATTATGTGTGACTTCGTGATTATTTGATGTCCAGGTTAGTCCTTCAAAAAGGGAAGAAAGCATAGGAAAAAAACAAGAGTATATTTATAGGAAACAAACTAGGCGTATATTGTTCGGTACGAACTAGAGAAATTTTAGCAGCGGTATAAAAAGATAATTCCGAGTTTTAGCCTCAGGGAGCTCCTTTAGGCAATAAAAAAGTAAAAAGTGAACAAAATCCGCGAAAATCCGGTCACAATATTGTGAGAAAAGTTCGGTTTAAGCTCTATAGACAAAAAAATAGAAAAAGTAAAGAAAAAAAAAAAAAAAAAAAAAAAAATCAAAATTGTTGAGCCTTTTGGAGGATGTGAAATTAAAGTAAGATTTTACATTTATTTCATTAATATTTAAATATTTAAAATTTTTTGGATGATTTACGTTTAAGTTATATATATAAGTATATATGTTTTGTGATAGTAATATTTTGAAATAAAGTATAAAGTAAAAATGAATAGGTGTGACTAATTATTTAATTTAAGATTGCTGAGTCGGAAAAAGTGAAGCGGGACGGAAAAAGGACTCTGTAAAAATAATCAATAAGAGGATTGATAAATTACAGCCACGGTAGGGAATCGGCGATTGGAGGAGAAAATCTAACTCCCTATTAATAAGGTTCGACACTGTTGTGAGTAGTTTTTTTTTTGTATTTGTCGTTTCATTTTTTTATTTGTAACGGCCTAGGTCAGAAGAAGGGTTGACAACTACGCCCCTGAGCAAGCCGCGAGAGCTAGTAGGGCCGGCGACAGCATGACCTTAACACGGTTTCGTAACAAGACTCGAACCCAAAAAAAGTCCCTTAACGCTTATTCTACCATGAATACCGCCTTTTTCTATAGTTTTTTATGAAACAATGTGATGGTATTGCCACATTTTCATCAAATTCTTTTGTTAACTAACTGAAGGATGGTGAAACGAAAATCGGTAACCGTTGATTAAATACTACCAGTTAGCTAAACCAGAAGTTAGTTAATTTTTTTAACAAGTGTTTTACCGAAGATGGTGAAATCGGGCGTAAAGGAAATAAAACATCATTAAGTTCAAAATCAATTTCCTTTGTGTTTTTACTAAAGAACTCAATCAAGTAAACGTTACCGAAAAGGTCGAAACGTAAAAATATAGATAACATTTCACTACCCGAATTTAACAAACACGTAGAAAACATTGTAACTAATCCAGAAAATTATTCTTTAAGGTTCATTACTACAACATGTTGTTAGTTAGTGGTACGATTTTATCTGCCCGTTAAAAAGCTTTGCATTATTACAACTTTTATAGGTATTATTATTAATAATAATAATAGGTATTATTATTAATAATTATCTAGTATATTATTAATAGGCAAACACATTTTTTAGATCCTTTTTACGGCCGTAATACTGAACCGATTTTGAAAAGATTTATATGTTTTTAAACGGGGTTTTACATAGATGTGCACAATCTTAATTTTATTTAAATCGGTTCGATATTTAAAGTTGCTACTAACTCATGCACACTTATTACACATGCATGTATCAGCTTCAACTTGAAAAATAAACAAAGTGTGCATCTGTGTTTGTCTAATTTGCTTTTGCATACAAATGAGAAGGAATTTTAAGTTGTTTATTTGGAATGTTTTTTGTTTTTGTATTTTATCGTATGCATTTATGTAAATGTTTAATATTAATTTCTAGAATGTGGTTAATTGAGTCGGCTGGATACCCTAGTAATATTTAATGGATCAAAAATAATAAAAGAAGGTTTTATAATTCAAAGACACTTATCGGTCTTCCAAAATTCTGCCTTTAACTAGTTGTAATAATGGTCCTGAGTTTGTTAATAATTATTGTAACAATAGTCTTAATAATTATAGGATTTACGATTAAAATTAGGAAACAGTTTGCAAATAAATTAAATAATATAAAAACTGTCAATGAGGACATTAACTTATCTAAGGGAGGGAGAATTGACATACACACTACCGAACTACCGAAAAAATTTAAACAAACATTTTTCTTGTTTTGTTTTGATCCATCTTCTGCCGCAAGAAATTTTTAACTTTAATTTCTTTAAAACTTTGTTTTATTAACAGGTAAATTATTATTTTATTTAAGCACTTTCCTTGAACAAACGCGTACATGTAAATACCCACCCATACACACTATTAAAAAATTTCATCTAGGCCTTTAATATTAATTACATTAAACAACTACTAGCACTTGCACGACACATTTCTCACTGCACACGTTTCAATAAGTGAACAAATTAATAATTCCTCTGTTTAATATTAATTATTTTATAGGTACATATATTAAATTGTAAAACTGTAAAAAGTTTTATAATTTGTCATATTTTTCTCCTTTGTGATTTAGTTACTTGTAAAATGATCCAATTTTGTTTTGTTTATTTGCTCTTATTCTTATTGCTATCTCTTTTCCACGAAAAAATCGCGTGAAAAAAGCTGATTTGCTCCATACATAACCTCAAAGTTTCATCTCTGGTCTACCCTGTTATAAGAACTAAGGAAACCCCCAGGTGTATTTAATTAGGTGACAGCATTAGGAAAACAATTACAACAATACAAGAACAACAGGCATTTTTGTTTGTGTAGTTTCATTGCGTATGTCAAAAACCTAACCCATAAAACAAAGAAAACAGCTACAGAAAAAAAGTAAAAAAAGACAAAAAAAAGTATTTTGTATGTATTTTGAAATTCGCAACGAAAACCAAACTTATGTAAGCAATATACTGTTACGTTTCGACTAGGCCTTAGCATAAGTACATATTACAAATACTACAAGCCATTCTCTTTTTTTATCGTCAATTTGCTTTATGCTACCTGCACTTAAAAAATACAACGGAATGTTCTCTTATGAGAACCAAGTACAATAAGACTTGTGTTTGTTCCAAATAAGACAAGCAAATTTGAGTAGTTGAGGATTGTAAACAAAGCAAATATGTTTGCATGGATTTATTTGCAGCTAAAACAAAGATCGTTTGAATGATTTAGTATAATACGCGAGTATTTTATTTATTGTATTTGTACGTTTACTTTATGTTACTCGTATTAACATATTGATACAGGTTAAAAATAAAAATTAAAAAATTTTCAGCAAAAAAAAAAAAAAAATACCGAAAAAATATTGAAAAGAAAATAAACAAGAGAGATATATTCGGCTGTGCTGAATCTTATATACCCTTCACCATAGTATGGAGTGACGAAAGAAGTCACAATCACGAAAATTCGCGTCCACGAAATACACTTATATATTTTTTGCACATCCAAGAAGTGTTTCATCGTCTTTATCAATAAGCCAGTGGTCTTCGACTAAACAAAGAAATGATTTGAAACGTAAGAAAAGGTTTAATAATGAAGAAATTCTCCCAAAATAGATGAAAAATATCGCCAACTATTGCATAAATCTGCTAGTCTAATGATTAAAATGTTCCAATATTATCTTCACATTGAAAATAATTTAAAGCTATCAAAAATTCTTAAAAAAAGATCGAACTTTTTCAAATAAAAAGTAAAAGTAATAAAAATAACTAAAATGTATCAACAATTAAAAAAAAATAATAAATGGTTGGTCAGGATTTAAAACCGTACCTTCTTACCCGGTGGCACGGTTTCGAATCCTAGAATTTTCGATACATTTTTGTTGTTTTTATTACTTTTACTTTTTATTTGAAAAAGTTTGTTCCACAATTTATTTAAAAAACCAGGCACAATCTCATTTATAATATTTTTTTTTTATTTTCGCGTTTTTTCCAATTTTATGAACGATAAAAGGTTTATTTTTCAGAAATATCCAATGTGTTATCAGATAGGATTTTGTACAGTGATAAAATAATTGTATAATGAATTTAGTAAGTTGTCGACGTTTTTATTTGATATAATATAATATTAATAACAAAAATAAAAATAACTTGACGGTGTAAGAAAAAATTTTAAATTATAAAATATAACAAAATATTTTAATTCATTATTTTAATTTAATTTTTTCTTTGAAACTCGTATGATGTACGTATGTATGTAAACTAGTGGTATTCTGATAGTTGTCTTTTTTAAAATTTTGTTAACTTTTCCATTTACTTATCTGTATGGCGGTTGGACCAGACGATAAAGGTTTGGTGCTTTTTATGGGAATGTTTCAAATTTTAATGGTCTACATTTTTTATTCGTACTTTTTCCCAAAATTAATATTTTACTTATTCAGTTTCCTGATGATCTGCATTAGCAACAGTGAAATGCGCATAGGAACAAGCTATACCCCTCAATAATCAATTGCAATTTGTTTTTAACAAAATGGTTAATGTTTTACTGAATAAGTAAAATATTAATTTTGGGAAAAAGTGCGAATAAAAAAGATAAAGGTTTTGGTTCAATATAATCTGTATATTTCTGATATAGAAACACAATGGAATTTCAACCACAATTGATTTAAAAAATACGAATTCGGTAATTCATATTCAGCCTGCTAAGAAAACAGATGGATTTAATTAAAAACATTTTTTATTTAAATCTTCTTCTGCGTTTACTGTGTAAGACAGAGAAATAAATATGAAAAATTACGATAAAATGGCAAACAGAAAGCATTTTGCTCTCAAATCCAACCCATAATTCGGCTTATTTTAGTAATATTTTACTATTAATCCGCGTCCAATTCCGTAGGTCGTGCTATCGACATGCGATATTCCGCAAAACTATGATTTTTTAGGTGTTTTTAATGAATGTAAGACCAGTTTATTTTATATGAATATGAAGAAATCAATTTTTTATCTCCTAAGATCTTAACTTATCATTTTGTATATGTTGAATTGGGGAGAATACGAAAATATGCCAAAAGAAATATAAAATACAAATATGTATGCATGTACTGTTATCGCTACGCTTTACAAATGTTTTTGAAATTTTCGCCAAACATTCCCATCTAAAAATCCAAAGTTCATATGTACGAGTATGTATGTATACGATAGGAACTGATTGTTTGAAAAATATTTGATGAATTGTGAACTATTCTTAGAATACATTTTAATTAAGCCCACATTAAATTATTCAATTGGATAATGCAATCTAGAAGCTAAATATAAATTTGTGGAGAGTAGGTATTTGCAATACTTTTATTCAAAATACAAATGCATTTTAAATCTTTATTCCAAATACAAAATAGTTTTTAATAAAAGTTTAATTTTCACAATGGAAATGATATTTTTTAAGTGTTTTTACTCTATAATTTTGCTGTTTTTTAATCAATATTAAATCACACAATTTTCCTGATGTTCGCATATTTTTAAGAATTTTTGGCATTTTAGAGATTTTTTCAAGACTTTTGGCTGCCGATTGCCAATTATATAATTTTTTTAAAATAAATTTTGGGAATAATTTTCAATATTGCAGTTGCAATTTTTAGAATATGCGCTATTTTCGCGCGTTTTTTTTTTTCTTTCATTTCTGATGTTACAGAATGAAAGAAACATTTCTGAATACTGAACCTGAATACAGAAAATAATTAAAATTATACAAGTATAACACAGGATATAAGCATCAATTTTGCCTTTCTTCTGAAATCACAAATAGTCATAAAAAATGAAAAATTAATACATTTTTAAAACAAAACTAAAATTCAATTTCATTGATTTTGTATATTTACTCGTACATAGTGTTTTGACGATCCATTACATTTCTTTAATATAAAAAATATAAAAAATAATTATAGTTATTTATATACGAAAAGAAAATATAAGCGATAAAAAATATTGCAATATGCATGCATAATATTATACTATTAAACGTACAAAAATAAGTTTAAAGAAACAAACAAAAACAAAACAACTAATCATTGCTTTTCGATTGTTTAAATATACACATGTATACACACAATGTGTACATGTGCCCATAAACGCATTTCAGTATGGATGGATGTGTGACAAAAAGGGCCAATTTAGAACAACCACACCAATTTCCATTAAGAATTTGAAGTTCTAGTATTTTATAATAAATAAGATATGTTATGTTCTTAAACGCGTAAACTACTATGAAAAATACAATTGCTCTGTGGTGTATAAGAAGCGCTTGTGACTACAAACCAGTAGGTGGTTGGACTGAATCCCAACGCAACTTTTTCTAAAAATTTTTAAAAGTAAAATTATTTCGAATACCATTTTTTTGCTCATATTTTAGTCGTTAATAAACCGACTTCAATTATTTCTAGTCTAAACCTTCGTAGAACTCCATACAAGAGATCTGCTTCATAAAATTGACCGTAGGACAGTCGGGGCCATAAAAAACAACAGAATAGGAAATATAACAAAAAAAGTCTTTTGGCTATATCTCATTAAT
The DNA here is from genome assembly GCA_956483585.1 of Gymnocheta viridis. Classification (NCBI taxonomy): domain Eukaryota; kingdom Metazoa; phylum Arthropoda; class Insecta; order Diptera; family Tachinidae; genus Gymnocheta; species Gymnocheta viridis. The sequence goes on along the minus strand of OY101442.1, from coordinate 48,528,018 downwards.
TATTGGACCAATTTTTGTTATTTTCAAACCGAATAATTTTATAAAAAAATTCCAAGAGAATGGTATAAAATTTATGTCTCTATGTTGTGTTGAGGCCTTAATTCTGAATACACGAAAATATCGCAAACGGACATCGCTCATTCGACTTCTCTATCTATAGGGATCCAGAATATATACTTTATTTTTTGGTGAAGGGTATAAAAATACAAACGGATATATAATTTTGTTATACTGTTTATTTAAGTTATCGAAATTTAAGAATAAAAATACAAAGTATTTTTTTTTGCTTGGAGATGTTCACACAAAAAGAGCCTTTCCCCAATTGTCTCCTATGGTTAGGCAGCAATTTTTTATAAAGCCCGCGCAAGATAAAGCAGTTTTCAGACAGTTCTTTGTCGAGACGGTTCGAGGAGGAACTAGATACTATATTAATTAGCATTGCCAGTATGTATTAATAGATTAACAGTACAATTTCGATTAGGACCCATAGATGGTTCTTCAACGTAAAAGATGAATAAATTATAACAACATGTTGTAATTAGCTGCACAATCAACTTTGCACAATTGTTGACGCATATAAGTCAAAAATGATATTATCTTAACTGTATGTATGTATGTACATTAGGGTGGGTCACTGATGTATGAAAAAAAATAAAACTTCTCAAATCATATTCTAAGAGCAATATTTTTTGGTTTACGTTAAAACAATTAAAAATTTCTAAAAAAAGTTAAAAGTCATATATTGAGGCCGCGCCAGAGTTTCTAAGAATTAAGTATTTTTGAAAAAAATTATTTTTTAAATTTTAATATTTTATTTACTATCAATTATTATTAATTAAAACTAAAAACATTTTTAATTAATAAGAATTTATAAAAACACTATTAATTATCAAATAGTTGAACCATTTGGTTTGTAGTCGAACGATTTTAATTTTGTTAATGATATAAAATTTCACTTATTGACTACAAAAAAGGGGTTTTGCCAAATAAAAACTAGATATTTATTGTTAAACAAAATCGAATAATTTATTTGGCAATGTGTATGCATTTCGGACAGACTTGCTGTCCATCATCAGCGACGCGTAACTAAAACAAAAGAGTCAGAATCATAAAATAAGAGGTATAAACAAAAAAACAATATACATATGTAACATGTGTGATAATAAAACAACAATAGGTGTAAATAAAAACAAAAGCGAGGTAAGAATACATCAATAGTGTACATATGTTAATTGTGTGTTAAATTAGAGAGAAGAGTGGTGAATTGATTTTGCCGTTGTCTGCATTCATCAAGAATGATAGAAATACAGATTACGACATGCGCATGATTTCCCGCTAGAAAGGGTTGCCAATCCTTTCATTCCACAATAATTTTTAGGGCTGTATTTTTATCTTGTATGATTAATATTTTTATATTTACTTACTAGTGTAATTGGATCAGTGTTCCTGTTAATAACAAAATAAATTTTATTATAAAGCTCCAATCCATGTACCTGCTCACCTATTTCGTCCAGTTGAGTGACATTCACCCTCATTTTTACAGGTAATTAAAATATATTAAGCAGTCTTTGCTCGTAATGTTTTATAATTAAAATTTATATGTGAACTTCGATAATGAATTATAAGAGAATGACTTAATTAACTTTATTTGGTTTTAATGTTTAACAAGTTGATTTGTGTGGCCTTATAAAGTGTATCAATTACTTCTCTAGTTGACCTGTAAGCCTTAAAAATATAGAAAATAATATAAAATTCCAATGTTTGTTATTTTTTTGTCTTTTTGTCATGAAAAACCCCTTTAAAAAACTTCCTGCAATAAACTGCAATGTAGGTCGTTTTCGTCATTGTAATCTTATTGTGGAAGTTACAAGCGCTTGATGTTTGAAACACTATTTTTGACTGTACCTTCAATAAAACGATTTCGCATTTTCTTAATTCCTGGAAAAATAAATTTAAGCAACTTTTTTTTGGCCTGCAACCTTAAAAATATAAGTAGAAAATAATTGTAACATTCCAATGTTTTCCTTTGTTTTTTTATTGCATGTACACAGATTTTTAAAGGGTTTTTCCCACTTTAAAAAACTACCTGTAATAAAAAGCAATGTAGGAAATCTATTTCTGAACATACCCATAACATTTTTGGTTTTTCCCAACTATTTATTAAAAAAATAAATTTAAGCACCCTCAGAAATTTTTTTAGGTAATTGTAAAATGTTGCGTTTTCTTAAGGTAAATAGTCAGTGTTCATGGTTTGATATGAAAATAATTTTTTTTAGGTAATATCAGTCGTATTGTGTCTTTCAAAGTGAATTGGTGAATTTTAATTGAAAAATAAAAATAATGATAAATAAAACAAACCGTTAATCTAAAAAAGTGAAAAAATCTAAATCTTAGTACATAATTGTATACACAAATAAATAATTTTGCCCGAAACTTTGTTAAGTCTAATGTGAGACTTGGCAACCCCGCAATTCAAAATTAATTTTGATTGGTCGAAACAAATATATATTATATTTCGATAAAAATCAGGATTTTTTAATTAAATTTAGTTTTATTAAAAAAAAAAATAATCTTTATTATAAAAACCGTGTATAAAGTGTTTAAAATAAGAAAAGGTGCACGAAATCTTCGCCAAAAAAAATCGAAGCAAAAGCAAAAAAAAAAAAATGAAGTGTGCAGTGTGCAGTCAAAAATCATGTGAGCAAATGTGTGAAAAATTAATTTTGTGCATATTTTTAATTAATTTAAATTTAGCTGTATCTTTTTATAGTTTTCCAAAGAACGATAAAGGGCTAAAAAGACTTTGGATAAAGTTTTGCAATCGGCGGGATACAATAAAGACCCACAGGGAGAGAATTTGTTCTCTACATTTTAAACAGGACGATTTTGAAAGAAATTTAAAATTTGAAATGGGTAAGTTACTATTATGTTTTTTTATTTGTTCAGTTTTTTAATTAATAATTACGCATAGGATTCAGCAATCGAGCAACTCTGAAGTTGAAAGAGAGAGCAGTACCGACTATAGAAGCGGGTGAAACGGAAGAGGAGACAACAACATTCGTAGAGGAAGCAACAACATCCGTAGAGGAAACCAAAACATTTGTAGAGGAAACAAAAACAATCGTGGAGGAAACAACTAAATCCCCTGAGGAACGAACAATGGTGAAGACTAGCACTAACGAAGACAGTTTACAGATCTACATAAAAAATTTGGAAGACAAAATGTATGTATCTACACTTTTATATATACTTTTAAATGGTTCACACAAACTTTTACATATATGATCGTTTCTAGGGATGCATTGCGTAAGGAAAATGATATGCTAAAAATGCAAAAAAACCAAGCTGAGATCACTACTAAAAAGTTGTCTCAAGAAGTTCAGAAGTTAAAGTTTACAAACGCAAATCTGCAGAAGGCACTGAGACGTCTTTTCACTGAAGGCCAAATAAAAAAACTTAAAAACGGTGACAAAAGACAAAACTTTACTGAAGAAGATATTGCACAGTCAATTACGCTATATTCCACAAGTGCCAAGGCTTACAGGTTGCTGAAGAGAAAAAATTTTCCGCTTCCCTCCGTAAGAACATTGCAGAGGTGGTCACAGAAATTAGATGTGTCGACAGGTATTTTGGATCCTGTTGTAAAAATATTGTCTGCGGCTAATCAAATGTCCAAAATACAAAAGCTGTGTGTATTAAGCTTTGATGAAATGAAGGCAAAAAAAAGTATTGTTACGACAAGCCAACAGACTCTTTGTTAGAACCGGCTAATTATATTCAGGTGGCTATGTTGAGAGGTGATTTATATAAATCAATTTCAAGAGTTTTTATTAACATTTTTCTATTTTATCATCAGGTTTGAGAGCAAAATGGAAGCAACCAATATTCTATAACTATGATTGCCAAATGACAAAAATTATATTATTTGATATAGTGAAGACAATGCGGCAGTGTGGCTTTGAAATTGTTGCAATTGTTTGTGATTTGGGCGGTGGGAACCGAAAACTTTTTAATGAGCTTGAAGTTGATTTTAATAAGCCCTGGTGAGTGGTAAGTATGTATTGTGTGGTAATTAAAGTAATTTTAAATTTACAGGTTTTTGTACGACGACACAAAAATATTCGTGTTTAGTGATGTTCCACATATGATTAAACTGTTAAGAAACCATTTTATTGACGACGGGTTCATCATTAACGGCAAAGAAGTTAAGAAGGATATTATTTTAAATCTTTTATCGCTTCAATCTAAGCGTAAAAGAAAATTAAATAAAACAACAACGTAATATAAATAAAAAAACACCCTTAGTCCGTGTCGCAAAATGGCTAGTAGCAGAATTAAAAAAATACGGAATTTCGATGGAGCCAGTGTTAAAAATTCATTCGAATTTGTAAACAAAATTAAAGATACCATCATTCATGAAAATGAGATTAGTGTATCATTCGATGTAACGGCGCTATTCCCAAGCATTCCGGTAGACTTAGCTATTAATTCACTTCAAAAACATTTAGAAAACAAACACGCTAAAACAAAGGAAATTGAAGTGTTAATCGATGCTGCACGTATTTGTATGTCACACAATTGCTTTGTATTTCGAGATCAATTTTATTCAAATAATTTCGGCACAAGCATGGGAAACCCACTCTCCCCACTAATTGCAGAAGCATGTATGACCAAATTCGAAACTGACCTGAAAGCCGAAGGAGTTTTACCACGAATTTGGATTCGGTATGTTGACGATATTTTTTGTATCATCGAAAAGAACAAGCTTCAACACACACTCGACATTATTAACAGCAAATACGATAGTATTAAATTTACCGTTGAAACTGAAAACGATCAACATTCACTCCCTTTTTTGGATTTAAAATGCACCAGAGTTGACAACAAAATTGATTTTGCCGTCTTTCGTAAAAATACTTCAACCGACCGTTTCATCACTAGCGATTCATTTTGTTCATATAAAAAAAAATAGCATCGTTCCACTCTATGGCATATCGCCTTGTCAATTTACCGCTTTCCATCGAAAACTACAAGGATGAATACGAGAAAATCATCCAATTAGGAACAATCAACGGCTTTGATAAGAATCTCATCGATAAACTAATCAGAAAACACTCCAACCAACATAAAAAAAATAATTTGACGACACTCTTTAGTCAAAATAGAAAAATTGAAACAAATAATTGTAGACGCGTCCCTTTCACATATGTTCCAACAATCACCAATCATCTGAGAAATATTTTTAAAAAGGAGAATATGCAGATTGTTTACACCAATAACAACAAACTCAAAAATATTCTTGGCTCAACTAAAGACATTGTTCCGATACAAGAGCGTAGCGGCATTTATGAAATAAGCTGTATAAACTGTGATGCAAAATATGTCGGTCAAACTAAACGACAAATTAGTATTCGTTATAAAGAACACAAAACAAATGTCAATAATAAACATATTCATCGCTCTGCAATCGCAGCTCACATTCACACACCTTCTGATGACAACCCACTACAACACAATATCGGCATGTTCGAAGAGAGCGTACGTCTGCTTAAGACAGTGCACAATGAGAAGAAACTAGACGCATATGAATCACTCTATATCAGCAAAACAACAAATACCATGAATGCAGACAACGGCAAAATCAATTCACCACTCTTCTCTCTAATTTAACACACAATTAACATATGTACACTATTGATGTATTCTTACCTCGCTTTTGTTTTTATTTACACCTATTGTTGTTTTATTATCACACATGTTACATATGTATATTGTTTTTTTGTTTATACCTCTTGTTTTATGATTCTGACTCTTTTGTTTTAGTTGCGCGTCGCTGATGATGGACAGCAAGTCTGTCCGAAATGCATACACATTGCCAAATAAATTATTCGATTTTGTTTAACAATAAATATCTAGTTTTTATTTGGCAAAACCCCTTTTTTGTAGTCAATAAGTGAAATTTTATATCATTAACAAAATTAAAATTTTTAATTAAACTCAAAAAAAAACATTGATTCTTATACAACATAAAATAATAGCCTAATTCACTATGTTGTGCATTTGAGATTGCAAATTTATGCGATTGCAAATATTTACAATCAACTAGGAACGCTTTTTTCTAAAAACATGTTGCGAAACATGAAATTCCCCTCTTTATTTTTTAGTTCGCTCCATTGTTATAAAACTTCCCCTTTTAGGTCAGCTGTGAGGCAGTCCAACTAGCTCATCAAAATAGGTCGCGGATTCTCAACCCTACTTCACAACTCTGTTCTATACAGCAAAAAAAATTTATAACAAAACAAAAAAAATCTTTTGTCAAACAAACAAAATAAAAAATAAAAAAAAAACCGATAACAAATAACTAATTCCCCCATTACTCTAAACAATATTTACCCATTATTATTACAGGAAGAAGATATTGATTTCCTGCACCGCCGCCCTATCCCAACCTAATCATCCTCAACTTTTATTGATGATCCCGATGATTCTTTTGTTTCCCACACCAACACTTACCCCTTCTTCGACCTTACATTTGTGTCATCCATAATCAATGTACCTAAAATCCTTTTAAAACAGTTTACCAATTCATTTTGTATCACTTACAATTAAGACATTTATTCATAAAAAAATATATTATACTAAACAAAAATAGAAATGAATACTACATTTAATTATGCTTGATTACAATTATATTCTTATTTTCATCTTAATAAAAACTGTAAAATTAAAAACAAACTATTAAAAATTTCTAGAAATTATCCTAACTTACTATCTCACCTACCTAAGTTAATATTAATAAATAGAAATACACTTAACACCAAACGCTAACTAAGACTCAACTATGAATGTTACCTAAGAATTATAATTTCTGTTATCTATGTATGGATACCTTTTTATTTCTCAAATTTGTTTTCTTTTAATTTAAACTACCCTAAAAGAGCTCTCTGAAGGCGTGTATAAACTTTTAAGTACGTTGTATCGAATTTTTTTTTTTTAGTTATTGGCTAACTCAATAGTTGAATCCCTTACAATGTCAATTAACGTTTTTTTTTTTCTTTTTACTAACACTAATTACACATACCAACAAATAACACTAAGACTATTTAAACCTAACAAATCACTAACTTATTTATATTGAGTTAGATAAAGATGCATATATTTTCCTTTTTCACTTTATTTTATTTTTTTAAATGAAAATTATATTTTCAGGAGTGCACTTTTGCCCCGGGAAATGATTTTTCTTTTCTTGGGAATTTTGGAAAACTACCTGGCTTGTGTCTTTACTCTTCCCTAGTTATTTCAGCCAATTTAGCTGGTTCTTGGCTTGGAAGAGTAAATTTCTACAAGATTGCCGCAACAGTTGCCAACATAAAATTGAATAAATGATTTGTTACCTTGGTGTATTTATTTTTGAAAACCTCAGATAGGCAGACACACTCAAAGCTTCCTTCAGTTCCAATAATTGGGATGACACACACTTTTAATATTATCTGATGTGTGGAACGGTAACAACAATATTTATGGCCTGCTTTTGGGACTACTTGTCGTCTGTTCAAGGTACTTCCCGGTTACTATATTCTTTAATAAATGAAAGTCCTTTATATCACAAAATTCCACTGACACAATTGTTTTACTTACTCAAATTCTTTCTACACTTATTATTTAATTAATATTTTATATTCGCACTTCTATGTAACAATTACTTTTTTACTTGATTTGATTTATTGAGTAGATTTTCTAACACAACAAGAAATACATATCTTATAATTAAAGTATTAGAATCAGATTAGTTATATTATATTGTTCACAGCTTCTTTGGTAATAAACTGCTAGCTTAAATATTTTATATCACCGAGGTATTCTTACTCAAATACTTAACGGACAATATCTACTAACAAAAATTATACATAAAAACAAACCACTGAAATACATAAATAACAACCTCTACATATATGTTAAAATTACAAGTCGATGAACGTTTCCTTTGGCCTTGAGAACAATTGTAACTTTAATGCCTACATTGTTCCCTAAGAGAAATAGCTATTGCTCTTTAGCCCGTTACAACTACCTATTTAATAGTGGCAACATCAGTGGGTATACATAAATAGAAATAAAATCTTGCAACTCTTTTTTTCCTATTGGCATCCCATTTAGATTTTGACATTTGATCACTTTCAAAAACAATTAGATTATTTGATAGCTATAAGCTATCTTACCATTGATTAACCTTTACCCTGCCATAATTTGAGGCATACGACCTGGTGCAAAGTCATTAACAACAAAAGACACCAATAAACGAACAGACATGTAGTGGACAACAAAAATCTTAGGTAAGTTCACTGTTTATTTCCGTCTACCATTTCTTCACCTCCCCCACAATATTTTGTTTTTCTTTCCCTTAGTACTCTTCTCAACCTTGTTACTGCCAGATGATATTCCACCACTCCTTATCAAGGCCACCATCAACACCATCTTCTTTGAATTCTCTTAAATGAAGTGTAAATATAAACTACAGGATTTTGCGTCGTTTATTTATACACGACTGTTGGCTGAAGTAGTTAGCGCGTTGACTGCAAAGCAAATAATGTCTAAGAACGTGGGTTCGAGCCCAGCTTCAGACAAGTCATATCATCCAGCATTTTTCAGATGTGCATTAGAGTGCCATTGTATTTGTTGTTGTCGGAGTGTTTAAGTGATGAAGGCATAGCACACTGGTCACTGAACATTTCTGGCAGCAATTGATACTGGTGTATGCTAGCGGACATCACAGCGCCCTCCTTCGTCGGTATTGTAGCAAAATCGCCGGCGAAGTAAAATAATGAATAAAATGGCTACAAAAGCTTAAAAACACATTTAATGCGCCTACTTGACATCAAAGGCGCTGCAACACTGATCTAAAAACTAACACAGCGCGCAATATCAGAGTTGCAAAAATTAAGCTTTCTCTCTCTTTCACCATCTGACCTCTCTCACTATCCCTTTCCCAAAGAAGGTAACACACCTACGGGTTGGTAGGCATACTAATTGCCTGAGTGTTACTTCTCTTTATTTAAAAAAAAAAAAAATCCATATCTTTATATTTTGTAGAGTAAAAATATGCTACACCCAGTGGTGATATTCAGCCGGTACGGGGCGGTACGCTCGTACCGGTTGTTAACATTTTTAAAATTTTCCGTACCGGTTGTTGTATATTAAAAAAAAGTATGTTTTTAAGTAAAAGTATGTAAAAGTAAAAGTATTGATAAAAACATTCTAAATTACTAAAAAAATATAAATATTTACCTGCCATTATCGATCAAATACAAAAAATCTTACAATAAAATAAAAATTTGGGATTTAAAATTTTTTTCGGTTTTAGTAAAAAAATCTACTTAAAACTGTCTAATTTGAATTTTAGTACTTTTAATTTCCACTACAATCCAAGAGATGGCATTGAATTATAGAACAAAATTTATGGAATTGAAAAATTCCTACTGAGCATGTTTAAAGTTGCATTTTAATAGGTGGTTTCACCGCGTAACCACTAAGCTTGAAAGGGTTAACGGAAAATTCTGTAAAAAAAATATTTTTCTTTTAATAAAAAGGGAATTTCCCTTTTTGAATACATTTTTATTTTGATATATTGTTACGTGCCGTCGTTTCGCAGTGCTTGTGCTGCCAGCCAGCTCAAAAAAACAACACACATTTGACATCATAGGGCAGGTTCCGACTCACAAACACGACCGAGACACGAACAATTAAATTAAAAAAAAAACTGACAAACTATATCTCAAAGTACTACACAAAACAGGAAACAATTGGGAGAGTGGACAAGATGGACGTCCTCTACTAGCCCTCCCTACCTGGGACCCAACACTCCTAACGCATATTAAATTTTGGTCCCCCATAATCCACACACACTCACTTCACGACACTAACTCATATTTCCTCACCCGAACAAATTAATTTAGAACACGAACATATTCGTTATTTTAAACAAAATTACATATTTTTATTAATAAATTTGTAAAAGCTAAAAATTAAAAAAAAACTAAAAATAACTCACTATATTATCACAAAAAAAATATTTAAAAATCAAAAAAAATTTTAAATTAAGCAAAAATAAAAACTAAGCCAATAAAAAATAACAGAAATAAAGATAAATACAAATTATTTTGTTTCTTCTTAACATCTTAAACACCCGACAAAAAAAACTAATACAAACGGACTCAAAATTAACGCAGTAATGCCTCAATAAAAACTTAAACTAAAATTAGTAGTTGATGCCTAAATTACCTAAATCGATGATAGGTTCGTAGAACACAACATTAAAATTAAACAATCTGCCAAAACACTTTTTCTACTTCACTTTTCTTTCAATTACAATTGAATTCACTCCAATAATCTATTTATAAAAAAAAACTCGTATAAACTGTACTCTAATACCCTACCTAAATGAGCTCTTTTAGGAGGTCTGTATTTCCCTTTTATACTGGTTCACAAAAAAAAACTCAAGACACAAATTCAATTATAATAAGAAGAAAGAATAGAAATTATAGCGATACCAAAAAAAAACGGACTACTAAAAACTCCCGCTATCAATTTATTTTACGAAATTAGGCACTAACTGTATCCTTATTTCTAACACATACACACAAAATTACACAATTACCACTTATATAAAAAAAACTAATATTTTTGTAAATCGAACTTATACTATACCCTATCTAAATAAGGACAGCCCTATTGAAATTAATCTATAATAACACTTTTATAGTAACAGCTGGGTCGGAACTTGACTTCAGCAAAACAATAGTTTTGGCCTTTACCAAAAGATGGCACTCCTGGTTTTCTGTGCTGTTTCTCACTAATGAGGGTTCTTTGACTTCCTCTTGCTCTTACTCTTAGGCTTTATTAAATAATTTGTTACCTGGTCTGGCCCTTATAACTATTTGTATAGTTGCCTCTTTTCCTTTAAACTTCTCCCAGGCCAACTTTTGCTTGTCCTTTACAATGGCTACTTTAATCCTTGTTCCTGGGTACTCTAGACAGGCAACACTGCATAAACAAAATGCATCCAAATTAGCCACTGTTCCATCATGCTACACACAAACTTATAAAACACTTACCGGACACCGAACCAGGCACAAATTTCTTTACTTTTATTTAAATTATTATTTAATTTCAGGGATTTTATATTCGCACTATCCTATGGTTATATGGCTCTTTCAAAAGAAAAATTTTTTCCAAATTCAAATTTACAAAAATGAAAACACAATACCACAACGATTTTACGCGCACAACACTTCTGTTCTTTGCAATTGTTTCTGTTAAAATGATTTCTTTATCCTATTTCCTAAATCTCACCAAAAATTTTCGACAGTAACAAAAAAAAAACACATTTAACACTACTACAAGTACAATAAACCAGTTTTGCATCCTATATACTTGAGGTTGGTGTAATCGACCTCTGGCCTTGATCGTCTTTGTTGCTATAAATTACTATAGTTTCCAGGATCTCAAAACCTCAAGAGAAACTTTCTTAACCCCTCTCGGCTACTTTATAAAATCTTTCGGGAACACCCTGTCATCAAAATTCCCACTGCACACAGCTTGTGTACAACCGGCCTATACATTTGACAGCTACTAGCATGCAAAAACCATTAATCAAATACATAAACATACAACACACCAAATTAAACAGAAAGAAAAATCACTAAAAACTACTAAAAATACAAAAAAAACAAACAATAGTACACTCCACCGCCTGGAATTTATTAAATAGTGAATAATACACTCAAATTATTGGCCATCATAACATTGCAGTGAGGCCAGTCAGTTCCCACCGTGCACCGGCCTGGTATGTTTTCGGGATCCGTTCAACCACCCCGCAACAAAACTCCGGGTTCTCCAACCTTGGGCGGAGGAAACGGTGTGCGGGCTGTGATGGATGTGAAGCCTACGTGGGGAACTCCCATGACCCTGAAAACCGAGTCTCATACTCTACTTTGAGCCAGCCGGGCAATCTGTAAATCTTCACGTGAGCGCGAATGTATACAATGTATGTATGTATGTTGTAAACTCTGTTTACATTTCCTTATATTTTTTTCAGACATGTTTACAACCACTGGGGGACAGATGCTCTCTTGACCCTCTTTTCCAGAGAAAAAGAGCTCAGAGGCAACCCTTATTATTAGGCAAAAAAAAAAAACTTACAAAAAATATTTTCTTGGTACCAACGCTTAGTTGGTAGGGTACTATGAACAACATAAGTACCTGTATTTGCATTTTATGCATTGAACGAACGCCTTGATAGGCAAAAAAAATAATGGTCCTAAACATTAAGAAAAAAAAATTAAATTATTAACATCGAACGCCTTATAATTACGGGTTACGCCTCAAATCTTTTTCCGGGATATTGCCTGTCCTGCATTGGTTATCCGTCTCCAGAAACCTTCATACTTAAAGCCTTGGAGATGGTATATGTCTCAACACAAAAAAAAACATCACATGATCACGGAAAGTATATTTTACCAACACCATGATAAAAGAATCTTTACTTTGTGGTCCATTTCATTTTAATTTTTAGGATTACTGTCTGGTATTTGTAACCCTAAAACACCAATAAAGGGACATCACAGCTTACATTGTAATATCACAGCTGTTGTATTACAGACCTCCGGTCATCTACATTGCGGCTCCTTACATCTAATATTGCCACTATACCAACCTACCCCTAGTATCAGCTTTCATCACCGAATACCTTTTTTTAAAAATTAAATAAACTGGACTGACACGAACACCTAACTAAACCTACATTGCACCCTATAAGAAAAATAATAATAAAAAAAATTACCTATAATTGTCCTAACCTAAGTATCACAGATAGTAAAACTTATTGCACTTTGTATCACATTTTAATGTCTTTCGCGTGAAAGATTCCAACTGGTCTACCTTGGAGTGACTCCAACTCATACATATTGTTACCTATTGGTCTCTTAATGCGACATTTGAGATACTTGCGACAAAATTTCGCATTTATGTTGTTCTTAAAATCGGATAGTGCAAAATTTTTCCTGTATACTTCTTGTCCAGGATTGAACTTTATTAATCGCGCTCTCGCGTTGTACCTGCGTGCACTTTTCTCGTAGGCTTGGGTGAGATTATTTTTGATCTTGTCGCGGATCAAGCTTAGCTTATCATTTTTGTCCAGATTTACTATCTGATGTTCAGACAGCGATTTTAACTTTCTGGCCAACCTGTAGTCTGCTCCGTTCGAAAAGATATTGTGTCTGAATAGAGCAAAAAATGGAGAAACTCCTGTCGCGGCGTGTATGGACGTTCGCAATGCACATTCTATTTCATTAAGGTACAAGTCCCAATCTCTTTGATCCTTTTCAAGATAGGCCCTAATAGCAGATAACACAGATTGATTTACTCGTTCCGCCGCATTGGCTTGAGGTGAATAAAAAGCAGTTTTCAGGTGTGTTATACCATACGTATTTATCATTTCCGTAAAAGCAGCGGAAATGAATTGTTGTCCATTATCGCTGTGAAGCACTGCTGGTACTCCAAACTTCTGGAACACTTCCTGAACAAGGAATTGTACCACATTTCTAGCAGTTGCTTCTTTCATGGCTTTTAAAAAACAAAATTTTGAGAAATGGTCTACTACGATAAAAATATAGGCGTTTCCGGTTTTAGATCGCGGGTATTTACCAAGAAAATCTATGTATATTTTTTGAAACGGTATGTCTGTTTGGACTTCGGCTCCTATAGTCGGCATTGTATGTTGATTTACCGATTTTGTTTCTTTGCAAGTTTTGCAATTCCTGACATAATCTTGGACTTGAGCTGCCATTCTTGGCCAATAATAAAAACGCTTGAGCCTCTCTAATGTTTTTTGCATTCCACCATGGGCTGCGGTAGTGCTGTCATGGGCTTTTTCTATTAACACATGTGTGATATCTTGTGGAATCCACAATTTCCACACTGATTCGTTTAAGTGGTCGCTACTATCAAACATTACTTTTTTGTATATTTTGTTACCATCCACACGTATATCAGGCAAATTTGCCTGGTTTTGTTCAATGGTTTTGATCAAATCTATATAGTCTTCGCTCTCAAAAGCTGTTGTCTCAAAGTCGAAAAAACTTTCATCTACTATTTCGGCCACTTCAATCGGATTGCGGGAAAGCATGTCCGCCACTACATTTTCAGCCCCTTTTCGGTGTTCGATCACAAAATCGTAGGCCTGCAGCTGCAATGACCACCTGGCTAGAAGTCCACTAAGGTCTTTTAGTGACATGAGCCATTTCAGACTAGCGTGGTCTGTTATAACAGTGAAATTCATCATTTCGACATAAGGCCTGAAACGCTTTACTGCTAATACAGCCGCAAGGCACTCCTTTTCGGTGACCGAATAATTCTTTTGACACGCCGTAAGTTTCTGGCTATAGAATGCTATCGGATTCTCTTCCCCTGCCGAATTCTTCTGAAATAAAACAGCCCCTACCCCGTATTCTGACGCATCGCATTGAATAAAAAACGGCAAACTAAAATCAGGGTGGCGTAGCACAGGTGCCGTTGTTAATGATATTTTCAAAGTTTCGAATGCTTCTATCGCACCAGCTGTCATTTCAAACTTTTTACCCTTTTTTAGCGTATCTGTTAAGGCTGCAGAGATGGAGGCAAAATCTTTTATGAAGCGCCTGTACCACCCAGCCGTCCCTAAAAAACTTCTAACATCCCTGGGCGATTTTGGCAATGATATCCGCTGAATTGCTTTAACCTTTTCGGGATCAGTCCTCAATATGCCACCTCCTATGATAAACCCTAGGTATCTTAGTTCCCTAAAACAAAACATTGATTTTTTTAAGCCTATAGTTAAATTGGCCTTCTGTAGACACTCGGCAACTTGCTCCAGCAATTTTATGTGTGTTGAAAACTCTTCTGAAATTATCAGGAGATCATCCAAATAAATGAATACATTTGGTTTTAGCCTCGCAGGTATCACTCTGTCCATCAGCCGGCATAGACGTTGCGCCGCGTTGCATAGACCAAACGGCATTACGCGGAACTGATACAGCGGTCGACCTGGAACTGTAAAAGCTGTATAAGGCTTTGCGTCTTCTTCCAGCTCAATTTGCCAGAATGCATACTTCAGGTCGACGCTACTTATGTAATGCGTTTGATCTATGCGACTCAGAATTCCGTCTATGTTTTGCAACGGATACGCGTCTTTTATTGTGATCGCGTTTAATTTTCGCGCATCAAGACAGAAGCGATTTTTGCCTGGCTTTCGTACCACTGTTGTCCTATTAGACCAAGGGCTATTGCTCTCTTCGATCACGTTTAGTCGCAGCATGTTATCCAACTCTTCATAAACTATAGACTGTACCGCAGGAGAAATCGGGTAGTGCTTATCTTTAACCGGATTTGTGCCGGCTACTAATTTTATTTCATGTTTCTCTAACTGCGTACAGCCTAGACCTTTTTCTTCGAATGAAGGAAACCTTTTGACTACTTCATCTAGTTGTTGTTGCTGTTCAGGTGTTAACACATGTTTATTTAGTTTGTGGTCATCTTGCTCATCGTGTAAACTTTGTGCAAGTTCTAAACTAATTTCGGCCGATATTATTTGCGGCGCTATCTCAAAGGGTTGCCAAAAATCTACGCCAAGATAGAGTTCCTGATCCAATTCTGGACATAAATAAAAAGTTATGCTTCTAAATTTTCCTTTATATTCTACGTTTAATTTGCAATTACCTAATACCCTATGTTGTTGACCCGTTGCCGTGCTAATATTGCTATAAATTGGACAAATCTTTGATTTTATCTCGGAAATAATTTCTCGACAATTTTTACCCAGTAGACTGACAGACGCGCCTGAGTCTAAGAGGCCTTTTAAAATTTTTCCATTTAAACTAACTTCTGCGTATGGCCTCGGATCTGTCTTAGAACAAAAATAGTTTACTGTTTCTGCCAATAAACGACGTTGCCGTTTTCGATCTATATAATCTGATCGCAATTTTAAAATGTGTTGCCACTTTGTTAGATTTGGGGCGGAATTTTCCCTTAGTATATATGTATTATTTGTTTTGTTTGGAATTTTTAAGTCTTGACCGTGACTGGTGTTTTTATTTCCTGACGAATTATTCAAGCAAAGAATGTTGCTTGATTCGTCAAAAATGCGTTCGCGGACTTTCTGATAATTTTCTTCCCTTACAAGAAGTGGTAGAAAATGTCGAATTTTTGAAAACTCAGGTGATTTTGGAGATTTTTCTTCAATTATTTCGGGGTTACTTGGCTGGACCGCGACTCCCCGTTGATAGCCGCGCCCCTCCATGCGTTTCCCAGTTCTCTTGAACACTGTGGACATTTGGGTGTTATAGTGTCAGGTCTACCACACTTATAACAAAACAAAGCTCTTTGAGTTGACAGACATTGTTTAAACGTGTGACCTTTTTCTTGGCAATTCCAACAGATTATTTGGGTGTTAATTGCTGCAATTTCTTGCACCTTCTCTGCCTCGTTTTCATCTGCATCTAAGATGACCTCGCTGACAAAACGCGGCGCTCTATTTGGCTGTGGTGGATTAGTCCGAGGTACGTTCCGCGAAAACGTTCTTTCCGCTTCAATACATTCCATGCGGAGATTTTCTACAGAACTCACGCTCATGGCTATTTTTATCATTTCGCCTTCTAAAACAGGGACTTCTAATCTTGCCCGTAATATGTTCAGGCTATGAAAAAAATCGTCTACCGATTCGCCGGGCATTTGTTTTCGCTCTACAAGTTCTTGCATGCGTTCCCAGTTTGACCTAACGGTTCTAAATCTATTGAGCAAAGCTAAACGCAGGGTGCTCCAGTCCGTAATAACGGTTGTCTGGAGTAATGCCCAGTACCATTGTTGCACTGTTCCTGAAATCAAGAGATGAAAATCTCGAAGGATTTCTTGCCAAGGGATATTGTATTGCCTTTGCATATGTTCGAGTCTAAATATAAATTCTTCAATGGACAACTGGTCACGCCCACCTTGATTTCCTTTAAATTCTAACCCGAATTTGTCTATACGTATTTTCCATCCGTCATGAGCAGGGTTTGGCACTGGTGGCGGTGGAAAATCGTATCTGGGCGGCTGTTGATTCGGAATAGGCCTATTTCTGACATCTGGTTGACCTACATGTGTCCCGATTTCGGGGCGATTTCTTTCCCGTTCAGTTAGGGTTTTAATGGCTACGGAAAGTTGAGATATATTTTCGTTGACTTTTCTCATTTCGAAGTTAATCTTTTCCTCAACAAATTTTCCGATCGCTCGGTCCAGATTAGCTTTCATTTCCCCCACGCTTTCCTGAACCATTTCCCTAACAGATGGAGTTAACTCATGCTGATGTTCTTGATTTTCTGGTCTATTGCCCTGGGGTTTTGGGATTGCTCCTTTATTGGAGGCTTGAGCATTAATTGTCCCGGATAAATCTTTTATTGTGGGTGCCGTGGCCATTTTGACAGATTTATTGTCTTTTAAATATTTTTCCTTTACTTGAGGCGAGGATCTATTCAAATCAAACGATAAATTTCTTTCAAGTTTTCTTTTTGCTCTATCCGTTTTTCTAAAATTATCTTTACCGTCGCTACCATAAGGTTCGGCCATAAAAATTTAAAAACAAACCGCTTTGACAAAAATGATTGTGAATACTTGAATATGCATATAAAAATACTAAGTGCTCACACTTTCTATGAACACAGTTATCCGAATTTAATTTATCTAAATAAAAATCTCATTTAAAAATGGGAAAATATTACAAATACAAAAAAAATTCCTGGCAACACTGACACTTCTTAGGTTCAACGACTATACCACAATGAGAAATATAATAAATAAAACACTTATGTACTATAGTAAATAAACACAAAGTAAACAGATGTTATTTCTAAATTAACACTATTTCTACCAAATATTTTAACACTAATACTACCGGACAAATTATAATCTATTAAGGTTATTAATTTTAAATCAGATGTTATCAATACTAATAATGATTTTACAAAACAAACTCCAGTAAATAGTATTAAAAATACAAATAATTTTAATTTTATTTATTAATGTAAATATATTAACTTGCCAAAAACAATTATTTACTTAGCATACTCGGGTTTGGATATTACGAGCAGTAATCGCGTGTGTGTGTGGTTTTATTTTTTTTTTTTTATTCATTTTAATTTTAAGTACCCTTACCAGGGTCTCCTAAATTGTTCCCTAGACAAATTTAACAAAATGCAATTAGCATATACTTTAGGCTAATACTAGAGCCAAAACCTAATCCTTAAAACATTTCACGCAACTGAGTCTCTGCTCAGCGCGGATATTAAAACTTCGGTTTCGAGCCCTGGACCAAAAGAAATGCTGAACCTCTGTTATGATTATTATACTACAGACCCCTGATCATATCAGAGCGGCTATAATAATCACAATTGGGGATTTTCACTCTCAAAGTAAGAGTACAGGCTGAAACTACTACAACAAAAACTATACAAATATCACACTTAAAACGTCCAATATGATGTTTTTATTTCACAAAAACCCATAAGCTAACATTTAACAGTGTTACTTGAACTAATTGACACACCAAAATGTAGACTGAAACGTACAAAACATTTAAAATCTGCTCAGCAAACAATAACTTATACTAGTGTTTGCGGCCTATTAGAATATATCCTATAGGGTAACAACTATAAAAATTCTTAAACGTATCAGGTACTATGGTATATCTTTTGGGCTATTTCCTTAAACTACTACAAAATTATCTATTGTGAGTACTTAGCTATTATGTACTCTAAAATCTCAAATATAATATTCATTGTTTGGGCGCCATATTGTTACGTGGCGTCGTTTCGCCGTGCTTGTGCTGCCAGCCAGCTCAAAAAAAACAACACACATTTGACATCATAGGGCAGGTTCCAACCCACAAACACGACCGAGACACGAACAATTAAATTAAAAGAAAACTGACAAACTATATCTCAAAGTACTACACAAAACAGGAAACAATTGGGAGAGTGGACAAGATGGACGTCCTCTACTAGCCCTCCCTACCTGGGACCCAACACTCCTAACGCATATTAAATTTTGGTCCCCCATAATCCACACACACTCACTTCACGACACTAACTCATATTTCCTCACCCGAACAAATTAATTTAGAACACGAACATATTCGTTATTTTAAACAAAATTACATATTTTTATTAATAAATTTGTAAAAGCTAAAAATTAAAAAAAAACTAAAAATAACTCACTATATTATCACAAAAAAAATATTTAAAAATCAAAAAAAATTTAAAATTAAGCAAAAATAAAAACTAAGCCAATAAAAAATAACAGAAATAAAGATAAATACAAATTATTTTGTTTCTTCTTAACATCTTAAACACCCGACAAAAAAAAACTAATACAAACGGACTCAAAATTAACGCAGTAATGCCTCAATAAAAACTTAAACTAAAATTAGTAGTTGATGCCTAAATTACCTAAATCGATGATAGGTTCGTAGAACACAACATTAAAATTAAACAATCTGCCAAAACACTTTTTCTACTTCACTTTTCTTTCAATTACAATTGAATTCACTCCAATAATCTATTTATAAAAAAAAACTCGTATAAACTGTACTCTAATACCCTACCTAAATGAGCTCTTTTAGGAGGTCTGTATTTCCCTTTTATACTGGTTCACAAAAAAAAACTCAAGACACAAATTCAATTATAATAAGAAGAAAGAATAGAAATTATAGCGATACCAAAAAAAAACGGACTACTAAAAACTCCCGCTATCAATTTATTTTACGAAATTAGGCACTAACTGTATCCTTATTTCTAACACATACACACAAAATTACACAATTACCACTTATATAAAAAAAAACTAATATTTTTGTAAATCGAACTTATACTATACCCTATCTAAATAAGGACAGCCCTATTGAAATTAATCTATAATAACACTTTTATAGTAACAGCTGGGTCGGAACTTGACTTCAGCAAAACAATAGTTTTGGCCTTTACCAAAAGATGGCACTCCTGGTTTTCTGTGCTGTTTCTCACTAATGAGGGTTCTTTGACTTCCTCTTGCTCTTACTCTTAGGCTTTATTAAATAATTTGTTACCTGGTCTGGCCCTTATAACTATTTGTATAGTTGCCTCTTTTCCTTTAAACTTCTCCCAGGCCAACTTTTGCTTGTCCTTTACAATGGCTACTTTAATCCTTGTTCCTGGGTCCTGTAGACAGGCAACACTGCATAAACAAAATGCATCCAAATTAGCCACTGTTCCATCATGCTACACACAAACTTATAAAACACTTACCGGACACCGAACCAGGCACAAATTTCTTTACTTTTATTTAAATTATTATTTAATTTCAGGGATTTTATATTCGCACTATCATGGTTATATGGCGCTTTCAAAAGAAAATTTTTTCCAAATTCAAATTTACAAAAATGAAAACACAATACCACAACGATTTTACGCGCACAACACTTCTGTTCTTTGCAATTGTTTCTGTTAAAATGATTTCTTTATCCTATTTCCTAAATCTCACCAAAAATTTTCGACAGTAACAAAAAAAAAAACACAGTTAACACTACTACAAGTACAATAAACCAGTTTTGCATCCTATATACTTGAGGTT
Source organism: Gymnocheta viridis (assembly GCA_956483585.1). NCBI lineage: Eukaryota > Metazoa > Arthropoda > Insecta > Diptera > Tachinidae > Gymnocheta > Gymnocheta viridis. The sequence goes on along the minus strand of OY101442.1, from coordinate 48,507,351 downwards.
GGTGTAATCGACCTCTGGCCTTGATCGCCTTTGTTGCTATAAATTACTATAGTTTCCAGGATCTCAAAACCTCAAGAGAAACTTTCTTAACCCCTCTCGGCTACTTTATAAAATCTTTCGGGAACACCCTGTCATCAAAATTCCCACTGCACACAGCTTGTGTACAACCGGCCTATACATTTGACAGCTACTAGCATGCAAAAACCATTAATCAAATACATAAACATACAACACACCAAATTAAACAGAAAGAAAAATCACTAAAAACTACTAAAAATACAAAAAAAACAAACAATAGTACACTCCACCGCCTGGAATTTATTAAACAGTGAATAATACACTCAAATTATTGGCCATCATAACATTGCAGTGAGGCCAGTCAGTTCCCACCGTGCACCGGCCTGGTATGTTTTCGGGATCCGTTCAACCACCCCGCAACAATATTTACTCTAAATAAAAAGTTTAGTAGTATAAATATTTTTATGGTGAATGGTTATCCCTTACTTTTAATCTCTATTAAATTCAGTTTTAACGTGCAAGTATGAAGTTTTTAAATTAATTTAAATTTCTAATTAATTATTAATTAATTATTAAATATTTTCTTTGTTTCAACCTAAGAATGAAAAGGCAAGGTAATTTGGATGACTTTTTTAGCAAATCTATAAAAATAACCAAAAACCCTGAACAGCAAGCTGAGAATATTACTAATTCTAATCAAACAAAACAGGTAAAAGAAAAAAATGATACTTCTGAAGTTCAACACCAATCGGAAAAAGCTGGAACGTCTCGTGATGCTGCGTTATTACATTTCTGGAATGATAAACAACTAAATTATTTTAAAACTAAATACGAGTGGCTTATTGTTGTTAGCGATGAAAATGTGGGATGTCAGTGGTGTTCGAAAGTAGAATCGTTAAATTTAGAAACTGCTAAACATTTACACATTTCTGTGGAGTGCAAATCATGTTCTGTCAAAGCTCATGGCTCGAACAAAGAAAATTTACAATCATCAATGAGAAAAAAATTGAAGGAACACAATGAATCAGCTTCACATAAAAAAGCTGGGGAAATAATAAAAATTGGTGAATCAAATATAATTTCCAAATCTTTCGATGTGGCTAATGAAAAGTATTTAAACAGCACAGTAAACATTTTTAATACTATCTATTTCATAATTAAAAACAATTACCCATTCAGTGATTTTAAAAAATTAATTGATTTACAGAAAAAAAAATAATGTAGATTTTGGATTTTCATTACATTCCAGATTTATAGTTCCACTTGTCGCAAAGCTTATATCTACAGAAATAAGAAGAATTATTTTTGGAAAACTGATAAATACAGGTTGTAAAATTTCAATTATTATTGATGAAGCCTCAACTGTTTCACACAAAAGCGTTTTAGTAGTTTATTTGAAATCTGAAATTAAAGATTCCGATGATAGTGTAACAGTTTTTATTGATCTTGTCGAATTAGAAGGAACAACATCAGAAATAATTTTTAAAACCTTAATATCAGTTCTTGAAAAACATGGTTTTAATGAAAAATATTTACATGAAAATCTTATTGGATTTTGCTCAGACGGTGCTAGTGTAATGTTAGGAAAAAAGGCTGGAGTTTCTGCAAGAATTTTAGAACATTTTCCAGGTATTAGCATCTGTCACTGTTTAGCTCATCGTATTCAGTTAACTCTAGATGATGTTATCAAAGAAGTAAATGAAGTAAATAACTTTAGATATTTTCTCGATAAACTTTATTCGTATTATCATACTTCAAATAAACATCAACGAGAATTAAATAATGTTTCTAAAGAACTTGGCACTGAAGTACACAAAATAGAATATTTGGTCCTCGATGGGCAGCCTGTAGCGCTAGGACCGCCAAAGCAGTTTGGAAATCATATCAGGCCTTATATATTCACTTTAGTCAAAATAAAGAAATTGGAATAATGTCATATTTCAAAAATGAAAACTTTTTAAAAGATTTAGGTTTAATAAACGACATATTAGAAGAAATTTCTGTACTGTCTACAGCTTTACAAGAAAGAGATATTTCATTAATTAGAGCTGATAGATTGATAAGGCGAACGATAAATCTATTCCAACATTTAAAATTAAATAAAGGAACATATGAAAAAGAAGCAGATGATATTATTAAAACGAAAAAATACAATATTCCATTTGAAATTAATAGAAAAAAAACATCAATTGTTGTTTCAAGAGATAAATTTTTTGATTGTTTAGAAAAACATATGAAAACGCGTTTGCTATTAGACGATAAAAATGAAAACTATAATAATCTCTTAAATTGCTTTAATTTATTAAATCCAGAAACATGGCCGAGAGATATTTTTGAAGCACCATGGATTGAAGGTGAAAATAGGTTAGAGCAGTTAAATAAAATAATCAAATACATCATTCCAGTAAATGATTTTCGAGATTTTGTTGATGTGCGAGATAGAGAATCTAAAAATATTAATACTATTTTGAGAGCAAAAAGAATTTTAAATGTAATTGCTGTTAATTCCGCAGAAGCTGAAAGAGGATTCAGCACAATGAACAATATCATTTATGATAAGAGAAATTCGTTGTTAATTGAAACAACAAGTCATTTAATGACAATAAATTTAATGGGAAAATCGATTGAGGATTTTGATGCAACACCATATGTTAAATTATGGTTGCGATAAGGGCATCATATGGCAAGTGACAAACGTGTCAAAGCAGCCGCACCTAATTTGCGTTCCCAAAACCAAAATTTAATTTGGAAATTATTTAATTAATTTTATATACTATTTTTTATACTATTATATATAATATATGTATTTCTTATGTAAATATGTAAATAAATAACTATTATGAAGTAAATATAACCTACAATAGATTTTTTTCCATGCGTACCGGTTGTTAAAAAATTCGAATATCACCACTGGCTACACCACTTTGCAAATGCTACGATGCAAGACCATTTGCACAACATTATGAATTGGGATAATGAAATCACGAAATTATGTTAGTTAGTTTTTGGTCAGAAAATCTCGTTTACTATCAAATCTGGTTATCTCTGTATTAAACCTTCTCTTGATTTTTTATTGCACGGAGTCATGAATGCTTCTGACACTATTTTCATAGTTCATTCCATCGGCAGAGTATGACATGGTAGCTGAGCGAAAATTATATTGTCACTTTCTTGACACTAAACTGCCGCATTTCTTTCTTCAGTAGTGTTTGCAAGTTGGATTTGTTTTTATTTCAAACCACACTGGAGCATAAACTTTTTCACAATACTCTTGTAGCTGATATGTCGGATTTGATGTAGGAATATATAACCGTAAAATTCTATTTGATTTTGTTAGCCTTCAAACATGGGATATTTTTCCTGGAGACCTGTTAGCTAAGCCATCGTGGCAGTGTCCATACAAATATTTTTGATCTGTACCTAAGCCCTTAAATGGTATTATCGGAAGGCCTTCAATTCGGGTAGTTGGTACTTTGCTATGCGTACTTTTTTGAGAACTTAAAAGTCTTTAGGATACAATAATAGCTGCGTTCGAGTACTTCTGCAGTAAAAAGCAGTAAATGAGTAATTACTGAGTAATCTGAAAAATTTACTCTCAAAAATAGATGTTGCCCAAAAAAGTACGCGAACGGAAAAATTTTAAAAATTAGTAAGATTAAGGAAACAGCTGCTTGCAAATCAATGTAGTGTTGAAACATATTTACACTTTTGACTACTCAACTCTTTTTTTTTGTTGGTACTCGATGCGATATGTATTATAACACGAATATTTTAAGAAAATAGAAATAAATTATTTTCTATAATCGTTTCCATGTGTTTATTTTCATTTTATTTGATTTTCCTAATTTGTGTCTGATTAAATTTATTCAAAAGTACCTATGTGGTTATTTGTTTTTGCTATTGACTACCTTAAAAGCAAGTGTAGTACTAAGTAACCATACACTTAGCATTTTCACAGCTCCAATGAAATAACAAAATAACAAAGAAAATGGCTATAAATTGTTTCTAGAAAATTTACTTCCCTTTAAAAGGGATATACATATGTACATGTTTAACGAAGGAATAGTTTAAAAATATTTGTTCTCTTATTATATTTTATCATTTTGCTTCAGTTTTTCTTTTTTTAAATAATTTTTTCACAAATTGTATATTTATTTATTTATTGGTATATATTCTGCAAAGTAAATTTGAAGAATATAGTTGCACAAAGATGGCGCCGCACAGTGGCTGAAAATCGATTTTCATTGGCCAAAAGTCAAATTTTTTTTTGTCACCGATTTTTAAAATTTGTATGCCTTTTTGTAGCTAATATATCCAGATTAAGGTAGCCAAAAAATTAGGTCAAATTATTGATAATTGTCGGCGTGGCATGCTGTCAAACTGAACTGTTTTTTTAATTTCAGAAAAAGGTGTTTTTCTTTTGTTTTTTATAAAAAATAAATGGTTACTACTCGCAAGCTATCATCGATAATGGCCTGCGGTCTTTTTTATAATGTCGGTAGGATTATAGTCTTTAGTTTTTGTAAGTGGTCAGAGCTCTAGCGTTTAATATTAAGGGCGTTACGGAATATTTATGAAACTACTATATTTTTCTCAAATTTAAACTTTAGTGGAATAGAACTTCTAGAGAACAAAAGGGAACAAGAAATGTATACCACCCGGAGAAAGGTGAAAGTGTCCTCTTTAACGCTATATATACTTTTGCAACCGTGACGAGCCGTGTGTAGAACACTTTTTTTCATTTTAATGAAATTACTCTAAAAAATTCAAATAACGATAATTTAAACAGCCCTATAAGTACTCGTATACAATGGTGTATTAAATTATCATTTTTTTGCCTAAAAGTTTATGTTTTTTACTTTAGACTACGTAAAACTAAAAAAATTAAATATAATATCTGCAAAAGGGTTTAATGGCTTTGTTCTGATCAGCAAAAAATAAGTCATAAAATTATCACAATAGGTTCTACAGTAAACATATGATCTCTTTCTAAATTTACCTGTTATCAAATGTTAGGGTCAATCAAATTCATAAACAATTTTATAACAATAATCGGGACAATAAACCACTAATGAAAAAAAACAACCCAACAACAACAAATATTGGCGAGATACTAATCAGTTTTACCTGATATTAAGGTCTGGACAACATGTGCAGTTTTGTTCAATTTAAGCACAACCTGCTATGAAATTAAAGATCAATGTGTGAATAAAATGTATCTAAAAATGTATAAAACTACGGATTCGATAAGGGATTACTCAGTTAATCCTCTAAGTGTACGGATAAAACATAACAGACGCAAATAAAAATATTCAGAAAAATATGGAGAGCTTCAGTTATAAAGAACTGGCCGAAGAGTATTTTAGAAACAAAAACCAGGAAGATGTTCTTAGTTACGTTAAAATAAAATTAAACTTAAATTCGTGTAGCACCGAAATGCAAGAGCAATTATATAATTTCGTTAAAGCACTAAAAAAACGCTACAAAGAAGTTCGCTGCAGTAAACAAAACTTTTATATAAAAAGTGCAAACTGGTTAGAGGGCCAACTTACTGTCGCTGCAGAAACAGCAAAGCAAGATAAGGCTGGAAGACCATGCAAATCATTGGACAACTGCAGCGATAGATCTAAGAGGCGGAAACTTAAAGATATCAACGATGCAATTGGTTGTACAAATATAAAAGAATATTTCCTACATCAATTACGATCACAGAACCAATTAACAAAAGTGGATATCTTTGAAAAAGTTGTTAAAGCTAGTCCAGTGAGAACAAAACGGATTCTTAAAAATATACCAACTCCGAGTGATGCAATACAGTACACAAATGAGGAGGCATTAGCATTATTTCTGGATTTGAAATTAACAAAACAGCAAAATATTAAGCTCAGACTGCGTGCGATTGAAAAAGGTTCAAATATGTATCCAGCATATCATTACATAACCGCTGCTAAAATGGACTGTTTGCCATCAATGGACACTATTACAATAACACCAATTTCGGCAGAGGTACAACTACAATCTCTACTTGATCACACAGCAGAACGCTTGCTACAATCAATAACAGGAAATGAGTTAAAGAAATATGGAAACACAAAGTTAATTCTTTTTTGTAAATGGGGATGTGATGGTTCTTCGGGACAAAAACAATACAAACAAGTTGTATGTGAAAATATTTCGGACTCAGATATGTTCATGGTATCATTTGTACCATTGCGATTGAAAAAGATTTTGGAAGATTCAAAGCCTTCGACTAGTATAACGCAAACAATGGATATTTGGAAAAATGAGACACCATCTTCTACGAAATACTGCAGGCCAATCAAATTTGAATTCAAAAAAGAAACTCATGATGCCATTAACAAAGAAGTTATTGATATCAAGGCCCAAATTGCAACACTACAGCCATTACAATTACAATTAGTTGGCCAGCAAATTGAAGTAAGCTACCAATTAGTGCTAACAATGATAGATGGAAAAGTAGGTCAGGCTTTGACTAACACGAAGGCTGCATCCAGCTGCATTATATGCCAAGCAACATCAACCCAATTAAACCAAATACCGACAAAATCATTAGATAATACCGATGCATATGAATTTGGATTATCACCACTACATGCAAGAATACGACTTATGGAACACATACTAAAAATCAGCTATGATTTGGATTTCGGGTCTTCAGGATCAATAAGAAACAACGAAACCAACAAAGAGTTAAGAAGTGCAAAAAAGAAACATGTTCAAGATGAATATCGCAAATTAGGATTGATTATAGATCAGCCAAAACAAGGGTCAGGCAATACAAATGATGGCAATACCGCAAGAAGATTCTTTTCAGATCCAGAAACAGCATCTGAAATAACAGGAGTGGATTTAAACCTTATTTTCAGATTTAAAATAATCCTAGAAGTACTTGCGTGCAATGAAGAAATTGACTCTAGAAAATTTGGAGATTATGCTAAGGAAACTGCAAAAATATATACAACCAACTACCCATGGAGAAATATGTCTGCAACAGTTCACAAAATCCTTTATCATGGAGAAGATGTCATTAAATATCATTTGGTGCCACTTGGAGATCTATCAGAGGAGGCTCAGGAAAAAAGGAACAAGGATTACAGATTTTATAGAGACCACAATACTAGAAAAATTTCACGAAATTCAACAAATGAAGATCTATTTAATATATTATTGGCAACGTCAGATCCGTTTATCTCCAGTATTCGAAATCAATGGAAAGTGGAACATCGGGATTTAGATGAAGAAGCCAAAAAACTACTAAAGAACAGAAATAGCACAGAACAAAATATGGAATATTTGCAATCAATATTTGAGTCAAGTGAATAATAATTATAATTGCGTTTCATTGTTATTTAAGTACGAAAAACATAGTATTAGTAAAAAATAATAATAAACAGAACCTACCATTGTTGCAAATGCTATTAAAATTTATTGCAGTTTTTATTTTTAAAATGTTTTTAAAATTATGAAATTTGACAGCAAAAAATAATAAATTTTTCTGTAGTAATAGCAATATTTTTAGATAATATTATTAACGATTTTTTTTAAATGTAACTATTCTTTGAGTATAAACAAATTTGCAAATTTGTCAGCAAAAAAATTTTTAATTTTTCTGTAATAATAGCAAAATCTCCAGTTGATTTTACTATTTTTTTCAGTGTAAAATTTTTTTTAAGTGTAACATTAAAAAAATTCCATTATTACAAAAAATATTTATAATTATTATTAATTTCCAAATATTAAATTTTTTAATAAATAAAAACATAATAAACCCATATTTCACTCTAAAAGTTAAAAAAATTCAAAAGGTCAACTTTGACCTAGAATTCCTTAAAAAGTCCTCAATCAATTTTAATGTAATTTAAACTGAGTCAAGCTGAACTAAATATCTATCCAATAAAATAAATCTTACTTCAATATTTTGATCGGTTCAAAAGTTACAGAATTTTGGCCAATGAAAAACGATTTTCAGCCACTGTGCGCCGGTAACTAGACCATATGTCCATGATGTTATTAACCTATGCCTTTACATAGGAAGTAGCAACGTGGTTGTCAACGAAATTCCACAAAAGAACCGCAAGACTATGGTGGCCAGTTATTACCGCGATTAGGTTTCTGAGATGATGTCTGGATAGCTGTAGTGCCCGCCTAGTCCTTTTTTCATCTATTATGGGCCAGATTTTCCTACAGGTAGTTTCATCTAACCATTTCTGATTTGTAGTAAGGTGAAACTTATGTGCAATAAGTTGTTTACCCATTGGGAGAGAGACGCCTATGTCATGTGTTGAATCGTTTCGATTTAAAGTGGAGCCTGCATGCGCCAATGCGTCTGCAATACAGTTTCCGTGTATGTCCCTGTGTCCTGGTACCCACTTAAGGGTGACCATTGAATGTTTTGCTATCTCGTCCAGAGATATACGGCATTCTTTAACAATTTTTGATGTGATGAACACATTCTCCAGGGATCTAACGGCCGCCTTACTATCGGTAATGATCTGAATATCCCTACCAGATATTTCGCCATACCGAATGGATTTTGCGGCTGTGTAGATGGCCGTTATTTCAGCTTGAATGACACTGCAGTGGTCCGGCAGCCTTAAAGGAATACACCAGTTTAGCTGCTCGAAGTAAATGCCAAAACCGACACCATTCATTGATTTAGACCCGTCCGTGAAAATTTGAATCACATTCGCGGGTGTATGTAGGGCATCAGGGTGGATCACGTTATCCGAAAGGCTTACAGAGAAGCCGGAATCAAAGATTGGCTCAGGTGTTACATAGTCAACGTTTATGTGCCAATTTATATTATACAGGATGTTGGCATGACCGATATTGTAATCTCTCCATGCTCTGGTGGCCTTTAGTCTTACTGCCGTGTTCGCAGCCAACTTTTTAGCCATAATGTCTGGTGGTAGCCAGTTTAATGTTGTGAACAGTGCCTTAGAAGGAGTTGTTCTAATGGCACCTGTTACTGTTATTGCCATCATTCTCATTATACGTTCAAACTTAGTTTGATGACTCTTCCGCCTAAGCGCCGGCCACCAAGCGTCTGCACCGTAGAATAGAATGACACATTCGTATAGCCAGTATACATTTTCCCCAATTTAGGCCAATGGCTTTTTAACAGCAATATAATACAGTTGCTGCCTTAGTGGTTCTGGAAGTTTTATTCATATTCCAGTTCAATTTGCTATCTAGTATTATTCCAAGACATTTGGCACTATCAGATAGTTTCAGTGGGACTTCATTTAGCTTCGGGGTAACAAATTTGGGAATTTCGTATCTCCTAGTGAAAACTACCAGTTCCGTTTTGGCAGGATTAACATCCAGACCACATCCCCGGCACCATTTTACGAGGACATCCAGTGCGGATTCCATAAGTTCAGACAGTAGTCTGGGATTCTTACCCATAGCCATGACTGCAACGTCAGCCGCAATCGTTCTGCAGCATGTCTTTTCCATGGCCCTCAGGAGGAAATTTATATTTAGATTCCAAAGTAATAGAGAAAGTACACCTCCTTGCGGGGTGCCCCTGGTAGCCACTTTGGAAATGTTTGCGGTGCCCCAGTTAGATTCAATACGCCTAAAGTGCAAGATACTACTAACAAATTGGATGATCTCTGGGTCGATCTACAGTAGCCTCATAGCATTAATAACCGACTCCGGCTTAACATTGTTAAAAGCTCCCTCAATATCCAGGAAAGCAACTAATGCGAATTCCTTGTATTGTAGGGATCTCTCTATGTAACCCATCAATAAGTGAAATGCAGTTTCGGTGGACTTCCCTTTCGTATAGGCATGTTGAGCTATTGACAAGGAGTTATGTCCTAGCTTTGATTTTATATGAATGTCTATAATCCTGTCCAGTGTTTTCAGCAGAAAGGAGGATAGACTAATTGGCCTGAAGTCTTTAGCCTTAGTGTGCGACGTTTTACCCCTTCGGGATGAAGGCATTCTTATATGTTGTCCATATAGATGGGACATGTGAGAGACTTAGGCAGGCTCTGAAAATCACCAAGAGCGATGGCATCATTGCCCCTAGGTTATTTTTCAGATCCGCTGGGATAACCCGGAGATTTGAAGGGATGAAAGCTTTTAACAGCCCATTCCACACGATGGCAAGTTATCGGGATAATAGAGGTATTCCGAGCGACATTTAGAATTACCTCACTCGACGCATCATAAGTGAAGCCTGGGAAGTGAGTATTCATAAGAACCTCAAGGGTCTCTTGACTATTTGTTGTCCAGGATCCATCTGACTTCTGTATATACGATAGAATAACTGGTCTTGAGGATAAGATCTTACGTAGCCGACTTGCCTCCGAGGAGTTCTCTACATCACTGCAGAATTCCCTCCATGACTGCCTCTTAGACTTCCTGATAAGATTCTTGAATCCATTCAGTGAGGATTTGTAACTGTTCCATATACGTTTAGCCTCGTTAAAGAGCTTCCTCCTTTCCTAGCGTTTTTCAGCAATTTCCGCATTCCACCAAATAGGCTTAGCTTTGCCTTTCCTGTCGATTCTTTTACAGGCCGGTTCTGTTGCCCCGGTTAAGACACTCGTTAGTGACTCCACTGCGGAGTCAAGCGTAGACACATTGCCTATGCCAACTTGGCATGGAGGCAGCTTGTCTTCGAGTACACTAGCACAGACAGACCAGTTGGTCTTTCTTCTATTCGTATAGGGTTTCACTGAATCAACTCTAAGCGAAAAATTGAAATCAATGTCCATGAGGTCAGAGAAGGAACAGTCCTTTGACACATTCCAATCGCTAATCATATCCGAGAACCTATCGCTAATAAGCGTAATATCAAGAACTTCCCTTCTGTTAGTCACAATAAAGGTGGGCTCATTACCCCTATTAACTACTGTTAGTTCACTATAAAGCTTAGAAGCAACTCGCCTCGTAGATTGACATCCGAGCTGCCCCAGATGGTGTGGTGAGCATTAGCGTCTGCACATATTATGAGGGGAATGTTGCGCCTATTGGCATACGACATAGCCTTCCAGGTTAAACCGTTTGGAGGATCGTCCTGATCGTGAGCCATGTAGCAGCTCATAAACCATACTGTCCGTGTTTTGTTTTCCACCGCGACAGTGCAAGTGTCGTTATCGCTAAAATCAGAGAGAATAAAAGCTTTAAGGACGTTTTTGACCATAAACAAGCTCTGGTCTTACCTTGTTCAGCTGCTTACAAAGTACTATAGCCGTCTAAACTGAGTCCGCAAACCCTGTTTTTATACAACAATGGTTCTTGGATGCAAATAAGCTCCTTCGCGCCTGAAACTAATCGGAGGAGAAGGGCAGCTGACGCCGCTTTAGAGTGATGAAAGTTAATTTGTGTGACCTTCATCACAGTTCATCACAGAGCCTAGCGCAACCACTCTGCTAGACGGGGTCTCAGTAGCTAACAACTTACTACAGCCTGAAACCGACGTTGTAGTAGTTGGTTCTCCGGAGATTATGAAGCCCTTTACCGGATACGTAGGGCGTGTGCTTTTTTCGGACGCTCGGAAGATAGGGGGGTTTGCATTTTATGCCTACTGCCAGGCGAAGTTATTGCGCCGCTCCACTGGAGACAGACGCAGACCATCAGCCGCTCAATATGAGGACAGACGCTGATGGATTTTTGCGAACCGACAGACCTCAGAGAGCCTAAGATGACCGTTTCAGGTCAGCGGACCAAGATACTCCATTAGCCGCTCCAACTAGGAGAAACAGACGCTAATAGAGAGGGGAGGGGTAGTTCTTTGTTCGTACTCGACTTAGACCCTTCTGGCATGGGAGGCCCTACCGGTCGTGACTAACATCACTACCGGCAGCATGACTCTAAGTCACAGTACTTAGGCCCTCGCATCGCGACAATATGACTACCCATTCGCGAGGGAATATGTGCTTAATGTTCGTTAAATTTGAATCTGCATCTGAATTTTGTAACAATATGTACTATGTTCAATATAGTTTATTATGTTATATTATGTTATAAAGCAAATATCTGATTATAAACGAACTAACAAGAAAAAGAGTTTCAAAAAAATATGACTTGAATAGATCCACATTATTGTCGATTTTGAAATGATAAGAATTTGCATAGAAACAATAGCCAAATAGAAAGGCAATATAAGATTATGAGTTTTCAAAAATGAAGCATATTCCATTTTTCTAGGTTTCAAAACAAGAGTAATTATCATGTTTTTAAGAGAAGAAAACTGATATTTTAGTAGACATTGTGTTTTTGATAGAATGTTGATGCATTCCGGAGAAATATTCCACTTAAAAATATTTTCTTTCCAAAGAAACAGACAACACTCAAACAAATTTTTAAGTATAATTTTAGGTTTTTTAGAAAGAATTGTGCTTTTTCAATTTCATTGTTTTCTCTCTTTATTGCTACATTTAAAAAAAAAATAAACAAAAAAAATTATTTTAAATAGCATGTTATAAAAAAACTACAAAGGTCTCATTAATTTTAACTTTTCGTTGCCCTTCTGTGCCATTCTTTTCTGTAGAAAATATTTCTTACTTGTTCTTTGACTGAACTTTAGATTGTGGACGATATAATTATAGGAATAAATTTTGTAAATGTTTGCAAAATGTTTTTTATTTGACAAAAATACACAAAACAGCTGATTCGTAACAGAAAAGTACGTACAAACTAATTCTGACTTAACTGTTTTTAATAAGTAATGCATATAAGGAATGTTTCGGGTTAATGATTCAATATTATGGGTTCTTTCCAATATAACTAGAGCTTAAATTTGCGACACAGGTCTTAGTGAGCAAATAATCAGAAAAGTCTAAAAAGGGGCCCTTTCATCTGGAGGTACTAGGGTACAACTCATTTGTATGTGGCACTTCTGAAAAAAGTAATTTTCTAAGGTGCACCTTATTTATATGGAGCTTGCTACAGACAAAGAGCTGAAATATCGAACAAGTAGGTCTTATAGAACAAGCACGGGAAGTTACCATCTAGCGGGACGAGGATACCCTTCTTGAAATAATAACAAGGAAAAAATTATATAAAAGTTAAGATAAGACCAAGTTTCTATCCAAAAAATTTACCCGTTAAAAGTACTAAGACGATAATGAGTACCAAGTTCTTCATACATAACACAGGTCTTAGTGAGCAAATAATCAGAAAAGTCTAAAAAGGGGCCCTTTCATCTGGAGGTACTAGGGTACAACTCATTTGTATGTGGCACTTCTGAAAAAAGTAATTTTCTAAGGTGCACCTTATTTATATGGAGCTTGCTACAGACAAAGAGCTGAAATATCGAACAAGTAGGTCTTATAGAACAAGCACGGGAAGTTACCATCTAGCGGGACGAGGATACCCTTCTTGAAATAATAACAAGGAAAAAATTATATAAAAGTTAAGATAAGACCAAGTTTCTATCCAAAAAATTTACCCGTTAAAAGTACTAAGACGATAATGAGTACCAAGTTCTTCATACATAAAATACCATGGTGGAATAATACAGGTGGTGTCGAAGCTGGAACAACACTGCTTTTAGGTTCGAAGCTGTCAAAAAGTACAAAAGAAAAATGACAAAATGGTTGCATTTTCTGTTCTATAAAGAATTTTGTTTCTTTTCCTTTTCTTATTTTGTTACAGACCGGTTGACGTGGCGAGGTTTCCGCCTAGCTCATTTATTTATTATTTTTCATCCTCAGCAGGTCCCAACCCTTCCCGCCAGCCGCGTATCTTAACACAAAAAAAAGTATAACACAAAAACTTGAAAAAAACCAAACTAAAACCATGATTCCACTTAAGATACTTATAAGGGACAGATGATGTTTCCCCTATCGTGCCCACCCAACTTCGTCGCATCAATTCCACCAGATAACGTTTAGAGCGACCAACGATTCACCTGACCTCTTCTTTCCTTACCTTTCCATCGTCACACTAATCTCTACTGGACTAAATAGAAATCATATTTTTTTTAATTTATAATTTTTTTTAATTTATAAATTATATTTTACTATTATTATCTTATTTCTACTCAAAAAAAAAAATAACTTAGAAATTACACATTTTTTTATACTTTACTTAATATTAATTTTCTTTTAAATTTTATAACATTAATTCTACTTCTTTTTTTAGACTTTACTAAACTTACTTAACTATTTCTTTAGTATAAATTGTTTTATTCTTTTTCTATTTCGGTATTTTTTTTTATTGATTATTATTTTCTTCTGGAGGTCAGATTAAATTAAATTTGCTTGATATAAAACCTTTTTTTCCTGTCTTTTCCCGAACTAAATCCTCACCTGAAGGAGCTCTATAAGGCCAACAAACAACTAACAACAAAATTTATCCAAACTCTTATTTAATTTGACCTGTATATTTTTTATGGGCTTGTTAAAAATATAACCAAAACGGAAATCGTGAGCCAAGTGCTCTCTTCCGTGCATAAAAATAACAACCTAGCCTAGCAAAGAATTTTTCCTTAACCTACTTTTGGGGATTAACTAATGAGGTTAGTACAGTACACTACATAAAATAATTAACACTACATACATCAACAATTATTAACAATATTTCTTTTTTTTAATAATTTTATTTCTTTTTTATTTATACAATTAATTTTCCTTCGCTTAACTCTTTTTTCTTTACTTGCTTTGCCTTTCTAAATATTTTTTTGCACTTATCTTGTTATATTTGCGCAATTTTTTTCGTGGCTGCTTTTTTATCTTCTTTTTTATAAATACTAAAGGGTTAACTGGCTTTATTGATGGTGACCTGGAACTTTGTATTTTGGAGACTCGCTGAAGCTATCGCTGGGCTTTCTTGTATCGCAGAACTCCACACTTTATTTTCCTTCCCATTGTTACTCCTAAGCCGGCTACACAAACATTTAATATTTTACATATTTCCTTACACTTAATATGGGGTTTCTTACGTTTCTTTTCCGCTTTTAATAATAATTTAACAATTTCTTGCAAGCTTAATAGCTGATTGCCTTCCTTTACTCTTCCTTAACTCTCGAAAAAACTTATTTTTTAATATAACTATTAATAGGTATTTTTTTAATATTAATAGGTATTTCTATTTTCTTTTATTGTTTTTTTCCACTAGGCTTTCACTCAAATCGTCCGATGACTTCAGCGATATTTTTAGATTTGGTTTCCTTACATTTTTTCCCTTAGCCGAAACCTTTTTTCTTTTTTCCTATACATATCTCTCTAAATTTTGCTATACCTGTGGCCGATTTTCCCCCATTTTTATATTTTTTTCCAGATCTTCCTACCTCTACCAATTTGTTCTTCATATATATATTTTTATCTATTCTATATGTTGTTTTCATCCTCCGAGTTCCTGCAAAATATCTCAAAAATCGTTCCTATCCTCCTTTCTTCTCGCGGTTGCCTTGTTACGTATTCCCCCCTAAGATTTTTTCTTTTAACAGGGTCTCATCATTTTGTACAACTAAATTTCCCTTCAACTAATTATTACTATATATATTTTTTTCAATTTAACCGTTGTCCCTATACTATATTTCATAGCTTATTGAATGGGAAATGCAACTCTGCGCCTTACCAGATACATTCCACACTACGTTCTATAAATATAGTTAGTGTTGGAAACTGTAACATGCGTGAAATAGTCAAAAAAAACAAAAACGGACAGCCGCTAGTTAGTATTTTTATTTTTTTCTTTATAATTTTTTTTTAAATTAATAAATTACTTTTTTTTATAAATTTAATAAATGATTTATTATTTAAATACTGGCATAGTTTGTGTTTTACTACAAGAACTAACAAGGAAGACAGAATTACAGGCAGTGATGCCAGCAGAAATTTAACAAAATCCCTACATGTCTCGAAAAAATTCCCCCTTTTCCTTACACACAAATAAAATTCCCTACATTTTTCCCTACTCTAAAAATTCATTGAAAAAGAAACTACTCAATTATCATAATAAAAATCGACAACAAATAACATACAAAGAGGGAGATCTAATATACGCTAAAACACACCGCCGCAACAAAAACAATATCAAATACTCACAACACAAGGTAAAAGAAGAAGTTATACATAAAGATAATATACGCAGGCAAACTACACAATGTACAAGTCAATTGTAATCGTAATAATATTCCTCGCATTTATTTTTGGCGACAATATAACTGACCTGACAGATAAAACATATATAGTTATAGAAACAGACCCAGCATATTTATTCGAAACCACATCATATCTATATCACGTAGCTAACTTGACAAAGATACTAAGACCACTTAATGCAAAGTTTGTATAGTACAGAACGAAGCCAGGAAGAACAAATATTAATAAACCGAATTGAATCGTTAAAGACACAATTAATACCTAATACACACCGCGAAAAAACAGCGCTAAACTATCTAGGCTCAATATTGAAATTCGTCACCGGTACGCCAGATCATGAAGACTTGATCGAAATAAAGACAGGACTTAATCATTTAATAGACAATAACAATAAACAAAAATCAATAAATTCACGTTTTGAACAAATTTTAGAAACATTAGATCCTAAAGTCATTGCAGATAATATGATAATCAATGAAGTATATCATGAACTTGAAGCAATAACAAATACAATTAATTTTGCAAGGAATGGAAATTTCTATTCAGGAACATTGAATCTAAATTAAATAATAGAAGTTATATTTAATGAAGCTTTTGACTTACCACTAATTGATATCTTAGAGTACTCAGACATTCATATACATATGTATGTTTTTATAATCAAGCTATAATTACAATTTATAAATATCCTATAATACAAAAATTATGTAAACTATATAATAATATACACCCTCTACCATATAAGCATGGAAAATTTGTATTAGATGAAAAAATTGATGTTTGTAACGGTAATTACTTATCGGTAACTCGATGTAAAAATTCCATGGGAAATAATATTTGTAAAATTAGCAAACCTAATAACTGTACCATTAATGTATTAGAAAACAAACCGGCGGAATGTGCCATAATTCAGGAAAATAAAGCACCACTGACAGTACTAGAAAACGGGTACATACTCACCGATAAAGAACATGTTTGGAACGGTCTATCAATTAAAGGACCTAGGTTAATTCAATTCAATATATCAACAAATATAGACGGAAAAGACTATTTCAATCACCAACAAGATATAAGGGAAGCTATATATAAAAAATATGATGAACAAATAGAAATCCTTCAGATCCTGTCTTCAAAATCCAATTATAAATTTTCAAACATTCAAGAAATGTCGAAATATTTAATTCCTATAGAAAACCATCCTATACGACTTACCGTTTATTGTATACTCGCAATTTTAGGAACAATACTACCTATGTACATCATTTTAAAATTATGTAATTATTATAAAGATACAAAACAAAGAAGAATTAATAAAAGATACGAATTATGTATAAATAAGTGAGGACACTTTTTAAGAGGGAGGAGAGTTAATACCTCGATAATACTCACATTAAAATGACATGAACAAACATTACCCAAATAAATGTATTAGCAACTGATAATAAAGGTACATCTTTACTGATAAGAAACAAAGGAAAATCGAGACTATATTTTTTACTAACGATAAAACAAAGAACAAAGTGAAAAACATATTTTCGTGTAGATTAAGATACCTAGTTATAAGAAAATATACAATAGACAAAGGAAACTCAAAATATGCCTCAACAAAGAGAAACATATTTTGAGATAAAGAAATACTAATCATAAATATTATTATAAATAGATGTTAAGGAAAATATTGTAATCAGTCTTAAGAACATCATTAATAAAGAAGAATATCTCCTAATAAATTAAATAAATAAACAGTTAAATCCTTAATTAAAAATAAAATCTTAAATAAAAAAAATATTATAATAGCAATAAATATGAACTCAAGGCAGAGATCAATAAATATTTTGAAAAAATTTAATAAATAAATAATCTAAAAAAATTTAATAAATAAATTATCTAAAAAATTTTATAAATAAATAATTTGATAACTTTGATAAATGTAAAAATGTTCGTTTAGGAAACCATCTTTCAGCACCATATTATTTAGTTGTCGAAAATCGACACAAACTCTGTAATCTCCAGTTTTCTTTTTAATCACAACTACTCGGCTAGCCACATCTGAACACGATTTGCGCACTATACCTTTTTGTAGCCATTCCTGCACTTGCTTGTTGACTTCTTGGTCTTCTGGAAACGGTAGTCCTGTAGGAGAGTGACGAAAGGGTTTAATTTCCTCATGCGGCACAATTTTCATCACCACTTTACATTTTTGAGCCGCTGACGCTGGATTGTATTGTTCAATCAAGCTTTTAATTTCGTTTTTGTATTTACCGTCAACATCAACTTCGAACACGTTTATATTAAATACATTTAAAAAAAATCATGACCAAGCCTTCAGGCGGTCACAAACCAAGCCTGGTACAAGGTTCTTCGAAACCAAGTACCTCTAAGGCTTCTCAGATCCGGACGGGAGTAAACCCCGTCAAAATCCCCTCCTCGGGTGCAGGTTCGACGGTTAAACCAGCTTTCTGCCGTTAAACCAGCTTTCCATGTGCGGAATCCATGTGCGAACAGGGCACCCGAAGAACGATTCGATGCCCCATCAGCACCTCCCTCGGCCTCTACGGCCACACTTAAAAACCCCAAAGGCACATAAATCCCCCCAAAAGGGCCTACACCACGAGGAAATCGAACGGGTCCAACCCACTGCGACGGACGGTAATCCTGCACAGAAGCCAACTGAAGCAGCGCCTAAACTGCAAAGATCGGGGGAGGACACCCTTCCTGGGACTAAAAGGCCCAAAAATATGCCTCAACGGCCGTTAATAAGATCGTATAAGGAGGTGGCAAAAGACCATCTAATTTGGGCGATCATTGACCGCAACGCCAGTGACGGCACCATATCTTCCAAAAACTGGAAACTGGTTGTCGTCGCACTCTCCCAGGCGTTTCTCAAGGCTTTCAGGGGTAACCCTGGACCACCACCCGAATGTGATGATGCCGGCTGGTATCAAGGGCACATCAAGCTAATAGCGTGTGCAGATGAGCAGTCGTCGCTGCTGTACAAAAAAGCCGTGGAGTCCCTTGGGGAAGTATGGCGAGGCGCGAAGATTGAGGCAATACCTCTGGCCGATGTTCCGCAAAGGCCCAGATCTGTTGCCAGGATCCCCGCTGAGCCATCCGACCCCAAGGAGATCCTGGAAATCATGCAGGTCAGTAACTCAAAGCTACCCACACAAGACTGGAAAATAGTGCGGGTTACAGACGCTGTTGATGAAACCACTGTTATAATTAACAGTGACTCTTTGGCGTCACTTCGGGAGACGCAGGGGATGATATTCTATGGTTTTAGAACTATCTTCCTCCGCGTCTACAAAGGTGATGACATGGAGAAACCTCAAGCTCCGGTGACGAATGCTAATATGGCAACTATGGAGGACGATTCCGCTGCTTCATCGGCCAGCGAGGACACCCAGTCGACCACAGGACTAGTGGGTGACTTCTTTGGCAGGATGGAGGTTGCGGACGATGAGGACATCCTTCTGGAATCGGACGACGACCCAGAGGATGCCAACGTCGCAGTCGTCCATAGTGATGAACTGTGATGAAGGTCACACAAATTAACCTTCATCACTCTAAAGCGGCGACAGCTGCCCTTCTCCTCCGATTAGCTTCAGGCGCGGAGGAGCTTATTTGCATCCAAGAACCATTGTTGTATAAAGACAGGGTTTGCGGACTCAGTTTAGACGGCTATAGTACTTTGTACGCAGCTGAACAAGGTAAGACCAGAGCTTGTTTATGGTCAAAAACGTCCTCAAAGCTTTTATTCTCTCTGATTTTAGCGATAACGACACTTGCACTGTCGCGGTGGAAAGCAAAACACGGACAGTATGGTTTATGAGCTGCTACATGGCTCACGAGCAGGACGATCCTCCAAACGGTTTAACCTGGAAGGCTATGTCGTATGCCAATAGGCGCAACATTCCCCTCATAATATGTGCAGACGCTAATGCTCACCATACCATCTGGGGCAGCTCGGATGTCAATCTACGAGGTGAGTTGCTTCTAAGCTTTATAGTGAACTAACAGTAGTTAATTGGGGTAATGAGCCCACCTTTATTGTGACTAACAGAAGGGAAGTTCTTGATATTACGCTTATTAGCGATAGGTTCTCGGATATGATTAGCGATTGGAATGTGTCAAAGGAATGTTCCTTCTCTGACCACATGTACATTGATTTCAATTTTTCTCTTAGAGTTGATTCAGTGAAACCCTATACTTGTTGCTTTTTATGGGAATCTTTCAAATTTTAGTGGTCTAAATTTTTTATTCGTACTTTTTCCCAAAATTAATATTTTACTTATTCAGTAAAACATTAACCATTTTGTTAAAAACAAATTGCAATTGATTATTGAGGGGTATAGCTTGTTCCTATGCACATTTCACTGTTGCTAATGCAGATCATCAGGGAACTTTACCAAAATATTTCTTAGAACAACTGGAGATATTATATTAAACCTTCGTTAAAACAAATGAAAAGTTTAAACAATATCAAAGTTGTAACAAGAACTCAATAATCAACCAATTGTTTTTGTTTTCTTACTTTACCATTACTACCTAGGCTGACCCTATACGAATAGAAGAAATACCAACTGGTCTGTCTGTGCTAGTGTACTCGAAGACAAGTTGCCTCCATGCCAAGTTTGCATAGGCAATGTGTCTACGCTTGACTCCGCAGTGGAGTCACTAACGAGTGTCTTAACCGGGGTAACCGAACAGGCCTGTAAAAGAATCGACAGGAAAGGCAAAGCTAAGCCTATTTGGTGGAATGCGGAAATTGCTGAAAAACGCCAGGAAAGGAGGAAGCTCTTTAACGAGGCTAAACGTATATGGAACAGTTACAAATCCTCACTGAATGGATTCAAGAAACTTATCAGGAAGTCTAAGAGACAGTCATGGAGGGAATTCTGCAGTGATGTGGAAAACTCCTCGGAGACAAGTCGGCTACGTAAGATCTTATCCTCAAGACCAGTTATTCTATCGTATATACAGAAGTCAGATGGATCCTGGACAACAAATAGTCAAGAGACCCTTGAGGTTCTGATGAATACTCACTTCCCAGGCTGCACTAATGATGTGCCGAGGGAGGTAATTCTTAATGGCGCTCGGAATAACTCTATTATCCCGATAACTCGTCATCGTGTGGAATGGGCTGTTAAAAGCTTTCATCCCTTCAAATCTCCAGGTCCGGATGGGATTATCCCAGCGGATCTGCAAAATAACCTAGAGACACTGATACCATGGCTCTTGGTGATTTTCAGAGCCTGCCTAAGTCTCTCACATGTCCCATCTATATGGACAACATATAAGATTGTCTTCAACCCCAAGGGGGGAAAACATCGCACACTAAGGCTAAAGACTTCAGGCAAATTAGTCTATCCTCCTTTCTGCTGAAAACACTGGAGAGGATTATAATAATTCCTTGTCAATGGCTCAACATGCCCATACGAAAGGAAAGTCCACCGAAACTGCGCTTCACTTATTGGTGGGTCACATAGAGAGATCCCTACAATACAAGGAATTCGCATTAGTTGCTTTCCTGGATATTGAGGGAGCTTTCAACAATGTTAAGCCGGAGTCGGTTTTTAATGCTATGAGCCTACTGGAGATCGACCCAGAGATCATCCAATTTGTTAGTAGCATCTTGCACTTTCGGCGTATTGAATCTAACTGGGGCGCCGCAAACAATTCCAAAGTCGCTACCAGGGGCACCCCGCAAGGAGGTGTACTCTCGCCATTACTTTGGAATCTAAATATAAATTTCCTCCTCAGGGCCATGGATAAGACGTGCTGCAGAACGATTGCGTATGCGGATGACGTCGCAGTCATGGCTATGGGTAGGATCCCAGACTACTGTCTGAACTCATGGAATCCGCACTGGATGTCCTCGTAAAATGGTGCCGGGGATGTGGTCTGGATGTTAATCCTGCCAAAACGAAACTGGTACTTTTCACTAGGAGATACGAAATTCCCATATTTGTTACCCCGAAGCTAAATGAAGTCCCACTGAAACTATCTGATAGTGCCAAATGTCTTGGAATAATACTAGATAGCAAATTGAACTGGAATATGAATACCACTTCCAGAACCACTAAGGCAGCAAATGTATTATATTGCTGTTAAAAAGCCATTGGCCTAAATTGGGGAATCAACCTGAAAAATGTATACCGGCTATACGAATGTGTCATTCTATTCTACGGTGCAGACGCTTGGTGGCCGGCGCTTAGGCGGAAGAGTCATCAAACTAAGTTTGAACGTATAATGAGAATGATGGCAATAACAGTAACAGGTGCCATTAGAACAACTCCTTCTAAGGCACTGTTCACAACATTAAACTGGCTACCACCAGACATTATGGCTAAAAAGTTGGCTGCGAACACGGCAGTAAGACTAAAGGCCACCAGAGCATGGAGAGATTACAATATCGGTCATGCCAACATCCTGTATAATATAAATTGGCACATAAACGTTGACTATGTCACACCTGAGCCAATCTTTGATCCCGGCTTCTCTGTAAGCCTTTCGGATAACGTGATCCACCCTGATGACCTACATACACCCGCGAATGTGATTCAAATTTTCACGGACGGGTCTAAATCACTGAATGGTGTCGGTTCTGACATTTACTCCGAGCAGCTAAACTGGTGTATTCCTTTAAGGCTGCCGGACCACTGCAGTGTCATTCAAGCTGAAATAACGGCCATCTACACAGCCGCAAAATCCATTCGGTATGGCGAAATATCTGGTAGTGATATTCAGATCATTACTGATAGTAAGGCGGCCATTAGATCCTTGGAGAATGTGTTCATCACATCAAAAATTGTTAAAGAATGCCGGATATCTCTGGACGAGATAGCAAGACATTCAATGGTCACCCTTAAGTGGGTACCAGGACACAGGGACATACACGGAAACTGTATCGCGGACGCGTTGGCGCATGCAGGCTCCACTTTAAATCAGAACGATTCAACACATGACATAGGCGTCTCTCTCCCAATGGGTAAACAACTTATTGCACATAAGTTTCACCTTACTGCAATTCAGAAATGGTTAGATGAAACTACCTGTAGGGAAAATAGAAAAATCTGGCCCATAATAGATGAAAAAAGGACTAGGCGGGCACTACAGCGATCCAGACTTCATCTCAGAAACCTAATCGCGGTAATAACTGGACACTGGCCTATTGGGAGGCACGCCCAAAGGTTGGGGCTCAATTACAATGACATATGTAGAAGTTGCGGCGATGAAGAAGAGGAAGAATCGACGGAACATCTTCTCTGTCATTGTCCGGCATTCGATGATCTAAGACTTAAACTCTTCGGTCAAAGAACCCTTGGGGACAAAACTTGTCTCTCTAATATTGATTTAAAAAAGATCCACTCCTTCATTGAATTAACCGGGTGGCTGTGTGAGAATATCAGCAGCCAGATAACATAGGACCCTTGGAAGACGGGACAACATGGTAGCACAACGGGTACTAGTTGATGGACCCACGTGAGCTGTGCTTGATCACGGCTGCCAATGGAACCTAACCTAACCTGAATACATTTAAAATGAACTTTTCTTCAATATTTTTATGCTCAAATTTATAACCATCACTATCTACAATCATTTTGAACTTTGAAATGAAGTCATGCCCTATTAACATATCGCACTTTATTGCATAATTTGGTAGTATTAAGAAATCTTGTTCTGTTTTGATTTCATCGACTTTAACATTGCATTTAATTGAACCATACGGTTTTGTTTTTATATTCCCTAGTCCAGATAACAACGTATCGTTAACTATTAACGGGCAGTTCTCAAATTTATTCGCGTATACGTGGTGCTTCATTATCGAAACGTCTGACCCGGTGTCTACCAACGCGTTTATTATTTGTGCATTTATTTTTAAACATTTGTACCTTTTATTGTCAACGATCATTAAAACTTCTTTTTGGTTATTTTGATTTGTTTTACACTGTTTTGAAATATGCCCGAATTTGCTACATTTATAAAAACACTGTGTTTGATTTTTGCATTCATTTCTTTTATGGTCTGTGGAACCACAATTATAGCAATGTATTTTATTTTCGTAAACTTTTATGTCGTTCGATTTGTGCCACTTTTTATTTTGTTTTTCATTATTTGCACTTATGCGTTCATATATTTCGTAATTTTCGCGTAGTTCATTGAAATTTTTTTGTTTAAACACACTTTTTGCCGGCAGTCCGTCTACAATATATGTACCTTATTATAGCCCGGTCTTCTACTTCACCCAGCGCAGCAATTTTACGCATGTAAAGCATATACTCATGAAACGATTCATCACTCGTTTTCTTTCTTGCTCTAAGCATTTTATGTATTTCGCCACTGTCATAATCGCGTTTGAAATCTGTTATGAGCTCTTCTTTCAGGCTTTCATAGCTACTAATACTTTTTGTTTCTAAGAACATTTTAGCTACACCCGTAATTTTGTTTCTCGCTTGCACATATTTTTGCTTATCATTTAACTTGTATGCGTCGGCATTTTGTTCGAAATTTGTAAACCATTTATCGACCGGTACGCTTTGTCCGTCGAAATCGGTTATAATTTTTGCAAATGTGTCCACTGTAATAATAATTTTGTTTGTTGTTCTTGTTCATTCTTCACTTGTAACGACAGTAATCTTACTTACTCACTCAAATCGTTGTTAGACATTTATGTATTTTTTTTTATTTTCGCTCGTTTTATTAATATTGTTTGTTTCGTTTATTTTCACTTCACTGATGTTCTCTGTTTTATTATATTCCATCGAGTCTGATTCGCTCTTTGTTCTTAATCTTTCTCTCTCTCTCTCTCTCGTTTTATCTCATCGTAAAGTAAAGTTTCGCTTTGTTGTTATGTTTTTATTTTTTTGCATTGAAACATGTAATCTGTTCTCTTTCTTTATATACACATTTATTTACTTATTGTTATGTTTTACAGAGCCCTTAAAATTTCAAGGATAAAGCATTTCTATGCATATTCCTTGTAAAGGGTGGTTAAATTGTAAGGGCCGATGTTGAATGTGAACCACACCTAAACGCCAAGTTTTTTTCCGAATTTTATTTGACATTTCTCTATTTCAGACTTACTCAATTTGAACCATGGAGAGATACACAATCCAAGAACGTGTTAAAGTTATCCAGACTTATTATGAAAATGGGCGTTCAAATCAAAATGCATATCGTGCACTTCGTAATTTTTTTGGTCAATTTAATCGTCCAAATGTGCGTACAATCGCAAAAATCGTGGAAAAATTCGAGCAAACCGGGTCTGTAGAAGATGTGAGAACACCAGTGCATGCTCGTGCAGCTCGTACTGCAGAAAATATTGCTGCTGTTCGCGATAGTGTGGCTGAAGAGCCGTCCAACTCAACTGTTTGCTATCGTGAGATGATAACGAACTTTTTATGGCCCGAATTGGAAGATATGGATGTGGACGATATGTGGTTTCATCAAGACGGTGCCACTTGCCACACAGCTAACGAAACAATGGCTCTTTTGCGCAACAAATTCAATGGCCGTGTTATCTCACGTAATGGCGATGTCAATTGGCCGCCAAGATCATGTGATTTGACACCGTTGGACTTTCTTCTTTGGGGTTATTTGAAAGAAAAGGTGTACGTCGATAAGCCAGCAACAATTCAAGACCTAAAGGATCAGATAATTCGGCACATTAACGGCATAGAACCTCAATTATGCCTCAGCGTCATCGAAAATTTGGACCATCGGATGGAGGTGTGCCGCCGAGGTCGCGGCGCCCATTTGGCCGATATTTTGTTCCATACATAATTGAGTAATACCAATACATCATAATAAAATAAAATTACAATAATTTCCTAAATAGTTTGTGTTTTATTCAAAATTAACATCGGCCCTTGAAATTTAACCACCCTTTACTTATTTTCTATTTGTTTTTGGATTTTAACGGTAGAATATTTTGTATACTGTTCCTTATTTTTACCGCGTGTATGTAGTATACCACTTTATTTTCATATGACGAGACTATTATTTTTTTAAAGTTCAGGAATGTTAACGGTATAAACATTTTTGTATTTTGCCTGTTTTTAATTTTGTTGATAAGTTTAATTCCATACATACATATGTATGTATGTACATTTTAGTTAAAACTTAAGCGACTGTACCGTCGCCCTTTGTATGTTTGGCTTTTCAGACGGTTGAGCCCCCAAATGTAAAAATGTTCGTTTAGCTTACCAAGAATAAAAATAGTCACACAAGTATTTAAATTTTATTTTATTCAAATTTATTTTCAACGATTTTATTTGAATTTAGTGATTTTAATTTAGTTCGGATTTTAGTTTAGTTATTTTAAATTTAGTTCTAATTTTAACCTAGTTATTTTAAGTTTGGTTCTAGTTATTTAGTATATTGGATTCATTAATTTAATTCCGCATTTAACCAATTTTCTTCTTTTCATTATTCCATTTAGTTTTAAATTTTATTACAGTTATTATAAGTTTAGTTCTAGTGATTCAATCTGGTTGATTCAATAATTTATAGTCCGGTTTTGTAAAATGAAAACATTTGTACTGATTTAGGTTTTCATAACGTTGATAACACTTTTATGTGAGTGACAAAAAAGCTTTAGTTTTTTCTAATGTATTTTTGGTTATTATAAAATGAACATATAACGAGAGCAAATGTCAAAAACAAAGCGATAAGCAAAACTCATTCGTTTGAAAAATTAAAACATTACAAATGGATAATAGCAAGGTTATTTTAAAGAAAAAATCGTAAGTATTGAATAATATTATAAAATTTATTGTGTAGCTACATAAGTATTTATATATGTTTGTTGTACATACATACATATGTATGCATTTTCAAACAATTTTAGAAACAAGCGAACGACGTACGCCCAGTTTGAAAAGTTGGTTGACCATATGGAACCCTTTCCACATTAGCTATTGGCAATCCGTTATTTAAATGCACAAAATTTGAAACAGATTCTACGTAGAAGACAATAACTCGGAGTTTGAACTCCATTGGGCCTCCAGAAAGAACGTTGGTAGAGTGGAAAAAGCTATTTTATGATATTTTCGTTAATTGCAAACTTGACTAAAAAATAACACAAATTTTAGACTTGGGCAGATCTTAGAAGCAGAACTAAGCAAAATATCGCGGAAAATAATAAAAGCTTTTTTGGAACCGGAGGAGGACCTAGCCGTATAAAAACGTTAACGCCGCTCGATTTGCAAATTGACAAAATATGCAACCTCTCATCTGCAGCTGCACCACCAGGGCCTGTACATGGCTTAAAGACTGCAGTAGTAAAATCTACAAGTAGTTGTAATTTGACTCCACCTAGCCCCAGGAACAAAGTGGCAGTAGTAACGCCGACTCGTTCGAATGACAAATTTCCAGAGCCTCTATCATGTTCACCTCTCACCACTTCACCCAAGATAATAAAAACGCCACCATCAACCCCATCCATACTCCACGGATCTATACCACTTTCAAGATCAACTCCATTAGTAAAACAACACAAAAAGAAAATGTTTACAAGAAAAAAGAAACACTGCCAACAAGGTATGGTAGACAATGAAGAAGAACTGACACTCTTACGCAAACAAGTAACAACTCAAGATGCTTTACTTCGTGAAGTGGAGTATCAAACCAAATCTCTTAAAGATATTGCTGAATCAGCGAAACTTATTGCTAAAACAATGTCTGATTTATTTGATCATTTAAAATAACTTTTTAAACAAAAAACTTCTATGGCGCTTACACGGTCGGCTAAGACCTTGAATTTCTAATTTTTGTTTCTATTCTTGCTTTATTTCATTTTTTCTTAATAGCTACATATACTCGTATGTACATATATTGTAAAGTCGACTGTGTTTGTATCGTAGGTTTAAGACTTATTATATAACTGAATGCTGGACATTTTTCCATTTTTAACTTTTCTGCTAGATGAAAAAAAATGCATTTATTTTTTGTTTTTGTATTTTGTATAAATGAAGTGAATTAATTTAAATTTTAAAAATTGTTTCTTTTAATTTAGTTGTTAGTATTTATTTATTGTAAATTCATTGCTATTTGATTTCTTAAAGAATGAGCGAATTATTCCTCATTCGAATCTTCATTAAAATCATCAAATACACTGTCGTTTGTTTCATTATTTCCTGATGACTGTAGTGGAAGACAATTGCTTTTATGGCAGAAGTTTATATTCAGAATCACCTGCAATAAACAAGGAAAGAAAATGTAATGTTATTTGTCCATTAAAACGAAAATCAGTAATAAAACGTAATATGAACAATAAAATACATTTTTAAAACAGATCTCAACAGATTGCCTTAAATAATAATGCTGTTTTGTTAATTAAACATACATACCTAGCAACCAGTTGTTTCTTTTGCCGTTCACAAATTGTTCCTTAAAATTTTGGTTGGCGGAACTATGATTCCACACAAATGCGTCGTGATTGGCTCCTGGATGCCTTGCGTCGAAGTTTGTAATAATCATCTTGTCATCACATATCTGAAAACAAAAATATACATAAGTACTTGTAAGTATGTATGTACATTCATACATATACATACAAAGTTTTTATTGTTGGTATCCAAACGTAAATACTTACCGCCATTACATTTATGCTGTAGAAACCTTTTCGATGATAATAAAGGTGACTTATATCACCTCCTGGTGATTTGATACGTACGTGCGTCCCATCAACACATCCTATCACACTAGGTATACCACCAGATCGGTAAAATGCTTCCTTTGTTGCATTTTCTTCCGTTGCCGTTTTTTTAAAGTAATCCATTTTGGACATAAGTACTCATCAAATATATTTAGGCACTCATTTATAACAATGGACACTTTACATTTGGAAATCGAAGACGTCACTTCGTTTCCAACGGAGTATTGATAACCACCCGTAGCAACAAAAGAAAGGAGTGCAGCTAATTTATTGGCAGCAGGAATGTGTGTATTTCTGAAAGGGACTTTCATTCGCGGCTCCATTTCCTGTAGCAACATCATAAACACATCTTTGCTTACACGGAAGTTTGCTATGAAGATACAAAACTATTTTAAAGCCATTAATATAAATTGATATATGTAGCTTGTCCTACCGTTCTTCCGGAAGTTCCAAAAAATTTGTGGTATCACGCAAATTCCTTCTATTTATGTCTTGATACTCACCGGCCGTTCTTCTTCTTCTATTTCTTATGTTGATGGCAATTGATGTAAACATATTTATTTTATTTATTAAACTTTAAAAAACATTTATTTTTTGTAAATATAGAGTTAACACTAAACACAGTCCTTTTATATGTAAACAAAATTAAAATATTTGAAAAAAATCGCATTGGCAATAATGTTGTTTCACAAAAGCAAAAGATTTATATATGTCAAAAATGAATACACGAAAGCTTTCAAACATTTTATAAAAACCAAATTTTAAACGTTATCGTAACAAAACGAAAACTTCATGTGAGATTACTTTTGTTTTACAAAACCGGGCTATTAGTACATAGTTACAACTTCACTATATTTTTGGTCAACTTTATTTGAGTTTCAACTTATCAAGGCAACTTTTAATTCTTTCAACCTTTCCGACAACTTTACAAAATTCAACTGCCTGACTTCTTTTCTATTCATCTTACTGCTCTGTTTTTTATTTCTTTTCTATTCTCATTCTTAACTAACTTACAGTGTGACCGTTTTGTTTTCTTTTTTAAACCATTTATAGGGACCCCTTTTACATAAATGCTAGATAAATTCAATAAATGCTGAGATAAATACGTTGATAAATGCTAAATAACTAATTTGATCAATTTTATACATGCAAAAATAAAAATGTAATACATAAATACTTGTTAACTACTAAATAATTAATTTGATAAACTTAATACATGCAAAAAAAATTTAATAAATAGTTAAATAAGTACAATAATAATTAGAGATTCTAGTAAAAAGTAAAAATCGATAAATAATAAATTCTGTTAAATAAAAATGAAAATTAAACCAAATATAAATGAATTAAAAGTAAATAAGTATTTGTTAGCTATTCGTTTAACTTTAATTCAGTGACATCTATGTACTTATGAAGACACTTTAACTAAAATAAAGTTTTTCCTCTTCTATTCTTTTTACGGTAATTTATTTTTCGATTCGTGTGACGATGGACGGATTGGAAGGTCCAAAGGATTCTAATAAAATTTTCTAACTTCTTCATAGGATGGCCTTCGTACTATCAACTGCACTTCATTACAGCGAGATTACGAGGACTTCATTCTGACGAGAGGCTATTCAAGGATTCCAAAATTTTCTTACCTATGAAGCTTAGTAAAATAACCGGAAATCTACAGATCTACAAAAAAATTACTCAGGAAACGTGTCGCAATACAATTATATTATTAATTAATATTAATCATATAACCTATTGCTTTTTTTCCTGGCAGCATATTTATTAACAATTGGAAAATTCCAAATTTCTTTTACATTCAACACTCACGCTTAAACGATTACAACAGAGTGGCGATACAAATAAAATTCTCGTTATCTCCAATTGTCATTAGGCTATTGAAATACATTTATTGGGCTATTAACACATGTTTGGATGTTCGTACATGTATTCTATATACAAATATGTTTGGGCGCTATTTAGCGCCAAACACTTTATTTCGGTTGAGCGCCATTTAGCGCCAAACACTTTATTTCGATTGGGCGCGATTTATGTTATAGACCGGTTGACCCTTCCCGCCAGCCGCGTATCTTAACACAAAAAAGGTATAACACAAAAACTTAAAAAAACCAAACTAAAACCACGATTCCACTTAAGATACTTATAAGGGACAGATTATGTTTCCCCTATCGTGCCCACCCAACCTCGTCGCATCAATTCCACCAGATAACGTTTAGAGCGACCCACAATCCACCTGACCTCTTCTTTCTTTAACTTTCCATCGTCACACTAATCTCTACAGGATTAAATAGAAATCATATTTTTTCTCATTTATAATTCAATATAATTTTATTATTATCTTATTTCTACTCAAAAAAAAATAACTCAGAAATTACACATTTTTTTATTATTAAAATGTTTTATTCACGAATCTTATAAGCTAAGTAAGTTACAATGTTATGAGATTTTACTTTTGTACTACAACAATTTAATTTTATAATTGAATAAGGAAACTATTAATAATACTGTCTTGAGGAAAATTTGTCACAAAAACCTCTTATAAACTTTGAAAATGTTATAATGAAATTTGGTAAAACAATCGCTAGTAAGATTCTTTTTAACAAAAGAATCTCAGCGACTGTTTAGTAATTTTCTTATTGTTTCAAAATTAGACAGTCTGCATTTTTCATTAAATGACAGCGTCAGACTATTTGCAAAACACGTTTAACTTTTTATGTTTAAATCTATTTTGCAGTAAGTCAGTGGGGGAAGATTATGAATTATTTTTAAATTTTTGTTCTGGATAATCTGAAGCTTTTTTGCAGTTTTGTGAAACCATGCTGGACTGCCGTAAGTCAGTATCGGCCTAATACACATATTGTACAACAATATCTTATTTTTGAGGTTGAGCTTAGACCTCCTATTAAGTATGGGGTATAGAGCACGTCCACATTTTATAGCTTTATCACAGATGTAATTCACATGTTGTTTAAATTTAAGTTTTTTATCTAAACTGATACCTAGATATTTTATATCATCTTTGATGGGGATCACGTTTCACGTATAAAATTTTAGTAGGAATACGTTTTGGTGATTTATATATGGGAATATAATGGCCTGCGTTTTATTATCATTTACTTTTATTTTTCACTTATTAAAATATTTTTGGCTTGTGTTAAGGATCTCTTGCATTCTCTTGATTATTGTATTTGAAAGTTTTCCACTGCATATAAAAGCACTGTCATCAGCATAAAATGCTGCTTCCTGATTTCTGTGCACCTCAACATCAGATGTATACAATGAGTAGATGTAGGTGATAGTACTGACCCTTGTGACAATCCCGCTGGGATTGTTCTTTCTGTTTAGAAGTCCCCGTCAACACACCCAACAAATGTACGGTTCTTTAGAAAACTTTGTATAATTTTTTGTAAATACAATGGGAAACCTAATGAATTGAGTTTGTATAACATCCCATTGTGCCAGATGGTATCAAAAGCTTTTTCTATATCGAGAAAAATAATGCCAGTAATCTTGCGATTTCTTATGTTATCTTCGATATAATTTACAACTCGCTTTATTTGGTGTACGGTAGAGTGTTCCTTACGGAATCCAAACTGTTGGTGGTTAATAATATTATTTTGATCGGCAAAATCAACTAATCTTTTATGAATAATTTTTTCAAAGACCTTATCCAGTAAACTTAAAATGCTTATCGGCCTATAGCTGTTGGGTAGTTTGGGATCTTTTCCCTTTTTATGAATCGGTATTAAATTTGATTTTTTGAAAGTACGGGGAAATAGGCCATTAATTAAACAACAATTGAATATTTTACTTAGAATTTCATAAAAGTAGTCTGGCATATTTTTTAGTATAATACTATTTATGCCATATAACCCCGGGGCTTTATTATTTTTTAATAGCATAGTAAATGTCTTAACCTCAGTGGCATTTGTACGATCAATATTATTACTACCAATAGGAGAATCATTATCGAGACAATTAACAAAATCAGATACAAATGTATCCAAAGGCGATTGGTTATTGATAGTAATAGTGTGTGAGCTATCAAAATCAAATGCAAGTGCCGGGGGTAGTTTCGAAATAAATCTCGACCACGACTCGTTTCTATCCTTGTTAAGGTGGAATTCAATTAGATTACTTAACTGCCTTAAGATACCGTTTAAGAGGGCTCTGTAAATCGGATCCCTACATCTCTGAAATTTACGTTTGAATTTATTTCTTTGAGCAAAAAGCATCTTAGATGTACTTGCGATTTCTCTCTGCCACGAGTTTTTTCTCCCTACGGGAATCTTGCTAAATGCAGCGTTAACAATTGAAATTAATTTATTTAGCAATAAATCTACGTTGCTAGGAATACACTCTGTTTAGTTAATGTTTTGGCGTCTAATTTCACTTTCTACCCAAACTCTAATTGCTGTCCAGTCTGCACGATTATACAAAGTTATTGTATTTAATTTATTTTGAAACTGTCCATAAATGGAACAGGAAATCGGAACATGATCTGACTGTAAAATATTTGGGTGTGACTCTAAGTTTGAAAAATGGATATTGGAATTCGATAGTAAAATCTCTACTGTAGAGGACTGGACCTGGGTTAAGTTTTGACCGAATCGGGTAAATGAAAATGGAAAATAAATGCAATAGTTTGCAAGTATACAATGTCTGTAATGCTCATTACCGGCTGTGTTATTAGATACACAGTTCCAATGTGTGTGATGTGCATTGAAATCACCAAAGTTTGTGAGTAAGTCTAAAGGCCCCGTTAGCCGAGTGTTGCTGTAGCCGTACCGTAGCGTACCGTACTGTTAGCACGTTGGTCTACTTATAGAACATTTAAAAACATACGTTTGTTTTCTATTGTTTGTTTTATTACCAGGAAAAAGGAACAGCTGTTTACAACAAAGTGATGGCCATTAAAAATTTTCAATTGCTGACTTGTGCAGAAAAAGTACTTAAGATATTTATATGATATCAGAACTTTATTTTGTATATGTATGTATATAAAAATTATTTATTATTTCATATTTATATTATAAAATTATAATATAAAATATAAATAACAAATTAAAAAAAATTTGTACCATTTAAATTATTTTATATGTATATACGTACGTACACATCACATTTATATAACATATGTATTTGTTTATTATATACATCTAAGCATGTATGTATATCGTCTTATCAAATGCAAACGGGCTTATCTACATTATAACAAAATTTTTACTAGAGATAAAAAACTTAATAAAAAACAAACTATTGTGATAACAAATATTGTCCTTTTCAGCATAGTATCATTAATTCCGATTTTATATGATACTACCTATAAAATATAGTTTTTATGATCACAATAGTTTGCTTTTTATTAACCTTTTTGCCTGGAAAATTAAAAAAAAAAATAGGTGGGCCATTTGCATTTTATATGACGATATGTATGTACATATATATGCAAATATACATTATTTTAAGTTGTTTTGTCAAAAGTACACAAATATTATTATCAAAAAGTACCAAAAAATAAGAGCGGAAATACCCCCTTAACTTGCACCAAAGAAACAGCCCATCACTGACTTACAAATGTCACGTAACAACGTTAGAAATTTCTATTTTATACAGGTTGGTACGTTGCAACTACGGTACATTTAAATTCGGTAAGCTTTTGTATTGCTTTTTCCATAACATAGACGAACAGCTGATACAGTACGGTACGGGTGCGCTCCGCTAATTCTGCCTTAAGTCCGCCTTAAAGTCCTCAGTATAATTTGGATTATAAGCAGCAGTAAAAACTACAGTACGTCTATTAATAGTAACCTGTGTAGAAATATTCTTCACGATAAATTTTGTAGCTTCCTAGTTGGAGTTTGTGATGCGGTTTTAAGAACGTCTCATTGAGCAAAAGTATATCAACTTGTTTGTCGTGAAGGACTTGCTGCTGCTGACTCGGTTGTTATGCCTTGAGCGTTCCAGTGCATAACATGAACATTGTGTACAACAAATATTTTATATGGCTTGTTTAAGCATCATACCTAAAACTCTCAATTTTCCAATAGTTTATTATTGGATAACTCGTTGTTGTTGTCTCGTGTTTTGCTTTTAGTCACTTCAGAAAACATATTTTTCCCTTGGAACCGGTAGTCTTGTGCAATACCATGATGTTCTTGGCTCGATAGTTGTGGGAAATCACTCTCGTCTATTACATAACTGCTGTTATGTCTTATAGTAGTCATTTTAGTTTTTTGCGGTGAGTCTTTGTCGTATCTCTAAGTATTCTTTACGACACGGGCATATAGGGTCATCTGCCCTGTGGTTTGCATTTCTGTAATTTTTATTTGTACAGTTATGACATTTGTACACTATACTGCCATTAGGTGAGCTTTTGTTTAGTGAACAATCAGCGTAATCTCTGTACATACCTTGACTCTGTTGCAGTTTTTGGCTCCATGACCGTACATCGAACACTTGGTACATTGTGTAGGACCTTTATTACTCTTAAAAGGTTTTCTCCAAAAACAGCAATGTTACAGAAAAATATGATTTTTAAAATTTCACGCTTTGAAACGTCGATCAGACACAGTGTGTCATTTTCGTTTGATTTTTTGCTAATAATTTCTTTAACGCAATACAGGAGTAATGTTGTGCGTGCTTTTAAATTTATCCATCATCTTGAAAATTTTACTATCTCTTACCTCGTGTGTGTAGAAATGCATGTTGTTGTTTTTTAGCGTTTTCAAAGCCTCTTCATACAGCGCCATGGTGGTTCAAATTATTTTAGTTCCAATCGACATCCTTTTGAACATAAATTTCTCACCGATTAATCCTAGCACTTTGGAAAAACTCACGTTGGAATCCACAATTATCGGTGGAATTTTCTCCTTTTTTAATAAATCGTCTTCTTCATCTTCGGACAGCAGATGAAACCTGTTGCTGGTACTCGGCCCGTCGTTTATCTTGGGCATCTTGTATTTGGGGCAATTGCCCCAAAACTTCCTCCTGTTTTGACCATTCATAGTCAAAAAGATAATTTATTT
Organism: Gymnocheta viridis; assembly: GCA_956483585.1. NCBI lineage: Eukaryota > Metazoa > Arthropoda > Insecta > Diptera > Tachinidae > Gymnocheta > Gymnocheta viridis. The sequence continues at coordinate 48,471,547 of OY101442.1, read as the reverse complement.
AAAATGAAAAATTTTAAAATTTATTATTTATCCGCGAGCAAAAGTATACTTTGTTTACAACTCAAGGCAGTGTTACCGGATGAAATTACACATTTTCTTTTAAATTTTATAACATCAATTCTATTTCTTTTTTAGACTTGTGGCCAGTTTAGGACTTATATGTTCTAAATATGTTTTTAGTTAATTTTCATTTAAATTTAAGTTGCATTCAAATACAGTTTCAGTTTTTCAGTGTTAAATTTTTTTAATTATTTGTATTTAATTACGATAAAAATTTGGCAGCATCACGAAATTCTCTAAATTTTTTTGGAAAAACAGCTGTTGAGCAAAATTAAAGAAAAAATGTTTAATGTGAATTCTTTTTCAGGCTTAAAATAACATCAATGATAGGTTGCTGCTATGTTTTAAAAGTGTAAAACAATTAATAAAAAAGATATAATAGAATAATATTATTAAAAGAAGTCCAAATGCACCCCAAAAGATGTTGGTTTTTCAGTGACCGCAAATTTTTTGTTTACTTTGTTGCGCGAAACAACAAGATAGCAAAACCATATGTTTGTGTATGTATGTGTGCACAACTTAAGTGGAACTTAAATGAGCAAGGTTGGTCATTTAAATAATATTTAAGTTTGTACTGCAAAATTTAATTTCATATTTAAATAGAACTTAAATATAAATGACATTTAAATACGAAGTAATAAACTGGCACTTAACTAAACTTACTAAACTTACTTGAGGGTGCTGTTGGCTGAAGTAGTTAGCGCGTTGACTACAAAGCAAATAATGTCTAAGAACGTGGGTTCGAGCCCAGCTTCAGACAAGTCATAAACTCCAGCATTTTTCAGATGTGCATTAGTATGACATTGTATTTGTTGTTGTCGGAGTGTTTAAGTGATGAAGGCATAGCACACTGGTCACTGAACATTTCTGACAGCAATTGATACTGGTGTATGCTAGCGGACATCACAGCGCCCTCCTTCGTCGGTATTGTAGCAAAATCGCCGGCGAAGTAAAATAATTAATAAAATGGCTACAACAGCTTAAAATACATTTAATGCGCCTACTTGACATCAGAGGCGCTGCAACACTGATCTAAAAACTAACACAGCGCGCAATATCAGAGTTTTAAAAATTAAGCTTTCTCTCTTTCACCACCTATCCTCTCTCACTTTCCTTTCCCAATGAAGGTAACACACCTACGGGTTGGTAGGCATACTAATTGCCTGAGTGTTACTTCTCTTTATAAAAAAAAAATATTTCTTTGCTATAAATTGTTTTATTCTTTTTCTATTTCAATATTTTTTTATTATTGATTACCCTTTTCTTCTGGAGGTCAGATTAAATTTAATTTGCTTGATATAACACCTTGTTTCCTGTCTTTTCCCGAACTAAATCCTCACCTGAAGGAGCTCTTTAAGGCCAAAAAACAACTAACAACAACAAATTTATACAAACTCGTATTTAATTTGACCTGTATATTTTTTATGGGCTTGTTAAAAATATAACCAAATGGAAATCATGAGCCAAGTGCCCTCTTCCGTGAATAAAACTAACAACCGAGCCTAGCAAAGAATTTTTTCCTTAACCTACTTTTGGGGATTAACTAATGAGGTTAGTACAGTACACTACATAAAATAATTAACACTACATACATCAACAATTATTAACAATATTTTTTTTTTTAATAATTTTATTTCTTTTTTATTTATATAATTAATTTTCCTTCGTTTAACTCTTTTTTCTTTACTTGCTTTGCCTTTCTAAATATTTTTTGCACTTATCTTGTTATATTTGCGCAATTTTTTTCGTGGCTGCTTTTTTATCTTCTTTTTTATAAATACTAAAGGGTTAACTGGCTTAATTGATGGTGACCTGGAACTTTGTATTTTGGAGACTCGCTGAAGCTATCGCTGGGCTTTCTTGTATCGCAGAACTACACACTTTATTTTCCTTCCCATTGTTACTCCTAAGCCGGCTACACAAACATTTAATATTTTACATATTTCCTCACACTTAATATGGGGTTTCTTACGTTTCTTCTCCGCTTTTAATAATAATTTAACAATTTCTTGCAAGCTTAATAGCCGATTGCCTTCCTTCACTCTTCCTTAACTCTCGAAAAAACTTATTTTTCAATATAACTATTAATAGGTATTTTTTAATATTAATAGGTATTTCTATTTTCTTTTATTGTTTCTTTCCACTAGGCTTTCACTCAAATCGTCCGATCACTTCAGCGATATTTTTAGATTTGGTTTCCTTACATTTTTTCCCTTAGCCGAAACCTATACTTTCGCTGTCGATCCATCTTTTTTTATTTTTTCCTATACATATCTCTCTAGATTTTTCTCTACCTGTGGTCGATTTTCCCCCAATTTTATATTTTTTCCAGATCTTCCTACCTCTACCAATTTAATTCTTCATATATATATTTTTATCTATTCTATATGTTGTTTTCATCCTCCGAGTTCCTGCAAAATATCTAAAAAATCGTTCCTATCCTCCTTTCTTCTCGCGATTGCCTTGTTACGTATTCCCCCCTAAGATTTTGTACAACTAAATTTCCCTTCAACTAATTATTACTATATATATTTTTTTCAATTTAACCGTTGTCCCTATACTATATTTCATAGCTTATTGAATGGGAAATGCAACTCTGCGCCTTACCAGATACATTCCACACTACGTTCTATAAATATAGTTAGTGTTGGAAACTGTAACATGCGTGAAATAGTCAAAACAAACAAAAACGGACAGCCGCTAGTTAGTATTTTTATTTTTTCTTTATAATTTTTTTTTAATTAATAAATTATTTTTTTTTTAAATTTAATAAATGATTTATTATTTAAATACTGGCATAATTTGTATTTTACTACAAGAACTAACAAGAAAGACAGAATTACAGGTAAAAGTGGACAAAAACAACAACACAAAATTGTCTTTGGTGGTTGTTTGTTGACACTCAACTGGACGGACAATCAATTTGCGGGTGTGTTTGGTATGGTTAGATGTCTGGCCATCAGGATAAGCCATATCTGACAAGTAAGAAAAAAAACAAACATAGTTTAAACGAATTTGAATTAAAAAAACCGTGGCAATTGTTTAGATGTATTCTGTATATTTAATATGGGCCGCAACAATTTGCATTTGAAACAAGTGGTAGTGTGCTTTTTTAGCAGTGTTGGTGCCTCAGTAATACATAATCAAATTTTGACAGACTCGAACCCAAAAAAAGTCCGTTAACGCTTCGACACTAGCTGTATTATTCTACCATGTACAATACTGTCTCATTTCTAGGCAAGATGCTGCCTCTGCAATATTTTTTTACCTTACTGATATGGGAAATAATTATGTGGAAAATTCCTCTAAGTCCTCTAAATTACGATAAATTAGTGCCTTCTTTCAAAGTTATCGAAGTTTGCTGTCAGATCGAAAAATAAAATTTTTTTATATTAAACATAATAAATTCCGTAACAAATGGAATATTCAATTGTAAATGAACAGCAAATCAATAAAAAGCATAAAATATTGCAGTATGAACAGTATTGCCACTAAAGAAATGGTAAATTAAAAATGCATCATGTCAAAATTACACATGCAAATTAGGAATTACACATAACGTCGTCATCACAATAATAAGAGAGATATATTCGGCTGTGCCGAATCTTATATGCCCTTCACCATAGAGTGAAGTGACGAAAAAAGTCAGAATCACGAAAATTCACGCCCACGAAAAAGAACTTATATGGAAAAAAGAACTTATATGGAAAAAATTACATTAAAGCACTCACCGTCTCACGGACGCACCCTCACGTAATGGAAATAAAAAATTAATCACGATCACGCATTGTTGGTTCTAATCTCTATTTCATAGTATAGGCTGATTTCATAAACACAGCTTCCAAAGCAACACTGAAAGCATGAGTTTACAAGGCATTCTCGTGTTGCTTTGCAAACTGCGTTTATGAAGTCAGCCATAAATTATGAATTTCGTAACAAATTTGTTACACTTTCTTACCTAGAGTGCATTATAAAAATATTAACACCCCCTTATTAGCACTCATATAATTTTTCACGCATCCAAGAAGTGTTTCAACGTCTTTATCAAAAAGCCAGTGGTCTTCGACTAAAAAAAGAAATGATTTGAAAAGTAAGAAAAGATTTAATAATGAAGAAATGCTTCCAAAATTGATTAAAAATATCGCCAACTGTTACATAAATCTGTTAGTCTAATGATTAAAATGTTCCAATATTATCTTCATATTGAAAATAATTTAAAGTTATCAAAAATTCTTAAAAAAAAGAACGAACTTTTTCAAATAAAAAGTAAAAGTAATAAAAATAACTAGAATGTATCAAAAATTAAAAAAAAATAAATTAATAAATGGTTGGTCAGGATTGGAAAACGTACCTTCTTACCCGGTGGCACGGTTTCGAATCCTGAACACAACAAAAACCAATTTTTTAGAATTTTCGATACATTTTAGTTGTTTTTATTACTTTTACTTTTTATTTGAAAAAGTTTGTTCCACAATTTATTTAAAAAACCACGGCACAGTCTCATTTATTATATAGTTTTTTTAAATTTTTGCTTTTTTACAATTTTATGAACGATAAAAGGTTTAGTTTTCAAAAATACCCAATATATTATCAGATGGGATTTTGTACAGTGATCAAATAATTATATAATGAATTTAGTAAGTTGTCGACGTTTTTATTTGATATAATATAATATTAATAACAAAAATAAAAATAGCTTGACACTGTAAGAAAAAATATTAAATTATAAAATATAATAACATATTTTAATTCATTATTTTAATTTAATTTTTTCTTTGAAACTCTTATGATGTACGTATGTATGTAAACTAGTGGTATTCTGATAGTTGTCTTTTTAAAATTTTGTTAACTTTTCCATTTACTTATCTGTATGGCGGTTGGACCAGACGATAAAGGTTTTGGTTCAATATAATCTGTATATTTCTGATATAGAAACAGAATGGAATTTCAACCACAATTGATTTAAAAAATACGAATTCAGTAATTCATATTCAGCCTACTAAGAAAACAGATAGATTTAAATAAAAACATTTTTTAATTAAATCTTCTTCTGCGTTTACTGTGTAAGACAGAGAACTAAATATGAAAAATTACAATAAAATCGGAAACAGAAAGCTTTTTGCTCTCAAATCCAACCCATAATTCGGCTTATTTTCGTAATATTTTACCATTAATCCTGCGTCCAATTCCGTAGTGCGTGCTATCGATAATGCGATATTCCGCAAAACTATGATTTTTTCGGTGTTTTTAATGAATGTAAGACCAGTTAATTTTATATGAATATGAAGAAATCAATTTTTTATCTCCTAAGATCTTAACTTGTCATTTTGTATATGTTGAATTGGGGAAAATACGAAAATATGCAAAAAAAAAATACAAATATGTATGCATATACTATTTTTGGAAATTTTCCCCAAACATTCCGGTCTAAAAATCCAAAGTTCATATGTATGATATGTACGATAGGATTGTTTGACAAATATTTAATGAATTGCGAACGATTCTTAGAATACATTTTAATTAAGCCCACATTAAATTATTCACTTGGATAATGCAATCTAGAAGCTAAATATAAATTTGTGGAAAGTAGGTATTTGCAATACTTTTATTCAAAATACAAATGCATTATAAATTTTTATTCCAAATACAAAATAGTTTTTAATAAAAGTTTAATTTTCACAACGGAAATATTTTGTGTTTTTTTACTCTATAATTTTGATGTTTTTTAATCAATATTAAATCACACAATTTTCCTGATGTTCGCATATTTTTAAGAATTTTTGGCATTTTAGAGATTTTTTCAAGATTTTTGGCTGTCGATTGCCAATTATACGATTTTTTTAAAATAAATTTTGGGAATAATTTCCAATATTGCAGTTGCAATTTTTAGAATATGCGCTATTTTCGCGGGGTTTTTAATTTTTTAGTTTCTTTGCTAATTACATTTTGAGCTTGATATCAAATTAAATTCTTACATCAAACTTTGTTTTTATTTTATAGAAAAGGCAATTAATTGAAGTGCTTTTGAAGATTAACTCACTGATGTTACAGAATGAAAGAAACATTTCTTATCAAATTCTAGCCGGGAAGAGATTTTTCTGCTTTGTTATGTGTTAATAAGTATCCAAACAACATTTTAATTGTCAAAAGATTTTTTATCACATTGTACAAATACAATAATAATACCGGGTTCTGATATACTGCAGTACGCTCTGCACCTGAATATAGAAAATAATTAAAATTACACAAGTATAACACAGGATATAAGCATCAATTTTGCCTTTCTTCTGAAATCAAAAATAGTCATAAAAAATGAAATATTAATACATTTTCAAAGCAAAACTTAAAATTCAATTTCATTGATTTTGTATATTTACTCGTACATAATGTCTTGACGATCCATTACATTTCTTTAATATAAATAATATAAAAAATAATTATAGTTATTTATATACGAAAAGAAAATATAAGCGATGTAAAATACTGTAATATGCAAAAAACAAAACAACAAATCATTGCTTTTCGATTGTTTAAATATACAAATGTATACACACAATGTGTACATGTACCCATGAACGCATTTCAGTATGGATGGATGTGTGACAAAAAGGGCCAATTTACAACAACCACACCAATTTCCATCAAGAATTTGAAGTTTTAGTATTTTATAATAAATAATATATATTATGTTCTTAAACGCGTAAACTACTATTAAAAATACAATTGCTCTGTGGTGTACAAGAAGCGCTTATGACCACCAACCAGTGGGTTGTTGGATTGAATCCCAACGCAACTTTTTAAAAAAAAATTTTAAAAGTAAAATTATTTCGAATACCATTTTTTTGCTCTTATATTAGTCGTTAATGGACCCACTTCAATTATTTTCAGTCTAAACTTTCGTAGAACTCTATACAAGAGATCTGCTTTATAAAATTTACCGTATTATAGTCGGGGCCATAAAAAAATAACAGAATAGGAAATGTAACAAAAAAAGTCTTTTGGCTATATCTCGTTAGTTATAGGGCCGAGTTTTGTTATTTTCAAACCGAACAATTTTATGAAAAATTCCAAGAGAATAGTATACAATTTATGTCTCTGTGTTGTGTGAGGCCTTAATTCTACTTACACCAAAATATAGCAGACGGACAGACGGACATCGCTCATTCGACTTCTCTATCTATAAGGATCCAGAATATATATACTTTATGGGGTCTTAAATGAATAATGAAGAAATTACATACGGATTGACAAACCTATATGTCCTCGTTCCAAATTTTTTGGTGAAGGGTATAATAAAGCTGCAGCTATTTTTAGTTTGACAGTTACGAATAACAAAACACAAGAGATTTTCAAAGTACATGAAAGAGTGTACCCCTTCCCAATCTTCTCTCCCCGTACACCGACAAACTAATACTTTCAGAAAAAAAATTTCATAGTGTGAACCATGACAGCAAAATAATAAAGTCATTAAGAAGAAATACATATACATACATACATACATACGAATTACGAATACGTAGTGGAAACGAGGTACTATGACAAGACAAGTGAGGGAACAAATTAAGTAATTCAATCTGTAGTAGAAACATGCTGTAAATCAATCAATTAAAAATATAAAAAAATCAAAAACAAATCGAAAGTAACACTTTAAATTTATGAAGGATTATTAAAAATAATGTACAGCAAGTCAGTTAACTTAATTAATCATTTTTCCAGTTAAGTATATTTATGGGAAATATAAACTGGAATGAACTTCACTTATAGTATATGGAGGGCTCAGAGCTGAAGTAAACCAAGTCATAAAATATGAAATATTTCAAAACTAGTGCGAAATTCTCCGCAAAGTTTAACTATATTTAGTTTTGTAACGGACTAAGTAAAAAAGTGTTTCATTCCTAAGGTAACGGTAAAAAACCCAAGTCAATGGCTCTCATTTTATATTTTATTTATAGCAGTTCATTTACTGAAACTCAAAACATCTTCGAATTTACCTTTTGTGACTTGGTTCACTTCAGCTCTGAGCCTTCCAAATGTTCCATATTTGCTTACAATCCATATTTGAAAAACAATAAGTGTGTTCGTGTACCCAAAAGTTTTTACAAATTTATACTGAACTTTACTGCATTTTACTAAATTGCGTTCATTTACTCAAGTTACAGTAAATAAGAACACAAATTGAGAGCGTAAAGTGACAGTTAATGGGTGAGAATTTACAAATTTTTACTGGAAAAATTTCTTGTATTCAAATTTTGTAACACAGAAAAACATATGATTCAAAAGGTAAACAAACAAAAGTAAGAAAATAAAAAGTATACAATTTGTGAAAAAAAAATTATTTTGAAAAAAGAAAAACTATTTGTTTTAAACTATTTGTTCGTTAAACATGTACATATGTATGTACATGCATATGTATATGCCTTTTAAAAGAAAAAATGAAGAACCCATTTCCAGCTATTTTCGTTGTTATTTTGTTATTTCTTTGGAGTTGGGAAAATGCCAAGTATATGGTTACTTAGTACTGCAGTTGCTTTTAAGGTAATCAATATCAAAAACAAATAATCACATACTTTTGAATAAATTTCATCAGACACAAATTAGGAAAATCAAATAAAATGAAAATAAACACATGGAAACGATTATAGAAAATAATTTGCTTATATTTTCTTGAAATATTCGTGTTATAATAAATATTGTATCGAGTACCAACCAACAAAAAAAAGAGTGTCCACAGTGTAAATATATTTCAACACTGTATTTGTTTGCAAGCAGGTGTTTCCTTAATCGTACTAATTTTTAAAATTTTTCCGCTTGCTTACTCTTTTGGGCAACAGCTTTTTTTGAAAGTAAACTTTTCAGTTTACTCAGTAATTACACATTTACCGCATTTTACTGCAAAAGTACTCGAACGCAGCTAATATTTGATACTAAGTTTGACAATAAACCCATTCCTGTTTTCATTAAAATCGTTTTCAAACGTTTATCGTTTGAGATAAAGTTGAATTTCAATTCATTCTCAATTTCAGCTCAAACCTGTGTGCTTGCTGGGCACATGCGTATGCATGTACATACATACTTATTGTATATTATGTGTGTACATAAGTACTTACTTACGTATGTATTTTTGGACAGAGTGTGCTCTAGGCCATACAACAAAAATGAACAAACTTTAAGAGAAATAAATGTACATATAACTGGTTGTGATGTTTTAACAGTTTGTTGCAGTTGCTGAATGAATCAACACGTTGTACGGATTAAAAGCGTTTTCAATACGAGTACTAGAGTTTTACCACAGCCAGCAGTGTTTAATTTTATTTCACAAAACTATTAACTTTATTGTTGTTTTATTTGGTTTATTTTTATGTCGGTGAAAGCTGCTAAGTGGGAATAGTCAGTCAGTCAGTATATGCCGTTGTAGTAATTAAAACTTGTTTTTATATTTTTCGGTCGGTTGGTCAACGTGAAATAAGAACTTTTAAGACGGGTATTAATATCGTTCGTTTAAACTTGATCTCAGTAGTTGTGCGAACTTATCGGCCAACCTCCTACCATTATCGCTTGGTTGGAGTTTTATGTTATCAGAAAGTGAATAATAAAAGAAGTGAGTGAGTGTGTTCCTGACATGTTTTCTTATCCTACAATTGCATTTAAAAGCTTGTTTTTTTACTCATGATTTTTTGGCAACAAGTCCCGTTTATAATGACTAAAATTTTTTGCTGCAATTATACTTAATTTTTCTCTAAAGTATCATCTGGGTCTGTGTTGTATAAAAAAATGTGTTTATTTAGCTCACACCCTAGAAACGTGCGAATGGTTTTAAAGCTAATATATTTGTACCGGTTTTCGGATCGATTGAAAAATATTTAGAGGTGGTTCGAATCGACCGATAATCGGGTTTTAACAAGTATATTGCTATGCAGTCGTCTAGTCCTGAGCTATTTTGAAAATTTCGAGCCCCTAACTCTCTACTGCATTCATTTACAATCAATCGATTTATGATACTTTTAAGTGTTCAGCATAGTGCTGATAATATTTGCTACTTTTTTTTAATATAATATTTTTCATTTCAATACGTACTCGATACTCGTTACTACTCCATTCTTTTACTGCCTGTTTTTAGAAAATGAAAACAAAATTGTGAGTGAGAATTAATATTGAAAACAACAATAAAATACGAAAATTTCTTTTTGTTTTCAATATAAATTCATTTTCCAAAAACAGGCAGTTAATGTATACTTTTAACAAAAGTCTTTTTATACAAAGTTTTATTTTGACCATTAAATTTCTGAAAGTATCGTGTAGCTAAATAGTTTTGAGTGTTGAGTACGGGGAAAATAACGAATGCTCACGACTCATGACTGTATGTACATGAGGGTGTTATTAAAAACGCAAATTTTTATTTTCGTAAAAGCGAAGACGGATTATTGTGACACCATCTTTTGTATGTTACCAGGTGATCTCCAAAGATGGACTATATATATTTAACATTGATATATTTAACATTGCAATGCTTTAGAGCTGCACCATGTAAGCCAGCTCTGCATTGCATCGGACTAACCCAGAATTTATTTTATATAACTACTTCATGAAGCACCCATCATTTACAGAAGAAGTATATTGTGGTCGATTATGGATTGCAAACAACCCGCAGTTGCAGGTTGCCAGTTGCTGAAAATTATATTACGGATGACAACTGTGAGTTGCGGATTTCAACTACGGTTGCGTGTTTTTATGACAATCACGTGCTTTCAGTTGCCGTCTGGCAACTGAAATTCAATTCCTATCCATAATCGGCATATTAATATGTGCCTGTTTCTTAGATTATCTGGAACGCTGAATATAAATCTGTCACCTGTTTTTCTCAATCAGCTATAGTTTTGGAGATATGCCTGCATTTCCAGAAAGAAGGAGTTATACTACGTATGCATATGATTATAATTCAAAAAATCCTTTGTTCTATTCAATTAAAGTAAATGCAATAAAATAGACTTCATGTAGTGTTGACACTGTTTTCAAATCTGGTTACTAGTTCTGCAAACATAGAAGAATTTGTGGCGACAAATTTGAGCACATTATTTCAGCTCTTGGAAAACAGCATTCTCATGTTGCTTGAGTTTTCTATTTTTGTAACTTTTTTACAATCATATAATTTTAAAATTTGCCGCCACAAATTCTTCGATATTTCCACAACTTTTGAGCAGAATTGAAAATAATTTAGATATGAGTGGAAGGCTATTTTATTACCAAATTTCATATTTTTTTTTACTTTGAACTATACTCATATAATTCAACTCCGTCACTTTGAAAATAGCACTGTGTCTCGGAAGCTCTATTGAGAGAAACGGATGCCAGATTTTTGTTCAGCCTCCCAAATAACTGAGAAACAACTTCCAGTTTCAGCCTGCCTGTGTTATTTTGTAAGGTTATTTTTAATTATTAGTTTTTTAACTCCACAAAGTAGACTTAACCCTTCTGAACACATACCGTATTAATCAAAAAGAAATATTTGTAATTAATGCTGATTTGACCAATAACGTGCTTGGAAAGGGTAAGTGAGGTTTCAGAATACGAGCATTTGTATGATCTTCTTCCATGAAACAATTTTAGCTACGAGTACAATGGACAGGTAAGTAAAAAGCTTATATGGTAGAAATTGGAGCTGAATCTTTTAGTCGTGCCAATTTGAGACCAAACCTCAAATCTCGCTAAGTTCACCAATGCATGTACCTACAATTGATCTGACGATAGAAAATGAGAAAAAAACAAATGGTAGTGAGAAAAACGAAATCTGAAAATATGTAAGATACAAGAATCAAAAATCAATTCCAATCAATCTAAGTGAATTGATAATTTCCATTTCAGTCAACAAAAAACAATCCAACATGGTGTTCAAAGACATGAAAGTGATTTATTTTTGTCGGAATTTAAATACCGATAGTAGTGTGACAATTTGTTCAATTTATTGTTGTTAATGAGAATGGGCGATCTTTTCAATGTAATTTGAAATATTTTATTTTGAAGACGCCGAAGTCGAATACTTAAGTCCGACTATGGTTACATCACTTGTATGAATGTTGTATTGTTGGCAACCAAAACGAATATCGGTAGCATTATTATTTTTTTATTTCAATAACGATATTGGTATTTCGACTATGTATATCGGTATCGGCATAAAGCGCTACGAAAACTTGCATACCGGTATTAAAATTTATTATATGAAACCAAACAAAATGTTTTATTTTTAATATCAAATAGAGTTTTTCTTTTCCCGGACTTCTTCATTTTTAGGGAGATAATAAGAACTGTATATATTTATATATATATATATATATATATTATTTTATGCATTTACACTCACATCGTTACCTTAAATTAGGTAAAGCCCTATCTAACTTTGAAAAAATATACAGAAGGAGAAAACATCTTATAGGCAAACTTTAGAAAAGTCTTGTAAAAAGGTTTTAACTATAAAAACTGTAGATTAGATCTCTCCCTGCATTTCCTGCAGTTTTAAAACTATACATATACACATACGATTTTTTATAGTTGTTTTATTAAGTTTTTGTCTAATAGTTTAAAATTTGTTATATGGTATGTTGCAGTCGTTCTTAGGTGCAGAATGAATTTGAAGAGTTTCGATAACGTTATAGATACCGGCAAGATATATCAAAAACAGGTAGTCTTAAGTGATCAGGTGATTATATTAGTTTATCTCGCAGAACTGTCAAAATTTGTTTACTTTTAATACAAAATTGTTAAAATAATTTTCGTTTTGTGTTTTCTTAACTGAATTGTGTTTCCTAAAAAGAAAAATATTAAAAATTTTCAAAATAAAAACAGAAAAATACTAAAAATAAAGAAATTTCTTGACATCCCTAGACGGTTTTTCCACAAACAAAATACGTGGGGTTATTGTAATGTTGTTGTTGTTGTATTATCGAGTATATCTGTTTTTAATATATCTTGGGTACCGGTATTAAATTTAAAGGTATTTAATAGCTGTCGTTATTAAATACGATATCAGTTGTATGCATGTACATAAGTATGTTCATCTTCATATTTTCATATGTTCAGTTTCATATTTTGAAAGGCTTAATTAACATTTCAAATATACTACGAGTATACACATATCGTCGGTCGCAGTATGACAACTCTTAACTCTGAAAAATATCGAATCGGGTTTTTGATGCCAAAAGACTGTGTTTGTCCTTCTGCTGTTAGTACGTTTCATTTATATTTAAAAAAAATTTCCTTCTCTACTTCTCCTACTAATTTTGGTTTTTTTATTTACTTCCAACACGGTTTAGTAACAGAGTAATAACGTTTTTTTGGACCTGAAAAGTACAAAAAAAACATATTAAGAGTTGTCAACCTGTGACCGACGATATGTTTGTACATCGTTAGTGAAAATGTAAATCGTCATATCTAACAAAGAATGCAAAAAATATAAGTACATAAAAAGTTTCAGACTTAGTTTTGTCAACTTTCTAATTTGAAAATTTACTAAAATAAGGAAAACTGTATTTTTTCCAAAATATAGCACTAATTTTAAATGTTTTATTTTTTTACATTTGTTTTCTTTTGGTTTACTGAATTTGTATGAGTAATGCAAAAATTACATACATATGTATCTAGACAAAATCATTTATATGGTAGAAATTACTTTAAAATGGTTACGGAATCTTAAGGAAGTTGTAAGTAAAACCATAAATTGAAAACATACACATTTCCTTTAGAAAGAGCGACAGTAATTAAAAGCTTAAGATATGTTGTAAGAGGCTTTTATACTAACAATAAAACTAAGCTGCGTTAGAACTTAAAATTGATTTTTTTCAAATAAGAGAAACCGGCTTCTAAAAACGAAAAAACTTATCAGCACAATAAAATAACTGGAAGTCATTTTGAAAGAATCGCATTTTCATTGCTTTATAATAACTAACAAGTGTAAATTTTTGACTTGTTAAGAAGTTATATAGATAATTAAACAAAAATCATGTATATTTATTTCATTTATTTTACTTCAACAAAACTTTGCAATTCGATTATATGTATGTACATACTCACGACTCTCTTCAACAATCGATATTTTTTTATATATTTTAGAATTATTTTTTAAAGATAAAGAAAAAAATATTTTTTGTCAAACATTTTGTATAAATAAAAATTTAAATTAACTTGCTGAAGTGCTGCAATTCATGAAATACGCATTGACACTAATAATGGAGCATCCTCTGAAACCAATCTTGTTCTGTTCTGCACGTGTAGATTGGAATTGATAGCCACCAGTTTTACCTTTCTTCCCTTGGAATAACGGCTCATATCCATTGCTTTCTGATTAATAAACGGAGCAACGAAATATATCCTTCAATAAACAAATGAAAAATATGCTCTAAAAATTTTACATTCTTTTCTTATAATTCTAATGTTTTATTAAAAAATAAACATTAAAGAACTAAAAAACACACTTTTTTCAATTATAGATGCATCAATACTTGCTGATATTTTTCCCAATTATGAAGCAGTTTCCATATTATTATTTAGATGAATTAAATTTGTGATTTATTTACACTAGTTTGAGTTTTTTACAATATAGGTAGACATTTAATTGATTTTGTCGTTTATGCTCCCATTTGAGTTAGTCTTTCCAATTTTTTTTTATTTTCATATTAGATTTTCTCAACTATTATACAAATTATTACGAGCTTTAAAATAATTTAATAACACAGTATTTAAAAATTAATTTTACTCCACTTACTTTGACAGATAATTATTTCATAAGTTATTTACTGGTGATTCAACTTTTTTCAAATTCCAAATATTTGTTAATTAAGTCAAAGTCAAATTTACCGAATTTGATATGACAATGTCGTTTCAAACGGCAAAGTATTGGTCGGAAAATTTTTGATTAAAATTATAAATCTGGTGTTCCTTTTGTCCAGTAAAGCCAGAATTCTAGCAACAAATTTGTATACTGTCAACTGGGATTAAATACTTGTACGATCTTTTTTATATTTTACTGCGTTTAGTGCATTCATACAACAACAGAAAAGTTAAAACAATGAACTACATATATGTACATACATAAATAATATATATAAAAGTATAAAGTAAAATGAAAATAGTAATGGATTTATGTACATATATGTATTAGAAACCTGAATGGATGTAATCATATCTTTAACCACAGAGAATCCAGATTAATACTGTAATTGCATTTAACACACAACACACACGAAATACACTAATTAACGGCTCAATGTCTGATTATTTTGTTTTTAACGGAAAATTAAATTAACTGGTTAACAGGCATATTTAAGCAGCGGTTACCGATTTACGTTTCACCCTCCTACGGTTACTTAATAAAAGCTTACAATAGGAAGTATGGAAGTGTTGTCAATATTTGTTACGAAAAATAATGTAATGAACGGACTGAAATGTGAAAATTTTTCTAAAAAAAAAATAAAGAAAGAAGAAGTGTTGTTGAAGTTCACCATTTCATTTCTTGAAATCTAAAAATTTCAGAAAAAGAAATAAATTTTTCGTGTTTGGCTTTGTATGAATTTCGACTTGCTCTAGTCTATTAAAATGCCCAAGTGCTGAGACTTAATTATTTCGAGCCCTATCGTGGGCTGTCGACTCGTGTTTTAACCGGTTTCTTAATACGGTTTTTTATAATAGTAGTTTCAAAATGTTCATTTTTCTAAAATCGAATAGTTCGGTTTTTTTACAATTATAAAACCGGCTCAGACGAATTCTTTTCGATTTGTATATACTTCCAATAAAATTAGTTTTTACTACATTAAAACTTATACGAACGTTGTTTTTTGATTTTCCAAGTATTTTTTGCAGTGTAAAAGTTCTAAGTGTTTTTGGCTATGCCGAAATCATCTTATGAGGGCGAATTAAATTGGCCTTGTGGTGTGCAATGTAAGAAGTATTTTTTAGTTTTGTTGACATTTTGCTTCATACTTTATATAGAGTTAGACACCCATCGCATACCAAAAACGAATAAATGAACGTCACATAAAAGGTTTTCATACTTTAATACTGTATCTCAGTACTGGAAACTTCCCCAAAAACGACAATTTTATTAAATACTCTTCCATAAATAAAACAAAGGAGTTTGCCTCTCAGTTATATGGTCGCCTATTCGATAACGAGGGGGACTTGCCTTCAAATGCCAATCAAGACTCTGAAGACACGCGCAAAAATTTGTATTTGAATTAACAAATATAATAAATAATATGCAAAATCCAAAAAGCAACATTAAATGCATTTTAAATGATTTCATATATTTAAGCAAATGCCAAAAAAATAACTGAAAACTTGACAGATTATATATAATGCTTTGTTAACTAAGTATATGCCCATGTACATTGAGTGAGAGAGTGTTTTCAATGTATGATTTCCTAAAAACAAAGGAAAAAATAGATACTCCCGAAAGCTGTATTTTATTCTTAAAAGATTATTTTAACCAAATTAATTAGCCTATTGTTTTGCAATTTATTTGTTATCTATCTATATTATTAATAGGCAAACACGTTTTTTTAGATCCCTTTTACGGCCATAATACTGGAGCTATTTTGGAAAGAGTTGCTATATTTTTTTAAACGTGTTTTTACATAGATGTTCACAATCTTAATTTTATTTCAATCGGTTCGATATTTAGGTAGCCATAAGCGTTTAATGTTGCTACTATCTCATGCACACTTATTACACATTCATGTGCCAGCTGCATTTGTGCGCACGGCGCACAGTGGCTGAAAATCGTTTTTCATTGGCCAAAAGTCTTTTTTTTGTCACCGATTTTTTAAATTTTTACGCCCTTTTGCAGCTAATACATCCAGATTAAGGTAGCCAAAAAATTAGGTTAAACTATTGATAATTGTGAGCGTGGCATGCTGTCAAACTCAACGGTTTTTTTTAATTTCAGAAAAAGGTGTTTTTGTTTTGTTTTTTATAAAAAACACACAGTGGCTGAAAATCGTTTTTCATTGGCCAAAATTCTGTAACTTTTGAACCGACCAAATATTGAAGTAATTTTTATTTTATTGGATAGATATTTAGTTCAGCTTGACTCAGTTTAAATTAAATTAAAATTGATTGAGGTCTTTTTAAGGAATTCTAGGTCAAAGTTGAACTTTTGAATTTTTTTAACTTTTAGAGTGAAATATGGGTTTATTATTTTTTTATTTATTAAAAAATTGAATATTTGGAAATTAATAATAATTATAAATAATTTTTGTAATAATGGAATTTTTTTAATGTTACACTTAAAAAAATTTTTACACTAAAAAAGTAAAATCAACTGGAGATTTTGCTATTATTACAGAAAAATTAAAAATTTGTTGCTGACAAATTTGCAAATTTGTTTACAGTCAAAGAAAAGTTACACTTAAAAAAAAACGGTAATAATATTATCTAAAAATGTTGCTATTACTACAGAAAAATTTATTATTTTTTGCTGTCAAATTGGATAATTTTAAAAACATTTTAAAAATAAAAACTGCAATAAATTTTAATAGCATTTGCAACAATGGTGTAGATTCTGTTTATTATTATTTTTTACTAATATTATGTTTTTCGTACTTAAATAACAATGAAAGGCAATTATAATTATTACTCATTTGACTCAAATATTGATTGCAAATATTCCATATTTTGTTCTGTGCTATTTCTGTTCTTTAGTAGTTTTTTGGCTTCTTCATCTAAGTCTATGTTCTATGTTCCACTTTCCATTGATTTCGAATACTGGAGATAAACTGATCTGACGTTGCCAATAATATATTAAATAGATCTTCATTTGATGAATTTCGTGAAATTTTTCTAGTATTGTGCTCTCTATAAAATCTGTAATAATTGTTCCTTTTTTCCTGAGCCTCCTCTGATAGATCTCCAAGTGGCACCAAATGATATTTAATGACATCTTCTCCATGATAAAGGATTTTGTGAACTTTTGCAGACATATTTTTCCATGGGTAGTTGGTTGTATATATTTTTGCAGTTTCCTTAGCATAATCTCCAAATTTTCTAGACTCAATTTCTTCATTGCACGCAAGTACTTCTAGGATTATTTTAAATCTGAAAATAAGGTTTAAATCCACTAATGTTATTTCAGATGCTGTTTCTGGATCTGAAAAGAATCTTCTTGCGCTTGGTTTAATTGGGTTGATGTTGCTTGGCATATAATGCAGCTGGAATCAGCCTTCGTGTTATTCAAAGCCTGACCTACTTTTCCATCTATCATTGTCAGCACTAATTGGTAGCTTACTTCAATTTGCTGCCCATCTAACTGTAATTGTAATGGCTGTAGTGTTGCAATTTGATTGGCCTGCAGTATTTCGTAGAAGATAGTGTCTCATTTTTCCAAATATCCATTGTTTGCGTTGTACTAGTCGAAGGCTCTGAATCTTCCAAAATCTTTTTCAATTGCAATGGTACAAATGATACCATGAACATATCCGAGTCCGAAATATTTTCACATACAACTTGTTTGTATTGTTTTTGTCCCGAAGAACCATCACATCCCCATTTACAAAAAAGAATTAACTTTGTGTTTCCATATTTCTTTAACTCATTTCCTGTTATTGATTGTAGCAAGCGTTCTGCTGTGTGATCAAGTAGAGATTGTAGTTGTACCTCTGCGGAAATTGGTGTGATTGTAAAGAAATAATGCTAATGCCTCCTCATTTGTGTACTGTATTGCATCACTCGGAGTTGGTATATTTTTAAGAATCCGTTTTGTTCTCACTGGACTAGCTTTAACAACTTTTTCAATGATATCCACTTTTGTTAATTGGTTCTGTGATCGTAAATGATGTAGGAAAGATTCTTTTATATTTGTACAACCAATTGCATCGTTGATATCTTTAAGTTTCCGCCTCTTAGATCTATCGCTGCAGTTGTACAATGAATTGCGTGGTCTTCCAGCCTTATCTTGCTTTGCTGTTTCTGCAGCGACAGTAAGTTGGCCCTCTAACCAGTTTGCACTTTTTATATAAAAGTTTTGTTTACTGTAGCGAACTGCTTTGACGAAATTAGATAATTGCTTTTGCATTTCGGTGCTACACGAATTTAAGTTTAATTTTATTTTAACGTAACTAAGAACATCTTCCTGGTTTTTGTTTCTAAAATACTCTTCCGCCAGTTCTTTATAAATGAAGCTCTCCATATTTTTCTGAATATTTTTATTTGCGTCTGTTATGTCTTACCCGTACACCTAGAGGATTAACTTATTACTGAATAATCCCTTATCGAATCCGTAGTTTTATACATTTTTAGATACATGTTATTCACACATTGATCTTTAATTTCATAGCAGGTAGTGCTTAAATTGCACAAAACTGCACATGTTGTCCAGACCTTAATATCAGGTAAAACTGATTAGTATCTGGCCAATATTTGTTGTTGTTGTTGGGTTGTTTTTTTATCTTTAGTGGTTTAATGTCCCGATTATTGTTATAAAATTGCTTATGATTTTGGTTGACCCTAACATTTGATAACAGGTAAATTTAGAAACAGATCATATGTTTACTGTAGAATTTTGTGATAATTTCTGATAATTTTATTACCAATTTTTGGCTGATCAAAACAAAGCCATTAAACCCTTTCGCAGGTATTATATTTAATTTTTTTAGTTTTACGTAGTCTAAAGTAAAAAAACATAAACTTTTAAGCAAAAAAGTGAAAATTATATACACCATTGTATACGAGTACTTTGGAGTAATTTCATTGAAATGAAAAAAGTGTTCTACACACGGCTCGTCACGGGTGCAAAAGTATATATAGCGGTAAAAAGGACACTTTCACCTTTCTCCGGGTGGTATACATATCTTGTTCTCTTTTGTTCCCTAAAAGTTCTATTCCACTAAAGTTTAAATTTGAGAAAAATATAGTAGTTTCATAAATATTCCGTAACGCCCCTAATATTAAACGCTAGAGCTAAGACCACTTACAACAACTAAAGACTATAATCCAACCAACATTATAAAAAAGACCGCAGGCCATTATCTATGACAGCTTGCGAGTAGTAACCATTTATTTTTTATAAAAAACAAAAGAAAAACACCTTTTTCTGAAATAAAAAAAACCGTTGAGTTTAACAGCAGCTCACAATTATCAATAGTTTAACCTAATTTTTTGGCTACCTTAATCTGGATATATTAGCTGCAAAAGGGCGTAAAAATTTTAAAAATCGGTGACAAAAAAAATTAGACTTTTGGCCAATGAAAAACGATTTTCAGCCACTGTGCGGCGGAAGTGGATTTGAATGGATGATGAAAGACTGCTAAGTTTAGTGGTCCTCCATCAACCATCAACATTCCAATTCGCGACGTACTGGAATCAACTCATCTGTACTCGTTTTCCGAAAATTCGTACCGCACTTTTGAAATCACTTTGGCTTGATTTTACATTCGAGTTAGTTCGCTGTAACGCAAAGTTGAATAACATGGTCCAGCCCGAGGAAATCACAATATTAACTAGCTTCAAAGAACTGTTGGTCCCTTATGGAGTATAATTTACACGCGTGTATGGGCTAGTCACGATTTTTGTAGGGTAATAGCAACTTAAAGAAAGAATGAACAATTTTGCATTTTAATGCCATTCATGCACGTGTAATACTCGTATGTATGTATTGTACATAAAAATATATGCATTATTATCAACAAAAATCATAAAAAATTAATGAAAAAAGTAATTTCACTTTCATTTGAAAATTCATTTTTATTTACCATTTAAGTGAACAAAGAAAAGTATGATACTTTTAATGTTAATTATACAGAAATAAAACAATTGCATTTATATTTCATGTTAACCCAGTTGGCCAACTAGTCTTAGACGACATTTTCTTGGATGATGTCTTCAGCATAATTTATAGTTTGTCGTTTATAAGACGAATTTGAGGACAAGTATGATTACTGTGACCATAATTTTTAAATCGAAATACAGAACAAGGACCAAAGTATAATATACATATATATATGTATTTTGCGTGCAGCATATACTGGGGTGCTTAAGTAAAAAGTACTAAAGAACAAATCAAGAAAACTGAAATCTATGTTTTAGATATTTCCAAGCTAAATTAATTACAAAATCCTTTTATAATAAAAAGGTAGCCAAACTAATTGATGAAATGTGATTTACTGCATTTATACTCCAAAACAAAATATTTCAACGATGAAAAATAATATTGAACTTTTGTTATCATAAATAAAAATTATACATTAAAAGCAATAACAGACATAAATCTAAAATTAATTAAAAAGGCAATAAATAAAATCCGTACATTTTGAATTCTATTAATTTTTTAATTTGAACAATGGATTTACGGATTTTACACTTAAGAAATATAACAAAGTAAAATTATAACAAAGTTCACACTTTAGTTCGAAAAAAAAATAATAAACTTTAAATATTAATTATTAATAAAATTATTATTAAAAACTTACTCAAATAACTTTAAAAAATATATATAATATAATTTAGTTATATTTTTTTATTAAAACACAAACAATATATTACAAACGAAAAAAAATATAAGAATACGATTATATACAATACGTACTTCTTTGGGTAGTTACATCCTCTAATTTTTTACGAAATCATATTTTTTTATATTCAATATTAAAGCTGCAATATACACACTGTGGAAATTTGCAATGGCTGCATGTTGCTGACTATGTGATGCAGAGAAGGAAGTCGTGACGGCGCACAGTGGGGCCTTTTGAATTTTTTCGTTGCAAAAATCATAAGTTTTAAAATAATAAAGATATTTTAAAAATGTATAAAGCATTTCAAAGGTAACCGCTTCCGCTTAAAAATAAGTAACCTGCATGACCATAGGCCCACAGAGGCACTATGCACAGTGGTTTTTTCGTTGCAAAAATCATAATTTTTGAAGTTACCATGATATTTCTAATGGTTAAAAATCGCTTGAATTTTTAAATCCTTCAGCTTTGAAATAAGTGCTCCCGCATTATGATACCCACTGGGCACGGTGACACCTTTTCACTTTTTTGTCGGAAAAAACATATTTTTTGAAATAATGATATTTTTAAAATTTAAGAAGCAACTTTTTTGTGCTTCAAATGATATTCTATAAGGAAGTCTAGAAAAAAATACCACTCTAATATAAGATTTTAGACTAATATTATATTTTTTATTTACACTACAGATAAACATTTCTGAAATATTTTCAATATTAATGCTATATAATATATAATGATATTAAATTATTTAGTATATTTTCTTCAAACTAGTATAATTTTTTTGTTCGTTAGTTTTCTATAAAATAGTCTTTAATATTGGGAGCGATATCTAATAGACTTAACACATCGGAGTTATAATTATGTTCTTCCAAATCCTTTCGAGATCTTACATGTCTCCGTGTTGAAATTAGTGGGTCTGAAGAGGCCGCCAACAAATTGAAAAAGTACTCATTCTGTCTAATCCGTGAAATTTTGCAAGTATTCGTGTATCTGAAGTGTTTGTAGTCTTTGGTTTTGCATTCCTGGGCTTCTTCTGATAACTCTCCAATTGGTAAGCATTGATATTCAATTAAATTTTTACCATGAGCCAAAATCTTATGGACCGTAGGAGTAAGTTTCTTCTCATGGTACATTTGAGGCAAAAGTTGGGCAGTTTTTGATGAATAATCATGAAACTTTGGCCCATTTACCATTTCTATAGAGTTTATAACATGATTGTCGACCCCAGTAATTTGGACTGTTACCTCCTCATTTTCAAAAAATGCTCTGGACATATTACCATTGTTTGGGCAGTCTATTGTCAGTGCAAGCTTCTTAAGAAATTCATTTTGTATAATTTTTTTTCGAGCAGATAGTTTTTCCTTTGTTGTTGCGTTCTTATCAAAACAATCTCCTTCTTGCGGAATTGTATACGCTAGTTTTAAAATAAACTCCATGCACCTAATTCTGGCATGTAACGGAGAAATTCCATATTCATAGCTTTGCTCATCACTTGAATCATTAAAAAATTTTGAAAGTCTTTCTGCGACTTTTTGCAAATCGCACACTTCAAAGTGAAGTTAAGAAGTTTAAAAAAGAAACATGTTCAATACGAATTTCTCATGAATGGATTGATTATAAATTACTCAAAACAAGGATCAGGCAATACAAATGGTGGGATTCTTTTCAGATCCTGAAATAGCAGCTGAAACAACAGGTGTTGATATACGCCTTATTTAAAGATTTAATATAAATCATCGAAGTATTTTTTTTTATTTAGTTATTTATTTGTCTATGGAAAATAATCCTTACAGACAGTTTAAATTGTATACTTTGGACATGAATTTCTCAACAACTACCGAACGGATTTTAATGAAATTAAAAGCTAATAAAAGTTCAAGGTAGGAAATTTCTGTGCCATAAACAATTTTGGAATTTTGGCATCGATTTGTTGGAAAATACTTTTGCTTATTTTGTCTTTAACAGCTTATTTTTTTAAGATACTGTTTCCTTTTTCCGTTAATTTTAATTGTTTTTATATTGCTAATTTTTTCGAACTATACTTTTTTTCTTTGCTTCGCTTAAGTCTTCAAAAATGTGCAAAGCTCGGAAAAAATTATGATCTAAAAAATCATACACTTTTGAAAATTACTGATAATAAAAAAATACATGAACACTGATGATAGAAGTGTAGCGGCTCCCAAAAAACAACGTTGTTTCTGTTCTTCCGTGTAAGTTGAAATAAATAAATATTAAATTTTCCCTTGTTCCTTTGGAATATTGTCTTACGTACAATTCTTTCTGACTAAAAATGTTACGAACTTTAGCTAAAAATAATAATCACTTTGGATTACAAACCACTAACAACCAATTTGTTCGAAAAAATAATCATATTAAATAAAGAAATAGTAAATGATTGATCAAAATAAAAAAAAATTAAAATATATGTAAAAAATCTCTGAGATTGTATGTAGAAAACAAAATCCGAAATATTGCTAGAATCCGAAAAAATTAACTAAAAATGATGGATGTTCAAAGAAATCATTAACAAGGAAGCAAAACAAAAACATCTTAAGGATAAAGAGCACTAATTTGACTTTAATATTCCAAAACGGGAAAAACATCAGAAAATATAAATATTTATAATTAAGAGAATATTTTTGGTTACCCTGATAATAACTTACACGGGCATTTAAATATGTACAAATAAGTTTTTTTTTTATACAATTCAAGTCGTTATATATAAGGATGTGTAACAGAATTAAAAAAAGAAAAAACCTTGTTCCAAATACTTGCACCTAAAAAGATTTTGTCATCTTGTTGATGTCGATGTAGTATTCCAACCAGTTTGCTTTCTTCCGATTTCTTTGTTATTTTTTCCTGAAATTTTAACATTTAGTACATACATATATTTATTTGTTGTTTTTTTCGCATAACAAAAGTTAATAAACGATTATTGGAAATACATTGTGACTCACACAATTTTATAAAGTTTGTTAACAACTTATACATTTATTTAATTAGTCCCAACAAGAAATTTTTTATATTCATTTTTAACTGCTTACTTAAGAAGTAATTCTTAAATAAAAAACAGAAATTCAACCATAACAAAATAAAATTAAGAATTAGTCCATTGTAATTTAAAGTAAATAATTTTTTTTCTAAATAAGAAGTTTATGACTTCCCTGTAATGCAATTTGTTACGGAATTAATAATTTGTGCTGCACTTTTTTTTTGAATGAGTTACGAATTGTGTTACATTCTATGTGACATGTAAACAACAAAAACCGCTGAAGGAGTTTGAAACAATCACAAGAATTGTTGGTTAAATAATAATATAGTGGGATTTGGTTACAATTAGTTTTTGGAAACGGGAATTCTCGGGAAAAGACAAACTCATATTCCCGGGAAATGATCGCTTTTTATTCGCGTTTCCCGGGAAGTGAAAAAGTCCGGGAAACACCAAACCCTACTTATAACATACTCCGGCTATAACGAATTATCGTTTATAACTTACAAATTCTTCAGTGGAAACAGTTTCGTCTTTATATTTCTTGCGAATTACTACTGTTCCGCTGGTAATGAACTCTTTTTTAATAACACAAAATAAAAATGCATAGAAATTTATACGCTTATAAAAAACAAAATGATTGAAATAAATAATTCATTATTATTTGACAAAGTAATTAAAAAACATGGGAAACAGTTGAATTTGCAGGCCATCTTTGGAAGTTCGGCACAAGATATGATATCCGACCATGGATTTTAAGATCAAAAACTACTAAAAATCGTTTTGACAGGAATTGTTGGAGTAAAATAAAAAATGTTCTTAGAAATTTTTCTGCATATATTTCTCAAACTATTAACCGATTTTTAAGACCAAAAAATTATACGTGCCGGGGAAATAAATCTGAGAAGAGCTTATAAAATAATTAAGACAAATAGTTTTTTTCAAAATTTAGAACTTTAGATGAAATTTGTGGTAGTCAAAGAATTTTTTAAATAAAAAAAAATATATAAATGAATACTGAAAAATTAATTTGACAAGTATTTTTGGGGTTATCTATTATATAAATAGGCAAAGACAAATTTTTAGATTCCTTTTTCTCGTTTGTTCGCCAACCGATTTTCTTCATTCTTTTACCAAATGGTAAACATTGTTGAGCTTTAGTGACCCGACTATATATTATTTAAATCGGTTCAGTATTGAAAGAATAAAAAGCTTCTTAAGTTGACACAACTACAAATGCCAAAAATACACACGTACATTACCTTATACACATGAATCATGATTGTGTTGTGAATCATGTTGTGTTGCGACTTAGACGTAGAATATGTGTTGTAAACATTTGTGTATGGAAAGTAAGCCGCAATATAAGACTTTGGTAGCCCGAGGAAGCTCTTTTTCAAATAGCTTCAAGCCCAAACTCAAAATTTTTACTCGACTGCAACTCTTTTCTGTCTATTTAAAATTTTGTTCAAATCGATGCACCAGTTTAGAAGTTATTTAGTTATTTTCAGTTTTGTGTCTCTTACACTTTTTACATCAAACACTAATTTGTATTCTATGATGACGTAGATGCGCAGTTAAAAATTTTTGGTACGGCTGAGTGCGCATTCTTGTTTTCTTGATTCATGAGTACTGATCTGTGCTTCTTAGTGCCTGATGAATAATGTTCCAATATTTGAAGTTAACAAAAATTTCTAAATAAAAAAATGACCGGTAATGTCAAATTAGGCCAGAAAAAGCTAAATCGCCCAACGTTTAATTTATGATTAATAAAAAATGCATAAGACATGTTAAAAGTTAATAAAGAAAAGTGAACTTCAAGTACATACATAAACAAAAAACAAAACGAATAAAAGTACTTATTTTTAAATTCAAATAAATCAATATATAATATAAATATCAGGTATTTCTTTTGACTTCAAGTCCGTATTGCGCAATCTTGTTTGCTTGATTCATGATCAGCACTAATTTCGAGTTCACTACACCATTTCATCACCAACGTTTGTTTGATTTTATCACTTGTAATGGTGGATACTAGTGATCAGAGTTGCCAACAGCTGGAGTACAAAAAAGCCGACTTGGCTTTTTAAAAAAGCCAGAAAAAGCTAAATCGCCCAATTTTTTGTTCATAGGGTGAGTACCAATCGTTAGCAAAGTATTATAGCTGTCTGCCGTAGCAAAAAATTGTATAGTGTGATGTACGATTACAATCGCAAATTATAATAAACAATGCATTTTTAAGTTTAATTACATTTAAGAGCCGTAAAAATTCAATGTATTGAGCGACTGCTCGAACTTTTGTTTTGCTTTGTGATACCATGCTTCTAATTTGTTGCTTGTCAAAAATTTATAAGTTCTGTCAGAAATTCTACTAGCTCCCAGGGCTAGTGAAATTTTATTCACCTCAGCAGTGTCAAAAATTTACATACCGGAGTACACTTTTTATTTATTTTATTTAATTTTTTATGAAAAAATTCATAAAAAATGTTAAAAATTGTCAAACAAAAATGCACTTGAAGTGTACTTGAAGTACACAACCTACATATTTTTAAATACATTTAAATCAATATATAACATTGAAATTAGGTATTTCTTTTGAGTTCAAAAATTTTATTTAGGCCTGATACAACAGTTATTGTGTCATTATTTAAATGTATTCAAGTCTTCAAGAAATACAGTAACTGCTCGATTTGCGCAACCGATAGTAAATCGAGGTTGTTGCTTTCACCGACAAGTTGCAAAAAGCGACCACTAAACTTTCATTCATTTATTTTTATTATATATATTGAAATGAAATTTTTATGGCTTTAGTTCAAATCTGCGTTTACCCATATCTTGTTGATGGTGGCCTTGATGAGGAGTGGTGGAATATCATCTGGCAGTAACAAGGTTGAGAAGAGTACTAAGGGAAAGAAAAACAAATTACTGGGGGGGGGGGGGGAAACAAAAGAATTATCGGGATCATCAATAAAAGTTGTGGATGATTAGGTTGGGATAGGGCGGCGGTGCAGGAAATCAATATCTTCTTCCTGTAATAATAATGGTTAAATATTGTTTAGAGTAATGGGGGGAATTAATTTATTTGTTATCGGTTTTTTTTTATTTTTTTATTTTGTTTGTTTGACAAAAGATTTTTTTTTGTTTTGTTATAAATTTTTTTTGCTGTATAGAACAGAGTTGTGAAGTAGGGTTGAGAATCCGCGTCCTATTTTGATGAGCTAGTTGGACTGCCTCACAGCGGCCCCAAATGGGAAAGTTCTATAACAGTAAATGGCGCCCAAGCGTAAAGCAGGAATTAATTGGCGCACATATTGTACGTTGTACAGTAAATGGCCCCCAAGTGAAAAAAAAGGAAATAAGTAGTCATTTAATTCCAATTACTAAATCAATCGTTGTCAGAATATCTATACGTATTCTTCGCAAAAGATTCGTAATTAAGAAAATAAATTAATAATTAAAAGTAAGTCTGAATAGTGGCCAAACTGAAGACATGTTTGTTTGCATTATTATGACTAGCAAAATTTTGATGATGTCCTAATATGAAATATTAGTTGCGTTCATAAAATATATTGTTTTTTTTTTATTAGTAATAGTTCGACTTGGAACCTAACGTAAACAAAAGTTATTAGTATGTCCAATTGTCGAGGCAGGGGATTATTAACAGTATTTAACCTAAAGGATGCCGCGGTAATTGGTACACCAACATTAAACCAACTGATGTACATTTGTGTCTAAGAACGAAATCAAATAAGCCTGAAATCCATATCATGATTAATTGTGTTGTCATATCGTTGGAATTGTGATTGTCAATTGTGAATCCTTTATTTATTTTATTTATCCATAGAAAACATTACCATAAAACTTTGATTAACATCAAGTTTCAAGGATATTGTTTTTATTTTTTTTATATATTACCAATTATAAGTCATTTGGTCTGTTATTGTAGATAATTAGTTTAAAGTTTCCAAAAGTTTTCCTGAGATATTTTATTTTTCCGGTATCCCTTAGATTTAGCAAAATGTTTGTTACTCATTCCAATAAAAAGCCTGAAAAGGCTGCGGAAAAAAATAATGAAAGTTTTATAGTTGATATGTCTAAATCCATAAACACTCCACAAACTTACGTGGCTGGTAGTTCTGATAGTAATACTCATGACCCTCACATCAGTGTTACGGGAACAATTCCTAAGACAGTTCAGCGCAAGGAGGCCCATAGATATTCTTTCCCTCCGCCACCACTCCCTCAAAAAGATTATAGCCATCCGGTAGAAAAAACATCAGGTGAATATGCTAAAATATTAAAGGAATTGATTAGGGAAAATAATTCTGAGTACCGATCAAATTTAGAAAAAAATATTGAGATAAAAATACAAGAGAGTTTAAAAACAGGGTTTTCAGAAATTTTGGGAGAGATTCAGAGGCTCACAGTTAAAGATCGACCAGGCGATGTTGCTGGATCCGTTAATGGAGCAGAAAGGGGGGATAACTTAAATGATCTACCAAATAATACGAATAATTTACAACATATATTGCCACGCAGATTAGATTTTCAATATATCAATTCCAACAGTAATACATCCGTCGAGCATTTACACGAAGAAATGTTCGGGCGAGAGAATAGGCCAGGGTCTGGAAATAATTTGAGAATTGATAAATGGGACGTGATGTTTGATGGTGACACAGATAACCTTCATATCGAGGATTTTATCTTTCGAGTGGAGTATTTACAAAAACATCATTCGTGCCCGTGGACAGATGTTATGGGGGATTTTCATCGGTTGTTAAAAGGTGAAGCCAAAGACTGGTACTGGTCTGTAATAAGAGAAAAGGAAATTAGGCAATGGCCAGATTTAAAAGAGGCTTTATTGCAACAATACCGATCGAATAGAAGTGAATACGAATTTATGAGAGATTTCGAGGAACGTCGTCAGCGTCCGGGAGAAACAATTGATTCATTTTTCCAAGCCATGCGAAAACTTAGGTCAAGACTAAAGTCTAGTCTGCCGGAACAAGAGGTAATAAGGATAATCAAAAGAAATCTCAAACCTAGCATATCCCAAATTTTATACCCTATGAGAATTTATACAGTGGAACAACTAAGGGATGAAAGTAAGGAAGTGGAAAGAAATTATTGTAAAAAAGAATATATTTCCCATACAGCGCAAAACCGCCTAGTACCACCCAGGCGTCATGTCAACGAAATTATCGATGACCAGTTTGAGTTTGGTAACGAGGAAACAGTGGACGAAATTAGACATACTAAGAAAATGGTTAGATCTCGTCCAGCCCAAGATAATAATCGCTCGCTAGTCTGTTGGAATTGCAGGATCCCTGGACATTCCTTCGTGGATTGTCCGTCTGCCCAAAGAAATTTATTCTGCTACCGTTGTGGCGCCGTCGGAGTTATAACACCAAAATGTCTAGTTTGTTCGGAAAACACAATGAAGAGTGTGACAAGGACGGGAGAATCACGCTCTACACAAACTCTCGACGAATCTCAAAAGATATAGGCACCCAAACCGAATACAAATCAGCCTACGAAGAAAATCAAACTTTCCATTGCCCACCAATTCGTTTACTTAATAGAAACTCGTACGGTAATAATTACAATAGAAAAATTGATATTGGTAATAAATATAAAGAAAAAAATGTTGGTTCCTATGCGGAAAGATTAAATAATTATAGAAAAGTGAGGGATCGTATCTTTAATAACAAGCCCAACAAAACTAAATTAAACAAAATTTTAGATACTAGGCAGAGGTTTAAACAAAAAAGAAATGAAATCAACCAAGTGAAAAAGTCCGTCTGTAGATGTAGCGCCGTAGAGGCACAGAATGATAGGGGAAAGGACCCAAGAGCATTCGCCGAAATAAATATAGGTCCATTAACAATAAGGGGGTTATTAGACTCAGGAGCTTCAATAAGCTTGTTAGGAAGAAATTGTGAGGATATTGTTGCAGAATTAGGTGTAAAAGTAACTCCAGTTCTTACGTCAATAAAAACAGCGGGGGGGAAAGAGTACAATATTATAGGACGTATAAATGTTGTTGTGGGTTACAAAAACCATAGCCGTAATTTTAAATTTTATCTGTGTCCAGATCTTATGCAATTTGCGTACCTCGGTGTAGATTTTTTCAGGGAATTTGAATTAGCGCCTGAATTATTTAGCCTTAACGAAATTGACATAAATAAATTTACCGAGAATGATCCTGTGCATACTGATAATGTAAAGCAGCACGTTTTAACAGAGGAGCAAGAGAAAGAATTAAATCGTGTAAAACAATTTTTTTTAACTTTTGAGCAACATGGTCTAGGCAAAACCACATTGGAAAACCACCAAATTACATTAACTGAGGGAGCAGTACCCATCAAGGATAGATATTATCCCGTCTCACCAGCGGTCCAGGAATTAATTTACGCTGAGGTTGATAACATGCTTAAATTAGGGGTGATAGAAGAGAGTGTAAGTCCGTGGAGCAGTAGATGCACTCTTGTGAGGAAACCCGGGAAAAATAGGTTATGCCTTGACGCCAGAAAATTAAACGAAAGAACAGTGAAAGACGCTTATCCTATACAAAACATCGAAGGGATTATCAGTCGATTGGATGAAACACACTTTATTAGCAGCGTGGATCTGAAATATGCCTTTTGGCAAATTCCTCTGGAACAAAATTCTCGGTTATACACTGCCTTTACAATTCCCGGAAGGCCATTATACCAATATGCCGTCATGCCATTCGGATTATGTAATGCGCCACAAAGACTGTGTAGACTAATGGATAAAGTTATTCCACAGGAATTAAAATCGAACGTCTTCGTATATTTAGACGATTTATTAGTTATTTCTTCTGATTTTTGTAGTCACATGAAACTGCTAAAAAAAGTGGCAGAGTGCTTGGCAAAGGCAAACCTGACCATAGGTCTACTAAAATCTCGATTTTGTTTTCAAGAATTAAGGTACTTAGGATTCATTGTGGGTGGGGGCATTATGCGAACTGACCCACTAAAAATCGCAGCTATTCAACAAATACCAATTCCGAAAACAGTGAGGGAAATTCGTAGCTTTTTGGGAACGGCCGGTTGGTACCGCCGATTTATAAGAAATTTTTCGTCAATGACTGCTCCTATCACTGATTTAATAAAAAAAGGTAATAAGTTTAAAATGACAGAAGAAGCCATTAAAAGTTTTAATGAATTAAAACAAGCCTTAACTTCAGCGCCTGTTTTAGCTCACCCAAATTTTAATAAAAGATTTTATGTACAATGTGATGCATCTAACTACGGAATAGGGGCAGTGCTGTTCCAAAAAGACAGTGAAAATAACGAAAGACCAATAGCGTTCTTCTCTATAAAATTAAATACTGCACAAAAGAATTACAGTGTGACAGAGAAGGAATGTCTCGCTGCTGTTTTAGCTATTAAACGATTTAGGCCGTATATTGAATTGATGCCCTTTACCGTCATTACTGACCATATGAGTCTGAAATGGTTGATGACCTTTAAAGATTTAAGTGGCCGATTAGCAAGGTGGGCAATACAACTGCAGAGTTATGACTTCGAAGTAGAACATCGAAAAGGATCCGAGAATATAGTGGCCGACACGCTATCTAGGTCGGTCGAGGCTTTAGATAAATCATCGGAAGAAATCCTGGGCTTCGAAACAACTGAATGTGAATCAGATCAATACCGACTACTACGAGAGTCAATAACAAATAACTCAGAAAAATTTCCAGATATAAAAGTTGTTGGAAACTTAGTGTTCAAAAGAACCACTACGTCATCTGATGTGGATGAACTAGAAGAATTTAAATGGAAATTATGGATACCTGACACCCTTACATACCAACTTATACAAGAGGCTCATGAACCGGTAGATAAAGCTCATGGTGGTATTAAGAAAACATTGCATTGGCTTCGACTCAAATATTATTGGCCTAATATGGTAATACACGTTAAAAATTTTGTTAATCAGTGCCTTATATGCAAAGAGTGTAAGTCAACAAACAAAATATTAATGCCCGAAATTGGGGCAGAAGTAGTCACTGATCGGCCATTTCAAAAGTTGTACGTAGATTTTTTGGGTAAATATCCTCGTTCCAAAAGTGGGAATGCTTATATTTTTATCGTTCTGGATCATT
Source organism: Gymnocheta viridis (assembly GCA_956483585.1). Classification (NCBI taxonomy): domain Eukaryota; kingdom Metazoa; phylum Arthropoda; class Insecta; order Diptera; family Tachinidae; genus Gymnocheta; species Gymnocheta viridis. Next base: position 48,438,876 of record OY101442.1, on the reverse strand, counting down.
TCACAAAATTCATATTCCTGAAGGCCATGAAAGAGGCAACTGCCTCTAACGTAATTAAGTTTTTGGTGGAAGATGTTTTTCATAATTTTGGAGTGCCTGAGATAATACACTCCGACAACGGCCAGCAATTTGCCTCGAAAGAATTTTCAAGAATGATCCAGGATTTTAAAATTATGCACATGAGAACAGCAGTACACTCGCCACAATCAAATGCGGCCGAAAGAGTGAACCAGAGCGTCTTGACTGCTATTAGAACATATTTAGAACAAGATCACCGTGAATGGGATATAAACCTACCATCGATTGAACTCGCCTTGAGGAATTCGGTACACTCAGCTATTGGGGTGACACCTTTTATGGCTTTATTTGGTCATAATATGTTTACGTCTGGTCGAGACTATAAATTAGCCAGGGAACTAAAAGCACTTGATGATAGTGAATTTACAACATTAGAGGATAAGGACAGAATCAGGTTGATTAGAGAAAAGATAAAGGAAAACCTACATAAAGCATATGAGAAAAGTTCTTTAAGGTATAATAGAAAAGCTAGGATAATTAGATTTGTGCCCGGACAGGAAGTATATAAGAGAAATTTCATATTAAGCAATTTCAAAAATAATATCAATGCAAAATTTTGGCAAAAAGTTTACTAAGTGCAGAGTCTTACGTGTGTTAGGAAATAACATGTATGAATTAGAGACCTTATCTGGTTCCCCGTTAGGCGTGTATCACTCAAAAGATATTAAACAATAGTAGTTCTTACCGGGGGGGAAAAAAAATCGTTTTTCCTAGCGGTACAAACCATACCTCAGTGCAATAGTAGGTTAAGTTCTTCTGTCGTAAATCGTCCCTGTATGTGTAATTATTAGGGCCCTTTACACCCAAAAATGTAGTGATATCCTTGTATTAGTTTAAATCTTCACACGTACCTGAAAGTAAATCGAAGTTACACAAAGTATAAAAGCCTAATTTGCTTTAAGAAAACAAGAACTTCCCTGATTATGTAGTAATGGGGAGGAAGTAAACCTACAGAAAGGAGAATGTCCTGTAAATGCCCGGCTAACTTCTTTGACGTGGGTGTAGCCTACGTTGAGCGCCTTCCAGAAAATTAATTGAAACCAAAAAAATGTTTATGATTATAATAAAGTGTAATACCCATTTAACTCAATAAGTATAGACAAGCATTTATACCTGGCGAGATGGTTATAATCAGTTAGGCCCCAATCACACTATTGTTACTGCTATAAATATGGTAACAACAGAGTTTTGTTGATGGTGGCCTTGATGAGGAGTGGTGGAATATCATCTGGCAGTAACAAGGTTGAGAAGAGTACTAAGGGAAAGAAAAACAAATTACTGGGGGGGGGGGGGGGAAACAAAAGAATTATCGGGATCATCAATAAAAGTTGTGGATGATTAGGTTGGGATAGGGCGGCGGTGCAGGAAATCAATATCTTCTTCCTGTAATAATAATGGTTAAATATTGTTTAGAGTAATGGGGGGAATTAATTTATTTGTTATCGGTTTTTTTTTATTTTTTTATTTTGTTTGTTTGACAAAAGATTTTTTTGTTTTGTTATAAATTTTTTTTGCTGTATAGAACAGAGTTGTGAAGTAGGGTTGAGAATCCGCGTCCTATTTTGATGAGCTAGTTGGACTGCCTCACAGCGGCCCCAAATGGGAAAGTTTTATAACAATCTTCTTAATTTAAGAAATTATAAAAATTTCATTTCAATATATACTTTAAAACAGTTCAACAATTACGTATAAATATTAATTATTTTTATTATTTTAAAATAAAAAATTCATTTATAAAAACATGCTAAAAAATTAATACTTTATACATAATTAAGAAGAATGCTGAAGATTTGGTTCCCTTTTTAGACTTCTTAATTTTTTTTACAAGCTGCAGCTTCCATAATTATTTTGATAACAACTAATTTCTCATAGGAAAAGTTATTTTCGTTTGCCCATTCTATGGAAATGTTTACGGGTATATAGTTTAAGTTTGCGCTTTTTAAATTTTTACATTCTCTGAAATTTATGAACTTAAGAGATTTTAACATTAATAATTAATTTTGGGCTGACGAATTCTTGGATCGATTACAAAAAGATTTTATGGAACCAAAACCAAACTCCAAGCATGCTCGCTCTTTCAAACAAAAAACAGAATTTTTAAAGTTAGTTTACAAACGAGTTACGCGTTTAAAAACATTAAAAACAGCATTCAGTGATACGATAACCTTCTCTTTTTTTTCAAGTCGGTTAAAAATTATCAAGACTAACGTGTGGAAAACTTTTCAAAGATGTTTCATTTGGTGTAACTTTAAATAATTCCTGTCACAGATATCATAACTTCCTCATCGCTAGTAGAATCGGAATTATCAAATACATAAATATCACGAGAGATAATTTTATCATATAATCGGAACCTTTTTAAAGAGCACCGAATGTATAATAATGAATGAAACTTTTTAATTCTAAATATGTCTGTCTTTAGTTTTAAATATCTTCATGATACTAAAAACTATTTCAAGGTATAGCTGAGCTAAACACTAGATTAACCAAATCAAGAAAAAGATTTTCTTGTGCGCTTTCTTAAGTTATCGCACCCCCACCAAAAACTCAATGGTTGACTTAACGTTTGTCCGGTTATAACTTAAAAGCTTTTGCAACTGGTTTTTAATCAATAGCGATATTCATTGTTTAGTGCGTTTGGCATTGCAACTCCTTCCAAGTGCAACTATTTTGTCATTGATAGTGAGCGCTTTTTTCAAACAACATTGCAAAGTTTACTTTGACAAAATCTTTTCAATTTTCTTTTGAACTTTCACCCTTATTCCATTTATCGTCGTCGTCATCGTCATCAATTCAATATCAATCTCAAATTTTATCGACATCGTCATCAATTCAATACAAAACTAGTATGCCATAAGAGCAGTGTAACGATGTCGATGGTTTATCGTTTTTTAAAGCACATCTCTAACAATTTAGACAGCTGGTTGTTTTCAGTTTTTATAAAGTTTTTTTTGAAGGAGAGCGAAATATTCACAAAAATATAAAAAATAAAAAGTACCTACAGTTTTAATATAAACTATTATTCATATAAACTTTAAATAACTGAAATGTTTTTTGTTCCTGATTGTAATTCTGACCCGAGTGATGTGGAAAAGAAAAAAGAATTGGTGTTACAAAGAATATTAATAAGGCAGAAATCAAATATGTATATTTCAATTACCCGATGAAAAGTAAGTAATAAATTAAGTGTTCTTTCTATTTGCTATGAGTTAATTTTTCTTTGAAAGGTTCGAAAGCTTTTTTCGCCTAAATAAGGATGCATTCAACTATGTTCTAGTGATCATTATGTGATCCTGGTTTTTTCGTGGTAGATTTTTCCTTTCTTCTTAAAGGGGTGCAATTTTCGGCGCTCTGTATAGAAGTTGAAGCTGGCAGTGTTTCACTTTCATTTTGAGGAACCAATTCGTTGCTTTCCACAACTTCTATTTCCACATCATCACATTCAATAAATTCCGCTCCCTGAACAGATCCTTTTGGGTTTAGCTGCTTTTGAAATTGAAGCAGGTTAGCCACGGCTTCTTCCAGCGGGCTAAGTATCATTTGTTTATAAATTCCGCCCCCAGTAGACGTACACTCTGCCTTATTTGCAACTAATTTTTTCTTTACTTTCAATTTTAAATCCCGCCAAACCTTTAAAAATAATTTTATTATGCAATAATCTTTTTATAACTATTTATCTTACCTTTTGCCAACCATCATCTGCTCTTTTCGGTGGACCAAGGGCATTTAATATCGTTGCAATTCTTTCCCACTGCTCTTTGAAGTCACTGGGAAGACTGCCTTTTTGGAAACCCTTGGCAAGTGGTGGATTTTTTCCATCTCCTCCACTAATTTATTAAATTGTATACAGTTTGTAATTTTTTTTCTTTTTCCATTTTTTTAAACTTAAAATTGTGCTATTGGAAAAAAAAATTCAAAAACACTAAAACTGTTTCGACACAAACCAGACCGACGATAAAATCAGAGCCAATTTAAATCGATGCCGTCGTTAACGTTGCGTACGGCATACGAAAAATGCATCGACGCTTATCGATAAAATATGATATTGATGATGGGCATACCGATTTACAACAATCGACGCAAAACGACATCGTTTCGTATTGATGACGCTAAATGGAACAAGGTTGTTTGTTTTGCTTCTACACACGTCGAAGTGTCGAAGCTACAACAACACTGCTTTTTATTGTTGGTTAGGCTCGAAACTGTCAAAAAGCACAAAAGAAAAATCTCAAAAAATTGTATATTCACAACGTTTATATAAAAATCTATTATCTGTGTCTCGCACACATTCATAATCTCTCTCAAATTTGCTGATACAAGCATACTGTTAGTAGAAACATACAACGTTGGTGTCAAAACCTATTGTCTGTGTGACGCACCCATTCCCAAATTTACTAAGTCAGCAGTCCTATTAGCATTACCTGGTATTATTGTACCATTATAAAGAATTTTATTTCTCTTCCTTTTCTTATTTACATTTGCAACAAATGTTCAAGTGCGCTTTTTTAGTAATGTGGGTGTGTGTTAGTAAAACATAAACAAATTTTGACAGGTGCGAACTCAAAAAAAAAGTTCATTAATGCTTCGCTACCACCTGTATTATTCTACCTACCATGACGCAAAGTTTACTTTGAAAAAACTTTTGTGTTCGTTTGTTGGATGAAATTGCAAACCAAACAAACACATGCAACCAAATACAAGTAAGTGTAAGCCACGAACGAAGAAGAAAGCAACTTTGCGTGTACATTTATTTGATTTTTCTCTTTTTGTTTTTCTTTATTGCATCTGTCGATTCTATTGCTTTTAACTTTTTTTTGGAAATAAATTTTGTTCTTTACAAATGACAGCTTTAAAAGTGAGTGATGACAACGCAATGCACATAGCAAGAAAAGCTATACCATTTTCAGTGTTGCTAAATTGCATTAACGTGGCAAATGCAAATTCTAATATTTTGCTGTTGGATTGCAAAGAAAAGCTAGGATATTTTGCATTTGCACTTATGCAAGACTATTCGCATCAAACACTGAATATGACTAATATGATTTTGTGTTCAGTATAATTACGTTTGTACATTGGACTAATTTTTTAAATGTTTCAAAATGATATTATGGGTTCAGCAAAAACGAAAATTTTAAATAAAAAAGTTTAAAAAAACAACGAAGCTTAAACGTAAATTTGGATGCTGAAAGACAAAAAAAGGCCAAATATAGGGTGGAAAAGGCTAAAGTGGCATCCCCAGTAGTGACTAGGAATAACTACATATTTAACCTTATTATTTAACAAATTAGAATACGAAAACTACTTCTATTCATTTATGATAGGTTAATCAATAACGTTTTGTACGAAATTCCCATATCTGAGATTATTCATATATTATTAAGTTTTTTCTTCCAAAACTGAGTATTCTTAATGATTTAAATATATCCGGTGAACTAATTGCTTACAATGCAGTCGTTTTAAAACAGCGAACTGTATTACAATAATAGATGATTTCATTTACATATTTAGATAAGACAAAAACAAGATCAGAAAAATTAGACAATGCAATCCTATTCCTATAACCAACATCTACTTTAAATGAAAAAGTCTTTTCAAGGTAAAATTTTCTTAAAACAAAACGATAAAAAGCTGATTAAGACGCAAACATCTAAGCTGTATACTATTTTGAAAAGACGATTTTAAGAAATGCGATTCAAATTGCGTTAGCAGTACAATTTTTCTTCAAACATAATTTTTTATACACTATCAATTTTTCAAAGTTTAAAGAACTTTATACGTGCTGCAAAAGAATTGTTATTTTATTGTTTATTTTTAACTACTTTTTCGTTTATTAATATAATAGTATAATAAAATCAAACATACATATATGTATATTTCTGCCATTTAAATCGAGTATGATTTAAAACCATTACTCGATTAATCGAGCAATTTTAAAATCGCAAAATCTATTAATTCCTTACTCGAACAAAGTGAAAGTGAAATAAAGTTGACTAAAAAAAAATTGGCGAATATTCGCGAATACGGGTACTCGTTACGTTCATAGTATGTATGTTTGCATCATCTTTATTTCAAATCATAACTATAAGAAAAAAGATTTTATTATTTGAAACCAATCAATACATGTTTGGCTTCCCTAAGTATGTATGAATATTTGTAGTGGGTTGCTTGTGAATGTAAAAAACGTCCATAAAATTCAAATCAAGCCATAGTCTGATATGATTTAATTTCCTTGTTTTTTTTTCTTGATACCAAAAAAGCAAAAAATTACCAAATACACAAACAGAACGAATTAAATAAATAAATCGTGCTTTTAACATATAACTAATAAAATTAATGATTTGAAACAAGTCATACGTACATACACTCCGGTTCACTTATTTAAAGGCACTAAAAATTCCATATTCAGCAGCCTGTATCTTTTGCAATTTTTAACCGATTACATAATTTTAGAATAGAAATGGAAGCTAGACATCTTGAAATATACAAAAAATCATGACAATAGTGGTTTCTTTACTAAAGAACTTTTTTAAGCAATTTATCAAAAATAGTCCAAAACTGTGCTATATTTTCTGGTTCACTTGAATAAAGGCACTTTATTATTTTTTTATTATTTTTAAAGTAAGCGATGATTTTTTGCAGGGAGCGTTTGTTTATTATAATTTATTACACCTTAATCATTTTGCGAGTCAAAATGGCAAAACAAAATATTTTAAATCTATCGAAAAAACTAAAATCGATGTTTACAGTCCTGAAGGATATTCTAACCGCGCAATAGCTAAAAAATTGGACGAAGCCCAACAGTTATCAACAATTACACCAAGGACCACGAGGGGTATAGAACAAATTTTAAAGGAAGGGTTTCATTGTCTTTATCTACGTATGAGAAAAGAAACAACTAATAATCCCTTTCACAATACAAATAACTCTCGTATGCTTTTTCCAGTCATTATTTGTATAAATACAAATTTAAAATCACATTCAACCGCGCCACCTAAAAAGTAGCGGATACATGGAAACACACATAAACACTGATGATGGGAGTGTAGCGGCTCCCGAAAAACAACGTTGTTTCTGTTCTGCCGTGGAAGTTGAAATTAATTAAAGCTAAAATTTTACCTTGTTCCTTTGGAATATTGTCTCATGTCCAATTCTTTCTGACTAAAAATGTTACGAACTTTAGCCAAAAATAATAATCACTTTGGATTAAAAACTACTAACAACCAATTGGTTCGAAAAATAATCACTTTAAATTTTAAAACTTTTTTGTTTTCTTTTCGTAGATATTTTTCTTGATGATTTGTAAATAACTTGCGGCTTGTGTCTCTAAAATTAAAATTTTAAGATTTTTGTTTTACCCTTATAAATTTTATTTGCGCAAATAAATAAACTAAACACGTCTATTAGGGTTTCCAAGCTCCCACTATTTTAATGATTCCCGAGAATCGGGAAAAATGTTGGTTCGTTCCCGAGTAGCCAGGAATACGTTAGAATTTTAAAAAATATTAGTTAAAAAAATAATTTTCAAGAAAATCAGAATTGATATGTTTAAGATAAATATAAAACTCGACTCAATGCACTTTTTGAGACCGATCCCAACTCCGAAATTCGGTAGATCTTTGATAACGAACCCAAATTCAAAATTTAACTTTTCTTAATTAATGGAATTAACACTACACTAACTTATCACATTTTTATTTGTGCGCAAAAAACTTAATGCTGCGTAAACTGAAAAATTAACTCTCAAAAAAAGCTGTTGCCCAAAAAAGTACGCGAACGGAAAAATTATATAAATTAGTAAGATTAAGGAAACAGCTGCTTGCAAACAAATACAGTGTTGAAATATATTTACACTCTGGACTACTCAACTCTTTTTCTTGTTGGTACTCGATTATTTGGTTTTCCTATTGACCACCTTAAAAGCAAATGCAGTACTAAGTAATCATATACTTAACACTTTAACAACTCCAAATAATTAAAACAACACAAATAAAGTGGCTGTAAATGGTTTCTACAGCATTTATTTCCATTTTAAAGGCATATATGTACATGTTTAAGAACGAATAGTTTAAAAATAATTATTCACTTTTTATTTTTTATAATTTTATTTAAATTTTTAATTTTTTTTTTATTTTTTCACGAATTGTATACTTTTTGTTTGTTTGAATCATATGTTTTTTGCTTCTACTAAATTTTACTACAAGAAATGTCTACAGTAAAAATTTGTAAATAATCAGCCACGAACTGTCACTTTACGCTCTCAATTTATGTTCTGATTTACTTTAACTGGAGTAAACGAACGCAATTTAGTAAAATGCTGCAAAGTTCAGTAAAAATTTTTAAAAACTTTTGGGTACTCGAACGCACTTAAAATCATAAGTTTTATAATAAAGCGAAAAAATATGACAAGGCAGAACAAGCACATGTATTTTCTCACACACTTCTCTCAAATTTCTACTGTTTAGATATGACAAAAAAATAAACATACTTCGAAAAGTCTAATTATTTTATGACTTTTTCTTTAAAGCACCATTACTACCTAGGCTGGCTGACTTTTTTCAACTCTAATTGGAGTTGTAAGAGGTTTGTAGAAAAACAACAATAGCTATACATTTAGTATAGTGCTGCCAAACAAGTGTTTTTTGCCCGGGTGCTGTCAAGTTAATAATTGGTGCTTTTTATGCAAATTGCTAAAATTTTAATATATTAAATTTTTAATCGCACTATTCCCATAATTAATATTTTACATACAAAGGTAATAAAATATTAACACTTTTATGAAAAACAAATTGAATGGTAATGGTAAAGTACGAAAACAAAAACAATTGGTTGATTATTGAGTTCTTGTTACAACTTTGATATTGTTTAAACTTTTCATATATTTTAATGAAAGTTTAATGTAATATCTGTTGTAACGCGTCATGAAAAATGCACGACTTTTAAATAATTCAATGATATACTTATTTATCCAATAATCTTATCTTTATTACAAGATTATTTATTTCTACTAACAAAAAAGGCTTGTATATTAGGCAAAAGTAAAACGCGAAGTGACTACTTGAAGTGTACAATCAACGATTATACATAGTTGGCAGTGTTACCAGCGTGTAAGTTACATAAGATCTTAGCAATATCTCTAGTTGTTCTAAGAAATATTTGGGTAAAGTTCCCTGATGATCTGCATGAGCAACAGTGAAATACGCATAGGAACAAGCTATACCCCTCAATAATCAATTTCAATTTGTTTTTAATAAAAGTTTTAATATTTTACTACATTTGTATGTAAAATATTAATTATGGGAAATAGTGCGATTAAAAATTTAATATATTAAAATTTTAGCAAATTCCATAAAAAGCACCAATTACAATATTCTTCATTAAAAATTAGCAATATTCGTTATTATTACGCGACAAAACTAAAGCACATATTCAATTAAACTAATAGAAATTTTAATATTTAGTTGCATATCCCTTATTTTTCAAAACTGCTGCCCATCTGCGTGGCAGTAACTCAATTAAGTTAGACAAATTTTATTACTCCCAAACCATTCTTTCACACATTTATCTGTATGTGATAAATATTTATCTCTTTGTAAATAAAACGATCAATTATGCCCTTTATATTATGAATTGGTCCGATTGCACGGTCCGAAAAACATCCCCAGACCAGTATATTCCCTCCTCCGTGCTTCACAGTGCCTCTAATATACTGTGGGTTAAGGCGCTGGCCTCTTTTGCCTGCGCACTAGCATTAATCCGTCAGAAGCCTTTAGATTAAATTTCGATTCGTCAGGAAAGAGTTTTTCATTTAGCTTGGCTTGTCTATTCTTTTCAGAAATGAAATGGTTTCTGAATGTTGAAATGGCTGATGAAGATATTGAACAATTTCCCATTATAAAGTGTGGCAGTTTATTATCACAAACAAAATTTGTTGTTCTTAACATAATGTCTATACCTGATACAAAATCAAATATACTATTTCTATCAGCAAACGTCAAATTTCATAGCAGAGAGAATTATATTACGTGTGGACTGCAAAATTAGTATTATTGCAATATTATATCAGATATTATAATATTATTTCCATAATATATGTATGTATATTTAGAAAACAATATCATGACATCAACTGTCAAAAACGTACACATTCATACATACATATGTAGATAAAAGACATTAGTTTTGTGAATTGAAAAGAACATTGTGTATTAAAATATACGCCAAAAGTGATTTTTAAACAATCACATACATATATGTAAACGTACGATGTACAAATAAAAAGAAATGGCAAAACGTTTGTAAAACACATAGTAATATTAAATTATACAGTGAACTCGCGAAAACGTGAACTAATTTCTACCAAGGGTGTTCACGTTTTCAAATTTGTTCGCGTTTTCGATTGTGAAAATATTAGATAAAGTTAAGCTCGAAATAATAACTTCTTCAAACAAACAATTAAATATCAGATATTAAGATTGGATAAAAAATTTAAATTTTTCATTTATTCACTTTACAAAAATAAAATAAAATATAAATTCAATATAAAATAAAATGTTTATAATTTTTCACTTCTAAGAAACAAAAAAACTCAAATACATACGTACATAGATATGCATGCACTAACAAATGTAATTATTCTATGTAATTCTTAGCAACTAAATAAAAATTGATTAAAATAAATAAAAAAACAACTAATATCCCTTTAAAGAACGGGGTTTGTTTCCTTTTAGTTTTTACACAAAGAAATCGCTTATCTTCTTTTGGTATGTGTTTTGTTTTACCATTTTAAGTACAGCCTTTTCTTTGAGATTATTCAAAACCCTTATTTCAGGTTGGTCAACCTTTCCATTTTCAGCCCATTTTAAGGCTTTATTTAATGCTTCCACTGCTTCCTAGTGTTTTATTACGATTTCTGGCTGTTCTACAATAGAATCACTATCTTCGTCACCTTCAGATTCATTATCAATTTCAAAAATTTCACATTCTGTCTGGTTCTCGTCGAAATTGTTGTTCCATTCTTTCACTAGAGAAATGGTAACGTCTGCCTGTAAAAATTGTGTTAAATTTTTTAAGAAAAATTAAAAATTTTCTATAAAACAAACCTGAAGACTTAAAGTCTGCAGAAGACCAACCGCTCTTTCTTTCAACTGTCTTATTTTTGCTTGCCAGGTTTCTCTCAATTCACCTAAGGGTACGTTATCATCAGGGTCCTCCTGATCCGAAACTAAATCTAAAATATTTTTCCAACATTTTAACAAAATTTCTTGTGTGATTCGACTCCATGCAGAGTCTAAAAGAGTTATTGCATCTCTTAATGAAATCATTTTGATTGACTCTAACAAATTTAATTCATTTCCTGCAATTAAAGCCAAAATGCTGTTTCTATAATGCAGTTTTGCAATTTTAAAAACATTTTGATCCATTGGCTGGATTAACGAGGTTACATTTGGAGGCAAAAACATTGTAGAAATGAAACCATCCTGAGATATCAACTCTCTTTCAGGAGGATGGGACGGGGCATTGTCTAATAACAAAAGAGCCTTTACTGGCAGACCCTTTTTTTCTAGAAAAGCCGTAACCTAAATAAAATATTGCAAATTTAAACATTTTCAATCATGTATAATTAACTTTCCTCAGTTGCGAATGAATGGTGACACCAGTCCTTGAATAATGAAGACGTCATCCAAGCAGACTTAGAGCTTTTATAGTTAACAGGGCATACATAATTTTTGAAGCATCGGAGCTTTTTTGCCTTTCAAATAATAAAGAGCTTAAGCTTATGTAATCCCGACGCATTTGAGCAACACATAAAAGTAAGTCGCTGTTTCCCCATTTTAGCGCCGTGTGCAGTTTTCTCAAAGATGAAACAAACGTTTTTTCGGGCAACTGTTTCCAATATAAACCGGATTCGTCAGCGTTATACAGCTGATCTTGACATAACCCGAGCTTATTCATTTATGCTCCTAACACTATTTTAAACGGATCTACCAGATGTGGTTGAGCTGAAAGTTTTTCTCCGCTAATTTTAAGCAGTCGGACACCATACCTCTATTTGAAATTTTGTAGCCATCCGTCGCTTGCATTAAATCCACGATTGTTTTCATTAATTTCCTCATGAATTTGTTTGGCTTTCGCTTTAAGCATTAGTCCACTTACTGGCATTTTCTTATTTCTCATGTTAACAAACCATTTATAAAGATTTTTTTCCATTCTCGGAAGCTCTGATGCCCGTGCATGTTTATATAAAATATTTGTTGAATGCCAACTACAAAAATAATTTTTTTGCTGCTTTTAGTAGACTATTACAAAGTATTTTATAGTAAACATTGTACCTTTTTTCTGTTTACTACCCTACAAGAAGTGGATGACCGAAACTAAAACATACACAATTTTCATACTAATACATTATAGGAATTTAACATTCGAATAAACATATGACTGTCATTGGTGATCAAAAAATCCGTCAACGTTCACCAATTATGTTGCATTTTTCCCATGTTTTGGGATTATGGCAGTAAAAGTTTGAATACTCAAAATTTTTATAAAAAAGTGTCGAAGCTACAATTCTGCGACATATTAATTTTCAGCAAAAACATACATAAGTACATATTTAATTAGTGTTTTTTCACACCGCAGCACTTTAAACACCAGTTATTATTAATTTTTCAGTTGAAGCTGGCGACATGCTGGAGGATAATATGAATAAGCAATGATCAGCTGGACGAAAGTGAAGATAACTCTGATTGCAAGCATATCAATATCGATGCTGATTCAGATGACATTATGGTAAAAAAATTGGAATGCATCTTGAATATGTGCTGTCGCTGCTTACTCCAACTTTTATATCAATTCTTCAGCAAATGAGTTTTTTTAAGCTATAAACAAAATTAATGTTAGCCTAAATTTAATACACTTTCAGTACCTTCTCTCTATGCCCTCGACGCGTGAGAAGCAAAGCAAACAAGTTGGTGACGAAATTTTGGACCTTTTAACAAAACAAAAGTGGAATGTATTTTATTTGTTTTCACATTAAAATTTGAATTTTTAAAAACACACTATTATTATACATATTATTTACACTATTGTACTGAATTGAAAAAAAATCGCGTTTTATTTAAACAGAAATGTCCATTAACAGTGGTGAATAAATTCATATAGTTTGGCAAGTCAGCGGTGGCCAATATGTCCGTCAAGTTTGACAAGTCAGCGGTGACCGAAATGTACATCAAGGTTGATTAGTCAAATGTGACTAATATTTGTATCAACGGTCTATGTACGATAAAATTTGGTAGTTAGATAGGGATGAAAAACCACACGTACATAAAAGATTCCATAATTTTTTTCATATTGGGCTTGAGAATATGATAGAAACTTTGTTCTACGTGATGATCGATATTTCTATCAGCAATGCCAGTCATATTACCAGTCAAATGACCGTCACTGTTCTTGTAGGGTAATCATTTTTACTTTGTTTAAATTAAAAATTAAACAAAATATATATCATGGCGACTTTTTTCCATTTTTGTCGAATATTAGCGATTTGGAACAATTTTTTTTTATTGGTAAAACATTTTTAATAATTTAAAATATTGTATATGTATGTATATATGTATTATTGTTAAAAACTGATAAGAAATGGCTTTAGCGATTTTTGACATTAAATTTGGCGACATTGAATTTTAGGACTAAAATTAGAAAATGTCACTGCATTAAACAATAAAATAGTAAAATTCACATACATACATATGTATGTATGTATGTACATAGTATGAACATCATAGCAAAACTTCTTAAGGACAACAAGTTTTCGTACACAAACTACGACACAGGGTAGCCCAGAGATGAAACTTTGAGGTTATGTTTTGGTGCAAATCAGATTTTTTTACCCCTATACTTACTGTTAAAAAGAGATAGCAATATAATGTAAGAATGAGAGAAAATAAACAAAACAAAATTAAGCATTTTCCAAGTAAGAAATGATGAATTATATTGTAATTTACTTCTTCTATATATCATGAGTAATTCTCATTTTATTTTTAATGTTATAATACCATTTGCATTTATATTGCTTAAATTAATATTTTTCTACAACTTTTTTTATTGAGCCAGAAATGAATAAGATTACAAAACCAAAATAACATGAAAAATTCTTTGTTTACTACTTTCTGTGTGACAGAGTCAGCAAAACAACAACAATAGCATGCCGTTCGTGTCACCTCTGGTCTTCTTTGTTACTACGGTCTAATACCGTTCGCTGGGTTAGTTTAAAACTATTAACGCTTGGCTTCAATTTTGCGGCACTGCTGCTTTTTGCACAGTTTGAAGTGTTTTCTTTAATTATAAAAAGTGAAAGTATTTTTAATGGAAAACTAGGAAATTCATTCGTTAATAATGTTACACAAAGCCAATTGTGTATATATGTAAATACATGTGTAAGTCATATACATGCATATGCACATACAAACATACATATATATGAGTATTGTCACCTGCAACGCAAAAGAAACTTTAAAGGCTTGATGTTGATAGCAGTCAAAGAATTTTCCTTTCCTTAGATTGGTATAAGTACTTAAATTTATATGTATGTATGTACGAAGTACATTGTACGTATGTATATGGTATTCTATATTAAATCGACGAATATCAAAATAAAAATCACATTGGCGCATATTCAGAAATCATAACCAAAGTCGGAACTAGTTGTAGATCTTTCTCACAATTCATAGCAAGCCAGGTCTACAAGGTAGTAGCGATTCTACAACAATACAAAATTTGTTGTAAAAATACCTGAGTAGCTGTCAAAAATTGTACATAAACGGATGGCACTGTTAGCACAGCTGAACCTCTAATAAATATCAAACATCATACAAAGCTGTGGTGTTTGGCGTCAGCCATGTTACGAGTATATTATCAATACAAACTTAATTTTACACAATTGACATTTAGTCAGGTAAATCAGCTGTGGTATCGCTACTACCTTGTTGATCTTCCTTGATTCGTAATTAGTGCAGCAACTGCTTTCAGCCATGGTGAAATAAACAGGTGGCATTACTATGCCATAAGATAATTTTTTGCTTTAGGATTGATTTTCCAATCTTATGTCAGTTTTGTTTATATTAGAGATGTGCACCGCTCACGTGGTTAGCGTGAGTCACCGTAATTATTTTTTGTTTCAATTTCGTTAGCGTGCATGAACGCGAGAAATTTAACGTGCATAAGTAGATTTTTGACGTGATTGCTTCGTGAGTTTTTTTGCTATTTCTTCGTATACTATATTAATTATTATTTCTACGTAATTAATTAAATTGTTTTAGGTTTATGTTGAAAGGAATTTAAGAAGTTTTTTTGATAAATTAAAATTTTTTATTAAGAAAGTATTATTGAAACAGTCTATTTATCAGACTAGCAAATTGGATCAGTGATAATATTTTTTTGATTATTAAATTTTTTCGTGAGTGTGAGTTTTTGTGATTGTGCGTAACTTTTTTGCCTACTCATGCGAGCATGCATGAACGGGAGCCAAAAATATAAGGACGTGTATGAGTAAAACCTCTTACCGTGAGCGTGAGGGAGAAATAACTCACGATCCCATCTATAGTTTATATTTACAAAATATCCAAGCTTTTGTTTGTTCAATTTCTGTTTATTTTTTTATTAAAATTTTCAATAATTTCTTTTAGGTACATTTGTGTTTGTATGAACCGCAAGTACTTTCAAAGTAATCCACAATTCCTTGTCTTGCTCATTTGTAGCGTCCAATAAATTCAATGGTTTCTGTTATGGTTTTTGTTTACAATAATTTTTGACAAGGGCTTAGACTTTACACAAACAAAAATTACATTTTTTGTTGTAGTTGTAGCTCTAATAATGCCACTTGTTTATTTCAGCTGATGTGAGAAATGTCATGTAGAGATTATAAAATGTCGATAATATTTTGAACTATACTTACTGTAGTTAATTAATTAATTTATGAAGCTATTAAAAACAATTTTCATTTTTTAAAACATTCATTCAAATCCTAAAAAAATCATTTTTTGTTCATAGTTTGTATATAAATCAATTAAAATGAAGGGCTTTAAAAGTAAAGTTATTCAATATGACTTTGCTGACCAAAACACACATCTCTAGTGTATTTTTTGTACGGAATGTTTTTTGGATGCCATGGCAGAATAATACAGGTAGTGTCGAAACGTTGACGGATTTTTTTGGGGTTCGCAAACAATATTCGTGTCGAAACGTTGACGGATTTTTTTGGGGTTCGCAAACAATATTCGTTATAGAGCAGAAAATGCAACCAAACACAAATGTGAATATACAATTTTTCTTTTGTGCTTTTTGACAACTTCGAACCAAAATACAATAAAAAGCAGTGTTGTTCGACAGTACCTGCATTATTCTACCCTGTTGGATGGAATAGAAATCAATCAGCTGTATGAATTTATTAGTTATCATATACAGCGTTGTCAATTTGGTGCGTTTCACACCATTTGTGGTGCTTTTTTAATTTTTTTGTGCGAAGAATTTCTTACTTGGTGCGCTTTTATTTAAATTTCGATGCGTTTTTTTCTGTTTTTTGTTTCGCTAAAGTTTTGTATGGAATTTATGATATTAAAAAAAATTATTATCTAGTATAAATGAACACAAACAAATTTGTTTAGTATTTTTTATTATTTTTAAGTTTTATTATTTTATTGTTATAGTTTTAATACAAAAGTATTATACTTTTTATGTAAAATTAATTCAATAAACATTTTAAATAAGAAGAAATTCTAAACTTCGTGAGTTTTTTTAATGTCGTTTTTTTTCTTAATTTTGGTGTGTTTAAAAGTTGACAACGCTGATGGTTTAGTTACAGCTTCACCCATAAGTAAGTGCAGAGTTTCATGCTGAAAGTAACCAACTGTAAATAACTTAAATAGGTACTTAAACATGTTAACTCTTATATAGCATTTACACCAGAAAAAATCTATTACTTATGAGATTTCGAGCAAAATCTTGTTGATATTGACTAGATTTCCCATACAAAACAAAATCTACTTCGTCACTAGATTTTGTCAAAATCTACTCAAAATCTCGTAGAACTTAGTGATGTAACTGGGGTTTCGCAAATTGTACTGAAAAATACTACGCTGTTTAATAACATAACTTTGAAGGGTGACCTAGCCAGCGGTTTCGCATTTGAATGTAATTTTTCGTATGAAGTTTGACATTTGAAAATAAAAATTCCAATCAAATGTTTTTGTCATGGATACGAAATCTTAAAAAATGTCACGAATAACCCGGTGTAAACGGTAAAGATTTTGATAGAGATTTCAACTGAAATCTACTAGATTTCGGTTTGGTGTAGATGCCATATTAGCGGTAATTTTTGAAAATGCGCCATTTGATCTTATAGAATACACAAGTGAATTAATAAAGGAAGGATTTTTGTATATTTGAAATATTATTAATCGTGTTATTATTAATACACAACAATAAATGGCGACGAGGATTAAAAGCCAAAAGAAAACAAAAATACTAAATTAAAGTGCAATTCGAATTAATGAAAAAAAATAAAATTTTTTATTAGCATGAAAAATTGTCAACAAAGCGCGCTAAAACGTCTTTAACCTCAAAGTGCAATGGATGCTCAAGTGCAGCAATTGCTGCAAGCAATAACCGTCATGACGACAACGATGCAACAACAGCAGCAAATTCAACAAACTAATAGTACCAGTGTGAATATAATTTCAAATTTCGATGCATTTGACCCTAACACAGAATCACTTCGTATGTATAAAGAACGCCTGGAAATTCATTTCCAAATAAAGTATTCGAGAACAAAGACTTGTGTGCCAAATTACTTTTGCAATATATTGGATCAACAACATATTCCGTTTTAACAACATTAACATCACCTAGGAATATAAATGAGCTAAAGTACAACGAAATATTAGAGCTCCTAATTGCACATATATATTTGTCCAAAGAAGAATATATTTGTAGAGCAACACAAATTTCTTTCCGAAATGCAAAATAGCGAACAAAGTATTTCAACATTTGTAGCTACTTTACAAAATCGAGCAGTAGATTGCGGGTTTGTTTGTGAATGTGGCAAGTCAGTGTCTGACATATTTGTAAGGTCACAATTTATCAGAGGTCTTAGTGATGGACGTATTCGTGAGCAATTATTGCAAGATCCAACATTAACGTTTACACAAATTAAAGATAAAGCGATAGCATTAGAAGCCGCCAAAATAAATAATAAGGCAATCGAAAACAACACAACAAGCAACAGCATAAATCAAGCTCGACAGCAACAAGTTAACGACGAACTGATACGAATAGAAATCGCAGCTTTTCAAGAAATCGAAAACCAAAATCAAAAACAAGAGTCAACTACACCGAATTGGGCATAGAAGGGTTATGTCTTAGGCCGTAATAATCATCTTTCAAACGATTGCAAAACAAATAATAAGTTAAAATGTCATTCATGCGGCAGATATGGACATGTACAAAAGGTTTGTATTCAAGATAAAATAAAACAAAAAAAAAGCTGTGACAACAACACATCGAATTCTATCGAATCATTTAATACAACCGATAAGTACTACTGTGTAAATCAAATTATCGATATTTATAACAAGACAGATTTGAGAAAATTTTACACAAACGTTTATATTGAAGGAAACGAGCAATTATTTGAAGTTGATTCGGGCGCCGGGTACACATTAATTCCACAAAAAGATTTTACAAAATAAAACATTAATGCTGCTGTACAGAAAACAAACATAGCGTTTAGATCGTACACGGGAGACATATTTGTACCATTAGGCGTCGTTAACGTCAACGTTAAATATAAAAACAAAACATCAAAAGAAGATATGTACGTGGTGTGTTCGGACCGTGCAGCACGAGTATGGATTCGTGATCTAAAAATCAATTTGTCAGAAATCGACCAACATGAGCAGTGTGGGGATAATGATGGTAATAAAATAAATTTAATTTCAAAAATAAAACAAAAATTTTCAGATATTTTTGAAGAAAAAGTAGGATGTATCCCAAATCTAGTAACCAGTTTAAAACTGCGTGATGGTGCTAAACCAGTGTTTTTAAAAGAAAGGCACCATTCGCACTACGTTGAACGCGAACTAGATGCGCTGGAAGAAGACGGCATCATTACCAAAGTGAACACCAGCAACTGGGGATCACCCTTGGTTGTAATACCTAAACCAGAATGTGCGTTTGTGCGTTAATTATAAGGTAGCTGTAAAACCTCAGCTTGAGGCCGCACATTACCCAATAAGAAAAATCTACGAAATATTTCACAAACTCAAAAATGCTAAATATTTTTGTAAGCTTGATTTATACAAGGCGTATCTACACGTAATGGTAGATGAAGAGAGTAAACAAATTCAAACTATCTCCACGCCCAGAGGTACATATCTGTTTAACAGATTGTCTTTCGGTTTTAAAACCGCGCCCAATGGGTTTAACCGCATCCTGGACCAAATTTTGGGTCTTGAGGGAACAATTTCGTATTTTGATGATATTGTCATATACGGATCAAATTTAGCAGAATGCGAGCATCGATTAATAAAATGTTTTGAAAGGTTAAGCAAATACAATTTACACATCAACAAAAATAAGTGCGAGTATTTAAAGGAACAAATTAAATACCTTGGCTACATTGTCAGCCACAATAAGATTTCAAAATGTCCAGATAAGGTACGTGCAATTATTGAACTACCACGCCCACAAAATATGAAGGACGTTAGAAGATTTCTTGGCATGATAACGTATTATGCAAAATTCCTGCCAGATTTGTCTACAACAACGTTCCCACTACGCCAACTTCTAGAGACGAACAGAAAATTCCAGTGGACAACAAAGTGCGAGGAAGCTTTCGGGGAACTGAAGCGACAAATACAGGAGGATAGGGCAATGACCCAACTTTACCAGTTACGTTAGCGTGCGACGCAAGCCCAACAGGTATAGCTGCTGTTCTCATGTCATAGAAGGGAGCGAACAGCCCATCGCATTTATTTCAAGGGCATTGACGAAGACAGAACAAAATTATAGCCAGCTGGACAGAGAAGCCCTCGCAATAATTTTTGCTGTTGACAAATTGTTCATGTATTTATATGGGAGAGAGTTTACGTTATTGACAGATAACCGTCCATTGTCCAGAATTTTCCATCAAAACGCCAAAACACCAGCCATGACATCGATGAGGCTCCTACGATATGCGTCTTTTCTTCAAGGATTTAATTATAAAATAAAGCATCGTAGTGCACAAAACAACGTTAATGCGGACTGTCTATCGAGAGCGCCGATTCACGAAAAATCAAATTTCAAACATTTTTTAGAAGAAGAAATTCAAGACGTGCAAAATCAAATCATCAACGAAATTTCAACTTTATCAATTACTGCTTCAACCATTTCTAGTGAAACAGAGCGTGACCCCGATCTATCGACACTGAAGGAAGCCTTGATAATTGGAAAAAAAATTTATGCCGAATATACAATTCAAGATGGTGTTTTGTTTAGAGGTAGCCGTGTTATAATTCCCAAAAGCCTACAAGATGAAATCTTAAAGGAACTACATCATACCCATATGGGCATTGTTAAGATGAAGCAATTAGCTAGGAAGTACTGTTTCTGGAAGGGCATCGACGCTGATATTGAAAGCTTAGTAAAAGCGTGTGTTAGTTGTGCAAAAGAACGAAAAGAACCTCCGAAAGTAATTACCCATCATTGGGAAGAGCCAAATGAAAATTTTCAGAGAGTGCATATAAATTATGCTGGCCCTTTTCAGAACCATTTTTTCTTCGTACTAGTAGATGCAAAATCGAAATGGCCTGAAATCCGCATTACTAAAAATTCGCCTACATCTGAGAAAACAATAGAATTACTTCAAGACGTATTTGTTACACATGGGTTGCCTCAAATTATTGTCTCTGACAATGCTTAAATTTTCCAAAGTACAGTATTTACGAATTATTGCGAACATAATGGAATTATGCAAAAATTTATAGCTCCC
This sequence comes from Gymnocheta viridis, assembly GCA_956483585.1. NCBI lineage: Eukaryota > Metazoa > Arthropoda > Insecta > Diptera > Tachinidae > Gymnocheta > Gymnocheta viridis. The sequence continues at coordinate 48,417,779 of OY101442.1, read as the reverse complement.
GGACATCCGGCAACGAACGGACTAGCAGAACGATATGTGCAAATTTTAAAAACTAAGTTGAAGGCGATGGAGGATGATCAATCACCACTACACAAAGGTACAATAAATAATTTCTCGTTATCGAGCTACACCATTATTATGCGGTAAAAGTCCATCACAATTATATCTTGGTCGTGATCTTTGTATTAAACTTGCTGCTATACGCCCAATAAAACATTCAACACCTACAAAAATTACTCTCATAATTCGTAAATTAAACTTGGGAGATAGGGTACATGTTCGTTGGTACGAAAACAGTAAACCAACTTGGAAATTTGGTATTGTAAAATCAAAATTTTGTCATCTTCATTATCAAATAAAACTCGACAATGGTTATGAGCTAAAACGACACATAAACCAACTACATAAGTCAGGTGTGGAAATAGAAAAAAGACTGTAACGTTTGCCGAACAACCCATACGTGAAAACCCAGGAATAGAGGAGATAATCTTAGAACCACGTCTACAATCTGAGCCTGTGGTAAACCATGAAGACATTTTAAGAATATCAAGCCGAACTAGAAGATTACCCGTCCATTTTAGGGACCATGTACTCCATTAAGCGTGGGAGACTGTAATGTATTATAGTAGTAATGGCAATACTGGTTGTAAGTTGTATTCTTCATTCTCTTTTCAATATATATATATATATATATATATAAATAACAGATTGTCATACCAACGTTTTTTAATGTATTGTACTTTTTGATATTATAGAATACACAAGTGAATTAATAAAGGGAGGATTTTTTTATATTTGAAATATTTTTAATCGTGTTATTATTAATACACAACAGTGTATTCATTTACTTTACTAGTAAAAATTAACAACGAGAGAATAACAAGAAATTTTCCAAAATTACTCTAAAAAATGTGAAAAAGTAAATGAACACTTTACTAGTAAAAATTTGCAAGTTAAAGTAGTGTTGTAATGTATAGGTATATAAGAGTACTCAATAACTACCCCTATATTTTTGGACAAATTATACATACACATATGAATATTATTATAAAAATAATGGTGCCTATTCCAAAAAACGCGCCGATGACGTGAAATTTAACATAGAAAACACTAACAAATAGTGAAGGCTTGCCATTGTTTGCTGTTATTTCTCATACAAAATGTACCGTTTATTGAAGAGAAACTAACGCGTCTCAGTACTCGCGTTGGTTTTATTTGTAAAATTTACAGAAAACAAGAACAAATCTTCACTTTTTGTTGGTATTTTTCATGTAAAGTTTCACTTTTCGACGCGTTTTTTGGAATAACCATGAATGTGATTATGGTCATTTATATTCAGCATTGTCGTAACTGGCGTTTTTCGAGTGCGGCTTGTAATAGAACAATGAAAAGTTTTGCAATTTTATTTAATCTAGTACTAGGCGTAGTCGAAATACGCTAAACACGGTAAGGGTGATTAGCTACTTTTGAATAAACTACAGTTATTTCCGCTTAATTGAGTTTCCCGCTTTATTGCATTAAAAATCACGGAACGAAATCATTCAGTATACCTGTCTATGTTAAAATACCCGTTTAATTGAGTTCCGTTTAATTGCGTCACCCGCTTAATTGTTTCGCAAATTAAGACCGCATTGCGAAAAACAAGAGCAAATGTTTCGCTTAATTGATTCCGCCTACTTAATATTTTGTTGCTCCATAAACGTAAAAAAAATTATTTTGCGGCAAAAAAGTCTTGGTTCTGTTCATCATGTAAAAGGACTTTTTCTGACCATCGTGTAAAAGAGAACTTCAATTCATATGTTTTTGTGAATTTTTTACATTTATAGTAGAAAATTTTCAACAGGTGAAGAGTTTGCAAAAATGACTTCGAGAAGCCACATTACTTTAAATATTAACAAAAATTAAATTTAATTGATGATTCAAAAAAATATGACAAAAGTGCTCTTTGCGAAAAATATAAGTGTTCTAAAGAAACAATAAATAGAATTTTAAAAAGCAGAGATTCAATTGTTAAAAATCTAAAACAATCGGATTGTCAACAAAAAGAAACCGGAGCGGTGACTGTTTAAATGTTGAGAAATGCCTTACAATATGGTTTAAACAAATGCGTGAATCGGGAACCTTAGTTTCCCTTAACATAATTTTGGAAAAGGCTAAAATGTTCGCTCTAGAAATGGGTGTTGATTTCAACCCGAGTAGTGGCTTCACCGTTGGCAGAAAAGGGAATGCATAAATCTAAAAAAGTGCAAGGAGAAGGTGCATCTGCCGATATTCATGCGGCAAACGCATTCCTTGATACCGTTTTGCCATCTTTAATATCAAAATATGAGCCTTTAGATATATTTAACGCTTATGAAAGCGGTTTGTTCTTCCGAGCATTACCTAATTCAACATTATCAAAAAAAGGAGACCAAAAGCGAGGCTTTAAGAACTCGAAGGAACGTTTAACACTACTGTTTGTATGCAATGCTAACGGTGATTATAAAAAAGTTATTAATGGCAAATAAAAAAATCCAAGGTTTTTTAAAAACAAACTGTTGCCTCTGGAATATTATTCGCAACACAAAGCGTGGATGACTCAAGATTTATGGCAGAAATTTTTGCTTTCCCTTGATGTTGAAATGGTAAAACAAAGACGTAAAATAATATTGTTCGTTGACAACGCATCTTCCCATAAAACATCAGCAAATTTATCAAATATAGACTTGCAATATTTACCAGCTAATACAACTTCAATAGCACAACCCTTCAAATCTTACTATCGGCAAAACATTATAAGGAAACAAATCTTAGCGTTTGAAAGCGGAAAAACTATTGGAGATTTTATTAAGAACTTAAGCATTTTTAAAGCATTGCATATTATGAAAAACTCTTGGTGGCTTGTGAAACCTTCTACAATTGCAAACTGTTTTAACAAGGTAAGTTCCCCTCACTTGTTTGTGCAATAAATGTCACAGTCGCTACATTTCAGGCTAAATTTTTTTCCTCTGCTGAGCAAGTCGATTTAGAAAATGACATTGCGCAACTTAATATTGATGATGCACATCAAAAGGAATTCGAAAATTTTGTCCGCTGCGATGATAATGTACCATGTTGTGGAACACTTACAGAGCAGGAGATCATTGAAGAAATTGAGTATATTTCGCCCTCAGACTCTTCCGAAGATATTATCAGTCTTCCTTCAACAAAAGAGGCATTGAATTGTCTCCATGTACTTCGAGATTTCTGTTAAATTATTGTTCACATGAACTTGATGATATAGAAAAACGTATTATCGAAGGCCTTAACAAATCTAAAATTCAAATGTTGATGACTGATTTTTTTAATCACATTAGTTCATCATAAGTACATACTTATGTAAAGAGTTTTCTATAAAATATATATACATTTCCATACATATACATATTTTTAAGTTTTGATCTCCTTTTATATTGATTTTTGTTCCTTTATAAACATTGTACGGTGAACGTACCTGATTTTTATTTTGTTTTAATAAACCTAAACAATTTTTAAACTTAATATGTAACTAAAGAAATGAGTTTTATTTTCCATCTACGACGCATGGGTGTTTCGCTTTATTGCACATATTGCTCAATTAAGCGAATTTCGTTTAATTGCGTCGGCGATTCAATTAACCGAGTATTGCTTAATTGAGTTCCCGTTTAATTGCGTCAAAACTCGTGCATTTTTAGAAAATCAATTAAGCGGAAATAACTGTATATATTTTTAATTAGTCTATACGTTGTAACAGCCTGCCTACATATATGAGGTATTCATTCGGTCGAACACGAAAAAATATGACTGCTGTGAAAAACCCTTCATAATTTAGTGTGCTATTTTAAATTTAAGTCAGCTGATAAAAAAAAACAATAATAAAACGGGCAATCGCTACAATCATAAAAATTTTATATTAGAATGCCGAAAACAAATGAAAAAACGAAAATAATAGCTAGTTTGTGCAAAAACTACACTACTGTTTAGTTATGACCAGAGACAGGGGTTTCATGCAAATGCATGTTTTTTTTCATAGGCCTGATAATTGTAAAACCAAAATAGCTTTTCGGAACAGTGAATTTGCTTAAAAATGGCATCGATTTGTTAGAGCATATTTTTGCATGTTGTGATGAAAATGCATATTTTTTCATATTTTTGCTATAAACGCATATTTTTGTGACATATTTTGATAAAAATTCGAATTAAAAAGAAAAAAATAGTTTTTTTTAATTATTAATATTTTCTTATTTTTATGAAGTTTGTCTTTATAATATTTTGACTTGTCTAGACGAAGCCTAAGATAAACACTATACAAGTGCGCAGCTACCCGACTTGAAATAAATTGTGATTTCTACGATTTTAATTTAGTCTGGCATTATTCAATCCATACGCAGGCATACTTACAAATATATAAATAAATTTAGTATTTAATATTTCATCGTCACGTTTGCTTGTGTATGTGTTTTTAACGGCTTTAAATTTCAACTGAAGACAGAGTACAAAGCGAATTCATGTACCAGGTGGTGTCAAGTCCGCAACAACAAAATCTGCCTAGTTAGTACATACCTTATTGCAATGGAATTTGGTAAGTCAAACTTCCTAAAAAAATCACTTTGTGATGATGCGATTAAAGAAAAATATTCGATAAAAGAACTGGAATCATTTAAATATACTCCAATCACATCGGCAGATGTTGAAAGGTCTTTTTCAAGGTACAAAAATTTTCTGAGACTAAATAGATTGAACTTTACTTTTGAAAACATAAAGCAAATTTTATTGTTGCATGTAAATAAATAACCAAATTTTGTAATATATATATATATAGAATACATTTAATTTTTTTTTGTATTTTTGACTACTTTACACATATATCCAATGAGACTAAATTAAAATGTTAAGTTTTTTATTTTTTTATATAAATAAAAATTTTAAAATAAGTGCATATTTTTTTCTTTTTAATGCATATTTTGCGTTTTTTATGGCATATTTTAGGCGCCTAAAACCTCTTTTTTTATTGCATGAAACCCCTGTCCCTGGTTATGACAAAACAAAAACACAGCATAAATAGTCTTATTATTTTAGGACTTTTTTGTTTGAAGCACAACAAAAAATTTTTGACACGTCATAAAATAATAAGACATTATGACAATATGACATGATAGGACACCGTGTGAATACCCTAATAGTATTTTAATATCAAACATTAAAAATAACGACAGTATGAGGTCGTAGTAATGTTTATTTCCAACTTTGTGTTTTGTTTTCCAAACGATTTTCATAAAAGGTTGTTTTAATGTTTGATAAATTATGCGTTAATTTAAATTTATTTGCAAATATATATCTGGGTTAATTGAATTATTTGCCTGCTTAGTATAAATTACCGAGTAGCTAGGTAATCATAATATTTACAACACTAAAAATAAAAGAACATCCTTTACCACTGATGTACCCCAGATACTGTGTTTCTTATTACATTAAAAATCTTATTTTGCTTCTGTTGTTACATTAACTTACAATTTCTTAAATCTTAATAAATATTTTTGTTTTCAACTTAATTTAGAAATATTATTTTGTAAACACAAACACAAAACCGCTGTTAGAATAATTATTGCATTAAAAATTTTACTTGTAAAAACTTGCAAGAATTTTTCTGTCTCTAAATTTTTTACGCTCTTTCGACGCTCTGTCGTTGCAAATTTTTTGGGTTAATGAACGCTTTCTAGCAACAATTGTTACACATTTTTAGTAAATGAACACATAGTATATTAACTTTGTCTTTAAAACGCTTTACACTAGTTTTGATTTGGCTGCATTTTGTTTAAGTGCACTTTTGACTATTCTTTAAAATCTCATACAAATTCCCTTTTTAAGTGCTTTTGTTGTACCTGCACATTTAAGATAAATGCCCAACATTTTTGGCGTTTTAAAATTATTTTCATACAAAAAGCAACGTTAACTTAACTACCCAAAAATATATGTACATACTATGTATACTTTTTGTAATTATTCTTTTTAAGCCTTGTTTAAGTGCATTTTGTATACCTGCATATTTGTCATTCTTTTTGTCAGTTTTAAAATATTTTCATATAAAAAATTAAAGTTAGCTGCACACATAAAAAATATGGTGGCCACTTTTTCGCATAAAAATCTAACTTAAGCAATTTATGATAATAAAAAAACTGCAAACAAGTCAAGAAAATCGGAAGTTGTCATCATTAAGAATCCTATATTTTGTTTGCACGTACATACTTACATACATTTAAGATAACAGCATTTTTGTCTTATCGGCACAAAAATCGAGCAAAATCGATTGTGCAGCTAAGTCTAAATTACTGTACTAGCAAATCAATTTTACTTTCTGCTAATGTTTGTGTCGGAATTATATTAAAACTAAATGTAGTTAAAATAACAACATAATTTAAGGAAGTCTTCAAATATATACCATATTTTGTTTTAAGAGCAAGTTTCGAAAACTGAGGGTATAGATTCAAATAATTAATAATTATCTGCTATCTTGTAAGTTTTACAGTATATTTCGGTTATAAGCCACACCGCATATACACACTAGAATTTCCGATTTATTCTAAAATGTACACTTTTTAATTTGAATTCCGGTATCAATATTGGTGAAATTATCAATTAGCGTTTAAATACTTTTAAATTGTATAAGAAGCCTAGTAGAAGGCTGGATTATATTGTTTGGGCTGATGCCGGCACTTTGTGGGAATTGTTTGTTCGTCAACCTTCTTCTTTGGGTACAAGCAAAAATCGTGAACGAATTTTTTCTAGCAATGGTCGAATCATGAAGAGCTTGTCACCTCATGCTTTTATATTTCCGTTATTATTGAAGTGTAAAAATCTTTTTATGATTTCCTATCTGTTACACGTCATTGTGTTACGTAGAAATTATAGGCCAATAAACATATTCCAATAGTGTCTGGATGATGGTAGATATAACAAAGACATGTCCATACAAATATTGATATGCCTGAAGAAATTGTTATTAGCTAGTTTTTCAATCCTTCTTAGTTAAACTCACCTATAATCTGATCTATTTCGTTCCGAGTAATATTAGCCGGTTTATTTATATAAATTTTTAATGCAAATAAATTCAATTACTCAACAATGAAGTTCATCAAATCATCGTTGAAAATAAAATTAAACTTTTCTGCTGGTGTCTCTCTCCACTTTCTCAACAAAATCAATATGGTTCGTGTATCCTTGAAATGGAAATATTCACTTGAATAAGGAGGCAAAGAACTTTCTTTTTAAATTGGAGGTATTGGCTTTTTAACAGATTTTGCATTGGTCGTAGTAGGCTTGTCATACTCCTCTGAGCTATCAGTTTCCTGTAAATAAATATTTTCCTTATAAAGTCTTCCTCGTCAGTACCAGATTTGTGGTCATTATCTTTTTGATCACTATTTTTAATTTCATTTACATATTTTAAATTACCATAAAATGATCGTGCATTCATTTCTAAAAAAGCGTTGCATTTTATGTAAGTTAATTATATACTATTAGCGCAGGGGAGACCATATGTATGTGTGCTCTTCAGTTTTTACAAAACATATTATATTTTTCAAAGTACTCAACGTACGTTAAAAGTTGCCCAACGTACCGAATGTGACAAAGCTCATAAGAAAACCTGTATTTCAACTTAGTTGTCAGTTGAAAAAAGCGAGGTATAACGTACGACGGATTCTATGTGCCTCGGCCTTAATATGACTAAAATGAAAAAGTAGGATTTTAAAAACACGTGTGGTGTTGAAAATACAGATAACTATAGGTTTCTTAATTTTTTTAATAGAGTTTTCTGGTGTTTTTTGGCTACAGAGAATATTTGCATTAAAGAAACAAATATTTTTGAATGGGGCATATACAAATGTACATATACATAGATTGTGATGAAAGGGCTTCAAATACATTTAACATAAAGATCAGATCTCCTTTATTATCAGATGGTAATATGTCAGAAAAAAGAGAAAGTATTCTTATACGATAATTAAAACAGAAAAAGAGAAAATTCGAATTGTACCTACTCACACTTAAATAAAACGCTGAACATTTTTCAAAAACCGTGAAAAATAAATACTTTCATTTTTAGAAATGACAAATAATATTTAAACATATTTATTATGTTGTGTGAATCCATGCATTAATTACAATTGTCTAAGAAGACGGAAATATATTCATGTCTTTAACAACTTTTGATAACAACAATTTAATAAAATTTATGGCTTACTACGGGAACGTAGGCACTGATTTGAATATTAATAACTGTTATGTTTTTTTGTTATTTTTTATTTCATTTTATTTTGTTTATTATTTTTTGTTGTTAAGTAATATATTGTGACCAAAGTAGTTTTAGCCAATATTTTTTTCTATTTTGTTATTGCACAATACCCATTTCAGTTGACTTCTTTCAAATTAATGTGTTGAAAGTACTCGTCTTCTTTGGCCTTATGACCAACCAACCAATTGTATGCTTTATTTTTTATGTATGTACGTTATTTCATAATCTGTCTTCTTTTGTATACCAAGTGTCCACTTTTGGCCACTTTTTACTAGTTCTAATTAATTATCCAGTGGTGAAAATATATATTACTTAAACGCTAATATAAATAGTATGTATTTTGTAGCAGTGGTAAATCTTTCACTTTTTTCTCGCTTATATTTAACATAAAAATATATTAAGCTAAGTTTAGACGATATGTTGAGTCAGCATATTTATCCTGAAAATTTTGTTACAAATGCTGGCATATCGTGTAAACGCAAAATTTTTTCAGCATACGTATGTTTAACTGCATTTACTAGCACTTTGTTAACAATGCCAACAAACGTACATATGTTGGTAATTTCAGCATATCGAGTAAACAGCATATTATTAGTGTTTAAAAAATTTCCTGCGTATGCTGACAGATATGTTATTTGTTAAAAGGCGTATGCAAGCTTTTCAGCATATGCGCCTCTTGCCAATGCCCAATCATTGGAAAAATTTAAATGTTTAACATCATTTAGAAGTCGATGATACAATAAAAAAATAGGAAAAGTCACCCACATTGCAAAAAACGCAAAATTCCGAAAAATTTGCAAAACTTAGAAGAAGTCGTAAAATATTTTAAGACGAGCTACAAATGCAAGAAATGTGAAAAACTCGCAAAAAACTAAAAAAATGGCAAAAATTCGCAATAACTTCCAATCATTGGGAAGATTAAAATGTTTAATATCATTTAAAAGTCGATGAAACAATAAAAAAAAGAAAAAATAACCTACCCACATTGCAAAAAACACGAAATCCAGCAAAAAATTTTTAAAATTTTTGAAAAACCGTGCGACATTTGTAGCCATGTACCCATGTAGCCTGCTGTCGTGAATGTGTTTATATCTTAATTTATCTCGATTTTGTATTTGGTAGGTTTTGCAATAGCTAGTGATATTTCCTCCGACAACATCATTTCTGTTTATTTTTATTTATATTAATAAATTTTATTGCAAAAACGATACATATAAGTATATAAGTAGAATAATAATTAAAAATTGTTGTTAAACTCACTAATTTCACAAACAAATGTTTATACGACTCAGCATATGTGTGCTACATAAAATTCAACACATCTTACAAACACAAAAATCGTATGCTAACTCTTATGTTGACCTTTCATTTGCTTACTTACACATACATTTGCTACTTTCAACATATCATGTAGACGCCAAACATATTGAATATACTGATAGAGGCATTTGTTATTATTTTCAATCATATGAGTGTTAGCATACATATGCTGATTCAACATATCGTCTAAACTTGGTTTAAGCCTAAAAATGTTTTATCGGTAATAGGCTTTTTACACTGACCTCTACATCTTTCATCAATTTGCAAAGAATTCCCATAAGAATTACACAGGCCAAAAATTCTACATCTACAGAAGATGATATTTTCTCATTTTGTTCCACCTTACATTTTTCGTTATTTTAAGTGTCACCAATAAAAAAAACCGATTTTCTTTGTGCCATCAATAGCAAACTGGCATTGCAGAAAATAAACTTTTGTCTACCAAAAATTTTCCTTAGTCATCGTCTTATTCCAGAATGGCCTTCAATATTTCAACAACTTTGCTTTTCTAAATATATTTTTTAATGTTTTTAGTTTTTAACAAAAATTATGCGTCTTTGTAATAAATTTTTGACAGCTGAATAAATGACGAATGAAAGATGTTGCCAATGTAAAGTCATGATACAATAAACAAGGTAAACTGTCAAAATTTGTTTACATTTATTGTCCGCCATTATTTTATTTATTATTGAATAAAGTTTGGTGATTCATATCGAATAATATAATTTGTTTTTGGGATTTTTGTATAAGTTTCAAAACCTACTATGCTTATTTATACTTTTGTAATTTTTGAAATTCTCATTGGTTTTTTAAAAGTTTGTGTATGAGATAAGAGGTTTGAAACATTTCAAAAATATGGTTTAAGGTCTACTGATGATTTGGCATTAGCACCAATGAAATGCATGTAAGTATGTATTTAGACCAGCTAAAAAACCCTCAACAAACAAAAGTTTTTGAAAATGTTTGTAGGTTATGAAATGTTTTTTGGTATTTAAAATTGTGGTTAAAAAAATCTGTGCTTGAAGTACAAGGTCACTTTGATTAAAAAATACTAGAAAAAGTGCAATAGTGAAAAAATCTGTTATTATGCGTTGTGCAAGAAGTTTGAAGTTGGAGCAGGATCACTATTTCGTATACCAAAGGATGCATTCCGAAGAGCAAAATGGAGCGAAATTTCTAGCATAAATTTAGCAGCAACACAACTTATGCTTATCACTTTTTACCACAAAATGTTGTTACATATATGTATGTGGAAACAAGAAGCTACTGTTACCAAACGCTGAGCCGTTCGTTGATATTACTCAAGCTGATGGCAACGATATCAGGGAAATGTCGATCACTGAGTAAGTAGCTTCCATATATGTATACTTATGGATACATTTAAGATGTGGAAAGGTTAGTGAAGTGATTTATTGAATTTTTCATTAAGTGTGTGTATGTATATCACAACCTCTAGGCCAGTCAGCTTTGAACGTAATTTGCTCAACAGTTACATGCAACAAGCACTTATTATTAACGAAGACGGATAAAAATCGGCAAATGTTTTTAATTTTACATCTACATTGCTGAAAAAAAATTATTGTAGAAAAACAAGCGTTTGGTTACAAATCATAGCTACCAAGGATGCTAAGATATAAAAATGAATAGCACTGAGCAGAACTAAAAGATATAATCACAAAATATGTTATTCTTATGGATTGCCCGGCACTGATAAGAGTATTTATAATTTTAAAAAATAAATCGATGATCAAAAACCTTCATAAGATTCCCAGTAAGATCTTTTAGGATTGAAAATGCTAGCTGCGTGGCCGCTGGATGCAAAAATATAAGATGGCGATATAAACCACTACTTGTGTTCTCTTATGTGATCGGTCAAAAGATGTCAGAGTGCGAGCAAAGATATATGCAAGCGTGTGCTATAAAGCAGGGGCCTCATCGTCGCATACGCTACCGAATAAATTATCGTACGAAAATAAAACTCGATACCTATCCAAATGTCATTCGATAGCAACCGAATTTTCACAGAAGTAGTAAAAGATTTTATTCAATTTGGAATAGACTCAAAAACTGTAAACAAACCCTTAAAAATTATATTTTTTTGCTTTAAATTAAAATTTATGTGCCAAAGACTATGGATCAACAATTGTTATTGCTAGTTTGCTTATCTTCATCGGATTCGGGAGCCGAATATGCGATTAGATGCATAAAAAGGCAGTTGCGGTCATTGTCATTGCCAGCAAAATCGTAAGTTGCATACTCGTTTACATACATACATATGTACATATGTATGTTATTTTTTTATACATATACATATGTATTTACATATATATATTAACCACTTACTAAATTTAAAAGGTTTAAGGCACGATTCGGTTGTCGAAAGAGGCATTTTGCTATGTTCTTTCGCATCTGGACTTTAATGGTCAACTGCAGTACCACCACCGCTTCAGTTAGCCGCGACACTTTCGCATTTTGCTGCCGCCAGCTTCCCACATTCAATTCGTAATGATTAGTTGATTAGAAATTGTCAAAGCACTATAAGCAAAGTTGTTCTTTTTGTTTTAAATTTATACCTTTTAGGCTCGTCCTGTATATTTTTTTAATTAGTGGATTTTATTTAAAAAACAAATAAGACGGGGTTTCCACAGTCAAAGTTTAATTCAGCCCCGAAAAAGACAGAATAAGAAAATATTCATCTCTCTGTCTTTCTCCCAGCTGAATTAAAACTTTGCAAAGTAAACTTTGACCGTGGTAAAGCCGTCTAAAACTTATGTACATGTTGAACTGCTTTTTCTCACCACACAAATTGAAAATTATTTTGTTTTGTTTATTATGATACCTATTTTGGTATCGAATGATGTTTACAAAAAGTATACTCAATTGATAAAAATTGCTCGATATCGAATGTGGCGATTAGGCAACGGCTTTTCACGGTCAAAGTTTATTTTGCAAAGTTTAATTCAGCTGGGAGAGAGGCAGAATAAAAAAATATTCATCTCTCTGTCTTTCTCCCAGCTGAATTAAAACTTTGCAAAGTAAACTTTAATTGTGGAAAAGTCGTCAAATGAATTGTTTAGCTTGAGTCCAATCTGAGTTATCCCATATCTTTTTTAATTTTAAGAAATTTCTTGGATAAATTTTCTATTATATTAAGAGAGTACTATTTGGAACAATTTATTATTCATCCGACTAGCAGAGCGGATCAGTACTGATTTCGTGGTCGCTACACCATCTCTTCAGTACAGTATGGATGAAAATACAGATTTTTTAGAGCATTTGAAGAGAATCAATTGTTCAATTCAAAACACTGGGTCTTCACGTAGCAATTTCATTGCTGTGAACAAGCAAAAACGTCAGCAGAGTTTTGATAGTTCGATTGCTGATTGCTTTTAGGTGGAGAACACGTAAAATTGCTTCGTCACAAATTCAAAATTTTCATAGTGAGAGGTTGTATAAATATAATAATTTTATATACATACATACATATGTACATAAACATGGGAATTGTTGATAAAAGTTTATATTTTTAAATATTTCTTCGGTTTTCCACTCCATTAGGTTTTTTTGATTTACATATGCAGTTTTTAGTTTTCTAAATTGAAATTCGCAAATGCACTGACTACAGAAAAGATAAATGACAGCAGACTGCTAGGCAATAATTGCTCAAGCAATCACTTTAGCAATCATTGCGCAATAGATTGTCACTTACGGCAATCGCTGTCCCCACCTAACAATTTTCAAGAACGCAATCAATTTTGGCAATTGCCGCAATGGATATTGCTACGTGAAGACCCAGTGAAACATACTGTATGAGTTGCAGGTTGCAAAAATGCTTTGAAACCAGGGTTACCGTTGGAAATTTTTTAAAAGTCGCACAAAAGGTCGTTTTATACTTCATTTACATTATCTCGAAATCTAGTGGATTTGATTTAAAATCTTTCTCAAAACCTAGTTCGTTTACATCGCATTTTTTGACATTAGCAAGATTTTATTTGAATTAAAAAACCAGCTGGCCAATATTTAAAAGAAAAAAATATACAACTATATTTGAAAATTGCGTTTGATACCAAATAGTATCGGAATATATATGACACTTATTAGTATTTTGTTAATTTTTTTTGTGTAACACAAATGTTAAATAGTGTATTATAAGGAAACAGGCATTTAGTAAATTGCATTACATTTATTTACCATTTGCACTTCATTTATATTTTCAATTTTATTTATTTTCTCCATTTTGTTAATTAAAAGGTGCGTTAGATTACTTTTGCAGTAAATGAGTAATTACTGAGTAAACTGAAAAATGTACTTCCAAAAAAAGCTGTTGCACAAAAAGTAAGTAAACGAAAAATTCAAAAAATTAGTAAGATTAAAGAAACAGCTGATTGCAAATCAATATAGTGCTGAAATATACATATTTACATACATATTTGACTACTCAACTCTTATTCTTGTTGGTACTCGATGCAATATCTATTGTATCACGAACATTTCAAGAAAATATAAACAAAATATTTTCGGTAATCTTTTCCATATGTTTATTTGATTTTGATAAGTTGTATCTGATTAAATTTATTCAAAAGTATGTCATTACTTGTTTATGCTACTGATTACCTTAAAAACAAGTGCAGTACTAAGCAACCATATATTTAGCACTTCGCAGGTCCAAAGAATTAAAATAACACAAAGAAAAGAAAGTTCAAAAGTTGTTATTAACATTTATTTCCTTTTAAAGGGCTCTCAATTCGTGTTCTCATTTATTGTATTTTGTGTAAACGAAGGCAATTTAGAAAAATCCACTGAAGTTCAGTAAAAATTTGTAAAAACTTTTGGGTACTCGAACGCACTTAATATTTTTTTTTGTTTCTTTTTATTTAAAATGTCAGTTGTCATTCTTGGACAGCGTAGTATTTTTTAGCAAAATTTTAGAAAATGCATAGTTGCATCACTAAGTAGTACTAGATTTCGAGTAGATTTTGTCAAAATCCAGTAAAGAAGTAGATTTCGTTTTGTATGGGAAATCTAGTCAAAACAACTAGAGTTGGCTCGAAATCTCGTAAGTACCAGATTTCAGTGCAGTGTAAATGGACTATTAAAAAATAAAGTTCGTTTGAGAAAATAAAAGTCGCACATCGTTTCTTAAACTGTTTCTTATCAATAAAAATCATAACGAAATAAAAAAACAATTGAAACAAAATAAAAACCTTTTTACAGAATCCATTTTTATCATATTTCATAACATATACAGTTGCATTATATATTACAAACAATGCAAAAAGGGCACTTTGACTCCATGTCTTGCTTAAGCTCTTTATTCTGGCTCTAAACACGTATTTCTAGCTTCATTTTCTTTTTCATTCTCAGAATTTTTTTTTTCGTTTTAACAAGAAATCTTATTTTAAAGAATGTTCACGTTTGACGACAAATTTAGTTAAATAAGCACTTCAAAACCCACAATTTCTTACTTAAAAAAGCTGAAAAATAAAATGACAAAGGCTGTCCGCAAAAGATCCAGTGTATTCAATGTATAGGGGCTTGATTCAGGAGTTGCCAAGCAATTTTCGTATATTTATTTATTAATAAATTAATTATCAAATACAACAAGAAATAAATCTTTTTAATTATAGTAGCTATATGAACGATATAATTTTGTAGTTACAGACATATATTATAGAGAGCAAAAGTAATAATAATAACTTTATAAGAAAGAATTTACATAAGATATATAATAGAAAAAGTATTGATTTATGTTTATATGCCATATATGTATGTACGGAATACAAAACAAAGACGTATGGAACTCCGGGACTATTGTATAACATTTTTTTTATCAACTTATGCAATTATAATTATTTATTTATTTTTTATTTATGCAGTATTTTTGATATTAATTCAATTTTTTTCATTGATATTATTTCAAGTTACACTTTTTGCGCGTGGTGACCGATAAGAAAACAAATTGTTTTCTTTTATTGAATAAATGAGAAGTTAATATCGTTTAAAATATTTTTATTATCTTACAATACATGTAGGTTATTCAGGAAGTGTTATCATTGAAACTATAGGTTTATGGTAACTGAAATAAGAAACATAAGTTCGAGACTGGATATCCTCTAAATATCTG
This sequence comes from Gymnocheta viridis, assembly GCA_956483585.1. NCBI lineage: Eukaryota > Metazoa > Arthropoda > Insecta > Diptera > Tachinidae > Gymnocheta > Gymnocheta viridis. The sequence goes on along the minus strand of OY101442.1, from coordinate 48,402,045 downwards.
GAAAATACCGCTTAAAAACCTACGAATTGTCTGTTTGTTGTGTATATCATTTTTTGTCAACCACGAATGCTTGTAAGTACGCCATTTTGTGTTTTCCTACATGTAAAAATCTGTTCTGGCAATACTGTATGCTAATGAAATCAATAGCATACTTTAGGGGTTAACATACGCTAGGCGATTCAAATACTTAAGAAAACAAAAGACTTAAGAAACAAACTTAATGTTAGGTTTTTTCGTTACGGAATTTCTTGATTCAGTCGCCGCACTCAAAGCCCGCGATAAAGCTATGCAATAGCTTAAAAAACGATGTGATAATCAAAGACTTGAGAACAATTTCCTTTTAAACTGTATAACGTTGCCTGTAGTGTTGGGTAGTGAGATTCACAGTCGTGTGGTATTTGTAAAGAACTGCCATTCCGAACTTAAGGTACGATATCTAAGTTATATGATGTATTTTCCTCTATTAGAACGTGCGAATTAGAGGCGGTCGTATAAATAAGTTGGATGTTGGGTGTAGATAATTTTATGCATTAGTAATAATTATTTAATCTTAAGCAGTACCTCAAGATTAACTCCGTATAACGATTAAGAGTACGGAGAAGATCCATCACATCTTTGTATTACGTATACGTATCGCAAAATCGCGTTGTAAGCTACTGTATGAATCACTGAAAGCAAAAATTTCATACCCACAGAGTAGCTTCGACATTAAGAATGTTTTCGCGAGAAGCATACGAATATTTAGAGGCGTAACATGTGTGATATAGAGTTCTAAGCATAGAAAATATTTTTCCAGATACAAAGTTAATGTGAGAATTCCATTAAAGATTTATTAAAAATAATGCCAAGACTCTTAGCTGATTCGGCAAACGTGGCTGCTGCTGTGCAAAAGATGACAAGGTAAATCATTGAATAGTAGAGGCCCAAGAATATAACTGTGGTACCTACCCCCTTAGACACACATAGAGCATTAGATAAACAGTCACCAACAGACACGGATTGTAATCGATCACCAAGATAATTTTTTAGCAGCGTAGTGGCAGTTGAAGAAAAGTTAAACTTGCTATATAACTTGATGCAAAGGATATCATGGTTAACAGAGTCAAATGCTTTAAAATGATCCAAGAGTACAAGTAATGTAACTCCGCCTTCATCGAGATTACGTCTGATATCTTGGGATACACTGATGATCACCCTTGTCAACTTTAAAATTTCAAAACGCACCAAAATGAAGAAAAAGCGCGCCATTTAAAAAATGCACCAAGTTTTACAATTTCTTTTTATTTAAAATGGCAAATTGAGTTAATTTTGCATAAAAATTAAATATTTTCTACAGTTAAGAGTTAAAAAATGAAACAACAAAAATATATACAAATTTTTTATTTCTTAAATTCTATACTAAACTTTTTAAAAAGACATCAACGATTAATAGTAATGATTAAAAAATAATAATTGATCCTCTTATTAAAATATTTAAAAAAATTTATTTTTCATCAGAAGTTTAATATTTTCATATTAAAAATTTATAATATACACAGTACGGTTGACCGATTTGTAAGGATAAAAATTTGTAGATATTGTGCCATCAATTTTTCGATAGCTTTTGGCATGAGGAAAAAAAGTTCCACTAATAAAAAATCATTTTTGATGCCCCTAAATTTCAATTCAAATTTAGAATTTTCATTAATAAATAATAAAATTTCATCAAAAATAATTCAAAATAATAATTCAAAAATAAGTTTCGCCTTAGAAACTAAATCCGCTCACCACAATACACAGCCTTTTACACTATAATTTAAAAAACTAAACAAATTTGTACGTATGTATGTACATAGTATGTATGTTTGCGTTCATCAAGATGATACATTTTTGCACATTAACTTTATAAAACTTTTTAAAAAGATATCAAAAATTTATAATAATTATTCTAAATTTAACAGGTGTATTTTATTGTACAAAGATTTTTTTCTCACACTGAAATAAAAAGTTGTGTTGCAATTTGCTTTGGCGTCACCAAAAATTAAAAAATGCAACGAAATTTTAAAAAAGCGCACCGCGCACCAAGTAAGCAATTTCTCGCTCAAAAAAATTAAAAAAAGCACCGAAAATGGTGCGAAACGCACACAGTTGACAACGCTGCTGATGAGCGATGTAATACAGCTATGTCGTTCTCTAAATCCATATTGATTTGTAACTATTAGCTGGTGATTACTTAAGTAGTTACTCATTTGCTCGTGTAACAATAGTTCAAATATATATAGCAAGTGGGAATTCCTAGGGTCCACTTTTAGAGTTTTTTATGGTCTACCAGTATTATCTTATTAATGGAACATTCAAATAAGACCCGTAGCATAATGCAGTAAGTCAGTGTATACCGTTAAAATTTGCGACAGTGAGGCTCAAAACATTCGAAGGCCAATATACGAACAGTGGCCTGCTTGCACTGAAATCTGTGTGAAACTGTGTGAAACACAGTTTTTTTTGCAAAACAAAAATTTATTTTTTAACATAATCTCCTTTTAACTCAATACACTTAGTCTTACATTTCTCCAGTTTTTGTATCCCTTCCGAAAAATAGGATTTTTCGAGGTCCTTGAAATAGGCATTTGTTTGGTCAATAATTTCATCGTTGGCGCCAAGTCTCTTTCCACCGAGCCATTTCTTTAGGTTTGGAAATAGGAAGTAGTCACTAGGGGCTAAATTCGGAGAATATGGCGGATGAGGTACCGATTCGTATTGCGGTTAAATAAATCCAAAAAATCCTTTGGAGTTGTTACACGTTTACGTTTATGGTCAATTGAGAGCAAATGCGGCACTCATCTTGCAGACAACTTTCTTAAGCCCAGCTGATCACTTAAAATCGAAACCACGCTGCCATATGAAATCACTTTTACTCTTCGACCGGCCAACAATATCATGGATTTTTTCGACATTTTCGGGTGTAATGACCTCAATTGGCCGTCCAGAACGTTCAGCATCATTTGCACTTGTGCGATCACATCGGGAGTCAATAAACCAGTTTTTTACCATTGAAATCGATGGTGCAGAGTCCCCATAGTATTTATCGAGCTTTTCCTTGGATTGAATGATGGTTTTTTTTGCAAAAAATAATGTTTAATGAGCACTCGAAATTCACTTTTTTCCATTTTTAGATAAATACACGAGGTTGTACGTTTTGAACAGCTGTTAAACTCAAAGTAAATGAAGACACTTGCTCAAAATTTTACAGTAGTCTATTAACAGGAGGTACTTGATATGAACAGTGTTGCATTTCATATAACTACGAGGGAAGTTCGAAAAGTCACGGACTTATTGATCCGCCCTCGTATAATTAAGAACGACGCCTGATGGTAATTTACGGACTATCGAAAAAACAATTTTTTTAACTTTTAAAACCTGTAACTCAATATATTTTCATTTGATCCAAGAAAATGGGCACATCTTTCGCTGGAATTCTAAACTAAAAACAACTGATTTGCATTCTTTTTTATTTTTTGTAAATAAATGAATAAAATAAATTGTCAGATGGATTATATGAAGTCCAATTTTCAAATTTGTATACACGGGGCATAAGCTGTTTTTGCGACACACACAAACCTACACTGCGTGTGCATTTTACGGCCCAGGCTCTGAGTAATATCAGCAATGAAATGTTTTGATGTTCAGAGACAAACAGTGCAAAACATAGAGAACACAGGAGCTCCGATGACGAAGATATGGTGATCTTCGAAAAATTTCATGTTTTTTCAGCTCTACCAGTTTTTGAAATGTTATATTTCCTGTAAAAATTTACTAAAATTGGTACATATATCCTAATAAATTCTTCTTCATGAACAAATTTTGTTAACGAACTTGAGCTTTGTACAAATTTCTTAGATATGATCCTATACTCCAACAGTTCGAAAAAATCAGCATACATTTTTATAAAAAATGCTTTTCCGGTGGGTTTCCGTGATAGCGATTTAGTTTTTTTTCCATTCACGTGAGTCTGCATGCGTATGGCCTAAAAATATAAAGTCTTACATGATTAAGTTATACATGGTTACTCACGATCTCATACCTTGTTCTCTTATAATTTTACAAATGAACATAAAGTATAAACTAACAATGATGGGAATTTTCACTCTAAATAATGAAATATGAAAGAAATAACTTAAAATGCTTGTGAAAATTCGCTATCAAAAACTATGGACATTTTATTTATTTATTTATTTACATACATGTATATATGTATGTGCATTATTATTTTTTTTGTAAAAGAAACAATAGATTTGAAAAAGTTCAAACACCCATATACATATTATTTGATTATTTATGAACAAAGTGTGTTTGCCTCCACTCCAACTGAGTTGAACAAACGAAAGCTTGTTTTATTCAAACGATTGCACTTTTTAATTTTACAAATGCTTTTATTTTTCATTTGGCAGATGCGAGGAGAAGACTTTTAAAAATGACCACTTTTTATAAAAGAGAATTGACAATATACGAAGGCCAATGTCGGTTAAATAAAAGTAATTTTATACTACTCATCTTTGTTGTTTCCTTGAATGTACATCGCATTAATGGTCATGGTCGGCTTATCGAACCACCAAGTCGCGCATCAGCATGGCGTTATGGTTTCAACACACCACCTGACTACAATGATCACGAATTATACTGTGGCGGTTTTACGCGTCAGTGGAAACGCAATGGCGGTAAATGCGGAGTATGCGGTGATGCATGGGATATGCCAGAACCGCGACCCCATGAACATGGTGGTCAGTGGGGTCAAGGAGTTATTGTGCGCCGCTATTCGCCAGGAGCTGAAATGACAATACGCGTGGAGCTAACAGCAAGTCACATGGGGTATTATTTTTTTGAAGTTTTAAAGTATCATAAAACGTTAACATTCACTTAACTCTGCTTTAAAATTATTTCTCTAGATATTTTGAGTTCCGCTTGTGTACAGAGCCTAAAGCGCATCAGGATTGCTTGGATCGTAATCTTTTAACAGTTCTTGGAGGATCTCCGGTCCAGCCAGCACCAAGTGATTTAGATACACGCTTCTATCCTCGAAATGGAAGTAGAATTTATGAAATAAAATCTCAGCTACCAGGTAAAGTAAATACATTTTCTTACTTTTACCCCATATTCTCAATCTTTAGTTAAGTAATGACAGTGGTTTAACTAACGACTTTTAATATAAATGTCATTTGTTAAACGGCCATCATTAGTTAAGTAAAGGTTGTAAATTTGGGTCTTAAAGAAGGAACTGCAAAAATAGTTCTTCATATTACGTTTAGATAAGGGTTTGTTGATTCAACTGTATATTCAGACTATCTCCTATTACCCTATAGAGATGGGAGGTAATACAAAACTAGTCACGTGTCTACTTCCCAAGTGATAGTTACTGGTTCTACTTCTACCATTTTTCAATATAAATGCCATCATTGGTTAAACTGCCATCATTAGTTTACTAAAGACTGTAAATTTGAGCCTTACTGTAAAAAGGGCCTAATATAATTAATTGTCTTGGGTGTTAATTGAGGTAATTAACGAAGGTATCGATCATAAAATTATTAATGAAATACTTACCACAGAAACAACACCGTAATTTACGCTTCGTTCAAGCCCGCTTTCAATGCGTTTGATGCGGCTACCGCATTTTTTTTCGTGCTTATCGGTGAGAGGTGTGGAGAAGGTTGTGGGCGCAATTTGGTAATTTTTCTCTCTTTCGTATTCATGTTATTTTATATGTGAGCGGCATTGCTAGTTTGTCACATTTTCTTATGGAATTTTAAAATAATTTCTTCTCAACATGTATCAGGCATTTTTCTATTCATTATTTTTAAACCCTTCACCAAAAAAATTGGAAAGGGGATATATAGGTTTGTCATTCCGTATGTAACTTCTTCATTATTTATTTAAGACCCCATAAAGTATATATATTCTGGATCCTCATAGATAGAGAAGTCGAAGTCTGTCCGTCTGCTACATTTTAGTGTATTTAGAATTAAGGCCTCAACACAACATAGAGACATAAATTTTATACCATTCTCTTGAAATTTTTCATAAAATTGTTCGGTTTGAAAATAACAAAACTCAGTCCAATAATTAATGAGATATAGCCAAAAGATTTTTTTTTGTTATATTTCCTATTCTGTTGTTTTATATGGTCCCAACTGTTCTACGGTCAATTTTATGAAGCAGATCTTGTATGGAGTTCTACGAAGGTTTAGACTGGAAATAATTGAAGTCGGTCCATTAACGACTAAAATATGAGCAAAAAAATGGCATTCGAAATAAGCAGTTGTATTTAAGAACATAATATATCTTATTTATTATAAAATACTAAAACTTCAAATTCTTGTTGGAAATTGGTGTGGTTGTTGTAAATTGCCCCTTTTTGTCACACATATATTATACATACTGAAAGGCGTTCATGGGCGCATGTACACATTGTGCGTATCCATGTGCATATTTAAGCAATCGTAAAGCAATGATATGTTGTTTTGTTTTTGTTTGTTTCTTTAAACTTATTTTTGTACGTTTATTAGTATAATATTATGCATGCGTATTACAGTATTTTTTATTGCTTATATTTTCTTTTCGTATATAAATAACTATAATTATTTTTTATATTATTTATATTAAAGAAATGTAATGGATCGTCAAGACATTATGTACGAGTAAATATACAAAATCAATGAAATTGAATTTTAAGTTTTGCTTTGAAAATGTATTAAAATTTCATTTTTTATGACTATTTTTGATTTCAGAAGAAAGGCAAAATTGATGCTTATATCCTGTTTTATACTTGTGTAATTTTAATTATTTTCTATATTCAGGTGCAGAGCGTACTGCAGTATATCAGAACCCGGTATTATTATTGTATTTGTACAATGTGATAAAAAATCTTTTGACAATTAAAATGTTGTTTGGATACTTAGTAACACATAACAAAGCAGAAAAATCTCTTCCCGGCTAGAATTTGATAAGAAATGTTTCTTTCATTCTGTAACATCAGTGAGTTAATCTTCAAAAGCAATTCAATTAATTGCCTTTTCTATAAAATAAAAACAAAGTTTGATGTAAGAATTTAATTTGATATCAAGCTCAAAATGTAATTAGCAAAGAAACTAAAAACCCCGCGAAAATAGCGCATATTCTAAAAATTGCAACTGCAATATTGGAAATTATTCCCAAAATTTATTTAAAAAAAATCGTATAATTGGCAATCGTCAATTGTGTGATTTAATATTGATTAAAAAACATCAAAATTATGGAGTAAAAAAACTTAAAAAATATCATTTCCATTGTGAAAATTAAACTTTTATGAAAAAACTATTTTGTATTTGGAATAAAAATTTATAATGCATTTGTATTTTGAATAAAAGTATTGCAAATACCTACTTTCCACAAATTTATATTCAGCTTCTAGATTGCATTATCCAAGTGAATAATTTAATGTGGGCTTAATTAAAATGTATTCTAAGAATCGTTCGCAATTCATTAAATATTTGTTCAACAATCAGTTCCTATCGTACATATCATACATATGAATTTTGGATTTTTAGATCGGAATGTTTGGGGAAAATTTCAAAAAGTAGTATATGCATACATATTTGTATTTCATTTTTTTGCATATTTTCGTATTCTCCCCAATTCAACATATACAAAATGACAAGTTAAGATCTTAGGAGATAAAAAATTCATTTCTTCATATAAAATAAACTGGTCTTACATTCATTAAAAACACCTAAAAGATCATAGTTTTGTGGAATATTGCATTGTCGATAGCACGCACTACGGAACTGGACGCGGGTTAATGGTAAAATATTACGAAAATAAGTCGAACTATGGGTTGGATATGAGAGCAAAAAGCTTTCTGTTTGCGATTTTATCGTAATTTTTCATATTTATTTCTCTGTCTTACACAGTAAACGCAGAAGACTTAAAAAAATTTGTTTTTAATTAAATTCATCTGTTTTCTTAGTAGGCTGAATATGAATTACTGAATTCGTATTTTTTAAATCAATTGTGGTTGAAATTCCATTCTGTTTCTATATCAGAAATATACAGATTATATTGAACCAAAACCTTTATCGTCTGGTCCAACCGCCATACAGATAAGTAAATGGAAAAGTTAACAAAATTTTAAAAAGACAACTATCAGAATACCACTAGTTTACATACATACGTACATCATATCGTTTCGGGTTTATTAATTAAATGCTGTATTTTATTTTTGTTACAGAAATAACTTGTGATCAATGCGTTTTACAATGGCGTTATGTAGCGGGTAATAACTGGGGTATGTGTCCTGATGGCAATGGAGCCGTTGGCTGCGGTCCGCAAGAAGAGTTCAGATCATGTGCTGACATTTCATTAGGAGAAGGTGTTGTTAAGCGGCCAGTCAGACCTCCTGTACGTCCTACCATCCGCCCAAAAACAAGTTCAAGCAGCACAGAAACCAGTCAATCAGAGGAGTCTTCAGAATCTTTCAACTATGTTCCCTTGCTCGTTATATTCGTTTTATTATTTATTGGCTTGATTCTTTTAGCTACATGGTATTTGTATCGGAAAAACCATCCGCTGATTGGAAGGTGCAAGGAATACCTCGACAAACGTTTGTGTAAAAAAAAACCATTGCCTAGTACGACGACCGCTACATCACAAAAAAGATCAACGTTATCAGCGTTTAGCTCTGTTCCTGTTCTGGGAAATGATCCTCTCAAGTCGAATATAGATTATCGGAAATCTCCAGAGGAAGTACCCGTTCCACCGCCACGTTTGAAACGTCATTCTCGCGTCAAAGAAATGTCACCAGATGAATCAAGCATAGCATGAGCTCTAACAGATCCATGCATAGTACATACATACACATGCATGTTTATGAAGAGAAACATTAAGAAGTTTGTTTGTTCTCAACTAAAATTCGAATGCAATCGTATTTATGGTTGCATGTAAATTATTATTATTTTTATATCGATAAGCCAAACACGTTATTCAGGATAACAATTTATCCAGACGATAATGTTTCAAATATATTCTGACATTGTAAATACTACACTGAACAAAGAAAAATCTTGTAAACATTTCGTTGATTTTTTATAAATCAAATTAAAGTATTGGGTTCATATATGTACATACACATGTATTTGCATTACACAAAGGAAAAAATTGGATTATTCATAATAGTGATGCGCAAAATTCAAACTGTGATTGTGTTGTTGCTTGTTAGTATTAGTGGAGAAATCGAGTTTTCCCAGCAAACACGAAGTGAAGCGTTTGAAATATGATGGCGCATTATATTTTCTTAGGTACTACTTTAAGCCTTTAAACTAAAAAAAACGCTTCATAAAAATTACAATATGTTATTTTCCATTTTTTTGTCCGTAAATAAGAATTATTTTTGAGTTTTATTTTTTGATCGTAAAGTAAGGGCCAGATTTTGTATATACAAATGGTTTTAATAACATATTAGGCATTGCATATTGCCAAAAGTATTTGCATCTAATTGCATCATTCTATTATTTTTGAAATTATGAAATGAAGGCTGGATAAATATTCTTTCAAAATACATATGTATATTTAAAAAATCTATAAGCATCCGCCGCATATACACTAGTCGCTGGATCATTGCCGGCTAAACGAAGGACATAACAATATGTGTGAAGAATGTGTGTAAATTAATTTCCAATCAATTAAAAAATATTTGATAACATAAAAAATTTTATACTCATATGTTCCCAAATGAATTGTTTATAATAAAATATTTTTGGCATATCATCAATTTAAAATTAAACGCGAGTGTTTCCTGGATAACTATTAATAAAAAATACATATACATATATATGAGTGGACACTCGTCGCTGTCTCACCGGCGATTAAATGAAGACAATAAGCATCTGTGTGGAGGATTTGTGTGAGGTAATTTCCACAATTGTTGAATGGGCTGGGCATCAATGATCTAGAAAATAAAACTTTTTTTGCTTAATAAAGATTTATTTAATGAAAAACAAGAAAGAAAATTAGTGCGCAATAAAAATAACTCTCATCTTGACCCTATCGCAAAGATAACCTTTTAGAAATAGTTGTGTTTAAAATTTCTTCGTAAAGGTTGTTACTACTTTCTACCTGAATTTCACTTTCTTATAATATCTGTGCTTATACATACCGAAATTCAAAAGGAAAGCTCAAGGAATTTTTACATTTATTACAGGGATTTAAAAAAAAAACTAGGTGGAGGTTTCTATAAACTGAAGCAACAAGTAATGTTCAGGCAATCTTTGGGTCACAGAATTTTTTAATTTAATACGGTCCATAACCGGGTACCCGGGTAACAATTTAAACTTTAAACTGCTGCTGTTCCTATAATATTGAAGATATCATCATGAAAGTCTGGATCATCAGACATTTCGGCTAAATTTAGAGACTAGAAAAAATTTATCAAATTTGGTTAAATATATTAACCAAAAAACGAGTTTAATATTTTTGCATACAGGGGTCCATGACCAGGGTACCCTTAGTGCAAATTACCTTATATTTCAAAGAAAAAAAAAACGTTTGTTTTATTTTGTTTCATAATGTTTATTGATGTGTAAAATATGAAATGTAATTGTTTCTTAGTTGAATTATTTGTATTTTATTCATTTTAACTTATTTCTAATATTTGATGTCTTATGTTGAGTCATTGTTGAAACATGGAAAACATTTCTATATTGTTCGACGTTGATCGCAAACTGGTTTCTTGCAAACGCTGCAGACTTTTCTCGCCTTCTCCTTTTATCTGGCAAAGAAGCGCACAAATAATAGCTTCCTGTTATTGGCTTCCTGCCAACAGTAGAAGACGCCGTAGAAGTAGATGGTTGCTCGGTATAGGCTATCGTCTCCACTGGTTTTCCTAAAAAGCTCTCAATTGCTGATTTGGTGGAAAAGTGGCGCGTTACTTGGCGATTGGTTACTCTTTCTTCTATTATTGGCGCACACAAATCTCCAGCAAGATTACGCAAAAAGCGTTTTCTCCGTGTTGTTTGATATGGAACAGTTCTGTTATTATCATAAAATATAGTGTATGCCGCGAAACCACTAACATCGAGCATGTTGTACAAAAACGACAAAGGCCACCTTTTTGTGTGTCTCTGTGTGGTATACTACCGAAGCGTCTGGTCCATAACATCCACGCCACCTTTCGTTTTGTTATAAAAATTGATGATTTCTGGTTTACCGTTTTCTTTTACAGTTGCATTATCATGCATAGTCGACAACATTATTACAGAATTTGTTTTCCTCTGTTTGTATGTAACCATAGTCACCTTCTCGTGGAAACCAAATTTGCTTGTCCCAATGGTCCACCTCTTATCGTCTTTCATTTTTGTTGGTATATAGGCTTTGTTACGCCGCAGTATTCCGACAATGCTAAGTTTGACGGATATCAGCTGCTTTGCCAGTGGCAGCGGCGTAAAAAAATTGTCCATGGTGATATTACATCCGCTACCGTGGTATGGCCCAGCCAAATCTCTGACTACTCTTTTGCATACACCAATTTCGCGACCACTCTCTTATTTGCCAGTATATATTTGGCCTTGAAGAGGATAAAAATTTTTAGCATCGCATATCCACCATACCTTAATCCCGTATTTCGCAGGCTTCGATGGAATATACTGGGTAAATTTTGTTCTGCCGCGGTACGGATAGAATTGTTCGCCGGTTGTTAAATTTTCTGTAGGCACATAATAGTTTGCGAGATTTGCGTTCAACATTATCCAAATATCTCGTATTAGAGCAGCTTTGTCTGTGCGCTGCCTCTCGTTTCTGTTCTCGCGTCATCAAAACGTATAAAACGAATAAGATCCCAGAAGCGGTTTAATCCCATTGTTGCGCGGAATAGAGGATGAGACAATTGCGTCCATAAGTCCATTGCATTTTCATCATTGGAATGATTTGCGCCTGCCATTATCAGCATTCCCTCCACTTCAATTGACGCTTTGTTGGGTTTGCTGCATTGTAGGCATCTTAAGTTGAATTGGCTTTTTTGTTGGTATGACGCACGATTATATCGACCATTTCTATTGTAAAATAACTCTTGAAGCATTGCATACCAGTCATACTTTCCGTCATTCGTAATGGACCACTGCGAGTTCTAATGATGTTGTGACTCCTTATTTGTTGACAAACAGGTGGTGTTGGTTGCCATTGAGTACCATCACGTGCAATCATACTTTATGTTGTGCTTGATGTTGGTGCATTTTCTTCAACCATATCAGTTTCATTGTCACTTTCATCTTCAAATACATCTTGCTCAATTTGCATTGGCGTGCCAATAGCGGCTGGAATTTCGTTATCATTGTCCCAGTATTCACTCTCTGAGTCTTGCACTTCTCCAGTAAATACCTATTATTTTTCCTCAATTGGCACTAAAGCGCCGTCATCCTCAGTCATATCATCAAGTATAGACTCAATATACATATGTATGTATTTGCTTCTGGCTTCTTCACTCAAACGCAGATATTGTCTTTCAGTTAAAAATTATATTTTGCGGTTCATATTTCTTCAACTTATAATGACGAAATCATTGAAATATATTCTATTTCTAGCATAACTGAACATTTGCTACCTAAAAACACAAACAATTCACAAGCAGGTACCAAAAACAAGCAAAAAACCAAGCCTTATAAAACCAGTTTTTGTTTACTTTTATGTGCCTGTTAGGTACAAAATGCCTATGGAAACCAGTATTATCTTACAAACTTGAAATTTGTGCAGTTGAGATGTAAAAACTAAGCGTTTCTAATAATCTGTGCAGATATATATTATTTTATTTGAATATAAACGAAAAAACTGCTCTAGGTACCCGGGTACCCGTTCATCCAGCCGGTTATGGGTTCAAATAAATTATGCGAATACTACAAAATTTTTCTACAAGTGCCTAAAGAATTATTTTCTTCGCGTATAAATAAATGAAAAAATTCAGGCAGGACTGAGTACCAGCTTTAAATATTTTATAAAACAATTTAAAAATATGTAATTTATTTACGTAAAAACCCAAATTTTCATTAAAACAAGTAGCCTATACTTTTTCTTAAGATATTGGATATAAAAGTATTATGAATAAGCAACAATATAACGACTATACACGCTTAATTTGCATTTTAGTTATGTTCAGTACATAGACAGACTACAAGCTTTTATTACGAATAATTTTGTTAAAATGCACAATAAAATAATTCAAATATGAAAGCAAAAATATTAATAACAAATTTGTTTGCTGAATAACGGCGGAAACCCTATTAACCGCAGCGCAGTGGGGCCTTTTGAGTTTTTTCGTTGCAAAAATCATAAGTTTTAAAATAATAAAAATATTTGAAAATTTTAAAAAGCATTTGAAAGAAGACTCCTCAGGCTTCAATATACATGATTTGCACGGTCATAGATTAGCCGCGGCACTGTGCACAGTGTCGGCTTTTGACTGTTTTCATTACAAACATCATAACTTTTAAAGTAATAAAGATATTTTAAAAATATATAAAGCATTTATATATTGAAACGATTAATTTTGGCTCAAGTTCAAACCCGAATTTACCCATTTATTTATTCTAATTTATTTTTAATTTTTATTTAGAAAATTTTTTGGATAAATTCATTATTTTTTATTAAGAGAGTACTATATATAGAACAATTTTTATTATTCATCATATTAGCAGAACGGATCAGTACTGATTTCGAGGTCGCTACACCATCTCATCAGCGTTCTTTGTTCAATTTTACCACTTTTGACGGTGGATACTAGTGATGAGGAATATCAACTATTTAACCGTATTATTTAACAAATTAGGATACGAAAAGTACAAACTTATTCATTTTCACATGTCAAATCAATTTCGGTTAGTACGAAATCCCATCTATGATGAATAACTACTCTATATATTCTAGTCTCTCTTGCTTATTCAGCGCCATTGGCTACTGAGAATAAACGGTACTTAATTATGTTGTTAGGTTTCTGTCATTTGTAGTTGAATTTCTTTTTTAGTATTCAATTTGTTAAATAAGACGGTTAAATAGTTGATATTCCTGATCACTAGTATGCACCGTCAAAAGTGGTAAAATTGAACAAAGAACGCTGATGAGATGGTGTAGCGACCTCGAAATCAGTACTGATCCGTTCTGCTAATATGATGAATAATAAAAATTGTTCTATATATAGTACTCTCTTAATAAAAAATAATGAATTTATCCAAAAAATTTTCTAAATAAAAATTAAAAATAAATTAGAATAAATAAATGGGTAAATTCGGGTTTGAACTTGAGCCAAACTTAATCGTTTCAATATATGAATATTAATAAAAAAAGTTCGATTAATTACTTATAAACATTAATAATATATAAAGCATTTAAAATATAACCCCTTCCGCTTAAAAATAAGTAACCTGCATGGCCATAGGCCCACAGAGGCACTATGCACTTGGTTTTTTCGTTGCAAAAATCATAATTTTTGAAGTTACTAAGATATTTCTAATGGTTAAAAATCACTTGAATTTTAAATCCTTTAGCTTCAAAATAAGTGCAACGGCATTATGATAGGCACCGGACACGGTGACACCTATTGATATTTTTTGTCGCAAAAATCATATCTTTTGAAATAATGATATTTTTGAAATTAAGAAAGCATTTAAAACACAACTTCTTGTGTTATAAATGATATTCTCATAAGGAAGTCTAGAAAAAAATACCACTCTAATATAAGATGTTAGACTAAAATTATATTTTTTATTTACACTACAGATACACATTCGTGAAATATTTTTAATATTAATGCTATATAATATATAATGATATTAAATTATTTAGTATATTTTCTTCAAACTAGTAGAGTTTTTTTTGTTCGTTAGTTTTCTATAAAATAGTCATTAATATTGGGAGCAATTTCTAATAGACTTAACATATCGGAGCTATAATTATTTTCTACCAAATCCCTTCTCCGCGAGGAAATTAGTGGGTCTGAAAAGGCCGTCAACAAATTGAAAAAGTACTCATTCTGTCTAATCCGTGAAATTTTGCAAGTATTCGTGTATCTAAAGTGTTTGTAGTCTTTGGTTTTGCATTCCTGGGCTTCTTCTGATAACTCTCCAATTGGTAAGCATTGATATTTAATTAAATTTTTACCATGAGCCAAAATCTTATGGACCGTAGGAGTAAGTTTCTTCTCATGGTACATTTGAGGCAAAAGTTGGGCAGTTTTTGATGAATAATCATGAAACTTTGGGCCATTTACCATTTCTATAGAGTTTATAACATGATTGTCGACCACATTAATTTGGGCTATTACCTCATCATTTTCAAAAAAATGCTCTGGACATATTACCATGGTTAGTATTTCTATACCCCTGCTTTGGGGAGTCTATTGTCAGTCCCACCTTCTTACGGAATTCATTTTGTGTAATTTTTTTTTCGAGCAGATAGTTTTGCTTTTGGTGTTGCATTCTTATCAAAATATTCTACTTCTCGCGGAATCGTATACGCTAGTTTTAAAATAAACTCCATGTACACTTCAAAGTTGACGAAGTATCTGTTATTACATTTAAGACTTTGCCATCAATCAGTGTAAGACAAAATTCATAATCAATGAAAACAGTTTTTCCATCTTCATATCAAGAACTGAAGGCTTTAGTTCAGAAATTTACTTTTTTATATCGTTTACTGTAGATTTGATTATTTTTGAAGACTCCTTTGCATATTCAAGAAATTTCGGACGGCAAAAATTAGCTGATGATGGCCGAGGATTTTTCCAGTGCTCAGAGATTCCACTTATGAGTCGCAAAGTAACTAAAGAAGCCATAAACATACTAGCGTCTGTAATAGTTGTGCCATTTGTCGATATTGTTTGTTTGTAAGCACTTTGACCGGATGATCCATCACATCCCCACTTATTTATCAATGCAAGCCTATCTGGAAGTAATACCGCTTCCTTTTCAGGCAAACTTTGAATAAGGCGTTTGGCTGTATGATCCCTTAAGTCTTGCAGGTTAACCTCTACCGGTACTTCAGTAACCTTTACTTTACTTTAGATGGCACTGCTTCTTTTTTGGCAGTTGTAACCTTTTTGTATCCAGGAAGAATATTCACATGATTCTTTAAAGAACTTCGTAAAATAGAATATTTTTCATTTGACAATCCCAAGTCCATAAATAACGCTAAGGCTTCTTCTATGCTATACTTTGTGGGTAAAGCATTTGGAGGATGTGCAGTCGATCTGGGCTTTCAAGCACCACAGCTTTTGTAATGTTAGACTTTGATTTATCTCTATCTTTTACATACTTGAGACATAATGCTTCTGAAAATGCGATTTAGATATAGATTTTGTGGTATTTTGAAGTTTACGTTTTTTTGTCGTACGGTTTGAGGCAAGCCATTTTTTAATAATTTCAAGTAAACGAAGTGAATTTTAATTTTAACATCCTTTTCGTAGTATCCTGGTAAATCGTGTAATTTTTCCACAATGGTCAATTTAAATACATTTTCATTTGTGAGTTTCTGAATAGCTCGAACAAATCCGAATTATTAAATGACATTATCACACTTAAAAGTAAAATTGTATAAGTTCTGGTATTGATCACTTCTTTTACAAAGTAAAAACTTATCTGGCTGCATTTCACAATTGCGTTTTAATTTATACCCAGAAATAAAAAAAGGTTCAAATTATCTGATTTGTGAAACAGAAATGCAGACCTCAATTAACCGGATTATACAACTGCAGTTCCTATTTTAGTCATCATAAAAAAATTTTAAAATTATCTGCATATAAAAGAGAATTCAAGAAAAATGCAAGGGAAAAAGTCATTCTGTAAATCCTGTATTAACGAGAAGCAATAAAATATGTAACAAGGAAGTGCTGCAGTGAAAACAATTTTGGAAAGTCTTTTTATTATTTATTTCTTTTTCACATTTTGAATACATCTTTGTTACATATGTACTTTAAAAATAGGAAAAATTATTCTCGTTTTCGCCATGAGATTGTAACAACAGCTTTCTTCATATTTCAAGAAAACCTGTAATTTTTTGTTGCTAAATTTAGTTAAATTATTTAAAGTATTATGTAGCAAATATGATCAGAAAATATGGGCGGGACCATTTTTAGATATGCTCTATTTTATTTGTAAAAATTACCTAAATATAGGATGTCTGAAAAAGGGCAACTGCCTAAAAAGTAGGGCATCTGATGAATATTTTATTACTTTTTTTAATAAAAAATAAACATACCTTTAAAATAATGTCGAAAAAGTAATGATCAAACGGCAGTGTTTCTGACACTTCAGTTCTAATTTTTTTAAATATCACCTTTTTTGACTTTCTAAAAAATTGTCGACTTTGAGGAGCTCCACCAGATACAATTTTTATTCAATTAAGAAAGACGTTTTTGAATTGGGATCAGTAAGAAGTTCTTTATAAGATGTGTTCATTCATTTTACAAAATTTTGTCATAAAATTTTGTATTTTTGCCACGAATTTTGGGAAAAGGCACACAGTGCGTCGCACTGTGGCTGAAAATCGTTTTTCATTGGCCAAAAGTCAATTTTTTTTTTTCACCGATTTTTAAAATTTTTACGCCCTTTTGCAGCTAATATATCCAGATTAAGGTAGCCAAAAAATTAGGTTAAACTATTGATAATTGTGAGCGTGGCATGCTGTCAAACTCAACGGTTGTTTGTAATTTCAGAAAAAGGTGTTTTTCTGTTGTTTTTTATCAAAAATAAATGATTACTACTCGCAAGCTATCATCGATAATGGCCTGCGGTCTTTTTTATAATGTTGGTAGGATTATAGTCTTTAGTTTTTGTAAGTGGTCAGAGCTCTAGCGTTTAATATTAAGGGCGTTACGGAATATTTATGAAACTACTATATTTTTCTCAAATTTAAACTTTAGTAGAATAGAACTTCTAGGGAACAAAAGGGAACAAGAAATGTATACCACCCGGAGAAAGGTGAAAGTGTCCTCTTTACCGCTATATATACTTTTACACCCGTGACGAGCCGTGTGTAGAACACTTTTTTCATTTTAATGAAATTACTCCAAAGTACTCGTATACAATGGTGTATATAATTTTCACTTTTTTGCCTAAAAGTTTATGTTTTTACTTTAGACTACGTAAAACTAAAAAAATTAAATATAATACCTGCGAAAGGGTTTAATGGCTTTGTTTTGATCAGCAAAAAATAAGTCATAAAATTATCACAAATTATCACAAAATTCTACAGTAAACATATGATCTGTTTCTAAATTTACCTGTTATCAAATGTTAGGGTCAACCAAAGTCATAAGCAATTTTATAACAATAATCGGGACATTAAACAACTAAAAATAAAAAAACAACCCAACAACAACAACAAATATTGGCGAGATACTAATTAGTTTTACCTGATATTAAGGTCTGGACAACATGTGCAGTTTTGTGCAATTTAAGCACTAGCTGCTATGAAATTAAAGATCAATGTGTGAATAACATGTATCTAAAAATGTATAAAACTACGGATTCGATAAGGGATTACTCAGTTAATCTTCTAAGTGTACGGATAAAACATAACAGACGCAAATAAAAATATTCAGAAAAATATGAAGAGCTTCAGTTATAAAGAACTGGCGGAAGAGTATTTTAGAAACAAAAACCAGGAAGATGTTCTTAGTTACGTTAAAATAAAATTAAACTTAAATTCGTGTAGCACCGAAATGGAAGAGGAATTATCTAACTTCGTCAAAGCACTAAAAAAACGCTACAAAGAAGTTCGCTACAGTAAACAAAACTTTTATATAAAAAGTGCAAACTGGTTAGAGGGCCAACTTACTGTCGCTGCAGAAACAGCAAAGCAAGATAAGGCTGGAAGACCACGCAAATCATTAATGGGCAACTGCAGCGATAGATCTAAGAGGCGGAAACTTAAAGATATTAACGATGCAATTGGTTGTACAAATATAAAAGAATCTTTCCTACATCAATTACGATCACAGAACCAATTAACAAAAGTGGATATCATTGAAAAAGTTGTTAAAGCTAGTCCAGTGAGAACAAAACGGATTCTTAACAGTATACCAACTCCGAGTGATGCAATACAGTACACAAATGAGGAGGCATTAGCATTATTTCTGGATTTGAAATTAACAAAACAGCAATATATTAAGCTCAGACTGCGTGCGATTGAAAAAGGCTCAAATATGTATCCAGCATATCATTACATAACCGCTGCTAAAATGGACTGTTTGCCATCAAAGGACACTATTACAATCACACCAATTTCGGCAGATGTACAACTACAATCTCTACTTGATCACACAGCAGAACGCTTGCTACAATCAATAACAGGAAATGAGTTAAAGAAATGTGGAAACACAAAGTTAATTCTTTTTTGTAAATGGGGATGTGATGGTTCTTCGGGACAAAAACAATACAAACAAGCTGTATGTGAAAATATATCGGACTCAGATATGTTCATGGTATCATTTGTACCATTGCGATTGAAAAAGATTTTGGAAGATTCAGAGCCTTCGACTAGTACAACGCAAACAATGAATATTTGGAAAAATGAGACACCATCTTCTACGAAATACTGCAGGCCAATCAAATTTGAATTCAAAAAAGAAACTCATGATGCCATTAACAAAGAAGTTAGTGATATCAAGACCCAAATTGCAACACTACAGCCATTACAATTACAGTTGGATGGGCAGCAAATTGAAGTAAGCTACCAATTAGTGCTGACAATGATAGATAGAAAAATTGGGCCGGGCTTTGACTAGCACGAAGGCTGCATCCAGCTGCATTATATGCCAAGCAACATCAACCCAATTAAACCAAGTCCCGACAAAATCATTAGATAATACCGATGCATATGAATTTGGATTATCACCACTACATGCAAGAATACGACTTATGGAACACATACTAAAAATCAGCTATGATTTGGATTTCGGGTCTTCAGGATCAATAAGAAACAACGAAACCAACAAAGAGTTAAGAAGTGCAAAAAAGAAACATGTTCAAGATGAATATCGCAAATTAGGATTGATTATAGATCAGCCAAAACAAGGGTCAGGCAATACAAATGATGGCAATACCGCAAGAAGATTCTTTTCAGATCCAGAAACAGCATCTGAAATAACAGGAGTGGATTTTAACCTTATTTTCAGATTTAAAATAATCCTAGAAGTACTTGCGTGCAATGAAGAAATTGACTCTAGAAAATTTGGAGATTATGCTAAGGAAACTGCAAAAATATATACAACCAACTACCCATGGAGAAATATGTCTGCAACAGTTCACAAAATCCTTTATCATGGAGAAGATGTCATTAAATATCATTTGGTGCCACTTGGAGATCTATCAGAGGAGGCTCAGGAAAAAAGGAACAAGGATTACAGATTTTATAGAGAGCACAATACTAGAAAAATTTCAAGAAATTCAACAAATGAAGATCTATTTAATATATTATTGGCAACGTCAGATCCGTTCATCTCCAGTATTCGAAATCAATGGAAAGTGGAACATCGGGATTTAGATGAAGAAGCCAAAAAACTACTAAAGAACAGAAATAGCACAGAACAAAATATGGAATATTTGCAATCAATATTTGAGTCAAATGAATAATAATTATAATTGCCTTTCATTGTTATTTAAGTACGAAAAACATAATATTAGTAAAAAATAATAATAAACAGAACCTACCATTGTTGCAAATGCTATTAAAATTTATTGCAGTTTTTATTTTTAAAATGTTTTTAAAATTATCAAATTTGACAGCAAAAAATAATAAATATTTCTGTAGTAATAGTAATATTTTTAGATAATATTATTAACGTGTTTTTTTAAGTGTAACTATTCTTTGAGTGTAAACAAATTTGCAAATTTGTCAGCAAAAAGTTTTCAATTTTTCTGTAATAGCAAAATCTCCAGTTGATTTTACTATTTTTTTCAGTGTAAAATTTTTTTTAAGTGTAACATTAAAAAAATTCCATTATTACAAAAAATATTTATAATTATTATTAATTTCCAAATATTCAATTTTTTAATAAATAAAAAAATAATAAACCCATATTTCACTCTAAAAGTAAAAAAAAATCAAAAGTTCAACTTTGACCTAGAATTCCTTAAAAAGTCCTCAATCAATTTTAATGTAATTTAAACTGAGTCAAGCTGAACTAAATATCTATCCAATAAAATAAACATTACTTCAATATTTTGATCGGTTCAAAAGTTACAGAATTTTGGCCAATGAAAAACGATTTTCAGCCACTGTGCGTCGTATGATTCAAATCCTGGCATGAATATTGTGCTTAATATTTTATTGTGTAGCTCAAAGCAATCCAACAATTTTTAAATACACATAAAAAATCTTATCGGTAAGCTGAGATTAAATACATAATAATTCTCTCATTATTATAGGTGGAGTAGAAAAAATTTGGATATTATTTGCTGGGAATTTACCTGTAGACTGTAAAGCGCATTTATTTAAAATTATACTTCATGTTACAATGATTAGCAATTAATTTTGTGTGTCTAGTTCCTTCCATTTAAATAGTATCCACTCTCTTTATCACAAACCCAAGCGGATTGTCAAAAACCTACGTCTACGACCAAAACAGATCTTCGAGAAAGTAGCGATTTCACAACAATACAAAATTTGTTGTAAAAATACCTAGCTAACTGTCAAAACTTGTACAAAACCGGGTAACACTGTTGAATGTCTATCAAATATCAAACACAATATTGTTACCATGTTGACATAAACAGGTGGCAGTATTAGGGCTATAACTACAACAATACAACAAAAAAAGGAATTTTTGTTTGTGTAAAGTTTAAGCTCTTGTCAAAAATTATTGTAAACAAAAATTAAATAAGTTAAATGAAACCATTGAATTTTTTGGACGCTACAAATGGGCAAGACAAGGAAGTGTGGATTACTTTGAAAGTATTTGCGGTCCATATAGAAGGTAGTGGCACTCTCAAAACAAGCACAAATGTATAAGTATCTTAAGAAATTATTGAAAATTTTAATAAAAAAATAAACACAAATTCAACAAACAAATGCTTGGATATTATGTAAATATAAGCTAGAGATGGAATCGTAAGAGATTTCCCACTCACGTTCGTGATAAAAATTTTTACTCATGCACGACCTTTTATTTTTGGCTTTCGTTCGTGCATGCTTACATGAGTAAGAGAAAAAGTTAAACACACTCACGAAAACTCACACTCACGAAAAAAAACAAAATTTTAAATAATTAAAAAAATATTATTACGACTGATCCATTCTGCTCGTCTGATGAATAGAGTGTTCCAATAATACTTTCTTAATAAAAATAATTTTAGTTTACGTTTACGTAGAAATATTAATTAAAAAAGTATACGAAAAATAACAGTATTGCAAAAAAATCACGAAGCAATCACGTCGAAAATCTACTTATGCACGCTCAATTTCCTTGCACTCGCGTTCGTGCACGCTCACGTATTGAAACAAAAAATTAATTACGGTGAGCCACGCTAATGACGTGAGCGGTGTTCATCTCTAATATAAACAAAACTGACATAAGATTGGAAAAACAATGCTAGAGCAAAAATTAACATATGACGTAGTAATGCCACCTGTTTATTTCACCATAATTGCTACGTTTCCACTTTTCGATGACGTTTACTTGTTTGAGTTCTTTTAATTAGCCAAAAATAAAAACAACGGAAATTGATTTTGAGCTTAATCATGTTTTATTTCCTTTAATATCACTGTCTTATAAAATACACGAAGTAATTTGTGTTTGGTTATAGCTTTTTCACAACTGATCTCCGTGGTTAGGCAGCAATTTCTTATATAGTAGAAAGTTCTTTCTAGAGACGGTTCGACCTTGCCTTGTATTTAGGTTGTATCTATACGGCAGCTTTATAAAAGACCGTAAGTCAACCAAACAATTTAAGTTCATGTCAACCTAAACGGCCAAACTGCATTAATATTTACAGTAGCGAACAATATTTCTCGTATAGATTTCTCGAATAATCTTGTAGATTCTCGTTGCTGTTTCTAGTGCTTTCCTGAATGTACTATTTTCGTTATTTTGAACACGAGGTTGATTAAACTGTGTTTAATCATTAAAATTTTGTAACAATATAAGGCTGTGGTGTTTGGCAGTTTCACATTAGCCACATTGTTATGAGTATATTATCAACACAAATTTAATTTTACACAATTGACATCTAGTCAGATTAATCAGCTGTGCTATCGCTACTACCTTGTTGATCTGCCTTGTCTACGACTGTACATATTGCTGCTTTATTGCAACGTAATCATATCTCAAAAAAACGTGATTTTTCAGATAAGGAAACTATTGCTCTTCATTTCGTGTAAAAAATGTATACAAATATCTTGTTTACTCACCTTTTGAGAGGAGAATACTTTTTTATTTTTCCATTGGTGGGTGTGTAAATTAAAATCTTTAAACTCGTTTTCTGGCGAACGGTTTTTTTGAGATATGACTACGTTGCAATAAAGGAGCGATATTAGAAAACGTTTTGTGTTGATATTGGTTTTTAAAAAAATATTCCCCATACCATTTGAGATTTCATAGTTGTATAAAAACTGTTATAAAATATGTAATTGCAGTTTTAGATATTTATGGGATTTATTATTCGAGACGTCTTGATACCTTACGGCACGTCTCCACGCTCAATATTTATTTCCGAACATAAGCAATAACGTCGGCAGCATGACGTCACAAATATGTTCATTTACAAGCTTATATTTTCAGGTGGAGTACACTTAGTGCACATAGGACATAAAATTAAAAAGTTCGCTGTGAATGAATACATTAGCTTCAGCGTTTTCTGTGCTTGTTTGATTTTTTTGTTGGTCAAAAAGTTTAGCAGATGCTAATAAGTAAATATATACATACATATTTGCACGGTTTTTTATTTAATTCGCGGGAAAAACAAATGACAGAGAATTGACAGCCAAATTTGACAGTTTATTTCCAACATAATTGCTTGAAAATAAGTTTGAACAACTATTTCGCAATACATGTGCAAATAAATGTTTGTGCGGTCCACACGTGAACATATTGTGTTGGCAATAGAATTTGACAGTTGAAAACATAATTATTTCCAAGTTTATTGCACGTGAAGACCCCCTGTTATGATTATTTGGTAGAAGAACCAATGAAATGCATATAAGTACATATGTACATACATACATACATACATAGATATGTATGTACATATATAGACTAAAAACCCTCAACAAACAAAACTTTTTGAATTTTATATGTTAAAAAATAAGTTTTATACTATTTTTGAACAACGATATTAATTTATTATATTTCTTAATACATTTACATGGAAAAACATTATTTTGATAATTATTTTTCTATTTTGTACCCAAAATCAAATCGCAAATAGGCAACAGTGCGATACTGTTGAACGAAATACTAATTTAACTCATAGAAAAAAAGCACCAAACAAACGTTAACGGAATCAATTAAAAAACAAACTCAAATTAAAGCCAGAAAGAACATAAGTTGTTGTATAAAATAGAAAAGAAAAGTAAATAGTAGTGGCATTCAGTATTTAGTGCGTTTCGCATTGCAACTCCTTGCAAGTGCAACTATTTTGTTATTGATAGTGAGCGCTGTTTTTAAACAACATTGCAAAGTTTTCTTTTAACCTTTGTTTCGCTTCTACACACGTAAAGTTAACTTTGAAAAAAAAATTTTTGTTTGTTTGTTAGA
The DNA here is from genome assembly GCA_956483585.1 of Gymnocheta viridis. Taxonomy (NCBI): domain Eukaryota; kingdom Metazoa; phylum Arthropoda; class Insecta; order Diptera; family Tachinidae; genus Gymnocheta; species Gymnocheta viridis. The sequence goes on along the minus strand of OY101442.1, from coordinate 48,377,309 downwards.
ACACACTTATGCAACCAAATACAAGTATGTGTAAACAACGAAGGAAGACGAAAACCACTTTGCAAACCTGCAGATAATATTATACTACGTGGTTCATTATAGCTGAAACGGACTAGTTACAATGGTCCGATGTTATGCAGTCATTGCTTTCACGAATTTACTCGTGCCTAACAAACTTCTTATGAGTGGTTCATTTTTAATGAAATGAAGTAGTTTTTGGGTTAGTCCGATGTAGTGCAAACCTGGACTATATGGTCCAGTCCTAGCACATCGTAATGTTAAATAGACCATGTTTTCTTCTTACGTTTGGGTTACTTTTGGACTAGTCCTAGTTCTTTATGGAGTATACTTTACATGCATGTTTGGACTAGTCGCGTTATCTCCAGGGCAGTACAGCAACGTGTATACTCAAACCCTTTCCTCTTTTGCTTATCACCGTCAAACACAAGACTTTGCAAAGTAAACTTTGACCGTAGAAAAGCAGTCATAGCTTCTCAATAATGTTTACCATCAACAAATACAAATTTTTAAATGTGCAGACCTGCAAATAAATTAAAATTAAAGATATTTAATTAGTGGTCTATTCTTTATTTGATTATTCTCTTACTTTGTAATTTTTATTGCATCTGTCGATTCCATTGCTTTTACATTTTTTTAGTAAACAAATTTTGTTCTTTACAATTGTCATCTTTAAAAGTGAGTGATGATAACGCAATGCACATAGCAAAAAAAGCTACATATACTATTTTCATTGTTGCTAAATTGCTAGAACGTGGCAAATACAAATTCTAATATTTTGTTATTGGATTGCAAAGAAAAGCTACGATATTTTGCATTTGCAGTTGTGCAAGACTATTCGCATCAAGCACTAAATACCGCTGTCATTTGTGTGTGTAAAAAAAGTGCAAATTTAGTGCAAAAACGATTCTCTCATGTGTGTTGAATTCGCACAATATCCGCATGTGGGAAGCCAGTTGTCAATTTTGTACTGACATATCAAGTGTTGGGATATATACCAAGAACGATATAAATAAAAATTACGCCTTGCGCATGATTTCCCGTTAAATGACGCAGTCGTGCCCTCGCAACGGTTACCAACTGTGTATCGTATGTGAAATTTATATTTTATAGCCAAAAATGTATGTATTTTGTAATAGTTGGCAACCATGTAATTAATTTACTATTGCGGCTTTTCCACAGTCAAAGTTTACTTTGCCAAGTTTCAATTCAGCAGGAAGAAAGACAGAGAGACGAATATTTTCTTATTCTGTCTTTCTCCCTGCTGAATTAAACTTTGCAAAGTAAACTTTGACTGTGGAAAAGCCGTCTTAGGCTTAGTGAGTTCTCGAAAAAAAACCTTATAAACTATGAGTTTCACGTATTATTTTAGTTAAAATACATGTGTATAATATCAAAATAATGCAATCTATAAAAAAGTTAATGCTAGTTTGTTTTAAAGTTGCAAAAGAAAGAGAAAAAGAAACGAAAATAAGAACAAAAAAGTCCCAACATGAAGTAACAGCAAAAAAACAAGTAAGAAATTTTTCAAAAAACTAATATGTTTTTAATCCAATATTTATGTGTATATTTGACTTTAGCTGTATAATTTTAGAATTTTCCGAAAGATACATATATCACAAAGGAAGCTATGAGTAGTGTTTCGCAAGCGAGTAAGCCCCCTAAATGTGAATAAAAAGAAACTTTGTGTTTGGCTGAAACATATGTATGTATAAGCTACGCGTATTGATCAAATGAAGGCTTTATATTTACCATTCGTCCGATATTTTGGTAAATATTTGTTGATGTCTCTAGCTCCAGCGATAAGGAAGGTGTAGCGTGACTTGGCTGATCAAATGTCTGGCCTTTACGGATATGATCGGAAATCGGGTAAGTGGTGGAAGAAGAGGCATTGATCCAGGAATGCCTAAAAACTACTGCCGTTCGTCGATCAATAAAACCACGCCGGGCACCACAAACTGCCAATGCATCTTACTTTTGAAGGAACTTCCCGACGTCGTTGTACCAGCTACAGCGCTCAAAATGCTGGATACAGACATTGCAACATGTTTATGCAACACGTTTGTCATTCATGTTTCATATTTTGATACAGACACTGCAACCAAGAATGAAACCATGAACGCAACATCATTTCTGTATTTTGTATTCGCATTGAACATCGCGCAAGAAAAAAACATAGTTGGAAAAATGAGCTGTGAGCTAAGTCAACCCGCGGCAATTATTATTATTATTGATGAATTGTTTTATGAAGAGGTATATGGTAAAAAAATTGGTATTTAATAACATTTCAAAAATATGGTTTAAGGTCTACTGATGATTTGGCATTAGCACCAATGAAATGTACATAGACTAGCTAAAAAACCCTCAACAAACAAGTTTTTGAAAATCTTTGAAAAAAGATATCGAGGCAATCTCTATCACTAAATTAAAAAAAAGAAGAGTTTTCAAATGAAAGACTATTGAAAGAGTTAAAAGAAAATGAGCCAATAGATTACAGAAATTATGCGCGAATAGACGAAAAAATTTTTCTTAAATTATCAGACATGATAAGACACAAAATTACAAAGCTCATTTATTTTTTCCATACACAGAAAAATTTTTTCAAATTGTATATTCAGACAAGCATTTGCTGAAATTAGCTTTTAAATTCAATAAATAGTTTTTCTGATTCAATAAATGTTTCATTGTGAACTCTTATTTACATTAAAAAGCAACAACAAAAACTACTTTTATTTTCAGTAAACGTGTTGTTTGATTTTCAAATAAATCGTTCATAGGACCTGTTTCAGTAAAATATGTGTCTGAATTTACAAATTTGTTTATTGGACCTAATTCATCATAATGAAGTAATAATGAAGTTGAATTTTTTCTGTGTAGTGGACAATAATACAAACATATGTTCACCTTGTCGGTTTTCAATGAACTAAACCAGTAAAAAGAATAAACACGACTACCAACCAACCAACCAACATCAATGCAACCAGAAAATATCAAAATATTTTGATGTTTATGAAACCTCGAATGCAACAAGAAATTAAGCCATAAACACGACTACAGACTATGCAACCTACAATGAAACAAGCCTGGTTGTGTAAACATGTTGCACTGTCTGTAGCCATCAAATGAAACTAATATATTCTGCAAGGAATGCCAAGTGGTACTTTGCATATCATATACATATGAATTTTACGTAAAAACAAATTTTTTATAAAATTATTATTCTTCTCTTTGTCAATAAAATAAAAAATAAATAAAATATGATATATTATTTGTTATACTTCTTTTTTATTTAGTTTATTTTAATGGACGGTTAGTACTTATTTTTACAACTTAACAGCCCGAGTGATACAATGGTTTACCACCACTCCCCCTGACTCCAGCATTTCTATTCGAATGTCGGGTCGAAAGGGTTAAGTTAACTTATTGTAAATAAACTCAACATTTACAAAATATTTTCACTTCAACTGCTTCAATTCATGTAGTGAGAAAAAAAGAAAATAATATACAGTTATGGACGTATAAATGGCACAAATTTAAATTGTGCAATAATTTAAGTTTTTTCTAAATAAAATTGTTTAGAAATAAAGTTTTATCTCTTCTGGTTGTTGTTGGAAGTATTTATGTCTCAACTGCTCTCAAATCACCCGGTGTTTTTGATCATTTTTGAGTAAACAATGTGCTTTAAGTGGACATATAAATAGCACAATAAACTTAAAATATTCAGTTTTCGCGCGGATTCAATTCAAAGGCACTTGATTTTTTTGCGTAATTAAAAAAAATGGTTAAAAATTATTGAAAATGGTTTCTGGCAAACATACCACAGTTGAGATGGGGCGGATTATATGGAAAATGCATGGAGATTAGAAAAAGTGGTGGAAATTGCTGAAGTGATGCAAATTTCTCGAAAAAAAGTGTAAAATGCAATTAAGTCATGATATAAATGAATCCTAGCAGGCTTGTCAGAAGAAAATTAAGCGAGGCAAGTTTGTTTGGACGCATTTCCAGAAAAAAACCACTGCTTTCAAAAAAAAATTTTCAATTAACACAAATTTTAAACCAAAACGGGAAAAAATAATTTGTTAAATTTTTGTTATTTAAATTGTTTATTAATTTTTTTCCTCCTGAAGAACGGGTAAGGGTAACGCAATATCGAGATAAAATAAATTTGGATGATTTTTATAAAAAAGTGACCTCAAGCTTAATTTAAAGAATAATACTAATATTTAAAAAAATTATATATTATTTATTAATAATTTATTATTCGAGATTGTGTTTACCACGAAGGTCAGGCAATTGCAAGGTGGATTTGGCAGCCAGGAGAGTCGTCCAACAGAAAGTGGTATATTTTGCAATGTCCAATCTAGGTAACAGGCTTTCAATCATGTCCGAAAAAAGTACTCCTCCACAAAGTTCCAGCCTAGGAATAGGATGATACTAAATCCGTATGTACAGAAACGGTTGTGGAAATTTGGATATATACCGCTGCTGCGTAGGCCTTTTCGAAGGCATCGCAGAATCTTTGGAATTGGACTTCAGAATCGGGAATGTAGTAAATCCATTAAGGAATACGTACATATGTATTTAATAGCAGGATAAGCTACTTCGAATGTCTTTCATTGTTCGAGCGTCTCAGGAAAAAGGAATTCATCCCATCCCGTCCCATCCATCCATATATTTGCAAGCATTCGACGAATTCCCAACGTTTTTGTCGAACTGACCTCTTCTAATTTCAAGAAATTTTCATAAAGCAAGTGGTCTTATGGGCTGTCGGCTAATGTTTCCCTGGGATGTTTTAAATCTAGATTTCGAATTACAAAAAAAAATGTGCCATTGCACTAGAGCTAGAAATTTCTATACTCGAAGCATCGGGAAAACTTTCTTTCAAAGGAGGGGATACTAAATATCTACTATCTGAATTTCTTCTTGTGGTTCGAACATATAAATCCTCACACGATTGATCGGATGAAGACATCAGGTTCTTCTTCGGAAGATTCTCCACCTCCAAAAATCCTGAAATTACGTTGTCCAAGGAAATTTCACAGAAATATGAAATTATATTTGAGGATGAAGGAGTACAAAAAAGAAAAAGGGCCAGTCATAGTCCTCCCAAATATAGTCTCCTGAGCAAGTAGTGAATCACAAAACTTGTGTCTAACTCCTGAACATATGACCGATGGGAATATATCTCCCCCTATCAAATCATCAATTTTCGAACTACAATGAAACGTAGGATCAGCTAGTCTCATCTGAGGAAGACTAGCAAATAAAGTACTAAGAATAGTGTGAGACGGAAGGTTTGTAGATAGATGTGGAACTACCAATGCTGTTGCTGAAATCGCAATACTGTCAGTACCCAACAGGAATGAACATTGAAGCAGAACTTTAGCGGCAACTCATATATTAAAGCCGGAAATTTCTAAAGGAAGCTTAAGTAGATTAAATAAACGCTTTCTGATCCCGGATCAATCAGTGCTCGTGCCCTATATTTCTCGCCCCTATTGATAATACTTTCTACGGCTGTTCTTAATAGAACGTCCTTGGAGTTGACTGCGAAATAGGACTGACATAAATTAGTGATGGTAAAATTTTAATATTGATCGTGGTGAAGATGTGTTTGCTTTAAAAACAATGTAAAATACCTCAATCAGTATAAATAACTCTCGTATCCTTTTTCGATTCATAATTTGTATATATACAAATTTGAAATCACATTCAACCGAGCCACCTCAACAGTGGCGGATACATAGAAACACACATGAAAACTGATTACGGGAGTGTAGGGGCTCTCGAAAAACAACGTTGTTTCTGTTCTGCCGTGCAAGTTGAAGTTAATTAATGTTAAATTTTCCCTTGTTCTTTTAGAATATTGTCTCATGTCCAATTCTTTCTGACTAAAAATGTTACGAACTTCAGCCAAAAATAATAATCACTTTGGATTGAAAACCACTAACAACCAATTTGTTCGAAAAATAATCATATTAAAAAAAGGATTGAATTACACCAGAAGCTGAAGCGTTAGCGGACTGTAGATTCTTAGAACTTGCTCGAACAAAAGAAGCTGAGTTGGGATTCAGATTCAAACTTAGATGTGTTCTAGGATAAGAACTGGAGGGGTGGAGTTTATGGTTTTCTTATGTAGAAGAGAATTATGTCTTTTGCTGCATCTGAAACAGCTATTCTTACTGTTATAGTTCCTGACATTATGAGTTTTGGAAAAGCCATACAAGCACAAGCCCTCCCTTTTAATCTGATTTGGGATATAACTAATTGGTATTTTAGACCGGAAAGATTAACCGGGAAGCTATTTAGTTTTTTACTAGAATTTGATCTATTTCTTGATTTGGAGGTAGTTTCTTTGGAACTAGCAGAATTGTGAATTTCATAAATAGAGTATAATGTTTTATAACGATTAGTAAGAAACTCATCAAGCTCAGACCAGTCAGGAACTTCGGTCTTGTCCTAATAAGGTAGGTATTATAGGGATTCCTCAGCCTTTTTGTGATGCAATTAAATTATTTAGGAAAGAACAGACTTATCCTTTGTTATCTAATTATATTTCTTATTATTTTTCTCCTATTTCTTCTTTATTTTTATCTTTATTGGTTTGAATAAGAATACCTTTTTTTGTTAAACTATTTTCTTTTAATTTAATCAGTGTACTTTAAAGATGTCAGTTTGTACATATAAAAACGAAAATGGAGGACCAGCTTTTACCATCGATATCGTAAAGGCGTAGTATGGAAATAACGGAATTAACGACTCTTTGTAGTGTCAAATGACAGCTGTAAACATGTTCCGGAATGTTGGCAATGAGAAGTTCACTGAACTGGAAGAAAATCAGCTGTCTTAAGAAATAAAAAATGGAAAAGGTCATAGAACTCGTATTCACTGGAAATATAACAAGCTCTTTGGACCCCAATCCTAGTACTCGCAACAAAACAAAAAAAAATTTTTTTTCAAGGAAAATAAATATTGTGTGAGGAAAATCAATTTTCTAAAGAAAACAAGCAACTTGAAAATAAAAAGCTTGCTTACATTGGAAAAAGTAAAATATTTATTTATTAGATGATAATAATTCCCTTAAAATCCTAAAGAATTTAATTGACTTTTTCTACGTGGAAAAACTCCTTGTTTCACATTAAAAAAAGCGAAAATTGTTTACGCCCACATGTGAAGTGTTAAAATTATGTTCATAATAATATAAAATATTTTGATAGAAAATATTTGTTAACACACCTATTCAATTTACATGTAAACTGTCATTGGGCACTCTTTGCAAATGAATGCAAACCAGGAATGCAAAATTACATTTTCAAATTGTTCTAAGTTTTAAGAAAAAGTGTACTTTTTTCAGTCCGATTGTACTTTTTATTTTTTTATTATTTTTTATTAACAATTAAATAAAAAGGTACATAAAAATTCGTTTGTGCATATACATATGTGTGTAAAAACTTAACAATTAACAAAAAGTACATTGAAATTCATTTGTACTTACATATTATGCAGGCAAAGTTAACAATTAAATTTAATGATTAATTCCAAAAAGTACACAGTCTTTTGTCTTGAGATCTAAATATAAAATTAAAATTCAAAGATTTTAAAAAAACTTTTGTTTGTTGAGGGTAAAGAAAATAAAATAGATTCATATTGAATATAATAATTTGTTTGTTGGGATTTTTAATAAGTTTCAAAGCCTACTGTGCAATTATGGGGCAATTGATTTTGGCCGTATAGACGTTTATATGGTTGAGGGTGCGATCAAATTTTTAGAAGGCGCGCGTTCCCCTGAGAATCTTTTGGTGAGAGAGTGCTTTTGCAGGAATAGGGATCTGGAGACTGTTCAGATGTCTCGGTATTATTCGCCCGTGGATTTGTTGACTCTCAGGGGAACTGGACTCCTTTACGAAAGTGCAGACCTTCTATTTTATCATCGAAGGATTCGTAGTCTCAATATAGTTTATACGGTATATAACACTACTCAATAGTTTCAATTGATTTCTTATTCCCTTTTTATTGTGAATTTACTTTGTTTTTTTTTTTGTTTTTGTTATTTTGTTCTTTAGTTTTAAGTTATCAGTGAGTAGTTAGTCTTAAGTTCTTTAGTTCAGTAAGTATTATTCTAAGAGCTTCCCTTTTTTATTTCCTTTTTTGGTGAATATATTTTAAGATTTTTGTTTTATTGGTATGATGGATGTATTTTTAAATGTACAAATTTTTATTGTTATAATATCATAGTCTTTGATAAGGAATTTTATTTAACGTTTTCAGTTTTTTTTAATATTTAACTAAATTTTATAACGATTTTTGGAAAAATAAATTTAAACCTTAAAAGAAACATTTAAAAATAAAGATTTGGCTTTAGCACCAATGAAATGCATGTAATATATAGACTAGCTAAAAAACCCTCAACAAACAAAAGTGTTATATATATGTATATATATATATATATATATTATCTTGTACATAATAATTAAATAAATAGATAAATATCTATATAATTCCGCATTGGCTATAAAACAATTCACAACGAATGGTTAACATGGAGGTGCCATATAAATAATGGGATAATGATTGAAAATACTTTCGGGTAATGAAATAAAATTAGGAAAATTACGAAATAGTGCTAAATTAGGCATGGAGGTGTTATTGTACTTTTTACTTTCAAAAGCTTACAATTGTACCAACTTTTGCATCCCTGATGCAAACATTTTGTATTTAGTAATTTTGGAAGGCAAATAGATGTAAGAGATCAAGCATAGAGAGTTTAAGAATTAAATGGAAAGAGTAATAATAAACGGAAACAAGGCAGTTCAACAAGGTGGTAGCGATAACATAGCTGGTTTACCTGTCTGAATGTCAATTGTGTAAAATTAAATTTGTGTTGATAATATACTCGTAACATAGCTGTTGCCAAACACCACAGCTTTGTATGATGTTTGACATTTGTGAGAAGTTGAAGTAATAATGAAGTTGAATTTTTTCTGTGTAGTGGACAATAATACAAACATATGTTCACCTTGTCGGTTTTCAATGAACTAAACCAGTAAAAAGAATAAACACGACTACCAACCAACCAACCAACATCAATGCAACCAGAAAATATCAAAATATTTTGATGTTTATGAAACCTCGAATGCAACAAGAAATTAAGCCATAAACACGACTACAGACTATGCAACCTACAATGAAACAAGCCTGGTTGTGTAAACATGTTGCACTGTCTGTAGCCATCAAATGAAACTAATATATTCTGCAAGGAATGCCAAGTGGTACTTTGCATATCATATACATATGAATTTTACGTAAAAACAAATTTTTTATAAAATTATTATTCTTCTCTTTGTCAATAAAATAAAAAATAAATAAAATATGATATATTATTTGTTATACTTCTTTTTTATTTAGTTTATTTTAATGGACGGTTAGTACTTATTTTTACAACTTAACAGCCCGAGTGATACAATGGTTTACCACCACTCCCCCTGACTCCAGCATTTCTATTCGAATGTCGGGTCGAAAGGGTTAAGTTAACTTATTGTAAATAAACTCAACATTTACAAAATATTTTCACTTCAACTGCTTCAATTCATGTAGTGAGAAAAAAAGAAAATAATATACAGTTATGGACGTATAAATGGCACAAATTTAAATTGTGCAATAATTTAAGTTTTTTCTAAATAAAATTGTTTAGAAATAAAGTTTTATCTCTTCTGGTTGTTGTTGGAAGTATTTATGTCTCAACTGCTCTCAAATCACCCGGTGTTTTTGATCATTTTTGAGTAAACAATGTGCTTTAAGTGGACATATAAATAGCACAATAAACTTAAAATATTCAGTTTTCGCGCGGATTCAATTCAAAGGCACTTGATTTTTTTGCGTAATTAAAAAAAATGGTTAAAAATTATTGAAAATGGTTTCTGGCAAACATACCACAGTTGAGATGGGGCGGATTATATGGAAAATGCATGGAGATTAGAAAAAGTGGTGGAAATTGCTGAAGTGATGCAAATTTCTCGAAAAAAAGTGTAAAATGCAATTAAGTCATGATATAAATGAATCCTAGCAGGCTTGTCAGAAGAAAATTAAGCGAGGCAAGTTTGTTTGGACGCATTTCCAGAAAAAAACCACTGCTTTCAAAAAAAAATTTTCAATTAACACAAATTTTAAACCAAAACGGGAAAAAATAATTTGTTAAATTTTTGTTATTTAAATTGTTTATTAATTTTTTTCCTCCTGAAGAACGGGTAAGGGTAACGCAATATCGAGATAAAATAAATTTGGATGATTTTTATAAAAAAGTGACCTCAAGCTTAATTTAAAGAATAATACTAATATTTAAAAAAATTATATATTATTTATTAATAATTTATTATTCGAGATTGTGTTTACCACGAAGGTCAGGCAATTGCAAGGTGGATTTGGCAGCCAGGAGAGTCGTCCAACAGAAAGTGGTATATTTTGCAATGTCCAATCTAGGTAACAGGCTTTCAATCATGTCCGAAAAAAGTACTCCTCCACAAAGTTCCAGCCTAGGAATAGGATGATACTAAATCCGTATGTACAGAAACGGTTGTGGAAATTTGGATATATACCGCTGCTGCGTAGGCCTTTTCGAAGGCATCGCAGAATCTTTGGAATTGGACTTCAGAATCGGGAATGTAGTAAATCCATTAAGGAATACGTACATATGTATTTAATAGCAGGATAAGCTACTTCGAATGTCTTTCATTGTTCGAGCGTCTCAGGAAAAAGGAATTCATCCCATCCCGTCCCATCCATCCATATATTTGCAAGCATTCGACGAATTCCCAACGTTTTTGTCGAACTGACCTCTTCTAATTTCAAGAAATTTTCATAAAGCAAGTGGTCTTATGGGCTGTCGGCTAATGTTTCCCTGGGATGTTTTAAATCTAGATTTCGAATTACAAAAAAAAATGTGCCATTGCACTAGAGCTAGAAATTTCTATACTCGAAGCATCGGGAAAACTTTCTTTCAAAGGAGGGGATACTAAATATCTACTATCTGAATTTCTTCTTGTGGTTCGAACATATAAATCCTCACACGATTGATCGGATGAAGACATCAGGTTCTTCTTCGGAAGATTCTCCACCTCCAAAAATCCTGAAATTACGTTGTCCAAGGAAATTTCACAGAAATATGAAATTATATTTGAGGATGAAGGAGTACAAAAAAGAAAAAGGGCCAGTCATAGTCCTCCCAAATATAGTCTCCTGAGCAAGTAGTGAATCACAAAACTTGTGTCTAACTCCTGAACATATGACCGATGGGAATATATCTCCCCCTATCAAATCATCAATTTTCGAACTACAATGAAACGTAGGATCAGCTAGTCTCATCTGAGGAAGACTAGCAAATAAAGTACTAAGAATAGTGTGAGACGGAAGGTTTGTAGATAGATGTGGAACTACCAATGCTGTTGCTGAAATCGCAATACTGTCAGTACCCAACAGGAATGAACATTGAAGCAGAACTTTAGCGGCAACTCATATATTAAAGCCGGAAATTTCTAAAGGAAGCTTAAGTAGATTAAATAAACGCTTTCTGATCCCGGATCAATCAGTGCTCGTGCCCTATATTTCTCGCCCCTATTGATAATACTTTCTACGGCTGTTCTTAATAGAACGTCCTTGGAGTTGACTGCGAAATAGGACTGACATAAATTAGTGATGGTAAAATTTTAATATTGATCGTGGTGAAGATGTGTTTGCTTTAAAAACAATGTAAAATACCTCAATCAGTATAAATAACTCTCGTATCCTTTTTCGATTCATAATTTGTATATATACAAATTTGAAATCACATTCAACCGAGCCACCTCAACAGTGGCGGATACATAGAAACACACATGAAAACTGATTACGGGAGTGTAGGGGCTCTCGAAAAACAACGTTGTTTCTGTTCTGCCGTGCAAGTTGAAGTTAATTAATGTTAAATTTTCCCTTGTTCTTTTAGAATATTGTCTCATGTCCAATTCTTTCTGACTAAAAATGTTACGAACTTCAGCCAAAAATAATAATCACTTTGGATTGAAAACCACTAACAACCAATTTGTTCGAAAAATAATCATATTAAAAAAAGGATTGAATTACACCAGAAGCTGAAGCGTTAGCGGACTGTAGATTCTTAGAACTTGCTCGAACAAAAGAAGCTGAGTTGGGATTCAGATTCAAACTTAGATGTGTTCTAGGATAAGAACTGGAGGGGTGGAGTTTATGGTTTTCTTATGTAGAAGAGAATTATGTCTTTTGCTGCATCTGAAACAGCTATTCTTACTGTTATAGTTCCTGACATTATGAGTTTTGGAAAAGCCATACAAGCACAAGCCCTCCCTTTTAATCTGATTTGGGATATAACTAATTGGTATTTTAGACCGGAAAGATTAACCGGGAAGCTATTTAGTTTTTTACTAGAATTTGATCTATTTCTTGATTTGGAGGTAGTTTCTTTGGAACTAGCAGAATTGTGAATTTCATAAATAGAGTATAATGTTTTATAACGATTAGTAAGAAACTCATCAAGCTCAGACCAGTCAGGAACTTCGGTCTTGTCCTAATAAGGTAGGTATTATAGGGATTCCTCAGCCTTTTTGTGATGCAATTAAATTATTTAGGAAAGAACAGACTTATCCTTTGTTATCTAATTATATTTCTTATTATTTTTCTCCTATTTCTTCTTTATTTTTATCTTTATTGGTTTGAATAAGAATACCTTTTTTTGTTAAACTATTTTCTTTTAATTTAATCAGTGTACTTTAAAGATGTCAGTTTGTACATATAAAAACGAAAATGGAGGACCAGCTTTTACCATCGATATCGTAAAGGCGTAGTATGGAAATAACGGAATTAACGACTCTTTGTAGTGTCAAATGACAGCTGTAAACATGTTCCGGAATGTTGGCAATGAGAAGTTCACTGAACTGGAAGAAAATCAGCTGTCTTAAGAAATAAAAAATGGAAAAGGTCATAGAACTCGTATTCACTGGAAATATAACAAGCTCTTTGGACCCCAATCCTAGTACTCGCAACAAAACAAAAAAAATTTTTTTTTCAAGGAAAATAAATATTGTGTGAGGAAAATCAATTTTCTAAAGAAAACAAGCAACTTGAAAATAAAAAGCTTGCTTACATTGGAAAAAGTAAAATATTTATTTATTAGATGATAATAATTCCCTTAAAATCCTAAAGAATTTAATTGACTTTTTCTACGTGGAAAAACTCCTTGTTTCACATTAAAAAAAGCGAAAATTGTTTACGCCCACATGTGAAGTGTTAAAATTATGTTCATAATAATATAAAATATTTTGATAGAAAATATTTGTTAACACACCTATTCAATTTACATGTAAACTGTCATTGGGCACTCTTTGCAAATGAATGCAAACCAGGAATGCAAAATTACATTTTCAAATTGTTCTAAGTTTTAAGAAAAAGTGTACTTTTTTCAGTCCGATTGTACTTTTTATTTTTTTATTATTTTTTATTAACAATTAAATAAAAAGGTACATAAAAATTCGTTTGTGCATATACATATGTGTGTAAAAACTTAACAATTAACAAAAAGTACATTGAAATTCATTTGTACTTACATATTATGCAGGCAAAGTTAACAATTAAATTTAATGATTAATTCCAAAAAGTACACAGTCTTTTGTCTTGAGATCTAAATATAAAATTAAAATTCAAAGATTTTAAAAAAACTTTTGTTTGTTGAGGGTAAAGAAAATAAAATAGATTCATATTGAATATAATAATTTGTTTGTTGGGATTTTTAATAAGTTTCAAAGCCTACTGTGCAATTATGGGGCAATTGATTTTGGCCGTATAGACGTTTATATGGTTGAGGGTGCGATCAAATTTTTAGAAGGCGCGCGTTCCCCTGAGAATCTTTTGGTGAGAGAGTGCTTTTGCAGGAATAGGGATCTGGAGACTGTTCAGATGTCTCGGTATTATTCGCCCGTGGATTTGTTGACTCTCAGGGGAACTGGACTCCTTTACGAAAGTGCAGACCTTCTATTTTATCATCGAAGGATTCGTAGTCTCAATATAGTTTATACGGTATATAACACTACTCAATAGTTTCAATTGATTTCTTATTCCCTTTTTATTGTGAATTTACTTTGTTTTTTTTTTTGTTTTTGTTATTTTGTTCTTTAGTTTTAAGTTATCAGTGAGTAGTTAGTCTTAAGTTCTTTAGTTCAGTAAGTATTATTCTAAGAGCTTCCCTTTTTTATTTCCTTTTTTGGTGAATATATTTTAAGATTTTTGTTTTATTGGTATGATGGATGTATTTTTAAATGTACAAATTTTTATTGTTATAATATCATAGTCTTTGATAAGGAATTTTATTTAACGTTTTCAGTTTTTTTTAATATTTAACTAAATTTTATAACGATTTTTGGAAAAATAAATTTAAACCTTAAAAGAAACATTTAAAAATAAAGATTTGGCTTTAGCACCAATGAAATGCATGTAATATATAGACTAGCTAAAAAACCCTCAACAAACAAAAGTGTTATATATATGTATATATATATATATATATTATCTTGTACATAATAATTAAATAAATAGATAAATATCTATATAATTCCGCATTGGCTATAAAACAATTCACAACGAATGGTTAACATGGAGGTGCCATATAAATAATGGGATAATGATTGAAAATACTTTCGGGTAATGAAATAAAATTAGGAAAATTACGAAATAGTGCTAAATTAGGCATGGAGGTGTTATTGTACTTTTTACTTTCAAAAGCTTACAATTGTACCAACTTTTGCATCCCTGATGCAAACATTTTGTATTTAGTAATTTTGGAAGGCAAATAGATGTAAGAGATCAAGCATAGAGAGTTTAAGAATTAAATGGAAAGAGTAATAATAAACGGAAACAAGGCAGTTCAACAAGGTGGTAGCGATAACATAGCTGGTTTACCTGTCTGAATGTCAATTGTGTAAAATTAAATTTGTGTTGATAATATACTCGTAACATAGCTGTTGCCAAACACCACAGCTTTGTATGATGTTTGACATTTGTGAGAAGTTCAGCTGTGCTAACAGTACCACCCGATTAACAACAAGTTTTGGCAGTTGATCAGGTATTCTTACAACAAATTTTTTATTGTTGTAGAATCGCTACTACCTTGTAGATCTGCCTTGAAGGGGAAATGTTGACCACACAACAGTGATGTTAACTTTGGTTCAAGTAAAAACATATGCAGAACAATGAGAGTGTTTCAGAATTGCTACATACGTACTTATGTAGATAGATACACATGTATATAAGTACTAAAATTTATTTTATAAATATACGTTTTTGTATGCAATTTTTTTTTCGTTTATTGTTTTTTCCATGGCGAAGGCAATGAGCAATTAGGTAATTTTTTTCTCTTTAAATGAATGCAACTAAAATAGGTATACGTTTAAACTGGCACACAGTGATGCCGATTAGAAAAAGGATAGTAAACAATGCATGTAGATATCATTGACCCATGCTTTAAGGATTTGTTAATTTGAAGCACCCTGTTGAAACATACAATGAACTACAGGGTGTCAAAGTTGACAGCCTCGGGCATTTAAAACTTTGTTGGCTTCATATCTTTTACACATATTCTTTGTCTTTAGCAAATTTATGCTTTTTGTAAAGATTTTTAATAGGTAAAGAAAATACATTTTGTTTCACAAAAATTTCTTCAATATTTTCAAAGATATTTGGCATTCAATTTTTATATATTGATTTTTCACCTTGACCTTGATCGCAATTTTGTCAATATCTCCGGTAATAGCAAAAATAAAATTAAAAAGAAAATATTGTATGATTATCAATACAATCTCAAATAATATGTAGAAAAATTTTTAATTGATCTCAATTCATGTAGTCGTGAAAAAAATCAAAGTAAATTTTTTGAAATGAGAGTGAAAATGGCTAAATTTTTACAAAAATAGAGCAGGATTGTTCGACGGTTTTCTCAATATTTTTTCAAAACCTAAATTTTTCTTTCTCAATATATCAAAAGATTAGACTTCAAAAAAGACTGCAGTAGCAATTTTAAGCCGATTAATCATGCACGCCATATCCAGCATTGGACGAATATGGAGAACTTTTTAACGAAATTCTAAATTAATCGCTTAAGAAAAAATAACGCCCATTGAGTTTTAAAACTTTTTTATAAATTACATTAAATGTACTTAATACAATGAATCTGACTTTTTATTGTTTTACTAAAAATAGTAAAATTTTCAGAAGCATTTAACCCTCTACTGCATGAACATGTTTAAAATAAAGGAAAAAAAATAAAACGCCTTAAATATATGTTTATCAAGGACATTTTAATACGTATGTAATGAAAATTACAAAATTCAATCGGTACTTTGGAAGAAAAAATATGAAGCCATATATGGCTTTATATGTAATAAAAATTACTTTTGGGCAGACAAATTATTGGGTGTGAAAACTTGTAAAACAGTTCCTTTTGCCATTGTAACATAAGAATACGTTGAATTTTTCGCAAACGGTGTATGAGCGAAATAAACAATCATTTTAACAAAGTTGTCGGTTCTTCATCCATTTGGGGAAGTGGCCTATTCCGTCAGATCGTACGTTTTCTTTTTTTACTGCTAGTGGGTGTATTTTGTCAACTTGTTGATGGAGAGTTTGATGGTGTGGAGATTGGACGTCCTCGTTTTTTAATTTTACCAGCCTTGCAAAGATGTTCAGCTATTGCAAGCTTGAAGTTAAACAAGGGCATATATTCTTTCGACTTACGACGCCACAAAATCCAGGCATTGAGAATGCACATATCTGTCATATGAAAAAAAATCTTTTTATACCATTTTTTTGTTCTTAGTTGTATTCGATAAAGACCTAGCAAAGAATCAAGTAAGTCAACGCCACACATATAATAATTATACACATCAATGGCTCTTGGGGAATTTATTTCGATATGCTTCTTTTCTTTTTTGCTGTAGCGTTTTTTTTTGTTGATATAGGGTGACACCCGACGTAGGTTGAAAGAATATTTACCACCTTATTGTCAAACCAGGTGACGAGACCAAGTTCAATACCATCAATATCAGCTACTTTTTCAACCATGCTTCCCCGGCCTAACTTTTTTATTTCCTTTTCAGTTGGCATCTTGCAGTTCGTTACTCGATTTATCCTAACTGTGCCTAAAGACAATATACCATTTTTCTTCAAATATACTTGAAGCTTCGGACTGTTGAACCAATTTTCAAAAAATTGTTTATAGTTCTGTCCTTTTGGTATTGTAGCTGCTAATCTAATTGAAACGTTCCCACTGATTCCAAAATTAGGTGCTCCTGCCGGTATTGTATCAGTTTGATCTCCAGCAAATATGTTAAAATCGTAACTGAATCCTGAAACCCCGCTAAGGACAAAGTTTTTGAACCTCCATTTGTGTGGCTTTGCTGGATTATACTGCTTGAAATGATGCCGGCACTTTGCGGGAATTATTTGTTCATCAACCACTAAATGTTCTTCTTTGGGAACAAGCAACAACCTTGCACGAATTTGTTCCACCAATGGCCGAATCTTGAAGAGCTTATCAAACCCGAGTTCGCCAGGTGCACTTATGTTTTCATTATTATTGAAGTGTAAAAATCGTTTTATGGTTTCCCATCTATTACATGTCATTGTGTTTCGTACAAAGTCTCGGCCAATAAATGTATTCCAATAAATGTATTCCAATAGTGCCTGGATGAAGGCAGCTTTATCAAAGACATGTATACCGTTATGCCTAAAAAAATTATTAGAAGTTTTTTTATCCCTCTTTAGTTGAACTCACCTATAAACTGTTCCATTTCGTTTCGAGTAATATAAGCTGGCTTATTTATATCAATTTGTAATGCAAATAAATTCGATTGTTCTACAATGAGGTTAATTAAATCGTCGTTAAAAATAAAACCAAATGTATCTGCTGGTGTCTCCAGTTCCTCAATATGATTAGGAAATCTTGTATCTCCTTGAAATGGAAAATTGTCACTCAAATAAGTAGGCAAACTACTTTCTTTCCAAATAGGAGATCTTAATTTTTTAGAAAGTTTTGTATTTGATGTTGAGGGCTTATCAATTTCATCTAAATCAGAGTCATCGTTGTCGTCAGTGTCCGGTAATAAAAATATGTTCCTTCATCGTCAGTTCCAGATATGTAGTCATCATCACTTTGATTACCATTATTAATTTCATTGACATGTTTTAAATTAACATAAAATGATCGTGCATCCATTTCTAGAAAAAATACAATTAATTTTATGGGATGCATTAAATGCACGCATGTGTGTATGAAGCTAATTACTTGCTATTAGCGCATGGAAGGCCATATATGGCTTGGTCACTTTTTACAAAAAAACCTTCGCTATAAATATACCTTTCAGGTAAATTATATTTTTATGTAAAATATCTTCACTTGCTGCTATATGAATATATTTTTTTTGTTTTAATTTTTGTTGCAAAATGGCACGCAAATCACTTTAAAAATTACTCTCGTTCTTACACTTGAAGTACTTAAGAAAACTAACGGTAACAGAAGCTACAACGTAGTTTGAAAATAATAAGATTATTATTTTGGAAGAAAACAAAGCAGAGAAAATTATACAAAATTTAATTTTTAATTTTATTTCTTCACTATTTATTAAAAAACAGCAATTCTCTTATATTAAATATTAATATGGGTCAACAACGATATTACGGCTTAATTCTTAAACATGGAGAGACTTCAAAGGTTGACAATTTTGACAAAATAAATAAATATTTTCATTGCTGACAAAATGAAAGGTCGCCCTCCAAAAACTTATGATGATGTAATTTTTTTTTCAATTTAATTTATTTATTTATTTTAGTTTACAATTCATTTGCCTATAAAACCTTACAAAGCCATAATGGCTTGTCTGCAGGTAAGAAGGTTAATCTAAATAATAGTGTTTAATAGTCATTGCAAGTTCATGAATGTTTTCTTCATTTATTTCTTAATTTTATTTGTGTTAGTAGTATTTATGATGTCTGGTGGGTGGCATCATATTAAAAATTGTCGGTAACATAACGTTTAATGTGCTTATTCCATAATTGTTTTTAAATTTCTGGACGCTGTATCTCCCATGAGTTTTTCTTCTGGTGTTATAGTTGTGGTCTATATTTTGTAGAAATCTGTTATCGTTGTAGAATTCAATTGCCATTGTAGCGTAGTATATACTTTTAACGTTCAATAATTGTTCTTCAGTAGCTAGATATATTTTCGCTTGTTGTTTTGGATTTATTTTTCTTGGTTGTTATGTCTGGGTTATATCTCGAGTTGTTGCCTGGATAGTTGTTGAGATTGTTGTTTGTATTGTTGTTAATATTGTTGGGATTGTTAATGTTGTTCGAATTGTTGGTGTTGTTGTTATTATGATTGATGTAGCTAGTATTATTGGTGATGTTATTGTTGCTGGTATTGTTGTTGTGTTCACTATTGCTGGTATTATTTGAGTTGTTATTGTTGCTGTATATATCGTTGTTGTTTATATTGTTATTTACGTTGTTGTTGTTGGCGTTGTGATCGTCGTTATTATTGTTGCTGTAATTAATGACGTTGTTATTGTTGCTGTTGATATTGTAACTGTTGGTGTTGTTGTTAATCCTGTTGGTGTTGTTATTGTTGGGGTTGTTGACATTGCTGCTGGTGTTTCGGTTAGTGTCATTGGTGTTGTTGTCGATATTGTTGTTATTCCTGTTGATGTTGTTGGTGTTATGGTTTATGTTGTTGGTATTACTGTTTGTGTTGTTAGTATTATTGTTAATGTTGTTGGTGCTAGTGTTGGTGTTAATGTTGTTTGTGTCATTACGTTGATAGTTGTTAGTGCTGGTGCTTATGTTACTTCTTTGATGATTGGTGGTTCCCGACTTTCTAAGTATTTTAATAAGTTTGTTTTGGGTCTCTTATAGCATTTTCCCCATGCGGTTATTCCATGTCGTATATGTGTCTTCACAAGAGAAAAATAGGCTTGGCGCAGCACGGCATATAGCATATAAGCCGCTTTTCTCAATTTCTTTCTTACTTCATCTATATGTATATTTCATATAAAATTGTGATCGACGTGTACTCCTAGATATTTGTTTACTAGTTCAATTATAGTAGAACATTCATTGCTGTTGCAGTGAAGGTCGTTCAATTTGTTTTTATGTAGGCATTTCGTTTCATGGTACTTTAACTGTACGTCCGTATATAGAAAATGTGGTGGTTTTATATGCATGACCTTTGTCTTTGTAGCGTTTATCACAAGTTCATGATCGTAGCACCATCTATTTGCCATGTCCAGTTGGTGTCGTAGTATCTGTTTAGCATTATTGATGTTTTGGTGAGCTACAACAATTGCAGTATCATCTGCATATGCGAAAGTTTTGCTCCTATCTAAAATGTTCATTAATTCGTTTGATTAAATGATATATAGTATTGGCCCCAATTTTGAACCCTGTGGAACACCATAGTTAACTATTATTACATTACTAAATTTGTTTGAAATTTTAACATAGAACGTTCTTAAAGTTAGGTAGCTTCTAAACCATTCTAAGCAATTCCCTTAAATACCGTTTTTCGAGCATTTTTAGCAGTTTAGTATCCTAAAATCTATGTACAGTGTAAGACAGTGATGGTTTTTGCTTAACTGTTGATTTATAAAATTTGCAAAATTAAAAGAGTTTTTAAACGCACATACTTTCAGCGAAATAAAAGAATCATTTAAATCATTATTAAAGAGCATGCAGCCAAAAGAAGGGGAAAAATTGCATCTCCTAAGCGACTTAAACGAATAATTCAAAGTATAACCACACCTAAATCAAAATCATCATTCACTAATGAATATGCTTTAGCGCTTATTCTTAATATGGTATTAACAAGAAATGAGTACAACATTTTAAAGAAGGCTGTTGCTGAAAAAGGATACGAGATATTTCTCAGTAGTAAATCAATAAAGGACACGTAATCCGATATATTACGTCCATTACAAAAACTTTGAACTCATTTTAATGTTCAAATGGAGATGCGATTGAACATCTGGATTTTCTAAGTATAAACAACAGAACGCAAGCACCCCCGAATTATAATATTCCTCAATATTTATGGCATCTTTGGTTCCACTACGAATGCGCTTAAATAATCCATCTTCATCACTTAGTAGCGCCGTCAAACACGAAGATATATGGATAAATTTAACCCCAGGATCGAAATTCTTTAGTCGGCCAATACTTTTCGAATATTTGAAGGAAAATAATGCAACAATCAATGAATATGTCAATCATTTGAAAGAGAAAATGAAAACATTGTCTCCGATATTCATTTAAAAATGTAATAGGATAATAAAAGTTACATTTCAAGAAAAATTAACAATGACATATGCTCTAATGGATACAACATCCACTTGGAAATGCAATATTTGTGGAAAATGAGCTCACAATTTCATGAGAATTCTGAACTAACTTTTAATGAAAATGCATGAAATTTGGAATCTCACCACTTCATGCCTGGCTAAGATTTCTGGAGTTCAGCTTACATCTTGCGTATGATATAAAGTATCGACCAAAAGAAAGTGGAAAAACGAATTCGATATAAAAAAACGTTTGCTTCTGAAACCAAAGAACTCTTCAACAAGATATATCCCTGGAAATCAATGACACCAACCTTACACAGAGTATTGGGTCATGACAAATAAATAATAGAAAATAGTATGTTGGCTTTAGGTGAACTAATAGAAGAAGTTCAAGAAGATAGAAACTGGGATGTTATAAAATCAGAATGTTCAATACACGTAAAAGGTCAAAAATAGAACAAAATATGGATCTATTATATATTAATATCATCAGATACTGCCATATATTCCATAAGAACAAAATGGTTATCCAAAATTAATCTTGAAATTGAAAAAGAAGATTCTGTTCCACAGAAATTAAAAATCTATTCACTTTTGCCGTATCAGATTATTTTTAAGAAAATTTATAGTATTACTTATTATACTTTTGAATAATTCTTATACAATATAGTACAACAAATACAAAAACATTTTTTTATATTTTACAATAAAAATAAAAGTTTTTAGCAAAAAATATTTTAAAGGTTCTTTTAACAAGAGGAAATAAGTTTAAAAAAATAATATGTACAGTATACACTGTGTATGGATGTAGTAAAAACACTTGAAAATAGTACACTTTAGCTGAACTTCACACGGGATGCCAGTTTTGTGACCGTTTTATTTAGTATTTTAAATCATAAATATACATGTGTTAAATACAAATGGACAGGTATAGAACTGTATTTTTATATTTTGTATGAATTTAGATAATTTTTAAAAATAAATAAGGCATTTGATTGAAAGCCCTAAAAAATAGCCATTCGTATTTTCGTCACATAATTTTTTTTTAGATTTGAAAATTCATTAAAAAAATCCATTTAATATATCGTTACACTTTTTTTAATATAAGAGAATTGCTATGTTTTTTAATAAATAGTGAAGAAATAAAAATTAAAAAATTAAATTTAGTACAATTTTCATGCAGGTATATTAAATGCTTCTGAAAATTTGACTATTTTTAGTAAATCTGCTCTCCTCCCCACATTTTTGACCGGGCTGGTAACAAAAAAAGTCAGATTCGTTGTATTAAATATATCTAATGTAATTTATAAAAAAATTTAAAACTCGATGGGCGTTAGTAGTGTGTTTGTGCCAGCTCGCGACACGTTTTTCATACAAAATGAATGTGCATGCCTGGCTGGGAAACGTGATCGTTAAAAATATTTTTTGTTAGGTTATTAAGTATATTTATTATGAAAATGCCTTTTCCATCCTTGGGTGGTTGTTTGTATTAGGAGGTTTCATAAAATTTGTGTTGTGTATTAAGGGGTTTTCAAAAAAAGGTTTATATGTAAATTTTTTTTGTTGTTTTCACATGTCTGATTTGAATGTCAGTCAGGGCTCCTCTATTGAATATCACCCCTGAAACTTCTATATGAACACCCCTACCCGGGCACCTATAGTGAACAACTCTGTTGAATGTTTGTCAGGAAGCTGAAAATTTTCTTCATAGGTACAAAATATTTCATCGAATTAAATAAGAACTTCCCTACTAATTTTTTTTCAGTTTTGATTGTTGAAAGAAAATGAAACTAATAAAAAAAGGGTATGGGACAATTCTTAAACACCTGCGCATCTCGCTCTATTTTTATTACCCTTATCCTTTTTGAAATTCCTTATCCTTTCTGTCTGTCCATTAGCATTTTCTTTTTATTTACTTTTCTGTCTATTTTTTATTGCGGTTGATCTTTTTATTTATTGAAAATTCTTGGATTGACATTTTTATGAGTGTCTGTCTACCGTCTGTCTTTTTTTATTGTGGTTGATCTTTTCATTTTGTTATTGAAAAATTTAGAAATTAAAAAAAGGAGTTACAAAACCAACATGCATTTACATTGCATAAAAGTATGAGTGTGACTGCATTTGCATAATTTTCTATCGGTCCCCTACCGCTAATGTTGTTGTCTCTTTCTATTTCACTCACCAATGCGTATATTAATGAGTATAAGGATATACAAATACATATATAATTCTTGCTCTCTAAATTATTAACACCACGCCCACAGTTTTAAGTATATGTAAATATATGGTTAGAAAAATAGTATAATTCATTCTTGTTCTGAAAATTTAAACAGTTTTAAATAAAAAAATAAATAAATAAATATCAAGGTTCTTCAATGATGTGCAACGTATGTAATATACGTTTTTCAGACCGAGCGGAACTTCATATGCACTTAATAGATCATTCTAAAAGAGAAGATGAAACTAAAATTTATTGTAAGGATTGTGGAGAAAATATTCCTAAAATAATTTGGCATTATCACGTAAGGACAAATAAATATAAAATTAATTGTGCAGGAAAATCTGATAGTAACGTAAAATGCATCAAGTCTGTATTTAAAAATCGTAACGTTACGTATATGATTGAAAATACTAATAAAACAAATTTAATACCTGAAAACTTTTTATGTGAAATTAAAGCTAAAGTGGTTGAATTGCTAAAAAATATAATTAAAAAATATTTAGCAATAAAATATAACATTGAGCTGTTTTGTGAATACGTGTTGATAAAGGAAGAAGAAGATGCGTGCACCATAGATATCAAATCCCATCAGACTAAAATTATTATACTTAATATACATATCTTCAACAACAGATGATATTCAGCAATGTTATAGTAACCAGTGCGATGTTATTGTGAAAAAGATGAGTGAATTTCAGGAGCGCGATAGCGGATGGGCATTAATTGAAATACCACGCCATGAAATAAACATAAATCAATATAAATGCATTAAAGGGTCACAGTATATTCCGTTACCACCAACAATCCAGAGAAAGTTTGCATGCATTAATGTGCAAAATAATGATGGATTTTGCTTTAAGTGGGCCATAATATCGGCATTGTACCCAGTTGATCTTCATTCAAATAGATGCACATCCTATAAAGTCCCAGACATAAGAGACGAAATTATTAAATTAGAAAATAGTACGTTTTAAATTTTAAAAATTTAAATTTCCTTCTCGCTATCAACAAAATTAAAGAATTTGAAGTTAACAACCCGGAAATAAGTCTAAATGTTTTTGGCCTGGAAAATTATGTAATTGTCGGTCCATACTACTTCAGCAAACAGGGAAAAAAGCCAAACACGTAAATTTATTACTTTTGGTAGATGGTGAAAGATTTCACTACGTCTGGATTAAAAATATTTCAAGGTATGTGAATAATATTTATATTGTTGAAAATTAATACTATATTAAAATGATTTTTTTAAATTACAGATTAATTGGAAGTCAATTAACAAAAAATTGTCATAAAATATACATCTTTAATTCTTGCTTAATACACTTCCATAGTGAGGTATCATTAAAAAATCACAAAGAACATTGTAATAAAGTTGTAACTAGGATGCCCACGGCAGATAATAATTTAGTAAGTTTTAAGAATTTTAAGAAGCAAATGGATGTGCCTTTTGTTGTATATGCAGATTTCGAGTGTATACTTGAATCGTTTAATATTAAAAATTCCTCTAATATTAAATCGGTACAAAAGCATATTCCATTTGCTTATAGTTATTATATAAAATGTTCTTTTAATTCTAGCTAGATATATTTAGAATATATAGTGTTGATAATTCAGTAAACATTTTTTTTAAAAACTTAGTCGAGGATAGTTTAGATATTTTTGTAATAATTATTTAAGTATAGTTAAAACAATTAATTTCTTAACACCGCTTCAACGGACAAGACAAAATGTGGACACAGGTTGTCACATCAGCAAAAACTTTTTATCTGTTGAAGATCGAGTGGCCGATCATTGTCATTTAACTGGCGAATATAGAGGCCCCGCACATAACAAGTGCAATTTAGAGTACCAAATCGCAAACTTCATCCCGATATTTTCCCATAATCTTTCGGCATATGATTGTCATTTGTTTGTACGAGAACTTTCATCTATTGAAGGTGATATAAATATAATTCCTTTAAATAAGGTATTATATGTATCCATATCAAAAAGAATCCCTGTAAATGAAAAAATACTCTTGAATTACGTTTTCTAGATTGTTGTCGGTTTATGCCATCGAGTTTAAAAAAACTAGCGGGGTTTTTGTCCGATGATGATTTGTCAACCGTTAAATCAACTTACCGCATTGACAGTGAATTCAATTTAATGAAGCGTAAAGGTGTCTTTCCGTATGACTATCTAGATTCAGTGAATAGTCTCCAAGAAAGTCATCTACTACCCCGTTCATGCATCTTTAATAAATTTTCTAATGAGCCGTGTAGTGTAGAGGATTATGAACATGCTGAAAAGGTTTGGAGTAGATTCAAATGTAACACTCTGATGGACTATCTTCTATTATATTTAAAAGTAGATGTTTTATTGCTTTGCGATGTATTTGAACATTTCCGTAAAGCTTGTAAAAACATTTACAATTTAGACCCCTGCCAATATTATACTACCCCGGGCTTGTCATGGGATGCAATGTTGAAAAAACGGAAATTGAGTTGAAATTATTAACTGATATTAACATGTATAATTTTGTTGTGCAGGGTATTAGGGGGGGGGGGGGGGGTGGTATTGTTCAATGCAGTAAACGACATTCGGTAGCCAATAATAAATACGTTAGTGATTATGATCCTACAAAACAATCTAATTACCTGATGTAATTAGATGTAAATAACTTATATGGTTATGCAATGTCTCAATACATCCATCCCCTTTAAAAATTTCAAGTGGGTAGACAACTCTGAAAATTTTTATGTAAATAATATAAAAGAAGATTCAGCATTGGGTTACATATTGGAAGTTGATTTAGAATATCCAACAACATTACACGACTATCATAGTGACTTACCATTTTGTGCAGAAAACAAGAAAATTGAAAGCATAAAACAGCGAAAATTAATAACAAACTTAAACAAAAAAACCAATTATTTAATACATGTATTCAACAAGGATTGGTTTTAAAGAAAATTCATAGAATTCTTGAATTTAGTCAGTCTAATTGGTTGAAAAAAATATATTGGTATAAACAATTATCACAGAACATTAGCCAAGAATTCATTTAAACAAAACTTTTTTAAATTATTAAACAACGCTGTATATGGTAAGACTATGGAAAATGTCGATAAAAGGAAAGACATTAAAATAGTATGTGAATGGGAAAGTAGAGGTAAGCGATTAGGAGCTAGAGCTCTTATTGCTAGACCTAATTTTCATAGTTCCCTCAAAATTCATGACGAAATGGTTGCAATTGAAATGAGTAGAGTGCGAACTGAATATAATAAGCGCATTTGCATTGGGTTTTCTGTTTTAGAACTATCGAAATGGAAAATGTATAATTTTCATTACGATTACATGAAACCCAAATATTGTGAAAATATTAATTTGAATTACATGGATACTGATTCTTTTATATATGACGTTAAATCAAATGATCTATATGCAGATATTAGAAATAATATCAAATCACATTTCAATACATCTGCATATCCGAAAAAAATGTATTCAATTTCCCACTCATGAATAAAAAAGTATTAGGGAAGATGAAAGATGATGCAATGGTAAAGTAATTAAGGAGTTCATTGGTTTGCGAGCTAAAATGTATTCTATAAAAATAGATAGGATAGACACAGAAATAAAAAATAAAAGGAGTAAAACAAAGTGTAACCAACAAATTATCAATTAATGATTTTAGATAATGTTTGCTGGAGAAAAAACTATACTATAATTCAATGTATCTGCTTAGATCTAAAGTGCATGAAGTATATAAACAAGTAAACTAACATTAAGTTATTTAGATGATAAGAGATTTATACGTGAAAATGGTGCTGATAACATAAATTAATTGTCCCTCAACAGTACCAACATCATCAAATTTAAATATTTTTAAAGAAATTATGGAGGAGGATGATGATATTTTTATGCAAATTGATCATATAAATAAATAATAATAAAGAAATTGCATGTTAACTTTTCTATATAATAACAAACAATTGTAAAATAAAAATATAAAAAATATTAAAAAAGGAAAAAGATAAATTGTTTTTTTATTTCAAATGATAACTATTGAATAGAAATTTTAAACATAATTGTCCACAATTAAATGTATTGAATTTTTGTTTTTGTTCATAATTATATTCAATTGGAGTTTTAAGACACTTAACTATTTCAACTGGTGGTTGTAAGTTTCCAAAGCTATCAAAATATTTTTTATAGTTATAATTTTTATAATAGGCTACCCAATGTGTTCCAGAACCGCTGGAATTATCTAAATTACAATACCACATTCCTGAGTTAGATCTTTTTTTAGGCAAACAATTACGCATAAAAACGCCTCTAAAATTTTTGAGTTGCTTAGCATATTTCATTAAATCTAGATCCGTTAAAGGTCAATACCCAATTGACTATCTAACGGGTTTTTGGAGCCGATTTATAATAGAGTCCATATCCTGATTTATATGGTTTAATATATAAACCTTTTCCCATAGCAATTGATTCCATATGCCTGTTATGTCGAGTAGCCTCTGCTAGTTGTCGTTTTCCATTTTTAATATCATTAACGGCTTTAACAATAGCTGATCCTCCGGTAGCTAATCCTCCCAAAGCTGATAGAGCTGTTAAAACAGGAATTAATGGTATCCATAATTTCTGGTACTAGAATAACTCTTGGTATACTAACATAAGCTTTCCTCTTCCTTATAAAATTTGAATGAACATATTTTTGGGTAATCTTAACAGCATCGCTTATATTATCGGGTTTCTCATTTTTCAAAAGCTTTAAAGCATTTTTGACAGCAGATGAAAACAATTTTTTATTGCATACTTTGCGTGTTTTCTTTTTCACATTATTCTTAATTTTCTTTGATAGACGAGGCTTAGTATTCATAATGCCTAATCCAAATTTAACTTTGTTATATTTTTAACATTGCGTTTGTTACGAACCAAGCGTGTGCTCGCTCTTTGAAACCGCTATCATTAGATTATTACTCGTTGCCAAGCTTTTTTAGATAATATTTGATCTGCTTGATGTCTTTTATTAATATCGCTTGTTCGTGAATATTCAATATCGTGCTCTCTACAAACTGCATCCAATAAATTTATGCCTTTATCTCCTCTTGCTAAACGTTTTGCAAGTTTTGTTTCAGGTCCACAAAACTGATACACAGGTAAATGCAGTTCAACCGGCAATTTATCTGTTAAGTTGTTTACAAAACCGCTTCCAGTCTTATACTGATATAGTTTATTTCCTTTGGTATAGTTTATAAGCATTTTACTTATTTTTTCTTTAACATACGTGTAATATGTTCTATACTAAAAATTCAAATGATGAGATTTCCTTATATAATATTGAATTTATAGATAAGGCACATCAGTTATCAATATGCGATTAGCAGAGCAAGCCAAACAAATTGTTATAAGAAATGTGGCTGAATCTCAAGAAAAGAAAGCTAAAATTAAACGTAGGACACTATTACCCAATTCAATACGATCACTAATTGTAGGACCTTCAAACTGTGGAAAAACTAACGTCATGATTGAGGGTGCTGTTGGCTGAAGTAGTTAGCGCGTTGACTGCAAAGCAAGTAATGTCTAAGAACGTGGGTTCGAGTCCAGCTTCAGACAAGTCATAAACTCCAGCATTTTTCAGATGTGCATTAGAGTATGCCATTGTATTTGTTGTTGTCTGAGTGTTTAAGTGATGAAGGCATATAGCACTGGTCACTGAACATTTCTGGCAGCAAGGTGTATGCAAGTGTCTGTATGTACATCACAGCGCCCTCCTTCGTCGGTATTGTAGCCAAAATCGCCGGCGAAGTAAAATAATGAATAAAATGGCTACAACAGCTTAAAAACACATTTAATGCGCCTACTTGACATCAAAGGCGCTGCAACACTGATCTAAAAAACTAACACAGCGCGCAATATTAGAGTTGCAAAAATTAAGCTTTCTCTCTTTCACCATCTGTCCTCTCTCACTATCCCTTTCCCGAAGAAGGTAACACACCTACGGGTTGGTAGGCATACTAATTGCCTGAGTGTTACTTCTCTTTATTTAAAAAAAAAATAGAAAGTCCTAATGGTCTTATATTTAGAAATTTGTATATATATTAAAAGTCTTTATATCAACCAAAATACTGTTACCTTAAGAAACTGATTTTCGGAAAATCATAAAGTTTTAAGCCCAGCAGAAGCAACACCAAACTCTGTTATGATATTTGATGATGTAATTTGTGGTAAACAAGATAATATTAGAGATTACTTTTGTTTGGGAAGACATAAACATATAGATTGCTTTTATTTATGTCAAACGTACACGAAAATTCCAAAGCATCTAATACGAGATAATGCTAATATGATTATAATTTTTTTAGCAAGATGAAATAAATTTACGACATATATATAATGATCATGTTATTGGAGATATGACATTTAAAGAATTTACGGATATACGTAGTGAGTGCTGGGAAGATAAGTATGGGTTCGTTGTTATCAGTAAAGACGATTCAATAAATAAAGGACGATATAGAAAAGGTTTTGATAAATTCATACAACTGTAAGTGAGATTTGTTCAGGAATAGATACAAATCAGATCACAACTGGATAAAAAGCAGATAAAAATCAGTTCACAACCAGTTAGAAGCTGTTCATAACCAGTTAAAAGCAGATACAAAGCAGTTCACAACCAGATAAAAGCTGTTCAGGACCAGATAAAAGCTGTTCGTAACCAGTTAAAAAGCAGTTCACAACCAGTTACAAACCAGATCGATATGAATAATAACAAATTATTAAAAGATATTGTTAAGACAAGAACGATATTAAAAGAAAAACTAAAAATATATAAAACTAAATGAAGCAGATAGGTTTAATTTATTGGAAGATACATTTAAACCTGTAACAAAACCTTTAAATAAGATAATTAAAAAAACTCATTATTATAAATCAGATGATTATCAATCAAATAATGATATATCAGATTCAGAACTTCCATCATTACCATTTGATGGCAGTTCTGATAATTTTGATGATGCTGAGGGATATGACGATAATATAACTATTTACAGTCCCACCAACAAAATAAAAAAGTTGGATGTAAAAATTGATAGTGATGATGATGATTATGATAAAAGCAAGCAACAAGTAACCGAAAATGTTATTAATAACTCCTCTTTAGTTGAAAATATAGAATTGCTCCTGAGTAATAAAAAGTTAGATATGGTTTATGGATTCAATATAGATGAAAGCGGAAAATAGCGATATGCAAATAATAAACTAAATTTTAATGTGGATAATTCTATTGAAATAGGAAATTCAACATTGAAAATTACTCCCAGATTATTTGAATTTATTTTTCATGCAAAACCTCTACGTTACACTAAAAGTGATTTGAAAAAATATAAAGAAATTTTATTAAGTACAAATGCACACAAGCGTCAATATCAATCAAAAGCTCAAATTAAAGGTACACGAGGTTTGAAATATGTTCGTATAATAAAAATTTTATTTAATACAAAAGAAAAGTCTTCAGCAAAAGGTAGCGGGTTGTCGTTAAAAACGATAGATAATCGTAAGTCCAGCTATGTATATATATTGGGATGATCCGAATGAATTAGTTGACAGATTACGTTTACTTCTTTCATCGGAAAGTGCTGGTCATAATAATCACAAAAACGAAATAATTTCCATTGTTGAAGAATTGAGAGATGCTAACTATTATATTAAAAATGAGTTACATAAATAAATTTGGAGAAAGTCTAAGAATAATCTAAATAATTCGAAAATAAAAACATACAAGTATAATTAACAAATAAATAACATACCAAGAGATATGCAACAAATATATACCAAGATAAAGATTTTTAAGGAGCAGTTTCACAATGAATATGTTGACTTTTCAAGTAAAATTTAAGAACTTAAAAATGGATATGACACTAAATTAAATATTATTGGAAGTAAAATAAAAAAATTACAAAAGAAATTGATGAAGATGTTCAACTTATTAAAAGAGTAGTAAAGGACCAAATACACTTTGCAAATAAAGACTTTATAAAAAATTTTGAAGAAAGATTTAATAAAATTGAAGATTTTATGCTCAAAAGGATTAATAAAAATGTTAGCGAAGATGATGTAAAAAAACGAAAGCCTAAAATTAAAGCAGCCAATTGATTGTCATACATATATATAATATAAGAAGCTCGTCAACATAAACTACTATATACAAAATGAACGTGGATAAATGAGAAATAGTTAACGAGCTCCACAAACAAGCGCAAAAAAAATTTTAAAAGAAGACAAGTTATAATGAAAGGAATTAATGATTTATGGCAGACGGACTTGGTTAAAATGGGGAACTATGCAATACATAATAATGGATATCGACACGTTCTAACAGTAATAGATGCTTTTTCAAAAAAAAAAACATGGGCTGTAGCCATAAAAAATAAAACTGCATCCAACGTAACGAATGCTATGAAAGTAATTACAATAGAAAACCAAAAAAATTAAAAACAGATGATGGCAAAGAATTTTTTTCATCAACTTATGCAAACTAATCAAAATAATCACTATTCAACTTATAGTGTTCTAAAGGCATTCATAGTAGAACGATTTAACAGAACTTTAAAAGGAATGATGTGGAAAGAGTTTAATTACCAGGGAACATACAAATGGATAAACAAATACCAATAACTTGTTGATAAATATAATAATACATTTCATATTGCAAGACTATCAAGTTCATGAAATTAAAGGTGGCTTTTACGAGCATGACCTAATGAAAACTAAATTTCCAGAAACATATTTAGTTGAAAAAATTTTAAAAAGAAGAAGTAATATGGTTTACGTTAAATGGTTGGGATTTTCGTCAGAACACAACTCTTGGATTAGTATCGACATTGCTTCATTATAAAAACCGATACAGTATTTAATAATAAACTATTCACTTATCAAACGTTAAAATGTCAATTACTCTTCAAATCTTGCTGCAAACTATTTTCCACCAATCGAACTAAATGAAAATTATGTTTGCGGCCTAATAAGTTTTGACACATATCACTCAATTCCGAATGTAGAAAACAATTTATTTCATATTGGTAACCACGATATAGAAGTTCCAATTGGTTCATACGAATTATCAGATATACCTGAATTACTAGAAAATAAATACCATAGTATAAACGCAAATGGAACCCTTTATGTACGAGCAAATTATAATACTTTACAAACATGCATAAAAAGCACTACAGACTCAATTTATTTCAATAAAACGAGATCAATCGGATCCTTATTAGGTTTTAGTACCAGAGTATTGAAGCCTGGTATAGAATATTACTCCGATAAAACAATTGATATAACTAAAATTAATACAGTAATCGTTGAATGTAATATTGTCAGCAGATCATATATAAATAACAAGTCCGCACATATTTTGCATCAGTTTTCACTTAACATTAGCCCAGGTTACAAAATAACTGAGGCTCCGACTAATGTAATATATCTACCTGTAAATGCGAGAACAATAAATAGTCTTGTTTTGAAAGTTGTTGATCAAGACGGAAACTTAATAAATTTTCGTGGTGAAAAAATTACAATACGATTACATTTGAAGCCTATGAGAGAATGATTATATATAATAAAACTTAATTACAGAAGCGTTCGCCATTCATTTTATCTTTGACAACGGAAGACGAAACCGGAAAGCAAGCAAACAAATTTTAATAATCAGACAAAAAAAACATATTAAAGGAATCATAAAGAAGCACCAATATAATAATCTTCGTGAGGACAATAAGAAGCTTTTAATAAATTTGGGTTTTCATCTAAAAAATAAAACATTTACTATATAGAGAGGGTGAAAAGAGACAGAGAGATACATGAGTAATATTATTAATATTTTACAAAAACCACATTTTGATAATTAAATGATTAAAAAATAGTATCACAGTTATACATCATATTTGCAGTCATTTAAAAATAATGATGAAATTCGTATCACAATTCAAAATCAAGATTTCTATGTTTTACCAAGCGAAAGTCTTCTCTATATCGAGGAACTTGCAACAAAGGAAGATTCAACAGTTTCTACATCTATAGGACTTTTAAACAATTGTATTGCACATCAATTTGATGAGATTCGATATGAAATCAATGGAGTACAAATTGATCGCACTCGTCACTTGGGTATTGCGAAAGAATTAAAGAACTATGTATCATTGAAAAAATCTGAAAGTAATAATCTACTAAATGCAGGATGTTCACCATTCAAAAATGATGATCTTACACTTGTAGACGGCTATTTAAATTTTTGTGTTCCACTAAAACTATTGCTTTGATTTGCTGGAGATTTCAATAAAATAATAGTTAGTTCTAAACATGAATTGATTATTTTACGATCTAAAGATGACACACCATGATAAACAAGTTTTTAAATCTCAACTAACAACTGAAAAAACTAAGTTGTCGATTCTAAATGTTACTTGGGAAGTACCACACATCCAACTTGCTGATGCTTATAAATTGCAAATCTTTAAAACATTAAATATATCTTTTAGAAGTTGGCATATGTATTATTATCCTGCATTTCGAGAAAGTACAACAGTTTTATGGAATGTTAAGCTAGCCACCGAAAACGAAAGACCAATTTTTCTGCTCTTAGGACTTCGAAATAGAGACAATA
The DNA here is from genome assembly GCA_956483585.1 of Gymnocheta viridis. Classification (NCBI taxonomy): domain Eukaryota; kingdom Metazoa; phylum Arthropoda; class Insecta; order Diptera; family Tachinidae; genus Gymnocheta; species Gymnocheta viridis. The sequence continues at coordinate 48,343,036 of OY101442.1, read as the reverse complement.
AATTTTAGCATTGTGACTTGACAGATATAAAAGTAAATCTTAACTCTGATACATATCCTTATGTTGACCTAAACCTTAAATTCGATAGAAATCGTTTTGCTATACTATATGACATGTATTAAAAATTTCAACAAAGTTATTATGCACGCGATCCTCAACCACTATTAACAAGAGAAAATTTTAAAACTATGACACCAATAATTGTCTTGGATGTTACTCATCAAAATGAATCGGTTAAAACTGGACTGAAACCTAAAAAAACATTCCCGCTAATACATCAGCCTATTGTTTAATTATACATGATAAGATGTTTGAATATATTCCTCTTACAAACGAAATAAGAAAAATATTGTAACCATTTTAGTTATATATATATTTTATAGATAGTTTAAGAAAATAATTTTAATAAATTTAAAAATAAAGCTAAAGAAATTATTTGTAATTTTTTTATGTATGTAAGTAAGTAATTTCACATTTGCTTTCAAAAACTATAAATAACAAATCCATCATGAATTATAACTATTCATAAACTTTTTGTTGAAGTATATAGTCATACGCACTAGTAAAGATGATGATATTAAAAGAAATATATGATTTCTTAAAGAGATGTTCTGATATTGTTTCTAATGAAGATCACATCTCAATATTCAATCACATCTTGAGAGTGCAAATAGCTTGAAAGCAAAGAAAAACAAGTAAGAGAGATATATTCGGCTGTGCCGAATCTTATGTACCCTTCACCATAGTATGGAGTGACGAAAGAAGTCACAATCACGAAAATTCGCGCCCACGAAATACGAAAAAAAATTTTTTTTTAAATAATTTAAATGGAAAAAATTAAATTAAAGCAAAACAAATTGTCACTCACCGTCTCACGGACGCACCCCCACGTGATGGAAACAAAAAATTAATCACGATCACGCATTATTGGTTCTAATCTCTATTTCATAGTCTAGGCTGATTTCATAAACACAGCTTCCAAAGGAACACTGGAAGCATGAGTTTACAAGGCATTCTCGTGTTGCTTTACAAACTGCGTTTATGAAGTCAGCCATAAATTATGAATTTCGTAACAAATTTATTACACTTTCTTACCTAGAGTGCATTATAAAAATATTAACACCCCCTTATTAGCACTTATATAATTTTTCACACATCCAAGAAGTGTTTCAACGTCTTTATCAAAAAGCCAGTGGTCTTCGACTAAACAAAGAAATGATTTGAAACGTAAGAAAAGCTTTAATAATGAACAAATTCTCCCAAAATAGATAAAAATATCGACACCTATTGCATAAATCTGCTAGTCTAATGATTAAAATGTTCCAATATTATCTTCATATTGAAAATAATTTATAAGTATCAAAAATTCTTAAAAAAAGAACGAACTTTTTCAAATAAAAAGTAAAAGTAATAAAAATAACTAAAATGTATCAAAAATTAAAAAAAAAATTAATAAATGGTTGGTCAGGATTTGAAACCGTATCTTCTTACCCGGTGGCACGGTTTCGAATCCTGAACACAACAAAAACCTATTTTTTAGAATTTTCGATACATTTTAGTTGTTTTTATTACTTTTACTTTTTATTTGAAAAAGTTTGTTCCACAATTTATTTAAAATAATATTTTTTTAAATTTTTGCGTTTTTTCCAATTTTATGAATGATAAAAGGTTTATTTTTCAAAAATATCGAATATGTTATCAGATAGGATTTTGTACAGTGATCAAATAATTATATAATGAATTTAGTAAGTTGTCGACGTTTTTATTTGATATAGTATAATATTAATAAACTTTTGTTTGTTGAGGGTTTTTAGCTAGTCTATATACATGCATTTCATTGGTGCTAAAGCCAAATCATCAGTAGACCTTAAACCTAATTTTTAAATGTTTCAAACCTCTTTACTTATACAAAAACTTTTAAAAACTCAATGAGAGTTATAAAAATTACAATTAGGTTTAAGGTCTACTGATGATTTGGCTTTAGCACCAATGAAATGAATATGAAGAAATCAATTTTTTATCTCCTAAGATCTTAACTTATCATTTTGTATATGTTGAATTGGGGAAAATACGAAAATATGTAAAAAAATGAAATAAAAATATGTATGCATATAATATGTTTGGAAATTTTCCCTAAATATTCCGATCTAAAAATCCAAAGTTCATATGTATGATATGTACGACAGGAACTGACTGTTTGAAAAATATTTGATGAATTGCGAACTATTCTTAGAACACATTTTAATTAAGCCCACATTAAATTATTCAATTGGATATGCAATCTAGAAGCTAAATATAAATTTGTGGAAAATAGGTATTTGCAATACTTTTATTCAAAATACAAATGCATTTTAAATTTTTATTCCAAATACAAAATAGTTTTTAATAAAAGTTTAATTTTCGCAATGGAAATGATATTTTTTAAGTTTTTTTACTCCATAATGTTGCTGTTTTTTAATCAATATTAAATCACACAATTTTCCTGATGTTTTTGGCATTTTAGATATTTTTTCAAGATTTTTGGCTGCCGATTGCCAATTATATGATTTTTTTTAAAGTAAATTTTGGGATTAATTTTCAATATTGGAATTGCAATTTTTAGAATATGCGCTATTTTCGCGGGGTTTTCAATTTTTTAGTTTCTTTGCTAATTACATTTTGTAGCTTGATATCAAATTAAATTCTTACATCAAACTTTGTTTTTATTTTATAGAAAAGGCAATTAATTGAAGTGCTTTTGAAGATTAACTCACTGATGTTACAGAATGAAAGAAACATTTCTTATCAAATTCTAGCCGGGAAGAGATTTTTCTGCTTTGTTATGTGTTACTAAGTATGCAAACAACATTTTAATTGTCAAAAGATTTTTTATCACATTGTACAAATACAATAATAATACCGGGTTCTGATATACTGCAGTACCTGCAGTTCTGATATCTGCAGTTGAATATAGAAAATAATTAAAATTACACAACTATAAAACAGGATGTAAGCATCAATTTTGCCTTTCTTCTGAAATCACAAATAGTCATAAATGAAATATTAATACATTTTCAAAACAAAACTAAAATTCATTTTCATTGATTTTGTATATTTACTCGTAGATAGTGTCTTGACGATCCATTACATTTATTTAATATAAAAAATAATTATGGTTATTTATATACGAAAAGAAAATGTAAGCGATTAAAAATACTGTAATATGCATGCATAATATTATACTAATAAACGTACAAAAATAAGTTTAAAGAAACAAACAAAAACAAACAAAAACAAAACAACAAATCTCTGCTTTACGATTGTTTAGTTATGCACATGTATACACACAATGTGTTCATGTGCCCATGAACGCATTTCAGTATGTATGTATGTGATATATGTGTGCCAAAAATGTTTCCATAAAATTATTAAAAGTAAAATTATTTCGAATGCCATTTTTTTTGCTCATATTTTAGTCGTTAATGGACCGACTTCAATTATTTTCAGTCTAAACCTTCGTAGAACTCCATACAAGAGATCTGCTTCATAAAATTGACCGTAGGACAGTTGGGGCCATAAAAAACAACAGAATAGGAAATATAACAAAAAGTCTTTTGGCTATATCTCATTAATTATTGGACCGAGTTTTTTTTATTTTCAAACCGAACAAATTTATGAAAAATTCCAAGAGAATGGTATAAAATTTATTTCTCTATGTTGTGTTTTGGCCTTAATTCTAACTACACCAAAATGTAGCAGACGGATAGACGGACATCGCTCCAGAATATATATACTTTATTGGGTCTTAAATGAATAATGAATAAATTACATACGGAATGACAAACCTATATATCCCCTTTCAAAATTTTTGGTGAAGGATATAATAAATTTTTAGCACATTATGAAGACTGTTCTTGGTCGAATGATAATACAACATGTGGAGCAGACACTTGCTCATACTCATACTACAGAAGAAGAAATGTGGAAATAGAAGAAGAGGCAAAAAAGCTAATACAAACATACTATAATATATACAATATAACTAAATGTAAAAATTGTAATTTCAATAATATGTAAAACACTAAAAAAAGGAGTTGTTTTTATTTATATCACTCAATAAAGAGAACAATTAAAACACCTCAAAACTTTGTTTACTTATTTCAATAAAATTTTAATAATAAATAGTCTTTTACTGATAAATTTTAATTAGTTATTCACTCATACTGTTGCGAGCTACATCAACATTATTAAAAATGGTTTCATCAGCTGAATTAAAGGATCTATTAGATGGATACAGTTGCCATATCGATAAGGAACACAAGAAATTATTCCTGAGAATGATTGAAGAATTAAGAATGTATAGTAATGACTCTTATCCTTTCATATATTTTCATAATCAAATTCATAGATATAATTGTGAAAATATCAGTATACCGAATGTTAATATATGTGCATGTAATTTATATTATAACGAATACATATTATCACAAAAGTTTTTTAATCTTTACAAAAGACTTTTTAACTATAAACCTATATCTGAAAAGTAAAAGATATATAAACATTTTAATTGTTATGTAATCTAAAAAAAAAGAATTCTTAATAAAAATCTCCATAATAAATAAAAACAAACTATATATATTTCTGTAAATCAATTAACTTTATTTTGTAATATTTATTTTAGTATGTATTTTTATTAGATTAGGCTGAAAAGAGAAAAAATCCTATAGAATAAAGAGCAATAAAACAACAATTTATCTTCTTCTTTTTTTTTCATAATATTTTTATTTATAAATCTTCATCGCTTGATAAAACAATTGTATTATTATGTATACTATTAAGGGGAAAATTTTCGATACGACGTTGTTGTTGACGATGTTGAAGATTGAATAATTGTTGAGACAATTATTTAATTTATAAATAGTGGAAAAAATTGAAATTTATTTAGAGTAAATAAATAATTCTTTATAAATAGTGGTAAAAATTGGAAGTTATTTAGAGTAAATCAAATTATTCCAAGCGTGGTTGTATAAGATGTGTCCTGATGGAGAGTTCAAAGGTAAGTAAGTTGTTCTCACTGAAATGCAGATCTTGAGTCGGCTTTGGCTTTGCCTTAAGCTTAATAAAAATCTCGGTAACAAACCCGAAGTCAAACGGTTTGACCGGTTGGCATCTGCATTGCGGTGAGAGCAGCTTTACACAACATATGGATAAATACAGTGAAGTCAGGGCAAGTATAATTTGAGGTAAGTACTTCATATATATAGTATAAATAAATTTAACATTAGATTTAGAGTACAATTTTAGTATTAGATTTACAATTTATATATATAATTTTAGATTTATAATTCAATTTCAATTCTAGATTTACATACAATTCATGTGTTAGTTATATGATTCAATTTAAAATTTACAAAAAATTCAGACTTACAACTAATTTATGTTATTGTCCAAACTAGTTTGGACAAAGATGATGACGATATTCTAAAAAATAATGGTTGTGCTGGTGGTATTTCTGGTGATAATGATGATGACGATCTTCTGGAAAATAATGGTAGTGGTGGTGGTACTTGTGAAAGTGATGATGATGGAAACAGGAGCTGCGTCTCCTCATCATCATAACTACTGAAGTCGAATATTGGTGTCTCTTCTCCCATCTTTATTACAAATTTTTTATAAAATATTTTCTTCTTATTATAATTGACACAGACTGTTCAAAATTTTCTTTGAAAAAAAAAATTCTGAAAAACACTCGCATTTATACTAAAATATGTAGCGTATATCATTTAAGAAAAAATATGTATAGGGGAAAATTTTTATTTATCGAAAGAACTGATCAATACCTGTAATATAACAAAAAAATAAATAAATAAAAAATTTACTAGTATCCACATGTTTCACTTTCCCACATCCTTATTTTTCATTATAAAAACGAAGACGTTTGAGGAGATACACAGAAAACTATCTAATACAAACACACGCACACATGCGCAGTACAATAAAATATTCCAAGGAGTTCACTCAAACTGACCAATAGCGATGTAACTGTATACACATACGTACACGAGATGCGCAGGTGATTAAAAAATTTTCCCGTACCTTTATTTTTCATTAACAATGGACAGACGATAGAGGAGACAGACACTCATAAAATGTCAACTCAAAATTTTTCAATAAAAAAATAAAAAGATCAACCACAATAAAAAAGGCAGACGGTAGACAGACACTCATAAAAATGTCAATCCAAGAATTTTCATAAATAAATAAAAAGATCAACCGCAATAAAAAAGATAGACAGAAAAGTAAAGTGCAATAAAAAGAAAATGCTAATGTATAGACAGAAAGGATAAGGAATTTCAAAAAGGACAAGGGTAATAAAAATAGAGCGAGATGCGCAGGTGTTTAAGAATTTTCCCATACCCTTTTTTTATTAGTTTCATTTTCTTTTAACAATCAAAACTGAAAAAAATTAGTAGGGAAGTTCATATTTAACTCGGTTAAATATTTTGTACCTATGAAGAAAATTTCCAGCTTCCTGACAAACATTCAACAGAGTTGTTCAATATAGGTGCCCGGGTAGGGGTGTTCATATAGAAGTTTCAGGGGTGATATTCAATAGAGGAGCGCTGACTGACATTCAAATCAGACATGTGAAAACAAAAAAAAAATTACATATAATCATTTTTTTAAACCCTTTAATGCAGAACACAAATTTTATGAAATATCCTAATACATACAACCATCCAAGGATGGAAAACGAATTTTCATAATAAATACACTCAATCACCTAACAAAAAATATTTTTAACGATCACGTTTCCCAGCCAGGCATGCACATTCATTTTGCATGAAAAACGTGGTCGCGAGCTGGCACAAACATTCTACTGGCGGTATTTTTTCTCAAGCAATTATATTTGAATATCGTTCAAAAATTCTCCATATTCGTCCAATGCTGGATACAGCGCGCATGCCTTAATCGGTTTAAAATTTGTACTGCAATCTTTTTTGAAGTCTAATCTTTTGATGTATTGAAAAAGAAAAATTTTGGTTTTGAAAAAATGTTGAGAAAAACGTCATTTAAAAAAATTTACCGTGATTTTTTCACGACTACATGAATTGAGATCAATTAAAAATTTTTCTGCATATTATTAGTGATTGTATTGAGAATCATACAATATTTTCTTTTTAATTTTATCATTGCTATTACCGGAGATATTGACAAAATTGCGATCAAGGTCAAGGCGAAAAATCAAAATGTAAAAAATGAAAGCCAAATATCTTTGAAAATGTTGAAGAAATTTTTGTGAAACAAAATGTATTTTCTTTACAAAAAGCATAAATTTGCTAAATACAAATAATATTTGTAAAAGCTATGAAGCCAACAAATTTTTACATGCCCGAGGTAGTCAACTTTGATACCCTGTAGCCCACCATATGTTTCAACAGGGTGCTTCAAATTAACAAATCCTTAAAGCATAGGTTCTCCTCTATGATTTCTACATTTTTTTCTGATTGCCCCATTGTGTGGCGGTCGAATTTCGTCCACTAGGCGCGTACTCTAGTAAAATTTAATGCTCATTTAAATACTATGAAAGTATGGTTGCACTATGAAATGTTAAAGAATTATCAATAGTTCGAAGATAAAACATTTGTATGTTTTATGTATGTAAATAAGAACAGCGGCGGTAAAATTATCACAAATTAACAAAATTATGGAAATGGAGGAAAGAAGTCCAAATTCTACTTCAATTAAAGTAAACTTCTTATAAGAAGCGGTGAAAAAGTAGAAAAGTGTTATAGAGTGTGCGCTGAGGAAAAAGTAGGTGCCTCGAAGAATGTAGAAATCACACATTCCGCAGCCACAAAGTATGACCGAAATCTCTGCGTCACTAATGTCTTGTTTATTGGAATACGTTAATGTTATTTTTTAACATTTTTATTTTTATTAAATTTATTTGTTTTTTATTTGCTTTTTATCAAGCTGTCAAAATCAAATGGTAACTTAAATGGACTTTCAATGCAGAAAAATGGTAATTTAAGTTTCATTTAAATGTCTCTTAACTTTGTACTGAAAAAAATGATTTTGGTACTTAAATTGCATTAAAAGATAAATGACACTTAAATGAGTAGTCAATTATTGGGCCTCAGTGTTGTTGTTGGTGATTTATAAGAAATTAATTTAAAACTGCAAAAAATTTTTGGTAAATGTGTAAAAAAGTGCACACAAAAACGATTTTGAAGAATAATTGCAAAAATCAAAAACGTTTTAAGCTGGATCAAAGTACAGCGGGCATTCATTGTTTGTTTGAAATTAATTAAAAAATATACGTAAGTCTATTGCATATGAAGTACACTTAAAAAAGTAAACTATTTACTCGTACATGAAATGTTGAAGAATAAGAACACAAAATCTAAATTTTGCGTACTTAGGTCTAAAGTGCGTGTTCTAAAAGACGGTTAAGTCAAAGCTACTGTATCTATATATACATAATTATTTAAGCTTAGTACTCTGTTCAAATTTGCGAAAAATGTTGAGTAACATTGATTATTTCGTTTGAAAATTTTGACAACTGATCAGTGGCGACAATACCACGATGTATAACAAATTTATCGGTTTTATTACCTTGAAATGAGCAACATTGTTTTTCTTATGAAAACAAAAAATGTGTTTATTTAAAAAAAATTAAACCAATAGACAACAAAATGATTTTAGGAGGAGTTTGTACTGCAATGTATCAATTAATACATCTCGCAGCTGCTGCGGAGGAGCTCATTGAACACACACGTTCTGCAAAAAGTACTCACCTTCATTTTATATTATATTTACATTATTTTCCATTATTTTAATTATTTCTGGGCAGCAAACTTAAAATTAAAACCACAACGCCCAGAAATATCTGATCATCTGTTGTTTGCAATTCCGCACGAAATAAGTGGTGCTTACATTATTTCGCAATTGAAAAATATGTTGCCAGAAACATGTTGTGGCTGAAAAAATAATGCTGCCAGAAACATTTCGTATGTTTTCAGAAGATGAACAGAGTACAACTTCGGCCATATTATTTTGCAATTATTTCGCATGAATTTTTTTTATATGGACTTTGCGAAATAATTGTGCGAAATTGCAAACAATAGTCGATCAGATATTTCTTGTTGTTGTTGTTTTAATTTTAAGTTTGCTGCCCAGAAATAATTGAAATAATGGAAAATAATATAAATATAATATAAAATGAAGGTGAGTGCTTTTTGCAGAACGAGTGTCTTAAATAAGCTCCTCCGCAGCAGCTGCAATTTGCATTAATTGATACGTTGCAGTACTAGCTCCTAAAATTATTTTGTTGTCCATATGTTATTTCTTAATAAAATAAACACATTTTTTTGTTTTCATAAGAAAAACAATATTAATCATTTCAAGGCAATAAAACCGATAAATTTGTTATAAATCGTAGTATTGCCGCCACTGACCAGTTGTCAAAATTTTCAAACGAAATAATCAATGTGGCTCAACATTTTTCGCAAATTTGAACAGAGTACTAAGCTTTAGATTCAAATAATTTTAAATGTTCGTTTTAAGTTATTCGGTAATTGACTTGGCGATATATAGCAACAGTTAATATAAATATTCTGATTTTATGAGAACTATAATAAATGCAATTCCATTACGGACTGTTAATATGTTGAAGCTCGTTTGCCTGGCCTAACGAAAATGATGAATTAAAGAGATTTAATAAGCTGGTGGTTCACCAACCTATTATAGCGTAAATAAATTAAAGTTATTCTATTGGTACACAAGAATAACTCAAAGTGAATAAGATCACGTAGGTTGGTTAATTGATCAGTTCTGATAATTTTAATTTAAAAATTAAAACTATTTTTACTAAGCCTAGAGTACGCCTAGTGATACTTGTATTTTAGTTGCACTTATTTAAACAGAAAAAATTACCTAATTACTTACTTCCTTCCACATAGATAAAACAATAAACGAAATAAATCACGCACATTTATAAAATAATCTTATACATATATATGTAGGTACTCTTAAACACTCATTACACTCCTTGCTTTACTTATGTTTTTACTTGAACCAATACTTACATAAGTGAATGCGTTTATGAGCCTTTTATTCCTTTAATACTGAACCGATTTAAATAATATGTAGTTGGGTCACTAAAGCTCAACAATGTTTACCATTTGGTAATAGAATGAAGAAAATAGGTTAGCAAACGAAGGAGAAAAAGGGATCTAAAATTTGTCTTTGCCTATTTATATATAGATATAGAGCATAAACATAAACAAAAAAATAAAGCGAAATTAAATTGAAAATTATACAAAATAAATAAATTGCTGTATAAAATAAAATAATAAAAGAGATATTTAGTGATGGTCGGAAATCGTTCATTAATATGATGCAGTTAAAAATATGATGTCGTTGAAACTAAACGGTAACAAAAATATGTATGTATATTAAAAAAACGCTTTTTAATACGTTAACAAACTAAAAGAATCATAAAGAATTAACAGGGACATTAGAAAATAACTATTCACGCGAAAAAATATTGTAAACACCTATTATAACACCATCACATTAAGTTTTTTGTATATCTATCCACTCTGTAAATATTAGAATTTTTCAGTGTTAATTGCATTTTTATTGAACTAAGTTTCGGTAAATAATGTTTAGTTTTAAAGCCGCTATCATTTTGTTAGGTAATGTATAATTTATTTTATTTAATACGTATGTGATTTTAAGAATAGGAAAATTTGCATTATAAAATGTCTTCATCTGAGTTTAGTTTGAGAAGTAAAACGCGAGTCAAATAAATTGCTTATTCAAAAACAGTTTCACTTTGTAAAATTAAAGTTTTTTCATTAACAAAAAAAAAATATTTTTTGCGCCATATCAACTATGTATAATCCTAAAAATCTAATCTATAGGCGACTAAACGAACGAATGGATCAATAATATGCAATACTTAGCTATTAAAATTCATATTATGAAAAAAAAAAATATTCAAGTAACAGAATTAAGAAAACGTAAAGGAAAAATCAAAAAGAAATCTACCACGAACACGAACAAACCCAAATAAATAAGAAATGACGTAAAATACACAAACACTTTCTCTGCATCCATAATAAAAGCATTGTTCACAACCAAACAAATACTCACATAACAGTCGTTAGTGAATACCCCAAATGACGATTAAAAGCAATGGTGACATTAGACACAAAATATGTATATTTATTTGTACAAGTTAAATCAAATTCGGTTAGTACGAAACTTCCATCACTCATGTTTAATTATTCCATATAGTATTTCTCACTTGCATTTTCCAACGCCATGGACTCCTGAGATCGAGCCTTTTCCATTTACATATCTTCATTTGTTTTTTATCTCTTGTAGTTGAATTTCATAGTATTCAACCAACTACATTTGTCAAAGTAAACATGCAATTGATTAATTTTGTCAAATTACAAATTAAATTTTTAATTGAAAATATTTGTTTTTAATTTAAGGTGTTAATAAAAAAATTCAAGTAAGTTTATATTTTTCATTTAACTCTTCTTGATAGAAGATTCGTTTTCATTGAGGTGTAAGTTATTTGAGAACTTTATGCTCATGTTGTAGGTAAATGAGATATGTCTGATGATCGATGCTTCACTTTTGTCCAGCACTGTATTTCGATTCAATTTATTATAATTAAACGTTTTGCTGAATTTTTTCTTGTGCAGCATTTGTAATTAATGTTATTTGAAATTCAGAATATGTATATCAAGTTATTTAGTTGTACGTTTGTTTAATTAAATTTTGAATTGTGGTATAAAAGAACAAATGTTTTTCATTATACTTCAGTTCGAACCTAAATAGTCAGAAAACAGAGTACATTTTTATATATTAAAATGCCAGATAAAGTGAATGAGACAGACAAAAGTGAAGAAATTGTGATTACAGGGGTATCTGGTCAATATCCTAACTGTAAGAATGTGAAGGAGTTCGAGTATAATTTGTACAACGAGGTATGTTCATTTTTCAACCAAATTCAAAATGAATCAAAATTATTTGTTTTGTGATTGTGTATTGTAAATATGTGCATAGCAAAAATTAAAAAAAAAATAAATTTTCATCCATTTGCTGCAGTCTATGAGATTGCAAAATCACATGATGTTAAAAACACAAATTTATAACTACACAACACCCCCACCTTTTGGGACGACTTTAAGACACTTCAGACTTCAGTTGAAATATAAATTATGTTACAAATTTTCAGTGTCAAAGACGAAAGATATTTGGCGTTTGTTTCTATTTTGCAGGGATGTTAAAACAATAATCAGTGACTTTTTTATAAGCTGAAACAAAAATTTGATTATGGCATGTTTAAAATTTTATTTTCTTGTGCATTTTTAATAGTTTTTAGTGTTGAAGGTTTTTTTTTAACAAAATAAATAAATTTATCTTTTTGTGTAGAAATAAATAAAAATTTTCAAAGCTAAAATTCAGCACGCGGTTCCCTCTGAATTTAAAGTTTTATTTGATCTATTTATTTATACATAGAAAAAAAAACGCACTAATTAACAAAATGTTTAATTTTACTTATCTATCCGGCATATTTTATTAAAATATGTACATCACTACAAAAAAATTCAGACTTCACCGAACAAAAATAGCGATTTTATTTAGAAAATCGAAAAACAAAAAGAACTAATTAATTTTACTAGAGTACGAAATTCGACCGCCAGTTTAAACGTATAGCTATTCAATAATTTCTTTATTTGGAATACCATCAAGGTGAAATCATACAGGTGAACTTTATAGCGCAGCTGATAACTTTTTTTAAAGCTTTATCATGCTCGAATGTCGAAAATTTTTTATTTCATTTGTTTACATTTAAGTTGAAAACTTAAATTTTTTGATGAATTAAAATTAAATCTGTCAAAACAAAGTCTTAAAAATCGTGTACAAAACCTGTATAAAAATAAATCGATATCATGAATATGTCTGGCAGTGAGTGTATGTATTACATTTGCAAAAAAAAAGGTATGAATTTCCAAAAAAACGTGACTTTGATAACAGTGATTACTTCCTAAATCGTCTGAATGTACAAAGGATGTGTGTATTACCAAAATACGTTCTAACCCCGAGCACAATGCAGAACTTTTGACCATTTCCAAGTATGTGGCTACTTTAACTATTGATGCTGAACGTGTATTCTCCAAAATGCATTTACTACAACCAAAGCGAGAAATTAACCATCTCACTGACATGACTGAAGAGCAAATGTCAATGCAGGATGCTGGTAAGTTTATATTTTTATGAGGGTCACTCTTTATACTGGAAGCCTTTGCAACATTCACTCAAAATTTATATCATATTAAATTTAAATTCTTACACCTATAATATTTCTATAACAAGCATCTGTTACACAACAAGCAAAATATCAAAAACCCGAAAAATGTCCCAATGGATAATTCTGAATTTATTGGTCACTCGACGTGGCTTTCTCACAAAGTGTTTTAGAAAATCTTCTCGTTGTAGATCCACAATCCGAAGCTATGAGAAACCTGATAAACAGCAATAAAAACAACCTTAGTGGATAAAGTTTTCATTCACGACAAATTTATTGAATCAAATAAATTATGTATAGGGTCCGCCATCTACCGTTTTTTTCAACTAGTGCTTATTTCGTGAACGGTAATACTTAGCTCATGTTTGATTTGACAGATAATTAGTTTTATCCTTCCGCTGAACAATATGGTTGTGTATACGCTTGAACAACGCTGGGAAATATTGCGATATTACTTTGAAAATCATGGTAATATTTTGCCAAAAAAATCGTCTTTTCAGATGAAGCTCATTTGTATCTTGGCGGGTATGTAAACAAGCAAAATTGTCGCTTTTGGGGACAGAAAACCCGCACGCATACATTGAAAAGCCGACGCACCCAAAACGAGTCACTGTTTGGTTCGGATTTTGGTCCAGAGGCATAATTGGGCAATTTTTCTTCGAAAATGAGCAAGGAGTGGCCGTTACAGTCAATGGCGATCGTTATCGGGCTATGTTGAACGAATTTTTGTTCACAAAAATTGAAAAGGAGGATATTGGCAACATTTGGTTTCAACAGGACGGCGCTACGTGCCACACAGCCGAAGCTACACTCGATGTTTTGCGCCGTGTTTTCAAAAAAAAAGTTATCTGGCGGACCCTATTAATATTTGTAAAAAACATAAATATAATAAACCAAAATAGAGGATTGATACTATACTGTGCTGTTTACATTCGCCAAATTAGATCTTTTGTGAAGATGGTGGGCATCTTCGCCTATGATGTTATATGAAGCTCCACAAAAATTGTTTGATAAGCGTTTGCGTTTTGGTACAATCTGGTTGCGCTTGTTTAAAGTCAATACTTGATAATATCGCAAAACTTGTACGATTTCCTGTTTTCAATTTAAACCACACAAAAAGGAAGACCAAATATCTATATCCGGATTTGTCGGTAGAGCAAGAGATTGACGTCGAGTGCGGATCAAGGAATTTCCCAATGATAATGTCATTTACCTACTATTTTCTAAGTATGTTAGAGCTTTGCGAAATCGTACATTTCAGTTATCGGTCATATTCGTTCAATTAGCAAAAATTAACCAGTTGGTTCAATTTGAACGACATTACGGCAACAATTCTATTTTTTTAATTCATTCTTTTCTTAAGAAAATCGGTTGTAAGCATTTGAACAATGTAATTAAATTGAAGAATTTATTTATAAAAATGGATTTATTAATTAAAAATCATAGTAAAGTTCATTTTAGAAACAATTTATTCTTCTTTTGACTAGAATATTAGGCATTTTATTTTAGCTTATATATATGAACTATACTTTTTATGTGTTGATTGAAGCTCAATAGAAATGAATATTTATGTAAACTTTTTAAAATAACTGATCAATACATCAAATCTCAAATGAAACAAAAGAATATAACATAAAAAATATCTAACGCAAATTCATAACAATTCGCTTTGAAAAACACCTGCTTTCTTTGTCAAATTCAACGTCAAACACTATATATAAATCAAATATAAAAAAAATTTTGACAAACAAAACAGATAAAAATGCAAGAAGATGCAAGGAGAAAAAAATAATCACCTGAGCTGTCCAGACCACCTGTTATGAATTCGCCTTAAAAATATCCATGAACGAAAGTAGATTTGACATAAAAAATACACCTAGCATATGTGCTAGTGTCTTATACATGTGAAGCCGAAGTGAAAAACCGAACTTAAGTAATATTACAAGTGGAACAGCTATTTTCTTACGAGCTGCAATAAAATATTCAGTAGAAAAGTTTTCTAGGTTCTTCCTGGAGCATCGAGAAAAAAGAGTGCACCATATCTTGATCCTACTTAACACGTAACACCTTATGAAAGACTTGGTTTAGTTCTGGAATTAATCTAGGGACCAACTCAGCTGATATAACGCTATGAAATCATAATCTAACTGCCGAACAATTTCATTTCATGTGATCCTTGAGGCAACTAATGAAATTTTGCAGAGAATAACATAAATCGAAATTACACATAAGTATATGTATGTGTACAACAGCACACGAATCGGCAACACTGACTACTTTACTCAGTCGTATACAAGCTATCGAACGGGGAGGTTGTACGCCGCTTGTTTTCTTGTATACACATAACGAAACAAATGAACTGTTTATACCAGTGTTTATGTACACTTGTTTCGCCGTTTTAAGATATAGATATGCTTAACTAACAAAAAATTATAACTTTTTTACAAATGAAATTTGGAGAATATCTCAAATAATAATTTTAACAAAAATTATTAAAAACAAAAATGATGAAACTATAAAAAAAATTAAAAGAAACTAGAAAAACTATTTAAAAAGTAGACTATTTTCCAAGCAAAAAACAGCACTCTAATAAAAAGTATTACATTACATGTAGTTCCTGATTGTTTATCTTAGCGAAATAAATGGCGCGAATATTTGGTATCCAATTTATCTTTATGTATGTTTTTTTGTATGCCGTAATGATATCTTTAACATCTTTCACCTCTTCCTCTGATGCCAACGAACTATGCTTAATATGTTGTATACGTTTATATGTCATCTTATTCTTTTTGCGGATGTACTTATTTGTGTTTTCATCTACTTCGGGGCACTGTATTCCTTCATGTAGTATAAAACCCAAGCTGGAATACGAAAGCCGCACAGCGCATACCTCCACCTAAAAACGATTTCTCCTGAAAACTACAACATAAAAAAACATAAGTTTGTGTAACCTCTCGAAAGCGGTGGAATCACCGACTGACAACGACGTTGAACGGCATTACGGATGGCAGGAGCAAATAATTGAGCAATGGATCTTTCGAACATTTTCACACGGATTTCTTAAACAATAATGATTCGTCTGCCTCCCTTTTTTCGTACCTTTATTATTACAGATTGTTTCCATTCTTCATCCCATACGCGTCTGAATTGTGGTTCTAGAAGCTTTAAAACATTCTGACGGGATGCCGTTACAGCCTGCAGCTTTGCCTCGTTTTAACGTTGCGATGGCGTACCGGATTTCACTTAAACTGGAAGGAACAGTGCTGATGTTTCTTTTTGAGCGGGATTGTATTCTCTAAGGGCTCTCGGTGAAAAATGTTTAACGTTCTCTCGAAGTGTCTTTTCCATGTTTCTAGTTGTTCTTTCCTATCTGTGACGCCTCTATTAGAAGCAAGATGTGATGCGCTGCTCATGTTATTGTAGTAATTCTCATGGTCCTTGATAAAATTGCTAATTTAATTTTAGTTTCTTATTGCTATATCAATTTTATTTGTGAATTCAGTTAGTTTATTTAATCAATTAAAACCTCTTCGTTTATGATTATTTGTTTATTGTTGTTCATTAATGTTGACTTTGAGCAATTGGAAATCGTCATGGTCGGGAGATCCAACGATATATTTCCTTGCAGTTCCGACTAAATTTATTGATATTTCCTCGGTGAATTGTAATGATTATCTCATTTTCGTAACTTGTGTCAATCAGGTTCTAAGGATGATATATATAAACTTTGGGAGTGAATTCCTATTGTTAATGAATGCTATTATTTCGAAAAAAACGTTGGTATTCATTTAAATTTATTATGCGTACAATTTTAGATTTATGAAGTGGGAAAGTGTGTAATTAAGGATTTTTAGGTCGGCATTAGAGAAGGATAGGAAATTTGTGTAATAGAGGAGGAGGAATCTAAAAGTGTATCGATATGTTGAATTCAACTTCTAATGTTATTCTTATGAATGATTTTATTAGATTCAGTAGTTACATTTGTTCCTTTATCCTCCTTAACCATTTCCTTGCCCCTATTATGATTCACAACTAAATTGGTAGTTGAGTTGTAGTTTTCAAATTTTTATTATGGATTGTAACTCAGGTTTCAATCAGCTGTTCTCTTAGTTGTATTCGTTAAGTTGTTACCCGTAGTATGGTTTACAATGAAGACAACTTCAATTCGTTGTGAAACATAATACAAAAAAAATTGAATTAAGTTGCAACATTGACAACTCAAGTTAGTTGAGTTGTGATTCATTATAGGGGCATTAGTTCATAACGACTTTTGCAAAAATTATTTCATTTGGTTCGTAAGTTTTTATTCTTTCCTCTCTATGTACTGCATGTTTTTTCTTTGTTTTACTATGTTTTATATTTGTATATTGAAATTCCGATTAATTCTTTAAAGTTTTTCTTATAACAAACAATGTTTTCTGTTTTTCAGTTTGATGATAGTAGTTAAAGTATATGAAATAATTAATTTTAATTGAAAAGTATTATTATAGCAAGTATAACAGTTTTGTACATCGCATGATGCCGGACAATGTGGAGAGGAATCTTTCATGTACGTTAATGTTGCTTGAATAAGCTGGAACTGTGAATATTTATATTTTAAATTGGTTTTTATTATAAAAGTTAAGGTTGAAGAATCAAAATATATCTCATTGTCCATAACTACATAAAGTCTTTGGTCCGAATGCAAATATTAGTTCACGAAGTGGTTGTCCGATGTCTTCTGTTGTATTAGAAAATCTTGACCAGGACTCATTTATATCCTTCTTAAAGGGGAGTTCAATTAGACCACTTAACTGACTTAAGATAAAATTTAAGTGGGTGCTGTAAATTGGATCCCAACATCTCTGAAATTTAAGTTTGTATTTATTTAAAAAAATGCATCTTAGAAGTATTTGAGATTTCTCTCTGGGACGAGTTTTTCCTCCCTACGAGAATCTTGCTATAAGCATCTTCAACGATTGAAATTAATTTATTTAACACAATCAATTTGGTCAATGTTTTGACGTGTAATTTCACTTTCCGCTCAAACTTTAACCTCTGGCCACAGTTCGCACGATGATACAACGTTACTGTATTTAAATTATTTTGAAACTGTTATAAGTATTTGATATGATGGATACGACTCTAAGTTTAATAAAGGTGTATTGGTGTTTAGTTTTCGACGAATCGGATAAATGAGCAGGAAAAGCAAATGTAACAGGTAACAAACAAGCAATGCCTGTAAAGCCAGCTGCGTTATAGTATTGAAAGAAATAGTGCAAGTTATCCGATCTTACAGAGGAATACACAAACTTGAGGTTCTGGGAAGTCGAGCCGCTTTTTAAGCAGAAGGCATAACCTCTGCTAAAAAGAACTATTGTAGCATAACCAGACAGCTTCCCACATTTGTCATATATAAATTATCTGATTTGCGTACAAATCCTTCGATCAAAGGTAGTACGAGTATGTACGAAGCGATAAAGGAACACATCGTCAAAGAATTCACTGATAACACGCCAAAAAAACCAAACTTAGCGAACTAGCACTGAAACATCCGTTGCGCCCGTCCAGCAACAAATGCGGCCCATTATCTCCGCCGACGCACGGTGGCTGAAAATCGTTTTCATTGGCCAAAAGTCTTTTTTTTTTGTCACCGATTTTTAAAATTTTTACGCCCTTTTGCAGCTAATATATCCAGATTAAGGTAGCCAAAAAATTAGGTTAAACTATTGATAATTGTGGGCGTGGTATGCTGTCAAACTCAACTGTTTTTTTAATTTCAGAAAAAGGTGTTTTTATTTTGTTTTTTATCAAAAATAAATGGTTACTACTCGCAAGCTATCATCGATAATGGCCTGCGGTCTTTTTTATAATGTTGGTAGGATTATAGTCTTTAGTTGTTGTAAGTGGTCAGAGCTCTAGCGTTTCATATTAAGGGCGTTACGGAATATTTATGAAACTACTATATTTTTCTCAAATTTAAAATTTAGTGGAATAGAACTTCTAGGGAACAAAGGGGAACAAGAAATGTATACCACCCGGAGAAAGGTGAAAGTGTCCTCTTTACCGCTATATATACTTTTGCACCCGTGGCGAGCCGTGTGTAGAACACTTTTTTCATTTTAATGAAATTACTCCAAAGTACTCGTATACAATGGTGTATATAATTTTCACTTTTTTGCCTAAAAGTTTATGTTTTTTACTTTAGACTACGTAAAACTAAAAAAATTAAATATAATACCTGCGAAAGGGTTTAATGGCTTTGTTTTGATCAGCCAAAAATTGGTAATAAAATATCACAAATTATCACAAATTATCACAAAATTCTACAGTAAACATATGATCTCTTTCTAAATTTACCTGTTATCAAATGTTAGGGTCAACCAAAGTAATAAGCAATTTTATAACAATAATCGGGACATTAACCACTAAAGATAAAAAACAACCCAACAACAACAACAAATATTGGCCAGATACTAATCAGTTTTACCTGATATTAAGGTCTGGAGAACATGTGCAGTTTTGTGCAATTTAAGCACTACCTGCTATTAAAGATCAATGTGTGAATAACATGTATCTAAAAATGTATAAAACTTCGGATTCGATAAGTAATTCAGTAATAAGTTAATCCTCTAGGTGTACGGGTAAGACATAACAGACGCAAATAAAAATATTCAGAAAAATATGGAGAGCTTCAGTTATAAAGAACTGGCGGAAGAGTATTTTAGAAACAAAAACCAGGACGATGTTCTTAGTTACGTTAGAATAAAATTAAACTTAAATTCGTGTAGCACCGAAATGCAAAAGCAATTATCTAATTTCGTCAAAGCACTAAAAAAACGCTACAAAGAAGTTCGCTACAGTAAACAAAACTTTTATATAAAAAGTGCAAACTGGTTAGAAGGCCAACTTACTGTCGCTGCAGAAACAGCAAAGCAAGATAAGGCTGGAAGACCACGCAAATCATTGGACAACTGCAGCGATAAATCTAAGAGGCGGAAACTTAAAGATATTAACGGTGCAATTGGTTGTACAAATATAAAAGAATCTTTCCTACATCAATTACGATCACAGAACCAATTAACAAAAGTGGATATCATTGAAAAACTTGATAAAACATATGAATTTGGATTATCACCACTACATGCAAGAATACGACTTATGGAACACATACTAAAAATCAGTTATGATTTGGATTTCGGGTCTTCCGGGTCAATAAGAAACAACGAAACCAACAAAGAGTTAAGAAGTTCAAAAAAGAAACATGTTCAAGATGAATATCGCAAATTTGGATTGATTATAGATCAGCCAAAACAAGGTTCAGGCAATACAAATGATGGCAATACCGCAAGAAGATTCTTTTCAGATCCAGAAACAGCATCTGAAATAACAGGAGTGGATTTAAACCTTATTTTCAGATTTAAAATAATCCTAGAAGTACTTGCGTGCAATGAAGAAATTTGGAGATTATGCTAAGGAAACTGCAAAAATATATACAACCAACTACCCATGGAGAAATATGTCTGCAACAGTTCACAAAACTCTTTATCATGGAGAAGATGTCATTAAGTATCATTTGGTCCTACTTGGAGATCTATCAGAGGAGGCTCAGGAAAAAAGGAACAAGGATTACATATTTTATAGAGAGTACACAACAAATGAAGATCTATTTAATATATTATTGGCAACGTCAGATCCGTTTATCTCCAGTATTCGAAATCAATGGAAACTGGAACATCGGGATTTAGATGAAGAAGCCAAAAAACTACTAAAGAACAGAGATAGCACAGAACAAAATATGGAATATTTGCAATTAATATTTGAGTCAAATGAATAATAATTGCCTTTCATTGTTATTTAAGTACGAAAAATATGGTATTAGTAAAAAATAATAATAAACAGAACCTACCATTGTTGCAAATGCTATTAAAATTTATTGCAGTTTTTATTTTTAAAATGTTTTTAAAATTATCAAATTTGACAGCAAAAAATAATAAATTTTTCTGTAGTAATAGCAATATTTTTAAGTGTAACTATTCTTTGAGTGTAAACAAATTTGCAAATTTGTCAGCAAAAATTTTTTAATTTTTCTGTAATAGCAAAATCTCCAGTTGATTTTACTATTTTTTTCAGTGTAAATTTTTTTTTAAGTGTAACATTACAAAAATTCCATTATTACAAAAATTATTTATAATTATTATTAATTTCCAAATATTAAATTTTTTAATAAATAAAAAATAATAAACCCATATTTGACTCTAAAAGTTAAAAAAATTCAAAAGTTCAACTTTGACCTAGAATTCCTTAAAAAGTCCTTAATCAATTTTAATGAAATTTAAACTGAGTCAAGCTGAACTAAATATCTATCCAATAAAATAAAATTTACTTCAATATTTTGATCGGTTCAAAAGTTACAGAATTTTGGCCAATGAAAAACGATTTTCAGCCACTGTGCGACGATAAAATCGACTTAACTACCGCCGCACAGTGGTCAAAAATCCATTTTTTTGGCATAAATTCGAAAACTATTGTTAGTTAGAGTTTTAAATTTGTTGCACGAATAAAAATCATGGCATATAAAGAAAATAAAAATAAAAAACTGCTAGTTAGACCACGCCCACATCCCACTCCCACAAAATAATGGCAATAACCCCGAACCGTCGAACAAGTGCGACAAAAAATGATTTTTTATTGTTTTTTTTTAATTATTAAGTTTTTTATTATTAAGAACTTAAAAAAAATAATAGAAAACACATGTATGTATGTGTTCGACATCCAGCTCAAGAAAATTTTCATAACACTCATTATCAGAGCTACAATAAATAAAAATTCGAATAATGCATTTGAACTACTTACATTGAGTTTCAATTTCCACACTTTGTTTTAAATATAATTGTAACACTATTTTGAACCCGATTCAATTACACGTGTTAAAACATTAAACCTTGAAAACTTGACAGACTGGCAGTGTTACCACCGGATTTTTTATTATATTTTTATTATTCTTTGGAGTGTTGTCATTAAGAATATATGTATATACTTTTTATCTTAACTTTTTTTTAATTTCTGCCACAAAAAATAGATTTGGGACCACAACGCGCCGTTACAATGGTAGACAGGGTCCTGGAGGCTACCACGACGAGTACATGTGAAGAACTTTTTGGTTGTTTTTTCCTTACTTTTTTATATACTAGTATTCTTATTAACAAAATTTTTGCTTAATAAAAAATTTTATTTTGTTATTTATTCAATATTTCTTATTGAAATGAACCAAAAAATATTTTTAATATTAAAAATATCGATATAGCTGAATTCTACTATTAGAAAGCTATAAACAAATTTAGCTTTATTTTTTGGCTTTAAATTTCCTTCTTCAGCTCTTTTTAGCTCTTTTTGTATTATCTTAAAAGCTGGTCACAATGCGCACTACCAAATTTAATGCACCATTGGACGTGGTTTGATGGCAAAATATTACGTAAAATAACCCGCATCTATGAATTTGAGAGCAAAAAGCTTTTTGTTTGCGATTTGATCATACATTCTTATTTTTATTTCTCTATCTTACACAGTTTAATTTTACAAGCGCAAAACATGATTTAAATAAAAAATGTTTTTAATTAAATTCATCTGTTTCCTTAGCAGGCTGAATATAAATTACGGAATTCATATTTTTTAAATCGTTTCTGGTTGAAATTCGATTCTGATTCAATATACAGGTCATATTAAACCAAAACCTTATCGTCGCAATACAGACAAATAAATGGAAAGGTTAACAAAATTAAAAAAAAGATAACTATCAGAATACCACTAGTTTACATACTTACGTACATCATTCGAATTTTACAGAAAAAATAAAATTAAGATAATGAATTAAAATATGTTGTCATATTTTATAATTTACAATTTTTTCTCACACCGTTACTTTAATTATAAGTTTTGGTATTATTATATTATATCCAGGCTTGCCATTTTAGCACTTTTAGTGCTAGAACTTGCATTACTTTTTCTGAGTTAACACTAAAAGTTTAAAAAAATGCTCAAAAATGCATTTTTAGCAATTTTTTTAGATCGCAGAATTACTTTAAAATATCACATACGAGTACATAATATCAAGTTAAGTATAAATTCTCTCACTGTATAAATATACTTATGTGTACATAGCGAAAATATCAAATAAAATTAAAGAAATTTAATATCAATACCATATACAAAAACATTTTTTAAAAATGTACAGAGATCTGAAATGTAGAGTTTTTTTAAACTATATTAATAAAAAGCAATTTTGTAAATTAGTTATTTTTTGAATCGTAGACAATTTTAACAGTCTGTTTTCCGCAATCTGCACATTTAATCTATCATTTTCTGGCAACCCTGATTAGAACATATAAAAACTTTAACAACTTACTGAATTCATTAAATAATTTTTTATCACAGTACAGTATCCTTTATATGATAACATATCGAGTATTATTGAAATATATACCTTTTGTCGTTCATAGAAATGGAAAAAATTAAAAAAAAATATACTATAAATGAGATTGTACCGGGGTTTTCTAAATGCGTTGTGGAACATAGTTTTTAAAATAAGACGTAAAAGCAATAAAAATAATTGAAATGTATAAAGCAATAATGGAAGTTCATGATTTGAACCCGTGCCAACCGACTTTTAAGTTGGTTCGGGCTCATATCATGAACTTGACACTTTATTTTTTTTTTAAAGAATTTTCGATATATTTTGGATATTCTTGTTACTTTTTTCATTTTAATAACTTTGATCTTTTTTTCAAAGAATTTTTGATAACTTTAAACTATTTTTAGCAATAAAGTAATATTGGAACATTTTAATCATCAGACTAGCAGTTTTATGTAAACGATTTTTTTATTTTTCCTTCTTTTTCAAGTTTAAAATCATTTCTTCGCTTAGTCAAAGACCATTGACTTTTTGATAAAGGCATTGAAACACTTCTTGGATGTGTAGATAAGGGGCTGTTCATGTATTAATAATGCAGCCAAGGCAAGAAAGGATTACAAATTTGTTACGAAATTCATAAATGCAGTTTGCAAAGCGTTCATAAACGCCATAGCCTCCTTATATTTGACAATGCCGTGAGTTCATAATTGCAGTGGAACTCTTTCCATGCGTTACAATTGCGAAATTTGTGCATGGTTCTCATTTGCTGTTTATTAATTTCTGAATACATCAAACGAAACACAATAATACAATTATGCGTTCATAAACGTCTTATCGTATTGTTTTGCCTTGTAAAGGCATGTTTGCAGTGATGCTTTACAAACTGCGTTTATGAAGTCAGACTATACTTTGGATTAGAGATGGACAGCGCTCACGTGATTAGCGTGAATCTTGCATGATCGTGATTATCATTTGACCGTGAGTGAGCGTGCTGGATTAGATTTTTAGCGGGATTGTTGCGGTTTTTTTGCTTTATTGAAATTTATCGTTATCGATAAATCTTTTTATTTTCTTTCTTTTAATTGTCTACATACTCGTACATACATAATTATGCTTTTAATAAGTGCTGTTACGATATCTGGGTTTTGTACTAAATAAACTCTAATGACAATAAAAACAAATGGAATCCGTTTTCTGAGGGAAAAATAGCAACAAGCACTGTCATTCAAAAACCTGTGTTCAACTTACTGTATTTGAGTGAGAATTAGATACAGTAAAATTATTTCGTCACGCCATACTATGTTGAAGGGTATATAAGATTCGGCATAGCCGAATATAACACTCTTACTTGTTTTTTAGTCAACATACAGCCAATCGCGCCAAAGTCCTAAATTAATTCTACAAAAACTTGAAATTTTATGAATTTGCTTTCTTAATTCCAAAGTTGTGATTGTTTTTATTTCGCGGCACAAATTAATTTTCATATGAAAATTATGTAGAACATTAATTTATAGAAGACAAACATAAATGTTGACTCAAAAGCGATAAAATCGTAAAATGTGTGTATTGAGTTTATTTAATATTAATATATGTATGTATATGATTTATTTTTATTTACAAAGTGTTCAAATAAAAACTTTAAAGAAAATGTAAGAAAATCTTTTTCTAAGCAAATTTTTAAAATTTTTGTTCAGGTGATCTTCAACCTTTTTTGTATTTTTATGTCGTGAAATCTACAAAAAAATTTAGTTTTTCATTTCCTTATCTCTTGTCTATTCGACTGGACTTTATATTTTTCAATGATAATATTATTTTAATATTAATATTGCAAAATCTTAAGGTTTCTTAAGATGAAAGAAGATGGTGGTCGGGATAATTGTCATCCGCGTTATTAAAAGAAAAGGAATACTTCTCGCTTTCAGAGTTAATACAAGAGATATTTATTAATTTCTATTTCAAGTATGCCAGTTAGGAAACTGAAATCCCAAGCGCTTTTACCGCAAGAGATTTGACAAAGCTAAATTATAAATTAAGTTAGTTGGCAATTATTAGATTTCATTAAGATTTCGGCTAAGTTTAAACTCAATTGTTGACTCAAAAGTTGATTCAGCAAAGTTTAACACTTATAAAATATAAAAAATATTGTTGCCGAAAAAAATTATTTATTGATATCAACTGAAAGGGAATGATCTGTTCAGTTACGAAAACAAGCTCGTATGAATAAAAGATTTTAAACAAATTTGTATTTCAAATGTTTCAATATAGTGAACAAATTTGAAGGTCATATATATTTTTTGATGAAAAATTTCACGTATGTGGATGTATGTACATATATATTTTTAAAATAATTTTTTTTTTGGGAAACTGAAGGATATATTTTTATAGAGTTCTACAGAGCCTTCCCACTATTGGATAATTCTTACTAAAAAATAGTACACGTTACAGTCGAACTTCTCTATAGTGACTTCTATAGCATGAAGCTCTCCCCAAAAATTAATTCATTTCAAAAACACATCTTTCTCGTTCCAAGGTTAGTGTATTTTCATCTCCTTACTCTGAATTTCCATACAGTGAAAGTCTTCTCTAAAATGAAGCAATTTTTCGGATGTAAATTTGTCTCCATATAATGAATTATTAAAAAAAACAAAGTAATATATAAGTAGCGGATTCCTAAAAGATGAAAAAACATAACACCAAAAAGAAACAAAGTGCCATCACTAACAATTTAGACAGTAGTTGACTGTGTTCAGTGAAAGATGACTAAACCATGGTTGAATAATACAGGTAGTGTCGAGGCTACAACAACACAGCTTTTCGTTTCGAAGCTGTCAAAAAGCACAAAAGAAATATGTCAAAAATTGTATATTCACATGTGTGTTTGGTTGCATTTTCTGTTCTATAAAGAATTTTGTTTCTTTGACTAAGCGAAGTAGCATTTCTTTTTAAAGAAAATTATTATTAATTAATAAAGTTGAAGATGGAGGAAAACAATATATAGCTAAGCAGTTTATCAAATATTTAAAAAAACGAGGAATTAAAATGGAAGTGCAAAAAGTAAAATTTCTGTATAATGAAGTTCCTATATATTGAAGCGATTTTGTGGTCCCATGCATATTCATTATAGGGAAGTTCGACTGTTATATGGAAAAAAACATTTGGCTAAAATGATAACAAAAGTTTAAACGATGTTGTTCCGTTTTAATTTTATTTAATTTTTAGTTATTATTTTTGTATATACTTTCAAAATATATAAAATTTTATTGGGACAAAATAATAAATAAATTTAAAACGGAATAACGTCGTTTAAGTTGTTATAATTATTTTCAACTAAATTTTGACCTATAGCCGAACAACACACATACATATTATTAATTAAAAAAGGTCAACTATACAACATTCCTAAATATAATTAAAAACAAAAACAATTAAAAAAAATGTAAACGAGTATAAAAAGTACAAACGATGAGGAAATGCAAGTACGCAGCTTGATACAATTAGTCACACGGTGTTATATGAGAGCTGTTTCAAAAAATGTGTTGTAATTTTGTATATATTCATTTGGGAATCACTGGGGATACTCCTGCAAATGTTACCTGCACAAGACTTAAACGCAAAGTTTGTTTTTATTTGCAGGTGTTGAATATTTTTGTATCGTAGTTATCCTCATTCGCTTACGAAATATCGGACTGCTTTAAAAATAAAACTTAGAAAACTATTTTTAATTTCAATTTTCTAAGCTGACCACAACTGTAACGGACCCATTTTCGATTTCTATTACGCGCGTCAGTAGTTCAGTTAACCATTGACACAGTGTAGTCCAGAGATGAAACAATTAGGTTATGTTTTAGCTTAAATAAGCTTTTTCCCCCATCAGGTAATAAATGAAAAGAGATAGCAATATCATTTGTTATATCTCTTTCAGCCACGGTTTTGCATATGTAACTTTTTAAACAAAACAATTGCATTTTTAGTTTAATCAACATGTTTTTATTATAAAAAAATAGAAAAAAACAAATTAGCACTTCAGGTTTTTGTGGAATAGGGTGGTTAGTTATCTAAACACCGTGGCGCTTGACATAAAATGTATTCAAACAAAGGTTAGTATCTGCAGCCAAATTTTGCAACAAAAAATTAGTTTTGATGAAAGTCGGAGAAACAAGTCTTATTTGTGCGTATACAAAGGGGGACTCTGCAGGTTCTGCATTGCCATATTGTACGCGTTGGGTTGTTTTTAGTACTGCATCTTGCACATCTTCGGGATGTGGATCGCTGTGGCTGATGCATACTGTTTTCCAGACGTAATTCTTTTGGTACTGATGGTTTGTGTTGCTTTATTTGTACGGATAATGGAGAAGATGGTGCAGAAAGGGAGCGTTTAGAGCCTGATTTGGGGTTTTTCGCCTGAACTGGTGCTAGAATCCCATGGTAAACACTTCTTCGAAACTCTTCTGTAGTGAGCTGCTCCAGTTCTGGGTGGCAGGTTTTCTGGAGTTCTTTATACACAATAAATGAGTTTATAACTGCACAGTCCAGTAAATGAAAAAAAATCTATGCCACCATTTGCGGGACTTTCGGTCAATGGCATATGTGCTTTTCATCTGGTCAAATTTGTCAACATAGTTCATACAACTGTTATATTGTATCACAGCTTCAGGACAATTTATTTCAACTTTATCTCCGTTGCGTTCTCTGCGTGCAATAACACCTGTCTTAGTTGGATCTATATTGTTGGTGAGAATAAAAACTGATCTTCTATCTTTCCATTTTAGAAAAGCAACGTTCTCATCACTGACTCTGTAGTCATGTTCTCCTCTTTTCCGATTTTTGTCTTCTTTTACTTGTGGCAGATGTTTGCGATTTGAATTTACAGTACCACAGGCCAATATTTTGTCCTTATACAAGTCTACTTGCAAACAATAGCTATTGAAATAGTTATCATAAAATACTTTATGATTTTTTGATTTCAAATCGCTGCAAAATGTTCTAAGAACTTTTCCACCTAGATCAGTTTGTACCTTGTCACCCACCATCCTTCCCAGTATATATTTCAAAATCTAAACAATAGCCGGACTCACCACACATCATCCAAGCTTTATAGCCACGTTTGATTGGTTTCTTTGGCATATATTGTTTTAGGTAGCTTCGGCCCTTGAATTTTATCATACTTTCATCTATTGCTACTTTTTCTGGTGGGTCATAATTATTATTAAAATTAATTTTTAGTATATCTAGCATAGGTCTAATCTTGTATAATTTGTCATAATTAGCAGCAGTTTTTTTTAGGTATTAGCACATTGTTATTCAAGTGCAAATTATTAAGATGCCATCCAAAGCGGTTGAGTGTCATAAAAGAAGATATGTATATGTCCTTCATATCAGGGGATGAAGACCAGTAATCCTTATAGCTAGGCAATTTTTTTATACCCATCACTAAGTTCAACGCAAGAAATACTTCTACTTCTTCAGGTGTAGTAGGGTAAAAGGTGTTCCTTTCTGTGTAGCATATAAATTTGTTTGAAAACTAATTGCTTCAACTAAATTCTCTGACCAAAATAAACGAAATAACTTTGTTGGTGTGATACCTTCTAGTCCTAGTATATCATTAGAGACACCTCTACCTCCTGTGTATTCGCCCGGCTCTTCCATTCTGAAATGTCTTTTCCATTTTGGTTGCACCACTGCAGTTTGCGTAGATAATACCAAAGAGCTCGTAATAGATAACAAATTCGATAAAGGTATGTCATCATCCGAGTCAAAATCACAATCAACTACATCACCGAGTACCATCATATCGGTTTCATGGTCAAAATTGTTTTCTTCATCTCATTCAAGACTGCACACACTTTCACAATCAGAAGGTATGTATATCTTCCAACAAAATATTGTTAATTTCATAGTCGTCGAGTACTCGCGGCATTCTTATAATATAAAATTATATAGAAAACAATTATTTTAGAATATACCACAGTCACAGTGGTTAGTAAACTAACCACCCTATTACTTACATTATTTATCGGAGAATATAATATAATATATATTTATGTTATCACAAAACAACAGAACAAGTACTAAAGAAGTAAGAACAACTAAATTAGTTGAAAAATAAACACTGTAAGCTTTTTAATTTTAATCAGGAAAGTTCCGTTAAAAAACAATGGATTGCCACCTATTAAAAAATAATATACAAGTTCAACCAACGCACCCTTATGGCAAAAATTTGCAATGAACGATCAACGATGACTGTAAAAAATATAATTAGTTTATATTTTCTCAATATATAGCACGAAAACATGTTTTAACCACGCAGCAATAGGTGGTTAGATAACTGACCACTAAACCTGAAAGAGATATAATAACAGATTATCGTATGAAATATCTATGTACAGTAGATACCGGATATAAACATATCGCATATAAGAAAAACCTGCTTATAAGAAGGTAGACCGAAAACACCATGTCTTTTTCTTTACTTTCCCTACAAATAATAAATAAGAAAAAACCTGATATAAGAAACTTTTTTCAAACACCAAAGATGATGAATGATATGAAAAAAGATTTCATATAAGAAATTTTTTTCGGCACACTTATAAGTAAAAATTTTGTTATAAGTTATAAGAAATAACTTTCTTATAAACAATAATTGCTTATAAGAAAAAACCGCATATAAGAAAAAAATTTCCGAAATTTTTAAAGTTTCTTAGATCCGATATGTATGTACATATATGAATAACAAATTGAACCAAAATTTACATTTTTATTTTGTTTCAAAACTTAAAAACAATAATGCAAATAAAGTCTTACAAACTTATGAAAAAAAATTAAATCAGGCTGGTAAGCCAATGTTAAGGAAGATTCCGTAAATATTTATGCAAAAAGGATTGTTAGCTCAACACATGTCATGTAGACCGATGTTAACATTAATAAATATAATATGAATTGAAATTGAGTTGGTAAAATAAATTTTTATTTTATGTGGAAATTATTTTCCAATGTGTAATTTTGGCGGATTGTTATCGGTCGCGAATTTATAAAACAAGGATTGATGGCTTCTCCCTTCCAGACGAAGGGAAATTATAAAATTGATAAAACAGGGCCTTCAGGGAGTCCGCGGGGGTGTGAAACATCACCAGAGCTGCAAATTTTGGTAGCTTTACGTTGCTGGCGATGAAGGGAAATAAGTAGAAGATTCCGTAACAGTAAGCTGAATACAAATTTGCTTAGACACAAAGCACAGACAGTAGAATTTGTGCCGTAGGGTTTTTTCACTCCGGAATTTAAAAAAATGCCATCTCTTTTGATAAAGTGGTATTGGAAAAAGGCTTTAGAGCAATTCGCAATTTTCCAGGAATCATAGGAGCAATTGACGGCTGCCACATCAAAGTTAAGAAAACTGATCGTGCTTTTTTTTGCGTTGGTATTATTTATTAATGACATTAATGACGCAGTGTGATGACATAGCACAAATCTTAATTTTTTTGTCAGTGATTGCTTTTCACGCGTTTGAGATATATTGCCTTTTTTAACTTTATATATATAATTCTACTATACGTACGTATATATGTCACTGTACTCCTCCTAAGCGGCTCGACCGACTTGAATGCATTTTCTGTTTACCATAATTTAAAACTTGGTAAGAATGTTCTCTTAACCTGGAAAACTAACCAAAATGTTCATTAGAAATAAGTTAGTTATATGGCAAAACAACGTTTGTTGAGTTGCCTAAAATTTATATATAATTATTATACACTTGTATAGTCTGCAGAATGAACTCTACGTATTCTTCAGACTCTTCGGCATGCTTAGAGGAAACCGAAAAGTACTGAAAACAAAAATTCAGCAAGAAATGGCTGGAGGACGATAATTTTAAAGGATGGCTGGAAGCTGCTTCTGACGAACCGTTCCAATGCAAGTGCTCGGCATGCAATACAATTTTAAATTGCGGCATGTCTGATCCTCTGATGCATGCAGCATGATGAAATAAACAGGTGGCGTTGTTAGGGTTACAACTACAACAATACAACAAAAAAAAGTAATTTTTGGCTTAAGTTCAAATCTGAGTTTACCCATTTCTTCTTAATTTAAGAAATTATATTTGGAAAAATTCATTATTTTATTAAGAGAGTACTTTTTATTTGAAACAATTTATTCATCAGACTAGCAGAACGGATCAGTACTGATTTCGAGGTCGCTACACCATCTCATCAGCGTTCTTTGTTCGATTTTACCACTTTTGACGGTGGATACTAGTAACTAGGAATATCAACTATTTAACCGTATTATTTTAACAAATTAGAATACGAAAAGTCCAACTTATTCATTTCTTACAAGTTAAATCAATTTCGGTTAGTACAGAATTACATCTCTGATGAGTAATTATTCCAAATTTTCCATACTCTTCCGCTTTTTCCAAAGCCATTGGCTTTGAGATCAAGCAGTTTTTCATTTTTTTTTTACTTTATTTTTGTCTTGTAATTGACTTTCTTAGTATTCAACCACCTCTGACAATGTAAACATGGAGGTTTATTTCGCGTGCCTTCGTTTTTAATAATTAATATTTATACGTAATTGTTGAATTGTTGAAGGTTTATATTGAAATGAAAATTTTATGGCTTAAGTTCAAATCTGAGTTTACCCATTTCTTCTTAATTTAAGAAATTATATTTGGAAAAATTCATTATTTTATTAAGAGAGTACTTTTTGTTTGTGTAAAGTGTGTAAAGTCAAAAATTATTGTAAACAAAAATTAAATAAAATAAGTTAACAGAAACTATGAAATGAGCAAGAAAAGGAAGTGTGGATTACTTTGAAAGTTTTGCGGTGCACATAGAAGGTAGTGGCACTCTCAAACAAACACAAATGTATAAGTACCTATAAAAAATTATGGAAAATTTTAATAAAATATAAACACAAATTGAACAATTGTAAATATAAAATGGAGATGGGATCGTGAGTAATATCTCAATCACGATCACTATTTAAACGAGTTACAGTAGTTACGATATATCGCGGGCCTTAAGCGGGAACTTCTGGTAATTAAAACACTTGTATTTTCTTAAAACGTTATAAAACGTATATGTACATATATTATATATTTATTGACCTTTACGGTTTCTTATGTAGGAAAATATATGTATGCGGGGTTAAAATATATACATATGTATGTCAATCAAATACAATCTTATGTATGTATATATACTTATATGCTGATTAAATTCTATGTTATTCACTTTTATATTAATTTGATGAGATTTGGTTTCGCAACACTTGACTTCAATGCACTATTATAACTTTATATTTATAGGTTCGTTAACTTTAAATTTTATATTTACGGATTTGCGCTAAAAACGATTTTGAATTTGCCAGTTGTAGAACTCCTACGAGTTCTATTCGGTTTGGATTTTGGAAAACGAATGTCAAAAAACGTATATTTTTGTTACCATTTGTGTGTTGATTACCGCTGAAGTTGGTTGTAGTTGTTAATTGTAACCAGTGTTGGGCGTGAAGTTTTTCTTGTTTGTTCACTGATGTGAACAATCACGATAAAAAATTTTACTCATGCACGACTTTATATTTTTCGCTCCCGTGCTAATCTGATGAATAGACTGTTACAATAATACTTTCTTAATAAAAATAATTTTAGTTTACGTTTACGTAGAAATATTAATTAAAAAAGTATACGAAAAAAAACAATATAACAAAAAAATCACGAAGCAATCACGTCAAAAATCTACTTAATTGAAACAAGAAATTAATTACGATGTGGCGTTGCTAATGGTCGACCATCTAATACCATTTTTGAAAAGAAGAACTGATTCATTCATGTACATAATAATATTTATCATTTAAAAGTTGTAGAGATTTTTGTAGAGACAATTTTTTGAACGCGTAGGGAATAATAGGGAGTTTCCATGTATCCGCCACTATTTAGGTGGCTCTGTTGAATGTGGTTTTAAGTTTGTATTTATACAAAGTATGACTCGAAAAAGAATTCGAGATTTATTTGTATTGTGGAAGGTATTATTAATTGTTTTTGAACTAAACACAACGTCATCACTATCAATATTCAAATTCTACCATCACAAATTAACGTTAAAATAACTCACTGTTACACGTTGGTTTATCTCATGTAAAATTTTCGATTCTAATTTTTTGTTTTACTTAAGACAAATTTTTTCGGTTTATTTAATACTTAAGTAAGTTTATTTTTTGACACATAGCTGAGTGTTTGATTTATTCGACCAATTTTAACTACACAGTTATGTGAAAAATTCCAGCAAACATTGCAAGGCTCAAGCCAGCAGCATTTCTATTTATTTATTTATGAAAAATATACTCTATAAATAAATTTATAAAATACATATATAAAATGGAGCGGGTAACTAGACCATTAGCGCCCGAAAAAGATACAAATGATATTAAAAATTATACATTAGAATTCAAGATATACAAAAGAAATTAAATAATATTTTCAGAAAAAATAAAATAGGAAATAATAGAATCAGTAGAAAAAGAGTCATATATCTCGGATGTTGTGCTTCAGCAGACATCTTCTGATTTGAGGCCAATTAGATTCAGTAGCGCAATTTGATATAACGTCCAAAGGCTAATTCTCTTCGGACAAAGAACATTCCGTAAGTATGTGAGAAAGCATTACTATTTATTTTCTTTTTCATTCTAATACGTGTATGTATGCAAGAGAGGGCTTGGCTATTTAGTAATTTAAATTATAACACTAGCCAACAAGGTTTTGAACTGGTGCAACCAAACACCTTTCTTATGGTAACTTGGTTGGGTGAAATCGAATCTGTAATTGGTTTTTCTCTATCACGTCAAAATTTCGAGGTACATAAAAATGTTTTTATTTGTTTTTTACATGAAAAATCACTTGTTTATTATCAATGAATTTTTGAAAGTAAATGGCGGTATTTGAACGTCGTTTATATTTCGTTGGTTCGGTTTCACGTATTAGAGTCCAGCAATATTCTCCCAGCATGCTTTTGTATCAAAATTCTTGATATTTCTTTAAGTTTTTATTAAATCTTGGTGAGCACGCTCTCGTTGTGCGTCGCTCACCGCGCCTAGGTTGTGTAGAAAAAAATCTAAATGCGAATGAAGAAAATGCATTTTGAGTGACATTTGTGAACCTAATTCGTGATAACTTTCAATAATTCAGCAACAATTTATTTGTCTCACTTATTGTTTCCACAAAAACATATGTATGTTTTAATGATTCTGATATTGCAGTTTCTTTTTTCCAGTCAAATATTCACCCCACACAAAGCAAACATATCTTGAATCATTAGCACACTATGTCCTTGACATGCTTAAACGCTACTATTATGAAGACTTTGAATGAATGTGGGCTTCTGTCAGATTCGAATTCAGCTCACCGAGATTAACTAAAAAACATGCTTTGCTTCTGCGGTCAATTTTTTTCAAATTTGCGGACCAGTGTAATTAGTAATGAAAATTCGGTACTTTTTTGTATCACGAACGACAAATTTTAAAGTTCTCACGATCATGCGCTCGCAAGAACAAATATTTATTAATCACACAATAATAAGAATTTTATATAGTGAGTGGGTGAAAGTTGCATTTACAAAATCACGGTCACATGTGACACGAACAAATCACGACATTTGTACATCTGTACTTAAAAAATAATAATTTTTCTTCCTTCACCATTAAAAAAAAAGCTTAAAATTATTGTCATTAAACGTCAAATCCCTGTCATCAAAATATTCAAGATAATCATTCCCTGAAAGATGCATGGGGTTAATTGTATCCATGTCAACAATTATGGTGTCCTTTTGGTGACACTATCAACAAATTGTTTTTCGTCTTTTGTTTTTGATAGGTAGAAAAAATGTTTGATGGTTAACAACAAATCGTCAAGCTGGTAGGCTCAAAATCGGCGGGTAGCCGCAGATAATTGTTTTAATTAATCTCGGCGCTGCCGACTAGAATTAGCTCAAAGACGTAATCGTGGAATTTTTATTTTACAGACATGTGGATGTAACTCCTTTAAAATAAGTAAAATAAAAATAATAGAATAAAAATAATAAAATAAAAATAATACTGTAAAAAGAATCATAAAGTATCTTGCATTGTTAGAGAAGTTATGGCAGTATATTAGTTTATTTGTTACAGTACAGTTTTACTACGGGCATTTCCCAAAGTGTGGTGATAGCGTCAATAGCTAGTCACCACAGTCTTACTATTGACATTTTCCCCATATTGTCCTACAAGAAGTACCAAGTTAGTATTGATATTGATACAGTCTACTAGTAGATTTCGTAGGACAAGCCTGTGTTAAATGTCAATAGTAGATAGCATTACTTGTGGTATAATTTGTCAGTAGTACTGGCGACAGCATTGACAGTTGTAAATGCACTAAAATTTCTTGATGAAAAATAATTGACTATATTCAACTGCATTTCATCGTTCGATTGAATATATAAGTGTTTTAACAATTTTATTTCTTTAGATAGATATGGTTGATGATCGTGAGACGCGTTGGGTACATAAATATCCAGGAATTCCAAAAGTTCAAGGCAAAATTCCATACCCATCGAAGTTTGATGCTGCTTTTTTTGGTATTCATCAAGGTCAAGCAGACCATATGGATGTTCAGATGCGAATTATAATTGAAGAAGCCTACAAAGCCGTAATGGATGCCGGCGTTAATCCTTTAAGCTTACGCAATTCCAATACAGGGGTGTATATAGGAGCTTGTGCATCTGAGGCTGATATTTTTCTTATGTATTGCGAAAACTCATCTCATGGATTTGGATTGTTGGGGTATGTTTATATTAATTAAAAAAAAAAATTTCCGATAGATCGTCCACCAGAGCACAATGGAGACTTTCGCCGAATATATTTCTAATAAATCTGTAACTTCTAAGCTGTCTATTTAATTCGTCTGAAACTTAAAACATCTTTAGAGGAAGAACCTGGATTTATGAGCATTATCTTCGTGCTATTGTAGCTTAGATACAAATGTAGCCACAGTGCGTCAAAGTGTATCACTTTGGAGCCAAAAAAAACTTCTGAGGCTTTCTTAAATGTTATAGGATTTTAAAACTTTAAGGCGCTTCAAGTTTTGCTAATAAATACAACCACTTGATTTTCTTAAATTGGTTTCGTATCTCTCATAGCTTAGAAGTTATTTGATTTAAAATAAAAGAGATAATTTTGTGTTGACGTTTTTCAGTGTTTTGCTTAAAACTTTTACGCTTATAAATTTTTCATGAAAATTCAAGCAAAAGTGCAGAAAAAAGTTTTTTTTCGTAATTAATATTTATACGTAATTGTTGAACTGTTTTAAAGTAATAAATTGAAATGAAATTTTTATAATTTTATAATTTCTTAAATTAAGAAGATATGGGTGAACTCAGATTTGAACTCAAGCTAGAAAAATTTCATTTCAATATGTACTTTAAAAGAGTTCAACAATTACGTATAAATATTAATAATTAATGTTTGTAAGTAATTAGTCCAACTTATATATTGTATATATTTATATTGAAACGATTAATTTGGCTCAAGTTTAAACCCGAGTTTACCCATTTTTATTATTTATTCTAATTTTTTTATATTTCATTTTTATTAGAATATTTTTTGGGTAAATTCATTATTTTTTTATTAAGAGTGTACTATATATAGAACAATTTTATTAATCATCACACTAGCATAACGGATCAGTACTGATTTAGAGGTCGCTACACCATCTCATCAGCGTTCTTTGTTTAATTTTACCACTATTGATGGTGGATACTAGTGATCAGGAATATCAACTATTTAACCGTATTATTTAACAAATTAGAATACGAAAAGTACAAACATATTCATTTTTACATGTTAAATCAATTTCGGTTAGTACGAAATCCCATCTCTGATGAATAACTACTCCTTATATTCCAGTCTCTCTTGCTTATTCAGCGCCATTGGCTGCTGATAATAAACGGGTGGTTATTAATCATGTTGTGAGGTTTCTGTCATCGAAATCAGTACTGATCCGTTCTGCTAGTCTGATAAATAAATTGTTTCAAATAGAAAGTACTCTTTTAATAAAATAATGAATTTATCCAAAAATAATTTCTTAAAATAAGAAGATATGGGTAAACTCAGATTTGAACTCAAGCCATAAAAATATCATTTCAATAAAAAAGTTTTTTATTATCAGGTGCTGTTATTAAGTTATGATGTCTCCTCGTAAATACTGCTTCTAGGATTCCTTAATCCTTTAACGAAGAAGACATGAGCAAATAATAGAAACCTATGCCGGTATAAACTTGCGGGGGGTATTGATGGGACTCTCTGAATATAGACAAAGGAAAACTAATCTATGTTTTTCTTCGATATTTATGTCTACGTTCGTGCCTCTTAGAATGCGTTTATATAATAAGATTTGAATATATAAAAGAATATAGAATTGCAACACAAAATATTTCGGGTTCTTTATCAGACGAAATAAGGAACTTTCATTTTACAACGGACTATGATAGATGAAAAAGTTGCCAACGCCTAAACGGCCACCACGTCTTACAGAATATTCAATATATGTATGCGAAAAAACTCAAATTTTAAAGATTAAGCTATTTAAATTATTAACGAGGAAACCCTTTAATTTGGAATTATTAAATTTAAGGAATATTGTTTGCATCTGTCGTACGATATAAAATATATAAGAATCAAATATAATAAAACTGTTTTCCCATGAAATAACAAAGATTTAGTAAAGTCATGAAAAACTGAGGAAAAGGATACAAGATGAAAGAAAGTTTGGGCTAATAATCTATAACCCCATTGACGATTGTGGTACATCGGGTGATGAAAACACTGTTAGGCGCTTTTTTGAGACTACATCCGTAATATCCGGCTTGGATAGCAAATTAATAAATACCTTCAAAATAATATTGGCAACTATTAGTAGTAACAAACTAATGAATGCAGTAAAATCTGACGCTTTTGCTAATGAAACAAAAATATTAAAAAAAACGTATGTATATTCATGAACAACGATGACACATGTTGGAAATACCAACAATATTCAAAAAACTTATAACTCCTAACCTTTTTACGACTTAAAGAATATAGACAATAAAAGACTTTTTTGCAGTTTTGATTAGAGTTTTATCAAAAACTGAATAGTCCCCTTGAAATAAAAATTAAACTATAAACAAAAAACTGAAAAAAGTAGACAGAAATATTTTTTTCTTTAACATATCGCTCCTGTATTGCAACGTACTCATATCTCAAAAAACGCAGAATTATTCATCGTATCATGAAAAATTTATATAAATATCTTTTTTACTCGCCTCTTGAGGAGGGAATATATTTTTATTTTTCCATTAAGGTGTCTCTAAATTAATAACTTTAAACTCATTTTCTGGAGAACCAGTTTTTTTGAGACATGACTGCTTTGCAGTAATGGAGCGGTAACATATATTTTTATTTTATTTGGAAAAATCAAAGCGCTTTGAGTTTTAGTTTCAGAAGTTTTTTTGACTCGGAGGTGGTCAACTTTGTGCCCTGTAGCTCCGTTCGTATTTAAGCTACAAGTTCATACAGGCACGCCTTGTAAAGCCGGACTTCTCCTCAAATATATGCTCAAATTTTCAGATATATATGATTATATATATATATAATCAGCATCTTAGAAGTTCCAGATTTATTACCATTTATTTGGTGAAAGACCCCACTCTGCAGTGGACTGACGTGAGTAAAGTGATAATTGGTATAACAGAGAGTTACCACTTGTAATGTCCGTTATCATAATGTCCATGAACATTATAACATCCTAAAAATTTTCATTGCCGATGGACAATATGACACTTTTTAAAATTTTTTAATCTCGCCGAAACGTAGATAAATGTCCTCATTCGCTATTAAAAATATCTGCTCCAGCGAGGGATTTCACTTCTATTATGTCGAATAGCGGTTTGTTGGCTGAATATTTAACGGCTGAAAGGCCTTCGCTCGTGCTTAAGAATTTTTTGCCTTGACTGTGTCAATCAGCGGCCTCGGCGATTAAATATATTCTGTCTATCCACAACAGAACAGTCTATGTATAGTCAGCCTTCAGCACACATTTTCTCTGCATTTTCCAATGGCAAGCTTCGTCAAGCACATAGAAGAAATTCTTTATGTACGACCAAAGGATCGTACAGGCTTAATATTTCGCAGTATGTATTAAGATACAACAAAAAACCCGTTTATCTATGGACATTGACTTTTAAGCGTCTTGGCCATTTTTATGAAACAAAACTACAGTTTTGTGTTTGCAGAACCCAAAACCTTTTCGGTTACTACTTTTGCAGACAACTTTAACAGTTCTTCCGGAATTACAGATTAGGAATTTGGCATTTCTTATTGCTGTATGGAAAAATTATCGTGTTGGGTTTTTGT
Source organism: Gymnocheta viridis (assembly GCA_956483585.1). Classification (NCBI taxonomy): domain Eukaryota; kingdom Metazoa; phylum Arthropoda; class Insecta; order Diptera; family Tachinidae; genus Gymnocheta; species Gymnocheta viridis. The sequence continues at coordinate 48,302,921 of OY101442.1, read as the reverse complement.
AGAGAAACTTACAATTTACAGCGTGCATAAAAAGCAAGTGAGAGTGTTATATTCGGCTGTTCCGAATCTTATATGAACTTCAATAAATTGTGTAGTATAAAATAATGTTGTACTGTAAATGAAATTACTTTATATACATAGTTTTTAATGCTCTTAACATTTTAGCGCAACATAAGTGAGTATTTTTCATTTAATTTCTTCTTAGTGTTAGTTATGAATTGAGTAACAAATTTGTAATGCTTTCTTCCAAAATGCACTTCGTTATATCAAAATAGGCACAGCTCTCTTGATGAGCATCAATCCTTCGTGATCACGGATGATCGTGATTGATCTATTGTTTCAATCACGTTAGCGTGACTGAAAAATGACATAAAATTTTATCTCATGAACGGCGCTTTTATATGAGTCAATCTAAATAGTGATTCAATGTCTCTACCAAAAAGTCAATGGTGTTCGACTAAACGAAGAAATAATTAAAAACGTAAAAAGACGGAAAAAATAAATTCTTCAAAAACTGCTAAGTATATTAACAACTGTTTTGCAAATCGACGCACAGTTTAACAGAATCGTCTTTCATTGGCCAAATCTCTGTAACTGATGAAGATAATATCTTAAAAGTGTTGTTGACTATAAGTCTTTAGCTGATTCTGGCCTAGCTCGTTTTATGTCAAAAAAAAATAATTACATATTTAACCAACGTTTCGTCAATTTTATGTTGACTTTTTCAAGGGTGTTGTCTATTTAAAAATCAAAACTTAAATAATTAAAAATTTTTCCAAATAGTATGTTATATAACTTACAATTTAAAATTAAAAAAATTAATTATCTAAATTTTAAAAAACAAACAAAAGCTTAAATAATTACTTGTATAAAGCTACTCTGTAACTCGTACTTATATTTTTTGTGTCTTCTTTTAAGTTCATGGTTCTGTTTATGTTTTGTTGTATCCGCAAACTTTCTATCGTGTACCTTTTTCTTCCTTTGTTTTCCCTATCTTTTGCAGACATATTTCTCCATGGAATTTCCTTGGCATACTCCTCAAATATCATAACATTAATTTGCTCGTTTCCCGAATTGTTTTAAATCTTGAAATGAGGTCTATATGAACAATTGTTATATCATTTGTATTGCTCGATCCTTGCTGTGGTTGATCTATAACCGACCAATGTTTGAGAAATTCATCTTGAACATGTTTCTTTTTTAGTTTCCTTAGCTCTTTGTTGGTGTCATTATTTCCTACTGATCCTGAAGATGTGTTCCATAAACCTTATTCTTGTATGTAGCGGTGATAATCCAGATTCATATGCATCATATCTACTGCCTTTTTCGGTTCTTGGTTTAACTGACTTCATTTTGCTTTGCATATAATACAGCTGGATAAAGCATTTGTGTTAGTCAAAGCCTGGGCAATTTTTCCTTCTATCATTAAAAGCACTAGTTGGCAGTATATTTCAATATTCTGTCCATCTATCTCCAAATTCAAATGGCTGTAGTATTGAAATTTCACCTCTAATATTAATAACTTCATTCTTAATGGTATTATGAGTTTCCTTTTTATATTCAAATTTAATTGGTCTGCAGTATTTAGTAGAGGATGGTGTTTGATTTTTCCAAATATACTTTGTTTGCATTGTACTGCTCGCATGTCTAATGACACCATGAACAAACATATCCGTGTCCAAAATATTTTTATATAAAAATTGTTTATATTGCTTTTGTTCGGAATATCCCATTTACAAAAAAAGAGTTAATTGCAGTTTCTATATTTCTTCAACTCTAAATAATTGTAGCAATCGTTCGTCTCTATGATCAAGCAGAGCTTACAGTTGTACCTCTGCAGAAATTAGTGTGATCGTAATAGATTCCTTTGAAGGCCAACAGTCCTTTTTAGATGTAATTATGTAATGATATGCTTGGTATAAATTTGAGATTTTTTTCAATCGCATGCAATCTGAGCTGCGTATACTACTGTTTTTTTTAACTTCTAATCCAGATATAGTGCAAGCGCTTGATCATTTGAGAACTGTTTTTCCTCGTTAGGTGTTGGAATGCTTTCAAGGATCCCTTTTTTTAATTATATCCACTTTTGTTAGCTGTTTTCGTGCTCGCAATTGCTAATCTTTTCACATCCGATTTCTTTAATTATATTCTTCAGTTTTCGCCTCTTAGATCAATCGCTACACTTATCAAGCGATTTTTGATATTTATGCAAATAATAGTTCCGATTCTACTGACGATGAGGAAATGATGATGCCTGTTCGCATTTGCGTATAAAATAAAAGCACATAAAAGTGTATAATTTATTCAAAAACTTTTGTTTGTTGAGGATTTTTTAGCTAGTCTATATACATGCATTGCATTGGTGCTAAAGCCAAATCATCAGTAGACCTTTAACCATATTTTGAAATATTTCAAATCTCTTATCTTATACAAAAACTTTAAAAACTCAATGAGAATTATAAAAATTATAATTTTATTAATCCATTAACACAGTGTGACAAAAAAAAACCTGGGATGTGATATTATTTTTCTAGTAGCTGCTGTCGAGTAGATCAAGATTCTGTATTTGAAATTTCCGGGACACCCCCAAAATCTGGAGTTTCGGGTAAAAAACCGGGTTTTCGTTCCTCTATGCACTTATAGGTCTGTACCTTAGTTGAATATTAACCGATTTACTACTACTACTACTAGAAAAATAATATCACATCCCAGGTTTTTTTTGTCACACTGTGTTAATGGATTAATAAAATTTGTATAAAATGTTTAAAAGTTTATTTTCATGAAAAGTTAAATAACTCAGTCAATAACTTATCTATTTTTAAACCCAAATATGCATTGTAATCGTAAATAAACGTACTTTTTGAATAAATTCAACAGTATTATAGTTTCTTAATAAAATAATGTATAAAAACGTCACCAAAGTTGAAAAATTTTTGAAAAATCTACAAAATTTGTGTTTGCTCGACAATAACACCCAAATTTCTCAAATTTTCTTAGATAAATTATATTTCATTCGAAAGATCTCAGTTTCTTCTTTCCAAATCTAGTAAGAAATTGAAAATCAGATCATTATCAACAAAATTACAGGCTTATAAGTGCGCAAAGGTACAAAAACCGGTTTTTTAACCGTAAATCCGGATTTTGGAGGTGTCCCGGAAATTTCAAATACGGAATCCTGATCTACTCGACAGCAGCTACTAGAAAAATAATATCACATCCCAGGTTTTTTTTTTGTCTCACTGTGTAATAGATCTCCCTAGAAATTATTTTAATGTATGTAATGTTCGCAATTTTTAAATTAATAAATTAATTTTTATCTTAAATTGTATAATAATACATTATATTTCTTCACAGGGCGAGTAAATCTTTGCTGGCCAATCGTATTTCATTTGTGTTGGGACTTAATGGACCATCGTTGGCTTGTGACACTGCCTGTTCCAGTTCAATGTATGCTTTGAACATTGCTTATGAGCACATGCAGAATGGTACTATTGATGCAGCAATTGTTGGAGGTGCAAATTATTTGATATGTCCTTACGTAACAGCAAAATTTGCAAAACTTGGAATTCTATCAATGTCCGGAAATGGGCGACCTCTTGATGATGACGCTAATGGTTATATTCGGTCGGAAGCAATAAGTTGTATTTTTCTTCAAAGAAGAGGAAATGCAAAACGAATTTATGCGACACTTGTAAAATCTGCCATAAACTGTGATGGTTTCAAAGCAGAAGGATTAACGTATCCATCTGCAAACATGCAGACGAAATTGCTTGATAAATTTTATCATGAAGCCAATATAGATTTAAATGAATTGGGTTATATGGAGGCTCATAGTACTGGTACTGTTGCCGGCGACCCCGAAGAGTGCAGAGCAATAGATGATGCTATATGTAAGAAGCGGAACAAACCACTGCTCATAGGATCAGTTAAGTCAAATTGTGGTCATGCTGAAGGCGCATCAGGAGTTGTATCTTTGACTAAAGTCCTGTTGACTTTAAACAACAATTGCATTCCACCCAATATAAACTTTTCGAAACCACGAAAAACTATTGATGGATTAATTGAAAATAGACTTGCAGTAGTAACAAAAAGAACTGTGTTACAATCTCCATTTGTGTGTGTTAACTCATTTGGTTTTGGAGGTGCTAATGCTCACGCCCTTCTCAAGCAAGAAGCAACTATACATCCCGTACCTTCTTATGGAAATCCTAACGATTTACCTTATCTCTTCACGTGGTTAAGCCGTTCCGAAACTAATACTAATACAGTTTTTGAATATGTCGAGTCACGGCCTCTGAATTTGGAACATTTGTCGTTAATACGCTCATGCCAATTAGGTGGCATTAAAGGTATGACGTATAGAGGGTACAATATATTAAAACCCAATTGCAGTACGCAAGTCTCAAAGCCCATTTCTTTGTCGAAGGATGTACAATACAATGAAGGTGTTAAGTGTCCCATTACTTGGGTTTTTTCTGGCATGGGTTCCCAGTGGGTTGGAATGGGTAAAGACATTATGAAAATCAAAATATGCTTAGAATCAATTTTAAAATGCCACGCAATTCTAAAAACAAAGGATCTAGACCTTATCAATATACTAACATCAGACAATCCAAATACATATCAAAATATCCTTTACTCATTTGTGGGCATAACTGCCATTCAAATTGCCTTGGTCGATTTGCTACAGACTTTGCAAATGCAACCGGACTATATAATAGGACATTCTCTTGGAGAAGTCGGCTGTGCTTATGCTGACGGCTGCTTAACTGTCGAACAGACTATACTTTCCTCATATTATCGTGGAAAAGTTAGTATGAATATGGAAAAAATCCCTGGTTCAATGGCTGCTATTGGTTTAGGCTTTAGAGATATACAAACAATCCTACCAGCAAGTATCGATGTAGCCTGCCACAACAGTAGTGAATCATGTACAATTTCAGGGCCTGTGGAAGATGTCTCTAAGTTTGTTGAAGATATTAAATCAAAAAAGATTTTTGCTAAAGAAGTGCCCTGCTCAAATATCGCATACCATAGCAGGTACATCCAGCACTTTGGGCCGGAACTTCTGAAATATATGAAAAAACTTATACCCAACCCAAAGCTTCGCTCCAATCGCTGGATAAGTACCAGTTTTCCATCCGAAATGTGGCAACTTCGTGAGAGTAAATTCTGTTCACCCGAATATCAAATGAAAAATCTACTAAGCAGTGTTCTTTTTGAAGAGAGTGCATCTTATCTGCCTAAAAATTCATTAACAATAGAAATAGCACCGCATGCTCTGCTTCAAAGTATTTTAAAAAGTTGTAATCCAGATAGCATACATATTGGTCTGGCGAGGCGCAACGCAAATGATAATGTTATTCATTTGCTCGAATCTCTTGGCAAGTAAGTAAAATTTAAAAACCGCTTTTTACTATAACATTTTACGAAACACCTTATGATTAGGTTAATTCCACTTATGCTTCCCCCAAAAACTTTTGTTATGTTTATTATAACACGAGCTACGAATAAGTATTCACGTATTATGTGTATCAAGCAATTAACAATTTACACTTAGCTTCAGCGTGAGCTAGACGCATTCAATTACTCACTACTCAATTCATAAACTGATCTAATTTTGTTACTGAATTAAAACCAATAACAAAAACACAGTAATGAAATCAAATATCGAAAGAGGAATCTGCGGCGACAGTGCCTCAGACTTGCTGTTGCCCGTTCCACAAACCTTTCTTTCCAGGATATCTTTCGTTCTAGGATATCTTGTTGAGATTCTAAGGACTTTGGAAATTACAGCTTTTAAATTTCATCCTTCTAATCTTGAAGTTTTCTAAAAAAAAATCCAATATATTGTTACGTGTACACGTTTTTGTAAACGTTTGCTTGCTCAGGTTCTTTTAATTGTTCAACAAAAACACAAACTGATTTATTTCAATGCACAATACTGTTTATTTGCTTTATACCACTATTTAAGAATAAATATACGAAATCGAAATTCACAAAGCTAAAGTTTACATAAGACTGAATTTTTTAACTGCCCCGTTCAGTGCTTTTATACTTGTCGTACTGTAACAGAGAAGCCTACATCATCACCAGAAGTAAATACATTTACTTGTGTTGCCATTTATTGCAATTCTGCACACTGCTAGTGATTTCGTTATCAGCAATACTTATGTGGATAAAGAATTAAATATACAATACAGGCAACTTAAACTGCTATCAATCGATGGCTCTACAGTTTATAGTTGCTATCCATAGTTTTCAGGATCAAGATGTATCTAAGAGACCTTACATTTCTTGGGGGTTCATATTCAAAAATAGCTTTTAACTTTTCGGGGCATGTTATAATGCCATCTGTCGTTACATTAAAAGAAAGAAAACTTACTTCTGTTGTCAAAAAGTTAGATTTTGATTCGCATTCCCGCTTTTTCAAGCTTTTGCATTATTGTATTGATATCTGTACTCATCTGGTGATTGAATAATAATGTTGCCCATATAAACCTGGTAAATTTTATCCACCTCTGTGCGGATATCGTCAGGGGCTCTACAAAGTTCTTACTTGCCAATATTTACGCTAAAAGCTGTCTTTTTCCCGTCATTTTCATCAAGCAAAATTTTATGAAAACCAGATTTAAGGTCTAGGGTTGAAAAATACTTTGATTTTCTCAAATTTGCCAGAATTACTTAGATATCCTGCATTAGTTTTCTCTTTTATTCATTCTATTATTTCGATTACCTTTCTCATCTAAACCTTTTTTCCTATAACGTGTACTGGATAATTATATGGTGAAGTGGATTTCTTTATTATATGGTCCCCTAAGAGTGACTCAATTTCATTCTTTATAAATTCTGATATCGAAACTTTGTATGGATATGGTCTAGTATTAAGTGGTTCCTCCGTACTAAGTCTAAAGAAGTTTCTCTTGCAAATCGTCAATTACTCTTGACATTAAGTTTTCGAATTGTTCTGTCAGTGCTTTTATCATTTAATTCCTCAGTAAGTGGCTCTACTGAAGCCAAAACCACTCGCCATCCTAAGTCATTAAGTCTGTTATCGGAAGTTAAATTAAGTTAAGAAATCAGAAAGGATTGCTTTGATATTTGATTTTGATAGCCAAACACAAAAGGAATTAATTCGAATCAGAAAAAGCACTTACAGTTTTTGCGTAGTTGATTGATATCAAAGTTTCAATTTTATTTCCCGCAGCAAAAGATAAGTTTAATAGTTTTTTTTTCACAATAATACTTCACAAAATTTATAGTATTTTCTACTATGTAAGACTTTTTTATATTTTAAAACAAATGGGTAATAATTCATTATATTTTTAACCACATGTTAAACTTTCTTATAACTTTCAGCAATATATATTCTTTCACAAAATTGTTCAGTATTATATATTTCGAAATATTTCTTGCTATGTAAGATTTTTATCTTTCACAATAAATTTTATTTCGATTATACTTTAATAAGTCTTTTAGCAACATTTGGAATTTCCCTGTAACTTTCATTAATTTAATTCTTTTAACAAGTTATTCTCAAAAAATGATTCAATATTATTTACTTCAGAAAATTTATTACTATTTCTTACTCTGTAAGATTTTTTGTATATTAATACAAATAAAAAAATCAAATCTTAAGTTAAGGTTCGCCTTTATCTTCTTTAGGGTATTCCACTGTTGGGCGCCAATCAATTTTCCTAGGTTTTATGAACCGTGATTTTTAAATAACAAGACTTAGTCTTTGGTGAATGTCTTTATTAAAATCCTTTAAACATATTCAAACGTGCTTACTAGCACAATTTGTAGCAATTTAAAAGACTTGATATGCAATATGACTCCAGAAGATAATTACAAAAATAAAGTTGATGTTTACTAACTAACTTAGGCAACTGCTGCACTGTCAACCTTCAATTAATAACAAGCAATAAGGATATTCACTGTCTGTTACGAACAGCATTGACTGATGTTAACTTATATAAAAAATGATTATTATGTTGTTTGGACTGTTTCTAACATGATTGTAAATATTTCTTGTCAAGGCCCTGGTTCACTATACTACAGGTTCGCACGATAGAAGTGCAAAACTACCGATATTCGGCCCACTCAATAGTCTCGATAAAATGCTTAAAAACTTTCGATACTATAAAACTTTTTCAAGTGCTACTTCTGGCAGCAATACCACAATTCAAGTGAAAGGAATAGATTATTAAATGTATGTAGGTGGTAAATAAATTTTATTTATTTTTTTGAAACACTGATGAGATCGTTTCAGGCGTTATAGCAGATTAGATGTAGAGGGTTGTCTAGCTAGTGTATATATTAATGTTCCCAAATTAAACAAACGCCGTCTTCAGTGTCTGACTAAGAACAAAACCCTTTTTCTTTATTCAAATAATACTTAACTTAAACAATGCTTCTTCTTAGTCTAATTACTCTTATTTCTAAATATCTCTTAACACTCTTATTATTAAAAATAACAATAAAACTTATTCCTACTTTCTTTAATTATAAATATTACCGTAATTACTCTTGTTGCTACATCAATAATATATATATATATATATGTATATATATATATATATTGATAGCATTAAAGAGACTTACATCACTCCTCCATCCCTTGAATAAGCAGTCTCTGCTAATTCATAATGAAATTAAATTATTTTTTACATATAGTTAAAGTTCATTTATATTCCATCTGTTTTTCGTTTTACTTGCGACTTATATATTTTTTTAAATTTGTTATCATTGGATAATAAGTAATTTCCATTTTGGCAATAGTTTGAAATTTTCTTATATTTAGGTTTTGATTTACTTACTCTATTGTTATTAACAATGTCGTTGGCAAAACTGTTAGATTCAACTCTGTTTGTTTTTTGGTTTAACATGGTAATTCGTTTAATTTTCTTTTCATGTATTATTTTTGAAAGCTTTGTTAATTCTTCTTTTGAAATCATGTTATTCAAAAGATCGATCGGTCGATTATTCGTTGTTGTGTGAATAGAATTATTATATGAGACTATGGCTTTGTATACCTTTTCGTCGATGCTATCTTTATTTTCCGGATCCGCATTATAGAGTCGAACGTGCTCATTCAAAGTACCATGTAGTCTTTCTACATCAGCGTTACCCGTTTTCAAATATGCTGTAGTTGTGTGAAAATCAATCTCCTGATCCTTTAGAAATTCTCTTATTACAGCAGTATCTAGTTCATTATCAAAAATAAGTAATTTTGGTTTACCCAAGTACTGAATCCTTTGCTTTAGTGCTTTTAAAATAGAGACCCAAGACCTGTCTTCCAAGCAATAGGCAATTGCATATTTCGTTAATTTGTCTATGCTTGTTAAATACATAGTGCCACGTAGCGGGTACCAAATGTCCAAATGTACGATATCGTTGTGCTTTTTCTGGAGTTGGGGTAATGTTTAAATTGTACTTTATCGGAGACCTATCATATTTTGCAAGCTTACATATTTCGCAGCTATTAATGTATTTTTGTATTTCTTTTCGCAATTTCGGATAGAAGCAACTCTTTTTTAGTTCCTCATAAACTTCGTTTATTCCTCTATGATTATTTTTAATGTGGGTTTTTCCTATAATCTGCAAAAGCATTTCTCTATCGGTTACATCTTCTATGAACAAGTTCGCTTTCAATATTTTGAGGTTTTTATTTCTTGCAAAATATTCAATAAACAAGGATTGAAATGTCTTGTATAACTCAATGTCTGGACAAAATACTACCGCAAGTCCTTTTGTAGGCAATTTTTCTCTCATAAAATATAGAAGATGATCATTATTTGATACCTTTATGCTGTGCCGAATTTTATTTTTAAAAATAATTTTTGTTTTGCACGAATTTGTATTTGAATTTTCTATAAATAATTGATTTTTGAATATATTAATGGGCTGTTCTGTTACTCGAATGTAGTCAGTATCATCGCTTTCTGCGCTATGCACTGTATTAATGTCTTCATCAAATAATTCGTGTAGATTCAACTCTATTTCACTATTGGATGATTCATAGCTTAATCTACTAAGACCATCGGCGATTACGTTTTCTTTTCCCTTTATATAGTTAATATCAAAATCGAACTCATTCAGCTTAATTTTCCATCTTTGGAGTTTAGCGTTCGGTTCTTTTATATTGTTAAGCCAAACTAAGGGACGATGATCTGTTTTAATAGTGAATTTTCGACCAAAAAGATATGGACGGAAAAATTTTGTCGCCCAGACGATGGCTAACAGCTCCTTCTCTATCGTGCTGTAATTTCTCTCGTGCCCATTTAATGTACGACTAGCAAAAGAAACTGCTTTGTTTCCTTGCATGAGTGCTGCTCCTAACGCAAAATTGCTAGCGTCAGTTACAAGGGTAAAAGTTTTATTAAAATCAGGATGGATAAGGATAGGATCATTTTTAAGCAACGTTTTTAATTTTTCAAAAGCTGCTTTATAATCCTTATCATTCGTATCTACTTTTGATCCTTGCCTTAAGTACTTTATAAGGTGGTGAGCTATTTTCGAGTAATCCTTTATATAACGTCTATAAAAGCCGGTTATGCCAAGAAACGATTTTATTTCTTTTTGCGTTTTAGGTAGAACTATTTTGTCTATAGTTTTTAATTTTTCGGGATTGGGTTTGATACCTGCGGAAGTGACAACATGTCCTAAAAATTCTGTTTCTTTTGCGAGGAATGTGCATTTGTCAACTTGCAGTTTCAGGTTAGCTTGGCTCAAACGTTTCAGTATTTTTTCTATGGCTTCAAAATGTTCTTCTATACTTGTAGAAAAAATTAGAACGTCATCCAAGTAAACTAAGCAGATTGAACCAATGTATTCTTTCAATACGTTGTTAATCAGTCTTTGGAATGTGGCTGGGGCATTACGAAGCCCAAATGGCATACGTAAAAATTCGTAATGGCCCGTAGCAGTGGAAAATGCTGTTTTTGGTATATCATCGGGATAGACTTCTATTTGATAGAATCCCTTGGCCAAATCAAGAGTGGAAAAATATTGACATCTTCCTACTTTGTCAAAAATGTCATCAATGTTTGGCATAGGAAATCTATCTTCAACGGTCACATCATTCAATTTTCTATAATCGATTACTATGCGCCAATTTTGTTTATTCGAAGAATCTAGTTTTTTTGGAACTATCCATATTGGGCTGTTATAAGGACTATTTGAATGCTGTATTATATTTTGTTTTAACATGTCCTCGATCTGATTATTTACCTCTTCCTTGTGCACCTCAGGATAGCGATATAATTTTGAATAAATTGGCATATCATGTTTTGTTGTAATCCTGTGCTTTATTTCATTTGTAAATGTAAGATTATTATTTTTGTCGTAAAATACATGTTTATACTTTTTAATAATCTTAAATAATTTTTCCTTTTCATATTCCTCGAGATGATTTGTCCGAATGTGAGAAAGCATGTTTGATTTTTCAACTTCGCAATTGAAAAAATAGTTTTCTTTATAGGACAATTCATTATATTTTTCTTCGTCTTTAGATAAAAATAACGTCAAAACAGCTTTGTTTGTGATCACCTGTCTCTTAGGAAAATCAATGATACAGTTTAAATCCTTTAAAATATTATTACCAATAAGGCCATCGAAGTTTTTGTTAAATGCATATTCTAAAAATTCGCAGTGATAATTATTTAAATTAAACTCTCTGAATATTGGAAATTTGCAAAGCTTTGTTATTATTATCTTTGTATTTAATGCTTTTGCTACTACATTCACATTTTGTTTCCACTTGGGCTGACAAATATTAGGGTTAATTATACTAAATTCAGCACCAGTATCAATAATAAATTTTAATTTTTTCGTGGGATTATCAATTACTATATATGGAAGTCCTGCCCGCCTGCTATGGGAAAATTTACATTGGAATTCCCAATTTCCATCGGTTCATATTGTTGATCGACATTACCAAAATTTTGTGAATTCTGATTCCACCGATTTGGCTGTGAACTCTGGTAAGAATTACTACCGGGATTATATTGTTGAATACTTCTATTATTTATACGTGAGTTATCTGATCGTCTTGTCTGATTGGAAAAATTGGATTTACTCGGATTATTGTTATATTGATTAATGTTCGAATTTGGAAATCTATTATCTTCATGAAATGAATGTTTACGGGTTTGAAAATCGTTGTTTGGTATGTTGGTGTTTCTAGCAAAAGTACTAGACGTCCTTTGAATGTTGTTGTTTTTGAAGTTACTACTGAAGTTAGTTCTTACATTTGTATTTAAGTAGTCTCTTTTTGCTGGTCCAAATTGTGTGTAATGTTGATGTCTGGCATCTAATATTATTTTGAAAGCATCTTCTAAAGTTTTAGGATCTCTAGCAAAAATCATAGTGCGAGTTGGTTCTGGTAGATGGTCTCTAAAAGTCTTAAGTGAGATTCTATTCACCTCATCTGTAGTGTAAGTATTATCTCCATGGGTTAAATTTCTATTGTGGATTCTATTTGCAAGTTTGTGTATTTTATAATAATAATTTTCAACGGTACCCTGTAATCTACAAGTTTTTAGATCATCCATCAAATCATTGCTATTGACTTTTTCTCCAAAATTTTTCGTTAGAATGTCTTTTAAAACAACCCATGTAGTTACATTAGTATATCTATGTATCGCTTCTCTGGTTTTGCCAACACATTTGTTTTTTATATAACCAAAGAGTATATTACTATTATTGATATCAAAATTCAAAACAGATGGAAGAATGTTTTCTACTTGATTTACAAAATCCGGCAGTTGATTAGGATCGCTGCCATCAAAATTTTCAATATTTTTAATGCATGTTAAAACTAGGTTAAATCTACTTATTTCTAATGTCTCCATTGTAATATATATAGTAAGTTATTATCTTTAAGAAGTAAAAGTATGAAATCGGAAAAAAATATTAAGAATAAAATAAGTTTGAAAACCTTGATAATTAATAAAAAAAATTAAAAGAAAGGTACTTATGTAAACACAACGCTGCTAAATTCGTCTTTCTGGAATACTCAATGTTATCTTCCTTGGTGTTGTTGTAATCTGCCCTTCGTAGAGGTTATTTGCAATTTTAATTTATTTTGTAGTTCTTTTATTGCTATGAAATTCAATAACCTTCGCAGAGGTCGTTATTACTTTTCCACAATTTTATATTTAGCGTATTGGTTTTTTCTCAAGTCACTTTTCAAATGTTTTTTTTTTAATTTTTATTTAATAAATATTTACTTCAAATTTTTATAGTTCCTTATATTAAATAACAAAATTAAATCTGCTTAAATATTGCTATTTAATTTATTATCCTCGTCGCCATTAAAGTTCCCAAATTAAACAAACGCCGTCTTCAGTGTCTGACTAAGAACAAAACCCTTTTTCTTTATTCAAATAATACTTAACTTAAACAATGCTTCTTCTTAGTCTAATTACTCTTATTTCTAAATATCTCTTAACACTCTTATTATTAAAAATAACAATAAAACTTATTCCTACTTTCTTTAATTATAAATATTACCGTAATTACTCTTGTTGCTACATCAATAATATATATATATATATATTGGTAGCATTAAAGAGACTTACATCACTATATACATGCATTTCATTCTTACTTCAAACGAGCCTTGAATAAATCGCCGCAATGAATCTTCTACGATGCGCGGAAAAGGATCGTGTAAGACTCTTTTAAATAAAAAGGGTTTTTTTTTGATTTTATATTTTTTAATAGTCAATTATTTTTTTAAATTTATTAATAGAGATTGCCTCGATATCTTCTTTCAAAGATTTTCAAAAACTTTTGTTTGTTGAGGGTTTTGTAGCATGTATGCATTTCATTGGTGCTAATGCCAAATCATCAGTAGACCTTAAACCATATTTTTGAAATGTTTCAAACCTCTTATCTTATGCAAAAACTTTAAAAAACCAATAATAAATAATAATAACAAAAATGTACTTTATTAAAAAAATCACTATAATTTAAAAAACACTTCAATATAAAAGAAAACACTTTAATCAAACGAACACTTTTTATTATCACTCTCCACGCCTAACTATCGTCAGAATGCGTAAACGGCGATTATGAAGTGATATAAACAACATAAAGTCTCGAAAAAAAAAAATCATTTACAAAAGTAATATACATACAATTACGATGAAATGATGATGAAACGTTCAATGATAGTCGGAATACTTAAACGACAATTGTGGAATAACTAACAAACGCTCTTCCAACAATTATCAAAATCATCGCCAAAATGCCGATAAAATCGTCCAATGACTCGCAAAAGCATAAAATGGGGGAGTAAAAAGTAATTTTACTCTAACAATGGTCTGGACGATTAAGAATGCGTTTACTTCACATAAAGCAAGCACGATTAATTTCATATTATTTGGTACATAAGTAAATAACTATGAAGTTTTACAGACGGCTAACAATCTGCGTCGAGTAAATTGCTACAAATGTGACGTTGACTACATATGATCGAAAACGTATTTACTTTTAAAATTAGCCGATAGTATCGATATCGAAATAAAACTATCTTTAGTCAGCTAAAAAGAGAAATATCGATACTATCGATTGGTCTACTTTAAAAAATCGCTTCGAAATGGCGCTTTAGGTGCCACACTACTAAACAAAAATAATGCACAAACATCTGTTTGTTTTTTTTTCTCTCTTTTAATAATAGAAAAAGTGAGTATAAATAAAGAAAAAGTTAAAATATTGTCACCATTGGTGATCGCATGAAAATGATAATTTTATGAAATTTTTATAAAATTTGCAACTACATACACACTACCATACTTTTTTAGCACACATGTCATATTTGGCAGATCGTGCGATTATGTAGGATAGTGAATCACGGCCTCAAGTGATGCCACATTTGAGGGCCTTCGGCGAATGAATGGAATGACAAAAAGCCAAAAACCAAAAAAAAGAGTTTTTTTTTTAAACTCAATAATTAATTTTTGAAGATACAAAATATCCTTTATCGCATTCAGACATTCATTAAAAATTCCTAATCTGTGATAACAACTTTAGTTTTAACACTAAATTTAGTGGTTTTTATTTTTGTTTAGTGGAAAAATTTATTTTTAGTAGTTAGTAGTTTTTTTTTAGTTTTTTTGCTAGTAGTGCGGGGTTGATAATTATTTGTATACAAACATGCAATCGATTTCTTATTATTTATCCTGATCAAAACGTATGTAGGTCTAAATTATATAAGGAATTAAATTCATGATCTTTTTTTCTTGGTGAGCGGCGCAGAGGAGAAAACCGGGCACAAAAAAACGACAAGTTTTAAAATAAATTTTTCGTTGTAACCCTCAGAGGAAGTTTTTGTGTTTTTTATGTGGTGGTATTTTGTGGGATGAAATTCAGATTGTTGTTAACATTGCTCCTAAAGCACCATTGGACATCGCCCCGAAAAAATATAAGCTTATGGACACAACAAAAGATAACTATATTGAGCTTTCAACTAATTAACGTTTTTGTTACTATGTAAATATTTCGACAATATAAAAATTTGCGTAATTGTAATGCAAGGGCGGTTCGACATAACACGAAACGAGAAACTTCAAAACGACTTTTAATTTTTTATTTAAAGTGATTATTTTTGGAACAAATTGGTTGTTTAGTAGTTTTTAATCCAAAGTGATTATTATTTTTTGGCTAATGTTCGTAACGCTTTTAGTCAGAAAGAATTGGACATGAGACAATATTCCAAAGGAACAAGGAAAAATTTTAACACTAATTAATTTCAACTTACACGGCAGAACAGAAACAACGCTGTTTTTCGAGAGCCGCCACACTCCCATCATCAGTGTCATGTGTGTTTCCATGTATCCACCACTGTTTAGGTGGCTCGGTTGAATGTGATTTCAAACTTGTATTTATACAAATAATGTCTAGAAAAAGCACACGAGAGTTATTTGTATTATAAGTTGTTATTGCAGCAACCACTGCTTTACCACTATCAATATTAAAATTTTACCATCACTAATTAACGTTAAATTAACCCATTGTTACACGTTGGTTTTTTATCTCATGTACCATTTTTCTTTCTAATTTTTGTTTTACTTAAGACAAACTTTTATGGTTTGATTAATACTTAAGTATTTTTTGTTTTTTGCCAACTAGTTGAGTTTTTTGATTTATTTGATCAATTTTAACTAGTTATGTAGCAGCAAACATTGTAAGGCTCAAGCCAGTAGCTAATTGTTTTTTATTTAAAGTGATTATTTTTCGAACATGGAAACACACATGAACACTGATGATGGGAGTGTGGCGGCTCTCGAAAAACAGAGTTGTTTCTGTTCTGCCGTGTAAGTTGAAATTAATTAGTGTTAAAATTTTTCCTTGTTACTTTGGAATATTGTCTCATGTCCAATTCTTTCTGACTAAAAGCGTTACCAACATTAGCGAAAAAATAATAATCACTTTGGATTAAAAACTACTAGATTTTTAATTTATTTTAATTATTAAGGCTAAGTCTACATCCTTAATACATTCAAAGATTAAATACCAGGGACAGAAAATAATATGAATTTTTGAGTTTTCAAAATGAAATAGTAAACACAAGAAAATATCGGAGAGCCAAGCCAAGCACAACATTTTGATCGAATTGATTTTTCTTAATTTCGCTAATTTTTGATTTTGTAACCGCCAATTCACAATTTGAATTTCTACATTACATTAATTTAATTTTCAATAAAGAACATTTTTGCTCATGCAGGAAATTTTTTACTCCGATAAAATATCTTATATCTGAGGGAAGATAGCGAAAAAAACTCAAATACTCAATTTCAATGGCAGCTTTCACTTTGAAATTTTATTATTTAATTCTTATTATTACTTAATAGTCGGAAGTTGAGTTCGGAGCGGCAACAGCTTGTAAAAAATAAATATCAAAAAACATTTTAGTCTATCTTAAAAACAAATAAAAATCGATAACAAATCTAAAAAAATAACAATCAGAAAATAACAATTATTACTCCGGAAAAAAGACCAACAAAAATTATCTACCAGGTCTGATCTGTAAATCGTAAGATATCAAATCACGTGGTTTCCAAAAATTAATAATGGTTAAATAGTGTTTTGTAGATCGCAAAGTTCATAAGATTGAATAAAATTGTATATTGTAAATACAAAACAACAAATAAATAAGTAGCAAGTCATCTATTAACATAATTTAATTTTGGAATTCATGTGATTTGAATTTTGTGTGTAAAACAATTTAATTCACATACATTCATACATACATGTGAAGGGTTAAGCATACACATAAAGGAATGCAAAAGCCGTTACAATAAGAGAGCATTTATTGAATTTGTCTTGTAACCTTTGTAGTTTAATTGTTCATGATCAGTAGTCAGAAAGTAGATGTCGAAAACACAAGTCGTAATTTGAAGTCGTTTAGAGTTGATTAAAAACTGATTTAATGTTGTTTGATTAAAAGCTTAACTTTATTAGACCGCTGCGTTTAACATTCTTATTTAAATATTAACCTTGAAGTAATTCCGTAAATTAAAATTAATTTTGCAATATTTAATGAATTTCTATTGAACTTTGTAAATAAATCAACTGAATTACATAATAAAAATATTCACTTTCTTACATACATTTAATCCCATACATTATTTAAGTTTAAGTATTTTAAAATTATTATGAAACATTATGTAAATAAATGCGCAATAATTTTAGGCAGTCGACTGTTAGTTATCGACTTCCATTCTCACAACTGAGTTGTTAATAAACTCTAGCCACTGTCTTAAGTTGATTGCAAACACCGCAGCCACATCTAAAGCTAAGTACTCTGTTTGAATTTGCGAAAAATGTTGAGCAACATTGATTATTTCGTTTGAAAATTTTGACAATTAGCCAGTGGTGACAACACTACGATTTAGAAGAAATTTATCGTTTTTATTGCCTTGAAGTAAGCAACATTGTTTTTCTTATGTAAACAAAAACCATGTGTGAAAACAAATGGAGAACAAAATAATTTTAAGAGCTTGTGCTGCTTTGAAGACACACGTTCTCATTCAATCCCATACCTTCATTTTATGTTATTTTCACACTATTTTCCTTTATTTTAGTTAATTGTGCGCAACAAATTCAATGCTAATTAAAAGCTGAGCATCTGTTGTTTGCAATTCCGCACGAAATAAGTGGTGCTTACATTATTTCGCAGTTGGAAAATATGTTGCCAGAAACATGTTGTATTTGAAAAAATCATGCTGCCAGAAACATTTCGTATGTTTTCACAATTTGAACAGAGTACAACTTCGGCCATTTTTTTTTGCAATTATTTCGCATGAATTTTTTTTATATGGACTTTTGACAGCAGTTCGCACGAAATGATGAACAGAGTACTTAGCTTAATGTGTTAACCAGTGTTTCTCAGTCTAATGGTAGCATAAGCTAGAGACACAAATGGCGCTGCTGTCTCGCCTTCTATCAGATAAAGCTAAGTACTCTGTTTGAATTTGCGAAAAATGTTGAGCAACATTGATTATTTCGTTTGAAAATTTTGACAATTAGCCAGTGGTGACAACACTACGATTTAGAAGAAATTTATCGTTTTTATTGCCTTGAAGTAAGCAACATTGTTTTTCTTATGTAAACAAAAACCATGTGTGAAAAGAAATGGAGAACAAAATAATTTTAAGAGCTTGTGCTGCTTTGAAGACACACGTTCTCATTCAATCCCATACCTTCATTTTATGTTATTTTCACACTATTTTCCTTTATTTTAGTTAATTGTGCGCAACAAATTCAATGCTAATTAAAAGCTGAGCATCTGTTGTTTGCAATTCCGCACGAAATAAGTGGTGCTTACATTATTTCGCAGTTGGAAAATATGTTGCCAGAAACATGTTGTATTTGAAAAAATCATGCTGCCAGAAACATTTCGTATGTTTTCACAATTTGAACAGAGTACAACTTCGGCCATTTTTTTTTTGCAATTATTTCGCATAAATTTTTTTTATATGGACTTTTGACAGCAGTTCGCACGAAATGATGAACAGAGTACTTAGCTTAATGTGTTAACCAGTGTTTCTCAGTCTAATGGTAGCATAAGCTAGAGACACAAATGGCGCTGCTGTCTCGCCTTCTATCAGATAAAGCTAAGTACTCTGTTTGAATTTGCGAAAAATGTTGAGCAACATTGATTATTTCGTTTGAAAATTTTGACAATTAGCCAGTGGTGACAACACTACGATTTAGAAGAAATTTATCGTTTTTATTGCCTTGAAGTAAGCAACATTGTTTTTCTTATGTAAACAAAAACCATGTGTGAAAACAAATGGAGAACAAAATAATTTTAAGAGCTTGTGCTGCTTTGAAGACACACGTTCTCATTCAATAACATATGTACCTTCATTTTATGTTATTTTCACACTATTTTCCTTTATTTTAGTTAATTGTGCGCAACAAATTCAATGCTAATTAAAAGCTGAGCATCTGTTGTTTGCAATTCCGCACGAAATAAGTGGTGCTTACATTATTTCGCAGTTGGAAAATATGTTGCCAGAAACATGTTGTATTTGAAAAAATCATGCTGCCAGAAACATTTCGTATGTTTTCACAATTTGAACAGAGTACAACTTCGGCCATTTTTTTTGCAATTATTTCGCATGAATTTTTTTTATATGGACTTTTGACAGCAGTTCGCACGAAATGATGAACAGAGTACTTAGCTTAAAGGTAAAAAAACTATCCTCCAACATTTTGATTGAATCCTTATGTCGGTTCCTCTTTCGCCTCAGCGTAACATGTATTCACGTCATCAACAGAATCAGAAAAATTTATAGCAAAGGCAGAATTTTACAGGTGCTTGTTAATAGAATAAAAGGCTACTTATATATTTCATTTTCAAAATATATGGTGGATATGTAAGGGTTTTCGGTGATCCCTTTATGAATGACATGGCCATTACCTACAGCTTTCTCGTATATATATTTTTATTTATTGTTCTAAAAGATTAACACGTTCGCCACTCATTGATTTTTCGCGCTTTCAAAAAAAAAACTCACGAACAAAAAAAAGATGTCACATAAATGTGACATGAGTTTTCTAAGCGATTTTCTTAAGAGAAACTGTGTGTCACGTATTTGTGACATACACAAAAGTCACATATAAGTGTCATGAGTTTTGGGAAGTAATTGTGTCACATATGGGAGTCACTAAATAGTTTGATTTCTATCAATAAAACATAAACAGAATTTTTTTATTATATATTAAACATTTTTATTATTTTCTATATATACTTTATTGGATGTGACATTCTTTTAAGCATGGATATGGGCATAATCGAAGTATATCTCTGCAGACTCCACATATATATTTAGTTGTGGTCCTCTTTTTATTTTTACTGCACTGGCGGCATCGTTTTCTTAAAGTGGTCATGCCTGGAAAATGAGCTGCAGTAGATGTACTGGCTGTTACATCAACATATAATCTTTGTCTTGGAGGTTCACCCAAATATGCTTTTATAAATTTTTCTCTAAACGACAGGAGTGTCAATGGATTTTCGACATTTATTTTATTATAAATCCAACAGGCACTCCAAAGCGATATATGTATCAGGAGAAAAAATACCTTCATATCAACGAATTGATCGTCTGGGACACGCTTAATACGACACTATTTGATCCGATCGATCCTTACCTTAATATCAATATTCACACTTTTATATATAAGAACTTTCTTCTATGGCAATTGTGACACGAATGAACTGATAAAAGCGTATTTCAAACTTATTTTCATATAAATTAGCACATTGCAAAACTTCGGGGAATACTCCTTGAAAAAACGAAATTTTAAAATAACGGCTTAGCGCACATACAAACCGCAGAATTCGTATATATCTGACACCTTGCCAGGGACTAAAACATGCAAGAAAATTACTTCCTACAAATTTTCATGAAATAACAGCCTAGTACATTTTAGTAATTTTACGACACATACATATATGTGACATGAGTTTTTTTGAAACATCCCACGTCACATATGTATATGTGACGCTGAGTGGCGAACGTGTTAAATGTGAAGACCCTTTAGAAGGTCTTCGAAGAGATATATCTACTCGTAAATAAAATAAAGAATGGCACACGGCTTGTAATATCCAAAATGAATACAACGATTGTGTTTGTTAAATGGGGAGTGGGGGAAGAGGCTCTAGATTTTCAAGCGGGCGCAATTTTCCACCTCCCGTTCTATTCTTCAATCAATAAATACCGTTAGCAATGCAAGACAAGGTGCAAACTAGTGCTGGCAAAGTATTGAGTAGTGGGTACCGAGTATTTCCTATTTTTTGGTTACTCAATACTCAAAAGTAGTTACTTGATACTTTAAGAGTTGTATTTTTAAGCAAGTTGAGTGGCTAAAATAGTGGATAAAAATACATCACAGGATAAAAAGACATCTAGGTGTAAGATTCTTTAATCAAATCAAAACTAAATAATTTTTTGAGAACTATTAAATTATTTCTTAAGTTGTTGTTAACGTTAAATTAAAAGTTACCTTTATATTTATTTTTTATTTAATAATAGAAGACATACAAAACCAACAATAGTTGATGATCTATTATTAATATTTGAACAAACTACTCGTACTTCAAATTGCAGATAAAAACTATGCGTTACAATTTAAAAAAATCCGTTAAAAGTATCGAGTAGTATTGAGTATGAATGAAAAGTATTGAATATTATTGAGTAATGAAAAGTAGTAGAATTTGCCAGCAGTAGTGCAAACGGATCTCTACATTGAAAGCAAAACACGAGAAATATCCTAAAGTTATTTAAATATAGATCTAATCAAAAATTTCGGCCGTAAAAAGTACTAAGATCAAAATAAAGACCAAGTTCTTGATAGGCACAATATCATCTCATTTCTACGCAACCTGTTAGCTTCGCTGTCAAAATGAAACTTTTTTAATAAACTATTACATAACTCAACAAAAAACTTTAGGCAATTATTTTGAAATTGCATTTCACCTTCATCTGATAATTTATGAGTAGAACGAAATGCTATAGTTATTTCGGCTCCCAAGTATATATCCTTAATATCTTTAAGATATGTAAAATTATTAACATCAATTCTGTTGAACTTTTCAAAACAGAATATATTCATCTTTTACAATGTATTCAAATATTTTTAAATACAGACGTGAATTTATTTACAGGAATCTGAAGTAATAGACTAAAAGTGCAAAATAACATATATTCAAAAATTTTTTTTATCTTTTTGGTACCTCAAAAAACTTCAAAAATAAGATAAATCTTCACATATGGTAACACTGATCGGCACACATGTAAACACATTGTACAATTTATTTTTGAGCGGCCCCATAATAGCCGCATGTTGCGAAAAACTTGTTCGGTTCATATCGGCCAAACATCAATTGTAACGATAATTGGTACAATGCGATCACACTATCGCGCTTTATTTATATGTTTTTGTTTATTTGCTTTTGGCAGAGACGGTTTAATTTTTGGAATGTATTACAATGAAAAACAAAAAACTTATTTGGCCGTATATATTGTGGCATCAATAGTTAAAAAAAGAACAAATAAAAAATAAACATAACATAAAGAACATAAAAAAATATTGCAGTAGTTAATAAAGCGAGTAAATATGGTGCGTATGAGAGTACCTTACATTAAATAAAGAACCTCGAATTGGTTGAACTAACCACCACGTACATTCAAAAGCGAGACCCCACATTTCGAAAAGCTATTCCAATATGCCAACGTTTAGCTTGTAACATTCGGTATTAATGAATTTTGTTAAAACTTATTACGCAGTACGTACTTTTAAGCTATTGCATAGCTTTTATCGCGGGCTTTGAGCGCGGTGACCGAATTGTGAAATTCCGTAACGAAAAAAAACCTGACACTAAGCTTGTTTGTTAAGTCTTTTGTTTTTTAGATATTTGATTCGCCTAGCGTATGTTAACCCCTAAAGTATGCTATTGATTTCATTAGCATACAGTATTTCCAGAACAGATTTCTACGTGTATGAAAATACAAAATGGCGTATTTAAGAGCAATCGTGGTTTACAAAAAATGATATACACAAACAAACAGACAATTCGTAGGGTTATAAGCGGTATTTTCCAGATGTTTAGAGGATATCAAGTCTCAAACTTATGTTTCTTATTTCAGTTACCATAAGCCTATAGTTTTAATGATAAAAATTCCTGAATAACCTACATGTATTGTAAGATAATAAAAATATTTTAAATGATATTAACTTCTCATTTATTCTATAAAAGAAAAAAAATTGTTTTCTTATCGGTCACCACGGTCAAAAAGTGTAATTTGAATTAATATCAAAGACAAAAAAATACTGCATAAATAAAAAATAAATAAATAATTATAATTCCATAAGTTGATAAAAAATGCTATGCAATAGCTTTGCCGCGAGAT
This sequence comes from Gymnocheta viridis, assembly GCA_956483585.1. Lineage (NCBI taxonomy): Eukaryota > Metazoa > Arthropoda > Insecta > Diptera > Tachinidae > Gymnocheta > Gymnocheta viridis. The sequence goes on along the minus strand of OY101442.1, from coordinate 48,279,492 downwards.
TGTCGCATTTTAAAATGATCTTAGCTTAAGAAATATTTCTGGTATGAAATCAAATCATTATTTTGCTGTGCATCATATGAATTAAAAATATAATTGTATTTGAACTAAATTGTGCGTGAGTGTGTCTTTTGCAATGTATGTGTATCAGAGATGGCATCAGGAATTTTATAATTGTACCAAATACCTTGAAAAATTGTTTATTTTGGAATTTAATTTTTTAATTTACATTATTTTTATTTGGATTTATTAAGAATATAGCGATAAAAGTACGTTAAATTTTATTTGTACTATAATATAACAGAAAGCAGTTCAGTATTGAAAATGTATAAAGAAAATCAAGGTACTTATAAATCGATTTCGAGACCACAATTACAGTTTTGATAATAACTTACTTGATATATTTATTTTGATAGCAATTTCAGTTTTGTAAATTCAGTAAATCCATTGTTTGAATTACAGCAGGGCATACATTACTCCAGTATACTGGCACAAACTAGTGATCTTAAATGGTGCTCGAAACACATACCATACAAGCATACTGGTGCAATATCCATTTCTTTAAAATTTTTTACAGGTGAATTGTTGCAACTGATGCGCACCGCATTTATTCTTTATTTATATCTTTTGATTTTTTAACCATCTTTTCATAGCATTTGCTTTTTAGCTCGCGATTGCAATATTCAGCACTTTCTATTTTTCACAAACTCGTATGACTCGTATAGTTCAAGAAATTCATTGCAAAAAATGTTTTCTTTTGAATTCATGTGCTTTTTTCTTAATTTTTGTACATATACTGTTGGACGAAAGATCAAGTAGCCTTTATTAAAATAACGCCAATAATAAAATTTTAGTAAAAGTAATTTTTAAAGTAAGGTTGTATTGAAAGTTTTTAGTACAATGTTGCAGTAATAATTTGTTTTTCAACAAACAATGCTGTTTTAAAGTATTGTACCCTGATATTTACTCTTTGACAACTTTTCCCAACTGAGCTAAATTCACCAAACACAATACCACAAACTGGCACCATCAGCAAAATATCAAATTCTGTTTGATATCGCTACAGAAAAGCGTACAATCACACAAAATGCCCATACACGACCAAATCACTGGCACCAACACTTGATTACACGTGCATGCTGGTGTAGTGTATGGGCCCTTAAGCCGCAAAGAGTTGCAGTTTGTAGTCTGTTTTTCTCTTTGGTTTTAATTATATTTTGGTAACAAAATATTTTTTCACATTCGTAAATGAATGTGAAACTGATAATATTCCTCTTACAGTTTTTGAAATTTCTGGAAACATTATTTCATTTGTCTCATTTTTTTATTTTAGAAACTGTTGCCCACAAACATGAGCGAGAGCTCTAAATTGAGAATTTTTGTTATAAAAATTTTGGTATTCGATTGGAAATATTTTTACTAATACTATCAATATTCCACTGATTTTCTGGGCTAAATGTACCGAACCATTTTAATGTTTTATTTTCAAAGTCGAATTTTGTTCTTAAAACTTCGAAAAATTTGAAATAACAATTGTGGGCAAAACTATCACATCATTTTCAATTTCATTGGTTTATATACATATACAGTTCTACATCAATGCCACAGTAAACATCATTCAATGATCACGGCATTCCTTGTTCTTATTAGTCTTGCTAAATTTTTGGACTCATTTTAAATCGGTGCTTTCATCCAATGTTATTGAATAATAATTATACTTACAAAAAAGTTTTTAATTCCGGCAACATTTTCTGGCCTGGTAACTTCTGTTACAATCTTTTTGTTGCTCTTTCTCTATTTATTTTCGTTTTTTAACAATTTGTGAATCTATTTCTTTTTAAGAAGGTTTTTTTTTTAAGTGGTCCAATATTTGGAACTGCAAATTATGCTTTGCAACAAACATAGTCAACATAATTTCTAACGTTGTTGCTGGCTGTTCTACGGGACACTCTCTATTTTTAATGAAAACGCCAATTTTCGGTGTTGTTTTCATTTCTAATTTTTTTTATTGTGACTGTCGCTTTATATGTAATATGCTACACATTATATTTACATTACATGCTTTATAGCCAAGGAAGCATTCTCGTCCACTCTTCTCTAAACGGAGCAACGTATGGTCTGGAAGTGCTAATGTATAAAGGCAGAATTAGTTTGTACGTTCTTTTCTGTTACGAATCAGCTATTTTGCTTCTGTTCAATTAAAAACCTGTATGTGTGGTTTGTTGTTACTTTTTCGTTCTGTTCTGTTGCGGAATATTCTGTAGAAAATAAAATACAACGTTAAGTGACAGCCAAGAGTTTGTATGCATTAGTTTTTTGTGGAATGAAATATTACAAATATTGTTTTAAAAGTCAGAATATTTTATTTTAATTCAAATTATTAAAGATTTATATATTTTGGTCAAGTAAAAAACATTTTGCAAACATTTACAAAATTCAATCCTATAATTATATCGTCCACATCCGAAAGTTCAGACACAGAACAAGTAAGTAGAAATATTTTCTACAGAAAAGAACGGCACAGAACCGCAACGAAAAGTAAAAGCTAATGAGGACTTAAAGCTTTGTTAAGTCACAGTAAAATGACTGCAATGATAAGTTGCCATATAAAATTACTAAAACTGTGGAGATTTCTTAATTGTACTAAATAAGCCATTGGTGTACCTTTGTACTTTTCCAAACCAAAAAGAGTACAATTGGACCAATTTTGCCATCCCTGATGTGTATGTACGTACTTAAGCATTTACAATCTTGTTAAAAGCTAAAACTTGCACTCACATTCCTACATGGGGTCTGAATTTACACTTTTAACATAAACGCCACATATGTAGATACGTGTACATACATGTATGTATGTACGTCTTATATAAATTTTAGCGGCTTAAAATTTAACTTAAAGTAATATTTTGAAAATATAAAACTTTTACTTCAATTTAGATTATACGTTCATGGATGTGAGTTAAGCTTAGACAGGCTGTATCCGCCTATTGAGTGGCCCGTCAACAGAGGAACTCCTACAATAAGTGATCTAATACAGTTTGATAATACACAGGATTATACGGTGCCTTATTTTGAGGATGAGTGCGTGAAGACTGGAACTAAAGTAATCACTATTTCACCAAGCTTTGAGCACAAGTACTTACTGGGGCACGAAATTGATGGAAGATCTTTAGTGCCAGCAACTTTTTATATAGAGTGTGTTTGGAAAACGTTTGCGTTAACCCATGGGATTATAGATTTCGAATCTGTTGATGTTGAATTTGAAAATGTGCGATTCTTACGTGCAACCACGCTTTCAACTAAGGATGAAATTAATCTTCAAGTATCAATACAACAAGGAACAGGCGCATTTGAGGTTTGTAACCCTTTTAACTTTTATACTAAGTGAATAATTGACCAATTTTGTTTAAAAAAATTTACAAACTTACATATACACCTGGTGCTCTTCACCAAATTCGTTAGAATTTTTAAGATTTTTTTTTTAATTTTGGAGTTCCTTAATGCCTAAAATGTTCATGTATCATTACCGAAACATCTTCTTGGCCTAAAATTTGTCCATTTTCTTCGTCAGTTAGCTTTTTTACTTAAACCGTTTTCTTTTCTAGAAAATAATAAAATTTTTGCCGTTTGGAATGGAGATTTGCAATGTAATGCTTATTTAGAAAATTGCATCTTTCAAATATTATTATTTATTCCTTTACCACATCAACTGTCACCGCACCTTCAGCAAATAAAACACTCGGAGCCACGGTATTTTTTGTAAGTAATCTCATCAAAAATAAGCCCAAGTTCCTTTCCAAAACTGTGGCCATTAAAAGTCTTGAGATCAAAGTTCTTGATATATAAAAAAGCACTTCATTTCTAGGCAAACTTCCAAATTGGCAATATATTTTCATAGTTTTATCCGATGTTAGAGATGTAAATCTATTAAAATTATTTTTCTTTTTCGGATTAGAAAAGTAAAAAAAATATTGCCGAATTAGAAGTTTGCCTAAAAATTAAATACTAAATATTTTATCTATAAAGAACTTTATCCTCTTTTTTATCTCAATACCTTCAATGGCCGCAGTTTTTTGATAGAAACTTGGGTTTACTTTTCAAATTTATGGTTTGGATTGGATTGGTTGCTAGTTAAGAGTCTATAGATGTCACTCCAATATGGATGTTGAATTAAATAAGGAATACGGATGAATTTAACTATATTATAGTTGTCCCTTTTTACCCTGGCCATCGAAAAGATTGATTTGGCGCATTTTCATCTTTTAAATTTTACATGTATGTTAATAGTTTGTACAGTCGCGTTGGACATATGTTTCCTACATTTATAATAATGTCAGTCATATGTGTTCAACGTGTCAGTCAATGTCTTAATTTTTGGTTTTAAAATAACGATGAATTAAAATATTGTTCATAAAAAGTGAAGTACTTTCAAATCTTTCTAAAATAAAGTTATTGTCTGACCATCATCTGAGAATGGAATTGTAATCATTTCTGTAAAATGTCTTGCAACCGTGTGATCTGACAATCTAGCATGTGATGGTAAATTATCATTGTCAGTTCATATCTAACACTGTGAGAACCAAAAAGTCAAGGAATTTCGACCCTAAATGGTTGGAGGCCAATTTATATTTATTGGACTGAAGTTTAAATGCATTACATTCTAATTTTCGTGCCTTTATTAAATGTTGGAAACCATTCAGATCGTTACCAAGAGCCCTTTTCTACACGAAGAGTTTACTTTTCAAAGTCGTGAGGTCAGACTCTATTGTATTCGCAACTTTGTTTTGTTCTTTGTCGTTCGTCGTTCTTACATAGTTGTATTTGGCTGCATTGTTTAATTTGCATGTTAATCCAACAAAGACCACAATACCTTTAAACGTAAACTTTGCATGCGTAGAAGTAAAACAAAGTCTAAAAGGAAATTTAAAAGACTTTGTCAAAGTAAACTTTGCATGGGGAAAGAAGCTCCAAATCCTATACAAGGGCAATGTTAGTGACAGTTGGTGACATCTTTATGCACCTTCTAGGCGACAGCACACCGATTAAAAGTGTCACCGGTGTGCTTTCGCTTAGTAGATAAGCCATGGTATCACTAACATTGCGCTTACACCGAAAGCGCAGTTACAAACGTATATATGATTTTTTTTGTATTCATGGGATGAAATCGTAGAAAGAGGCTGGCAGTGATGGTGTTTGCCAAGAGTGCGAGACTTTAAGCCGTTAAAACAGCCCTTTACACTGACCGAAACTTTCACCATTGAACTAGCGCAAGGCTTTTCGTTACGGGGTAACTTATATTGATTCTTCTGCCAATCTCATCTAACCTACGAAGTTCCAATACAACCAATTTTACAAAATTACTTACACACTTCCAGTTATACAAAGATTCCAACATGATTGGAACTATGTCCAGTCTAATGCTACGCTCTAAAACTTCTTCTAAATATACCTTCCCACTATCAAATCGTGTACATATGAAGAACATATGTTCGACATCCTCCACGACATCACAACTCGGCGGAAACGGAACAGTGTCAAGTCTGAAACGATACAAGTACGACGTAAAAAAACCATGTCCAGTCAAAAATTGTGTAATGTAGTAAATTGTGTGTAATTTGAATATCCTCTATGGAATATCTAGGGGGAATGTAGCAGCTGTACAAACAGATGCCAGACGCATTTGCTCGAGAATATCCACACTGTGGTGTCACTGTGTCTCGTAGAGTGGTCCAGAACTTTGAGGTACCCGTATTATCAGATACACAATTTGCAGATTCTATATGGCTCACTCGCCCAACAACATCTACGTTAAAGTCCCGAACACTTTGTTTAGGTAGCTATTGCGCTACTTGACAGTGATTGAGATTTAACTGTAGCATTCGCATGTTGATGCCTTGGCCAAGGTAGCTCTTAAGCCAATGGTGGCAGCTTGCGTACCGCTGTACGGTCTTCTGAGTGATTTAACTGCAGACAGCTACAAGGATTTAAAATCGTCAGATTTGTTTGTGAGGGCTTCCTTAGAGGTGACTTCATCTATATCCCTGATCTTAAAATTAGTTTCGTGAGATAGTGCCCGGTCTTCAGATACTTTACCTAGTATGTCTTCTACTGTTTGCCTAAATTCACTTGTGTTTTGGTGAACGGGTTTGTTCAGCTCCAATAAAAGCTCACCTTTCCCGATCTTTCTAATATTCTTGACATTTTGTACCAGGGTGTTTAGCTTGGGGTCCCTCTTTACTTGCCTAATAATGTCAGCATAGGAATTTTCCCCACAAGGTTTTAATAACCAACGCATCTCGTCGAACTGCCTTCTTTAAATTTCGGACCTTACGCTGGACTTTTACCCAACCAGGACTTGCAACATTGGAATCCGGCTAACCAGCCGAATATATTGCGGCCTCCTTGGATTCAATATTTGCCTTACCGTTGACTGACATGCTAGGACTAGTGCCCTTTTTCTTCTTAGACTTATTCCCCTTGGGCCGAAGAGTAGTAGGATCTCTTTTCCGTTTTGGGGTTCCGTGTGGCACAAGGTGCGGTCTTACTTCTTCTGTCTGTGTTTGTTTACTCATTTTCGCTTCCCTGTCATTACTAACAGTCCTGCTATCTAAGTCAACTGACGTTTACATATACAAAGCCTGTATTTCACGGGACACCGTCATTATATCCTTATGAACATTCGAACGTGTCTTAATTTTTCCGCATACTCTTCTGGGCTTCAGCACTATTTGATGGGGTATTAGCAGGCACAATAGTTCTGCTATCCACCACAAGAGGATGTAATCTCATGATCACCGATTTCCTCTAAAAAGGGCTTCCAATATCTTCCCTTAAGTCTTAGTTCTTACTAGTATTTTTATATTATTTAAATCGACATTAAATTTTGGTGGGTCCAAGCTCCAGGCCGTTGACTTCATTCGATGTGCAGTCACGTTAAGATCCCATGGGTCTCTTTGCAAGCAGTAAGGTCCATGAGAGGGTTTACAAAGAGTTTTCTAGCCAGATTCATGTTAATCGGGGAATGTCATCTGAGCCTGCACCACCAACTTAATGGCGACAAACTTCGAACGTACCTTGAGACTTGCGAAGTTTTAAAAGGACGAGTGCAGTTGTGGCATTAGACTTGGATCCCTTTCAGCAGAGTTTCCCTTCTGCAAACTCAGGTCCCAAAATACAGCAACCTTCAGCACAAGGTTACATGCCCAGGTATGTATGATGTATGATTTTTTTGTTGGAAGTAGTGATAACTATCATCAGGTGGCCGTACGAAATCTCCACTGGCACCATCCTGGGACCGATTTTAGCATTTCATAAGGGTGAACAGTTGTATGCATGTCATTCCTACGTCCTCCTTGTAGTAAGGAAGTTCGAAACTGCGCTGCATCGCCCCTTTTAAAATTCTAGTTATGTAATTTTCACATACTTTCCAGGATCTGCATGGTTTAACATAACCCTCACAATATTTTCGGCTGCTAAGGTTTTCACTAGGTTGCTATACAAGACTTGCCTCTCATCCATCCAATTTGCATTTTCTTCTGGCGGCCAACATAGATCACAACTGCTTGTGTCCGTCAGTTTAAATCTGTGAAGGTATTTGTTGAAACTGCCATGGTCTGTCATAGCTTGGGTTAAAAAATATCCCATGTTTCCATGTCGTCTCTATCCAGATTCTAATATTAGGGATCAGTTTGTAAGTCCATCTCCCAGTCTGCTCTTGGTTCCAACGTTCTTGCCATTTGGTTAGTAGGTTGTTTCTGGCACTTTCCCTCATCTCAGAAATTTCCCTTGTGTCTTCAATTGGGTAATTTTTGTAACCACAAATTTGTTTAGTGTGGATACATATTTCCTTTCTTTCCAACATTAATACGAGTAGATATATTGGCGGTATACCTACCAGCACTAGCGCCGCACTTGTAGATACCGTAAGATACGTTGATATTGTATGCTAGGCAGTACACCTCTCTGGTTTCTGCAGGTGTTTTAAATCTAGTGCTCTGACGAAGCTTGATGCAGCATACAAAAGTTGTGAATGCACTACACTGTTTAGTAACTTTTTTATAAATGGCTTTGGTCCGCCAAAGTTTGGCATAATTCTAGCTAGCGACATGGCTGTTCGCATGCCTTTGCCCCAAATATTAAGAACAAGCTGCGCGAAGCCAAGTTTGTAATCTAATTGTACGCCGAGGTAGCATAAGCTTCTCTTAAATTGTATCTCGCTGTTCTGCAGCTGCACTTGGCCATTTAAAGACTGCGATTTGTTACTGGTATTGCCTCTCTTTTTTTGGCACCGCAAGCTGCAGGCCGTTTCTCCATAACCAACTGCTGCATCAATACAAGTTATCGTTTGCAATGACCTCTATGAACTCAGATGTTTGCTGGTTTACCACTAGTGCAATGTCATTGGCATATCCAATTAAATTGGTGCCATCTTGTAGTTCTAGCTATAATAAGCCATCGTACATTACGTTCCAAAGAAAAGGTGCTATTTACTGAGCCCTGTGGCACGCCTGCTATTATTCGGTATTTTTTCATACCATTTTTGGTCTTATATAACAGCATTCTGTTATCGAAGTAGTCCGCTACTATCTTTTAGAAGTACTTGTCTACGCTTTTGTTCCTGAGTGCTTTAGAACGACTTTTCACTTAACTGTGTTGAATGCGTTTTTCACTTCCAGTGTTATGATTGCGCAGTATTCTCCTGTAACTTTAGCATGAGTCGCCATGCTAACTACTTCATTGATTGCATCTAACGTGCTTTTACCTTTTCGGAAACAATGTTTCATGGGCGATATACCTCCGATTTCTTCAATGTGATCTTCCAGCTCTTCTTTCCCAACGATTCTAGCAAGCACAGCGGTCTGTAAGAATTAGGTTCATATAAGGGCTTATTCCCCTTTCGCAATAATACCAGATTTGTATTTTCCATTTAGCAGGAAAAACTTCATTTAAGAGGCATGTATGGAAGACACTGAGTAAGGATTCGGATATACTAGCCTTATAACCACGTTTGGTATGCCATCTGGTCCGGGACTCTTGCCCTTCTTCAGCTTATTAGCTGCTTGTTGGATCTCCTCAACATTTAAGGGGATAAAATTTTGTACCTGGAGATTTCTTGCTTTATTTAATCATTCTTTATCAAATTGGAAAAGCGTTTTCACTATATGTGTCGCCCACTCTAGGTCTTTGATACCTGGTATAGGCTTAAAGCCACCTAGCAATTACGTCACTATCTTATACGGTTTGCTCTATTTCATTGCATAGAGCTATCCGGCATCTTCTCTTACTATATTTTATAGTTCTTCTTTGGATTGTACGTGCATTCCTATATTCGTGCTGCAGTACTTTACCATCATAGTAACGGGTAGACGCCCTACGTGCTGCAATAAATTTTCAGTGCACCAATAGATTGGGCACGTGTTGTTGTACTTTTGTGTTTTTGGCATGCACATATTTCAAGCCTTTCTGAGGGTTCTCCCAAATGATTCCACATCCTTCTCTGTATCTATGGCTACTGCTCGGTTATCAACGTTTCTACTCTTGCCAAATGCGATATATTGTACCATCTTTTTATCACCAAGTTTCCTGACGTTCAACTTTGGAAGGTCGACTTCAACCTGATTCATACTATTGTCGTCATGTTTATTAAATGTGATATACTGACGGTAACTTAGGGGCAATCATTTCGCTATTTGTAGCACCCTTCTTGTCGAGTGTGCTTGAGTTCCACACTGGAGATTTACTATTGAAGAGCCCTCCAATAATCACCTTATATTTGGAAATTCTGATAGAAGCTTCAAGTACGTTGAGTGCTTCTGCAAACTCAGTGTATCCCATACTTGTTGGTAGTAGCAGCTAGATGCTCTAACATTGTTTACTGTGGCATATACAAAGCAGGCATTGCTTTCGTCTACTTCACTTATGGTTAGTTGCCTGTTTCCCACCATGGTAGCGGCGCACGGTGGCTGAAAATCGTTTTTCATTGGCCAAAAGTCTTTTTTTTTTGTCACCGATTTTTAAAATTTGTATGCCCTTTTGCAGCTAATATATCCAGATTAAGGTAGCCAAAAAATTAGGTTAAACTATTGATAATTGTGAGCGTGGCATGCTGTCAAACTCAACGGTTTTTTTTAATTTCAGAAAAAGGTGTTTTTCTTTTGTTTTTTATAAAAAATAAATGGTTACTACTCGCAAGCTATCATCGATAATGGCCTGCGGTCTTTTTTATAATGTTGGTAGGATTATAGTCTTTAGTTTTTGTAAGTGGTCAGAGCTCTAGCGTTTAATATAAAGGGCGTTACGGAATATTTATGAAACTACTATATTTTTCTCAAATTTAAACTTTAGTGGAATAGAACTTCTAGGGAACAAAAGGGAACAAGAAATGTATACCACCCGGAGAAAGTGTCCTCTTTACTGCTATATATACTTTTGCACCCGTGACGAGCCGTGTGTAGAACACTTTTTTCATTTTAATGAAATTACTCCAAAGTACTCGTATACAATGGTGTATATAATTTTCACTTTTTTGCCTAAAAGTTTATGTTTTTACTTTAGACTACGTAAAACTAAAAAAAATAAATATAATACCTGAGAAAGGGTTTAATGGCTTTGTTTTGATCAGCCAAAAATTGGTAATAAAATTATCACAAATTATCACAAAATTCTACAGCAAACATATGATCTCTTTCTAAATTTACCTTTTATCAAATGTTAGGGTCAACCAAAGTCATAAGCAATTTTATAACAATAATCGGGACATTAAACCACTAAAAATACAAAAACAACCCAACAACAACAACAGATATTGGCGAGATACTAATCAGTTTTACCTGATATTAAGGTCTGGACAACATGTGCAGTTTTGTGCAATTTAAGCACTACCTGCTTTGAAATTAAAGATCAATGTGTGAATAACATGTATCTAAAAATGTATAAAACTACGGATTCGATAAGGGATTACTCAGTAATAAGTTAATCCTCTAGGTATACGGGTAAAACATAACAGACGCAAATAAAAATATTCACAAAAATATGGAGAGCTTCAGTTATAAAGAACTGGCCGAAGAGTATATTAGAATTAAAAACCAGGAAGATGTTCTTAGTTACGCTAAAATAAAATTAAACTTAAATTCGTGTAGCACCGAAATGCAAGAGCAATTATCTAATTTCTTCAAAGCAGTTCGCGACAGTAAACAAAACTTTTATATAAAAAGTGCAAACTGGTTAGAGGGCCAACTTACTGTCGCTGCAGAAACAGCAAAGCAAGATAAGGCTGGAAGACCACGCAAATCATTGTACAACTGCAGCGATAGATCTAAGAGGCGGAAACTTAAAGATATCAACGATGCAATTGGTTGTACAAATATAAAAGAATCTTTCCTACATCAATTACGATCACAGAACCAATTAACAAAAGTGGATATCATTGAAAAAGTTGTTAAAGCTAGTCCAGTGAGAACAAAACGGATTCTTAAAAATATACCCACACCGAGTGATGCAATACAGTACACAAATGAGGAGGCATTAGCATTATTTCTGGATTTGAAATTAACAAAACAGCAATATATTAAACTCACACTGCGTGCGATTGAAAAAGGCTCAAATATGTATCCAGCATATCTTTACATAACCGCTGCTAAAATGGACTGTTTGCCATCAAAGGAGACTATTACAATCACACCAATTTCGGCAGACTACAATCTCTACTTGATCACACAGCCGAACGCTTGCTACAATCAATAACAGGAAATGAGTTAAAGAAATATGGAAACACAAAGTTAATTCTTTTTTGTAAATGGGGATGTGATGGTTCTTCGGGACAAAAACAATACAAACAAGCTGTATGTGAAAATATATCGGACTCAGATATGTTCATGGTATCATTTGTACCATTGCGATTGAAAAAGATTTTGGAAGATTCAGAGCCTTCGACTAAAACAACGCAAACAATGGATATTTGGAAATATGAGACACCACTCTCTACGAAATACTGCAAGCCAATCAAATTTGAATTCAAAAAAGAAACTCATGATGCCATTAACAAAGAAGTTATTGATATCATGGCCCAAATTGCAACACTACAGCCATTACAATTACAGTTAGATGGGCAGCAAATTGAAGTAAGCTACCAATTAGTGCTGACAATGATATATGGAAAAGTAGGTCAGGCTTTGACTAACACGAAGGCTGCATCCAGCTGCATTATATGCCAAGCAACATCAACCCAATTAAACCAAGTCCCGACAAAATCATTAGATAATAACGATGCATATGAATTTGGATTATCACCACTACATGCAAGAATACGACTTATGGAACCCATACTAAAATTTGGTTTTCGGGTCTTCAGGATCAATAAGAAACAACGAAACCAACAAAGAGTTAAGAAGTTCAAAAAAGAAACATGTTCAAGATGAATATCGCAAATTTCGATTGGTTATAGATCAGCCAAAACAAGGGTCAGGCAATACAAATGACCGCAAGAAGATTCTTTTCAGATCCAGAAACAGCATCTGAAATAACAGGAGTGGATTTAAACCTTATTTTCAGATTTAAAATTATCCTAGAAGTACTTGCGTGCAATGAAGAAATTGACTCTAGAAAATTTGGAGATTATGCTAAGGAAACTGCAAAAATATATACAACCAACTACCCATGGAGAAATATGTCTGCAACAGTTCACAAAACTCTTTATCATGGAGAAGATGTCATTAAGTATCATTTGGTCCTACTTGGAGATCTATCAGAGGAGGCTCAGGAAAAAAGGAACAAGGATTACATATTTTATAGAGAGTACACAACAAATGAAGATCTATTTAATATATTATTGGCAACGTCAGATCCGTTTATCTCCAGTATTCGAAATCAATGGAAAGTGGAACATCGGGATTTAGACGAAGAAGCCAAAAAACTACTAAAAAACAGAAATAGCACAGAACAAAATATGGAATATTTGCAATCAATATTTGAGTCAAATGAATAATAATTATAATTGCCTTTCATTGTTATTTAAGTACGAAACACATAGTATTAGTAAAAAATTATAATAAATTTTTCTGTAGTAATAGCAATATTTTTAGATAATATTATTAAAGTTTTTTTTTAAGTGTAACTATTCTTTGAGTGTAAACAAATTTGCAAATTTGACAGCAACAAATTTTTAATTTTTCTGTAATAATAGCAAAATCTCCAGTTAATTTTACTATTTTTTTCAGTGTAAAATTTTTTTTAAGTGTAACATTAAAAAAATTCCATTATTACAAAAATTATTTATAATTATTATTAATTTCCAAATATTCAATTTTTTAATAAATAAAAAAATAATCAACCCATATTTCACTCTAAAAGTAAAAAAAATTCAAAAGTTCAACTTGCGGCGCACAGTGGCTGAAAATCGTTTTTCATTGGCCAAAATTCTGTAACTTTTGAACCGATCAAAATATTGAAGTAATGTTTATTTTATTGGATAGATATTTAGTTCAGCTTGACTCAGTTTAAATTTCATTAAAATTGATTAAGGACTTTTTAAGGAATTCTAGGTCAAAGTTGAACTTTTGAATTTTTTTTACTTTTAGAGTGAAATATGGGTTTATTATTTTTTTATTTATTAAAAAATTGAATATTTGGAAATTAATAATAATTATAAATATTTTTTGTAATAATGGAATTTTTTTTAATGTTACACTTAAAAAAAATTTTACACTGAAAAAAATAGTAAAATCAACTGGAGATTTTGCTATTACAGAAAAATTGAAAATTTTTTGCTGACAAATTTGCAAATTTGTTTACACTCAAAGAATAGTTACACTTAAAAAACACGTTAATAATATTATCTAAAAATATTATTATTACTACAGAAATATTTATTATTTTTTGCTGTCAAATTTGATAATTTTAAAAACATTTTAAAAATAAAAACTGCAATAAATTTTAATAGCATTTGCAACAATGGTAGGTTCAGTTTATTATTATTTTTTACTAATATTATGTTTTTCGTACTTAAATAACAATGAAAGGCAATTATAATTATTATTCATTTGACTCAAATATTGATTGCAAATATTCCATATTTTGTTCTGTGCTATTTCTGTTCTTTAGTAGTTTTTTGGCTTCTTCATCTAAATCCCGATGTTCCACTTTCCATTGATTTCGAATACTGGAGATGAACGGATCTGACGTTGCCAATATATTAAATAGATCTTCAATTGTTGAATTTCGTGAAATTTTTCTAGTATTGTTCTCTCTATAAAATCTGTAATCCTTGTTCCTTTTTTCCTGAGCCTCCTCTGATAGATTTCCAAGTGGCACTAAATGATATTTAATGACATCTTCTCCATGATAAACGATTTTGTGAACTGTTGCAGACATATTTCTCCATGGGTAGTTGGTTGTATATATTTTTGCAGTTTCCTTAGCATAATCTCCAAATTTTCTAGAGTCAATTTCTTCATTGCACGGAAGTACTTCTAGGATTATTTTAAATCTGAAAATAAGGTTTAAATCCACTCCTGTTATTTCAGATGCTGTTTCTGGATCTGAAAAGAATCTTCTTGCGGTATTGCCATCATTTGTATTGCCTGACCCTTGTTTTGGCTGATCTATAATTAATCCAAATTTGCGATATTCATCTTGAACATGTTTCTTTTTTGAACTTATTAACTCTTTGTTGGTTTCGTTGTTTCTTATTGATCCTGAAGACCGGAAATCCAAATCATAACTGATTTTTAGTATGTGTTCCATAAGTCGTATTCTTGCATGTAGTGGTGATAATCCAAATTCATATGCATCGGTATTATCTAATAATTTTGTCGGGACTTGGTTTAATTGGGTTGATGTTGCTTGGCATATAATGCAGCTGGATGCAGCCTTCGTGCTAGTCAAAGCCTGACCTACTTTTCCATCTATCATTGTCAGCACTAATTGGTAGCTTACTTCAATTTGCTGCCCATCCAACTGTAATTGTAATGGCTGTAGTGTTGCAATTTGGGTCTTGATATCAATAACTTCTTTGTTAATGGCATCATGAGTTTCTTTTTTGAATTCAAATTTGATTGGCCTGCAGTATTTCGTAGAAGATGGTGTCTCATTTTTCCAAATATTCATTGTTTGCGTTGTACTAGTCGAAGGCTCTGAATCTTCCAAAATCTTTTTCAATCGCAATGGTACAAATGATACCATGAACATATCTGAGTCCGATATATTTTCACATACAGCTTGTTTGTATTGTTTTTGTCCCGAAGAACCATCACATCCCCATTTACAAAAAAGAATTAACTTTGTGTTTCCATATTTCTTTAACTCATTTCCTGTTATTGATTGTAGCAAGCGTTCGGCTGTGTGATCAAGTAGAGATTGTAGTCTGCCGAAATTGGTGTGATTGTAATAGTCTCCTTTGATGGCAAACAGTCCATTTTAGCAGCGGTTATGTAAAGATATGCTGGATACATATTTGAGCCTTTTTCAATCGCACGCAGTGTGAGTTTAATATATTGCTGTTTTGTTAATTTCAAATCCAGAAATAATGCTAATGCCTCCTCATTTGTGTACTGTATTGCATCACTCGGAGTTGGTATACTGTTAAGAATCCGTTTTGTTCTCACTGGACTAGCTTTAACAACTTTTTCAATGATATCCACTTTTGTTAATTGGTTCTGTGATCGTAATTGATGTAGGAAAGATTCTTTTATATTTGTACAACCAATTGCATCGTTCATATCTTTAAGTTTCTGCCTCTTAGATCTATCGCTGCAGTTGCCCATTAATGATTTGCGTGGTCTTCCAGCCTTATCTTGCTTTGCTGTTTCTGCAGCGACAGTAAGTTGGCCCTCTAACCAGTTTGCACTTTTTATATAAAAGTTTTGTTTACTGTAGCGAACTTCTTTGTAGCGTTTTTTTAGTGCTTAGACGAAATAAGATAATTCCTCTTCCATTTCGGTGCTACACGAATTTAAGTTTAATTTTATTTTAACGTAACTAAGAACATCTTCCTGGTTTTTGTTTCTAAAATACTCTTCCGCCAGTTCTTTATAACTGAAGCTCTTCATATTTTTCTGAATATTTTTATTTGCGTCTGTTATGTTTTATCCGTACACTTAAAGGATTAACTTATTACTGAGTAATCCCTTATCGAATCCGTAGTTTTATACATTTTTAGATACATGTTATTCACACATTAATCTTTAATTTCATAGCAGGTAGTGCTTAAATTGCACAAAACTGCACATGTTGTCCAGACCTTAATATCAGGTAAAACTGATTAGTATCTCGCCAATATTTGTTGTTGTTGTTGGGTTGTTTTTTTATTTTTAGTGGTTTAATGTCCCGATTATTGTTATAAAATTGCTTATGACTTTGGTTGACCCTAACATTTGATAACAGGTAAATTTAGAAACAGATCATATGTTTACTGTAGAATTTTGTGATAATTTGTGATAATTTTATGACTTATTTTTTGCTGATCAAAACAAAGCCATTAAACCCTTTCGCAGGTATTATATTTAATTTTTTTAGTTTTACGTAGTCTAAAGTAAAAACATAAACTTTTAGGCAAAAAAGTGAAAATTATATACACCATTGTATACGAGTACTTTGGAGTAATTTCATTAAAATGAAAAAAGTGTTCTACACACGGCTCGTCACGGGTGCAAAAGTATATATAGCGGTAAAGAGGACACTTTCACCTTTCTCCGGGTGGTATACATTTCTTGTTCCCTTTTGTTCCCTAGAAGTTCTATTCCACTAAAGTTTAAATTTGAGAAAAATATAGTAGTTTCATAAATATTCCGTAACGCCCTTAATATTAAACGCTAGAGCTCTGACCACTTACAAAAACTAAAGACTATAATCCTACCAACATTATAAAAAAGACCGCAGGCCATTATCGATGATAGCTTGCGAGTAGTAATCATTTATTTTTGATAAAAAACAACAGAAAAACACCTTTTTCTGAAATTACAAAAAACCGTTGAGTTTGACAGCATGCCACGCTCACAATTATCAATAGTTTAACCTAATTTTTTGGCTACCTTAATCTGGATATATTAGCTGCAAAAGGGCGTAAAAATTTTAAAAATCGGTGACAAAAAAAATTTGACTTTTGGCCAATGAAAAACGATTTTCAGCCACAGTGCGGCGCAGCGGTTTCCTGTAGGGTTCTCTAATTAACAGTATGTCCGTATTTTCCTGTTTCCTTTTGTATCATTTGGTCTTGTGCCTATTTACCTCGTCCATCTGTAGGAATTCAATATTAATCTGTAGGAATTTACTTTCCCATTCTTAGGGCAAGTTGTGCTACCAATATAAAGTTGAACGTTTTTTAGCCCACGTTCCAGTCATAATATACACCTTGTATCCGAAATTCATTCTTTGGATTTAGAGGATTACAACACTTTTTCATTAATTGCCTCTATATATGTCCTCACAATTTCTTGCAATGTGTCTACGTTCAAGGCACCTAAAACATTGCGTTGTTCTCGCTTTACTTCTCACTCTGCACCTAACCCACCCTTTTCTAACTTTTCCTGCCTGTAGCAGTAGCTCCGTAATGAGCTCAGCCATTTGAATAAGTACTTGTTTCGTTCATCCAAAGGACGTTCTCACGTTTAAAATTTTTAATGACGCGAGCTCTTCTATTTTCGTTGTGTCCATTAGGGCGTTAACAATCTCAGTTTTATCTGTCGTCATGTCCATGATATCGATGACTCGGGTTTTGGTAACTGCTCTAATATACGAGGGCGGATTGAAACATTTTTTTAAAACCATTTATTTCTCAACATAGTCTCCTTTTAGCTCAATACACTTAGTCCAACGTTTCTCCAGTTTATGTATCCCTTCCAAAAAATTAGGTTTTTCGAGGTCCTTAAAATAGGCATTTGTTTGGTCAATAATTTCATCGTTGGAGCTAAATCTCTTTATGCCTTTATGTCCTTTATCCGATTTTTTCCAAAAAATCTATTTTTCTTAATAATAGTATTTTTAAAACTCTGGGACCACTCTTTCTATTTCTGTCCCTTCGCTTTATGGGATCAAAGCGCAGTGCGGCTCTTACATTGTAATTTAAGATATAATCCATCCATATAATCGATTTGAGAAATAATACCATCATCTAAGCTCATACTTCGTTTCATTTACTGCTGGATAATAACTGAGGAAATGAAAGTGAAATTATAAGAGAGTAGAAAGCACTTTCATTTCAATAAAATAAATTTTATATTATGTTCCTACTATTAATTTGCATATTTAATAATCAGTTTCATTTTATTATTTCAGATTACGGAATCAAAAACTTTAGTTGCAAGTGGCATAATTCGTAAGTTGTCTGAAAATGCCCAACAGCCTTCTAGCATTCCGAATGTCTATAAAGGCGGGGTTCACTTATCAAAAACAGATTTCTATAAAGAATTAAAACTACGTGGCTACCATTATAATGGAGATTTTCAATCTGTCGAGTTGGCTTATGCTGATGGATCGTATGGTAAAATAAAATGGTTCAATAACTGGGTTTCCTTTATGGATTGTATGCTTCAGTTAAGCATTGTACGGTCTGACTCACGTAATTTAGCATTACCAGTGAAATTGCGCTCAATGCGTATTATCTCCAGTTATCACAAAAAACATTTTGTAAATGATTGTGAGATTGCGGTTTACGGTAATAGCAATAGAATAGTTGCAGGTGGAGTCGAAATCATCGATTTGAAAATAAGTCATATTCAACGGCGAAAGCCTGCGGCTGAACCAGTTTTAGAGAAATATCAGTTTGTACCCAACTTCGGTGGACCTAAGCAGTCTGCTTACGACATATCGAGATGTTGTCTACAATTATTTTTAGAAAATTTCCCATTTTCTAAATGTTCTGTAGTACAAGCAGGTACGTCAGCTCAAGATGGTTTAGTGTTTCTAAATGGATTAATACAAGCTATTAATGATTTGCCAATCGTTCAGGGGAACTATACATTTCTTAATACCAGCGATAACGAAAACTTAAAAAAGTCTTTAGACTCAGTTGATACTACAAATATAAAATACGTCGAGTCACCCGATGAAATGGAAAGTAGTATTGATATCTTATTATTGGATGAAGCTAATTTTACATTGAATTTATTGACTTTATCAAAAAGGCTGTCAGCGAACTCTATGGTGTTGATTAAAACAAACAATAATAATATGTTGGAAAAAATCCATTTGCAAAAGGAATATATTTCAATAGCACATTTTCTCTGCTCAAATAGCCCATTTTCAATATTGACTCTTTTAAAAAAATCAACTGTAGAACACTCCGAATTGATAGAGGAAGAAACATTTGTTAAAATTTCACAGTATGACGACCACTTTCGATGGATAGATGCATTAAAAGCTTCGATTGGAAAACGTATAGTTTTGTATGCAGAAAATGAGCCACAAAATGGTCTAATCGGTTTAATTAATTGTTTGCGAAAGGAACCAGAAACTCCAGAAGTTCGCTGTGTTTTTGTTGATGACATACGTGCTCCTAAATTTGACCCCACTTTGCCATTTTATAGTAACCAGCTAAAACTTGGACTGGCAATGAATATATATCGACAGGTAATTTAAATATAACGCCCTTTTACAGAATTGCAACTGAGAATGGTTTTAATTCCGAAAATATCGATTCTTCAGAAAACAAAAATATTTTTGGGAATAAAAACACTTTTACACTTTCTTCAGGCGCCTCTTTTTAAAGAAGGATCGCTACAAACTTTTCCTACTTGATCTCTCTACACCAAAAAAATACACATGCTTTTGGGATTGGCAAATGACAAATTAAACCTTAGGTGTGATCATTTACTTTACTAGTAAAAATTAGCAACGAGAGAGTAATAAGAAATTTTTCAAAATTACTGTCAAAAAATGTGAAAAAGTAAATGAACACTTTTCTAGCAAAAATTTGCAAAAAATATAAAATATGAGTACTCAATAGTTACCCCTATATTTTTGGACAAATTATACATACATATATGTATATTTTTATAAAAATAATGTGATTATGGTCATTTATATTCAGCATTGTCGTGACTGGCGTTTTTCGAGTACGGCTTTTAATAGAATAATGAAAAGTTTTGCAATTTTATTTGATCTAGTACTAGGCGCAGTAGAAATACGCTAAGCACGATAAGGGTGATTAGCTACTTTTGAATAAAATGAATGAATAAAATATATATTTTTAATTAGTTTATACGTTATAACTGCCTGCCTACTCATAGCATTTTTATTTCAAACATCGGAAATAACGACCGAATGAGGTCGCAGAAATGTTTATTTCCAAACGATTTTCATAAAAGCTTGTTTTAATGTTTGATAAATTATGTGTTAATTTAAATTTATTTGCAAATATATATCTGAACTAATTGAATTGTTTGCCTGCTTTGTATAAATTACCGAGTAGCTAGGTACTCACAATATTTACAACACTAAAAATAACAGCCGTTTGCTGGAACATCCTTTGCCACTGATGTACCAGATACTATGTTGCTTAGTTCAATTCTATTAGACGTCTCATTTTGCTTCTGTTGTTCCTAAGTTACACAAAAATTAATTTGTTGTCTTTTTAATACTTTTTATCGTTTTAAAAGTTTACATTTACTTACAATTTCTTAAATTTTCCAAAATAGTTTTATTTTTAACATAATTTAAAAATATTATTTTGTAATCACAAACACAAAACAGCTGCTTGAATAATTATTGCAATTAAAAATTTTACTAGTAAAAACTTGCAAGAATTTTTTTGGTTCTCAATTTTTTACGCTCTTTCGACGCTCTCTCGTTACAAATTTTTTGGGTTAATGAACGCTTTCTTGTAACAATTGTTACAAATTTGTACAAATTTTTAGTAAATGAACACAGCTCGTATTTGTTAATAAAAAGCTGAAATTGAAATGTTACAAAATGTTTGAAGTGGCGCATTAAGGTGTGAACGTTTTGTAAATTAGGAATATAAAATAAACGTTGTCTAAAGAAGGTAAAACAAATACGATCGGAATTAAAGCCATTCACATCGCAATATGTGGCTGGCAACACTAATAGATCTTGGCTTTTATAATAGGGGCTTTGGGGTAGTTATCGTCATTTAGAGCTGAGGCCCGCTTATCAATTAATTGAACATACAGACCATATTTGTGGTGCAATTGGAAATATTGGGGACTTTTCCACGCTGCACTGGCAAAAAGGTCGAATGTGCAAAGATGATGAAAAAATTCGCATATCCTATTCAGCGCTGAACTTCCGAGATGTTATGCATGCTTCGGGACGCCTATCGGCAGAGGACGTAGGTCTAACACGGCTTGAACAATCATATGTGTTTGGTCTTGAGTATAGTGGCATCGACGAGAAATCGGGCAAGGCCGTTATGGGCATGGCATTGCATTCAGCTGTCGCCTCTCATATGGAACCCAATTCAATAATTTCATGGGAGGTACCAAGTCAATGGACGTTGCGTGAGGCTGCCACAATCCCAGTAGTCTACACAACAGTATATTATGCCTTTTTCTATATGGCCGACATTAGAAGTGGAAAAAATATTCTTATACATTCCGGTAGCGGCGGCGTAGGAATCGCAGCTATAAGAACTGCTATGGCTTATGGCTTAGAAGTATACACAACCGTTAGTACAGTCGAAAAAAAGAATTTTTTACTACGAACTTTTCCACAATTAAAAGGTTTGTATTCATGTCTAGTTAAATAAGAACTGCTGGTAAGTTTATTAACAGATAGAGTTTTTAAAATTTTGTTTAAGAATTTTTAAAACATTTTAATAATTTTTATTATAAAAACTTTGCTGCTTTTCAGTTTTTGTATTCTTGCCAAATTTACAAACAATGTACTACATACATATGTAGAGTTTTGTGTTTCGATAATAGCTTATTTTATATGTTGTACCATTTTGTGTATGTTATATTGGGAGTAAGTACGAAAATATCAATAATCATCGATCTAAATTTTTAGAGAGTTACAAATTTATTTTTTCGCCCGGCCTGAAAGTCCACACCACGCTTTCTACGCGTCATGCTTCCTACGCGTCTCTCAAAAAAGTTGAATTAGAGTATTTTCATAAAGCAAGTTACAAAACAAAAGTTTGCAACGCTCGTGACGCGAAAAAAGTTGAACAACATTCTACTTTTACGCGTCGTATACAACATATCAGGTAGTGTTGCCAAGTTCCGAGTCTAAAAGTTTTTTGAGATTGAAAACTTAATTATTTGAAAGCTATTTTCGTAAAAAGTTGATGAAAAACGAATTCAAATAATTTAAAGAACATAAAACTTAAAAAAAGATAACAAAAAGTCTGCAAACCATTCTTGAAATTTTATAAGCAAAAACGTGTATAAAGCATGGTGTGTAACTTGCAGTTTTTAAAGCGTCAAAAGCTTAAAACTCATGAAACGCAAACGCGTGGTGTGGACTTTCAGCTTAACGTGGTAGTCACACGATGAAATTTTCATTCAAATTTTAAATTGTCTCTCACTTTTTTACCAATACACTCACATTTTTAAAATTTGACGAGAATTTGCTTACAGATTTTCTTTCCATAGAGTGTTTCAAATTACAGTCAAGATAACAGCTGATTGCATATCTTTTTTCATCCAAATTGTAAGTTTATGGTATATTGCTAAAAAAATTTGCTTTATATTTAGTTGAAAGTCCACACCACGCGTTCTACACCTCATGCGTCCTACGCGTATCTCAAAAAAGTTGACTTAGAGTATTTTCATAAAGCAAGTTACAAAACAAAAGTTTGCTACGCTTGTGACGCGTAAAAAGTTGAACAACATTCTACTTTTAAGTTGAAAGTCCACACCACGCGCTCTACGCGTCTTGCGTCCTACGCGTCTCTCAAAAAATTGAATCAGACTATTTTCATTCAGCGGGCTACAAAACAAAAGTTTGTGACACGTGAAAAGTTAAACAACTTTCTACTTTTACGCGTCACAGCGCCGTATACATAATATCTGTTAGTGCTGCCAAGTTCCGAGTCTAAATTTTTTTTGAGATTGAACATTTAATTATTAGAAAGCTATTTTCGTAAGCAGTTGATTAAAACAATTTAAAGAACATAAAACTTAAAAGAAGCTAACAAAAAGTCTGCAAAATTTACTTGAATTGTGATAAGCAAAATCGTGTATAAAGCGTGATGTGTAACTTGCAGTTTTTAAAGCGTCAAATGCATGAAACGTATGACGTATGTGGACTTTTAGCTTTTGCGTTCAGCCTACGTCATAGGTTTCAATTTTTATGAATTTTGGCAAGCAGTATATGTAAAAATCTTGAATGAGAATTAAAAAATAATTTTATTGTGTGACTGACTACAGCGTAAAGTTCAGTATGCACAATATGATGGAAACTGCTTGGCTTCAAAACGAACGTCTGACAAAGATTAGATGAGTTTCGTTTCTTAGAATCAGGGTAGCCGGTGAACATTGCCAAAAATCATCATAAAAAAATAATACTTATTTCAATAAAAAAAACGAATTTTAATAATTAATTAAATACTTACATTAAACTAAAATAAAAGTAAATATAAATGTTAAAATTAAAAAACAATTCACAGGTACATTCCAGTATTAGTCATATTAGCAAAAAAAGAAATTACTTTTACAAAACCTTTTGATATTGTTTATCACTTTTTACAAACATTTATTCTATATTTTGTAATTAGTTCTTCAGGTGGAGTACATACTCCAACATGGACTCACATGGACAATCAGTGAATGCTTTGAAAAAATTCGTTCAGCAGAAGCACGACTATGAGGCAAAGTAAATATATGTACATATATGAAACGAATTCATATAAATTTGAATATATTTGAATATTCATCAAATCTATTTTTTAAATTTCCTATCTCAAACAAAATTTTTTCTGCGTTAGTTATTTTACGCAATATATCTTCATAGATTTGCGGTTTGTTAATATTGGAACTTTTGCCCATTTTCAAAACTGGCATAGATTTTATTAAAATGACACAAAGGGATAAATTAAAAAAGGATCATAATAAGTGTCATTGCCACGAAAAAGGGTCAAAAGTGATACTTTAGTGTCACAACGGTAACGCTGCTAAGAATACATTTTAAGTCCATCTTAAATTCTTAACTTGGAAAAAGAAATAAATAAATATAAAAAAAGGATTATGATTTGTCAAAAATTATCGAAAAATATCGAGTTGTGCAAAAAAGGCATTTATAATACTTTTGTCGAATATATAAATGCATTTTAATTTTTCTATATCATATAGAAAATAGTTATTAATAAAGGTATATGAAGTACAAAATTTAAAATACGTTTTATCAAAACATTTCATTTCAATAATTGTTTAATTTGTAAATCTCGATTTACAATTTATATATATTATTTTAAGACAAACACATTTCTAGCTTGTCTGCTGAAACAGCCAGCGTCCCTCAGATTAACAGTCTAGTACACTATACATTAATCTACGGGGATCTCCTACACCAGACCAACATCTAGTACATACGAGATTTCGAGCAAATCTGGTTAATTTTGACTACTTCGCGACTAGATTTTGAAGAATCTACCCAAAATCCGGTAGTACTCAGTGATGCAAAGGTGTTTTTGTCAAATTATACCGAAAAATATTACTTTGCTCAATAATGACGCATTGAAAGGTGTGTTAGCCAGCTGTTTTGCATTTGATTGATAATTTTTCGTATGGAGTTTGACACTTGAAAATGAAAATACCAATCAACTATTTTTGGTATGGATACTAATGGCCTGTTTCTACATAACAAATATGTTCTAAACTAGCTGTACACAAGCAAGTACGTAAACGAATGAGTTTTTATAGTACACTTGCCTTAGTTACGTTTTGTTACGTTGCTCTTTTTGTATTGTCCAACTACATTATTGCCGTAGTATATAGTTTGGTATTTTGTTTAATTTTTTTCATGCTAAAATAAAATTTTTTTACTCCTAAATGTCAACTCTAGTGCAAATCTAAGCGAACAGCTGTTTATATTGCACAAAACAAAGATAATTTATATTATAAATTGAACTCAATAAAATTTGTTATTAATTAAAAAATTAAAGGAAAAATGTCTCCATCTATTGAAATACACTTTGATAGTAGTATGGACATTCATTTATGCCGCAGAAATATCCGGGATGCCTTAAATGTATTGGATCTACCGGAATACAAAACAAATTCTTCTTTTGATAAAAATGCACACAAGTACTTTTTTTGCTTGCCTATTTTTGACAGTATTGGCAATTGAAATTGCAATGTAGAAACCGCAAAAAGTGTTAGTCTTACGTTTTGGCTCAACAACACTTGACATTTGTGTTATAAAACCAAAAATCAAATTTTTGCACTCAATTGGGCAACATTTTTAAGAAACTTGTTATGTAGAAACATAAACATGCCATAGACCTTGAAAAATGTCACGAATAACCCGCTGTAAACGACATAAATTTTGATAGAGATTTCAATTGAAATCTGCTAGATTTCGGTCTGGCGTAAATGCCATATTATGTGTTTTTTTCGAGATTTTGATATCCTTGACAGTTTCAGTTATTTTTAATAAATTTTCTGGTTTTTCTTCATTTTCGCGATAGAAATGATTTTTGTAAGTTTTTGGACTCTATAATTTTGCTGTTTTTTAATCAATATTGAATCTATAATTTTTCCGATGTTCACATGTGTTCATGATTTTTTCCATTTTTTTTTGAACCGGCACAATTGTATGATTTTTTTTCAATAAATTTTAGAGATGTATGTATGCATGTTGAAATATTTTTTTATATTACAAATACAAAATATCTATTTCAAAGTTTTAAAATTGGAAAATACATTTCGGAAATTGTATATTCCTTAGGGGTTACACGATCAAGTTTTGCCAATCAAGTTTCAATACACTTACACTTTTTTAATACTCGTAATACACTCATACTTTTAAAACTTGATACGAACCCTGCAGATAACGCGACTAGTCCATACACGCATGTAAAGTATACTCCATAAAGGACCAGGACTAGTCCAAAAGTAACCCAAATGTATGAAGAAAACATGGTCTATTTAACATTACGATGTCCTAGGGCTGGACCATGTGGTCCAGGTTTGCACTACATCGGACTAACCCAAAAACTACTCCATGTCATTAAAAATGGACCATGCACAAATAGTTTCTTCGGCACGAGTAATATCGTGAAAGCACGAACATTTGTCGTGAAGCAATAAGCTCTTGTTTGAAAATGACATACTCCATGACTGCATTACATCGGACCATGTTGTAACTAGTCCATTTCAGCTATAATGGACCACGTAGTCCAATATTATCTGCAAGGAATTTGCTTTTGAAATTCTCTTTTCATCGAGTGTTCCAATTTACTGTCAAGAAAACATTGTTTGGTTTGTTTTTTACCATGATCCAATAATCAAGATGATTTTTTGTAGCGTTGTGTTTTTTAATGTTACTTGTATAATGTCAAAAGTTGCGTTTATATGTGCCAGAGATGGGATCGCGGGTGACTTTTTACTCACGCTCATGCAATCTCACGATAAAAAATTTTACTCATACACGACCAGATATTTTTTAGCTCTTATTCATACACGATCACGTGAGTGGAAAGAAAGTTAGTCATAAGAACGAATACTCAAGCTCACGAAATACTCACGAAAAAAAATTTTAATTATAAAAAAAAATTATTATTATTACTGATCCGTTTTGCTTGTCTCTTGAATAAATTGTTTCAATAATACTTTCTTAATAAAAATATTTTAATGAAAAAATAAATTTTAATTAAAAAATAAATGTGTAAAGTCAAATTTGTACTTGATCTAAACAATTCCTTTCAACATAAACCAAAAACAGTTCAACTAATTACGCGCAAACATTAATATTTAAAACTATGACCCCGTCAAACTCCATGTTTACGTTGTCACAGTTGGCTGAATTAAGAAATTCAACTATAAGAGACAAAAACCAAGTAAACATACATAAATGAAAAACTGAAATGAAATATGTATGCAATAATCAATCATCAGATATGGGAATTCTATAATAACCGAAGTTGATTTAACTTGTAGAAATTAATAGAAGCAATTTTCGTATTCTAACTTATTAAATAATGCGACTATATAGTTGATATTCATAGTCATTAGTATCCACCGTCAAAAAGTAGTAAATTCGAACAAATAACGCTGATGGTTGGTGTAGCGACGTTAAATCAGTACTGATCTGTTCTGCTAGTCTGATGGATAATTGTTCCAGCATTACTTTCCTAATAAAAAGAATTTTCAAAAGTAATGATCACGGGCGATTCACGCTAATCACGTGAATGGTGCCTATCTCTAATATGTACTAACTCCAATGTTCTGAACTCAGTGATGGAAAATTAAATTTTTCTTCGGTCAAAAAAATATTTTAAATAGTACGTTTTTGACCTCCACAGTACTAAATTGAAGTCTTTGTAATTTTTTATTTATTAACTAAAAACATATAATGAATTGTATTTGTTCTTGCGCTTATGTTATATTATCGAAACAATCAAAATGGTTTTATCTGATACTAAACGTTAATCTTAATCTCTTTTCACATCAAGATAATGGTTTGCGATTAAAGTTTCAAAACATATTGAGAGTAAATGTTTGGTGCTGAACTTAATGTTAAACTTCATTGATCTTCTTCAAGACTTCGAATATTTAAAAATATGTATTTTCCTAAATTATAGTGTTTTTCAAACTTAAAATACTCTTCAATTAGAACTTTTTTTATTATTTATTTGCTAATAAGTTTACAATTTTTCAAAACGTTTTTCAAGCATAGCGACTAATTTCGGTCCTCGGATACCGACCTAATACTGTGTTAGTCCTCCGCTTCACTTAGTACTTTCAAACTAATTCGACTTTTAGGCGTTCAACAATTGCATATAACATAGTGAACGAATTTTAAAACAGTACAACGTCTTAAGCTTTTCTTTAAATATGCTTTTACAGGTCTCGCGTATATATCCAGGTGATAAACACTTTCATCTTAAATTAAGAACAATTTCCAATGAAACTCGGTACCATGTAATAGCTACCAAATGAAATAATTTCCAACCAAAATGGAAAAAGGGCCACCAGGAAATTGAAACTTAAAATTTATTTTTAGTTTGAGAAACACTATAATTTAGGAAAATGCATATTTTTAAAAATTCCAAGTTTTGACGAAGATCAATGTAGTTTAACATTAAGGTCAGAATTAAACGTTTACTCTCAACTGAATGTCAATATGATTTTAAACTTTAATCTCAAACCTTTATCTTGGTGTGAAAAGGGATTAAGAATAACGTTTGGTATCAGACAAAACCATTGTGGTTGTTTCGATAATATAATATAAACGCAAATACAAATGCAAATTATTATATGTTCTTAGTTAATACGAAAAACTTACAAAGATTTTAGTTTTGTACTGTGGAGGTCAAAAAAGTACTATTTAAAATATTTTTTGTGCCGAAGAAAAATTTAATTTTCCACCACTAACATACAAAATACTTTCTTGTTTTTTTTTTTATTGTGGAATTGTTGTAGTTATAAACAGACCTGTATTAAAATATGTTTGTTAATAAAATTAATAAGTGTAATCATGTTGTGTGATGTATAGAGCAACCATTTGAAGCTGTTTTCTTCACGATGACATCTAGAAAAATTACATGCTTTAAACTTGCGTGCAGCCTATGTACGTCACAGCTATCAATTTAAATGAATTTAGATAAGCAGTACGTGTGAACAACTTGAAGGAAAAACTTGAGCGTGTGGCTCAAGGCCGAGGCACATAGTCGTACGTTATACGTCGCTTTTTTAACTGACATTAAAGTCTCGGCGGAGGAGGTTGACACAATGAGTACTTTGTTGACGGATATTAAATCAGCTTCATTTGATTAAAGTACACATTTTCAATAGAATTAGAAGATATTCTGTTTTTTTTTAATTTTTATTTAATTTAATTTTGTCACCACACAACACAAATAGCTTAATAAAAACAAAGCAAAAAATAATTATGTTTTTCAAAGTACTCAACGTACGTTAAAAGTTGCCGAACTTAAGTACTTTGCGTTAACGCAGACGTACCGAATGTGACAAAGCTCATAAGAAAACCTGTATTTCAACTTAGTAGTCAGTTGAAAAAAGCAACGTATAACGTACGACGGATTCGATGTGCCTCGGGCTTTAGGGTAAAGCAGAAAATAAAAATGAGTATTTTTTATCCGTAATTTGCTAAAAACAATCATAATAAGTTTAACAATTTGTTTTAGTAACGTTGCTACATGATTTGGAGGTACATACAATTATTTTAGAAGAGATATAAAACTCTAACCGCTGAAGGATTTTTTTTCTTTGCCAGGTGGTACTAAATATCCAAACAACAATATAATTGTTAGCAGATTTGTAAGGAAGCCATTAATTTTTTAACATATTGCACAAAAAGAAAAATATATAAAAAAAATTCAAAGCAAAACTGTATATTTTACAATAAGCGCGGCTCGAACCAGACTCGGTTCATATAGAAGTATAAAAACCAACTACTCATTACACCATTACACCGAATACAACATTCGGTTCCAATGCACAAACATGAGATGGGCGTTGATTTTTATTGCCAAGCAAGTATAACCGTATTAATTATTTTGAAACCGAAATTTTATATGGTTTTTAAATTTTATGTCATATTATAAAGCAAAAATCTGATTATAAGCCTGATAAAAATATCTCATAAACTCTCTCAAAAGGCGAGTAAACAAGATTTTTTACACAAGATGAACAAGATATGAAGAATAATTCTGCAATCTTAACTCAAACATCACGTCCTTTGAGCTGTGTGTGACGTTGTTTGAGTAAATGAACGATTTGTATGTACTTTCCATGCTTCTTCATATACTACATATTTAGAACTAAGATTCTTCGAAACACACATAACATGTGTTATTGTGCTCTCTGACACTACCGGACCTTCTTCGACTGGTTCGGTGGTATAATCAGCACCTCTTGGGTCCTCCGAAATATCTTATACTAGTTCTCATCGCCTGAAAAGTTTCTTCGTGCCATAATACATATTGTCCAGTCCGCTGGACACGTACCAATATTATTACTTATGTGTCATTCTTTCCAACCAACCACTTGCCTTTAAGTGAAGATTCGGTTCACAAATGATTTATTCCAGATAAAAATTATTATGAAAATGTTAAATAAATTCACTTCTTTTATAAAACAGTTTATGAGAAACTTTCAATGAGTGCTGTTGATGCTTAAAAATGTTAAATGATTTTGATAAACGAAGCTTTCAGTAACTGCATAAATGGTCAAACAATTTGGTTCGAAAATGTGCAGCGTGCTCACAAATACACACGTCAAATTAATATATGAACAAATTTTAAGATTAATTAAAAACCGAAGAGTCTGCTTAAAAATAAATCTCAACTAATTAATTAGCATAAAATATTTGAGTTATTCGTCAATTGAAATTAGGGTTTTCAATTATTCGATCAAAAAGTAGAAAATTTCTGCGATTAATCGATTCCTCTATTAAATATACATGCGTATGAAGATAATATGATTTTTTCTTTTAACTTTTTTGCAGAGGAGAATATTGGAAATTCCAGAGATTGTTCGTTTGAAGAAATGATTCGAATCCGAACAAATGATAGGGGTGTCGATTTTATCTTGAATTCGTTGTCCGAAGAAAAGCTAAAAGCATCGCTTCGCTGTTTAGCACCAAATGGACATTTTCTGGAGATTGGAAAATTCGATATGGCCAACGATAGCTCAATTGGTTTGGGCGTGTTTTTCCAAGGTCAACGTTTTTATGCCGTATTAGCTGATAAGCTTGAGCAATATTCTCCACATTTAATAGATGTCAGTAATATATTTTATGTTTGCAATTTAAACCTTATAAATTTTTTAACTTAATTTAGAAAATTAAAAGACACATTGCGGAAGATATGGAAAAGGGCATAGTTCAACCTTTGCCATCCACTACTTTTAAGCCAAAAGAATTGGAGCATGCATTCCGTTACCTCATGACTGCCAAGCATATTGGAAAAGTTTTAATTGAAATTCGACCAGATATTAGATCACCTGTGACTCACCCAGTTTCAGCAACTCCAAAAGTGTATTTCAGCAAAGAAATGGTGTACGTAGTACCAGGAGGTCTAGGTGGTTTTGGGTTGGAACTCGTTGATTGGATGGTATTGCGAGGAGCACGAAAATTTGTGTTGAGTTCTAGACGTGGCTTATCGAACGAATACCAAAAGCTTAGAATTTCGTATGTTGAAGCCACAAAATTTCAAAACTGTGATTTTTTTTTAATTATATTTTATTTTTTGTGTACAGAATATGGAATAGTTACAACTGCCAAATTAAGATAAGTACTTCAGATATAACAACAGAAAATGGTTGCTTAGAACTTTTGACTGATTCCATGAAACTCGGAAGCATTGGCGGTATTTTGAATCTTGCGGTTTCACTGAAGGATGGTATTTTCTCGAATCAAACAATTGACAACTTCCAGCATTCTTTTGCACCCAAATCACAAGCAACCAAATATTTGGATAAATTGTCTCGAAAACTTTGCCCAAAACTGCACTGTTTTGTCATATTCTCTAGCGTTGCATGTGGGAGAGGCAATGCTGGCCAGACTAATTATGGCATGGCTAATTCAATAATGGAGCGTATCGTTGAAGATCGTGTTAGATGCGGATACCCAGGAAAAGCTATTCAGTGGGGTGCAGTTGGAGAAGTAGGGCTTGCGGATGTTATGGTAGAGGGGAAAATTGATGTTAACTTTGGTGGGACTCTAATGCAACGCATTAGTTCATGTCTTGAAGTGTTAGACACTCTTTTGACGTCCCCAGATCCAGTTGTCTCTAGTATGGTTGTGGCAGAAAAAAAAATATTGGCAGAAAGTCAAACAGCGCTTCAATTTGTAATGACCACTTTGTCGCTGACACAGCTAAAATCTGTACCAGTCAGTTCTACTTTGTCTGAACTTGGCATGGATTCTTTAATGGGAGTGGAGATCAAGCAAGCACTGGAAAGAAACTTCGATATTTTGCTAACACCGGCGGAATTGCGAGCTCTTACAATTGATCGATTGAAGGAACTTTCGGAACTACATAAACAAAAGAGTGTTGAGTGTCAAAATGACAACAGTGACAATCACATCACTAATTTCTTAGAAACTTTATATTTAAATGTAGTATATAAATCCTTAAATACCGAAATATTGCTTCCCGTTAATAACATGGATTCAGATCAAGTTCCCGTAATAATCTTCCCCGGCGTCGAAAGTGTTTGCTCGCAAAGATGGGAAGAAGTTGGATTACATTTAAAAGCACCAGTATTTTGTGTACAACTTTCAGCAAAAGTAGGAACCGATAGTTTCAGTAGTTTAATAGGAATCATTGTCAATGTAAGTATGGTTTCTTAAACAACATAAGCTTTTAATAATTTCATTGACCAATACATTTTTTTGAATCATCTTGAACATACTTAAGCTGATTAAAATTTAATTGTTAATGAATGTACTTAAGCTGTTTTCTTATATGTAAAATAAGTCGACCAGCTTTGTAAATTAGCCCGACTTCTTAAAGTTTTCAAATGCACGGCGAAAAAGATTGTTGAATTAGATTTTGCCAAGTACGAATTCAATTTCCATCACAATATAACATTTTGATGAGAAGCTTTTATATTTTTTAATATTTACTTATTTAATTGTACGGCTTAGTATTAAAAGTACTTGGACTTCTTAGAATGAGCTGTCAACTAAATTTATGCACACATTTTCGGAAACCTTATATATTATTTCTCGCAAATGCGAACGGAGATATGACAGAGCCTTTGGATACGAAAATCCGCGATATAAGTACCTTTTTATGTGCACGAACTGAAATGGTACCTTTCATAGTTCACAAGTTTCATCACAAGGTATCAATGAAGAGGGAGAAAAGGAAATCAGTGGAGAACACGATTATTTCGAAACATATGAAAGAAAATTCCAACTGTAGCGTTTCGATCGGTATTATGTATGTTAATTCAACAGTTCTTCTAATTCGCATGAGATTTTGATTTTTTTATAATGGCCGAAATATATTGTGCTTAAGCTAGTTGAGTTTCATAAACTGTCATTTGCTTAAGCAAAGTACGAAACTGACCACATTCCATACAGAATCAGCTCTTTTTATAATTTTTGTGTGTATTTATACATAAAGAATATTCAATTATAAGAAATGAAAGGCGCGGACGAGTATTAATTTAATAGAAAAAATCAGCCGAATCACGAAATTTTGAATTATTACGATTGTTTACAATCAGTGTTGCCTGAAAAGGAAAATTGTACAATGCTAAATAAGTGAAAAAGCTATAAGAAAAACTAAATTTTAAATTTTTTGATTTTTTCTAAGTTTTACACGAAAGAAAATTATTAGTGAAACTGTAAAAATGATCTAATGCGGTGTGGTATTTTGTAAGTGTTTCTTTTCGTATTGTATTTATATTTCTGCATATCTGAATATTACAGTTCAGGTTTAAATTCATGTCGCATTTTACCTTAAGAATATTATGTATTTATTTTCTAAACCTCATCCGCCGTTACTTTAATGTCAGTTGAAAAACATAAACACTTCACTCTGCAGCCGCACGCTGTTCTATACATCACACAACATGATTACACTTATTAATTTTATTCACAAACATATTTGATTGTTTGATTTTAATTAGTAGTTTTGAATATTTGTAAAAAACAAACCAAAAATTGGTTTCTTAACAGTAAATTGGAACACTCGATGAAAAGCGAATTCGTAACTACTTTAATAGGTATGACTGCATTAGTAAAACAGTGTGAGTATATTGAAACTTGATTAACAAAACTTGATCGTGTGTGTAACCCCTAAGTTAATTATTAAAATTATTTTTGTTGTAAATGTAATTATACGAAAGAAACGTTTCTTTCGATATCGACGAACAGGCAGTAAATCGCAATTAAAGTGTTTATGTGTTGCCAAAAAACATATTTTTTCTAAATGCAAATATATTCATGTTTGAAAAATCATGAAACATCCTTACTGGTACACAAAATAGAAATTATTGTTGATCAGAAGAGGCTGCAAGCAAAAGATTTGTGATAAAATCATGACTTGCATAGATCGGCAATACGTGTGATTTTGAAATCATAAGACAATCTTTAGAAAAATTAAAAATTTATGTGATTGTTATATTCATTCAACTAAAATAATTGTACGATTAAATAAAACGGAAAAAGGTTATATGAATTGCAAATGATTAACCAGATTAATAAAAGGTCTAGACGACCGATTTTTTAAGGGAGCTTAAGTTGTTTTCTTACGACAGCGAGTAGTTTTGAAAAATAATTTACCAAAGATCTATGCTGCCAAAACATTGTATTTTTCAGGATTTTTCTCATCTGTTAGAGGAGATGTATCCGCTCCGGGCAAATACGCTGTTAAGAAAATATTTTCATTTCAAAAATCAGACAATGCTCAATCATCATTTTAAGCAAAGTGTGTTTTTTGCAAGTAAATTGTCCTTTTCAATTTACTTTTTTATTTATTAGAAGTCACTTGGCTTAAATGTGTCACCGTGTGCGATAAAATTGACATTATCGTACTTCAGTGATTTCAAAATCACATTTTATATGTGCAATTTTCACAACATCCATTAAAAAAATAAAAAAATTGATCACAAAAAGATTTGCTAGAGATTTGTGTTTTGATATCGTATAATTTTCAAGTTTTATTTATCACAAAATTAAGGGAAATAATTACAAAATTTAGGGAAAGTTATAAAACTTGTATGCACACATGGGTTACGTTAATTTAAAAATCATTAAAGACTATTGATGAAAATTTAGGTTCTTATGTTGTAAAACGAAATGCTTAGCGTTGACAAATTTTAATGAGTTTTGATTTTCTATTTTGAAGATTTTTCATATAAAAGTTGTCCAAGCTGAGAGCTGCGCTTAAAAAAAATAAAGCCCATGATTTTTGTATGTAATAAAAATAATGAATTTATTCAAATAATGAATTTATTAAATTATGAAGAAATGGGTAAACTCTGATTTTAACTCAAGCCAAAAATTTTCATTTTAATATAAACCATACACAGTTCAACAATTACGTATAAATATTAATTGGAAATAAAAATTTTTTACTTTAAGAGATCCAGTTTTTAAATAATACTTGTAAAAAGTTTAAAAAATATGTACGTCCTTCATAAACGAAATACATATGTATAGTATACAAAAAACAAAAATAATTACATTTAATAATGTGTACTTCAAAATTACTTATATGCTCATTTAAAGTCAAACTTTAAAACTTATTTTATATTACAAAATTATTTTGCATATTAGAAAACATTAATTATATAAAAAAAACTTAAAAATAATTTTGTACATTTTTCATTTGTACTTTAAAGTTTTTAATAATAAAAAAGTTATATAAAATAAATTGTTTCTACATTAAAATATGCAGACTTCGAAAAATCGTTTCAGTTAAAAAAAAAGAATTCTACTAATCTGTATGTTTTTTTTTGTCACTCTATCTTTAACTTGTGCATGTTGATTTTAAGGAATAAAATTTTTATATCGGCGCTTTTATATTCAAAATGTCAAATATTTCAAACAAAATATTTAAGTTTTTTCCTTTTTATTACATTTAATTATTATTCGTAATAGAAATATTAATTTATTTTTATTTGTCGTTATGAGAAAATACATTTCAGCACTAGGCTTAGCCCTGATCCCCTTCCAGCTGTATGATGTGGCAAAGTCATCCAAATAAATTTAGAGAACTGCAGCGCTAAGAAATTGTGTGGCTCCTTCACCGCAGGTTTTTGCAATTAACTCTTTCTGGGAAATGTAAAAGGTTATAAGAAATTTATATAACTAATTATATTTAGTTAGTTAGCAATCAGCTTATTTGCAAAATTTTTTTTTCATTTTCGATACTTACAAATCGTTTGAGTTTTTCCTCATTCTCCTGTACTAAAGAATCAATAATAGTATATACTAAGTCGTGCATTTCATTGAACGGAAGATTTTGGGTGTCATTTAGTTCGTCCACTATTATATGTTTTCGACCTTCTAATTTAACGTCAACAACTTCTTTCACTTTCATCACTTGAAACGTAAAAACTGCCACAATCAATACTGTTTTTATTTTAATATTGGCTAGACTCGTTTCATTCTTGAATGTTGTTTTCAATATTCTCTGTTTTTTTTATTTTTTTTGGGCGAAATCAAATTTTCTGCATTTTTTGTTAATCTTTTTATTTGCGCATTTTCCATTCTTTTTATTTCACAGTGCAACACGAAAAAAATAACCATATACCGACATCACTACGTTATAAAAGACCAAAAAAAGAAGACCCGTGTTTCCCAGTTTTGCCCAAAGTCATGCACTTCTTTTATGGGCCCCCAAAGATTTGGGGCCTCGGAGTCATTTTTGCAAAATACTGATAATTTTCTCAGGCTCATATCTTGCAAATCGTTCGGAATTTTGATTTACTCTCTGACACAAAGTTGTAGATGTTGTCATAAAAAACAAAAATTGTGAACATATAAAATCAAAAAATCTTCCTCTCCAAGATGAAAATCGCAAAATTTTTTTTAAAAATTCGATGTTTTTTACCTTTTTTTCACTGTTCAGCTGCATAGGTAGCAAATTGTTAAAACTTCAAGAAAACAATAAACTACAAAATCTACCTTAGATCTCAATAAACAACTTTTTAGAATATATAAACTTCCTAGGAATGATTCTTAATACCGTTTACGCAGCGCTCAGGTAGCCGCAAAAGTGAAAAATTTCCCGACAATTTTTTATTTTCATATGTTTTTCTTTACTTCAATATTGAGATACATACTATGCTATCTATTACAAAAATGTACCCAAGATCTCAATAAACAACTCACGCGATCACGCACCGACCGCAGCAGCACATGTAAAGCAATAAGCTTAGCACACGCATCAAGGGACGCAGAGCACAATATAAAAGCGACACGGCGCTCACATCGAGGCATTACACAGCGCGACGTGAGCGGGAGCTCGGCGGTGATTTTGTGCTATAGCATAATTCATGCAATTTCCATATGCAGTGTGAAAAAATTGATTTAATTTGCTACGTTTACGGTCATCAAATCATAATAAAAGTTGTACAAGATTTCAAAAGGAAGATAATATTTTATAGTCCGGATTACAAAGGGTACATAAGCCAACAAAAGAACGTCTAAGTGCTCTACTATATAAATCAAGAAGACTTGTAGCACGAGACGAAAATTCGTCCGGTACAGTTTGGTGACCTATTACGCTTTACCATTGCTACATTACAAGCACTTGTGATATGACTTACTAATTGTACTGTCATATCTTTTTCTTAACCATTCAGTTCCGTGTGTTCCATACAAGCTGCGAAGATAGCCCTATTAAATTGTATCTGTCAACACTCGCGCTTGTATAGTCATCTTGTACATCTATAATTATAGCGCTGTGATCGCTATGAGTGTGAATGTCTGATATTCTCCAGTTCATTTGGCTTGTGATACAACATCCAGTGCAGAAAAGGCTTCCAGGAGCACTCTACCTGCCGTTATGATGGGGTTTCTGGTAGCTGCACCTGCTACTATATATATTGTCAACAATGATCCGAAAGTCCTCTATAGAATATTTTGGGTGATTCGAAAGAATTTTTTTGTATCTCGATTTGTTGTTCTCTTTTGACGCTCTCCCCTTGAAAACTCTTGGAGTTATTACAAATGGTTACAAATTCTTAACAATTTTAAGTAAACGAACAGACCTATTACTTTTTTTGTGTATCTTCTTGCTGTTTTCGACAGTCATGGTGAGAATAACAAAAACAAGATGCCTGTTGTTTGTGTTGTTGTAGAATTAAGTGTACTTGTATGAATACATTTTGCAAATTTTACTATTCTTATTTCTTTCATGAAAAAGGTTCCACTTATTAATTTTGTCTTAATTTTTTTAAACGGCTGTTTTTTGGGGCAAATATACCGATAATTTCATGATGCTACCACAATTTTATCGCAGTGAAATAACTGCAATCATATAAATTTCAAAAACTGTATTTGAGTGCAAGATATGTATGTACATACATATTAAAACGAAAATTAAATCAACGCCGCACAGTGGTTCAGAATCGTTTTTCACTGGCCAAAACTCTGTATCTTTTGAACTAATGACATTTTTTTTTTCTTTTTTTAATGGATATATAACATCTTAAGATTTTATTTAATGTATCTTTCATTAAAACCAGTGCAGTGGTTGTTGTGAAATTTACGGTCAAAGATTTTTTAAGTTTCCATTACAATGTGCGTTTTTTATTTATACATACATATATATACATACATATATGTATATACTTTTTTAAATGCCTTATAATGAAAATTATCTCATCTTTATAATAACAGTATGTTATGTATGTTATTTTATACTTTATTTCACTTAAATAATAGTAAATGCAAATTATAATTATTATTCATTTGGCTGGAATATTGCTTGCTAATATTCCATATTCAGATCTGCATTATTTCTGTCGTGTACCAGTCCATTTGCTTGCATAGGCATGCATGTCCGAATGATCCAATTTCCATTGATTTCTATTGCTAAATATGAAGGGATCTGCCAATAATATATTAAATAAATCTTCATTTGTAGAGCTTTGAGACATTTTTCTTGTATAATCTGTAATCCTTTCTTATTTTTTCCTGGGCTTCTTCTGATAAATCTTCAATTGCTAATATATGTATGCTGCTTAATAGCAACTTTCCATGATGAAGAACTTTGTGCACTGTTGCAGACATATTTCTGTTTTGCCTCGCCGCCGCAGCAATTTTTTCATCAGATTTTTTCTCTGCTAAAGCAAGTTTTTTATAGACGTCTAAATTTTTTATTGCCAAAAAAGATATCATTTGGCACAGCAGAAACATGACAGTTTTTCCTCACAAGTAAATATTTTTCACCATTGTACTTTGGTACCATTTGGTTCACGTCCTTTGTGTTATTTTAATTCTTTGGAGTTGTGAAAATGCTAAGTATATGGTTACTTAGTACTGTACTTGCGTTTAAGGTAGTCAATAGCAAAAACAAATAATTACATAGATTTGTATAAATTTAATCAGACACAAACTATCAAGTCAAATAAAATAAATATATGGAAAGAACTACAGAAAATAATTTGTATATATATTTTCTTAGAATGTTCGTGTTGTAATAAATAACGCACCGAGTACCAACAAAAAAGAGTTGAGTAGTCAAAAGTGTAAATATAATTCAACACTACATTTATTTGCAATGGGCTGTTTCCAAGGCAGATCAACAAGGATAAAACTGACTAGATGTCAATTGTGTAAAATTAAATTTGTGTTGATAATGTACTCACAACAAAATGGCTGAATTCAAACTGCCAAACACCACATCTTTATATGATGTTTAACACTTTCTTAGAGATATATCTGTGCTGGCGGTGCCCCCCGGTTTTGTATATGTTTTGACAGCTTGTCAGGTATTTTTAAAACAAATTTTGTATTGTTTTAGAATCGCTACTACCTGTTTGATTTGCCTTGGTTGTTTCCTTAATCTCTCAAATTTTTTAATTTTTTCCGTTCGCGTACATATTTGGGCAACAGATTTTTTTGAGAGTAAATTTTTCAGTTTACTCAGTAATTACTCATTTACTGCATTTTACTGTAAAAGTAAACAAACGAACCTAGTGTCGTTAATCAGGAATTTATTTCGTGAGTTAGATATTAGCAAATAAGAAATTAATTCACCGTTTATGTGCAAAATATTTATATTTTCAATATTGTTATTTATTTTCGAATATGTCGTGCACACAAACGTAGAATATGTTGAAATTTATAGCAGTTAGATTTAAATTCTCTTATATGAATTCACAAATTCAATGAAATGTATCAATATTGTTTCTCTATGTAACCAGTATGCATCTCTTCTTGCAGGAAATTTCAAAACTCTTAAATTCTCGTCGCAGCAAAACGTTCAGGATTGTCGCACACTCTTTTGGCACTCTTGTTGCGCATATTGTGGTCAAATATTTGGAAAACTTAGGATTCTCCGGTGAAATAGTTTATATTGATGGATCCCCAGCCTGGATAGAAAACGTTTGTAAGGAAATAAAAGTAGTAGATATTTTGGAAGTTAAAAAACGAATACTACTTTTGGCTCTAAAATCTCTTGCTAATGAGAAGCAGATGGAAAACTTCATAAAAATTGTTGGCGAAAATCAAAATATGGAAGCAATTTACTGGAACATAAAACAAAATATGAATTTGGGAGATGTGGATGAATGCATGCGTTTCTTAAATGCGGTAATGGCCACTGCTGAAACGGTATTAGACTTAAATACTTATAAGTTGGTAGAGATTATTGAATCGAAAATTCTTATCATACGACCAACGACATTAGTGCAGCCGAAAATGGATGAGTTCTATGGCCTTAAACCAGTGACAAGAAACGTTATAGATGTCGCAAATCTCGAAGGCGATCATCATACAATTTTATTAAATAAAGAACTTCCCCAATTATTAACTAAATATTTTGCAATAAATAATTAAATTTATTCGTAATTTACATATGTATGTATGTATGTACCAAGAAGATCGATGGGTTCTTATACAAACGGTTTCAATAGAATTTTTTAGTTTTATTATATCATTTTTTAAACGTCCATTTTTCGAATACTGAATAAACTGGCTAATTTATACATTTGGGGTGTTCACACTGTGGTCATATCAGTCATATTGTCATAATGTCTTATTATTTTACAATGGTTTAAAAAAGTTGTTGTTGTGCTTCAAGCAAAAAAGTCATAAAATAATAAGACTTTTTAAGGTATGTTTTTGGTTTGTCATAAAATAACAGAAGAAATCTTAGTCGAGCAGCTGTAACTCCTTATTCGAGCCGGCAATAATATTAACAAGCCGCCGCTACAAATAACACAAAATGAAAACAAGGCAAATTCATTACCAGGAGGCGAATTAATTATAAGGTGGTTGCAGTGGCGAATTCACGTGAATTTATACATTAACTGTCCTGTCAAATTTGTTACATATTTTCCATGGTGTAATAATATAAGGTGCTCTTATCAAACAACAATAAAAAACAACATGCATTTTGTTTGTGTAAAATTATCACAATATTGTCAAAAAAGCTGTATACAAAACATAACAAAATGTGGTTTGTATGTATTTAGTGGTTATGCAAAAACAAAAAGCATAACGTAAACAAAAATATTTATAATGGTGGCCAAAAATGTAAACAACTTTTGACAAGACCGTGAAACTTACCATTTTTTTGCAGATTATTTAACGGTCGAAACACAACCCTACAAAAAACCATATTCCTTGTTGCGCACACCTGATATTACACCATGATATTTTCCGGCACCATTTTAATGTAATTTTCGTGCAAAAGGCAAATTTATTACGACTACAATAAATCAACAACAAAGCAAACAACAGGCATTTTGTTTGTGTAAACGGTGAATTCATTATATACGCTGTCAAAATTCTCCATGCATAAAAAATTACATTAAAATGGCGCCGGAAAATATTTAACAAATTTGAAAGGGCAGGTAATGTATAAATTCACGTGAATTCGCCACTGCAACCACCTTATAATTAATTCGCCTTGAATGAAAATTATGCGTTTGTGTAAGCTATCTGCCTGGCAGCTTATGGATGTTTTTCTACTTGCCGCCGTAAGAAAAAATATTGCGGCTCATTAGTTTGTTCTTCCTCCTCTTCATCACCTAGAAAAGGGTGCATTTAAATTTGAATACATACATACATGAATTTTTTTGTTCATATTTACTTGAGGTAGCCATTATCACGTTTAACATGTAATTTTCGCACAAACCAGCTATTATTTTACTTTTTTCACTTGATTTCGGCATTTTGATATGAAATTGTATTTTTAAATGTTTTTTTTTGTATCAGCTGGCACAATTATGACATAGCACACTAAATTATGACGTGGTTGTTCACACTTGTCATATTTTGGTGTGCTATTATTTTATGACATATGACTTATGACTACAGTGTGAATACCCCAATTGATAGTTTTCATGGCTTTTTTTAAATTTAATTTTAACTTGTATGTACATATTAGGTTTGTTCGATTACCAGCAACTTTTTAATACTCTGCTTAATACAAATCGTTTGAGTACACTTTTAGACAGCAAAAGTAGTAATGAAATTAAGAGAAAAATATTTTTTTTCTACAATCTTATCAAGCAGTGTTGTCTATCAATCTATTTGTAACCAAAATCCGCTAAATTAAATTAAGTATTGCAAAAATGAATAAACTATTCAAAATATGCATAGGTCAATTTTGTAAATCGCGTGATTTTATTTCGCCCGACATTCTTTAAATTTTTTATTTATTTTATTTTCGATTTCCCATACACTAGACACATCATTTTGCAGTATGTAACTCAGTACAAGTACATACAATAATAATTTTCAAAATACAATGGAATTAGAACATAAGTACATAGGTAAATAATTTTCAATGATTGTGTCAAAAACAGAAATATAATGATTATGTTTATTCTAGTTTTGGCCAATTTGAAATTTGATGATGGTTGATAATTACTCTTCAGCTAGTATGGCCTAAATTGGTTTATGTCAATAAAAAACTTTTTTATTACATATTTACCCAACGTTTCGTCAATTTTATGTTGACTTTTTCAAGGGTGTCGTCTATTTAAATAAAAATATTTTTATCACAATTACAATACAATAATTACAAAACTTACAAATTGAAAAGTTCCCAAGTTACATAAAATTTAAAAATAATTCAGAAATCATACAATTGTTACATTATATTAATTACTCTGATATCGCTAGTCTGTAGCTTGCGCTGATATTGTCGGTGTCTTCTTTCAAGTTCATCGTTTTGTTTATGTTTTGTTGTATACGAAGACTTTCTATGGTGTACCTTTTCTTCCCTTTGTTCTCACGGTCTAATATTTTAACGTTAACAAAATCAGCTTTATGTCCAGTGTTGAGTATATGTTGTGATAGTGCGGTTGTTTCTTTCTTTTTTATTACGTCACTCTTATGTTCGTTTATTCTTGTTTCTAAAGCTCGTTTTGTTGTTCCAATGTATATTAAATCACAGCTTTGTTTATTATTGCCTTTACAATGGATTTGGTAAACTACATTACATTGTTGGTGTTTGTTTGTTTTGTCCTTTGTTTTCGTAAATATTTTATCCAATGTGGAGTTTGGTTTGAATGCAAAACAATTGTTTGTTGTTGTTGTTAATGTAGTTTTTAGGTTTCTGCTGTCTGTTAACCCTGGTATATACCTTATACTGTGATACCTTTTTTGTTCGAAATTATCACAATTATTTATGTGGTTTCTTGAAACTTGATTTTTGAGTTTTATTTTAGTTTCATAAACTAAATCGTTTATTAGGTTTGTGGGAAAACTATTGTTTTTGAGGATCTTTGTAATCTTGTTTATATTTTTGGAATGAAATTGCTCGTCGCTAGTGTCAAGGACTCTGAAAATGAAACTCTTAGCTGTGTTAATGATCTGAGATTTTGGTTGAGTAGCATGGAAATTCATCAATCTTCCAGATGCTATATCCTTGGTATACCAATCTAGTAATATTTGATTATTACTTCTAATCAATACTGTGCCCAGGTACGCAATCTTGTAATTTTTTTCCCTCTCAACTGTAAACTGAATTTTAGGGTGGTAGTTGTTTAGAGCCCTGCGAATTTCATCTTTATCGTCAAATTTAATTATGGCTAGAATGTCGTCTACATATTTGACTATGTATTTTATAGTTATGTTTTTGTCTTTTAATTCAGCTATCGCCTCGTCTAGTAAGCTGTCAAGAACTATGTCAGCTATTGTGGGTGAAAGTGGATTACCCACTGGCATGCCGAAAATC
Organism: Gymnocheta viridis; assembly: GCA_956483585.1. Classification (NCBI taxonomy): domain Eukaryota; kingdom Metazoa; phylum Arthropoda; class Insecta; order Diptera; family Tachinidae; genus Gymnocheta; species Gymnocheta viridis. Next base: position 48,235,538 of record OY101442.1, on the reverse strand, counting down.
TGATTATATATCTTTCCATCGTAGGTAAAAAAGTTGTTGTCTGTAAGACAAAATTTAAGTATTTTGAGAAATGTGGATTTTGGAATCTTAGTTGTGTTTTCAATTATGTTCCATTTTTTCATAATATTTTTAATGGCAATATGTACTGGAATGTTAGTAAAAAGGGATACGACATCAAAAGACACTAATATGTGATTTTCTTCAAGTTTGACGTTTTTAAGTTGATCCTTTAATTGCTTTGAATTTTTGATGTTATAGACGGGGGAAATTGTACTTTTTATTATTTGGCCTATATATTTGGATAACTGATAACATGGAACATTCGTTGATGAGACAATAGGGCGTAAGGGCATACCTTCTTTATGGATTTTAGGTAACCCGTAAATTCTAGGTGCAATCGCGGAAGAGCAAAAAAGATTTTTTTTCTGTGGTAAATCTATAAAGTTTTTCTTGTATAAATCTGTAACGATGTTGTTGTTTTCCTTTTGTAATTTCACTGTTGGATCGACCCTTATTGTTTTGTAAGTATTTTTGTCTCCTAATAGTAAATTTATTTTTTCTCTATATTCAACTCTGTCCATTATAACCGTTTTATTGCCTTTGTCTGAATTTTTTATTCTCCTTTTAAATTTTGATATGTTTGTAGCCAATTTAGTTCTCATAAGTTCTTTTTCCATATCCATTTGTTGTCCAATATCCTTTATGTATTGTTCTACATCGGCAATGATGTGTAAAGGGGAAAAGTCCTGTTTTCTAATTGGTAATGAGAATTTTTTACCTAAGGAAGTTATCCACATAACTTTTTTAGGAATTTCCATTTTGATTTTATTTATGAACCAATCATCATTAAAAACGAAACCATGAAATTTAAAATACTTTTCTTTGAGTGTATTGAGTTTTTTTGCTTGTGTGTTACTTATAATTTTTTGTAAATGTTTTGATCTCTCCTTTTGGTTCTGCATAAAGCTGTTAAAGTCGCCTAATGTAAGTGTGTTCTGTATGTCTGCCTTCAAATGGTATATTTTTCTTCTAATTATTTGGATATTGGTACTAGTTTGGGATATTTTTAAGTTTAAAATTTTACGATGGAAATTATCTTGAACTGTTTTAAATTTATGAATAATTTTTTTGCATTGAAAAAACGATTCTATTTGTGTTGTTGTATTTTTAGTGTGATTTGGTATAATTCCATACGTCCTTGATGAAAGTAAAAAATTCAGACGCTGTTGTTGTTGTACTAGTTTTTTCATTTCGTTACAGTAGTCCTTCATCGTTCTGTAAATATTGTTATTGTATTTAAACTGTATGTGCTTGAAAAATCCCTTCATATTGTAATTGTATTGTTTTTGTTCGATGTTTGTCTTGTGATATTTAAAATTTGTTTTCCCTTATTTTCCCTAATTAATTAAGTGTATTTCGGCAAGCTCTCCGATATTATGTTTATGTTTATGATGATGCTTCAGAAAAGTAGCGAAATAGTAATAAAATATAAAACAGAATTTGTTCTCAAAATTGACTAAACTCAACGTGAAAAGTGACAAATAATAATCTTCCTTAATTGATGTGCGTTACTACAAATTTGAGAGCTGAAAGGAATATCGATAGTAGTATAAATGTAAGGCTCCCAGCCCAGGAACGAAAATTTATGAGTTTTTTTCTTACCACTTCGGTGGTTATGAGAAATGTTTTCATCATTTTTGGGAGCAAATTTTTGATCATTTGGATGAAGAGGGAAATTTTAAATGTAAAAGTAGTACGTAATGGAGTGCATTTCGGTGGGGAGGGGGAAAATTCAATTGAGTGGTAGTATTTACAAAGTTAAATTACTCATCTCAAATTAATATGCGAAAATATAATACAGAATGCATTTTGAGCGAAAAATAATTTTAATGATGTTTTATCAAGCAAAAGATAGTGTTATTAAACTCATATCAAAGTAATATGTGAAACTATAAAACTTGGTGCGAAAGTATTACGAATATATTGAAAGTATTCAATAATAAAATTATGTCTAATAAGAACATAACAAACGTTCATATTATTAAGGCCTTTAACAGCCATCAAAACAATATAAAATTGTGATAATGTTTCGTCACAAACAAAGTTTGGAATCATAGTGATTGCAGAACTGGATCTTCCTAACGATACAAGAGCTTGGTGGATAAAGTAATTGAATTAACTGGAAATGAAAAATTCATTTTAACTAAGAAATTGGGAAACCATTCATATATCTTGGAATTGACAGAGTTATTTCCTGAGAATGAATCTAGTACTGGAGATGATGAGCGCTTCTACATTCCGAACTTTAGCCATTTTTCAGTTGGGAAGCAGCGAATAATATATACATAAGTTACTATCATTTGAATAGTTCGATGAAAACTGTAAATAAACTAACAAAAATATTTGTAAAATGAAAAACGTTACTGAAGCTAACAGTTAGAAAACATAATTTTTTTCTCAAGAAGATTTATAGAATTATAGTCAATACACAACTCTAATTTTTAATTTAATGTGTTAAGTGTTTATACCAATCGTTTTTATACCCTTCACCAAAAAAATTTGGAAAGGAGATATACATGTAGGGTTGTCATTCCATATGTAATTTCTACATTATTCATTTAAGACCCCATAAAGTATATATCGTAATATAAATTCATAAAAGGCCTAAGTTACATTGAAAAAATTTTAGAGGACAAGCAAAAAACTCTCTAATATGAGAGCAACATTTTTCAAAATTTTTTTTTAGTTTAAGCTTATTTCTTATTGACGAATTAGTACAATTTCAATAAATAAAAATTTTCAGGGACATGCATTTTGATATGGTAGATCGAAATCCACCAAAAAGTCGTTTATGAATTTTTTGTAACTTAGGGCTTCATTGAAATGATATGACGATATGTATGTTCTGGATCCTTGTAGATAGAGTAGCCGAATAAGCGATGTCCATCAGCCCATCCGCTATATTTAAAATAAATTGAGGGTGGCGTTGGCTCAGGTAGTAAGCACGTTGACTACAAACCGAAGGACCTGGGTTCAAACCCAGTGTCAGACAGAGTCATGAAATAAAAACACCACGCATTTCTCTGATGTGCATTGGTGTGCCTTTGTGTCAGTTGTTGGCGGAAGGTTTCAGTGGCGAAGGCATGGTCACTGGTCACTGAACAGTACCAACTTCAGCTGATACTAATTCCAATGTAACATCAGAGCGCCCTCCTTCGTTGGTACTGAGTAGCACAATCAACGGCGAAGTAAAATAAAATTAATAAAAGAAGTGGCTACTAAACTAAACACAGCTTCAAACCTCGTAATGTCCTCCTCGCCACCAGAGGCGCTGCAACACTGCTCTACGAATAAACGTGCAGAAAAAAAAAAAAAAAAAAAAAAGCAGAGTTGTAAAAAAAACGAATGAAGCTTCACCTCCTTTCATATCTATCACTATCCCTTTCCACTAGTTCCAGCACAATGCATTGCATGTGTAGGGGTCATCCCCTGAGTGCTGGTCCAAGATAAAAAAAAAAAAAAAAAAAAAAATCTACCACGAAGGCCTCAAACTCAATAGGGACTTAAATTTTAGACTATTCTCTTGGCATTTGTCCTAGAATTTATCGGTTTGAAAATTTGGTTCAATAATCAATAAGATACATGTAGCTAAAAAAATTTTTCTCGTTGTTTTTTATGGCCCCAGATGTCCTACGGTAGATTCTATGAAGCAGATGTTTTGTGTACAGTTCCAGGAAGGTTTCTGCGGAAAATAATTGAAGTCGGTCCAAAATATGGAGAAAAAAAGGTATTCGAAATAATTTTTACTTTGAAACATTTAAAGTTTTTTTTTTGTAAATTTGAAATGAGTTTCAAACCTACAACAAGGCACCACGAAATAAGCCCCAATGAAATAAGCCCCAAATCGAAAAATGAAATAAACCCCAAAAAATTTTATGAAATAAACCCCAAAAAAAATGAAATAAGTCCCAAACAAAATTTACGAAATAAGCCCCAAATAAAATGAAATAAGCCCCAAAAAATTTTATGAAATAAGCCCCAAATTTTTAAAAAATTAAATAAACCCCAAAAAAAATGAAATAAGCCCCAAATTTTTCATTTAATGAAATAAACCCAAAAAAAAAATAAAATAAGCCCAAAATTTGTTAACTTGATGAAGTAAGCTTAAGAAATCATAAAATGCAAGAATTTTATTCTCTAAATTATATCGAACACCGGCTTCGCGTTCCAAGCAGTCTCTGCATAACCGGCCTACGGCCGGGCGCAAGGAATTTATCCTCTATGGTATATCGAACACCGGCTTCGCATTCAAAGTACTCTCTGCATAACCGGCCTTCGTGTATAAAAAACTCTACGTTGCCGTCCTCTATGGTATGTCGAACATTAAAGAATTAAGAAACTGATGTTGATTTATTTTTTATGTAATTCAAGTTTATTTAAGTAATCAATTCAAATTATTTGCAAAAAAATCATATAAAAACATTTTGTGTTTAGATCTATTTTACGGATATGAAATAAGCCCCAAAAGAAATGAAATAAACCCCAAACAAAAAATTTGAAAATTTTTTGGGGCCTATTTCATTTTTTGATTTGGGGCTTATTTCATTGGGGCTTATTTCGTGCCACCCTACAACAATACTAATTGTTAGTCACAAGTAGTTCTCGAGCATCACAGAGTATTTGTTCATTTCATAGTATAAGTACATAATATTTATTTTAAAGTACTTAAATTGAAAAATTCTTGATAGAAATTGGTGTGGTTGTCGAATATAAATCATATAGAATCGCGTGAACGAAACAAAAAACTGCTCACGATCATGCATAATCACGCGTGATCTTGCATGATTCACGCTAATCACGAGAGCGAAGCCCATCTCTAGTTTGTATATGCTTTGATAATTTTCATGTATTGAGCAAATTTCTTCTGGGCAACTTCTCTGGTCCGTTTTCAATCAAAGACAATAAAGTTCATAAATTTATTTCACCGCCTTACATTGGGTTGCCAGTGGTGAATAAATATATATGCATATACCTTGCAGATAATGCGACTGGTCCATACTCGCATGTAACGTATACTCCATAAAAGACTAGGACTAGTCCAAAAAACATGGTCTATTTGACATTAGAATGTCCTAGGGATGGAGAATATAGTTCACGTTTTCATTACATCGGACTATCTCCTAAACTACTCCATGTCATTAACACATGGACCACACACAAGCAGTTTGTTCGTCGCGAACTTGATCGTGAACATGCGTTTATGGACTAGCCGGGATTTTGTCAGGGCATATGTACGTTGTTTATGTATGTATGTGTGTTAATGTTGTAAACTACTCTTCCCAGCAAACACGCAGGGTTGTATTGAAATTAGTAAAAATTATAATATGCTTTCCTAGACGACTTTGAATATTGATTGGCTGGAACTGCTTAGCAAAAATTGAGATACATATTTATAAATCTTAGCTCTTGTTTGAAAGCAGACGTTTATTAAATACGATGTTATTGTTAAACCACAAACGTACTTCAATGACTTAACATCATGTTTGCTGGGGTTTGTGTATTCAAATAATGATATGAGCAAATATTATATTCAAAATAATACCATCGACTGTGTTACAGTAACGAAAGCATAAATATTTTGTTATTGTACGAAAGAAACTGCATCAATTGTGATCGAATTTTATGTGCCTTTCATAGCGAACATTTTTGAGCACATTTAAGTTTTAATTGAATTGAGATAATTTAGATACAATAAAATTTAATAAAGATGAAACATTTGAATTTCACTAGAAGTATCTTCAATAAACAAATAAAAAACAATCTTTTGTAATGTATTGCTACAAAATTTAAATGTAGATTCAAATGTAACGGACATAAAAATACAGCGGTGATTAAGCACAGTATAATCAACCGCGTGAATGCAAATTTGAGCACTCAAATTCAAACTAACGGTAACAGAACATTCAAAAAATTTCTAGAAACAGCAACGAGAATCTACTAGATTGTTTAAGAAATCTATATGAAAAATCTTCATAGAAATTGTAAACAAAGACTAACGCCCTCGATTGGATTATGGATAAACTTTGCATAAAATTGGTTAGATAATTAGGTACCCACATATTTTTAAGTTTGCTACTGCCATCTCTATGCCGCTGTCATAACATGGCTGTATAACAACAAAGGCACAATCAAACTTATTGTTCTATAACCGTAGCAAGTCAAATGCTATATAAGCCGACACTGCCAGGCACAAAGAAGTCGGTCTTGTCTAAGCTTTTGCAGCATTAAATAAACAAATTACTTTGTGTATTTTATTAAACAGTGGTATTAAAGGAAATAAAACATCAATCAATTTCCGTTGTGTTTTTATTTTATTTTTGACTAATTAAAAGAACTCAAACAAGTAAACGTTATCGAAAAGGTCGAAACGTAACAGTATTGCAGATATTTTTACTAATTTTAATATCAAAGAGACCCACAAAATAAGTATATCAGAAAGTTTAATCGTAAAAATGCAGAAGTGTCTCTTAAGAAATCGATTGATGCTTGTGTGTGCATAAAATAACGAAAATGAATTTTGCTGTTAAGAATCTGCCACAACTTATTACAACTATAATAGAGATCACGAAAAAGTTTATGAATTCACCTCTATTCTGCGTTTCGATTACGTTCCCGCATTCAGTTACGTTCGAATCGGAAAATGGTATTCAAAAAAAATTTATCGAAAGAAGAAGAAGAGAAATCAGCTGCTTTGCATGAAACGTATGAAAAGAACCGGAAAAAATAAGCAATTTTGTAAGCATTGTAATGTTAAATTGTAGGTTAGTGTTTTAGAAGTGTTTTTGTGCCACAAACCACCAAAGTGTGGGAAACGAGGACGGATGCACAAGAATTTGAAACCTGTATCCAGTGTTACCATATGTGAAGATTTATCTTATGTTTGAATTTTTTTGAGGTGCCAAAAAGATTAAAAGATTTCTTAGCTAAAACAAAGATTTTTTAATATGATATTTTGTACTTTTAGTCTATTACTTGAGATTCCTGTTAACTAAACTACATATTTTCTTCTTTACTTCATTAAAAGCGTGAAAAGAAGTTACCCGCTGCAACACTGTTTACTTCCATCCATTAAATTGCAATGTTTTATTGTTATATAAAAATTCATTTACTTTATAATGAAATTCGTCGCCTTTATTTAAAAATATTTGAATACATTGTAAAAGATGAATATATCTGTTTTGAAAAGTTCAACAAAATTGATGTTAATAATTGTACATTTCTTAAAGATATTAAGAATATATACTTAAGAGCCCAAATAACTATGGCACTTCGTTCTACTCATAAATTATCAGATGAAGATGCAATGCAATTCCGAAATAATTGCCTAAAGTTTAATGTTCATTTGTGTAACAATTTATTCAAAAAGTTTGATATTGAAAGCGATTTGTTTTAAATGTTCCTGGCACCTACTTATATTATGAAAAGCCATAATAAAAGTATTTCCCTATTGACGACTTTGTTTCCCAATGTTATCGATTCGAATAATATTCAACAAATTGATGACGAATGGCGAGAATTGCTCCACTTTAACTTTGAAGAATGTAATTTATTGGATGAAAAGAATAATGAAAAATTTTGGGAAATCATTTTGAATGCAAATCGTTGCGATGTCTCTGAAGCTTTTCCTTGTTTAAAAAAATTAGTTTTGTCAATACAAATAGCAACAGCTAACATCGAAAGAATTTTTTCTCAAATTAATATCAATAAGAACAAACTAAGAAATAAATTAGATATACCAACATTGTGTAGTATTTTAAGGACCAAAGGCTTTCTGAAAAAATCTGATCTTAATTGTACAAATTTTGAACAAACAAAAGAAATGAGTAGCAAGATTAATAAAGATATGCATTATTATGCATTATGGTTACATTAACCATAAAAAATGTATGAATTTAATGTAAATACGTTATTACTCTAGTTATAGACTTTTAACTTCAAATTTGGCCTTTTCCAAATCAAATTCACTTTTTTTAAAAAGGAAGTTTTGAATTTTCCAAAACAAATTCTGTAGTTTACAAATCAAAACCATCATTTTTTAAACCAAGTTCGGCATTTAAAAACCAAAATCAGCCCGTTTTATATAAAATTCATTTGAAAAAGCCTGATTTTAATCATTAAAATGCCGAATTTTTTGGAAAAATACTGAAGGTTTTATAACTTGGACAATTCTGAATTTGTTTTAAAATACCTGAATTTGATTTCAAAAGGGTGAACTTGAAGTTTAAAACTTATATATGCCTTATATATATATATATGCAATAAAATAAATTTGAACTGAATTTGGTTTAATAAAATGACCTTAAAAAAAAGATTTTTAATGCAAAAAAAAAGATTTTTTGTTCGATTCGAAGAATTTTAAACAAAAAAATATATGGCAACACTGCCTGTGGCTACGTTGTACTAGATGAGTCCTTGACATTAATTTCGTTGAGAAAACTTTTTGTGAGTTCTTGTAGCCTGCTGTTGGACCCAACAAAATTTGTTGCATTGTCCCCATAAAACCTTTGCGGAATACCACGACGACCAATAACTCTGTTTTTAGACATATAAGAAAAGTGTCAGTAGAAAGATCTGATACTAATTCAATGTGGATGGATTTAAGCCAGTTTAATACTACTTTTCAGTCTGTCCAGAAGAAGATAGGGTATGCAAAACGATCATACAAACGATCCCAGGTTCGACAGATCAATAAAGCGGCGCAGTGTTCTAAGCGATGTTAATTTGCATTTAGTTTTGTATTCGACACGTATGTACAGCAACCAATTGCCAATTGCGAGGTGTCTGCAAAGCCGTTTCAAATTTGAGTTGCAAGGAGGTACCTACAAATTTTCGGTTTTTCATCTCATTAATATATGGAAAACTTCGTTCAATTTGTTGCCAGCGGCTTGATAAACGTTTGTTCAATGATTCGTCCCAATAAAATTTGGCTTTCACATTTCTTGAATTAAAATCCTGGAAGATATTACAATTGGACTTAAGATTTTTGTGACGGCAGACAAAACCGATATCTTCGTTTGAATCTCGATAACTGGAAGATCAAAATAAAAAACGTCAGTTTTGGGTTTCCAAGACATATCAAGAGCCTTGGTGATGTACTCGTCATTTGTTTTTAAATGCATTTCCCGATTATAAAGAGTAACATTTGGACGGTTAGACCTCCATAATATGAATACCAGCCTTGTGTACAATTTCCCACTTCTTGTCTAAGAGCTTAGAAAAGTCATCCCTAACGTGAGTAGATCATCAAAGTACAGATCCTGCTGAAGGCCTTCAGAGCCAATGGGAAATTAGTTTTTGTAAAATTCGACTATGAAAAACCAACTTCTTACAGCGAGAATCCGGTCAGCTGATGTGGCATTAGTCACTGTGTTTAACTGATATAAGCTATTAGATTCCTTGAGTTTACTTCTCCATAGAATTAAGTGCAAGTTCCGATTTCTGTTTATATATTTTACAGATGCAGCAGACAGAGTTAATTTGTTTAGTCGAAACGACAAAAGTATTATTATAAGATCCTGTAAAATAGTAGAACCAACCATTAAGGCTTCATTCAAATAAATTATTGAAGAGGCGTCAAGAACCACTCTAAACTTCGGTGTGGTGCTTTTATGCCGGAAAACGGAATAATGACGAATTATTTAATGCAAAGAGTTCAAGCGATTGAAGCTTACGGGTGACATATAACCTAATCTCATGCATTCGTTCATGAAATCGGAGTACATCTGCCTTTAAATTCCGATCTTTTGAAAGGTAATTTTCGAGAAAACAATGTGAATAGTTGTAGCGTTCATGACATCATGCTCGGAGCCTAATGAAATCAACGAACTGCGGAGGGCCGAAACATTAGCGAGAATTTAGCGCAAAGCTAGAGAGTTTGGTTTAGTGATGTCTAATATCGAAGGCAATGAACTTATAATATCGATGAACATACCGCTCAATTAGACGTCAAAAGCCTTTTGATAATTTTATTCAATCACTTAAAAAGGTTCTATAATCGCCAATGCTTGACCAGATAACCAATTAAGCAAATAATTGAATTTATCGATTACGGTAATATTAGGTTCATTATGTACTAAAGTTCTCAATGTACTTATGACTCGCGATAACTCTGCGTACTTTCTGTCAAATTTTATTTGATGCCATTATCTATAAGAGTTTATTATTTTTATATGGAAATAAGTTTAATGTGAAGCGGTTATCTAATTTGATATTAGAGTAATAATATTATTGATAGCAAGGAGGTCATTTAGAATGTCCAAAACAAATAAATTTATTTAAAATGTTTTGAATTCCACTCCCTTAATTTAAAAAAAGGAAATTTTGAAATAAAAATATTAGACAAAGGAAACCAAATCGATTTTAAACGTTTGAAAAATTTTTTTATATATAAAAGTAAATAAGGATAAAAGTAAACGTAGAAGTAACGGAAATTAGGATGTGAACTCAATAACCTATTATACATGTCAACAATTAAAACTGATTTTAATTATAACACCCTGGCAGCCTTCCATGGTATAGAGGGCGCCTTCAACAATTTGAGTTTGGAGGCTAACAGGCAGGCACTGGGTGATTTAGGTGCTCCGCTGTTCCTGTTGCTAAGTTGTTCTCTAGGACTGGGGTGCGAGTGCTAAATGAAACTGGTGACTAGCGGAACCCCACAGGGGTAGTTCTCTCTCCTTTATTATGGCTCTTGACAGTCAGGGTAGGACAGAAAGTCGTGGCCTACTCGGATAATATAGTGATATTGCTATCGGACAAGTTTCTGCCGACAATTAGCAAAGTCATTCAAGGGGCGCTTGGCGAATTGTCAGTACAAGGTAGAGAATTTTAGGCTGCCGGTACTATATGGAGTAGAGCTTAGGTTATCTGCTAGTACTAAATATCTTGGAGTTTTTCTGGACAGTAACCTTTCTGGAAATGGAATTCTCTGGAGATACTAAAAAGCTACCTCAATGCTTATTACTCTTGTAGATCATCGAGAGGTGACTCCGGCCGTCAGTAGTTCGATGACTGTACACTTCCGAGGCAAGACCTATTCCCACGTACGGATGCTGTGTTTGGAGGGAGGCATTGAGACTGGATGTTATTCTACATCCTTAAGATGGGAATAGCAGCTAGGAGCGTTCGTAGACTGAGGGAGTTAGGACTGTAATTAAATTTCTCGCTGGGTCACTCGCGGATTTTGGATGAGATTGGCGATGGATGTTATTTCTTACGCTCGCCCGGCTCCACGGATTATGTGGGCACTCAGGTAGATTTTGGGCGTTTGGCAGAGATAATATTGCGTGCATATTGTATAAAGGATTTTCTACTTTCACTGATGGCTCAAAGATGAGGGGCGCGGGTGTCTATATTGAAGATCTGGATATTAGAAGGTGATATAGGCTTTTTAATAAAGGCAGTGTCTTTCCGGGGGGTTCAAGGATCTTGAGGGCCGTAGAATCGTTAACAGACAATTTTGCTAGTGGATCGGAGATCACTATTTATGTGGACAGCCAGGATGCTCTTAAGGCCTTAATGGGCTGTCACGTGAATTCCAATTTAGTAGATAATTGTAAGAGGGCTCCGGGGAAATCCTAAAGGGTTTTGTACTAAGTTTTTGCTGGGCACCGGGCCGATGAGTTGGCAAGATTGGGCTCAGAAAAGGAGGATCAGGACTGTCTAGAGGTGGTTAGACCTCCGATGGGCTTCTACTTTGGAAGACTAACGGAGTGGGTTCTGAGCTGAACTAATAGGGCCTGGAGGACTCGAACGCACTGCCGCACTGTGGCTGAAAATCGTTTTTCATTGGCCAAAACTCAAATTTTTTTTTGTCACCGATTTTTAAATTTTTTACGCCCTTTTGCAGCTAATATATCCAGATTAAGGTAGCCAAAAAATTAGGTTAAACTATTGATAATTGTGAGCGTGGCATGCTGTCAAACTCAACGGTTTTTTTAATTTCAGAAAAAGGTGTTTTTCTTTTGTTTTTTATAAAAAATAAATGGTTACTACTCGCAAGTTATCATCGATAATGGCCTGCGGTCTTTTTTATAATGTTGGTAGGATTATAGTCTTTAGTTTTTGTAAGTGGTCAGAGCTCTAGCGTTTAATATTAAGGGCGTTACGGAATATTTATGAAACTACTATATTTTTCTCAAATTTAAACTTTAGTGGAATAGAACTTCTAGGGAACAAAAGGGAACAAGAAATGTATACCACCCGGAGAAAGGTGAAAGTGTCCTCTTTAACGCTATATATACTTTTGCACCCGCCACGAGCCGCCTGTAGAACACTTTTTTCATTTTAATGAAATTACTCCAAAGTACTCGTATACAATGGTGTATATAATTTTCACTTTTTTGCCTAAAAGTTTATGTTTTTTACTTTAGACTACGTAAAACTAAAAAAATTAAATATAATACCTGCGAAAGGGTTTAATGGCTTTGTTTTGATCAGCCAAAAATTGGTAATAAAATTATCACAAATTATCACAAAATTCTACAGTAAACATATGATCTGTTACTAAATTTACCTGTTATCAAATGTTAGGGTCAACCAAAGTCATAAGCAATTTTATAACAATAATCGCGACATTAAAGCACTAAAGAAAAAAAAAACACAACAACAACAACAAATATTGGCGAGATACTAATCAGTTTTACCTGATATTAAGGTCTGGACAACATGTGCAGTTTTGTGCAATTTAAGCACTACCTGCTATGAAATTAAAGATCAATGTGTGAATAACATGTATCTAAAAATGTATAAAACTACGGATTCGATAAGGGATTACTCAGTTAATCCTCTAAGTGTACGGATAAAACATAACAGACGCAAATAAAAATATTCAGAAAAATATGGAGAGCTTCAGTTATAAAGAACTGGCCGAAGAGTATTTTAGAAACAAAAACCAGGAAGATGTTCTTAGCTACGTTAAAATAAAATTAAACTTAAATTCGTGGAACACATACTAAAAATCAATTATGATTTGGATTTCGGGTCTTCAGGATCAATAAGAAACAACGAAACCAACAAAGAGTTAAGAAGTTCAAAAAAGAAACATGTTCAAGATGAATATCGCAAATTAGGATTGATTATAGATCAGCCAAAACAAGGGTCAGGCAATACAAATGATGGCAATACCGCAAGAAGATTCTTTTCAGATCCAGAAACAGCATCTGAAATAACAGGAGTGGATTTAAACCTCATTTTCAGATTTAAAATAATCCTAGAAGTACTTGCGTGCAATGAAGAAATTGACTAGAAAATTTGGAGATTATGCTAAGGAAACTGCAAAAATATATACAACCAACTACCCATGGAGAAATATGTCTGCAACAGTTCACAAAATCCTTTATCATGGAGAAGATGTCATTAAATATCATTTGGTGCCACTTGGAGATCTATCAGAGGAGGCTCAGGAAAAAAGGAACAAGATTTTATAGAGAGCACAATACTAGAAAAATTTCAAGAAATTCAACAAATGAAGATCTATTTAATATATTATTGGCAACGTCAGATCCGTTTATCTCCAGTATTCGAAATCAATGGAAAGTGGAACATCGGGATTTAGATGAAGAAGCCAAAAAACTACTAAAGAACAGAGATAGCACAGAACAAAATATGGAATATTTGCAATCAATATTTGAGTCAAATGAATAATAATTATAATTGCCTTTCATTGTTATTTAAGTACGAAAAACATAGTATTAGTAAAAAATAATAATAAACGAACCTACCATTGTTACAAATGCTATTAAAATTTATTGCAGTTTTTATTTTAAAATGTTTTTAAAATTATCAAATTTGACAGCAAAAAATAATAAATTTTTCTGTAGTAATAGCAATATTTTTAGATAATATTATTAACGTTTTTTTTAAGTGTAACTATTCTTTGAGTGTAAACAAATTTGCAAATTTGTCAGCAAAAAATTTTAAATTTTTCAGTAATAGCAAAATCTCCAGTTGATTTTACTATTTTTTTCAGTGTACAATTTTTTTAAGTGTAACGTAAAAAAAATTCCATTATTACAAAAATTATTTATAATTATTATTAATTTCCAAATATTCAAATTTTTTAATAAATAAAAAAATAATAATTCCATATTTCACTCTAAAAGTAAAAAAAAATTCAAAAGTTCAACTTTGACCTAGAATTCCTTAAAAAGTCCTCAATCAATTTTAATAAAATTTAAACTGAGTCAAGCTGAACTAAATATCTATCCAATAAAAAAAAAAATTACTTCAATATTTTGATCGGTTCAAAAGTTACAGAGTTTTGGCCAATGAAAAACGATTTTCAGCCACTGTGTGCCGGCCATCAAGTGTACTATGGCCGGTGCTTAGTCGCCTCGATTCGAATTCGCTCCTGGGCAGAAGTAAGGCTTGCGTTAGAACCATGACAGGTGTTAGCACGGGAATTTGTCTGATTGGCAGGAAGGCGGTGGGGAAAGATCCTGAGGAGCTAGGGACAGAAGGCAGAAAGAAAATGTTAGAAACTAAATTTGTAAACCAAAATAAAACCTGTAAAAAAATAGCGACTTGTAACAAAACGTGATTTAGTTGATCATAAAATTTTTCTTTAGTTTCCATGTCATATACATACGTCGGTCGTAACATTGAACAATTGCAATTTTACCGATACTGCTGTTAGACTGGGCTTTTTAAATTCGATCGGAAATTGCCGACTAGTTTATTTGGGTATTTCGTAGTGTGTGACTTAGAAAGATTCCGACGCCATGTTTCTTAGCTGCCTGAGAATATTATGCGGTTACCCTCAGAGCTAGTGAAGTCTCCGCTGCCGTTTCACCTCATTCCGCTAATACGTATAAGATATATGTGTAGCCCTTTGCAATCTACCGACTTTCTTACATTACATTTTTGTGTTTATTCTTCTGTTTGTTTGTGTTGTAATCATGCGTACGTTAGGGTTCGGATGAGTAAGACGAAAAGCGCCTCCAAACTAGCCTCTTATCTCCCGTTTTGCTGGGCATTTCCTGTTAGAGCATAGCTGTTGTTGTTGAAAGGTTATAAAGCCTCTTCTTCGGACGCCACAGCGTCGTCTATGGAAACAGTATCTACCACCTGAATCCTAAGGTTGACGTTTGCTTTAAACAGACTATGGGTGACCCGTCTAGAGCCTTGGATCCCACAATGGATTTAAGTAATAAGCTATAAACACATTTACGACAGCAGGCTACAATGCTACAAATGTCGCTGGCTACAAATATCGCCCTGTAGCCACCTACTTAACTATTTTGTAAACGACAGCAACACAGTCGTTTTTACATTATTTACATTTGTAGCTCGTTTTACGGCTTTTTCTAAATTTCGCGACTTTTTCGGAGTTTCGCGTTTTTTGGAATGTGCTGACATTTTCTATATTTTATTGTTCCATGTACATTTATATAATATTAAATCTTTGAATTTTTCCAATGTATAGTAGTTATTGTGAATTTCCGTAATTTTTGCAGATTTTTGCGAGTTTTTCACATATCTTGCATATTTATTTTATTCTAAATATTTTACATCCTTTTATAAAAATTTGGAAAATTTCGCGCATATTCGCGGCTATCGCGATATGGCCTATTTATTTTTACACAAAAAGAGAACTGAAATTTATGCATTTTATTTTATTTTTCATAAAAAAAATATTTCTTAGAACTAATTCGCTTTACACATTTTGTTGTATGGTCACCTTCTTTTTTTGTTTCGTAGTCAAGAAATATAGAAATTAGTTTAATTTGACTACACGACAAAAGTAGCCTGGAAAAGAACCTGCATCCGTGTAGTCGTGAAAATAAAAATTTTGATATACACACACATGTATTCTATTTCTGACAGGTTGTAGTCGGTAGCCTGCAGTCTTGAATGTGTTTATAGCTATACGCAAGTGGTTTAACAAAAAAAATAGGGAATGTAGATGAAAAGATTCTAGCAATAAAACCAAAACAACAGATATAAAGAGCAGGTGTAACCATCTAAAAAAAAATTTTTGGTATCCACAGGATAGTTATTAGGTGGGCAATTAAAAATATATCAGTATATTGCTATTTATTGTTTTGTATTCTGAGATTTAATAAAAAATATTTATTAATTTAGAATAAAAGAGTTAAAAGTTCCTGTAAGTGTGTGTTGCAAGATGTCCACTATTTGGAATACTTGATACTTATAAATATTTATTCAATGCTACTATATACTTTTAATATTAGAAATAACCAGCAACATTGTTGTATGTTATTGATTAAATTAGATTAAACTAATGTGAAATAAATTTTTAAATACATACATATGTACATTAGGGGTATAACTTATTCCCATTTTTAGCAAATATCAAAATGGCCCTAGCATAGTCGAATAGTCCATTGAAAACTATTAAAAATTTTCATATTAATTTTTCACGGTTTACAAAAAAAGGTCACCCACAAAACGCGGTAAAGTTGGACAATTATTTTTTTTATTTTTATTTACACTTATACATTTAGCCGAAAACTCACAGTTTTTTTATGAAATTATTCATGTTCTTTAATAATTAAGAAGCTTTTGAACTTTTTTCCATTTATTAATAAAATATTAAAATAATTTTTTTATTAAATTTTTTTCTTTAGGGATTTTAGAAAATCGCTTTTGTGGGTGGGGTTTTTATTTTCAAACGACAAAAAAAATTGTTTTCGTAAATAACACAATATTCGCTATCGCATAGTGCTGGGGCCAAAATTTGGTTATACCCCTAATGTACATATACATACATATGTATAGTACGAATAAATTGAATTAAAAATACCAGAAATCAAATATATTCAAAAGAGCATAGAGTGATATTCTGGAACAAGTAGGAATATTTAAAAAACGAATGTGTAAATTTTATGCAGATTATCTTTCTAGGGTTAACATTCTCTTTGAATTGTTTAATTAAATATAAATTCAAATACTGCTATCTTATTCGTAAAAATTCATTCACTTTTCAATATATGTACATACTCATGTACTCGTAAATAGAATATACATACTATATACTTTTTGATTATATTTTACATTCTTTTAATTCAATATTTTCTTGTAATTTAGCCCTTACGTAACGCATCCACTCGCAATATTTATTTGTCAAAATGCATAAGCAATAACGTCGGCAGCATGAAGCCACAAATACATATGTTCATCTACAAGCTTATGTTTTTAGGTGGAGAACACTTAGTGCACTTTGGACATAAATCTAAAAATTGCGCTGTGCATATATGCATTAGCACCAGCATTTTTTGTGCTCGTTATTTATTTTTGTAGACTAAACATTTACATAAATGCATACGATACAATACAAAAAATATTCTAAATAAACAACTTAAAACTCTGCCTCATTTCTATGCAAAAGCAAATTCCCTGCATAAAGCCCGACTAGTCCAAGTGGCCAGCGAGTGGCCAAAAATATTCCAAAAGCATATAAAAAACATGGTCTTTTTAACGTTTCAATGTCCTATGGCTGGACCATATAGTTCAGGTTTGCATTACATCAAATTAACCCAAAAACTACTTCATGTAATTAGCACATGGACCACTCACAATTAGTTTGTTCGCCACTAGTAGAATCGTAAAGCACGAACACGACTGCATTACATAGGACCATGTTGCAACTACTCCGTTTCAGCTATAATGGACCACGTAGTCCAATATTATCTGCTGAGTTGGGCAAACACACATGCACATCTTGTTTATTTTTCAAGTTGAAAATGATACATACATGTGTAATAAGTGTGCTTGTGTTTGTGGCTATTTTAACCGCTTATAGCTCTCTAAATATCGAACGGATTGAAATAAAATTAAGCTTATGCGCATGTAAAACCCGCTTAAAAATATAGAATCTTTCCAAAATCGGTTCAATATTATGGACGTAAAACGGATCTAAAAAAACTTGTTTGTTTTTTAGATCCGTTGTAATGTAATTTTCAAAATACTGTCCACAACGTACCTATACAATTTTCTTACAGGAAATCGCACATAATTTAGGTGCCACACACTCCATGCTTGGTACAGGCAAATTAAAAATACCACCTGACGAAACTCTACCAAGCCAAATAGAAACATCTTCGTTTTTTTCATTAGTGATGATATTTTCTGGTTAGACCGCCATATGATGAAGGTATGTATATAATCGAAATAGTAAACTAACGACTCCTGAAGAAATATTCAACTATAGATTAAGTCGTGCAAGAATGACCGCAGAAATGGCTTTCGGGAGGTTGGCAAGCCGATTCCGAATTTTTCATCGCCCAATTGAAGTGGAAATATCAACCAGTGATAAAATTGTACAGAAGTTCTGTGTTTTACACAATTATTTAACTAACAATCTTAACGCACCGTTAAATATAAATGATGTTCCAATTATATGACTTCCAGATACAATATTACCATTGCCAATACAAACCCAATAAAATCAGTGACAACATAAGGAACTATATATTCGCAGGGGGTGATGAGCCTTTCCAATGGGCAAAAACTAAGAAACAAGTTGCACGTGAAACTTTATAATACTCTACAGACCTTTTCCTTTCATTTTGTGCCTTTATCTATAAGATAATTGTATTTTAATTTCGAAATAAATTTAATGTGATGTGGTAATATAATTTAATATAAGAGTAATGATGTTATTGGTCGCATTCATAAGACGTAGCTGTCGAGCTCAACTGTTGTCAACTGCTGAGCCCAACAGTTACTCCTTAGAAACGGCTTTATGAATAATTGGATAATGAACAGCTGATTAGTGTAAACAATTGAAAAGAAATAAAAGTGATGCAACAGAAATAATTTAAATTTGCTAAATTAATTAGTTTGGCTTATACTAAAAATGCACAGCAAAATACTCCAATAAAATGATAAGCCTGCGCCGATAGTATTTATATTTCAACGATTAGCCGGCACTGTATTCAAAAAATCTTTAAACCTTATATTGAACTAATTATGTAATTAATATAAATAGGCACCATAATAAACCGACGTATATTTAATGAAATTAGTTTTTTAATTTTATTTTTTTGTTACTTTATCGTATTTGTAATGCAAAATTTAACAAATTGATTTGCAGTCGCCACCTAACAAAAAGACGTTGCATTAAAATATAAAAGCGCATAACTCTCTTGATCAGCTGCGGAGCTAAACACAAAATGTTGACAAAATGTAGCAAAAAAATGTTGATGGAAAAAATGACAGTATATACTCAACTGTTGTGTGGAGCGGAACTACTCAACTCTGCGTTTCTAAGACAAACACTAAACGGTTGCGCAACAGTTACGTCTTATGAACGCGATCATTGATAGCAGGTGGTAATTCAAATGACCAAAACATTGAGGGTACTGTTGGCTGAAGTAGTTAGCGCGCTGACTGCAAAGCAAATAATGTCAAAGAACGGGGATTCGAGCCCAGCTTCAGCCAATTCATAACCAGCGTTGCCATTATTGGTCTTTTCCGATCAAATTCGGTCTGACATTATTCATTTGGTGGGCTAAACTTTATTTTGGTCTTTTTGAGAAAATTCAACTCTATACATTTTAGGAAACTGCGAACACTGGTCACCTCAAAAAATTTAAGCTGCCGGCACCAATTTTTTTCTAAGCATGAAAAGCAAATGTCAAAGATTTCTTTGTAAAAATGTATAAAAATACGATGAGCATAACAGCAACAAGAACAGAAGAAATTTTGTTGTTATTTTTTTCTTGAGGCGTTTGTGTGATACCACCATTCTTGTAAAAGTTTATGTGTGTCATCAAACCAATAATAAATAATCTCAACAAAGAATTTCAAGCAGAAAGTTCTCGTTTACCATATTTAGTATATTCCAGTTTAAAGACTAATTTTTTACTTATTTTGCGCAATTTTATTAAAAAAGATTTGATACATTCATATAATGCTAAAGTCAATTCCAATAATAAAAGTAATCATATTGATGTTTCAAATATTTTTATCGGCACAAAAGCTGAAATGTACATTGAAAAAAATATTAGTTCGAACGACGTTTTAGAAGTTAAACAACACATTCTCAAATTCTAAATCAAATAAAATCTAGATTTGACCTTAATCGTGAAGACATTAAAATGTTACAAATAATTGCTCCTTCTAAAGTGTTAACTAAATAAGACTTTCCTATATTGCCCCTAATTTTAAAATTTTCCAACCTTGTTGATTATGACACTGATGTCATTATTACACAGTGGAACTTGTTGCGCTAAACAGAAAAGAATCTTTCTGCAGACTTAAATATTGATTTTTTGGGACCAAATTGTTTCAATTAAAAACGGACTAAATCAGAAAAGCTTTGGAGATACAATTAACAGTATAATGCTCTGTAAAGAACTTATGAAAAATAATGCTGCACGTATTGTGACGTCAGCAAAAACAGAATTTTATTGTGAGTGTGAAACTATATGTTACATATTGGGAATGGTCAATAGTAATTCTACTTTACGCACATATGTAAATGAATTTTTTTATGTTCTTACATCCTTCGTTTTCGTTACATTACTGTTAATTTTGTTATTTATTCTATAATTTAAAAACTTTATCGAATAAAAATTATACTTTATATGAAAAATATATACGAGTATATGTTTTTCAATATTAAAAAATTGGTCTTTTCGGAAGGATTTTGGTAGGTTTTATAGCCAAGTTTGGTCGGATCGAAAATTTTTAAGTGGCAGACCTGGTCATAACATCCAGCATTTTTTCAGGTGTTTGTTGTGTTTGGACTGTTTAAGTGACGAAGGCATAGCACTGGTCACTGAAGAGTACCGATAGCAATTGATACTGGTGTGTGCTAGCGGACATTACAGCGCACTCCTTCGTCGGTATTGTAGCAAAATCGCCGGCGAAGTAAAATAATTAATAAAATGGCTACTCAGCTTCAAAAAAACACATTTATGCGCATACTTGACATCAGAGGCGCTGCAACACTGATCTAAAAACTAACACAACGCGCAATATCAGAGTTGTAAAAGTTAAGCTTTCTTACTTTCACCATCTGTCCTCTCTCACTATCCCTTTCCCAAAGAAGGTAACACACCTACGGGTTGGTAGGCATACTAATTGCCTGAGTGTTATTTCTTTTTTCAAGAAAAAAATACACTCCCTTAAAACTAAAAGCGAAATAAATTTTTAAATAAAAATATTAGAAACCAAAACGACTTTACACGTTAACAAAATTTTATTAAATATTAAAGTAGACTAGTAGATAGCGTACTAGACTTTTAGTCTTGGGGTCGCAGGTTCGATTCGTGGGTGTTTCTGCAGCTAAGCTAAAATGGCCTCGCGGTTTGTGATTGTTCTTAAAAAAAAAGATAAAAGTAACGGAAATTATGACATGAACTCAATAAATTATTATTACACATGTCAACAACTGATTTTAATTATGGATATTTGATATATTTACAATTATGTGAAGGAAGTCAATTAACACGAATTGCTATTTCCATACAACAGCAGCAGACAAACAAGGTAAAAAAAATTACAAGTGTTACTATTGTATGAAACTACAATTCTTGATAACTGACTTTTTTTCTCTTAATTGGGAATGAATTTTTCGATTATCTCTGAAACAAATGAAATATATTAACGGCTTATATTATATATTATTATCGATTTTATTTTTCTTTTTCATTGAATATGTCAAACTGTTCTCCACATATGCCGTACAACTGCTATATTTTTAAAATAAATGTATATATATTAGGGCGGGTCAAATTGTATGGAATGATTTTTTTTTGATGAAGCGTATAGCAAAAACGTAATCTATAGGTGATTCTAAGAAATTTTGCTCAAGAGACCATAGCTCTAAGTCGGATTTGGAGCCCCCAAAATTTCAAAATAGAAATTTTTCCATATACTATACATAGAACAATTTAATTAAATTCGTCATAAAATCGGATAGAATTATAGTAGATTTCTCAATCTGAGCTTGTTTGAAAGGTATTTTTATTACCTTTCAGAATCTGTATTGATACCAATATATTTTTTTTTTATTTTTAAATTTAGTGTGACACAATCAAAGAGTGCAGTGATAATATCAAAGTTATTATGGATAATCAAGAACCATCAACATCGTCTGCGGTGTCTTCGCAAATGGAAGCAACAACATCAATAAGTTTTGACTCTAGATTGACTAACATGCCTCATCAAGATATTGTTGTTTTTGGTTTATCAAGTGATTTAAATGATACTAAATGTGACATTTTAAAATATTATTATTTTTTAAGTGATCGTGCTAAATTTGAAAACAAAATGTTCTCGTATAAAACTTTTACTCCTCATGTAACAGATAAATTGATCCAAATTTGGTGTAAATTAAATACTGAAATCAATAATAGAGAGTGTTTTAAAAAAATTAACTGGTTTGCTTGATAAATGTCAGAAACATGTACAACATAGAAACAAAAGAGGTGAATTTAAAGCATTTGTTGATTCAATAAACGAATTATTTTATATTGGCAAATTAAAAACAACAGAATGCTCGTGTGGATTGATTCCAGAACATCTAAAAGAATTTATGATGGACCAGCATAATGATAGAAAATTCACAATACCTGAATATACGGCAGACGTTGAAGAAGTAGCTACAACAATACCAACACTTACAACTGGTACCGATGATCCAAGATACGAACCACAGCTTTATTCGAAGATAAATCAAAAGTGGCTAGAGAAAAAGTTAAATCTAGAGATGCAGTGCTTCGTACACGACATACAAATTCTTCCATAACTGCATTCTCTTTCGATGGTAGAAAAGATGACTCATTAACTACAGAGAAAATGAATGACAAATTTCATACCACTATGTTTGAAAGAGTTATGGCAGTGACATTAGAAAGTCGTAAGAAAACTCCTCGAATGAAAAGTAAAAAGGACCTTACAAATAATATTACCACGTTAAAACATTAAATTGTAGGTCGAGAATAATATTTAAAAATAAATTGAATTATAAATGTAAAAATAGTGTTTTTTTGTTGAAACCTTGAAAATGTTGATTTTTTCAGATCGATTTTCCTACAAAGAGGAGACCGAAAACACAAAAATTTATCGTAATAAAAGATGTTGGAAATTATCTGAAAATAATCTGCAAAAAAATCTCAAAAAAAATCGAAGAAAATTCAGAATTTTATTAGTTAAAAGTTCATTTTAGGCTATTTTTCGACAAAAAAATTCCTAATATCTCTACTAAAATAAAAAAAATATTGGTATCTATACAGATTCTGAAAGGTGAAAAAAATACCTTTCAAACAAGCCCAGATTGAGAAATCTAGTATAATTCTATCCGATTTTATGACGAATTTAATTAAATTGTTCTATGTATATATGGAAAAATATATATTTTGAGGTTTTGGGAGGCTCCAAATCCGACTTAGAGCTATGATCTCTTGAGCAAAATTTCTCAGAATCACCTATAGATTACATTTTTGCTATACGCTTTATCAAAAAAAAATTAACCCGCCCTAATATATATCAAAGAGTACACATTTGAAAGCAAAACTGAGTTCCAAAACGTCAATTGCTTTATATTCGAACAAATTGTAGTGTTTCATAACGCCACTGTACAAAACATTACCAATGTATCCACTTTCAAAACGCAGTCGACAAGTATTAGTAACGCATAAAAAACCAATGAGGGCATCGGTTTCAAAGTTGATACTTTGATATTTGATCGTTGACGTGGTATAACTTAAAACAAAATTGGCAACTTACAAGAATAACTTAATTTATTTATGGTAAAGTTTAACATAAAACAGCTAAAACATATTTTCAACCGCTGCGCTTTCCATTTTTATACCCTTCACCAAAAAATTTGGAAAGGGTATATATAGGTTTGTCATTCCGTATGTAATAAAAAATCTCTTGACAATTAAAATGTTGTTTGGATACTTAGTAACACATAACAAAGCAGAAAAATCTCTTCCCGGCTAGAATTTGATACCTGTTCCCAAATATTTATTAATTGAAACTTTCAGCATACATATTCACTTTGCTTTTTTCAAATTTTTTTATTATTTATTCACTACTTGGTATTTGACTGTTGCTTTCAATATAAATTCCCATAAGAAATGTTTCTTTCATTCTATAACAACCGTGACTTAATCTTCAAAAGCACTTCAATTAATTGCTTTTTCTATAAAATGAAAACAAAGTTTGATGTAAGAATTTAATTTGATATCAAGCTCCTAAATGTAATTAGCAAAGAAACTAAAAAATTGAAAAGCCCGCGAAAAAAGCGCATATTCTAAAAATTGCAACTCCAATATTTGAAATTATTCGCAAAATTTATTTAAATAAAATCATATAATTGGCAATCGGCAGCCAAAAATCTTGAAAAAATCTCTAAAATGCCAAAAATTCTTACAAATATGCGAACATCAGAAAAATTGTATGATTCAATATTCATTAAAAAACAGCAAAATTATGGAGTAAAAAAACTTACAAAATATGATATCCTTTGTGAAAATTAAACTTTTATTAAAAACTATTTTGTATTTGGAATAAAAATTTAAAATGCATTTCTATTTTGAATAAAAGTATTGCAAATACCTATTTTCCACAAATTTATATTTAGCTTCTAGATTGCATTATCCAATTGAATAGTTTAATGTAGGGCTTAATTAATATGTATTCTAAGAATAGTTCACAATTCATCAAATATTTTTCAAAGAATCAGTTCCTATCGTACATATCATACATAAGAACTTTGGATTTTCAGATCGGAATGTTTGGGAAAAATTTCCAAAACATATGAAAAGCGTACCGATAAAAGTTCGCGAGCTGTATCTTGTCTAAAAATGGTATATGCATGCGTATTTTTATTTTTTGTGCATATTTTCGTATTTTACAAAATGATAAGTTAAGATCTTAGGAGATAAAAAATTCCCTTCATATAAAATGAACTGGTCTTAAATCCATTAAAAGCTCATAAGAAATCATAGTTTTGTGGAATATCGCATTGTCGATAGCACGCACTATGGATTTGGACGCGGATTAATGGTAAAATATTACGAAAATAAAACGAATCTATTGTAGTTCAGGATTCGAAACCGTGCCTCCCGGTAGGGTACGGTTTTAAATCCTGAACAACAATATGCTATTTTTTTGATTTTTGATACATTTTAGTTATTTTTATTACTTTTAATATTTATTTGAAAAAGCTCGTTCTTTTTTTTAAGAATTTTTGATAGCTTTAAATTATTTTCAATATGAAGAATATTTGGAACATTTTAATCATTAGACTAGCAGAATTATTTAATTTTTTTACGTTTCAAATCATTTCTTTGTTTAGTCCAAAACCACTAGCTTTTTAATAAAGACGCACTGTGGCTGAAAATCGTTTTTCATTGGCCAAAAGTCAAATTTTTTTTTGTCACCGATTTTTAAAATTTTTACGCCCTTTTGCAGCTAATATATCCAGATTAAGGTAGCCAAAAAATTAGGTTAAACTATTGATAATTGTGAGCGTGGCATGCTGTCGAACTCAACGGTTTTTTGTAATTTCAGAAAAAGGTGTTTTTCTGTTGTTTTTTATCAAAAATAAATGATTACTACTCGCAAGCTATCATCGATAATGGCCTGCGGTCTTTTTTATAATGTTGGTAGGATTATAGTCTTTAGTTTTTGTAAGTGGTCAGAGCTCTAGCGTTTAATATTAAGGGCGTTACGGAATATTTATGAAACTACTATATTTTTCTCAAATTTAAACTTTAGTAGAATAGAACTTCTAGGGAACAAAAGGGAACAAGAAATGTATACCACCCGGAGAAAGGTGAAAGTGTCCTCTTTACCGCTATATATACTTTTGCACCCGTGACGAGCCGTGTGTAGAACACTTTTTTCATTTTAATGAAATTACTCCAAAGTACTCGTATACAATGGTGTATATAATTTTCACTTTTTTGCCTAAAAGTTTATGTTTTTACTTTAGACTACGTAAAACTAAAAAAATTAAATATAATACCTGCGAAAGGGTTTAATGGCTTTGTTTTGATCAGCAAAAAATAAGTCATAAAATTATCACAAATTATCACAAAATTCTACAGTAAACATATGATCTGTTTCTAAATTTACCTGTTATCAAATGTTAGGGTCAACCAAAGTCATAAGCAATTTTATAACAATAATCGGGACATTAAACCACTAAAAATAAAAAAACAACCCAACAACAACAACAAATATTGGCGAGATACTAATTAGTTTTACCTGATATTAAGGTCTGGACAACATGTGCAGTTTTGTGCAATTTAAGCACTACCTGCTATGAAATTAAAGATCAATGTGTGAATAACATGTATCTAAAAATGTATAAAACTACGGATTCGATAAGGGATTACTCAGTTAATCTTCTAAGTGTACGGATAAAACATAACAGACGCAAATAAAAATATTCAGAAAAATATGAAGAGCTTCAGTTATAAAGAACTGGCGGAAGAGTATTTTAGAAACAAAAACCAGGAAGATGTTCTTAGTTACGTTAAAATAAAATTAAACTTAAATTCGTGTAGCACCGAAATGGAAGAGGAATTATCTAATTTCGTCAAAGCACTAAAAAAACGCTACAAAGAAGTTCGCTACAGTAAACAAAACTTTTATATAAAAAGTGCAAACTGGTTAGAGGGCCAACTTACTGTCGCTGCAGAAACAGCAAAGCAAGATAAGGCTGGAAGACCACGCAAATCATTGGACAACTGCAGCGATAGATCTAAGAGGCGGAAACTTAAAGATATCAACGATGCAATTGGTTGTACAAATATAAAAGAATCTTTCCTACATCAAATACGATCACAGAACCAATTAACAAAAGTGGATATCATTGAAAAAGTTGTTAAAGCTAGTCCAGTGAGAACAAAACGGATTCTTAAAAGTATACCAACTCCGAGTGATGCAATACAGTACACAAATGAGGAGGCATTAGCATTATTTCTAGATTTGAAATTAACAAAACAGCAATATATTAAGCTCAGACTGCGTGCGATTGAAAAAGGTTCAAATATGTATCCAGCATATCATTAGATAACCGCTGCTAAAATGGACTGATTGCCATTAAAGGAAACTATTGCAATTACACCAATTTCGGCAGAGGTACAACTACAATCTCTACTTGATCACACAGCCGAACGCTTGCTACAATCAATAACAGGAGATGAGTTAAAGAAATATGGAAACACAAAGTTAATTCTCTTTTGGAAATGGGGTTCTTCGGGACAAAAACAATACAAACAAGCTGTATGTGAAAATATATCGGACTCAGATATGTTCATGGTATCATTTGTACCATTGCGATTGAAAAAGATTTTGGAAGATTCAGAGCCTTCGACTAGTACAACGCAAACAATGAATATTTGGAAAAATAAGACACCATCTTCTACGAAATACTGCAGGCCAATCAAATTTGAATTCAAAAAAGAAACTCATGATGCCATTAACAAAGAAGTTAGTGATATCAAGACCCAAATTGCAACACTACAGCCATTACAATTACAGTTGGATGGGCAGCAAATTGAAGTAAGCTACCAATTAGTGCTGACAATGATAGATGGAAAAGTAGGTCAGGCTTTGACTAGCACGAAGGCTGCATCCAGCTGCATTATATGCCAAGCAACATCAACCCAATTAAACCAAGTCCCGACAAAATCATTAGATAATACCGATGCATATGAATTTGGATTATCACCACTACATGCAAGAATACGACTTATGGAACCCATACTAAAATTTGGTTTTCGGGTCTTCAGGATCAATAAGAAACAACGAAACCAACAAAGAGTTAAGAAGTGCAAAAAAGAAACATGTTCAAGATGAATATCGCAAATTAGGATTGATTATAGATCAGCCAAAACAAGGGTCAGGCAATACAAATGATGGCAATACCGCAAGAAGATTCTTTTCAGATCCAGAAACAGCATCTGAAATAACAGGAGTGGATTTTAACCTTATTTTCAGATTTAAAATAATCCTTGAAGTACTTGCGTGCAAAAATATATACAACCAACTACCAATGGAGAAATATGTCTGCAACAGTTCACAAAATCCTTTATCATGGAGAAGATGTCATTAAATATCATTTGGTGCCACTTGGAGATCTATCAGAGGAGGCTCAGGAAAAAAGGAACAAGGATTACAGATTTTATAGAGAGCACAATACTAGAAAAATTTCAAGAAATTCAACAAATGAAGATCTATTTAATATATTATTGGCAACGTCAGATCCGTTCATCTCCAGTATTCGAAATCAGTGGAAAGTGGAACATCAGGATTTAGATGAAGAAGCCAAAAAACTACTAAAGAACAGAGGTAGCACAGAACAAAATATGGAATATTTGCAATCAATATTTGAGTCAAATGAATAATAATTATAATTGCCTTTCATTGTTATTTAAGTACGAAAAACATAATATTAGTAAAAAATAATAATAAACAGAACCTACCATTGTTGCAAATGCTATTAAAATTTATTGCAGTTTTTATTTTTAAAATGTTTTTAAAATTATCAAATTTGACAGCAAAAAATAATAAATATTTCTGTAGTAATAGTAATATTTTTAGATAATATTATTAACGTGTTTTTTTAAGTGTAACTATTCTTTGAGTGTAAACAAATTTGCAAATTTGTCAGCAAAAAATTTTCAATTTTTCTGTAATAGCAAAATCTCCAGTTGATTTTACTATTTTTTTCAGTGTAAAATTTTTTTTAAGTGTAACATTAAAAAAATTCCATTATTACAAAAAATATTTATAATTATTATTAATTTCCAAATATTCAATTTTTTAATAAATAAAAAAATAATAAACCCATATTTCACTCTAAAAGTAAAAAAAATTCAAAAGTTCAACTTTGACCTAGAATTCCTTAAAAAGTCCTTAATCAATTTTAATGAAATTTAAACTGAGTCAATCTGAACTAAATATCTATCCAATAAAATAAACATTACTTCAATATTTTGATCGGTTCAAAAGTTACAGAATTTTGGCCAATGAAAAACGATTTTCAGCCACTGTGAGACGTTGAAACACTTCTTGGATGTGTGAAAAATGATATAAGTGCCAATAAGGGTATGTTAATATTTTTATCATGCACTCTAGGCAAGAAACGATTACAAATTTGTTACGAAATTCGCAATTTATGGCTGACTTCATAAACGCAGTTTGCAAAGCAACACTAGAATGCCTTGTATACTCATGCTTCCAGTGTTACTTTGCAAGCTGTGTTTATGAAGTCAGCCTATACGAGGGAATAGAGATGAGAACCAATCATGCATGATCGTGATTATTTTTTTCCCCGTCACGTGAGCGTGCGTCCGTGAGTGAGTTGCTATTTTTTTGCTTTAATGTAATTTTTTGTCATTTAAATTCCTAATTTTTGTGATTGTGACCAGGGCTGCCAGTGACATTTTCCGAAAATTCGTAAGTGGCGATATTTTTGCTTTAATGTAATTTTTTTCATTTAAATTCTAAATTTTCAAAAATCTTTTTTTCGTGAGCGTGAATCGTGATTATGACTTCTTTCGTCACTCAATACTATGGTGAAGAGGTATATAAGATTCGGCACAGCCGAAAAACAAATAATTTTGTATAGGATTCAAAAGATTAGTGACAAAAAATAATTAATTTAGTGCAGTTAAGTCAAAAGTGCAATTAAACAAAAGGCAACTGAATCAAAACTACTGTAATTCATTTATTATAATAAAAATATATCACATATGTATGTATATGCATATTCAGCTAGATAGTATGTGTGTACGAATGTTATATAAATAGGCAAACACAAATATTTAGATCTCTTTTTCTCCTTTGTTTGCCAACCAATTTTCTTCATTCTTTTACCAAAAGGTAAATATTGTTGAGTTTTAGTGACCCGACTATTTATTATTTAAATCGGTTTAGTATAAAAGGAGTAAAAGGCTCATAAAGTTGACACCACTACAAATGCTAAAAATATACACGTTCGTGCATTCACTTATGTGAGTATTGGTTTAAGTAAAAACATAAGCAAAGCAATTCGAGCGTTTGAGAGTACTTACATACATACATATGTATATATGTAAGTAATAATATTTTTTATAAATGTGCGTGTTTGTATGCACGGGAGTAAGTTAGGTAGTTTTTTCTCTTTAAATGAATGCAACTACAGTAGGTATACGTTTAAACTGGCGGTCGAATATCGACGACTTTGCGCACTCCAGTTATTTTAATAATATCAACTGAAAGGGAGTAGTCATCTGTAGAAGTTAAGAAAACAAGTTCGTATGAAATAAAGGTTTTAAACATATCCTTTGAATATTTTGTCTTTCATTGTTTTCAATGAAATGTATTTTACGAAAATTATGTAATATGAATATATTTATTTTTTAAGAACTAAGAAATATGAAATCATAAAATTTCGAGGTCTCATGGGGCTCACATAACACAACAACTTATTTTTAAAATATTTTTTTTATGAAAATTTTCAAGGATATGGATGGATATATTCTTAAAATGACACTCGCGGTTTTTTAGAAAGCTGAAGGTATCGTAAAATTAAATACCAGTATTGCTAAAATATATTAATATTCTTATTCCAGTTTGGCTTTAGTTTTCCTCTAGATTAATGGATATATATATATATGTATATATAGTGGGTCCTACAAAAAAAGTAAAAAATTAAAATATGTCAAACGTATTTTTTAATTGATTTAAGAATACTGGGTAAAAATTCCTAAAATATCGCTTTTTGGCTTATCCACGCGAGTTAAATCCAGAATACCCCAATTAATAATAACAGTAGGGAAATCTACATAGAAGTTTTAAGTTACATTTTTATTTTCC
This sequence comes from Gymnocheta viridis, assembly GCA_956483585.1. Taxonomy (NCBI): domain Eukaryota; kingdom Metazoa; phylum Arthropoda; class Insecta; order Diptera; family Tachinidae; genus Gymnocheta; species Gymnocheta viridis. The sequence goes on along the minus strand of OY101442.1, from coordinate 48,204,683 downwards.
ATTCACACGATTTGCCAGACAGCAACTTGGTGCTTTTGCTTGTTGCTTACCATAACCCTTTCGACCCGGTCGGAACAATATATCCCAAAAAAAATCAAAAACATCTCTTGGTGATATCTGATGAAGAATGGGAATGAAAATGTATTTTTTTCGGTTATTTATAAACTTCAATATATCTTTAGTACAAGTAGCTTCCTTCATGTTCAAAGAAATTGAAAAGAGGAGAAAGTGTGTGCTACCAAAATAATTTTGGAACGTCATGCGCGTACTATCAGGATACAAAACTGGTGACGGTAATGAGTAAATGTCATGAAGGGGAGATTGAATTTATCCAACAGAAACAGAAAACCGGTGAAAAAATTTGCTTAAGTTGACCGAAGTCCATTATCGACTACAACCAATATATGGGTTGATTTATCCGACCAAATGTCGCAACTGTACGACATCAACAGAAAGTCTACAAAGTGGTGGAAAAAGGTATTTTACAAACTTTTTCAGACTGCCTGTGTAAATGCCTGGATAATATATAACGAAACGCATCACTTGTCCAATCTTCCCTATAAAGATTTTATTATTGCTTTGGGGGAGGATATGATAAAGTCAGAGTTGGAGAAAAGTATGGTACCCAAGAAGAAAACATCTGGACGTCACTTGAAAATTCGAGGCATCAGTTTTGGTGTAATTGGCGATCACATGCCTATTGAAGAAAAAACGCGACGCCGATGCATAAGTTCCTCAAAGGAAAAAATGGCGGAAAAAACGACAAGACATGGGAAGTTCCACCATGTTTTAAGTGTTTCACGCCATATTATATGTACATATGTTTTTTTTTTTATAAATCAATAAAATTGATAAACCTTACTAGTGAGTATTTTTAATTATGTGTAATTATGTGGGATTAGAAACAAAACAAAACAAACAACATAAAATAATTATAGCGGGTTTCTGTGTTAAATTTTCGTAGAAAAAATATTTATATGTATGTATTACACATATGAAAAAAACATTTATTTTTATATAGACATATTTGCAATATTGCATATAAATGTGTTAAAAATATTGAAAGTAAAGTAAAAAAATATTCTAATTAAAGTAAAGATAAATTTACAAAAAGAATAAAGTCATACATACATACATACATACATATTTTAAAATTAATAAATATACATAAAACAGTCTAAACGGTAGATTTAATAATCAGCACATGCTAACACTGACATGCTTGAAAATAACAACAAATGCCTCTATCAGCATATCCAATATGTTTGGCGTCTATTTTATTCGTCATTCATGGTTTTATTTATCATAAATAATATTGCATAAAACATGTTGAACGTTATTAAAAAAATACGCACTTCAAGTACATAAGCAAAAAAATACGAATAAAAGTATATATATTTGTAAATTCATATATATAATTCAATATATAAAATAAAAATTTCTTTTAACTTCATTTCAGTATTGGATCTTAAAGATCATTGAATGTATAATAAATACTAAATTATAATTGATTATTCAAGCCTTAGGTCATTTTTAATTTTTTATATATAGAAAAAAGGTCGAAAAATAAGACAATAATATAATTACTAAAGCATTATAATTCTTGTACGATTTAAAAAAAATTTTAATTACTTTCATTGTGCTCAAAATTTTTTAACCTCAGCTTTACTAAAAGGTAATACTACGGAGTGGTCTAATTAGACGTTCCATTTTAACAATTGTCATGACTCAACCTATAACTGCACTGAAATTATTAAAATTCACTAAAAATATGGTGAACATTTCGCAGTCACAGTTCGCAAAACTAAATTGTTTTTGCGTCGTCGTGAAGCACGTTCTTCTCGGTCAGCAATTCTGAAATTCGTGAAAAAATTTTAGCAGTTGGGACAAGTCAGTGATGTGAAAAATTAAACTAATGTACGTCGCTGAACTGAGAATATTACTGTTGTAGCCGATAGTGTTGGGGAAATCCCATTTGTCCATTTCTCGTCGGTCTTTGGAATATATATATATATATATATATATATATATATATATATATATATACATATTTATGCGATGTAATGTACATAGCATATAACGAACACTCAAATTTTTATTTCTATTACGAACAGAAATTTTATTTTGTACTCGTTTTAACGAACAAATGTAAAACGAAACGAAAATGATGATGAGCTTTAATACTTTTGATAGAGCTTCAAGATGCCATTTAAAAAAGATATCGCTGCCAAAAAAACAAACTACAAATAAATTAATATGTACAACCCTGTTTTTATGAATTTTTTCTTTCCTTATAAATACATATATTTAAATAAATATTTATTTTAAATTAATATAATTTTAAAAAAATATAAAAAAACACTATCTATACATATCTATAGTTATCAATAAAATAGACGACGCTATTAATTTTTAATTTAGTACTGAATATAACGAACAATTCGCATTAACGAACAGGCCTGACAATCATTATCCTCGTTAAATCGGAAAACTACTGTATTATTTTAATGTAAATTTTAGAGCTTAAAGTATAAATTAATTCTAATAATATTAATATTACACAAATGGATTTAATTAAGTAAATAAATATATGCGTGTGTTTCCTTTGACATACTATTATTTAATTTTTAAGGATAAGTGGGGTGAGATTATTACAATTATTTCACCCTTTTGATTAACTTTGTAAATAAAAATATTAAAAACATCTTCATTATATTCAATATTTTGCAAACTTGTTAAGAAAACAAGCTTATACAGTGTTTAAAAAATTTGTACAAATAATTGTTAAATATTCCAGAAGAATCTATCTGTTGTGACTGAGAAATATAGAATTTGAAAAAGTTTTCTGTTATTTGTTAATTTATAAGCTTGAAAGTTCTTATTACAGATCTATGGGGATTTTGGGGATAAGAAATTAGCTATTTTGGGGAATTTAGGGAATGAAAAATTGCATAAGGATAAGGTATAAAATTAAACTGGGAGCACTATAAATGTACGTATGCCAACATATGAGTTAGCATACAATTTTTGTGTCTACACGATGTGCTGAATTTCGTATGATGATATTTTGCTGAGTCGTAGAACATTTTTTATAAATGTCAAATAAATTTGGTCGCTCTTAGTGCAAATTTAATATTTTTAGTGCGAAATAAATATTTAACAAGAGTATAATATTCGACTGTGCCGAATCTTATATACCCTTCACCATAGTATGGAGTGAGGAAAAAGTCACAATCACGAAAATTCACGCTCACGAAATACGAAACAAAATAATTTAAAATAAAAGATTAAGAATTTATTAAGTGAAAAAATACTATAACGCAAAAAAATCGCAACAATCGAATATGAAGAAGGGAATTTTTTATCTCCTAAGATCCTAACTTATCATTTTGTATATGTTGAATTGGGTAAAATATGAAAATATGCAAAAAAAAATAAAAATATGTATGCATATACCATTTTTAGACACGGTACCGCTCGCGAACTTTTATCGCTACGCCCTACAAATATTTTGGAAATTTTTCTCAAACACTCTGATCTAAAATTCCAAAGTTCATATGTACGAGTATGATGGGAACTGATTAATTGAAAAATATTTGATGAATTACGAACGATTCTTAGAATACATTTTAGAATACATAAAGCAATCCAATTGAATCTTGCAATTTCGCTGATATTCGCATATTTTTAAGAATTTTCGCAATTTTAGAGATTTGTTCAAGACTTTTGGCAATCGGTTCAATTATGATTTTTTTTAATATATTGGGCATTATTTGCAATATTGCAATTGCAGTTTTCAAGTTCTTAGTTTCTTTTCTAATTACATTTTGGTGCTTGATATCAAATTAAACTCTTACATCAATTTGTTTCCATATTAGAGAAATGGCAATCAATTGAAATGCTTTTGAAGCCTAACTCACTGTTGTTGTAGAATGAAAGAAACATTTCTCATGGGAATTTATATTGAAAACAATAGGCAAATACCAAGTTGTGAATATAAAAGGAAAAAAGATAGAAAAAAGCTTTGGTAAAAATACTGAAAATTTCAATTAGAAAATATAAGCGATAAATACTGTAATATGCATTCATTATATTATCTATATATAAATAGGCAAAGACAAATTTTTAGATCCCTTTTTCTCCTTTGTGTGCCAACCGATTCTTTTACCAAATGGTAAAAATTATTGAGCTTTAGTGACCTGATTATATATTATTTAAATCGGTTTAGTATTAAAGGAATAAAAGGCTCATAAAATTGATACCACTACAAATGCTAAAAATACACACGTACACGCATTCACTTATGTAAGTTTTGGTTCAAGCAAAGCCATGAGGGTGTTTGAGAGTACAGTACCTACCATACATATGTATACGAGTAATAAGATTTTTTTATAAATGTGCGTGTTTGTATGCAAATTTTTTTGTTTTATTGTTTTTTCCGTGGGGAAGGGAATAAGTAATTAGGTAGTTGTTTCTGTTTAAATGAATGCAACTAAAATAGGCATACGTTTAAACTGGCGGTCGAATTTCGACCACAAGGCATACTCTAATAAGTACAGAAAAACAAGTTTCAAGAAATAGCCCCGTCATTGGGTATTTTTACTTGGAAAGTTTTCCGGGAGTTGTGAAAATTGGAAATTTTATAGATTTTTATATAGATAACCTCGTTTAAATCAGGGGGTTTTCGGAGTACTTTAATTAATTTAATTTTTCCTTGATAAAATAATGCTGATGCTGTATCACAACCACGAAAGGCATGCAAAAATAAAATATGATTTGCGACTGTTTTATCTTTTATACTATTTATGAAGTATATTTGCCGTGAAGTTTTTCCGTTTCCTGGTTGTCGAAAACAAATGATCATCGATGGTCAAGGGTGAGCGAATTATCGGTGAAACTTCGAACAGCATTGCTTCGGTGTACGAAGAGCAAAATCCGGGAGATGATAAAGTATCTATCAGTCGTCAAGATCAGCCTTGCTGCAGCAATAATAGAATATGCAAGAGCAATGCTTTTTTTCTTCCATTTGTCGAGCGAGGCGCGTTTATTTTTTAAAATTATACCATCCAGGAAAATTCGCATAGTTTCAAGTATATCTGACTCGACATCTTGAAAAAAATTGTCTGCTGGAGGATAATGTTTTGTCTCGTACACCCTAGAACAATTATCCTCTGTAACAATTTCTGCTGCTGCCTTTAAAATATGCCTTCGTTCTTCTATCTTGTTGTCACCTTTTTCATTGTACCAGGCTTTCGTCTATAATTTAAACCCTGTACTTCGAAATTAAACCACAGACGCCTTATTGGCAGTGACAGCAATTAAAATATCATCATTTTTTTAATAGTTGTGCTTTCACTGTTTTTATGTGTGGACGGTAATCACCTTCAATTTTGGTCTTCGAAATTTTTTTCGAGATATGAATAAATGTACTGCATCGCAGAATCAATCTAGCTTGCATACGGACCACTTTATTCTTTCCTCAGTCGGGGGCATGCAAGAACTGTGATATTTTGCATTGGCTGCGAATAAATCATTAACCTGCTCAAGACGTTCAACGATTGCTTGGACCCAATCATCATTACAAGCTTGAGCAAGTTCTGAAATACTGTTTTTCATCGATGATTTACGCACACCTACGCAAAGCAGCAGCAATTAACTTCTCATTATTATATCGTTTTCGACGCACATCCTGAACCACTATCGATTTTAATCCCACAAAAAAAATCTTTGCCTTTCGATTGTTTAGTTACATTTACATGTACACATGAACGTATAGCAGTATTAATGCATGCGTTCAAAAGTGTGTGATTGGATCAGTAAAAATGAGTGGAATTACAACAACCACACCAGTTCCTATCAAGAATTTTAAGTTTTAAGGACATTGTTACAACTTGCCTTTAGTTAAAGGCCGGATTTTGTCGAACCGATACAAGGCTTTTTATCATAAAACCTTCATTTATTATTCTTTTATCCAATAAATATTATTATTACTATTAATAATAATAACAATAAAAAATTAAAGTTGAAATAATGCAAAGCTATTTAGAAGGCAGACAAAATCCTTCCTTTAATTATAGGCAAGTTGTAATAATGGCCTTTATAATTTTTTAATAAATAAGATACATGTGCGGAAAATACTATTAAATATAAAACTATTGGGGTATAAGAAGCGCTTGCGATTACTAACCGGTACGTTGTAGATATGAATCCCAACGCAACTTTATCAAACAATTTCAAAAATTTTTAAAAGTAAAATTATTTCGAACACCATTTTTTGCCCATATCTTAGCTGTTAGTGGATCGACTTCAATTATTTTCAGTATAAATCTTCGTAGAACTCCATACAAGAGATATGCTTCATAAAATAAACCGTAGGAAAGGGGGCCATAAAAAAACAACAAAAAAGTCTTTTAGCTGTATTTCCTCAATTATTTGACCGAGTTTTCTAATTTTAAAATTAAAAATTCTGAGACAAATTTCAACAGAATGATCCTGGTATTCAACATTAACAGACGGATAGACGGACATCGCTGATCCGAATTCTCTATCTATAAGGATCCATAATACAAAGAAATTATAAATGGAATGACAAACCTATATGTCCCCTTTCAAAATTTTTTGGTGAAGGGTATAAGAAGACGCCTCTGTAGCAATGGTAAAGTAAGACAACATAAACAGTTGGTTGATAATAGTGTTCTTGTTACAACTTTGATATTGTTTAAACTTTTCATTTGTTTTAATGAAGGTTTAATATAATATCTCCAGTTGTTCTAAGAAGTATTTGGGTAAAGTTCCTTGATGATCTCCAATAACAACAGATATACCCTCAATAATCAATTTCAATTTGTTTTTAGCAAAATTATTAATGTTTTACTAAATACGTCAAATATTAATTTTAGGAAAATAGAGCGAATAAAAAAAATAAAAGATGAATTTTAAACTTTCTTACAAAAAATCTTGGAACCCCTCTTCAAAAAAAACTAAACCACCTTTGGTAGCTTGAAGTAACACGCGTTTTACAAGTTTAGAATTTCTAAAAAATCTTTAGAATTCCCGGGGCAGTTATGAGGTGCTGTTTATTGTTTTTTATTCTGAGATTTAAAAAAAATATATTTATTAATTTGGAATAAAAGAGGTAAAAATTCCTGCACTCAAAATATTCTGTACGTAAAATTAATTTAAATTGAACCACAAGTTCATTTAATTGACTTAAGCCCGTAAAAATAAATGATTTTTCCTTTTTTTGTTTAGGAGAGGAAATCTCAAACAAATCAAATAAAGCAAGCAAAAAAACAGCACTTGAAAACAACGGACAATGTTGAATGTAACCGAAAATCCGTATTAATATGTCCTTAGTTTTTTGAATGAATGTTAGAATCAGTTAAAACTAAAATTGCTTACAATTTTGAATGTTTATTCTTTTAAAAATGACTGAACGGATTACTTCTTGAATAACGTTTACTGTAATAATATTGTGAGTGTGGCAGTGTGTGTTGCAAGATGTCCACTATTTGGAATACTTGATACTTATAAATATTTATTCAATGCTACTAGATACTTTTAATATTAGAAATAACCAGCAACATTGTTGTATGTTATTGATTAAATTAGATTAAACTAATGTGAAATAAATTTTTAAATACATACATATGTACATATACATACATATGTATAGTACGAATAAATTGAATTAAAAATACCAGAAATCAAATATATTCAAAAGAGCATAGAGTGATATTCTGGAACAAGTAGGAATATTTAAAAAAACGAATGTGTAAATTTTATGCAGATTAGTTTCTAGGGTTAACATTCTCTTTGAATTGTTTAATTAAATATAAATTCAAATACTGCTATCTTATTCGTAAAAATTCATTCACTTTTCAATATATGTACATACTCATGTACTCGTAAATAGAATATACATACATACATACGTGTGCGGATTGATATTGAAGCTACCTAGCGTTAGATGGCAGCACAAACATAAACAATTTTTTTAGAAATTGCAATCTGTCAAACGTCAGCTGTTAAAATTTCACTCAAATTCATCGATTAGTTTATTTGTTGTAGTCGTTTGAAGTAAGCAACTTTTGTGTTTCTTGAAAAATGTAAAAGAGTGAATTTCGTGCAGTGATTAAACACTATTATATGAAAAAAAGAAAAGCTCGATGAATTCAAACGCGGCCGAACAAGCACCGCAACAATACCATAAACAGGAAGGCCAAAAGAGGTGGTTACTGAAGAAAATATCAAGAAAATGCTCGATATCGTTATGAATAATCGCCGAGTCAAGTAACGTGAGATTGTTGAAATGGTAAACATATGAACGTGTGTTCAACATCTTGCATGAACATTTGCATGTGAAAAAGCTATCGGCAAGATGGGTGCCGCGTTTGATCAGTGTCGAACAAAAACGAGTTCGACAGACCACTTCACAGCGGTGCTTGGAATTGGTAAAGCGTAATCCTGCTGATTTTTGGCGTCGATTAATAACTGTTGATGAAACGTGGGTCCACCACTACACACCTGAAACCAAAAATCAATCGAAACAATGGGTGGAAGCTGGTAGAAGTGCTCCGAAGAATGCGAAGACAGTGAAATCGGCCGGCAAGGTTATGGCCACTGTATTTCGGGATGCACACGGAATATTTCTTATCGATTAACTTTAAGAAGGATCCACAATCACAGGAAAGTATTATCGTGCATTATTGGATCAATTGATTGATGCAATCAAGAAAAAACGATGACTTATAAAGAAGAAAAAAGTGCTCTTTCTTCAAGATCTTGGTTGATCATCCACCCTATAGTCCAGATTTAGCTCCTGGTGACTTTTTCCTGTTTCCAAACTTGACAAAATAGCTCGATGGAAAAAGATTTATCTCAAACGAAGAAGTGATTACCGCAACTAACTCGTATTTTGAGGGGTTCCCGAAATCGTATTATTCAGATGGTATAAAAAAGGTGGAATATCGTCTTACTAAGTGTATTGATCTAAAAGGAGACTATGTTCAGAAAAAAATGGTTTTTAAAAAAAAATATTTTTTCCTATTTTGTTAGCTTCAATATCAATCCGCCCTCGTATATACCTTTTGATTATATTTTACATTCTTTTAATTCAATATATTCTTGTAATTTAGCCCTTACGTAAGGCATCCACGCGTATGGTACTATAAAAACTTTTCAACTTCAGCGTTACTGAAAGGTAATATATGGGTTCGTTTAATAACGCGTTTCTTTTTTTAATCTCCCGCCATTTTATCATTTGTCATGACTTAATCTGTTACGACGCACTGTGGCGCCTTTTCCCAAAATCCGTGGCAAAAATGGAAAATTGGATGACAAAATTTTGTAAAATGAATGAACACATCGTATAAGGAACCTCTTACTGATCCCAATTCAAAAACGTCTTTCTTAATTGGATAAAAATTATAGCTGGTGGAGCTCCTTAAAGTCTAAATTTTTTTGTAAAGCCAAGAAATGTGATATTTATAAAAAAACTTTAGAATTGCAGTATCAGAAAAATTGCCGTTTGATCATTACTTTTTTATATCGATTTAAAAGTATGTTTATTTTTTATTAAAAAAAGTAACAAAACGTTCATCAGATGACCTACTTTTTCGGCAGTTCCCATTTTTCAGACACCCTATATTTAGGTAATTTTTACAAATAAAATACACCATATCTAAAAATGGCCAAAAATGGTCCCGCCCATATTTTCTGATCATATTTTCTACATAATACTTTAAATAAGTTAACTAAATTTAGTAACAAAAAATGACAGGTTTTCTTGAAATATGAAGAAAGCTGTTAAAATCTCATGGCGAAAACGATAATAATTTTTCACTATTTTAAGATATATAACAAAGATGTATTCAAAATGTGAAAAGAAATAAATAATAAAAAGACTCTCCAAAATTGTTTTCACTGCAGCACTTCCTTGTTACATATTTTATTGCTTCTCGTTAATACGGGATTTACTGAATGACTTTTCCCTTGTATTTTTCTTGAATTCTCTTTTATATGCAGATAGTTTTAAAACTTTTTTTATAATGACTAAAATAGGAACTGCAGTTGTATAATCGAGTTAATTGAGGTCTGCATTTCAGTTTCACAAATCAGATAGTTTGAACCTTTTTTTATTTCTGGGTATAAATTCAACCGCAATTGTGTAATGCAGCCAGTTAAGTTTTTACTTTGTAAAAGAAGTGATCATTACCAGAACTTATACAATTTTACTTTATAGTGCGATAATGTCATTTCAGAGTTCGGAATTGCTCGAGTTATTCAGAAGCTCACATAATAAAAATGCAATTAAATTAACTATTATGGCAAAATTACACGATTTACCAGGATACTACGAAGAGGATGTTAAAATTAAAATTCACTTCGTTTACTTGAAATTATTAAAAAATGGCTTGCCTCAAACCGTACGACAAAAAAACGTAAACTTCAAAATACCACAAAATCTATATCTAAATCGCATCTTTCAGAAGCATTATGTCTTAAGTATGTAAAAGATAGAGATAAATCAAAGTCTAACATTACAAAAGCTGTGGTGCTTGAAAGCCTAGATCGACTGCACATCCTCCAAATGCTTTACCCACAAAGTATAGCATAGAAGAAGCCTTAGCGTTATTTATGGGCTTGGGATTGTCAAAGAAAAAATATTCTATAATACGAAGCTCTTTAAAGAATCAAAATGTGAATATTCTTCCTGGATACAAAAAGGTTACATCTGCCAAAAAAGAAGTAGTGCCATCTAAAGTAAAGTAAAGGTTACTGAAGTACCGGTAGAGGTTAACCTGCAAGACTTAAGGGATCATACAGCCAGCCAAACAAACAATATCGACAAATGGCACAACTATTAGAGACGCTAGTATGTTTATGGCTTCTTTAGTTGCTTTGCGACTCATAAGCGACTCTGAGCACTGGAAAAATCCTCGGCCATCATCAGTTAATTTTTGCCGTCCGAAATTTCTTGAATATGCAAGAAAAAAAAAGTAAATTTCTGAACTAAAGCCTTCAGTTCTTGATATGAAGATGGAAAAACTGTTTTCATTGATTATGAATTTTGTCTTACACTGATTGATGGCAAAGTCTTAAATGTAATAACAGATACTTCGTCAACTTTGAAGTGTGCATGGAGTTTATTTTAATACTAGCGTATACGATTCCGCAAGAAGGAGATTGTTTTGATAAGAACACAACACCAAAAGAATGACTATCTGCTCGAAAAAAAATTATACAAAATTAATTTCCTAAGAAGCTTGGACTGACAATAGACTGCCCAAAGCAGGGCTATGGAAATACTAACGATGGTAATATGTCCAGAGCATTTTTTGAAATTGATGAGGTGACAGCCTAAATTACTGGAATCGACAACCATATTATAAAAAGGTTGGCAGTTATCTTAAATTTTATAAACTCTAGAAAAATGGTACATGGCCCAAAATTTCACGATTATGCGTAAAAAATTTAATTGAATATCAATGCTTCCCAATTGGAGAGTTATCAGAAGAAGACCAGGAATACAAAACCAAAGACTACAAATAGATCAGAATACTTGCAAAATTTCACGGATTAGACAGAATAAGAACCTTTTCAATATGTTGGCGGCCTCTTCAGACACACTAATTTCATCACGGACACATGCTAGATCTCGAAAGGATTTGGAAGAACATAATTATAGCTACGATATGTTAAGTCTGTTAGGTATCGTTCCCAATATTAATGACTATTTTATAGAAAACTAACGAACAAAAAAATTTTACTAGTTTGAAAAAAAATATACTAAATAATTTAATATCATTATGTTTCTGTAGTGCAAATAAAAAATATAATTTTAGTCTAATATCTTATATTGGAGTGGTATTTTTTTCTGAACTTCCTTATGAGAATATCATTTATAGCAAAAGAAGTTGTGTTTTAAATGCTTTTTAAATTTCAAAAATATCATTATTTCAAAAGATATGATTTTTGCGACAAAAAATGTCAATAGGTGTCACCGTGATCAGTACGAATCATAATGCGGTAGCAGTTATTTTGAAGCTAAAGGATTTAAAATTCAAGTGATTTTTAACCATTAAAAATATCTTAGTAACTTCAAAAATTATGAGTTTTGCAACGAAAAAACCAAGTGCATAGTGCCTCTGTGGGCCTATGGCCATGCAGGTTATTTATTTTTAAGCGGAACGGTTTTAAATGCTTCATAGATTTTTAAAATATCTTTATTACTTTAAATGTTATGACGTTTGTAATGAAAATAGTCAAAAGTGCCGCGGCTAACCTATAATCGTGCAAATCATGAAAATTGAAGTCTGAGGACTCTTCTTTCAAATCCTTTTGAAAATTTTTAAATATCGTTATTACAAAAACTTTTGTTTGTTGAGGGTTTTTGAGCTAGTCTATATACATGCATTTCATTGGTGCTAAAGCCAAATCATCAGTAGACCTTAAACCATATTTTTGAAATGTTTCAAACCTCTTATCTTATACATAAACTTTTAAAAAACCAATGTGAATTTCAAAAATTACAAAAGTATAAATAAGCAAAGAATGCTTTGAAACTTATTCAAAAATCCCAACAAACAAAATTTTTTGAAAATCTTTGAGAGAAGATATCGAGGCAGTATCGATTAATAAATTAAAAAAAATACTTAATATCTTTATTACTTTAAAACTTATTATTTTTGCAACGAAAAAACTCAAAAGGCCCCACTGTGCGACGTCGTGAAGCATTTTCTCGGTGAGCAATTGCAAAACTGCTGGATAAATTGGAGCAGTTGGAACAAGTCAGTAATGTGAAAAATTAAACTCGTGTACGTCGGTGTTAAAAGTATGGCAACACAATGAGAGTTTGACTTCCTTCTATAAACACAACTATGCTTTTATAATTTTTTATTTTCTTATTTTATCTGCCATATGTATTAGTAATAAACCAACCCTCAATGCAATAGCATCAAACTTTGTGTTTTTATTAAGCCGCGAACATTAAATATTAACAGTCGGTCAACTGAAAATATTGTTGTTGTAGCTCATAGTGTTAAGGAAATCTCAGCTTTGGCCATTTCTCGTCGATCTTTGGAATTAGGCATGCCGCAAACTAAACTAAGCCGTATTTTTATTAAAGATATTGAAGTAGATGACGTTTATTTTCCACAAAATTGGGTTACGTGCCCCACTATTAACGATACCATCGCCCTTTTACGTGAAAAGTTTCCTGATCGCGTGATTTTTCGAAGAGGCGATCACAATTGCTTAGCGAGATCTTGTGATTTAAATCTTTATATACATATATATTTTTTATTTGGTGCTACTTAAAAAATATGGTATATGCCAGTGGCCCACAATAGATTTTAGACCTCAAAGATGGGGTCGTGAAGCTATCGGCTGATACTGTTTTCCATTATGAATCGTATACGCTCCTCTTTACAATTAAATAAAATTTTTTTCATATCAAAATGAAACCTTTTATTAGAAGAGCCTATAGATAGAAAAATACTTCATAAACCAAATAAATAAAAGAATTTTCTTGCAGCGCATTCTTAAATTTTCACACCTCCACCCAGAACTCAACGGTTGACTCAACATTAGTCCAGTTAGAACTTAAAACCATTCGCCATTTGATTTAAATCAATGCAATTTTGTTTTCAGTGTACTTTCGTTTGTATATTTGAATATTGGATTAATTTTTTTCAAAATGATTTAATGGGTTTAGCAGAAAATGAAAGTTTTTAAAAAATTTAGCCTTTTTGTATAAAAAATAATTATGGTTATTTATATACGAAAAGAACAAATAAGCGATAAGAATTCATGCATAATATTATACTAATAAACGTACAAAAATAATTTTAAAGAAAAAAACAAACAAACAACAAATAATCCTCGTTTTTCGGCTGCACATGTATACACAATGCGTACATGGCCCATGAACGCATTTCAGTATTGATGTACGGGTAGCAAAAAAGAGCCAATTTACAACAACCACACCAATTTCCATCAAGAATTTGAAGATTTAGTATTTTATAATAAATAAGATATATTATGTACCTAAATGCAACTGCTTTGTGGTGTATAAGAAGCGCTTGTGACTACCAACCAGTAGATTGTTGGTACGAATCCCAACGCAACACTTTTTCAAGAAATTTTTAAAAGTAAAATTATTTCGAATACCATCTTTTTTGCCCATGTTTTAGTCGTTAATGGACCGACTTCAATTATTTTCAGTCTAAACCTTCGTAGAACTCCATACAAGAGATATGCTTCATAAAATTGACCAGGGGGCCATAAAAAACAACAGAATAGGAAATATAACAAAAAGTCTTTTGGCTATATCTCATTAATTATTGGACCGAGTTTTTTTATTTTCACTCCGAACAATTTTATGAAAAATTCCAAGAGAATGGTATAAAATTTATGTCTCTATGTTGTGTTTTGGCCTTAATTCTAAATACACCAAAATGTAGCAGACGGACATCGCTCATTCGATAATCAAGAAATTACATACGGAATGACAAACCTATATATCCCCTTACCAAATTTTTTGGTGAAGGGTATAAAAAGGCAAAAGAAGATACATACATACATATATATACAATGTTTTTTTGGTTTTAAGATGTAAGTAAAATATTTCTTATATATAAATTATACATATATTTGGGGCTTAGTTTTTGTCAGTTAAAGCCATCGCTTTAAAACAAATAATTACCTCTTGGGATGAAGAACCATCTGAGCGGAGGCGCTGGGTTAATCCATTTTTAGACTCAATTTTTGAGAGATATCTTGTGGGACTCTAAGGATTATAAAAATTTTTACCAAATGAGCGTTGACAATTTCGTAAATTTCCATCGTTTCTTATGTGCTAAAAAGGAGTTGTTTTGTATGAATTTGTAGGTCGACTGTAAAATAAAAAACCAAAACACCGTTACATCCCGTTTTATAGTCACAAGAAATAGTCACAACAACTTTACCAAGCAGTCAAAAAGCAATCACGTCATCGGCTTTAAAGTTGAGGCTTTGATATTTGATAGTTGACGCGGTATTTTTTTTTTAAAGAGAAGTAACACTCAAGCATTTAGTATGCCTACCAACCCGTAGGTGTGTTACCTTCTTTGGGAAAGGGATAGTGAGAGAGGACAGATGGTGAAAGTGAGAAAAGCTTAATTTTTTTTACAACTCTGATATTGCGCGTTGTGTTAGTTTTTAGATCAGTGTTGCAGCGCCTCTGATGTCAAGTAGGCGCATTAAATGTGTTTTTAAGCTGTTGTAGCCACTTTATTAATTATTTTACTTCGCCGGCGATTTCGCTACAATACCGCCGAAGGAGGGCGCTGTGATGTCCGCTAGCATACACCAGTATCAATTGCTACTTATACCTTAAAACAAAATGGGCAACTCACAAGCATAACTTAATTTATTTTGGTAAAGTTTAACAGAAAACAGCTAAAACATATTTTCAACCGTTGCGCTTTCCATTTTTACTTTTGTAAACAATAAATATAATTCATCGAATCACCTATATTTCATAAAGTCAACATAAACCATGCATATGGTTGGATTGTTTCGGAACTTTGCCCAACTACAGTAATTTTGTTAGTATTTTATAATCCAAATTGATTATTATTTTTGCTAAAGTTCGTAACATTCTTGTAGGAAGAATTGGATATGAGACAATATTCCAAATGTATAACGGATAAATTAACATCAATTAATTTCATCTTACACGGCAGAACAGAAACAACGTTGTTTTTCGGTAGCCACTACACTTCCATCACCAGTGTTCATGTGTGTTTCTGTGTATCCGCCACTGTTTAGCTGGCACGGTTGAATGTGATTTTAAATTTGTATTTACACAAATTAAGACTCGTAAAAGAATACGAGACTTATTTGTATACATGATGCAATTAAACAAGGTTTAGGAAGAATAATTACATAAAGTATATACATATATATATATATATATATTTGGGTAGTTAAGTCAAAATGCAGTTAACGTTGATTTTTTGGTATGAAAATAATTTTAAAATGCCGAAAATTTGGGCATTTATCTTAAATGTGGAGGTACAAAAAGAACACGTAAAAAAGTAATTTGTATGGGATTTTAAATATTAGTCGAAAGTGCACTTAAACAAAAGGCAACTGAATCAAAACTACTGGAATTAATTTACGATAATAAAAATATAACACATATGTGTCAATTCAGATCATATTCAGCTACATAGTATGTGTGTATGAATGTTAAATTCGAAAACTAATCATATTTGTATTGAAGCTTGTGCTTAAGATAACACAATATTTCCCGTTCCAGTTTTGATAACTAACTCAAAGCATAAGTTATCAAATCAAAAAGGGGAAATGAAAGGGGAAATGTAAGTAATCGATTTCAAAATAATTCTAAAACAATACATCATTGACTATTCTATAGCATCTGCTTCTTGCGATTTCATTGATAAAATAATCTGAATTTCGGCTATCACACGCATAGCAACTTTGTAGTTGTTATTCTTCAATTGCATTCCGACAGATGCACCAAAGTTGGAAAAAATAGATTCTTGTTTGAACTCTTTCGTTTTATTTATGAATTCGTCTAAAGCGTAATTTATTTTATGGTCCCGCTCCGCTTTTCGTTTCCAATAACTAGCCGAGGGTGTATCGGTTTGGAAGGATTTACAACTTTCTTGGCTATAAAATGCGATAGAATTGTGCGCCGAATCAAACTGTGGGGTACTATATAAGAGAAAGAACCGTAACCTTACTTGGCGGACTTTAGATAACACCTTGCGTAGATATTATGTTCCTACAAAACCTATGAAATAACCCAGAGAGGAAGACCAACAACTAGTTCTATGGATAAACAGTTGGATGCTAAGAATCGCAGAGGTTCCACGAAACCTATACCAATACAAGACATTCGGACTGATGGTATAGGCCACGAATTAAATAAATGTGATTCTAAAAATATATGCAAGTTGCTAGTTTGCAACAGATTTTTTCAGAACTGAATGCATCAAATGCAAAGTTGTTTTGTGCCACAACAAGAACCGCAACTACTCCGACCTATTCCATTTGTAAACCAAAACATTTTTATATAATATAAATAAATATGTAATAATGTAATGTATAAAGTTACATACATACATATATGTATGTTTATGTCTACAAAGTTCAAGTAACAAACGGATATTGTTCCCAAATGTCTACATACAATATTTTGTGAAATAAATATTCAAAATCAACAAATGAATTCTTTCTACTACGATTAAATGTATATCGAAAAATATTATTTTTCATTAAAAATAAAATGTCATTCATTTAAGGGTTAAATATTTCATACTTGAGATGTATTTCAAAAGTTTTTTGATTTGTGTTTTGCTAAAAGAATAAATTCGGGTACGTCCCTATTATATTTAATGGTATTCTTGCTGTTGATATTTCTGCGATCCTCGTATTGTTTTCATTCCGTAATTATAATAATTTCGAGTACCATCGCTGGTACATTTCCCGTGGCTGGTGGCAAAGACAAAAAATGTCAGCCAGCAGTGAAACCAATCTTCTTTATGATGACGTATGCTTACAAGTTTCTTTTAATTTAGCAGTTCATTAATTAATGTACACAAAATTCAAAACCTAGTTTTTTTTGTTTGAAAGATTTTTTATAGCTTAGGAACCTGTAATACCCCTGACAGCCATATGTTGTACGCATACTACCCCAGCTAGCATTTGGAAGATTATTTGACGAGCGCGAGCATTTTGAGACTCTTTTTTTCAATCATCCAGACGATTGTTGGAGTAAAAGTACTTTTTAATCTTCGAAATGTTGCTTTTGCAAGTCATTATGACGATTGTTAAACGAGTTAATCGACGTTTTCGCATTCTGGCGAGCAATGACCGTATTTGACTCTTCCAAATAATGGCAAGTGTTTTTTTTTTTGTTATTTCTCAATCGTTGTTTACATATTTTGACTACCATTGAACGATTGTTATTTCATCGTAATCGTATATTACTCTTGTAAATGATGTTTTTGCAAGTCTTTTACGCCGTTTACGCATTCTGGCGATAGTTAGGCGAATTTAACAGTTTTTTATAAAAATTTTAATCAAGTTCTCGTCTGAAGTAAGAATGAAAGAGTCTTACACGATTCTATTTGGCGCATCGTAGACGACACGTACGGAAGAGTCGCCGTCTTGACACAGTATCGCACTACAGGTCTCCTAAATTAGTTTATAACAGGGCGTATTAACCAGGTGGCAGCATTACAGCAGCTGATTTCTTTGTCTTGCTTGTGTTTTCTACATTGAGGGTGTGTGCCAATCGGTTTCAAAGTACTATGGGGAAAATATATGTATTTGCTTGTGGGGACAAAATTTTATGTTTCTGCTGTTCCAAATGATGTCTTGTTTGAGAGTAAAAAAATTTGACGTCTGTGAAAACAACTACAAGCCGTCAGCTTCGCTATAGCGAAAAATTGTATTGTGTGATGTACAATCACAATCTAAAATTATAGTAAACAATAGATTTTTCAGTCTAACTACATTTAAGAGCCGTAAAAATTCAATGTATTGGGCGACGGCGGTGGCTTACTTTGCTTTGTAATACCATGCTTCTAATTAGCTGCGTTTCAAATTTTATTCACCTCAGCAGTGTCAAAAATTTATATACCAGAATACTTTGCTACCGATTGACTGACACACACCCTGAATGTAAAAGAAGGTGCCTTTATATTTTTCTATATTTGTTTTCTGTAGAAGTTTTGGCAGAACCGATATAAAAAGTACCTGTTGTTCTTGTATTGTTGTGCTAATAATTTCACCTGTTTAATACGCCATGGTTTATAATTATTCAAAGAATAACAGCGAGTGAAGCAGTATTTTGAAGATTTTAGCGCACATTAGAAAAAATGCAAATACGATCGCAAAATATTAATTCATATACTCTAATAAAGTATACCAGTACTGCCAAGTTAGGGATTTCCCCCTCAATTTAGGGTTTTTTTGGTTTTTAGGGGTAAAAATTGTTTGTGGGAAATTTAGGGGGAAAAAAATTACTTGGTTAGATTTTAGTATGTTCTTAACACTACGTCCTCACTAGCTATATTTCTGTTCGCACAGGAACATGAAGCTAGCAAAATAACAGGAATAATTTTGTTCATGTTCTTTTGTGTGGGGCTAACGAACGATGTTCATGTTCTGACTGACTGCTCATATAATTTCCAGGTTTTGTAATGGAGATATAATTTTTTTGTGCTTTCTCTTTCACTCTCCTTTAAAAATTTCGTTTGATGTTGAACACAGTTGACCAGCCGTGTGCTCGGGCATCGATATCAGAGCATGGATGAAACATGGACATGAGCCATAAGCGATATTCGACAAGATGTTCATACCAATGTGATGGCTAAGAGTTTGGTTTTTTTGTGGTATTGTCACTGTTTGCTTAAACATTACTACCATGCATTTTTTATATTTTATTCAAATTTCTTAGTAGCAGCTAAACACAAATTCTCAAGAATTTGAAATAAAAATAAAAAATTACAAAGGAAAAGAAATATTATCAAAACTGTAAAAAGGAATGGAAGAAAGAAAAGGAATTTCAAGGTGATTATTTATTATAATATAAGTATATTTCTATTATTTTATGTTATAATATTACTTTAATAAGGTTGGCTTGCTCCGTGCTTAGATTACGAAGATAAAACGTTATGTAAGTATTGTACATGCATATTTGTGGCCCACAGAGAAACGAAAAAGCTCCATGTATATTGCACGTCTATGAAAGCTGACCCTCATGTATCAATTATTTTAACCGTTCGCTTCCAACTGGCTGAAAAGTTGCTGAAATAAAACTTGCAGCCTTTGTTGCTGAACACTGTTCTGTTAACTGTGTTGACCACCTTGGGGAATTGGTTAAGCAGTTAGGAGAAGATTCTGAATCTTTGCCAGAAACGTGAATTGTATATGTATAAAAAGCGAAATAAAATAGTCAAAACACGTTAAAGGATACAAACAATCGTTCAATATTCCTCAGAATACTTAAACGACGATAGTGGAATAACAAAAAAAAGAAAAACACTCGTCCAACAATCATCAAATTCATCGCCAAATTCCTTATACGACGTCCAACAATCGTCAGAATGACTCGCAAAAGCATCATTTGCGACAGTGAAAAGTAATTTTACTCCAACAATAGTCTGGGCGGTTAAAAAAAGAGTCGCGAAATGATAGCGCTCGTCAAATATCCTTCCAAATGCTAGTTGGATAAATATCGAACCGATTTTAAGAAAATTAAGATCGTACACATCTACTATGTAAAATCCCGTTTAAAAACATATACATTTTTCCTAAATCGGTTCAGTATTACAAATATATATTTTCAACTATTTATCACATAATTAAGTGTGGTTTAACACGAGTATTTTTTCAGAATCTATATATTGTTCCAACTGTTATTTAAAATATTTTTTCAAAAGTGTTTAAGGTGTTTATTGGGCGGAATTCACTACATTGCTATTTTCTCAATAGGTGATACTAGAGATGTGCACCGCTCACGTGATTAGTGTGAATCATGCGTGATCACGCATGAACATGCATGATCGTGAATAGTTTTTTGTTCTAATCACGTGAGCGTGCATGAGCGTGAGTAGAAAAAACTTAACGTGAGTGAGCGTGCATGAGTAGATTTTTTGCGTGATTGTTTCGTGATTTTGTCGATTCTGAAATTCTTTTCATATTTTTAATAGGTACGTGGTTTTCAATCTTGTCACGAAGACATAAATCAAGTGGCAATGCCACGTTATACCGGTATTGTACCGGCGAACATTTGGAAGAAAAACATCTGCAATTCCCTTTCTTTTTATACCCTTCACCAAAAAATTTGGAAAGGGGATATATAGGTTTTTCATTCCGTATGTAATTTCTTCATTATTCATTTAAGATCCCATAAAGTATATATATTCTGGATCCTTATAGATAGAAAAGTCGAATAAGCGATGTCCGTCTGTCCGTCTGCTATATTTTGGTATCAGTAGGACTAAGGCCTCACACAACATAGAGACATAAATCTTCGACCATTCTCTTGGAATTTTTCATAAAATTGTTCGGTGTGAAAATAACAAAACTCGGTCCAATAATTAATGAGATATAACCAAAAGACTTTGTTTGTTATATTTCCTATTCTGTTGTTTTTTTATGGCCCCAACTGTCCTACGGTCAATTTTATGAAGCAGATCTCTTGTATAGAGTTCGAAGGTTTATACTGAAAATAATTGAAGTCGGTCCATTAACGGCTAAAATATGAGCAAAAAAAAGGCATTCGAAATAATTTTACTTTTACCTCTTGGGTGGTAGTCACGACCGCTTCCTGTACACCACAGAGCAGTTGTATTTTTCATAGTAGTTTGCGCGTTTAAGAACGTAATATATCTTATTTATTATAAAATACTAAAATTTCAAATTCTTGATGGAAATTGGTGTTGTAAATCTTCCCTTTTTGTCACACAGATATCACATATGTACATACATACTGAAATGCGTTCATGAGCAATTGTGTGTATACATGTGCATAATTAAACAATCGTTTGTTTCTTTAAACTTATTTTTGTACGTTTATTAGTATAATATTATGCATTCATATTACAGTATTTTTTATCGCTTACATTTTCTTTTCGTATATAAATAACCATAATTATTTTTTATATTATTTATATTAAAGAAATGTAATGGATCGTCAGACACTATGTACGAGTAGATATACAAAATCAATGAAATTGAATTTTAGTTCTGTTTTGAAAATGTATTAATATTTCATTTTTTATGACTATTTGTGATTTCAGAAGAAAGGCAAAATTGATGCTTATATCCTGTGTTATACTTGTGTAATTTTAATTATTTTCTATATTCAGGTACAGAGCGTACCTGCAGTATATCAGAACCCGGTGTTACAATGTGATAAAAAATCTTTTGACAATTAAAATGTTGTTTGGATACTTAGTAACACATAACAAAGCAGAAAAATCTCTTCCCGGCTAGAATTTGATTAGAAATGTTTCTTTCATTCTGTAACATCAGTGAGTTACTCTTCAAAAGCAATTCAATTAATTGCCATTTTTCTATATAATAAAAACAAAGTTTGATGTAAGAATTTAATTTGATATCAAGCTGCAAAATGTAATTATCAAAGAAACTAAAAAATTGAAAACCCCGCGAAAATAGCGCATGTTCTAAAAATTGCAACTGCAATATTGAAAATTATTCCTAAAATTTACTTTAAAAAAATCATATAATTCGCCATCGGCAGCCAAACATCTTGAAAAAATCTCTAAAATGACAAAAATTCTTAAAAATATGCCAACATCAGGAAAATTGTGTGATTTAATATTGATTAAAAAACAGCAACATTATAGAGTAAAAAAACTTAAAAAATAGCATTTCCATTGAGAAAATTTAACTTTTATTAAAAACTTTTTGTATTTGGAATAAAAATTTAAAATACATTTGTATTTTGAATAAAAGTATTGCAAATACCTATTTTCCACAAATTTATATTTAGCTTCTAGATTGCATTATCCAATTGAATAATTTAATGTGGGCTTAATTAAAATGTATTCTAAGAATCGTTCGCAATTCATTAAATATTTTTCAAAGAATCAGTTCCTATCGTACATATCATACATATGAACTTTGGATTTTTAGATCGGAATGTTTGGGGAAAATTTCCAAAAGTAGTATATGCATACATATTTCTATTTTATTTATTTTTTATTTTTTTGCATATTTTCGTTTTTTCCCCAATTCAATATATTCAAAATAATAAGTTAAGATCTTCTGGTCTTACATTCATTAAAAACACCTAAAAATCATCGTTTTTCAGAATATCGCATTGTCGATAGCACGCGCTATGGAATTGGACGCGGATTAATGGTAAAATATTACAAAAATAAGCCGAATTATGGGTTGGATTTGAGAGCAAAACGCTTTTTGTTTGCGATTTTATCGTAATTTTAGTTCTCTGTCTTACACAGTAAACGCAGAAGAAGATTTAATTAAAAAATGTTTTTATTTAAATCTATCTGTTTTCTTAGCAGGCTGAATATGAATTACCGAATTCGTATTTTTTAAATCAATTGAGGTTGAAATTCGATTGTGATTCTATATCAGAAATATACAGGTTGTATTGAACCAAAATCGTTATCGTCTGTTCCAACCGCAATACAGATAAGTAAATGAAAAAGTTAACAAAATTTTAAAGAGACAACTATCAGAATACCACTAGTTTACATACATACGTACATCATACGAGTTTCAAAGAAAAAATTAAATTAAAATAACGAATTAAAATATGTTGTTATATTTTATAATTTAATATTTTTTCTTACACCGTCAAGTTACTTTTATTTTTGTTATTAATATTATATTATATCAAATAAAAACGTCGACAACTTACTAAATTCATTATATAATTATTTTATCACTGTACAAAATCCCATCTGATAACATATTGGATATTTTTGAAAACTAAACCTTTTATCGTTTGGAAAAAATTGGAAAAAAGCAAAAATTTAAAAAAACTATATAATAAATGAGACTGTGCCGTGTTTTTTTAAATAAATTGTGGAACAACCTTTTTCCAATCCTGAACTACAATATGCTTTTTTTATAATTTTTGATCCTTTTTAGTTATTTTTATTACTCTTACTTTTTATTGGAAAAAGTTAGTTTTTTTAAAGTATTTGATACCTTTAAATCATTTTCAATATGAAGATAATATTGGAACATTTTAATCATTAGACTAGCAGATTTATGTAATAGGTGTCGATATTTTTGATCTATTTTGGGAGAATTTGTTCATTATTAAACCTGTTCTTACGTTTCAAATCATTTTTTTGTTTAGTCGAAGACCACTGGCTTATTGATAAAGACGTTGAAACTCTTTTAGGATGTGTGAAAAAATATATAAGTGCTAATAAGGGGATGTTAGTATTTTTATAATGCACTCTAGGCAAGCAAGTGTAACAAATTAGTTACGAAATTCATAATTTATGGCTGACTTCATAAACGCAGTTTGCAAAGCAACACGAGAATGCCTTGTAATCTCATGCTTCCAGTGTTGCTTTGGAAACTGTGTTTATGTAATCAGTCTATACTATGAAATAGAGATTAGAACCAATAATACGTGATCGTGATTAATTTTTTGTTTCCATCACGTGGGGATGCGTCCGTGAGACGGTGAGTGGCAATTTTTTTTGCTTTAATGTAATTTTTTCCATTTAAATTATTTAAAAATTTTTTTTTTTCGTATTTCGTGGGCGCGAATTTTTGTGATTGTGACTTCTTTCGTCACTCCATACTATGGTGAAGGGTATATAAGATTCGGCACAGCCGAATATAGAGATATTACTCACTTGTTTTCATTCGCGGTCACACAGACGAACAAGACCTAGAAATTTTAAGTTTTTAGAAAAAAACTAAAGATCTTCCAATTCTGCAAAAATTGGCTAAACAAATACTGTGCGTACCATCCAGCTTAGCTACAAGCGAAGGAGTTTTTTCAATACCAGAAGAATACTTGAAGAGATTTGAAACGGATTTCACGGGAAAAATGTTGACAAAATTTTATTTTCTCATAAATCTATTTATTTATTATCACCTAACGCTAAAGTACAAGATCCTACTTAATCTTATACACAGATTTCTTATAAGCTACAAAATGAATGATTTTAATCAAAATATTTTAAATATGTACATTAGTGGGTCCC
This sequence comes from Gymnocheta viridis, assembly GCA_956483585.1. Lineage (NCBI taxonomy): Eukaryota > Metazoa > Arthropoda > Insecta > Diptera > Tachinidae > Gymnocheta > Gymnocheta viridis. Next base: position 48,179,937 of record OY101442.1, on the reverse strand, counting down.
AAAAATTTTTTTTTTTCGATTTTTATAGGTACCCCAGCAATTTTTTTTAAGTATTTTTGTTACTTTTTTTCAGATTTTTCGGAAGAGGTGAACCCAAAAACCGGGGTTTCTCGACTTTTTTTTGAAATCTTGCTCAGTACTCGGCCCATTAGCACGATTTCCTTTGTTACTAAGTCAATTTTTTTTAAGAAAACTGTTCAAGCTTTACTTCTCTGTACGGGTTGTTTTTTGCTCATTTGTGTATCCTTTCTGACATTTTTTTGTAAATTTAGCATAAATTAAAAAAATATGCTTTGTAACTTTCGAAATTTCTATTGAAGTTAAAAAACCAATGACTCAATTTAAAAGGTGGATAAATTCTGAGTCATTTAAATAAATTATGAATTCGCTCTTACCGTTCTAATGTTATACCATTTTTAAGCTTTGTACCCATTTTGTGAAATTAAAAATAATGTGATGTGTTTACCAGTTATGCATCGGATTTGTTTTAATGCTAGATATTTAGATACTAGATATTCTTTCAAAATATTAAATATGGGTGGTTTTTTTCTGTTGTGCAGACTTCAGCAATGCGAGACCGGTTTATGGGTTCAATTCGATTTTAGCTTTCAAAGAATGCTGGGGCAAAAAATAATTTTTTTTGGGACACACTAATGTATAATTTTTTTAGCTGGTATTTGTTGCGAAATAATTGATCACAAAGTTTTGAGACGCACGCTACAAAAAAAACGAAGTAACTTTGAAAGTTAAGGTGTGTTTTTGATTTTTTTTTCGAATTTTGCATAATAAAGTACACAAAATATAGTTCCTAAAAGAAAGATGAATATAAGAGAATTATAAAATAATTATTTGCAGCCAATTTTTTTCCGTTTTTTGTCAGAAGACATGAACCCTTTGTGACGCACCCTACGTGACTCACGTTACATTTTTTCTATTATATTTCTATTCTGAAATTTCATACCTAATTTCAATGTTTCGAAAATAGTAAACATAAAATTTTTTTACTAAAATTGAAGTGAATTCATTGTATAAAAATATGGGTTTCGATCGGGCCTTCTTCATTAACACTAAAGTAATGATATCAATACCTAAAAATATTTAATTATATATATAGTCTAATATTCCTTGAAAAAAATAAAAAATAAGTTGGATAAATTTAAAAAATTTTGTTTGGTGGACTATTTCTTGGGCTTATCCATATATTAAAATTTAAAAATTGTATATCAAAACCAAAAAATTGTTTCAGAAAAGTATATTTGTCAGTTAAATATAATTTTCATCTTTTATTGCAGGATTTTCTAATTGTATAATAGATTTTTCTATTTGCATTCAGAAAATTTAATGTATTAATACTTATAGGTTGTGATTATTTCGTGAGTATTTCGTGAGCGTAATTTTTCGTGATTGTGACTAACTTTTATTTCCACTCACGTGAACGTGAGCCGAAAATATGAGGTCGTGCATGAGTGAATTTTTTTTGTAGTGAGCGTGAGTAAAAAGTCACTCACGATCCCATCTCTAGGTGATACCATTGACTAATTCCAATTTTCTTGAAAAGTACCAGTTTCGAAAGATCTATTACTAACATTCATTATATATTTACCAATAAGGTTCCAGTTATCTAAAAATATTTTAATTGATTTGTTTTTTACGAAATTTAAATCTGGGTGTTATCGCAGGTATTTTCTTTTCATATTGTGCGTTCTCTTGTATCTCTTATTGATTCAATACTATTGGCAAAATAATTATTAAATTGCATAGCAATTTTATAACTATCCTTTATATTCTATATATATTATTATATTCTATATACCACATTTGCTTTATTTAGTACTAAGTTTTATTTCTTTCCCACATTTGTTTCTGGTCTTTTGAATTGTTTATTTTATTATTAACATATTTGCATTTTTCAATTCCTATTTTAATTTTATATATACTATTTCTAATTAATTTATTAATTCACTCATTCCATACATTTTCTGTTTTACCAATTTGGTATTTACTAATTTTTTCTCTTGAGTATTTTTAAATTTTCGTTTTTATTGGTAAGTTTTCTAAATCGCATTTTCAAGACGTGCATCCATTCCATTTTCCATTTTGAAGTGAAATTTATAACTACTCGTATGTATGTATGTATGTAAAGTATTTTGATTAAAATGATTCATTTTCTAGCTCATAAGCAATCTGTGTAAAATATTAAGATTAAGTAGGATCTTGTACTTTAGCGTTAACAGATAATAGATAAATAGATTTATGCAGAAATAAAATTTTGTCAAAATTTTTCCCGAGAAGTCTGTTTCAAATCTCTTCAAGTATTCTTCTTGGCGTTGGAAAAACTCCTTCGCTTGTAGCTCAGCTGGATGGTACACACAGTATTTGTTTAGCCAATTTTTGCAGAATTGGAAGATCTTTAACTTTTTGCAAAAACTTTAAATTTCTAGGTCTTGTTCGTCATTGTGAATGTGAATGAAAAAACGAAAGAGAATTGCAGATGTTTTTCTTCCAAATGTTCGCCAGTCGAAACGCAGATTTAAACTGCTACTTTGACTCGTTATATACATACCTATAGACAGGTATAGAACTGTGTTTTTATATTTTTTATGAATTCAAATCATTTTTTAAAAAATAAATAAGGCATTTGATTGAAAACCCTAAAAAATAGCCATTCATATTTTCTTCACATACATTTTTTTAGATTTGAAAATTCATTAAAAAAAATCCATTTAATATATCGTTGAAATTTTTTTAATATAAGAGAATTGCTATGTTTTTTAATAAATAGTAAGTAAATAAAAATAAAAAAAAATTAAATTTAGTACAATTTTCATGCAGGTATATTAAATGCTTCTGAAAATTTGACTATTTTTAGTAAATCTGCTGTCCTCGCCACATTTTTGACCGGGCGGGTAACAATAAAAAGTCAGATTCATTTTATTAAATAAATCTAATGTAATTTATTTAAAAAAATTTTAAAACTCGAAGGGCGTTATTTTTTCTTATGCGATTTATTTAGAATTTCGTTAAAAAATTATCCATATTTGTCCAATGCTGGATATAGCGTGCATGCTTTAATCGGCTTAAAATTTCTACTGTAATATTTTTTGAAGTCTAATCTTTTGATGCATTGAAAAAGAAAAATTTTGGTTTTTAAAAAATGTTGGGAAAAATGTCGAACAACCAAGTTCCATTTTTGTAAAAATTTATCCATTTTTCGCTCTCATTTAAAAAAATTAATTTTGATTTTTTTCACGACTACATGAATTGAAATCAATTAAAAAGTTTTTCTGTATATTATTTGAGATTGTATTGAGAATCATATAATATTTTCTTTTTAATTTTATCTTTGCTATTACCGGAGATATTGACAAAATTGCGAGCAAAGTCAACACGAAAAATCAAAATTTGAAAATATTGAAGAAATTTTTGTGAAGCAAAATGTATTTTTTTATGTATTAAAAAGCCTTACAAAAAGTATAAATTTGTTAAAGTCGAATAGTATTTGTAAAAGCTATGAAGCCAACAAAGTTTTACATGCCCGGAGTAGTCAACTTTGACACCATGTAGCCCATCGTATGTTTCAACAGGGTGCTTTAGGTTAAAAAAATTCTTAAAGCATAGGGCCTCCTCTAGGGTTCCTACACACATTGTTTGTTATTCGGATCGCAAGTTTCAAAGATACATATTTATTAAAATTTTTTTCTAATTGGATCCACTGTGCACCGGTTGTTTTTCATGATCTAATAAAATAAAAAAAATTTATATGGTTTTAATCAGTAAGTAAATAAACAAAGCATTACTCAAACTAATAAAAAAAAATTCTTTTACACCAGCTTGCACCACATTTTGGAATCTTTTGCCGGCGGGCCAGAAGCATTAGGTTTAAGTGTAAGCTCTTACCCCTTGGTTTACCTTGTGAAAAGTTGGGAAATATGCCCTTTGTCAAGATTGTACGCACAGCCATAAAATTCGCAAGTACCTCCTTTTGACTATAATTTAGTTTTGTTATTGTTGACCTAAACACTAACGTATACGTATGCCAGAATTAGCCCCCTGGTGTCATCTGAGACCGCAGTGCGCGGTAAACCATCCCGTTAGTATTCTAAGGTCATTTCTGTCCATTAGCAGTAATTTTCGGGATTTGTTTTGTGATATCGTAATGGAACGTTTTGCTTATCTAAGACATTCAAGGGCTTTCCAGTGGCGATTAAATTCCATCTGAGTCCAAGAATTGTTCTGTTCCTTGACATATCCTCTCGAGATGCCAAAGAAGGGTTCCGGTCCCATAAACCTACGTTGGTCTCCTCTGTTAGCTAGACACTCACCCTGTTCGTTTCCAGCATGGCCAGGCAATCATTATAGCGTCAGTTTATTTTTAGCGCTAAGTTCATTTAGAGATGTAACACAGACCATGACAACGCCCGACCTGATCTCATAAGAGATGATGGCTTTGAGCGCTGCCTGACTATCTCACATCAGGTAGATACGGATACCCTTACATTTTCTTTTCAAGCATTCTATAGCACCAACGAAAATGGCATAGACTTCTGCCTGGAAGATCGTAGGATATTTACAAATGGGAATGGTCCTTTGAAAGTTCCAATTGTTTGTGTATAATCCATATGTATCCTTTAATTGTTAAACAGTTAAACAATTTATCTGCTTTTGATATTCAGTAAATATTGATAAACTGGAAATTGCTCATGCATTATATAATGACTTTCCTCCAGATATAAGTTTATTTTTTTACACAGTTTACATTTCTCAATAATTTCTTTATCACATTCACTTTATTTATGGTTATTACATTTACTTTTAAAACATTGTAGTATTTCGGTTAAATCCAAATATCGGCATTTCTCCCATCCCATATTAATTATTTTTCCTCCCATTACTTTTTATACGATTCGACTTCAAAACTACATTTTCCGCTATGAATTGTTCTTTTTAAATTCATACATTCGAATAAGTTTTATTTCACTCTCTTGTATCATTAAGTTTTGTTTTTTATCTTCATTCAACAACTCACATTCCAAAAATTTTAAAGTTGTGGCCAGTGATGCCAGTTTAGCCTTTTCGAGGATAGATTTAGCCTATTGTCTTGTCCTTTAACCTCGAAAATTACGTTTTAGCTTCGTGGATTTTATTTTAGCTTTTTTATACCCTTAGGCAAAAAATTTGGAAAGGGGACATATAGGTTTGTCATTGCGTATGTAATATATTCATTATTCATTTAAGACCCCATAGAGTACATATATTCTGGATACTTATAGATAGAGAAGGCGTATGAGCGATGTCCGTCTATCCGTCTGCTATATTTTGGTATCAGTAGGACTAAGGCCTCACACAACATAGAGACATAAATCTTAGACCATTCTCTTGGAATTTTTCATAAAATTGTTCGGTGTGAAAATAACAAAACTCGGTCCAATAATTAATGAGATCTAACCAAAATACTTTTTTGTTATGTGTCCTATTCTGTTCTTGTTTTCATGGCCCCAGCTGTCCTACGGGCAATTTTATGAAGCAGATCTCTTGTATAGAGTTCGAAGGTTTATACTGAAAATAATTGAAGTCGGTCCATTAACGGCTAAAATATGGGCAAAAAATGGTCTTCGAAATCATTTTACCCCTAAAATTTAAAAAATTTTTGGATTCATACCTACAACGTATGGCTTAGTAATCACAAGCGCTTCTTCTACACCACAGAGCAGTTTTATATTCCATAGTATTTTCTTATTTATTATAAAATACTAAAACTTAAAATTCTTGATAGAAATTGGTGTGGTTGTTGTAATTTCATTCACATTGTGTGTGAATAAGTAAAATAATTATTATTGGTTATAACCAGGGATAGGGATTTCATGCAATAAAAAAGGCGCCTAAAATATGCCATAAAAAAGCAAAATATGCATTAAAAAGAAAAAAATGCACTTATTTTAAAATTTTTATTTATATAAAAAAATAAAAAACTACATTTTAATTCAGTCTCATTGGATTTGTATTGAAAGTAGTCAAAAATACATGCAAAAATAAAATTTGCTTTATGGTTTCAAAAGTAAAGTTCAATCTATTTGGTCTCAGAAAAAGACCTTTCAACATCTGCCGATGTGATTGGAGTATATTTAAATGATTCCAGTTCTTTTATAGAATATTTTTCTCTAATCGCATCATCACAAGGTGATTTTTGTAGGAAGTTTGACTTGTCAAATTTCATTGCAATACAATTTTTAGGAAGTTTGACTTGCCAAATTTCATTGCAATAAGGTATGTACTAACTAGGCAGATTTTGTTGTTGCGGACTTGACACCACCTGGTACATGAATTCGCTTTGTACTCTGTCTTCAGTTGAAATTTAAAGCCGTTAAAAACACATACACAAGCAAACGTGACGGTGAAATATTAAAAACTAAATTTATTTATAAATTTGTAAATATCCCTGCGCATGGATTGAATTATGCCAGACTAAATTCAAAGTCCTATTTTTACGCAAAAATCGTCAACTGTAAAAATTTTCGTCTTAAAATAGTAGAAATCACAATTTATTTCAAGTCGGGTAGCTGCGCAGTTGTATAGTGTTTATCTTAGGCTTCGTCTAAACAAGACAAAATATTATAAAGACAAACTTCATAAAAATAAGAAAATATTATTAATTAAAAAATAACTATTTTTTTCTTTTTAATTCGAATTCGAAATATGAAAAAATATGCATTTTCATAAAATATGCAAAAATATGCTCTAACAAATCGATGCCATTTTTAAGCAAATTCACTGTTTCGAAAAGCTATTTTGGTTTTACAATTATCAGGCCTATGAAAAAAACATGCGTTTGCATGAAACCCTTGTCCCTGGTTACAACCAAACAATCGAAGAACAAAGATTTGCTGTTTTTTAACTTATTTTCGTACGCTTATTAGTATAATATTATGCATGCATATTACATTATTTTTTATCGCTTATATTTTCTTTTCGTATATAAATAATCATAATTATTTTTTATAATATTTATATTAAAGAAATGTATTTTTTTTACATGGTGCATATAAATTACATATCCCAAAAATTTATATTTGTGCAGTAATTTTTCAACCGCAAACAAACATGATAAAAACATTAGAAAATTGTTAGTACTATTTTTCATTTCGGCTTTGACTTTTGCCTACACAAATAGATCGATCGTCAAGACACTATGTAAATACATACACAAAATCAATGAATAATTTTTTATGAATATTTGTGATTTTTTTATTAGAGTTCATATATAAGTCCACTTCGAATTTCGCTTGAAGAATACTGAAAGTTTTTTTGCAGTGGTACTTTGCAACTTTTAAAGAAACTGGGCTAATTCATTAAGAAAACACTAGGAAATAATATATAAAAGATTTTCTTGATAAAAAAAAATCTCGTTAAAACATCAGCCATGCATCACTATTTCTTGTGAATGTAATCCACAAACCGTTACACATCAGGAAAAATAAGGTTGCTTAGTATTATTTTTTTGTATTTGGGTCAATAGTGGGATTAATTGGTTCAGAATAGGTGGCTTAATAACTACCCACCAAGCCTGAAAGAGTTAAGGTGTAAATTCAATTCATGTGATATGCATATACCTGTTATTCCTTTCTAATTTCTAAGATTTCACGAATAAGAAACGCAGCGATTTCTGTTTTTTTTATGTTGAAGATATTGTAGTTCATGTTTAATGAGACTTATAAAAAAGTAAATAAAATTTTTACACCCAAATCTATTGAAATTTGTTTATTGTACATTTCTATAACAACAGTGTGTTAATCTAGTTAATCTTCAAAAGCGCTTTAATTAATTGCCTTTTCTATAAAATAAAAACAAAGTTTGATGTAAGAATTTAATTTGATATCAAGCTCCAAAATGTAATTAGCAAAGAAACTAAAAAATTGAAAACCCCGCGAAAATACCGCATATTCTAAAATTTACAACTGCAATATTGGAAATTATTACAAAAATTTATTTAAAAAAAATTCATATAATTGGCAATCGGCAGCCAAAAGTCTTGACAAAATCTCTAAAATGGCGAAAATTCTTAAAAATATGCGAACATCAGAAAAATTGTATCATTCAATATTGATTAATAAATAGCAAAATTATGGAGTAAAAAAGTTACAAAATATCATTTCCATTGTGAAAATTAAACTTTTATTAAAAATTATTTTGTATTTGGAATAGAAAAATTAAAATGCTTTCGTATTCTGAATAAAAATATTGCAAATACCTATTTTCCACAAATTTATATTTAGCTTCTAGATTGCATTATCCAAGTGAATAATTTAATGTGGGCTTAAAATGTATTCTAAGAATCGTTCGCAATTCATCCAATATTTTCAAATAATCAGTTCCTATCATATACATACATATGAACTTTGGAAAACTGACCGAAAAAAAAAATATTTTTAAATTTGCCTGAATTTTAGATCGGACTATTTGAGGAAAATTTCTAGGTCGTAACGGTAAAAGTTCGTGAGCTGTACCGTGTCTAAAAATGGTATATGCATACATATTTTTATTTTTTTTGCATATTTTCGTATTTTACCCAAATCAACATATACAAAATGATGAGTTAAGATCTTAGGAGATAAAAAATTCACTTCTTTATATTCATATAAAATTAACAAGTTTTAAATCCATTAAAAGCTCCTAAGAAATCATAGCTTTGCGGAGTATCGCATTGTCGATAGCACGCACTACGGAATTGGACGCAGATTAATGGTAAAATATTACTAAAATAAGCCGAATTATGGGTTGGATTTGAGAGCAAAAAGCTTTCTGTTTGCGATATGATCGTAATTTTTCATATTAATTTCTCTGTCTTACGCGGTAAAATTTTACAAAGGCAGACGAAGATTTAATTAAAAAATGTTTTTATTTAAATCCATCTGTTTTCTTAGCAGGCTGAATATGAATTACAGAATTCTAATTTTTAAATCAACTGTGGTTGAAATTCGATTGTGATTCTATATCAGAAATATACAGGTTGTATTGAACCAAAATCGTTATCGTCTGTTCCAACCGCAATACAGATAAGTAAATGAAAAAGTTAACAAAATTTTAAAGAGACAACTATCAGAATACCACTAGTTTACATACATACGTACATCATACGAGTTTCAAAGAAAAACTTAAATTAAAATATGTTGTTATATTTTATAATTTAATATTTTTTCTTACACCGTCAAGTTACTTTTATTTTTGTTATTAATATTATATTATATCAAATAAAAACGTCGACAACTTACTAAATACATTATATAATTATTTTATCACTGTACAAAATCCCATCTGATAACATATTGGGTATTTTTGAAAACTAAACCTTTTATCGTTCATAAAATTGGAAAAAAGCAAAAATTTAAAAAAACTATATAATAAATGAGACTGTGCCATGGTTTTTTAAATAAATTGTGGAACAACCTTTTTCCAAACCTTAACTACAATATGCTTTTTTTATAATTTTTGATACTTTTTAGTTATTTTTATTACTCTTACTTTTTACTGGAAAAAGTTAGATTTTTTAAAGAATTTTTGATAGCTTTAAATCATGTTCAATATGAAGATAATATTGGAACATTTTAATCATTAGACTAGCAGATTTATGTAATAGGTGTCGATATTTTTTATCTATCTTGGGAGAATTTCTTCATTATTAAATCTTTTCTTACGTTTCAAATCATTCCTTTGTTTAGTCGAACACCACTGGCTTATTGATAAAGACGTTGAAACAGTTCTTGGATGTGTGAAAAATTATATAAGTGCTAATAAGGGGATGTTAATATTTTATAACGCACCCAGGCAAGAAAGTGTTACAAATTTGTTACGAAATTCATAATTGCAAAGCAACACTAGAATGGCTTGTAAACTCATGCTTCCAGTGTTGCTTTGCAAACTGTGTTTATGAAATCAGCCTATACTATGGAATAGAGATGAGAACCAATAATGTATGAGCGTAATTAATTTTTTGCTTCCATCACGTGAGCGTGCCTCCGTGAGTGAGTTGCTATTTTTTTGCTTTAATGTAATTTTTTGTCATTTAAATTTCTAATTTTTGTGATGGTGACCAGGGCTGCCAGTAGTATTTTCCGAAAATTCGTCAAGATTTGTAAATAAAATCTTCAAAATCGTTAATATTCAAAAAGAAATCGTCAAAAAATCGTCACACAAAAATCTTCTGTTTTATAAAACAATTAACAGTGTTTTATACTGTTATATATAAAACAATCTTTCTTTTGAAAATTAACAATTCATAGAATTTATTGAAAAGTTCAAACACAAAATAATGGAAAACTCAACAATATCTCAAACGTGTTTGGTCAATTCAAAGATAGATTTGAACAGATTTTGTGTCGAAACAGTTAATACATTTTCCAAAATAAATTTTAATTTTTTATTTGATATGTTTTATGTTTTAGTTTAATATTCATTTCAATATAAACTTAAGCAGTTCAACAAATTACGCATACACATTAATTGTTAAAAACAAAGGCACACGTCATAAACTCCATGTCTTCATTGTTACAGGTGGTTGAATACTCAGAAAGTTGACTACAAAAGACAAAAACAAGGTAAGCAAATATGAAAAATAGCTTGATCTCAAAGCCTATGGGTCTGGAAAAAGCGGGAGAGTATGGGATACATGGAATAATTAATCATCAGAGATGGAATTTCGCACTAACCGAAATTGATTTAACTTGTAAGAAATGAATAAGTTGCACTTTTCGTATTCTAATTCGTTAAATAAAACGGTTAAATAGTTTATATTCCTAATGACTAGTATCCACCGTAAAAAGTGGTAAAATCGAACAAAAGAACGCTGATGAGATTGTGTAGCGACCTCGAAATCAGTACCGATCTGTTCTGCTAGTCTGATGAACAATACATTGTTCCAAGTAGTACCTCTCTTAATAAAATAATGAATTTATCCAAAAACAATTTCTTAAAAATGAAGAAGAAATGGGTAAACTCAGATTTGAGCTCAAGCCAAACAATTCATTCTAATATAAATTTGTTTTCTATCGAGATTAACATTTTCCCATACGTAGAGGTTATGTTGAGCAAAAAGTAGTGACGTCATTTTGTGAAATTCGCTCTAAAAAAGCGTCAAAATTACGTAAAATGGTCACGTTTTTTTTGTGAAGGGTATATAAGATTCGCCACAGTTGAATATATCACTCTGACTTGTTTTGATTCAAATTAATTTACTTCTGTTATATAAACCAGCAGAATGTTTCGTATATTTTAAGCGTTTGACGAAGAAAATGTAATTGAAAAAAACTAAAGGGCAGAGTGGATCTAAAAAGATTACACATGTGCATCTACTGTGTAAATTCATGTTGTTCGCTCTTTCGTACAAATACAAATGTATAAATAAATCCATCAAAAATTTCTGAAATAAAAATTTCACATGTGAAAACAACAGCAACTTTAAAGAAGAAAATGGAAAAATTACAGCGACTAAAGTTGCATCATGTAAACTGGCACTTTGTCTGAATGAGATCTACATGAACAATAAATAGTCTATCAGATGCGACCGAACTAATTTCAAGGTATGAGCTGTCATTGTGCAAGTAAACAAGCGGATCTGCGTATCGAGATATATTAGGAGATCTTAGGTACATCTCGACATCTTCTTTAGCAGAATCGCAGCTTAGGGCAGAGGCTTATCTTGCGGATTCACTAATAATAGCAAATAAGGCATAGGAGCAAGACGTTTTTTTAATCACTTGAAATGGCTGCAAAATTAATTAATTAAATGTCTAATTGATTAAATTAATTAAAAAAAAGTTTCGATGGATTGTTTGAAAGTTTTGCGGTTTATCGACATCTTCGCAGTAGAAGTCATTTCTCTCAGGACTTTAGACTACTGTATTCAGCTTATTAAAAATAAGCACGATTAAATGTACGATGTATGTATTTAACCCTAGAATTTTAAACATCGCCAGTGAGGCGAAGCATTTTTCTTTTTGCGATATTTCCAGATCGCTCACTCGTATTAAAGCGTGCGTTCGTGCCAACTCAGTTGGGTGTTACACTGGGTCTTCATGTAGCAATATCCATTGCGGCAATCGTGAAATTTGATTGCGTTCATGAAATTTACTGCGTGTGGACTGCGATTGCCATAAGTGGCAATTCATTGCGCAATGATTGTTCAAGTGATTGTTTGAGCAATTATTGCCTATCAATCTTCTGTCATTTTTTCTTTTCTGTAGTCAGTGCATTTGCGAATTAGAATTTAGAAAACTAAAAACTGCATATTTATTTAAAAAAAACACCTAATGGAGTGGAAAACCAAAAAAATATCTTTATGTACTCGTATATAAAATTATAGCACATTTATACAATCTCTCACTATGAAAATTTTTAATTTTTGAGGAAGCATTTTTACGTGTTCTCCACCTAAAAGCAATCAGCAGTCGAACTATCAAAACTCTGCTGACGTTTTGCTTGTTCTCAGCAGTGAAATTGCTACGCGAAGACCCAATGTTACACACAAAGATGACGCAGAAAAGTTGTCAAAATTGTTTTCTACTGCCCATGATGTCACAAGGGACCCCAAGTATTTGTTTAGATCAAAATAGGCATGCGATTTGTTGTGAACCACTTGAATAATTTGAAAAAGAATTAAATAATTAATTTTATATGGTTTGATGAAGTTTTTTAATCAATTTATAATTTCATTAAATTTTCTTTTTCGTGGTTTCGCGGTTTCTATCAAATTTAGATTTAATTTTCTTATCTTAAAATTCATAAGAAATTTAAAAAAAGTGTTTTAATTTTTTATTACAGTCCTCTTCATAGGCCTGCTCGATGAAGAACTTTAAATAATAGATGTTCTCCATTGTCCATTTCGAATATATATATTTTTTTAATTTTTCATGGTCATCATAGTTTCTTCTGTTGGCTTTGACAGTCCGCGCTCTGACAAATGGTCAATGCATGAATATGTAGGTGCACTTTCATGTTTTTTTTACATGGAAGTGTCGGGAAGATCGTTCTTTAATCTGTTTCAAAGTTTTGCGCAAAACCCAATTGTGAAATAAAATAATAGTTAATTAGTTTACAAAATAACTCATAACTTACCAGTTTCATATTGCAATTTATTTTCAAAATCATCTTCATCTTTTTTATATTTATATTTTTATTGCAGCAAAAGTTCACCCACAGCTTTAATAATTTATGAGTAGTTGAAAACGAGAAAAAAACATATTTTGCGCTTGTTTTTTTATTATTCTTGCAATTTTTCTGCACAAATTATTTTAATTTATTTTATTTTTAATAGTTTTGCTTACAGTTTTGTTTCTTATTCGCTTTTGCTTTTACAATAAAATACCAAGAAACCTTTCTACATCACAGAAACAGCTGATTGATGTAAACAGCGTTACGGACATGCGCAAAGCGTAATCTATTACTTTCGATTCATTGGTGTTACACAAGCTTGCGAGAACACATGTACTATTTTCGGTGCTGATTTATACATACTTGTGTCGCTTTTAAGGCGAGGTTTACCAGTAAAGGTAATTTTTTTAGCATATTCGCTTGTGCAATCTTTATGATTTTTCGTTAAGAATTTTTGTTTGTCTACAACTTTCATAGTTTTTTCAGAATTACTATTTCTGAAATGCAGCTTCTAAATGGCTTGATTTGGGAGCAGATGATAATGAGGCTGATCACTCTTACGTCACTGATTTAGACGATGACGTTCAGTATATGTTTGTGTCTAATCACAATGATCTCAATGTACAATCTACACCGAATCATACTCAGGAAGCTGTAGTCACGTCGCTTAGAGAATATGTAGATCACCAAACTGTTGACAATGTGCCGTTAAAAAGAAGGTAGAAAAATCACAAATATTATTTTACTCTGGACTCTTTTTTTAAGGTATAAGTTTTATATTAGTTTAGATTTCTTAATATCACCGACTTAAATATGTGATCTATAAATATTGATTTAATATGTTTAAGTTATTTAAAAAATGAATAGTTTTTGTTTATTTTTCTTATGAAATATTAAATAAGTATGTTTTTGTTTTAATTTTTTTTTTTCATGTAAGTAAAATATACATTTTTTTATAAAAGTCGGCGATGTTTACCATTAAAGAGCTAAGAAAATATGTTTGCCATTCTAGGGTTAAAAAAATGAAAAAAATTCATTATACATGAAAACCACAGAATTGTGTAAATAAACATTTTCGAATATCTATTATCATATAAAGAATATCACTGTGCATTGAACTTTTTGTTCTATACATAAATTATCAAATTGTTTCCTAATTATACAATATGTATAATGATTTTTTAAAGTTTGGTTTTTTTTATATTGTAATTAAAATTTTTAAGAAGCCGACAATTGTTTGAATTTTAAATGAGAAAAAATCACATTATAAAGGTAACCAGAATGTCAGCCATGAAGCAATTGCAATCTGATTGGCAATTCGTTCAGTACACTGGATAAATTTAGCTTTAGTTGGATTACGCGTATAATCACTATCTTCAGTTTAATATTCGCAATAGCAAATCAAGAAGAAATAATATAAAATTTTAAGAAGTGCTACGAAACTGTATCGTTGATCATGTCGAATATTAAAGAAGCAACACCCGCTACTGGAAATAATATCAAGAAGTATTCAAGAATATTTCCGGAAACGGAAGGCGATGAGATTGTGATATCGGGCATCTCTGGTAAATTTCCAAACTCTCACAATGTAGCCGAATATGAATACAATCTTTACAACAAGGTAAGTAAGTGTAGTGCCAAAAATTAAAATTGAATAAATTAGAAAAGTGTTGGAAAAATAAGAGACGTGCAATTACAGAAATTTAATTTAATATACATATAAGTAAATAATGTGAGTAAGAATAACTGAGTAAGAATAAATTTAGTATATTTTATTGGTTTTCAGGTCATAAACCTAATAAAACTTAATATTTATCAGTGCTTGCTGTACTAGAATATAATTTATAAAACAATTTTGCTTTTAAAAGGGCACATCAATAAGGAAAACTCATGGATGAATTGATACAACAAAGCAATTTTTTGAAAAATTAATTGCAATAGAATAAAAGTTTACAGAACACTTACTTACCATGTCGCTGTTGCTTACAGCTTATCTATGTGCTTTGGCTGTTCCTGTACTATCTAAAATAAAAAATAAAATTACCTGGTGTCACAAATAATAATGACTTTCCATTTAATTTAGTTTTTCTGATGCTGTTGAAATTGAAGCAACATCACAAATGTAACAGCAATTGCAGCAGCATTTAAAGCAATACTGCGTTCACTTTGTGACGTTGCAAAGAAATTTAAAAAAAAACCTTTTTCATATATACATATGTATGCATATATGTATTTAATACACAAATGTGCACAACATAGCTACATCGTAGGAGAATCTTCTCCTGTGAAATTTACTGTTCTGTCCTCTAGAGATCCTAACTTCTTTAACAATGAATACGTTTCTCCGTTTGTTATCATATTTTGACTGAAAGCTAATAATAATATGGTGCTACACCTATTGCAGAATGAAAGTTTGATCGAATGGCGCATGAAATGCTACTTAATACCTCATCCCAGTTTTTTTGATCGGGATCCATGTATGCTCTAATAGCTGCAATGACAGAGCGATTCACTCTCCCAGAAGCATTAGCTTGTGGCGCGTGCACGGCTGTAAGACAATGAAATATTGTGTAACGATCTAAAAATTGTTTAAATACCTTAGATTTAAATTGAGCGCCATTATCTGAGACAATCATCTCAGGCACCCCGAAAAAATGAAAAATTTCTTCTTCTAAATATTTCGTAACTACGTCAGCCGTTAGCTTCTTCACAGGTTTTAAGAAAGGATATTTTGAAAATCGAGAGCGACGAAAATTCCAATATTTCCTGCCCTTGCCCTGGGGTATGGCCCCAAAAAGTCGATGTAGAGTCTTTGGAATAAACGCTCAGGCCAAGGAGATCTCTAACACTATTCACAAGACCCGGCCAGAAAAAGTATCTACGAACACGTTACAGAGTTTTATTGATTCCGAAATGGACTGATAATGAATTGTCATGAGCATGCGAAAGTATTTCGTGTAATAAATCCATAGGAATCCAAATATTCCAACAAAAGTCGTCGTTAAACTGTTCTCCTGTCACATGCTCGGTTCGTTTATATATGTATGTACGAATGCGTCCAACACTTGTAGGTCCGGAAATTGGTTTTGATTGTCGATTATGGTTTTCTTTAGGATGTTATATTTTTCCGATTGGAAATGTGCTGACTTCAAAACAACAAGGGTGGGTGCTAATGTCTTCAGACAGACTACTGACTTCTACCTTTAAATGTCCCTCGGACGAACACGGTACTGGATCAGATCGGAGTGATACGGGAAAGCGTACCAGAAACAACGTTTTCAGTGCATTTTCTGTGTTGTATTTTGAAGTTAAACGCTTGGGCACTAACATCGAGCCAATCTTGACCTTAAATCTTTTTGGGACATAAGTCACTTTAGCGACACGTGGTCGGGCAATATACATAGTTAACCAATGTCCTTCATGTATTTTTAATATTTTTGTGGTGCAATATTGTTCTTATTAGTGGTCAAAAATTTAGAAAATATCTGTTTTTGAGGAAAAAAAGTTTAAAATTACTAAAGGCCCTGATTTACTATCGTACACGATCGCACGATTCATTCACAAGAAAATTTTACTTAAGCCTGACCCACTTTAAAAAATCGCTTCGAAATGGCGTTTTAGATGCCACACGATTAAAAAAATTATGCACAAACATCTGTTTGTTTTTTTTATCCACATACAAAAATAAATTATAAAAAATACATATGTACAATGTACATACTATGCGTTCGTTGTTTTAAAAATAAAAAATGGAATATAAAATATTAACGAATAAAGAAATTAAAATATTATCATCATTGGTGCTGGTTAACAAATAATACTCGCATGAAAACTATCATTTTATGAAAATTTTCATAAAATTTACCAAATCGTATGACTTACCAAAAAATTCTGTCACACAGTTGCATTTTTAGTCCACACTACAATACTTTTTTAGCACACATTTCATATTCGGAAGATCGTGCGATTATGTAGGATAGTGAATCACGCTCTTAAGAGTGCAACGTTGTGGTTCTATAATTGAGATATTCATATAATTTAGTACTAAAGTTTGTATAAATCAATACTTAGTTAGATGTAACAAACATTTTTATGACAAAATTAAAGGAATTCGAATTCAATTCAAAACTATCTTATTTTTCGTATACCTAGTTTCAACTAAATAAAAAATGATTTGGTTTATAAGTTTCTACTTCAGTATGTTGTGCTCATGTAATTAAGGCAACTGAGAAAAAGATAGTTATCGCACGAATATGGAACCTATAATTAATAATAACTTAATGGTGCACATCGTTTTGGGATTGTGTGAACCAATGCATAACTTTGGACGGGACTTTTTTTTTGATACCTCCAATAAAATGTTCATGTTTTCGTAATAATAATTCCCTGCAACACTTTCCTGTACCTTATTCACAAACGATTAATATAGGTAATGTGTGCATTAAAATAAGACTTTTTGAGTTGTGTTAAAAAAAATCACGACATATACATATATACAGGGTATTTACCCTTTTATCAAGTATGATTTATTATGTACTTAATTAAAGGCAATAGAGATTAATAAAACCACAAAGACACTCTGGTAGACAGGAAATAGTTGCGACAAGCAGGCAGTATGTTGTGGGTTTAAAACTTTTATAGAATTTTCTTTAAATAGAAAGTATATCGAATAAAACTTCCTCCATGTTTCAGTGATTTATGGACCGACTTGAATTTTTGTAGAAATTTCAAACGGAATGAATAAATTATATGTAACCTTTCCACATATGGAGAATGGTATAAAAATTGTATGTGTTCTAGCTTCTCAATTTATAAAAATGTATGTGAAAATGGACGAACTCCCAAGTTTTTGATTTGCGCGTTTAATTTTTGAGGAAAAAAATTAATCTGTTCCGATAAATTAAAAATTGGTGGAAGATAAGACCCCTGATTTTTGTGTTTTCAGCCACTGATGGCATGCGAGTTCTTCACCTTATCGCGAACTTAGTTTAAAATCGATATCAAAACTTTTAATGAACATAAATATAAAAATATGACAGAAATGTCCACGGATTATCGACATAGATTAAAAAATACGTTACTAGACCTAAAAAATTAATTTTATCAAAAACTTCAACTTTAATTGTATATTGTTTATTAATTCCGGTACAATGCGTTATTTACAGAAAAAAGAAATTCCATTATTATTGAAGATATTTTAAATGTCCAAAAAGAAATCAAAAATAAAAATAACATACAAAATATTTAAATCAGTCTGAAGTTTTTAAATTGCAATTACACAACAAAAAACACTTTTGGGACAAAAATTCCAGTTATAAACATTTATTATTTTTTTTTCAATATATGAAGTTATCTTAGCACAGCTCCGTGCTTTTTAATCTCTAAATTTTCAGTTTTGTGAACTTTATTAAATACATATTTATATACATATATACCTACATAGGTTTTAAAATAATGAAAAGAATTTTATTGGAAGTGATTTAATTTTTTTAAAAGCTATAAATTAAATATTACAATAATAGGATTTTAGCAAAGTGTTTTAGAAACATACTCCTTAATTATTGTCAGACTTTAAAATAGTTATTCCAGATCGAAAATATGAATCTTAATTTCATATGCAGTAATATAATAAGTACATATTACACCGTGCATAAAATTCGAATCATCGCCGCCAGCCACAACAACTCCAATGGGAAATAAAAGTTCACCATTAACTTAACAAAGCTTGCAAAGGGGTTTGAAAAGTTAGTTTGAATCTAATTTTTATGGCCTCTTGAAGTTGGGCCATTTTTGAAAATTTTTTGCACTATGAGTAAAAAAACGATATATATAAAAATATTTAGTGGAATGTAATTGTGCGTACTTATTGTTGCATGGTTTCGAATCAAAAAGACATCGAACAATATATTTTAAAATATTTATATTGGTTCCAGTGAACGAAATGGCAACTCTTATTTTGTTATTGCAATAAAACTTTTTAAACACACTTTTTTAATAAAAGAAAAAACCTTAAAAATATTTTTTTTTTCGAAATATTCAGATCATATTCTGAAAATAAATTGTATTATTCAATAGAATTTCAGATACATTTCATCCAGAATAGTTTGAAATTTGTCTGTAGTACATTTTAATCCAAAATTTATAATTTCTTTATATTTGACCACGCCTATTCCGCCCACCATTTGTTGAAATAAAGGAACAAATATATTTTTCTACATTGGATTCCATTAAATATTTTTATATGTATTTTTTTTTTTAATTTTCACTCATGGTGCAAAAAATTGTCAAAAATGGCACAACTTCAAGAGGCCATAAAAGTTAACTTCGAGCTAACTTTTCAAAACTCTTTGGCAGTTCCGTTTACTTATAGGTCTTCTTTCGTTTCGCATTGGAGTTGTTGATGCTGGTTTTTCTTGTTGCACTGTATTATAAATAATAATATTACAAATTTTAACTTCAAGAATGGTAACTTTTTCCGGACCGGCAGTTATGAAAAATATACTACTCATCTAAATATTTTTTTATAAATTCTGTGCGTCTTTGTATGATATAAATACCATTTGAATATTTAATTTGAAGCTTAAGTTTTATTTAAAAAAATATTTCATGCGGGGGAAAAATCGCTATTGGATTTATTCAACCACAAAAGGTGAACGTCAGAGTAGTGCCAGAAATGTTTTCTATTTTTTAGTACATAGTAAAAAAAGGTGCTTGAGGCTTCTGACTGCTTCAAGTTTTATTTAATATCAAATAAAACACGTGTTTTAAAACAAGTGTACTAAAGATTACTGTAAGGATTTAATTTTTAAGTAAAATTTGTTTATGAATGAGGGTAAATTAGTTTTATTTTATTTCCACTGGAAAGAGTTAAAGATATGAGCATCAAATTAATAAATAAAAAGCTTTAACTGTTTTCACCACAATCTAGCTGACAAGCTTTTGCAATGTGATTTTGACATGGAAATGACTACCTTCATGGTCCTATACAAAGGTCCTATACCTACCAGATAGTACAGAAACTATCCCCACAGCACTACACATTTCCCAGCGACCTACTCGATACAAATATTCCCGAAGAATTGCGTCGCAAAAGCTTATTACACATCATCCGATTGGGTGATTTGTTATTGTTATTTGAAAATTTTCAAAACACAATTAATTGAGGGACGCATTTTTAACAATTTGCCTACTACTTGTATTTTTGTGCGAAATGCTCTTAAGAAAGCAGTTTTTATATCAATAATTTACAATATATAAACTTATCGATTTTATTCAGAAAGAATTGAACATGAGGCAGTATTTTAAAAGAAAAAATTTACATTAATTAATATCAACATCCACGGCTGAGCCGATACATGTGTTTATAAAATAAATATTGAATCTAAACATTTTTAAATTGGGTGGTCCAAATACAAGTATCTTTTTAAAGCATGTTATGTTGATTCGTATCGATTTTTTTTTTGTTCGAAATATTGACTACCAGTCAGCATCATCCTTCCACAGACCAAAATGAGTCGCTTTGTGCTTGAGAAACATTGGAATATATCGTAAATATACCATCGGAGTTATAATTTTACCATTTTAGACTTTTTCTTATGGGGTGCCGTTAAATACTGAGAATATGCGAATAATTCAGAAGCGATCCATATACTTAAGGGAATTATCGTTGGATCCATTTGTGGTGTAGAACCAGAAACCGTTAACAAAGTCATGGAAAATTTAACTGGATGTATAAACTACTGCGAATAAAATCGTGTTCCATAATTAATGTGCCTATTTGTTCTTTCTAATAAAGGCACATTAATGTTAGTTCCATTTATTTGTTTTTTTAAAAAGACACTATTATTATTTGGACCAGCCGCTAATTACTTGTTGTATCACTAGGAGCTATGTAGGATTCAATATTTATGTATCTTTTAGTAACATAAAAATAAATGTTCAATATTTGATTAGATTGATATGGTCGATGATGACGAACGAAGGTGGCGGCATTTTAATCCTGAAATTCCTCAGCGTTCTGGTAAAATCTATGAACTTGAGAAGTTTGATGCCACTTTCTTTGGTGTACACTTCAAACAAGCTCACACTATGGATCCTCAAACTCGGATAATAATGGAAACTGCTTATGAGGCGGTTATTGATGCAGGCATTAATCCAAAATCCTTGCGTGGTACAAAAACAGGTGTCTATGTTGGTGCATGTTTATCGGAATCTGAAAAAACTTGGTTCTATGAGAAGGTGTCTTCGGGTGGCTTTGGTATTACAGGATGCAGTCGTGCAATGATCGCTAACCGAATTTCTTATTCGCTTGGCTTGCATGGTCCATCTTACCTTGTAGACACTGCCTGTTCGAGTTCGATGTATGCCTTGGATAATGCTTTCACGGCAATTAGGAATGGTGAAATCGATGCTGCCATCATTGGAGGTGCAAATTTGGCCTTGCATCCGTTTGTTACATTGCAGTTTGCAAGGTTGGTTTGATGATTGATTTTTAATTATTAGACATGAGAATAAAAATGAAATTATTTTATTTATAACAGACTTGGTGTTTTAGCGAAAGATGGTATTTGCCGGCCGTTCGATAAAGATGCATGTGGTTACTCACGTTCGGAAGCCGTCAATTGCATGTTTCTGCAGCGCAAGCGCAATGCAAACAGAATTTATGCAACTGTAGTATACTCAAAAACCAACTGCGATGGCTTTAAGCCGGAGGGTATAACATACCCATCTGGAAAAACACAAGAAAAATTGCTAAGGGAATTCTACGAAGAAGTTAATGTAAGTCCAGAGAATTTAGGCTTTCTGGAAGCACACAGTACTGGCACTGTAGTTGGTGATCCAGAAGAATGTCGTGCTATTGATAATGTAATTTGTAACCAACGTACATCGCCCTTGTTGGTAGGCTCCGTCAAATCGAATGTAGGGCACTCTGAGCCTGCATCTGGTATAAATTCATTAATAAAGGCATGCTTTGCTTTCGAAAATGGAAAAATTGCTCCTAACGTAAATTTTAACGAAATCAAATCAGAAATTCCCGCATTAGCTGAAGGACGTTTGGTGGTTGTGAAGGATGTTATGGAATTGGAAAAACCATATATTGGGGTCAATTCGTTTGGATTTGGTGGAGCCAATGCTCACGCCCTATTAAAAGGCTTTGAAAAATCCAAGGTAAACCAAGGTGTACCGGAGGATGATATTCCTCGTTTAGTTACTTGGGCTGGCAGAAATGAGGAATCAGTGAGCAGTATTTTAGAGGATATCGAAAAGCGACCCTTAGATGCCGAATTTTTAGCACTTTTGCACAACTTACAAAATGAAGAAATAGCTGGTTTGGTTTTTCGTGGCTTTGGCATTTGTTGCAAAAATGGTTTGGAACCTGCTACAATTGCAGTTAGAGATGTACAGCATTATACAGGAATTAAAAGACCAATTGTATGGGTGTTCAGCGGTATGGGTTCGCAATGGTGCCAAATGGGATCATCTTTAATGATTATTCCTCAATTTCGTGAATCAATTGAGCGATGTCATGCTGCACTTGTCCCCAAGGGACTTGATCTCATGCATATTTTGACATCTGATGACACCACTACTTTCGATAATATTTTACATTCATTTGTTGGTATTGCAGCAATTCAAATCGGCTTAGTAGATGTTTTAAGATCAATTAACTTAGAACCAGATTTTATTATTGGACATTCTGTAGGAGAACTTGGTTGTGGATATGCCGATGGTGGTTTTACGCTGGAACAAATGATACTGGCATCTTACTATAGAGGAAAAGTGAGTTTAGAAATTGAAAAAATTAAAGGGTCTATGGCAGCTATAGGTATGGGGTTCAAGAACATTAAGAGCTTGCTACCAGAAACAATTGAAGTAGCATGCCACAATGGAGCTGATTCGTGCACGATTTCGGGCCCCGCTGATGATGTGACCAAGTTTGTAGAAGAACTTAAATCTATGGACGTTTTTGCCAAGGAAGTTCCCTGCTCTAACATCGCTTACCACTCACGTTATATAGCCCACATGGGTCCACAATTGCTTAAATATTTGCAGCAAACTATTCCCAACCCAAAATCAAGATCATCGAAATGGCTAAGCACAAGTGTACCAAAAATTGAATGGGAGCAACCAGGGCGCAATTTATGTTCAGCAGAATATCATACAAACAACTTGCTGAGTAGCGTACTTTTTGAGGAAACATTCGCTCTCTTGCCCAATAACGCTTTAACTATTGAAATTGCTCCTCACGGCTTATTGCAGGCAATTTTGAAACGTTCAATGCCAGATGGAGTTCATATTTCTCTTACCCAGCGTGGAAATAAAAATAATGGAATATTTTTCTTGACAGCTCTTGGCAAGTAAGACCTTTAAATATACTAAATTTACATACATATATAGATACAAATTTTAATCTTTATTTATTGTAGACTTTTTATGAACGGTATAAACTTTCCAGTTCAAAATCTTTATCCAAAAGTTGAATTTCCAGTATCCCGTGGAACTCCCGGTATTAGCTCTTTGGTGCGTTGGGACCACAAGCAAGACTGGTTCGTAACAAAATACGAGAACATGAAAACTAAAGCAAAAGGAGAGCGAATTTTCGAAGTTAATTTGAGTAGCGATGACGAAGAATATATGTCGGGACATGTAATTGATGGAAAAGTATTAGTGCCAGCTACAGCCTACCTTCAATTTGTATGGGAAACATTTTCACTTATGTACCATGGCCCAGCTTATATGGATGTGCCAGTTGAGTTCGAAGATGTTAGATTTCTGAGAGCAACTAATGTTAATACAAAGGCAACCATAGAATTGACGGTAATGATTCAGTATGGCACGGGTAACTTCGAGGTGAGAATAATTTATTTGATAATAATACATATGAATCATAGTACAATAATTATCAGGTAAATGCAGTTCTTTTGATACGATAAGCAAACACAACAACTTGCTTGGTAATAAGAATTTTTTTCATAAAGTTGACTGTTAAAAAGTAAAATGTGTGAAGAAAAAAAATTAATCAGCTTTCTAACTAACGACACTTGATAGTTATTCTACCATATTCATATGAATATTAATAGATAAATTAAATTAAACATAATGAATGACACCAATCAACTAAAATTCATTTTTTGAGCGCGGAATGGAATACGCCAAGCACTTTTTATATACATTTCCCCCCATATAATTAAACCATACATATTTATTTTGATTTCATTACGTCTGGATAATTTCACTGTATATGTACATACATACATGCATACATACTAAGGTGATCGATTATTCGACATTTTCCAGAAACCGGTTTTCGGACATTTGAAATTTTGAAAACCCCGTTACGGGCTTTAAAATTTAGGAAAACCCGCTCAACCGATTTTTTTGTTAATTTGCTTTCTATTGAAACGAGCTCAAATAAAAGTTTACCCATTTCTCCTCAATTTTTAAGAAAGTGTTTGGATAAATTCGTTATTGTATTAAGAGAGTACATTTTTTTGGATCAACTTTTGTTCATTAGACTACCAGAACAGATCAGTCCTGATTTCGAGGTCGCTACACCATCTATCTTATCGGCGTTCTTTGTTGTTTGTTTACCACTTTTGCAAATTGTTAATTTCTTACAAGTTAAATCAATTTCGGTTAGAATGAAACTCCATCAAATTACACATAAATATTAATTAATTTGCTTTATTAAAAAAAAAGAGTTAACAGTTCATGTAAATAATAGAAAATAAAATAAAAATTAAAGGTAAAACATAAAAGTATACGATAAGTATATACATATATACCGTGCTAACTTCCATATGGGTGCCCCTAGAGGTCGTTGCCAAAAATAGGAAAAACATCAAATTTATTATAAAATAAATTACTAAACTTCGCAACCGAAGTAAATTTCAGAAAAATGTATAAAAAATAAAAAATTTTTATGGAAAACTCCCTAATGATTGAAGATAGACGGTAACTATGTTTTGAAAGAAGTTTGGAATTGAAGCAAAATTGGATGTCGGTCATATATTTGACACCTCTAGGGGCACCCATATGGAAGTTAGAACGCTGCAAGCCAATTTTATGAACAATTTTACTTTTGCATGGGAGCCCCCTTAAGGAGAGTTGAATGGGTGTATGTATGTTTAGCAAAAATGTTGGGAACAAAAAATTAATTGGGGCTGGCCTCATATTTTATCCCTCTAAGGGTGACTCTACAGCAGTTATGGTTAATTTTTTGAATTATGTCACCTTTTCGTACAACTTTGACCTCGATGAGCTGCCATTTGCCGCTGCTGGTTGCGATTACTACGTATTTCGATTCGAAAGAAAACAATTTCGAATCACAACGTGTGATTCAATGATTTTCTTTTCCTGAAAAAAGCTTGGTGTGAAGCACATACATACCTATAAGCCCATAAAATCAAAATACATATAAGAGATCTGTTTACAATGTTATTAATATAACATTTGAATTGAAAAAAAAAAAATTCTAATTAATTCGCTTAAAATAATCTTTTAAAAATAAAATGCAGTTTAAATGCTTTGAAGAGTATCTGTTTTTTTTTCTTTTGTTTTTATGAAATTACAAATTGAAAATGCTCTTGCAACCAATGCACTTCTTGGGCATATACTAACCCTACAAGAACAGCGACGGTCATTTGACCGGTAATATGACTGGCATTACTAATAGAAATATCCATCATCTCATAGAAAAAAGTTTCTATCATTTTATTAATGCCAATGTAAGAAAAATGCTGAAATCTTTTGTGTACGTGTGACGTTGCATCCCTATCATATAGAACATATGTCTAAATTGCTCACTCTTATGTTTTTTACTGATCAGCGTTGATACAAGCCACATTTGACTAATCAATCTTAATGGACATATCGGTCACCGCTGACTTGTCAAACTTGACAGTTCAAATAAAACGCGACTTTTTTCAATTCAGTTTTTATATTATAATTATCTAAGAAAATAATATGTACAATAGTGTAAATAATATGTACAATAGTGTGCTCAATCGTTTTGCAGCTTCTGAAAATTCAAATTTAAATGTAAAAAGAAATAAAATCAAGATGTAAAATTAAATTAATATATTAAGCGTTTTCCGGATGGCTTGTTGTGGCTTAGTGCCATGAGGACAAAACTCCATAACTTGAGCACTACCATGCGATTTAAATTTCTATGCCACTGAACGTTATTTGGCAGTGGGTTTTGTTAAAAGCTAAAAAATTTCTTCAGCAATTGCTAGCTTTGCTTCTCATGCATCGAGGGCATATTAAATAACTTAAATTAAATAGCTTAAGAAACTCATTTGCTGAAGAATTGAAGTAAAAGTAGCGACAGCACATATTGAAGATGCATTCCAATTTTTTACCATAATGTCATCTGAATCAGGAATGATATTGATATCCTTGCAATCAGAGCTATCATCACTTTCGTCCGGCTGATCATTGCTTATACATATTATCCTCCAGCATGTCGCAATCTTCAACTGAAAAATTAATAATAGCTGGTATTTAAAGTGATACGGTGTAAAAAAACACTATTTAACTAAATATGTACATACTTATCTCTTTGCTGGAAATAAATATGTCACAAAATTATATGTAGCTTCGGCACTTTTTTTATAAAAATTTTGAGTATTTTAAACTTTTACTGCCATAATCCCAAAATATGTGAAAGATGCAACGTAATTGGTCAACGTTGACTTATTTTTCTATCACCAATGACAGTCATGTGTTTGTTCGAATGTCAAATTCCTATAAATCTATTAGTGTGAAAATTGTGTATGTATTAGTTTCGGTCATCCATTTCTTGTAGGAAAGTTAACAAAGAATTATATAATATGTTAAGTTTTTCAGTTCTGTTTTATTTTAGCATTTGTCTAAGTAATATATGAAATCATTTAAAATGCTTTCATGACATTTAATGTTGCTTTTTGGATTCAGCATATTTTTAATTGTATTTGATAATTCGAATTTCTTTTTTTCATTTATGAAAGAGTATTTAATAAAATCCTCGTTTTTGGGGAAGTTTCCAGTACAACATTAAAGTATTCACGACTTATAAGCGATGTTCATTTATTTTTTATATTTTTTTTTTTTTGAACTCAACTAAATCTTGATACAATGAATTTTGAATTTTTGAAAGTGTTTTAATTGCCAACAAAGGTGTTTAATTTTTTGGTATCTGATTGACAGAAATTTCTTATGTTTTATGAGTGTGATAAAACGTAAATTTCTTTTTAAGAAAATTCGGTCAGTCAAAGATCAATAAGTGCATGATTTAAGTATTTTTAGATTTGCAAGAACTGTGAAATCGCACTGATCATTGAATTTAAAGTCTGAACATAGTAAAAATAATTTTATTGGAAAAATATACAAATCGAAAAGTATTCGACTGAGGCGGTTTTTTAATTATAAAAAACCCGGACTATTCAACATTCGAAAAATCAAAATTTTGAGAAAACCGACAACTGTATTACAAAAAAAAAAAGATTGAAAACCCGTGTCTATGACCCTAATACATACATATCTACAATAAAAGCCTTACGAAGAACATCTCAGCAAAAATTAATGCATCACTCGAAGGTAGAGTTGTTGGTTGTTGTTCTACCTATATCCTGCTTCGAGATACCCTTCCAGAAGGCTTGCTTTCTGTTCGCGATGTTCCACTTGGGAGCTTTTTTTTGCGCTTCGTTTAAAGCATAAACAATACATTAAAATCATATCACTTTGTTTCATTCTGTCATCCAATTGTATCATCGTTAAACGTCGATGTTTCTTATATGAAATCATTTCACAACAAAAATTCAAATCGCGCGGATCCAGATTAAACTTCTTGTGAGCTATTCGATAGCGGAGTTTTGTTAACTATTAGAAATAAAAATAAAAAAAACGTTCGTACCTATTCTACATTAGCTTGTTCTTCTTGTATTTTACCACAGATTACTGAATCAGGATCTCTGGTTGTAACTGGAAGGATTACTGAAATTGAAAAACCAACCGTTCCAGAGGTATATTCATTTGAAGAAAATACGGATTTGCCAATGGTTTCAAAAAAAGACTTTTATAAAGAATTAAAATTGCGTGGCTATCACTACAATGGAAGTTTTCAAGCGGTTCAAAAGGCAAGGGCCGATGGTTTATATGGACAAGTTGAATGGATATACAATTGGGTTACATTTATTGATGCTATGCTACAAATATATATAATAGGAACTGACTCCCGAAGTCTTCACTTGCCCACGAAAATTCGCAAAATGCGTATTTGTGGTGCTCAACATATGGCTCTGGTGGCGGCCAACCATTCAGAAATTCCGGCGATCGACGTTTTCATTGATCGAGGTATGGAGAGAATTGTGTCAGGCGGTATTGAAATTATAGGTTTATATGCCAGCCAAGTACAACGTCGCAAGCCTCCAGCTGTTCCTGTTTTAGAAAAGTACAAATTCTTGCCACACCTTCCTACTCCTGCAATCAGTGCAGCCGATGCAGCACGTGTCTGCATTCAATTTGCGTGTGAAAATAATCCAGTTTTGAAATATAAGATTGTTGAAGTCGATACCGATGGCCGACTACCTATTCTAACACACTTTTTAGACTCAGTGGAAGATTTACCGGTCATAACAGGAGATTATATATTTCTCTCCAGTCAGACTCTCACCGATGTACCAGCGGCAATTCAGATTGATAATGGTAAACTTTCCGCACATTCTAATTGTCACTTTATTGTCGTAAGTGGTTTAGATGAACAGAAAAAAAACGAAACCATAAAATCATGCGATAAGGCCTTGATAAATGGTGGCTATTTAGTTGTTCGTGAGCGCACTTCTTCAAACATACAAAATTTGGTGATTCCAGAGAATTTTAATTTACTGGCAATTATGCCTCTCGACAACAGCGAAGAAGTAATTTTGTTATTGCAAAAAAGAAAAATAGATTTAAATAACGAACAATTGGTAATTAAAGTTAGTGATGCTGATAATGAGTTCGAATGGATCGAAAAGCTGAAACAGGCCATTGCAAATAAGACTCCTGTTGTTATTTATGCATTTAATGAAAAGTTTAATGGTGTTATTGGTTTAGTAAACTGCCTACGAAAAGAGCCAGACGGTAACTTGATTACTGGTTTCTTTATTGATGATTTAAGCGCTCCTCCGTTTAAACTGAATGATGCCTTCTATAGTAATCAGTTGGCTTTGAACTTAGCTATAAATGTTTATAAAAATGTAAGTTCCGAAAATACGCTGATATAATTGTTATCTTTTATTAAAGAAACTTTTAAAAAATTTCAGGGAAAATGGGGTTCTTACCGCCACCTTCAGCTTAAGATTGATGAAAATCCCATTCCAAGACCAGATCATGTGTATAGTAATGTATTACAGCGTGGCGACTTGTCATCTTTCCGTTGGTTTGAGGGACCTCTAAACCCTAAAGAATGTGCGGTGAAAATTGCTTATTCCTCAATTAATTTCCGTGATGTAATGTTGGCAACTGGTCGTTTGGCCTCTGACTGGTACGGTTCCTCTAGATTCGATCAAGATTGCGTGTTGGGCTTTGAGTATTCCGGAATTGAAACCAAAACAGGACGTCGCATAATGAGTATGGTTCGAAACGGTGGCGTGGCTTCATATGTGCAAAAGCCATCTAACATGATTTGGGAAGTACCAAAACACTGGTCATTGAGGGAAGCAGCTAGCATGCCTGTAGTGTACATTACCGTTTATTATGCCTTTTTTTTGTGTTGTGATATACGAAAAGGCAAATCTATTCTCATTCATGCTGGTACTGGAGGTGTCGGCTTGGCTGCTATACGGGTGGCATTGGCATACAATTTAGAAGTATTCACAACATGTAGTACGCCACAAAAAAGGAAATACCTTCTTGAGACGTTCCCACAATTAAAAGGTTGCAAATGTTAACTGAATAAGTTTCATATTTTTAATAACTATTATTTTATCAGAATCTCACATTGGGAACTCCCGAGACACTTCATTTGAACTGATGATACATCGTGAAACGAAGGGAAAGGGAGTGGACTTCGTTTTGAATTCACTTTCAGAAGATAAGTTGTTAGCATCGGTTCGGTGTTTGGCAGTTTCTGGTCATTTCCTTGAGATAGGAAAATTTGATATGGTTAATGACAGCAAACTTGGCCTGGGTTATTTCCTTAAGGAAATAACCTTCCATGCTGTTTTGGCCGACCGTTTGGTTAACGGAGATATGGGAGAAATAGCTGTAAGTGAATTTTTGTTTCGAATTTTCAACACAAATATTTTCCTTTCCTTGTGTTTCATATTTTCAGGAATTAAATCAATATATAAGCACTGACATTGAAAAAGGCATAATACAACCTTTGCCTACAACAGTTTTTCCAGCACATCAGATAGAACAAGCTTTCCGTTACTTGAGCGGAGGCAAACATATTGGGAAGGTGCTTATTGAAGTTCGCGATGACCCTGAATCGTTATACACGATGCCACTAACCGCTTTGAAGCAAATTTATTTCAGTCCAAATTTAAGCTATATAATACCCGGGGGCTTAGGAGGTTTTGGTTTAGAGTTTGCAGATTGGCTAATCACACGTGGTGGTAGACACGTTGTTATAAGTTCCAGCAGGGGCATTACTAAAGATTATCAAACCTATCGTATTTCGTGAGTTATTTTTTTTTTTGTTTCTTAAATATTTTGAAACTAAAAATAATATTAAACTTCCCGTTTGCAGGTTGTGGAAGTCGTACGGTTGTTCTGTGAAAATAAGCACTAGTAATATTAAAACATATGAAGGGTGTAACAAATTGATAGAAGAGGCTGCGGAAATGGCCCCAGTCGGAGGAATTTTCAATTTGGCTGTTATTTTACGTGATGCCATTTTTACAGACTTAACAAAGGAAGACTTTTTGGAAAGTTTTGCTCCAAAAGCCATAGCAACAAAATATTTGGATAAATTGTCTCGTAAAAAATGTCCGAAACTTGAGCACTTTGTTGTATTCTCTAGCGTGTCCTGTGGTCGTGGAAATATCGGTCAGACCAATTATGGCATGGCCAATTCTATTATGGAAAGAGTAGTTGAGGATCGCATCGAAAATGGTTATCCAGGTAAAGCAATACAATGGGGTGCTGTTGGAGAAGTTGGTCTAGTCGCTGATATGGCTGAAGATAAGATTGATATGGTAATCGGTGGAACTTTACAACAACGTATTTCTTCGTGTTTGCAAGAGTTAGACCATCTTTTGTCTACTCCAGATGCCATTGTGGCAAGTATGGTTGTAGCTGAAAAACGTTCAGGCCGTGCAGGCAGCGAAAACATTGTTGAAACTGTTATGAACATAATGGGAATTCGAGATCTTAAATCTATATCACTAGCAACTACGTTGTCTGAGATGGGAATGGACTCGCTAATGGCTGTAGAAATTAAACAAGCCTTAGAGCGGGACTTTGAGCTTATACTTACGCCGCAAGACTTGCGTTCCTTAACTTTCCAGAAGTTGCAAGAACTTTCTAATGCACGTGAACATGAGAATACTGATGTCCATATAATGTTCGCTTCTGAAAGTAATGTGCAGGGTGTGGAAATGATGCTGCGCAACCTCGGAGATGAAGCAAATTGCAATGAAGTCCTAGTGCCACTGAAAACTTCCGCTGATATGACAAGGATGAACATGCACCCAACCGTTATTATACCAGGTTTGGAAGGTGTTGCTGGCCAAACATGGTACAAGCTCGGAAGCCTGATAAATAGTAAGGCAACAATTTTGCAGCTTCATGCCTTTTCGGAAATGACAACTGCTAAAGATATTGCAGAGGCGTCATATGAACACGTCAAATCCCTGTTAAATCCCGCCGAACCTTTTTACATTATAGGATATTCGTTTGGTTCATACATTGCTTTGCACTTGGTTTCTCTTCTTGAAAAAGCAGGCTATCGTGGACAACTGTTACTTATTGATGGTGCTCCTCATTTTCTAACAAAACTAACGAAACTTCAGTTAAATGAAAACTTTGTTGATAATGATTTATATGATTTATTGCTCTCGGTCATAGTGAATCTGGTCTACCCAGAGGAATCAAAAGAATCTAGCGGATTAGTTTTCTATAAGATTCCTACAATCGAAGGAAAACTTCAAAAATACACAGAATATGTTGCGAAGCAAAATGTATACAGTAAAGAATACGCAATTACTTTAATCCATGCTATGTTCAGACGTATAAAAATTGCCGCTCAGTATGATCTTGAAAATATTGAGAATATAAAAGCTCCTATTACACTTATACGTCCATCAGTAGCTTCCGTGCTCGATATTGAAGAAGATTATTGTCTAAACCAAATTACAAGTGGAAAAATTGTATTGAGAGTAATCGAAGGAACCCACACAACGATGTTGGAAAACCCTATGCTGCCACAAATCATTGATGAATTTGATCCTACCGTGAAAGATGATGCAACCTTCGAACAATACATTCGCGGTACTAAACCCGGTACTGAGTAAATGCGTTTCAGTCTTTGATTAGCAATTACGATATTTAGCTTATTTAAGGTAGAAGTCAACGGATCGACCAATGTGGTACAAACAATGCTTCCAAAAGCAACAGCTGTATAAAAAGAAATTAATAAATGGTATTGAAAAAATAAAAACGCAGTTTTCTTATATATTTTTTCGACCTTCTCTTATTTTAAATTAATCAAATTTATTTTGAGCACTAAGTATAAAACGTTAAATAATAAAAATTTTGTTAAAGTTTTTTAAAAAAATGGGCCTAGTGCTCAAAATAAATTTTATTAATTGGAGATTACGGACATGAGACAAGACTTGACTTGCATCCGTTCACATGTTACCAATAAATGTTGTACCAGTGACCATTACTCGGATTGTGTTAAAAGCACAGCTGATATACTTCTTCGTATAAATCAAGCCCAATTAATTTTATAAGAGGCTAGTAAGTCAATAGTTCATGTAGACGCACGGTGTGCATAGGCTATATTGTGTGTAAAAGATCAGAGCTCTATTATTAGAAGTTCTTCATATATGAAGGTGTAAAAAGTGCATATTGTGGCATAAGTTAATTAATTACAAGGGAGTTTTTATTTCCAAAATCTTAAAAAAATTATTTTACAAATTCATAAATTAAAATTATCAACAAATTATCTGTAATATGAGAACCACTTAACTGTAAAGCATTTAAGTGCTTTAATCAAATATTTTGCGTTCAAAAAACCAAAGCAATGCTTAATAACTAAAACAATAATAAGCATTTTAGAGTTGAGCAATCCAAAGTAATATTTAACAGCAAAAGTAATACTAAGCATTTTAGAGTTCGACAACCTTATCAGGGGGTCTTCACGTGCAATAAACTTGGAAATAATTATGTTTTCAACTGTCAAATTCTATTGCCAACACAATATGTTCACGTGTGGACCGCACAAACATTTATTTGCACATTTATTGCGAAATAGTTGTTCAAACTTATTTTCAAGCAATTATGTTAGAAATAAACTGTCAAATTTGGCTGTCACTTCTCTGTCATTTGTTTTTCCCGCGAATTAAATAAAAAACCGTGCAAATATGTATGTATATATTTACTTATTAGCATCTGCTAAGCTTTTTGACCAACAAAAAAATCAAACAAACACAGAAAACGCTGAAGCTAATGTATTCATACACAGCGAACTTTTTAGTTGTATGTCCAATGTGCACTAAGTGTACTCCGCCTAAAAATATAAGCTTGTAAATGAACATATTTGTGACGTCATGCTGCCGACGTTATTTCTTATGTTCGGAAATAAATATTGAGCGTGGAGACGTGCCGTATGGTTCGTTGTATTCATAAAAGAAACAACAAAAAATAACTGGAGTGTTAATAGAAAGTAGAGTACTCCTAGTGGCCGATATTTGACAGCCAGTTAAAACGTATACCTATTTTATTTGCATTCATTAAAAAAACTACATAATTACATACTCATTTCTTTCCCAATAGAAAAAAACTAAATGAAGTTGCATACAAAATAGAGATAGGATCGTGAGTGACTTTTCACTCACGCTCATCACGCATGACCTCATATTTTTGGCTCAAGTTCACGTGAGTAGAAAAAAAGTTAGGCACAATCACGAAAACTCACGCTCACGAAATACTTACGAAAAAATCACAACCTATAAATATTTATACATTAAAATTTCTGAATAACAATAGAAAAATATAATATACAATTAGAAAATTCTGCAATAAAAGAGGAAAATTACGCTTAACTGAGAAATATACTTTTCTGAAACAATTTGTTAGTTTTGAAATACAATTTTTAAATTTTGATAAATGCGCAAGTCCCAGAAACAGTCCACCAAACTAAATTTGTTAAAAGTGATACAACTTATTTTTTTATTTTTTTTTTTAATATTAGACTAGATAAATAATTTTATAAATAAAATAAATGTATTTCGACGATCACTAATGCACAAAATATTATCAAATCCTACCCTACCTCAGATCTTCTAATTTCATACTAGAAATTAACCATTTTTTATTCATGTCATTACTTTAGTGTTAGTGAAGATGGAGCGATCGAAAGCTATATTTTTATACATTGAATTCACTTCAATTTTACCACAAAAATTTTTTTTACTATTTTGGTAACATTGAAATTAGGTATGAAATTTCAGAATAGAAATATAATTGAAAAAATGTAATCAATTATCTCCTAATAAGTACCTGCTAAAAATTATATTATATGCCACTCGAAAGTACACTTATATCCCACTAAACTCCATCCATAAGTTGAAGATACCTTTTTTGAAAGACCGAAATATTTTTATATATTAATGTGAAAACGCGTACGAAGGTTGGGTTCGTCACGCAGGATTTACACATAAATTAAATTTGACCATTGAATACAATTGAATATAAATTTTCTTTTATTTTAAAGTTTTGAAATGAAATTTAAAATTATGTACATATTTAAAATATTTTTATTAATTTTCTTGCTCTGTGTAAAATATTAAGATTAAGGAGGATCTTGTACTTTAGCGTTAATAGATAATTGATAAATAGATACATACATGCAGAAATAAAATTTTGTCAACATTTTTCCCGTGAAGTCTGTTTAACATCTCTTCAAGTATTCTTCCTGGCTTTAAAAACTCCTTCGCTTGTAGCTCAGCTGGATGGTACACACAGTATTTGTTTAGCGAGTTTTTGCAGAATTGGAAAATCTTTAGCTTTTTTTCCAAAAACTATTCTATGACTTGTCCGTCTGTGTGGACGCGAATGAAAAAACAAAAAAGAATTGCAGATGTTTTTCTTCCAAATGTTCGCCAGTCGAAACTCGGACTTATACTGCTACTTTGACACGTTCATTCACATCAGTACATTAATACATACCGGCACAACGTGGCATTGCCACTTGTTCTATTTCTTCATGACAAAATTGAAAACCACTTACCTATTAAAAATATGAAAAAAATCCCAAAATCGACAAAATCACGAAACAATCACGCAAAAAATCTACTCATGCACGCTCACTCACGTTAAGTTTTTTATACTGATTTTCACGTGATTGAAACAAAAAACTGATCACGATCATGCATTATCACGCATGATTCACGCTAATCACGTGAGCGATGCCCATCTCTAATACATACTAAAGACGTGCATTTGTGTAACAACAAGTATTGCGAAAACATTTCTAACATGTCACATACAACATACTATAAGTGTAAGTAACAAAATGAGTGCTACTGTTATTGTAATACTTCTCTCTCACTAACTCACTCTACTGAACAAACCAAAAAATTTTACTTATTTTCTTGCGTCCAAGACAACATTCCACTGTTTACATTTGAGAAACTACTATTTGTACAACAAGTATAAGTGAGAAGCTTATGTTACAATAAGTAAAGTTATAAAGTTGATATGGGAATTTGCATAAATTTTAAAGCCGAACCGATAAATGGCTTTGTATTATAAAACCTTTATTTATTATTTTTATCCATTAAATGTTTTTATTATTAATAATAATAACCTTTAACTAAATGCAATTTGTAATGGCCATTATTACAACTTGCCTTTAGTTAATCTAATAAACACAAACAATAGCGGTATTCACACCGAACTTGTTAATTTGTTACTCGGTAGTTTGCTAATTTGTTAAAGTTACCAACTGTGAACGACCCCCTTTTTAAAACTTTGTTAGTCTGGTAACTTTTTTAGTAAAACATACTTAATTTACATACTTACTCTCAATGTACACGAAAATTGCCAAAACACAAATATTTTTTTAGAAATGTATCACAAATTACTTTTTTTATTATATTTATTTAGAAACTGCAACAGCTGATTGTGAGTTACCAACTAACAGCTATTTTATAAGGGGTGCCGTGTCGTTAATTTGTTAAATGTTAATCGGGTAGCGTGTTAAGTATACAAAACCAAAATGCTTGTAAAAAAGTAACGATTAACGACTAACAAGCTCGGTGTGAAAACCACTAATATCATACATATGTATGAAATAATTTATTTTTGTATTTTCTGTTATTAAAACAGTAATTTTGCTTTAGCTGCACAATCAACTTTGCACAATTTTTTGTGCAGATAAGTTAAAAATGGTGGTATCTTAAATGTATTTTTGTATGTGCATACGTGCATACATACAAACAAAATACATACATGAATTTTAATGACTTGTAGATATGCGATATTTTTTAATTATAAATGGCATAAGTTGGATGTTTATATACATACATACATATGTACGTACATATATAAAAAAGTATCCACCATATTTTTTTAATGTGTTCAGCTAACTTTGATTTTTTATATGAAAATATTTTAAAACCGCCAAAAAAATATGGTAAATATGCAGGTTCACAAAATGCTTAAGTGCAAGGTTTAGGAAGAATAATTACAGAAAATATGTATTTTTGGGCAGTTAAGTAAAAATTCAGCTAACGTTGATTTTTTGTATGAAAATTATTTTAAAATGCCAAAAAATTTGGGCAGTTATCTTAAATGTGCAGGTACAAAGAGGCACGTAAAAAAGGAATTTGTGTGGGATTTCGAATAGTGACTGAAATTATTAATTTTGTGCATTTAAGTCGAAAGTGCTCTTAAACAAAAGCATATAAATCAAAACTACTGTATAACGTCTTTTATTGAAAACCTCTTGCATTTACATATGTATTAATATGTATGTGTGCTTACTTCTACTTGCTTATTTAAAAGAACCCGGTGGCGAATGTCTTAGTGATTCATGGTGACAAACGCTGACAATATTAAATCATCGATGACAAGTGAACAAGTCCACTTAGTGAATTTTTATGTTCTTTTTCGGTAACGAGGAGACTTGTAGCGCACAACTTTACTTTGAATCGTGTGTGAATTATTATAGTATTTGTCGTTATAACTAAGACTTTTACGGATTTTTTTACAAACGATTCACATATGAAACATCTTATCTAAGATTCTATGCTACGGACACATGTATGAAAATGTCTTGAAACCCAGATTAGTAGTTTCCCCTTAAATATAAACAAAAATTGTGCAATATATGTATATACTGTACATATATGATATAATTTTTTTTATTATAGAAAGGCAAAAAACAAAAATGAAAGGCTTATTACAGAAAGGCAAAAAACAAAATTTTATGTGTCTGTTTTTTCTTATGTTATTAACGAAAAAACAGTCACATAAACTCGAAGTTTTATCTTTCTTTAGAAAACTAATGTAAAACACAGGTTACGAACTCAAGCCTTAATAAATAATTCTTAATCTATTTATTTATATTGATTAAGAAATTACTACAGTTAAATTAGCAGTATGAAGCAAAGGCATTAAAACAAAATTATCACCAAATGGCAATAAAAACATTTTAGACCGGATCCTGAGAATGAAAATTTAACTTCAAATAATTTTAAAATATTACACACAGCAATAAACCTACGTTTGAAGAATTGCTTAACCTCCGCATTTACTCTACGTGGATTAGTTTATATAAAAGTTAACCCGGCAGATGAGCCTATACGTGTTGAAGAACTAACTGATCTAAATCAGTTTTTTCCTG
Source organism: Gymnocheta viridis (assembly GCA_956483585.1). NCBI lineage: Eukaryota > Metazoa > Arthropoda > Insecta > Diptera > Tachinidae > Gymnocheta > Gymnocheta viridis. The sequence continues at coordinate 48,141,755 of OY101442.1, read as the reverse complement.
CATCTAATGGGAATGTTCAGTATGAAATGCCAAAATGATGTTACCGTGTTATATTTTTATCCGTGTGCACACTCCGACAAACTGCTTATTTACTTCCCTTACCTCTTTATTTTCAATCGGTTTTTTACATTTATATTAAATTATTTTTTAGATTTTATGTTCCATTGTCTTAATGCTTCTGCTACAAATTCTTACTGCATTTTATATACTAATAAATTTTGTCACATAAAAAATCATATAACTTTATTTATTAAAATGTCTATATTATTTATGAATTTTTTCTTATGTTATTGTAATAACGTTGCCTGCTATATTTTTATCGTTCATGTCACCCACTAATAGCTCTGTGTCGGGTTCCACAGTCAGTACAAAAAATATTATACAAATTTTTACCAGTCAACGTGATGGTCTCAACTTATGTCATATAAATGCTCAAAGTTTACTTCACAAGATGGATGAATTTCGTTACTTGTTTGAGGAATCTAAGGTGGATGCAGTTTGCGTATCTGAAACGTGGTTTGAGAGAGATCTACCAGATAGTTGTGTTATGGCGAATGGGTACAAAACATTAAGGAATGATAGAAAGGGTTATGCAGGTGGGGTAGCAATTTATATCAAGAACGATATACATCATAAAGAAGTTATGAGATCGAAGGATAATGAGCCAATTGAGTATTTATTCATTGAAATTTTTGGTGCTGACAGGAAGTTATTGTTGGGCTGCATTTACCGTCCAGGTTCTGATGTACCTTATGACGCATTTATGTGTGACTTGGAGCTACTTGCTACGCAATACAATAATGTTATTATTGCAAGTGATTTCAACTGTAATATCTTGTCAAATTCAAACTTCACACTGTCCAGTCAATTAACATCCATTAGTTTACATATTGTAAATACCGAGTATCCTACTCACTTCACGAACACTAGTAGTACACTACTTGACATCTTCATATTAGCTAATGCGTCAAATTTATTACTTTTTGATCAAATCAGTGCACCATCTTTCTCAAAACATGACCTAATTTATATCTCATATGATTTTAATACCCCATCAAGTGTTTCCGGAAATAGCAATCATGCTATCAATCAGCTATGTGCATCACAACAACCCTCACCATTACCCTCAACACCACGATTTAGTTTTGCATGTGTACTACAGGCCGATGTATTAGCATGTTGTCTTTCTTGCTCTATATGGAGAATTCGTTGATAATATGTGAATTTTTTAGCTTTGTTTTAAGCTGCGATTGCACGTTTGAAGGACGTCTCACAAGTTTTTTTATTTTACCTAAATATTTTCAAAATCGTAAGCTGCAGATGAATTAGGAAGTCCAAAAGCTCCTACGCAGTCAGGAAAGTGCAGTAGGTTATGAACGTTATAGGTGAAGTCGCTTTCACAATACAAATTGGGGTAAAAAAGAACAAAATCACCCAGAAGTTGTCTGGCTGTTCCTATATTGGTTTTATAATGAAGGCTACAAGACAGCAACCTGTAAGCTACAGTCAACAGAAGAAAATGATAGTATTTATCTTCTGTGATTATTCCTTTTAATGCAACTATTCCCAAATAAAGAGTGAAGTTCCGAAATTCTGTTGCTTTCCATCTTTCAAGCTCCGACAAAGGACCGACCGAACTCCTTGGGTAGAAAGCCAACGTAGGACTGCAGCCTAAGTGATAATGAGTTTTTATCATCAAGCGATATTTTACTAAATAAATTTTTCAATAATTTTCTTCCGACGCCCAAATCGATCAGGTGCATGCAATCAAGTGGAAATTGGGTCACCATTTTTATATCAATACGCTCTAGGTCGCTTAGTTCATTTTGATATTTTATGTTGTGATGCTCCAATTGGCTTCGAAGGCGAAAGTTTTCATCTGTTCTTATAGGGCCTAAGTGAGAAGTGTAAACTGTGACATTTCCTATTCTTTTCTTTTTCCTATTTGTTCACAACGAACCAAAGCACGTGCTGGTGCATCACAAATAAACGATCTAATGGTATACTTTAATGTTTTATCATGCACAAAAAGACCATCAGTAATCAATTGCTTCGCTTCATAAGTAAAATTGTGTAGAAACGAATTTATACATTTAGGTTTTCTCTCGCTATAGTACGCTCCACTTAAGAAAACTGATTTTATATTGGGAAAAACGACTTTGCCTAGAATGGGAAACAGTGATTTATGTGTACTTTTAAATAGAGAAAGACCATAAATTCCTATGTCGATTATTATGCTATTATTATTGTTTGCAATGCCGTTGACAATTTTCATTAATTGGTGTTGCAGCCCTAAGTGATAATATTGCCCAGTATTTATGCTCCGAACAATAATTTTTTCTCTTTTGATACCGAGGAGAGTGTCAATATTCCTAGGCACATCTAAATGTTCTTCGCTTAAAACTTTTAACAAATCATTTCCCACAGCTTTTCTTACATTATATTTTACAAATATCTGTCTAAATTTTTCCGTAAGCCTACCGATTCCTTTACACAATTTGGAGTATTATTTGCTACTCTAATGACTTCAAGATCACTTTCACTAATATTTATACTTTGCTCAAGCTTGCTCAAACGTACTAAGTTTTGAGTTTGCTTTTTTTAATTGTTCTTTTTAATGATTTTTTTGAAGACATTGTAACTTACTTACCCTATTACGTTTAATATGCAAATATTTTCTTTTAAGTTTAATCACTTTGCACTTTGTTTTCACAGCTTCACTTTCAAGTTCAGGCTAACTGAAATATGTACATATTTTTGTAAAACAAAAAATTTAAGTTATAAACATAATGAAACAAACAAAAAAAATATTCCTTTATTTTTCGTCCGCGGAGATGTGTAGCAGACAAAAAGCTGCATTGTTCAGTTTGGCATCTACTCATAATATACCACGTTTATACGTACGTCTTATTTGCAAATAAAAATGTTCCGCATTGAAATTTTTGGCGTATAAACGGTGAGTTAATTTTTTATTCACAAATAACTAACTCACGAAAACAATTCCTGATTAAAAAACTATTTGCAAATAAAACGCAAGTCGTTGCCACTTCTTTTAATGCTCTTAGTGTTTTTGACGATCAGGTAGTCTTATTAACATATGACAAAATAAATTAATTGATTGTGCGCGTTGTGCAGCAATTGTTTTCGTTTTTTCATTAACTGCAATGCCAAAATTAAAATTGTTCTTTTATCTTTCATTTTTTAAAACTTTGAAAAATTAGCCTTGAAATTTTCGCACCAGTTTTTTTTTATCAACATATGTACGTTTTCACAGCAGTATTGCCAATTAATTGATTATTTACTATCCGGCACCCCTTAAATATGATTTTATTATTAAATTGTCTTTTCGTATAAACAGTGAGTTAATTATTTGCAAATTAGTTTTATTTACAAATAGCCAGCGTATAAACGTGGTAATAGACAATGTCAATAAGTTTCAACTTGTTCAGGTACAGTGACAAGGAAAAGGCAGAATAAATTCGAGTAATAAATAGAACAAAACAAACAGAGAAAATAAACTGATTTATTCATTGACGGAGACTTGTAGCAGACTTTGTGACCTACTCATAACAGACAATGTCGCTAACTTTTTCCTTTCAAGGGAACAGTGACACTGCTACGCCGTTGTCATGCATAACTCCCTCTATTTATGTTATTGCCACTAAGAGTCAGTAATGAAATTTTCATCTTGGATATTTACGCTTTAATTTCAACATAATACTGACTCTGTTGCTGTTATTCATCGATGAAAATATCATTATGACAATGTCGCTCAAAAACGCCACCGGGAATGCGCTTCCCAAATGAAAGCATGTCCATAACTATTATGTTTTCTTTGCTGAAAATGTATAACACAAATGTGTGATGCAACTATGTTTTTTTTCTCAAATTGTGCTAAAAAATACTACGCTGTGCAAGAATAATGTTGAATTGACAACTGTCGTAAAATGAGCACCAAAGGTTTCCTTTGGAGCTCAGAGTGTTTGTATATATATTTTTTTGTTTTTGCTTTTAGCCCAGGTGGAAACACCATGTGCTAATATAAACTAAAGTAAGTCTTAGTAGAAACACTAAGACTGGTTGATCAATCAAGAAAGTAAGTTTTGTTTGGCTTAAAAATGATTGACGATTTTCTTTATTTTTCATTTCTTATATACTAAATTGTCTTACAATAAATTTATTAAAATTGCTTAGTAAGTAAATAGCCAAGTTTTGCATAATTGCTGAACCTTACAAATTACAAATTTAATATTAATTTCTGTTTTGTCAACAAGAAGTTCATTAACCAGAACTTAATACTTAAATCTAGAATAAAAATGTTTAGTCAACAATAATAAAATGTTTAGGTAATTGAACTTAAAACATAAGTAAAGTAAAATGTTTAGTCGACAACAACGGTTATTAAACTTAATAAAATAAAATAAAAAAGTAAAATAAAAATTATGTTGATGTAAATATCAACATTCTCCCCCGCGTTGAGCAGTCAGCGAAACATGTAGTGTTAAACTTCAGAAATAGAATGACGTGGTGTTGGCATTGGCGGAGCCGGTGTTAGGTTGATTGAGGCGGTTTTGTTGCATTTGACTCGAAATTGACAGGCAGTAAGTGTTACGATTATGAGTAACGATAGAAGCAGCGCAAAGAAGCCTATGTTTGGGTGATGAATAGCTGATGTATTTCAAGTGAGGAATTCTTAATGTGCGTTAGTTGTTTTTGAATCTCGGTAAGCTGATCCAATTTGGTATCCAAGACGAGGTTTGGCTCTAATATTTTCTTAACTTCAGAGGGTTTTCCTATTGAGGTGATATTACCAAATATTGCGTATGAGTTGCGCAAAGTAGTGACACTAGTTTCGTGTCCACGAATGGTAAGGAATTTCCCTTTTATTATACAAGCTGAGTTCATGGTCATGATACCAGGTGTATTGACCTGTAGATGTATGATATCATTGCCGCAGACTGCAGTTAGCTCTATAGGAATAGTTGTGGCATACAGCCATTGGTTTATGTTGTGCAATGGAATAAAAGAGATATTGTTCTGGATATAGCCAAAATTACAATGAGGGGTTGTTTTGTTGTTGAAGAGAGCAATTTCACAGGAATAACTACCGGAATCTTTGGCCATTTAAATTTGCAATGCTGGGCATATGTACATGTCGATCATGACTACGGTACATTTATTGAATTGACGTAGAGTTAGTGCAAGGTATTCATCGCGGTGTTCGTTAACAGCAAGATATTCAATGTTGGTTGTTATGACAATGGTGCTATTCTTTATATGTGTTGGTATTGCAATGACCTTGTAAAGTTCAAATTTTCCTTGGTCCACCAATGGTAATTCAATAACGAAAATTACATTTGTGTTAGTTACTGTTCCTCTAACATTCATAATTTTGTATAGTTCTAACAAGTCGGTGTCTTCCACTGGTAATGCTCGGCCCATGGGAAGGTGTCTTTTAATTTTAGTAATCTCTGATCTTAACTGTTTTGGTATGAGGATAAGTGGGCTTAAAATACCGTGGTTCGTATGCGTGAGGGCAGCGACTAGCTCTGTTTCAATTCTTTGCAAATCTGAGGCAAGTGTATTTAATTGCATTGCCAGAGACATTAGATTTTGGACTTGTCGTAAATTTGAATTCTCATTTTGAACTTTATTTAGATCTTCATAGATGGTTTTCTTGAGTTCTGAAAAGTGCACTTTAGTATTGTTCTCGCTTTGCTTAAGAATGTTAATTGTAGAGTCTATTACTGAAGTTTGGTTTTTCAGTAACAGATGTAGATATTCTTAGTTTTTCTTTACGTTAGTTATAGTTTGAGCCATTTGTTCTGCATATTATGAGTCCAGGACTCCAAACAGAGCATGGGCTATGTTCCCGACAACATCGAGTGCAGCTCTCCGGCTCCTTTTTGGAGTTAAAAGGTCTGATTCTTCAATCAGATTGTCCCAGGTATGTTGAAGTTGTCTGGAAAGCATTTCACATGATTCAAAGGCTACCGCTTTCTTGCAGTGCATTGAAAATTATGTTATACCAACTTCCAGAACCTTATTCCTATCCCAAATTGGTGTTAAATCGTAGTATATAATGAATTTCCAGGTACCTGTCATTAACCTTGTCGAGCCCATGCCTTCGAAATACAATCCTGGATTGGAAGAAAATTCTGTAACATTGATTGGAGAGGCTAATATTATCGGCACCAGAAGGAGTGAAACAAAAAGCATATTGAAGACTCCCAGTGAGGCATATGACACTACCTTTCGTGTTGGCTGTATAACATCACTTTCTGGTTAGCTTTGCTTTTTTTGTGAGTTCGAGTTGTCATATCCGGAATGTTCTGTTAGGGAGTCGTTGAGCAAAGGTGCCAGTCTGTGTATTGGCCTCTTAAAAATTCCCTTTGCTGTTTTGACGTCGCAGACCCTGATAAGTCCCTCATCTCCCTTGTAAATGCGGTTGATTCTACCCAATGGCCATTGTAGCACTGGAGTGTTATCTTCCTTAAGGATAACAAGCATGCCTTCAATGACGTTCGGTGAAGCAAACTTCCATTTCCCTCTTTGCTGAAGCTCGTGTAAATAGTTTTGCGTCCATTCCTTCCAGAACTTGCGTTTGATTTCTGAAGTTATTTTCCATCTTGCGTCTAACGATATGCTTGGGGACTGGGCATTTACATATATCTACTGCTGATGTCAAGGGTTCTCCTACTAGAAAGTGACCAGGGGTAAGAGCTTGAAGATCATCGTAGTTTGATGAGAGAGGGATCAATGGTCGTGAATTCAAGATTGCTTCTATTTCAATCACTACTGTTTCCAATTCTACATACGTGAGTGATGCAGCTGCCACGCTTCTCAGTAACAGCTGTTTGGCGGATTTGACAGCCGCTTCCCAAAGTCCACCAAAGTGAGGAGCTCTTGGTGGAATGAATTTAAAATTGATTGACTGATTGCTGCATACTCGTGTAATTTTCTCTTGCGCTGATTGAGAATATATTGATTCTTTTAATTCAGCAATTTTGTTGTATGTTCCCACGAAATTAGTAGCATTGTCGCAATACGAAGTCTGACAGTGGCCTCTTCCGCTGATTAACGTCGTAGTGCGCCTATGAATGCTTCTGTAGATAGATTTGATACGACTTGCATGTGAATGGCCTTGGTCCCAAAGCAACAAAATACTGCAATATAGGCCTTGTCTGGCCTTTTGCCCCTGATTTTGTGATGAATCCAAATTGGGCCAAAATAATCAACTCCTGTGGTTATGAAAGGATGTGCTGGGGTCACTCTATCTGCCGGAAGATTTCTCATTAATTGTTTGAAGAGCACCGGCCTAGCATTGGTACATCGTATGCATTTGTGGACGGTACTTTGTGCCAATGATTTCCCGTTCGTGATCCAGAACTGTGACCTGGATGCTGCCAACAATGACTGTGGGCCACAATGACGATTCTCTTCGTGTAGCCTTTGCAGTAATAACCTTGTCATAAGGTGGTTATGTGTTAAAATCGCAGGATGTTTTGCCTTAAACGATAATGTTGACTGCTCTAGACGACCACCCACGCGCATTATCTGATGCTCATCCATGAATGGGTTTAACGAAGCCAAAGGACTTGATTCATGTATGGGTGTTTGATGTGATAGCCTTTCTAATTCTTCCCCAAACTCTGATGCTTGGATGATCTTGATGATAATGTTCATAGCTTCTTCTAATTCAAATGCATCGAGAGCCCTTTTGGTTGGCCGATAAATATTTGTAGTTTTAGAATTTCTAATAAATCTCAACATATAACCGATCGTATGTTGAAGAGTTTTAAGAGAGTTCCTGTGGTTTATCCGATTTATAACGTCTTCATAATTTTGGTGCGAAGCGGCTATTGTTAGCACATGTTTCGTCCTTTTACGTTCTTCGTTGCAAGGTGTATCAATAACTTGTGAAGTTGAGGTTGTCCATTCATTTTTTTGTCTCGAAAGAAATAGCGGAACATAAAACCACATTGAATGTCGTGATAGGTTTTCTGGTGCCATTCCTCGAGGTATTGCGTCGGCTGGATTTTCTTTAGAACTAACGTGACGCTTAGACTTTGAATTTTTGTTATCCTGTTTGCTACAAAGGTATGGAAGGATGCTGCTGACAAGTTTATCCAAGCAAGAACAATTTTTGAGTCTGACCAAAAAAAGTTTGCCGTATTTTGCAGGCGAAGGTCTTCTTTTACTCTATTTGTTAGCTCAACACCTAACACCGCGGCGCATAATTCCAAGCGAGGCAACGTTTGCATTTTGATGGGTGCTACTCGGAACTTTGAACATATCAATCTGGTTGAAACAGTTTTGTCCTTATATGTTGAACGAATATAGATTGCTGTTCCATAAGCTCGTTCAGATGCATCGACAAACGTATGAATTTCTGTAGTTACTGGGTTTCCATGTTTTAGTACGAATCTATCTATCTTTATTTTGTTTAGGGTTCCTATATTTGTGCGAAATTTCTTCCACTCGTTCTGAAGATTCATGGGTAACTCGTCATCCCATGAAATCGGTAACCGCCATAGATCCTGCAAAAATATCTTGGCTCGTACAACTATCGGCCCAAAAAGCCCTAGAGGTTCAAAGATCTTGGCTAGTTCGGAACTGATTATTCTTTTTATTACTCTTGTGGCCCTTGGATTTTGTGACAGTCCACATAATTGATCGGACCTTGGGAGCCATATTAATCCGAGTGTTTTAATTGAGCAGTCTCAGTTTTCGTCTAAGTCCAAGTTGATTTCTTGGTCTTCAGGTGCAATTCCGCTTAATAACTGAGGATGATTTGAACACCACTTCCGCAGCTTAAAACCAGCTTCTCTTAGAATTGAGTTTAGTTGTCGTTGTGACTCTAATGCTGTGCTAATAGAATCAGCACCGGTGAGGCAATCATCCACATAAAAATCATCACGTAATATTGAAGCACCCTGTGGATATTTTGTAGTGTTTTGAATAGCTAAATATTGGAGGCATTTAGTTGCAAGGTATGGTGCAGAGGAGGTGCCATATGTTACACTTTTTAGACGATAATATTTTATATCTTGATGGTTGTTGTATCTCCATATGATGAGTTGGAACAACTGGTCGGAGTCATCGATTTGGATTTGCCGGTACATTTTCTCTATATCTGCAGTGAAGACAATTCTGTGCATTCTAAATCGCAACAGAACCGAAAATAGTTCGCTTTGTACGGTTGGTTCGGCATGTATGATGTCATTCAGAGAGGGACCGCTGGATGTTTTAGCTGATGCGTCAAAAACTACTCTTAGTTTTGTGGTTGAGCTGTCAGGTTTCAGTACGCATTGGTGCGGCATGACGTAGTGTGAATCAGGAATGTCTTCTTCTTGGATTTCTTCCATGTGTCCCAAGTCCTCGTATTCCTGCATGAATTCGTTGTATCCTGTTCTAAGCTCAGGATTAAGGTTCAATCGGATTTCCAATGCTAAAAATCGATTGAATGCCATTGTTTTAGAGTTTCCGAGAACGGATGGATTTCCTGCGAATGGTACACAATGAATCTCCCGTCCTTGTTTCTTTTTACGTTTTGTGCAAAATGATCCTCACATCGTTTCTCAGCCAAAGATAGTGCTCGTTCCGTATCATTAGTGTCTTCAAACTTCCAGAATTTTTCAATAAGCTGGTTTGTTGTTAGCTCTTCTGGGGTAAACACTGCGCAGGTTACCAAGTTGTCGTTTCCTTCTTGTAATTTACCCGTGACGATCCAACCCAATGTTGTGTTTTGTAGAATTGGTAGTTTTTGGTTGATCCTTATTTGTTGTGGGAGTATCAATTGATGGTAAAATTCTGCTCCGAGCAATATGTCAATTTTATCCATTTGATTGAAACCTGGATCAGCTAACTTAATATTTTCAGGCAGATTCCAGTCTGACGTGTCGAAAGATTTTGTAGGCTGAGGTGGTACAATGGTCGGAAGCACAAATGCTTCGATTCTGGTGACATAGCTGCCTGAACATGCATATAATTCTAAATTGATTCGTTGGGATACGTTTTGAATTTTACGGCCTATTCCTTCAATGCGCAACGAAAAGTTTGTGGAATTCAATGATAGTTTGTTCAGTACGCGGGTTATAACCAGATTAACTTGTGATCCCGAATCTAATAAGGCTCGGAATGTGCATGTGTGACCATTGGCTCCAACTGTCTTTACTCTTGCAGTGGCTAGTAATACGTAAGTGTTGCCGATGACGTGTTTGTTTGTTGCAGCTGCGATTGGCTTATTTTCATTCGATGCAGACGCTAGTTTTTGTGTTCCTTGGCAACCTTCCGCCGAAGTTGCTGAAGTGTTTCCTCTTGCTAGCTCTAAGTGCAGCAATGTGTTGTGTCTTTTTGTGCACTTTGAGCAAGATCGTGACATGCATGACTTGGCAGTATGATCTGATTTAAAGTAGTTGACGCAAAGCTTCTATTTTTGTATCCATTGTAATCTCCCAGCTGGGGACATTTTTAAGAACTTTTCACAGTAATATATGGGATGTCCTGTCATTCCACATACTTTACAATTTGGGGTTGATGTGGCTGCTGTTATAAGCTTGGCTCTATCCTTCCCCCCACCAGATTCGTGAGACTTTCCGCGTGTTTCCAACGCTTGGAAACGGTGCTCTATAAATCTAAGCAGATCTTTTAGACTTACGAGGCTCTTGTTGTTTTCTAGTGATTGCTCAAATAAAGTTTAAGTTGATTGATCGAGTTTCTTCAACAAAATGTGAACAATTATCGCGTCCCAACTGTCCACTGGCAAGTCCTTGTGCGCTTAAACCATGGATGCATTCTTTAGTGACATCATGTATATTTTTTTGTGCTTGTGCCGTTTCGGTTTTTATTTGGGTATGATAAAGCAAGTTGTTTAGTAGCGTTGTCACAATGAGCCTTTTGTTATCGTACCTATCAACCAAAATATTCCACACAATTTCAAAATTTGCTGTGGTAATTGACAAATGTTTTACTAGTGCTTTTGGTTCATCTGCTAGATGTGTGGTTAAGTAAAACATTTTCTCAACCTCGCTCATTGACGCGTTGTGTATTAGTTGGATAAAAAGATCTTTAAAGGCTACCCATTGTAGATAACTGCCGCTGAATTTCGGAATCTGAATTTTTGGTAAATGGGGTTGACAATGCTCAGTGCTACGTGGATTATTTTCGCTGACATTATTCACACACTGCTCTAGCTCACATTGGATGTTGTGCACCTCAGCTTGCATTTCGTAAAAGTCATCCAAGGTGTATCCATCTATTTCTTCTTCGTTAGTTAATTGCCATAACGTATCGTTGTTTGTAGAAAACTCATGCATATATTTATTAATGAGCAATAATTTGCTCTGGTAATATGTTACCTGTTGATCTCCCTCTGCCCTGACCTCGTCAATAGTTCGTTTTAATGCTCTCGTCAATGCCCGCTGATTGCGAAGAACTTTGCTTGTGATATTGTCAGGTTGTGTCTTTTCCTGCATACCTGAGCTTGCGCCTTATTCTCTTTGTCTCATCGCTGGTGTTGGTTTCTTCACTTTTTTACTTTCGGACTCAAACAGCTCTTTGTATTTGAGTGTGGCGTCCGAAATACGCAAGTATTGTTCTGTAAAATAATTGTGTTGTAATGGCAGATTTGAGAGGCACCTTATTTTGTTATCAATGGTCTCAAATTCTAGCCATGCCTTATCAAGCCGCTGTAGACGCTCCAAATAGTACTCTGAAGTTTTTCTTGTGGAAGAGTCTTTTTTGAAATTGCGGATTATAGCCTCTATTTGCTCCGCTATTTTCTGTTGGGCTGCTATCAGGTCTTCAAACGTTTCCATTGCTTATGTACAATATTTTTCACGATTGCTTCTTGTGTTGATGTGATCCTGTTTCTATTTTAAGGATCGTTTGGGTCACTAAATGATCTACCTGCCAGACCGTCAGACCAAAATGTTTGTGTATTCGGTTTGGAATGTATCTTCTGATGATGGAATCCCGTACCTTGTGAGAGGACCGTCGAGTTGAAATATATGTTCTGTTGATGGAATCCTGTATCTACAGGACCGTGGAGTTTGAACTATGTGTTCTGTTGATGGAATCCTGTACCTTGTTACAGGACCGACGGGGTTACCAAAGGTTGCGTTGACAACTGTCGTAAAATGAGCACCAAAGGTTTCCTTTGGAGCTCAGAGTGTTTGTATATATATTTTTTGTTTTTGCTTTTAGCCCAGGTGGAAACACCATGTGCTAATATAAACTAAAGTAAGTCTTAGTAGAAACACTAAGACTGGTTGATCAATCAAGAAAGTAAGTTTTGTTTGGCTTAAAAATGATTGACGATTTTCTTTATTTTTCATTTCTTATATACTAAATTGTCTTACAATAAATTTATTAAAATTGCTTAGTAAGTAAATAGCCAAGTTTTGCATAATTGCTGAACCTTACAAATTACAAATTTAATATTAATTTCTGTTTTGTCAACAACAAGTTCATTAACCAGAACTTAATACTTAAATCTAGAATAAAAATGTTTAGTCAACAATAATAAAATGTTTAGGTAATTGAACTTAAAACATAAGTAAAGTAAAATGTTTAGTCGACAACAACGGTTATTAAACTAATAAAATAAAATAAAAAAGTAAAATAAAAATTATGTTGATGTAAATATCAACAAATAATAACTGACATTTTAAATAAAATGGAAAAAAATTAAGTGCTTTCGAGTACCCAAAAGTTGTTACAAATTTTTACCGAACTTTACTGTATTTTTAATAAATCGCGTTCGTTTACACCAAATCCAATAAATGAGAACACAAATTGAGAGCCTTTTAAAAGGAAATAAATGTTCATAACAACGTTTGAACTTTCTTTTCTTTGTGTAATTTTAAATCTTTGGAGCTGTGAAAGTGCTAAATATATGGTTACTTAGTATATATGGTTACTTGTTTTTAAGGTAAACAATAGCATAAACAAGTAATGACATATTTTTGAATAAATTTAATCAGACACAAATTAGCAAAATCAAATAAAATATGGAAAAGATTACAGAATATAATTTATTTATGTTTTCTTGAAATGTTCGTGATATAATAAATACTAGAGTACGCCTAGTTGTCGAAATTCGACCGCTAGTTTAAACGTATATCTATTTTTGTTGCATTCATTTAAACAGGAGAAACTACCTAATTACATATTCCCCTCCCCACGGAAAAAGCAATAAACCAAATGAATTTGCATACAAACACGCACATTTATAAAAAATCGTATTACTCGTATACATATGTATGTAGGTACTGTACTCTCAAACACCCTCATGGCCTTGCTTAAACCAATACTTACATAAGTGAATGCGTGTACGTGTTTTTTTTAGCATTTGTAGTGGTGCCAACTTTATGAGCCCTTTATTCCTTTAATAGTGAACCGATTTAAAGAGTATATAGTCGAGTCACTAATGCTCAACAATGCTTACCATTTGGTACAAGAATAAAGAAATTCGGTTGGCAAAAAAGGAAAAAAAGAAATTTAAAAACTTTATTTTGTTTTTTATATTAATATGGTTGCCAGATTGTAATACACAAACATCCCTGAAGAAGTTGGAAAAACCCCAACGAAACGTAGGATGAACAATTAAATAAGTAGTTTTTATTTATTTGATATTTTTCAAATGACCTGAAAGCCTGAACTTTTGAAATAAAAACCAAATAAAATCAAAATCATAGAATCACAAGAAGGTCGAAGATAAAATTCAACATTTGCACAAATCTATTCTCGGAGGGCCCGCCGAACTGAAAAATCAAATATTAACAACATGGCATTTCTTTGAACATATAAAAGCAAAATATAATGTATCATTTTGCTCTATATTGAAAACATTTTGCAGAAACATCAAAAACCTCGCAAAACAAAATGAAAGATTGAGATATTTACTTGACTGTCGAAGAAAGGGTCTTATACTAAAACATATACAAAGCACGACAAAAAATATTAAGCAGTTATTTACATCAACGAGAATCTCACAGGACCTGTAAAAGACAGAACAAAAATTTCAATTAAAAATTCTGAACATGGGAATAAAAGAGACCAATTATTGTATTAAAGGTATACGTTGGGAAATAAGCAACGGAAAACATATAATAAAAAGATCGCTAGATGACGAAGAATATGACAACTTTATGTCTAAACAAGAACATTGATATAAAATAATTAGATCAAGGGACAATAACACACATTCATCGAAGATTGAACTACTAAGACAAAGGCATTTGGAAAAATACAACTTGAGATTTAATCCAGAATGGTTCATCAACATGACTAATATACAATTTCCAGAAGACAGCAAATGGCTGTTATCTATAAGACCGAAATTTGCACTGCCGGTTAACAATAAGAACTTCTCAACAATAAATGTCATAGCAGATTTGGAACAATGGGTACAGACCTTAGATGAGTGAGATCGAGGATTGCGAACAGAATATTGACTCATAAAAGAACTTGCAAGAATAATCAAAAAGAAAAATTCATATTAAGCGTTTATGATGACACGAAGAAATTCCTATAACAATATATGAACGAAATCGTGATAAAAAAATCGGACAAAGGAAATAAAACAGTGGTTATTTACAAAAGTGATTATCTAAATAAAATGAACAATCTCTTAGATGACAAAGCACATATAAAACTATTAGAATGGACCGTACTCAAAAACTCCAAGAAGCAAATAATAGAATTATAAAGGATTTATATAAAAACGGATACATCAATGGTTAGGAGAAGATAAGATTAACATCTAATGCAGCAACAGCTCCTCGATTATACGGTCTGCCTCAAATACACAAGCCTGATGTACCACTTAGGCCAATCTCATCATCAATAGGTGTACCATGCTACAGCTTATCGAAATATATCGGTAATATTTTAAAAAACATCGTGATAGAAGAATACAATATAAAAAATTCATTAGAACTGAAAGACAAAGTAGAAACAATAACTTTAGACGAAGATGAAATACTAGTATCCCTTGACGTGGTATCGTTATTCACAAATATACCTACACACTTAGCAATAAATAACATTATGAAAAAATGGAATATTATACAAAAATTCCCAGGGCGAGGTTTCTTGAGGTGCTAAAGTTTTGCTTAAACGAGAACAATTACTTCATGTATGGAGATAAAATATTTCATCAGGCTTATGGTATGCCCATGGGTAATCCCTTGTCACCGACTATCGCTGATATCGTATTAGATAATCTTCTTGACCACAGTATTAAGGACCTTCACAAAGAAAAAGTGCAAATAAAACTTCTAACCAAATACGTAGACGATTTATGTGCTATCATAAAGAAAAAAGGTGAAGACATTATACTCAAAACATTCAACAATTACCATACAAAGCTAAAATGTACCATCGAAAAAGAAGAAAATAAATCTAATCCATATCTTGCCATGAAAATATACCGCGAAAAAGATAAATTAATTACAGATTGGTACTCTAAATCAATTGCTTCTGGATGTATCATAAACTACGAATCAACACAACCAATGAAACAAACACGGCAAATAATTTAGTTAAAACAGTTATGAAAGTTAGCGACGTAAAGTTCAAAGCAAAAAACATTTTAATTATTAAAGATATTCTCAAGAAAAACAACTTCGCGAACAACATTATAAACAATTTAATTCATAAAGTAACAAATAATACAAACAAACGGGTTAACACTGAAAACAAAACATTTGGTAACACTAAATATTACGGAGTATCGTTTATACCAAAACTTACAGAAAACAACAAACTTAAGGGATCAGAGTGATGTGGTGTATGAAATAAAATGCACCTGTAAGGAAGACGAACAGTGCGGAAAAGTGTACATATATTGGTACAACTAAGAAAAGTTTAGGAATAAGAATTGACGAGCACAAGGCAGATATAAGAAAAGGTAAGCAAGCAACTGCACTAGCGCAGCATTTTATTGAAAGTGGACATCAAGCTAATTTTACCGAAGTGAAAATATTGGATAAGGAGAAAAAAGTAAACAAACGATATACATTGGAGAGTTTAAGAATACAACAAAAAGCTGAGAGTGCAATTAATACCAAAGACGATATAGACAACATCAATGCCAACTACAGCATAGTTTTAGTACAGTGACGACAATAGAGAGATTATAATTTACTGTGATATTTTTATTTGTTTTTACAATTTTTAAATTATTAAGTTTGTGTTTCGCGTTTGTCCAGTTTACGAAAAAAACACTGTGGTATTTAAAATTATTTAAAAAGAAAAAATTAAATGTAAGTGCAATTAATAACAAAATGTATAACTTTTATTATTAGTGTGTAATACAAAACATTTATTTTGTTTTTATACCCTTCACCAAAAAATTTGGAAAGGGGATATATACATAGGTTTGTCATTCCGTATGTAATTTCTTCATTATTCATTTAAGACCCCATAAAGTATATATATTCTGGGTCCTTATAGATAGAGAAGTCGAATGAGCGATGTCCGTCTGTCCGTCTGCTACTTTTTGGTGTAGTTAGAATTAAGGCCAAAACACAACATAGAGAAATAAATTTTATACCATTCTCTTGGAATTTTTCATAGATTTGTTCGGTTTGAAAATAAGAAAACTCGGTCCAATAATTAATGAGATATAGCCAAAAAACTTTTTTTTGTTATATTTCCTATCCTGTTGTTTTTTTATGGCCCCAACTGTCCTACGGTCAATTTTATGAAGCAGATCTCTTGTATGGAGTTCTACGAAGGTTTAGACTGAAAATAATTGAAGTCGGTCCATTAACGACTAAAATATGAGCAAAAAAAGGCATTCGAAATAATTTTACTTTTACCTCTTGGGTGGTAGTCATGAACGCTTCCTGTACACCGCAGAGCAGTTGTATTTTTCATAGTAGTTTGCGCGTTTAAGAACGTAATATATCTTATTTATTATAAAATACTAAAATTTCAAATTCTTGATGGAAATCTACACCTTGTGTGTATACATGTATATATTTAAACAATCAAAAGCAATGATTTGTTGTTTTGTTTGTTTCTTTAAACTTACTTTTGTACGTTTATTAGAATAATATTATGCATGCATATCAGGGATGCAAAATAAAATTTTCAAATTGTACTAAGTTTTAAGAAAAAGTGTACTTTTTTCAGTCCGATTGTACTTTTTTTTTTAAATATTTTTTTTTAACAATTAATTAAAAAGGTACATAAAAATTCATTTGTACATATGTATATAATTTAAATTCATTTGTACTTAGTACTTACATATATATTATGTAGACAAAGTTTACGATTAAATTTAATGCTTAATTCGAAAAGGTACACAAAAGACTATCAGTTATTGAGATCTGAATATAAAGTTATACTTTATGATATACTTCTTGCTAACAAACTCTTAGTCATTTTTTAATTGTAGGAGCACGAATTTGATGACTTCAGCAAATCCTCTTTTTGGTTAGATTAGAGGCAGTCGAAACAAACAACCTGTTCCTCTCTTTTATTTTTATTAAACTTTGAAACGTTAATAAATCTTTCCACATTTGCAGCAGAATGTGGGATGGATAATATTCCTCTAGCAATTCTTGAAATATCAGTAAACATCGGTTCATTTTTAATATCTGATTCCTTCATCCAAAACAAGGCCTATATAAATAGGTGTCCTAATTTTTTACACAAATTAGAGGCTCGTATGTCAAAATTTTTATATATTAAAATAGGAGTTGAGATGTCAGTTGTTATTGTAATATTGTACCTGTTGTAGAATCGCCACCATCTGTATAATTCCGCTTTTGGTATAAAACAATTCACAGCGAATGGTTAACATGAAGTTGCCATATAAAAAATGGGATAATAATTTAAAATACTTTCGTGTAATGAAATAAAACTAGGAAAATTGTGAAATAGTGCTAAATTAGGCATGGAGGTGTTATTGTACTTTGTACTTTCAAATAGTGCTAAAAAAAGTACAATTGTACCAACTTTTGCATCCCTGATGCATATTACAGTATTTTTTATAGCTTACATTTTCTTTTCGTATATACTTAGACTTAAATAACCATAATTATTTTTTTATATTATTTATACTAAAGAAATGTAATGGATCGTCAAGACACTATGTACGAGTAAATATACAAAATCAATGAAATTGAATTTTAGTTTTGTTTTGAAAATGTATTATTATTTCATTTTTTATGACTATTTGTGATTTCAGAAGAAAGGCAAAATTTATGCTTATATCCTGTGTTATACTTGTGTAATTTTAATTATATTCTATATTCAGGTGCAGAGCGTACCTGCAGTATATCAGAACCCGGTGTTATAATTGTAATTTTACAATGTGATAAAAAATATTTTGACAATTCAAATGTTGTTTGGATACTTAGTAACACATAACAAAGCAGAAAAATCTCTTCCCGGCTAGAATTTGATTAGAAATGTTTCTTTCATTCTGTAACATCAGTGAGTTACTCTTCAAAGCAATTCAATTAATTGCCATTTTTCTATATAATAAAAACAAAGTTTGATGTAAGAATTTAATTTATTATCAAGCTCCAAAATGTAATTAGCAAAGAAACTAAAAAATTGAAAACCCCGCGAAAATAGCGCATATTCTAAAAATTGCAACTGTAATATTGGAAATTATTCCCAAAATTTATTTTAAAAAAATCATATAATTGGCAATCGGCAGCCAAAAATCTTGAAAAATCTCTAAAATGCCAAAAATTATTAGAAATATGAGAACATAAGGAAAATTGTATTATTCAGTATTGATTAAAAAAACAGCAAAATTATAGAGCAAAACTTATATTAATTTTGTATTTGGAATAAAAATTTCAAATGGACTTGTATTTTGAATAAAAGTATTGCAAATATCTACTTTCCACAAATTTATATTCAGCTTCTAGATTGCATTATCCAACTGAATAATTTAATGTGGGCTTAATTAAAATGTATTCTAAGAATAGTTCGCAATTTATCAAATATTTTTCAAACAATCAGTTCCTATCGTACATATCATACATATGAACTTTGGATTTTTAGATCGGAATGTTTGGGGAAAATTTCCAAAACATTTGAAAAGCGTAGCGATAATAGTTCAACATATACAAAATTATAAGTTAAGATCTTATGAGATAAAAACTTGATTTCTTCATATTCATATAAAATAAAGTGGTCTTACATTCATTAATAACACCTAAAA
Organism: Gymnocheta viridis; assembly: GCA_956483585.1. Taxonomy (NCBI): domain Eukaryota; kingdom Metazoa; phylum Arthropoda; class Insecta; order Diptera; family Tachinidae; genus Gymnocheta; species Gymnocheta viridis. The sequence goes on along the minus strand of OY101442.1, from coordinate 48,122,560 downwards.
AATCATCGTTTTGCGGAATATCGCATGTCGATAGCACGCACTACGGAATTGGACGCGGATTAATGGTTAAATATTATGAAAATAAGCCGAATTATGGGTTGGATTTGAGAGCAAAAAGCTTTCTCTTTGCGATTTTATCGTAATTTTTCATATTTAGTTCTCTGTCTTACTTAGTAAACGCATAAGAAGATTTAAATAAAAAATGTTTTTATTTAAATCCATCTGTTTTCTTAACAGGCTGAATATGAATTACAGAATTCGTATTTTTTAAATCAACTGTGGTTGAAATTCGATTGTGATTCTATATCAGAAATATACAGGTTGTATTGAACCAAAATCGTTATCGTCTGTTCCAACCGCAATACAGATAAGTAAATGAAAAAGTTAACAAAATTTTAAACAGACAACTATCAGAATACCACTAGTTTACATACATACGTACATCATACGAGTTTCAAAGAAAAAATTAAATTAAAATAATGAATTAAAATATGTTGTTATATTTTATAATTTAATATTTTTTCTTACACCGTCAAGTTATTTTTAATTTTGGTGTTATTATTATATTATATAAAATAAAGACGTCGACAACTTACTGAATTCATCATATAATTATTTTATCAAAATCTTATCTGATAACATATTGGATATTTTTGAAAACTAAACCTTTTATGGTTCATAAAATTGGGAAAAACGCACAAATTAAAAAAAATATTATAAATGAGATTGTGCCTGGTTTTTTAAATAAATTGTGGAACAAAATTTTTCAAATAAAAAGTAAAAGTAATAAAAACAACTAAAATGTATCGAAAATTCTAAAAAAAAATATCATTGTGTTGTGTTCTGGATTCGAAACCGTGCCACCGGGTAAGAAGGTACGGTTTCAAATCCTGACCAACCATTTATTAATTTTTTTTTTAATTTTTGCTACATTTTAGTTATTTTTATTACTTTTACTTTTTATTTGAAAAAGTTTGATTTTTTTTTTAAGAATTTTTGATAACTTTAAATTATTTTCAATGTGAAGATAATATTGGAACATTTTAATCATTAGACTAACAGATTTATGTAATAGTTGGCGATATTTTTAATCAATTTTGGAAGCATTTCTTCATTATTAAATCTTTTCTTACTTTTCAAATCATTTCTTTGTTTTGTCGAAGACCACTGGCTTATTGATAAAGACATTGAAACACTTCTTGGATGTGTGAAAGAATATATAAGTGCTAATAAGGTGATGTTAATATTTTTATAATGCATTCTAGGTAAGAAATTGTAACAAATTTGTTACGAAATTCATAATTTATGGCTGACTTCATAAACGCAGGTTGCAAAGCAACACGAGAATGCCTTGTAAACTCATGCTTTCAGTGTTGCTTTGGAAGCTGTGTTTATGAAATCAGCCTATACTATGAAATAGAGATTAGAACCAATAATACGTGATCGTGATTAATTTTTTGTTTCCATCACGTGGGGATGCGTCCGTGAGACGGTGAGTGGCAACTTTTTTTGCTTTAATGTAATTTTTTCCATTTAAATTATTTTTTTTCGTATTTCGTGGGCGCGAATTTTCGTGATTGTGACTTCTTTTGTAACTCCATACTATGGTGAAGGGTATATAAGATTCGGCACAGCCGAATATATCTCTCTTACTTGTTTATATTAATATGGTTGCCAGATTGTAATAAGCAAACATCCTTGAAGAAGTTGCAAAAACCCCAACGAAACGTAGGATGAACAATTAAATAAGTAGTTTTATTTATTTATATTTTTCAAATGACCTTGAAAGCCTGAATTTTTGGAATACAAACCAAATAAAATCAAAATCATAAAAACTTGACTATTTATATAGTAGATAAAAATAAATGTTTTTGTTGCTAACTTTTCCCTCTCTGATTTGATTGTCATCAATATGAGCACCTATATACGTAAAAAAATATTCCTTGGGGACAAACCACTGCAAGGTACCAAAATACTTAACAATAAGGAATTCTTCAGGCTTAGAACAATAGCAGAGTTGAAGATTCATCTTACCTTTGACACTTATTTTCAACAGTTCTTTATAAAAAGGGGAAAAATGTATTTATTTGTACATATGGAAAATTTTCGGGATCTTAAAAGTTCGAATCGAGTTTTCGAGCATCTCTTTCAAACGGTAAAACAAAACGACAAGCATGACCACATCTTCAAGTTCTATGTCACTTCCGTTTAGGATGTGAGGTAAAAATGATTTTCCACTTCGTACAAGCTGTTGCCTACTGGCCGAACAATTGGACATTACAGAAACTTTCTAGCTAATTTGGCATTGAAATTGCTCTTGAAGTCATTCTGTTGAAAACTCCGGCGATACACTTCTTACCCCAGTATGAATTTGACTGGGCGACATCGGATATTATAGTACTTTCCGCACCGACTATAAGCTTTATGAAGATTTTCTCGGATTTTCTGCCTGATAAGTTCTACTCTCGCAGACTTGGGAATAATATTCAGTTCGGGGTCCTCCAGACTCTTTAGCTTCCTGGCTAGTTTATAAACATTTCCATGCCCAACCATATTCAAAATTAACGTAATACTTTCATGGAATTATTTTTACCACTCGTCCGTTTTCTTGTTGGTAAAAAATTATTTATTTCAAAAACGTTATATTATACAATTTTTAAACTACGTGATATGCTATTTATGTTTACAGATCATGTCAAATTCAAAAAAACTCAGTGATTCGGTCATATCTCAATTTCTTGAAGATGGTTGTGAAGACGATGACGATGTTAGCGAAGTCGACGACGAAATTGTCGATCCGGATTTCTGCATTGAAGAAAGTGACACGGAGGATGAAATACGTATAGAAGATGATGCATCCAGTGAATGCGATGAAATGGATACAATGATTGTTGATGAAATTGTTGGCAATGATAAATAAGAACTAGTTGTTGAAGAAAAAGTGTGTGAATCTGCTGTAAACTACTTTTATGGAAAGAACGGGTTTAAGTGGTCAGCATTGGAACCAACACGCTGCGTAAAAACTCCTCTACATAATATTATGCGGTTACCAGTTGCTACACAACCGCAATCGGAAAAGGATTTATGTGGATATTGGTCTCGAATTTTTGATAGCGATATGGAAAACATGATTTTAGAACATACAAATACAAAATTTGATCTAACAGCACAAATTGAAGCGAAAATGCTTGATAAAATAGAATTGCGTGCATTTTTCGGTATCTTGATTTATACAACCGTATTCAAGTCTAACCACGAGGCAGCTCAATTTATTTTTGCAACTGATGGAACGGACAAAGAAGTTTTTAGAGCTACAATGTCCAAGGCACGGTTTCTTTGTATTCTAAATTGCTTAAGATTTGATAACTTTGTGATAGACAACAACGATTATTAAACGACCCATTAGCAGCAGTTTCTGATATGCTCAACAAATTTATAGAAAACTGCCGAAAAAGTTATTCAATTGGTACTCATGCCTGCATTGATGAAATGTTGGTACCATTTCAAAGAAGATGCAGGTTCAAAATTTACATACATGCCAAAGAAACCCGCAAGATATGGCATTAAGATAATGTCATTGACTGATGCACGCACACAATATCTTGCAAATGCTTATATATACTTTGGAAAAAACTCGGATGGCGTTGGTCTAACGAATGAAGAAAAACGACTTGCAGTACCAACAAAATCAGTATTAAGGCTGTCTAAAATATTAGAAGGAAGTCAAAGAAATAAAACTGCTGACAATTGGTTTTCGTCACTCCAGCTGGTGGAAGAACTTAAAAAACGAAAACTAACTTATTTAGGTACGTTGAAAAAGAACAAAAGAGAGATTCCACCAGAATTTTTGCCCAAAAAAAATAGACCGTTGGAATCCTGCATATATGGTTTTACCAAAGATGTCACTATTTTATCCGTGCCCCGTCAAAATCGTGCTGTTTTATTATTATCCTCCATGCATCACAAAAAAGAAGATGACCCACTCAGTTTAAAACCTGCAATGATAGCTGATTATAACAATACAAAAGGTGCAGTGGATGAGCTTGATAAGAAATGCTCGATTTATTCATCCGTTCGACGTACACACCGCTGGCCATTAGCCATATTTTATAGAATTTTGGATATTTGTGGTGTCAACACAAGGGGAAACTTTTTAAAAAAGCTTGCAAGATAAATGATTTTACCACATTTGCAAAGACGTCAACACAACCAAAAGCTCCCTCGTTTATTACGAGAAACAATTGGTAACATTTTGGGTCCGGACTCAGTACCTCCGCTTCCAGTCGATCCCTGTTGCTCGTAAGTTATGCTACATATGCCCGACTAGGCTAAAGCGAAAACCTACATACTTTTGTCTGCAATGTAGTAAGCCAATATGTGTGGAATGCACCAAACGTATATGCTTACACTGCACGAACACAGAATTTGATGAGTAAAAAACCACCTACATGGTGGACCTGCAATTTATACACCTGACTATTTTTTATGATCTCTTTTATATCTGTATATGCATACATTTGGCTGTGAAAAAATGCCCTTTAAGTTTTTGTTTTTTTTTAATTCATACTTTTTTATAAGTTATTTATATATCATTTTTTTATATAAAAAAAAAGGTTTGTGAAGTAAAGTACCTGTTTTGTTAAAACGAATAAAAAAATTGTTGTTTTCTTAATTTTTTGTAATTAAAAATATAGTATCTTATTTTTAAAAAAACAAATAATTGACAAAAAATATTTTTTACTACGTTTTTTTAGTAAAATTATGAGGGGTAAAATTTACCACCACGTCAACTATGTCCCAAATTTTCACCTCGACAGTTAAAGGATATTATTGTTTTTTTAGACACTGGACAAAATAATTGATAACTATTTTATATTAAAAAAATATTAAAATTACTTCATGTGAAGCCGATTTGACTAACAATTAGTATTAATGTAGAAAAAAATCATGTTAGTACTCTGGGGTTAAGCGTCTAAAAATAGATTTAAACATTCTAATGGTTCTTTCTAATAAAATTCTCCCTTTAGAATGCGCAGTATTAAACCTAATTTTCCTTGGAGAAGTAACCGGCTCTATGAAGGGTGTTATTAGCCATGGGTGCAAGGGATATCTCTTATCTCCTGAAAAAGTGTTTAAAGCGTATTAGCAGAACTTTTTTGCTGATAATATTTTAATTTAGTTACTCAAACCGAGAGAAGTTTTTATATTGCTATGTTTTGATTGCAGGGTTCATTTCCCATATGTGGGAATCGTGAGAACTTCCAGGATATTGTGATGGCACATATCTTATTTTCTGGTCATGATCACATATCTGTAACATTCAAATATTGGAAAAATTTTATACACAACTACTTAAAGGTTTCCTTACAATCATAACATTTATGCTAAAGTATCCTTTACGACTGAAAAAGCTGCTTATCGCTATTTGGAGCAATAATTTTAATGTGAGTACCATTCATAGCCATTACGACATTTTTCATAGAAAGACATTTTCGACATTCCTTGCTCATCAGCATTCATGCTTATGGATATCCATTTGCCGCACAACAAATTCTCTAACTTGTTTAGTACTTCAGCCAACATTTTGCAAAATGTTGATTGTGCTATGTTGACATTAAAATCTTTACCAACACTATGCTGATAGCTGCCTTCTGCAAAAAAACCTTAAACAAGCCGAAAGTTTATCTTTTGCAGAAAGTGCTCCTTGACGATCGCTTCCTGAACTTGTAGACTCTAGCTCAGACAAAATATACTTAAATGCTGCCTTATTTAACCGAAAATTTTTTTGGAAGCTGTAAAATTAAACATAAATATTTTACGCCTTAAACATACATACTTATATTTCAATTTCTTTATTCTAACTTACTCTGTATCATTCATCTGTAACATATCTTCAGATTTATAGCGCAAAACTCTTCTTTCTACCCGAATGTCTATGCAATTATCGTCACTACTATCGTCATAAAAGGCTATTGTATCCATATTATTATTTTTCCGCGTTTGGTATTTTACAAGAGTATTTTTATGTTTAAAAAAATTTAATATATTTTTCAAATGTTTTTTAATAACAGCTGACACAATATCAACTCAGATTTAATAAAAACAGAGATGTTAAATCGTTTTCGCGGAAAGCTTATACCGCAGGAATGAATAATTGCAATGTATTTCTTTACGTTCCGTGCGGAACCAATAATACCAGCCATGGTTTATTTTTTTAAGAATTTTTGATAGACTTTAATTATTACGAATGTGTAGTGGTGTAGACATATTATAAATTATTAGATATGGAGTTATTTGTTCGGCTTGAGGTCTGTTTCTTTTGTTTAATAAATAAATTAAGAAATAAGAACTGTTTTTAAGTTTTTTATTCATTTATTTTTCCAATATTTCGACCAACTTTGTTGGTCATCTTCAGGGAATTAATATTTTCTAAGAAAAAAACGACAAATGACATAGAATAAGTTATTTTAATTAACGATAAATAATAATTATATTTTAATATGTCGTAGTGTTGTCAATTGTTTATACTTGTAAACTTTTTCACCTACCGTTTACAGGTTTTTTATTTTTCCCAATTCTGTGTTTGTTTATTGTGTAACGATGTATGAATGTTTGTGTGCGCAATTTCCTGTGTCTGATTTCCATGCAGATAATATTGGACTACGTAGTCCATTATAGCTGAAATGGACTAGTTACAACATGGTCCGATGTAATGCAGTCATGGAGTATGCCATTTTCAAACAAGAGTTTATTGCTATACGACAAATGTTCGTGCTTTCACGATATTACTCGTGCCGAAGAAACTATTTGTGCATGGTCCATTTTTAATGACATGGAGTAGTTTTTGGGTTAGTCCGATGTAGTGCAAACCTGGACCATATGGTCCAGCCCTAGGACATCGTAATGTTAAATAGACCATGTTTTCTTCATACATATGTATATTCCGTCAGAATGATATTTGAGGCCTTCGTGGTCTTTTCACTAAATACAGCAGACGGACATCGCTCATTCAGCCTCTCTATCTAGAAGGATCCAGGATATGTATTCTCTAAAGAGTCGTGTATGTACATATGTATGTATGTACATATGTATGTATTTCTCCTTTCCAAATTTTTTGTGAAGGGTATAAAAATCATACGTCCGATATTGGGTTTTTACGAAAACATTTAGAAAAACGTTTCCAAATATGGTCTTATGTAAAAATATCCGGTCAATTTTTTATTACAAAGTTTTTCTATTTTACAAAATGTATTAACAAATTAAGAATGCGTTAAGAAAAAATACACACATACATACATATAATATATATTCTCGCACATATGTATGTACGTATGTAACCTTATGACAGGTTTTTTGTTTCATCTTTAAATACGCATTTAGTTTATTTACATATCAATATAAGTTGTGTTTAAAGACAGTTTCAGTTTTTCAGTCTAATATTATCGTGTTTATTTAATTACGACAAAAATGTGGTAGCATCATAAAATTATCGATAGTTTTGCCAAAAAAAAGACATAGCTTAACCCTGCTGTTAAGTTTGGACCATTTTGGTCAATTTTTATTTTCTTTTCGCTTTGACTACGGAACGGTTCAATATGTCAACTTAAAACCTTAGCTAATGTATTGTTTTTATATTTTATTACTTCTATAAAATTTTGTATCATGAATTTCGTAAAGGAAATTAGAAAAATAAAAAATAACGAATCTTAGGTTTAGGACCATTTTGGTCTGTTCCTTTTTATCGATTTATTGGTATGAAAAAATTTACAGAATAAGTGAAAAAAAATCAAATTTTATCAGTACATGATGAGCAAATTATCTTCTGTGGCAACTTGCATATAAATTTGTTGCATATGATGCATTTGCTATCGCACTGAGATTTGCAGCAGCTGCAGGTTCCTCGTTTTCTAGCAGCTGTTAGTTTTGGTAAGCCGCTCGTAGATGCTGTACAATCCGGAGATGATATTCTTATTTCGGTAAGAAGCTCAGCTGAAAATTTATTTGTAGGCAGCTTAGATCTTTCGGTCATATAGTTTTGAGCTAAAGATAGAGCTAACCGCCGTAAAAATTCTGCTCTCTTACGATTTTTATCCATTGGTGCCCACGAAACATCAATATCAGAAAACAATATAAACGCGTTCGATGCGGATAAGTCAATCATATTGGAAAATACAACATTTGGCCACCGATTTTTTTTTTCGTTTTGTACTATAGTAGCCAATCATTAGGTCGATGGCATCAACGCCTCCTAAGGAAAAAAATTATCAGAATAATATATTCCTGATGATAAAGCTATACAAACCTTTTGTAGTTATATTAGGAAACTATTTCTGGCTTTTTCTTTCAGCTGTGATATTTTGACCTTTCAAGCCTTCAGTGAGATCCAATACGACCCCCTCCCCCTGGTTTTTTTCAGGCTGTTCAATTTTTTAGTTGTCCAATGGTTGGATTTTCCATACATATCCTGATTTTGAATCGACTGCTAGCCAAAATTTGAGACCATACTTAGCAGGTTTTGATGGCATATATTGCCTAAAAAAACCACGACCACGAAAAGCCACCAAAGAGCCAAAAGACAGTTGTAAAACATTGGAAGGTTAGCTTCCCAGCGATTCCACAAATCTTGAATAGGTGCGAACTTATCATCACTTTGTCTCTGTCTTCGGGCCATAGTATCGTCAAAGCGAGAGCACTTGAAATGATATGAAAATTATCCTCGCTCATTATTGCTCGAAGAATAGGGCGACCAAAACGTGCGTCAAATAAACCATGCAGATCTTCATTTTTTCCGCGGTAAACTCCTGCTAGAATTAGTACAGAAATGTATGCGCGCTAAGTAGAAGTTTCTAGATCTTTCCATTTCTTCTCGAATTTCACCGTGCCGTACTTGTTTGTATTTTCAATTATTATTTTTTCTAGTGTTGGGGGAAAAAATAACAAAAACGAATGCAATATATCATGGCATCTGGAAACGGCAAATCGTGTTGGCCCCGGTTGTGTGGATATGATATTTTCAGCTGAAGTTCTTATACCACTGTGTAATGGAGATGAACTCCATTGCATTCCATTTTTTGCGACATATGTATAATTCTTCTAGGTCGCCGGTAGCTACAGCATTCTCTTCATTTTCTGAACCAGAAGAATTTCTTCCGGTGATTTCATATTCAATATCTTCGTCCACGCTACTACAAGTTGAAATATCAGAGAAGCTTTCATTTAGAACGTGAGCAATATCATTGCAGTTTAATCGTAAATTTTCCATTCTTTCAGCAAAGAAAACAGTCAAACACTGAATATAAACTGAAGTAAGACTAGCACGAGTAATATGGCACACTAATTTTTTTTGAGGAATCACAGATATAAAACAAACTCAACCTAGTGCTGCAATTACAAACTGGGTGCATCACCAATATATTTCAACATTATAACAGGCTTACCTATAAAACTTTTATTTCCATAAACCATACCTGTTGTCAAAACTTGACCGTTATTTTAAATATTATTTTTCTCTTTTTAAATAAATTGTCAGTTAATTGAAAAAAAACCAATATGGACCAAAATGGTCCTATACCTAAGTTTTTCTTAACCTAACAGCAGGGTTAAACAAAAACATGTACATATGTACATACATATGTATGTATATATGTAAGTGTTATATTCTCACTCAAATACAGTAGATAGCGGATATAAGCACATCGCATATAAGAAAAAACCGCTTATAAGAAAGTGGACCAAAAACACAATGTCTTTTTCTATACTTTCCATACAAATAATTTTCTATAAAAGAAAATCGTATATAAAAAAAACTTAGTCACAATCACGTATTTATATTTATTTATAATCAAAAAGTATTTATACATTAAAATTTCTGAATGCTAATACATAGAAAAATTTAATATACAATTAGAAATTTCTGCAATAAAAGAGGAAAATTATGTTTAACTGAGAAATATACTTTTCTGAAACAATTTTTAGTTTTGAAATACGAAATTTTCAATTTTGATATATGGGTAAGTCCGAGAAACAGTCCTCCAACCAGCATTTTTTTGAAATTTATCCAACTTATTTTTTTATATTTTTTTAAGTAGTATTAGACTGAATATATATTTTTCGATGACCATTAATGCGCAAATTATTAACAAATCCTATCCTACCTCAGATCGTCTAATAAGGATGGCCCGATCGAAAGCCATATTTTTATTCACTGTATTCACTTTAATTTTAGCAAAAAAATTACTATTTCTGAATAGAAATATAATAGAAAAAATTTAACGTGCGTCACAGAGTTGACGTCTTCTGACAAAAAACAATAAATTTTTTTTTGCTGCAAATAAGTTATTTAAGAATTCTCTTATATTCATCTTTCTTTTAGGAACTATATTTTGTGTACTTTATTATGCAAAATTCGCAAAAAATTACGAAAACGCACTTTAACTTTCAAAGTTACTTCCGTTTTTTGTAGGGTGCGTCACAAAACTTTATGATCAATTATTTCACAACAAATATCTGCTAAAAAATTATAGCTTA